>OZ010748.1:42621986-45134986 GCA_963932245.1 Tachinus rufipes
ATTCTTGCCCATTTTTAGTTGCCGCTTTGGAAGCTTTGACCGCTTTAGCAACACTAGCTGCTCCTCCCACTAGTGACGCAATAGTTGCTATTAATGGAACTATCGGTATAAAACCACCTCTTTTAGGAATTGGTAAAATTCTGGAATATTTTTTCTTTCTTTGTTTTGATGATTTACTTTTTCGTTGTTTTTTTAGTGAAGTTTTTCTATGTCCTAAGCCCAATTTTCTTTTTCCTTTCATTATATTTGTGATAAACCAAGAGGTTGCTTTTTCTCCAAATGAAGCGTCTTTTGCTTTAACTCTTTCCCAAGCGTTATTCTCCAAAATTTGATCGGCTTTATGTCTTTCACTTAAATCATTCGATTTACTGTACGCAATATCGTGCGTTTTGCACAATACGTCAAGAGGATTTTTACCTTTATCCCCTCTAGCTAGCCGCTTTTTTAATTTTGTTCCCGGTCCGCAAAATTGATAACCTCCCGGAGCGTGTATTTCAAACGGGAGTTTATTAAGAGCTGCGTTGAATGAACCTGCACCGTATCTCACCCCCATATGATTAAAAATACTAATTGATATAAGTATTTATACCTCGTCGCAGTCGCAGTCTGAGAGTCGTTTGAAAAATGCGTACTATTAAACAAGACCAGTCATTAGAAGTTGTTAACATGGATATTGTCTGTGGTGACGGTCATAAAGAAGAAAAAACTCATCACAGTAAATTGTTACCAAACTCAATCAGGGCAATAATTTGCGGTTTGACGGACCGACTGTGGAAAATCAAACGTGATGCTTAGTTTGCTGTTTGGAGAGCATGGGTTAAAATATGAGAATGTGTACATTTACTCAAAATCGTTGTATCAACCAAAGTACAAAATGTTGGGTAAAATATTAGAGTCAATGCCAGAAGTTGAATATTTCCCTTTTCGGGAAAACTGTGAAATTCTCGATCCAAGTGATGCAAACACCAACTCAATTTTTATATTTGACGACGTTGCTTGTGACAAACAGGATAAAATTAGAAACTACTTTAGTATGGGGCGCCATAAACATGTCGACTCATTCTATCTTTGTCAGACATACACACGAATCCCAAAACATTTGATACGGGATAATGCCAATTTTATCGTTCTCTTTAAACAGGATGAACTAAATTTGAAACATGCGTACCAAGATCATGTGGGCAGTGATATGAATTTTGAAAAATTTAAAGACTATTGTTCAAAGTGTTGGAAAGAAAAATACGGATTTCTGACAATCGATAAGGACAGTGATCTCAACAAAGGTAGATATCGGGTGATGATGGATAGATTTATAGTAGATGTGTAACACTGGATTTTTTAGTAGTCCATTAACATTGGTGTTGATTAGTGTTAACAATCAGAGTACAAGCTAATAAAAACTAATCAATAGCTCATAAAAGCTGATCAATAGCTCATAAAAGCTGATAAAAGCTCATAAAAGCTGATCAATAGCTCATCAAAGCTGATCAATAGCTCATCAAAGCTGATCAATAGCTCATCAAAGCTGATCAATAGCTCATCAAAGCTGATCAATAGCTCATCAAAGCTGATCAAAGCTGATCAATAGCCCATCAAAGCTGATCAATAGCTCATAAAAGCTAATCAATAGCTCATAAAAGCTGATAAAAGCTGATTAATAGCTCATAAAAGCTGATCAAAAACTGATCTATAACTCATAAAAGCTGATTAAAAAAACCGACTGAAAGCCAATTAAAACCCCACATTGCAAACATGACTTCAAAAGCAAAACAAATTATTGATTTAAAGAATGTTATACGTAGAAAAGTATTAGCTCTTAAGCTTGGTCAAGTAGATGTGAATGAAAATTTGACTAAAATATATAAACCCCTATTGAAACCATTACAAAAAATTGTTCAAAGCAAAACCGCTAAAGTACAGATGCAACGTAGTCCAAAGAAAAAAGTGGAAAAAGCTGTTGTGGTTGAAGAAAAAGAAAATGAAGAGGTTGAAGAAGAAGACGAAGAAGAAGAAGAAGAAGAACCTGAAGCCGAAAATGTTGAAAATGATGAAAATTATAAAAGTTTTACAGATGAATTTAATCCTGCTGCGCAATACGATCCCTTGCCTGCTCAATATTTTAGCAATTTAATTAACGATTCGACAAATAATTCGGCGTTTGATAATTCAAAATATACCGGCATTCATTATAATGCAAACACAAGCATGTGGTCTATAGGCGATTCAGATATTGACATTGAAGGTTCAGATTTACTTGTAAAAGGAAAAAGATTTGAGGGAACTCCGGGTATTTACGAACTAGTATTTAAAAAAATACCCGAAGAGACTGCATACAATAAAACCGACGTTGAAAATTATTGCAAACTTTTGGAATTGACTAATGCCTTAAGACGCAATCAACAAGCCGAATCTCAAATTCAAGGTATAAAATCCCATAAATATGTCAACATAATTAAACCGTATCGACAGAATCAACATGCGATTGGTTATGGAATATTTGATAATAAACTGATAGTAAATTCAAATCCCATTCAACTTCTGTATTGGGACGACCCAAATGAATTAATAGAAAGACTCGTTCTTTTGCTTGCGTCGCAAAAAGCTGGAAACACGTCACATGCTAATGAAATTGCTTCCATAGAAGAAGAACTACGCGAAGCCAATATAATTGTGTAATTAAATATAATTCAATCAGTTTAAGTAGAAACAAACCGGAATGAGTGTCGATAAGTTTGGAAGGTACTCACAATCAAAACGGAATGTGTCAAAAAGGGGTCCGGCAGGAATCGGTTTTGTTTTAACTTCTGAAGGAAATTTTGACATTTTGCATAAACGTTTAGAAAACGTAAATGTACCTCTTGCCGATAACGATGCAGTAACTAAATTATACGTTCATAAAATGCTCGATTTAAAAATTGAAAATCTTCTCAAAAAAATTAATATTACTGTAACTCGTTTGGAAGAAAACATTAACTCCAATTTAGTCGATAATAATAAAAAATGGTCCGATGTAGATAAGAAAATTACATCATGCATTTCCGCCATTCCCAGCATAATTGAATCGAAACTATTGCCAATTAAGGAAGAAAATCAAAATGTCAAACAGTATTGTGATACTGCAGTTCTTAACATCGCACACAAAATTGAAGGAGTTCTCGCCGATCACATCGAAACACACAGAAAGTACTCTGAGAACTTTGAAGAACGTTTACAGTCTAATAAAACTAATCTTGACTATTTTTTTAAAAGTGTAAAAGAACAAATACAAAACCTTCAGGATAAATTCGCTGGGATAAATGGATAGTGTAAAATATGATATTGTGCGTGAATTGCATAAACCGGCTCGAAAAAAATATCCTACACGAAAAATAATTATGAAAGGAATCGATGACACATGGCAAGCGGATTTGGCAGATTTGCAATTATACGCGCGGGAAAATAAAGGTCATAAATATATATTGGTGGTGATAGACAATTTTTCAAAATTTCTGTGGACTCAACCGCTAAAGGATAAAAGTGCAGTATCCGTGTCAAATGCTATGATAAAAATACTGCAAACTAATCGAATACCAAAAAATTTACAAACCGATCACGGTAAAGAATTCTATAATGAAAAATTTAGTCAACTTATGAAAAAATATTCAATTAATCACTATTCAACGTATACAACAAAAAAAGCCGCCATAGCTGAACGTGTAATTCGCACTCTAAAAGATAAATTATATCGACATTTTAGTTTGCGTGGGCGATACACATGGTTCAATGAGCTCTCCCATATTACCGACTTGTACAACAAAACTAAACATTCTACTATTCGCATGCGACCTTGTGACGTATCGACAAAAGATAAAGAAAATCAGCTGTTGCGTACTGTTTACTCTCGCATAAAAATTGCCGGAAAAGGGAAGTTCAAGGTTGGCGATTCTGTTCGAATTAGCAAGGAAAAAACGGTATTTTCTAAGGGATACACACCAAATTGGACAGCCGAAATATTTAAAATTATCAAAGTCAACATAGCTAATCCAGTCACATATATGCTTCAAGATGGCAAGGAACATCCGATAAAAGGTTGTTTCTACGAGCAAGAACTTCAAAAGGTAAAACATCCCGACATACATTTAGTGGAAAAAATCTTGAGATATACGTCAAGTGGTTGGGCTTTGATAACTCGCACAATAGTTGGATAAAAAATATGTTAGAATAGTTTGTAAAATATATGTATAATTTTTTATATATTATTAATAAAATAAATGTACTCAAATTAGTGTTTGATTGTAATCCGAACCATGAAGACGCTTGCGTACTTATTGATTACTGTAGATGTGGTGTTGTGTTGTTGCGATAAAGACCGCGCCATTAGTTACTTATTGCAATATGGTTATATTAAACATAATAACGGTGACTCATTAATATTATACGATAATGATACTATCACTGCAGGTATTGTATCATTTCAAGAAAAATACAATCTACCAGTAGATGGAGAACTAAACAATGAAACTTTGAATCTTATGAAGACAACCAGATGCGGAAATCATGATTTTGTTAGTAATTTTGCATTACACAATATAAATAAATTTCAGAACAAGACCACTCTTAACTGGCACTTTTACAAAGCATCCCCTATTCAAATCGAATTAACCTTAAAATCATTTGCTGCATGGGGTGAACACACAACATTAAAATTTAATAAATCATTTATAAATCCCAACATAATCATTAAGTTTGCATCTGAAAAGCACACTTTTTATAGATCGTCTAAAGGTCTTTGCGGTTTTGATTTTGACGGAAAAGGTAATGTTCTAGCACATGCATTCTACCCGCATGGTAATGTGACCGAAATTCATTTTGACAAAGATGAAGATTGGGATTATTCAAATCCTGATGATAACATACCTAATAAAAAAAAAACTTCGTTTTATCGTACATTGGTTCATGAAATTGGACACGCTCTCGGTATTGAACATAGCGATGTTCCATCTTCAATAATGTTTCCATATATTACCGGGAATGATTCAATAAATCTCCAACAAGATGATATCAACGCAATACAATCACTTTACGGAAAAAAAAATTTAACTGTATCAACTTCTACAACAGCAGCAATAGTAACAACAATATCAACAACTAATACTACACCTGCAGAAAAAGAACCAATATCGAAGCTTGGAAATAATATAGAAAATTATCCCGATCTGTGTACTTTAAAAAATAAAATAAACAAACTTTTTATACTAAACAAAAAACTTTATGTTTTTTATAAACAATGGGTATGGATAAAAAAACTGAATTCACACAAGTTTAACGCTAAGCCGTTGTTAATTACAGATTGGTTACCATTTATACCAAAAGAATTTAAAAAAATTAAAGCAATATATCAAAGACCAAATGGTGAAATTGTCATGATTATCGACAATAAAATATTTACATTTTTATTTTCATCTTTAAAATTAATGCATACCATGCCCGATACTACTATCAAAAGAGGGGACTATAATATTACTACTATGATTCATACCCATACGGGTAAAACGCTGGTTTTCTATACCGATAATACGTATGCGTTGATCAATGAATGCTCATTTCAATTGCAATCTTTTGGGAGAATTGATGAACATTTTTCCGGATTACCCACAACTATTGACTCATCATATAAACATTTAAACGGGCATTTGTTTTTTTTCAAAAAAAATCTTTTTTATGAGTACGATGAATACTCAGAATCTCTTGTGCAAGTTGGAAAAATTAATATAAAAATGTTTGGTATTTCGTGCCCAAATGAAGGAATATTAAATGATTTAAAAAATATTTTAAATAAACTAACATCCAGTGTATCGTACTTCAATATGGATCATTTAGAAGCGGTAGATGAAGAAGAGGGGGATAATTAGTTGCTGTAGTTGTCGATTGTAGTATTCAATTGCTCAGTTCATTCTCAAACCTAATGGGGTACGCATGTAAAATTTGTCGACACTGCAAACAATTAGTCAAACCCGTCCTAATAAGAGAAACAACTTTTAAAACACATTTATTAGCTGCATTAGCATGTATATTATGGTAAGTTTTTTTTATTTAAAAAGAAAAATAGTTTGCAATATAATATGTACAATTACAGTTGCCTCCCGTGCATACCGTATTGCATTTCGTCGAGTAAGTCAAAGGTGTTCCGTTGTCCTATTTGTCAATCGTTATTAATTTACGATCCGGAAGCATTTGACATTCCACCCTTTTGAAGTTTTTTTTCTGAATGAAGCGGATCCGATTCAACAGTATTGAACCGTCGCATATATTTTATATTGGTGATGTTAAGAGCAGCGATCGAAGTGGAATTAAGTGGATGATATTAGCACGAAATAGAATTTGTTTTGAAAGAAGAATAAAACAGACTTCCACAGTATTAGGACCTATACTTACACTTGAACATCGTCGAAAAATGGAACATCGCTTCAATCCGATCGGCGTTGTTGACGTACAAGGCTTTTATCTTCAAGATCGTCTTGTCCCAAAAGAGTTATGTATAACTGTCAATGGCAAAGACTTCTATGTTTACCTATTTAAGCCCGAACGACCATTCAAAAAACTCAGTAATGACGAAAAAACCCAAATTCGATATTTAGAGAGTCATCATCACAGTCTTCGATACAGCAGCGGCTACTTACCGTCACACAATTTTGAAAACATTCTAAAATCACATCTCGACGAGTGCGATCACATTTATGTAAAAGGTCATCAACAAAAATATTTAATTGAAAATTTATTTCATAATAAAAATGTTGTTAATTTAGAAATTGAGATAGACGATCTCTCTCACTCGGAAATTGTTAGTCATAACTGTTTTAATCATATTATTTCCAATAGCGTCTGTGCTAAAGAAAATGTTAAAATGTTGAGTGAATATTTGTTTTAAATAAACAAAAAATAAATAAAAAATAAACATTTATTTTTCTTTACACTACCCTATAAAAAAACACACACAAGAAATAATTATAAACAAATTAGTTTTTTTTTTTTTTTTTTTTTTTATATATTGGAAGTATGTTTAACATTAGCAAAGAAAAAGCAAAAAAATACATTAATTAATATTAATATATAATAATAATAACAATAGATAACCGATAACAATAATAATAATGAAATAAAATATATAATAGAAATATTAATCGTTTGGTGGGGGAGAGAGGGAATAATGACCCCACGGCACCGAGTTTATTCTATCTAATTGTTTTCGTTTGTCGTCAAAGTTAATAAGGGCACTTTTGTTTTGTGTAAATGAATATAATGTATGGTTTTGTGATCGAATTGTTTTAAACATTGTGTGTATTGATGTGTCATTAAAAATTGAATTTTTATAATTTTCAAAAGTCAATTTGTTAACGCTTTGTTTTGGAATACCTTTATGCTTTTTTTTACAATTGTATTGATTTATTTTATCCCCGTCAGCGCGAATTGCATACACTTTTGCGCGAATTCCTACATATTCATAAATAATTTTTCCTGCAAGTTCATCCTTAAATTTTCCTAAAACTTTTTTGTTTACTAGAGGTATATCAAACTTATTATCAATTATATAATCGGATGTGTCAAATATTAAATTTGCATCTCTTCGCATGATATCATATATGCTTTTATAAGTTTGTACACCGTCGAGAGGTTCGAATGTTGCGATAAGACTATCAGTGTCGCTATAGCAAATTTCGACTTTAAAATGCGGCTCCACTTTAGTTTTTAAATAGTCGTATATAAAACTGTACAGTACAGTTTTTGACAAGTCCAATATACATGCACCCACGTAGAGTGCCTTATCATATTTTATACTGGTCTTATTCATTTCTACGGCTACAAGGTTATTATTAAAGATAGTGAATGATTTAAAATTTGGTTTAGCTATCAATTTCTTTGCACTTTTCCAATTATTAACTAACCGAATGTGCCTGTATTTTCTTACCGACTCCATCATTTTACCAAACGACATATTTGAAATGTCTTTGTATTGTTGTTTATCAAAATTATTAGTGGCTTTAGCACGTAGATCCGCATTAAGATCGATAAATGTCTTTTGCCATTTACTATGGGAAAATTCGATGGCACGATTAATTTTTTTTAAAACAAGCCCGTGTTTCATGCATTGTAATAATACATTTAGATGAAGAACGTAACTTTTCTTATTTGTTAAAGTTAACATTAATTTTACGTTTGATTTTTCATCCGAATGTGATCGATGCTCGGGACAAAACGGGAAATAAATGTGAACATCATGATATTCGATAGGATAGTCTATATCGCATTCTAACATACAAGATTTATCCAATTTGTCACCATATATTGTAGATATAGAACCGTCCAATATTTGTGATTTTAACAAATCTAAATTTTCAATCCACCGAAAATTCCCATATGGCAAGCTAAATGTCATTGCAAAAGCATACAACCCGTTTGCGTCCAGGTATAAAATCTCTAACGTATTTCGCTTCGGGTCATAATTTTTGCTATATGGCGAATTTGATACTGCGTATTTTTTACTTACTTGACATATACCACCACGCAACCCCTTCTCAAAAAAGAGTACCATATCGATGTCGGTTAATAATTGCAATTGTACCTTTGACACTAACAATGCAGCGGAAAACGCCAAACCTGGGGCGGTAAAAAATGCACACGCATCTAATTTATACGTTTTCAAAGTGAGATTACGATAATTTTCAAACACATCGGACAATAAATACACATCAGTTTTTAAATATAAGTCTGCGTAATCGCCCAATGTATTACATTTAAATTGTTTCCAGACTTTATCAGCATGTGCGTAATCCTCTTCACTTACACCGCAACCATTTAATTGATTAAAAAATTATTTAATAGATCTTCAATAAAAAAATGAGCATCGTATCGAGATAGATTGTGTATGACCACCGGCAATATAGGTTTTATTTTACATTGTAAATTGCAGTTATTGCAAATTGTATCTATGTAATTGCCTGTAAAATGGCAATGATGTGCAACTTTTATATTGGACTCGTCAAATACATAACTACATAATCCGCAACTATCGCACGTGTCATGTTTAATCTTTTCTGATATCGCCAAAGGTTTCATTGGCTTATTTCCGTGTTTATTAATATAATTTGAAATCTCATTACATTCGTTTATTAATTGTTTAACAAACCATTTTTCGGGTGATTCACCGCGAAATAAATTAAAATGGTTCAAATTATTATTATATGAACAAACACGTAAATACCCTACGCTAAACGGAACATGGTGTTGGTATTTATCTGTAAACGATATACTTGGATTGTTAATGCATGATGATACGGGCTTAGTAATGGCTTCAAAATCTGCGTATATTGTAAAAGGTAGTTTCATTGTTGCCCTATAATTAGTGAATTTAACGACAGATCCCTTTTCGGGTAAAACAATTTTAACGACATCAGTATTACAACAATCGATAGAATGCACAATTAATTTTTCATTGGAATTAAAATAATTCAGACATCTATTGCATATATGTAATTTGTGTTTATGTTTGGATATTTGTTTGCAACATAATTTAGCTAAATCTGTTATTAAACAAAAGTGCCCGCCAGAATTTATATGATAACTACACATGTATAATAAATTGATGACAGACTTATTACAATTATTAGATGAATAAATTGGATATATTGAATATTTATCATCACAATCAGTATCTTTTTCAAAGGAATAGACATTTAATGAAATTAATTTGTTTTGATTTTCAAATTTGCGTAAATTGCAAAGTTTCATTGGAAAGTCTATTCCTTTTAAATTAAATACTTCATACATATTTTGCGGGTAAAAATCGGTGCATGTGGGATCATTACCTTGGGCACAAGGATAAAGTGACGCAATGATGCTCCATCCGAAACATTTATTATCCGCATTTTTGATGTTTAATATGGATTTCTTTTTGGCCAATTCAGGTGGAAGCTGCATGAATGAAGGCGAACTAGCGTTTAATGGGCAATACTTTGCGAACGATACGACCACATTCTCGATCGATAATAAAGCCCACCCGCTTTTCCTTTCTTGAAATTCTTCTAGCTGAAAAATATTAAAAATTAAAAAAAAAAAAAAAAACAAAAAAAAAAAACAAAAATTGCGCGAGTGTGTGTACATACCTTTGTTAAAATTTCATTCTTCATTTCTTTTAAAAAATCCCCAACTGGTGTTGTCGTTAGAAACGTTTTGTTTTTTGTGATCATTCTCATGAATTCCACTTCTTCAGACGACGGTTGAATAAATTGGCCGGAAAAAGACAGGTTTATCTTAAAGCAATTGCACGTCTTTAACAAATTGTTGATTCTATTAATGATCAAAACTGAAGCATCTTCCAAGAACAACTTCGGATCGGTATGGTTGACATTTATTACAACACCAGTCCGAATCTTATTTAAAAATGCAGATTTTAACTAAACACACAGAAAGCAAAAATAAATAATTATAAAAAAATATATATAATTATAATTACCTCATTCCATATTACACGTTTTTCCTTTCCTTTTCTTTTACCCGTTTCACTATAGTTTATTTTTTTAAGAGACCGTAGACCCGTTCCCACACGATTTTGAATGTTATTTTTTAATTTTGTGGCACATGCAGTTTTTAAAGTCAACAACGAGGCAAGATGGGATGTCTGTTGCTTCTGTATGTTGGATAATCTTCCGATGTTTATACATTTATTTATCATTTTGATTTTAATTTTTATTAATTTGAGGCACTTTTGTAAAACATTTCTATCACTTGTATTTATTCGTCGTTTTAGCAGTTTTATTTCATTTAACATATTATCACTATGGTTATCGGTTTCCATTTTATTTTAATTATTATTATTTTAATTGGTTAATTAGGGTAATTTGGCAAATTCAATGTCGTGGCAACTTCTGCCGCCAGATAACTTCTTCAATCCTTTGTAAGATAATCCCACTTGTGATGCGTTGATTACATCAAGATCGTTATCATCGGTGAACCGTTGACTATATCTCTCAGGGAGAAAGACTGTTTTACCCCCTTTTAGTTCAGCCACCAACTTCTGACCATTCTTAGTCTGCATATATTTAAAACAGTTAACGGCATATAATTTTCCCTGTTTCAAATCACGAAGCGGGATTATAGGCAAGTCTGAGCCTCCCAAATCATTTAATATATTTACGACATCAATAGTGTCCGTAAATAATTTTTTTTTTTTAATCACTGGTTTCTCAAATTCTTCTTCACTGTTACTATCACTGACAATCACCATCGGCTTCTTCCTTTTTAATGATTTCACTTTTTTCACTGGGCGCTCAGGTAACGCTTTTTCTTTTTTTTGAGTGGGTGTTATGAACTGACTCAATAGTTCATCACCCGATTCGTCAAAGGACATAGACATTATGTGTGTATATTTGTGTGTTCGGCTTTTAAATTGAACTGACTAATTTATATTACTTACCGAACCTCTTATACGGTGGAAACCACATTTTTCTTATCAGCATAAAGGAATCATATATTAATTATTTTTTCATATTACTCATGCTTAAGCCAATTTTTCTGTTGAAATCGCATTTTTTATCGTCACAGAGGAAACCGCTTTTTCTAATTAGTTTTTTCTATGAGGAAGTTGAGGCAAGAAAAATAAAAGTTCTTATTTTCACAGACAAATTAATATTTATTTATTTCATAATTTCTCGCATGGTGATAAAGAACTGATAACAAGTGGAAACCGCATTTTCTTATCAGCATAAAGAAATCATTTATTAATTAATTTTTTCCTATTACTCATGCTTAAGCCAATTTTCTGTTAAAATCACATTTTTTATCGTCACAGAGGAAACCACTTTTTCTAATTAATTTTTTTTCTATGGGGAAGTTGAGGCAAGAAAAATAAAAGTTCTTATTCACAGACAAATTAATATTTATTTATTTCATAATTTCACATAGTGATAAAGAACTGATAACATTTAAATTTATATATTTTTAACAGTTTTTTTTTTTATATAATCACATATCAACATTAATCATATTTTAAATGTTTTTTTTCACATACAAATAAAAAAAAATTAATAATAAAACTAGAAATAATGATAAAAACATACTTAATAGATATATTACAATGTAAGCATTTTGCAAGTTAACATCTTTTAACACAATTTTTTGCCATCGAGGAGATGTTAAATAAGACATATTTTTATCGAAGTAGCGTATCTTTACATTGAGTTGTGTTACATCTAATTTATTTACGCGTATGCTACACGTTTTAGGTTGTGTTGTATTGTCCATTTTCATCCTCATCCATTGATCGGGCCAAGTTTCATTAAACGTATTGTTCGAATCGATAGTAATAAAACATTCTCTGGCATTTTTTGGATGCGTCACAAAGATAGTATGATTCACCAATGATGCCAACAACACAAAACTTTTTATTTTAAACATTTTTTGATTTTTTTTTACATCGACTACAATTCTCTACAGGTGGTGGTGGTCCATCTATATGACACCGATCGGTAGGAAGGTTATAATGTTTGTGGCACGGGAGTTTTCTTTGAAAATATGTTATAGTTCTACATTTAGCTGGTAGAAAGTTCCAAAGTCGCTCTAATTCCAATCCATAAAGCGAACATAAATATTTCTTTGGTAGATATTTCACAAATTCAACATCCAATTGACGATTGTGATATTGTTCGATTGCTTTGTTCACGTTTGAAAATAATTTTGCTTCAATGTTACTCATTCCTTCATAAATACAGTTTTCTAAGTCTTCCAAACACATCTCTTCTCGTTCCATAGCCGTTGTTTTTATTTTTTCCCAATCTTGACACACCCCGTTAACACCCGATAGTATTATTTTCAAATGCTGCACCTAACTCGCGAACAACTTGTAAGTCTGACACAATTTTTTCAGTTTGAAACGTTACAGCTTCAAGTAGACACTCAATATTTTCGGAGTACATGGGTGGCTTCAAAGCAATGTGTTTTAAGATGACTTCTCTTAGTTCACCAACGCCAACATACTGTACTATTTCATTGAGTGTTGAGTTATAATAATCAAAAAATTTCAACACACTCAATCGATTTAACCGGAACTCTATCAAGTCGATAATTTCAATTAAAGCAAAAAAGCTGTTCTGATTCAAATGTATTTTTTCATCATATTTTTCTATAAAAACGGCTTTTTGTATTTTGGTTTTACCAACTGCGTCGAATCTGAGATTACACTTATCAAATAAAATTATTACTTTTTTTATTTCTTCTTTTTTTCTGTTGCAACATTCACATAGATGTCTTTTTCGTTTCCGCGATTTTGGAATTTTTGCACATGTAAAGTATTCAATTATTTCCTCTTTGTGTCGCAAGAAGCACTTCCATTCTACACCCGTTAAGGAAATTTTGTCTTTGGATGTTTGCAACAATATTGCAGGGTAAAATCCACGTAATGGGCTCAATCCAACAGAAATACCGATTGTTCTATTTTTATTCAAATAGTATTTTACAGCATTGACTAAACTATGTTCCTTTTTAATTTGAATTTCAAAATCACACAGAGAAAAATTATCAACTTCTTCGCTTATCTTAATAACACTATCCATTTTTATATTTTTCTTAATACTAAAGAACATGGATGTTTACATTTCATTATATAGACCCCCCCCTTAATATTTATTCATTCGTTTGGGAGTGTCCAAATGGTTTTTCGATATTTTCTCGTCCGCGAGCAGGTCAAGTGCCCATTTTTATTTCAGTTTTGTGACGTACGCGTCGAGCGCTTTCATTTGAATACCTGGAAGGCCCCTTTTAAAAGACCGGAAGTCGGACCGGAAGTCGCCATTTTTTGATTTGGCCAAAATCATAACTCGACTTCCGGTCGCCATGTTGGATTTTTTATACGGCCCTTTTGGCACTCAGTTTGAAATTCCCGCCGGCACAAATAAGCGGCCATCTTGAATTTCACTTATCGAACACGAGTATGCGAAATTTGAATTTACCGCCCTTCTAGATCATACTGTACATAATACACATGCTGCCATCTTACGATCAACTTGATTAACTTCAATACCGAGCATGCGCAGTACGAAAAACGAGCTCATTTTTACATCCGCCGGAAGTGCATGTAAAATCCCATAAGAAATCCGACTTCCGGCGGCATTTTATATCTACTTGTTTGTATTATGTACCATAAATAGCTTATAACACCTCGATGTTCAAGGGTGAAAATATTATATAAATATACAATATTTTCACCGTTGAATACTGCTTCGGGTTTGAGGTATATAATACAATCATAATTGGTTGCTAATGAAATAATCCGTTAAGGCCATGTCGTAAAGACACTATATGTATGGGCATACTATATATTAGATGTTGAATATGAAAATAAATTTGAAAACTGGATTGACGATATAATAATTTCGTCAAACACATTATGTTTACTATAAACAAAATGTAATAAACATATTAATGTGTTTATTACATTTATAACTAATTCAGTTTCACTTAAGGTAAATAAATTAAGTCTATAATTAAATCATTCAGTTTATTTTACAAAAAATACATATATAATATAAATTCCTCCGAGCAAGACTCAGTCCTAGATATTTCTTCTACGCTCTTCTCTTTTGAATGTCCCAACTACCACAAACTAGCTATAATCTAAAAAATATTATTAATTGTAATTATGTATAAATAAATTAAAAAATATATTATATTCAATTAATATAACTCTACATATAAAATGTTTGGTAATTGCACGATACATTAGCACCATTAAAAATTGTAGTTGCAGGATATTATATTAAACGCTTAAGAAAATATTTAATTTTAAATCAATTATTATGTTGGAAGCCAAATTTATATATCAAACATTTTGTTTGTACTTTTAATATAATAAATTATATAAAATAACCTTAAAAATATTTTTAAAATATACATATGATATACGCAAATAACATAAATTAATATAAAATAATAAATATATCTTACCTTAATATAAAATTTGCATATAAAATATAAACAAACTGTAGAGTGAAGGCTGCTATAAACACTGAAAACACTCAGGCGCTATTGACAACGACTGGGCAACACCTCTTGAGGTGGTGAAAGGAATAGCAATGCCTTGAACGATCGATGACGTCAACTGCCCTTGCTATACATCGCCAGAATACCGCTATCAATACCTACTCCGTTTTAAGCAACAGCTGTCACGTGTATCCACGTGGATATGAGCGCCAGAATACCGCTCCTGTATACGTATAACTATAACAAGCCCTTATTAATTTTAAGCGACTGTAAATACAAGCTACAGAAAAAACACTTTTAAGCTAGAGGTCAAGGATGATCCGTCCGCAATCGAGCTCGCATTGAAGGAGTGTGGAAGACACATCCGCGCGCTTAAGTACGTATTTTCCGTGGATGAAAAGTAAGACATCATTGCCTCTGTTGCATTAATGCAGAGATTCGCGCATCGAAGTGAAGAGGTATCGCATCGAAGTGAAGAGGTATCGCATTGAAGTGAAGAGGTATCGCATCGAAGTGAAGAGGTATCGCATCGAAGTGAAGAGGTATCGCATCGAAGTGAAGAGGTAGCGCATCGAAGTGAAGAGGTAGCGCATCGATGTGAAGAGGCATCGCATCCGAGTGAAGAGGCTGGGGCGTCTCATTGGATTTTTTTCAGAAAAGAAATTTATTCATTTTCTATAAGTCTGCACATCATACCCCCACTACTCAACCGCTTTAAACTTAACAAACATCACTATGTCAAAAATTATGGCGAACTCCTATTAAATGCATTTTTATATTAAATAATATTAAGGGTGAAAGAGGAAAATAATATTTTTAAGCTTATTCTTTTGCCACCAACAACTGGATAAGATTTATCAAGTATAATTACGCTTTTAAAACTAAATCTAGTTATTGAAGTTAAAGCAAAATCGAAAATAAACATCTCAAAATTATCAGACACACATGACGTATTATTAAAAAATTAAATTTATGAAAAAATATTCTAAACTAAAATCATCCATAGACGCGTTTCGAGGTTTACCTCTCATCAGTATGGCTTTATTTATTTAAACTTAATAATTGATATTTAACTTACTTCGTCAACATTGTTCACCACCACAATTCAAAAAGAATATTTTAAAGGGTGTATTGACTATTTATACTAACTGACTTAATGACTTTATTTAATGGCTATGGTTAATAGCATTCTGAGAATGAACAAATAAACTAATTATTTCGGGATATTTAGCTGATGGTAATGACATGAAAGAATTAAAAAGGAAATTTGAGGACATTGCGTCTCTTCTTTATATATTTTATACATGACGTAATACTTTTAATATTTTAAGGGTAAAAAAGGAAAATTATATTAATTAAAAATTATGGCGAACTCCTATTAAATGCATTTTTATATTAAATAATATTAAGGGTGAAAGAGGAAAATAATATTTTTAAGCTTATTCTTTTGCCACCATCAACTGGACAAGATTTATCAAGTATAATTACGCTTTTAAAACTAAATCTAGTTATTGAAGTTAAAGCAAAAATCGAAAATAAACATCTCAAAATTATCAGACACACACATGACGTATTACTTTTAAGTATAAAACCAAGAATAAATATTAATTGTTAAAATTATTAAAAAATTTATAGAAAATGCATTTAATATAAGTTTTTCAAAATTGAGAACTCTTAATAAAATATCAACACACAAGCCAATTATTAAAGTTACGGGCTTGGAATTATCAAAAATATAAGCTGTTCGTCGATCAGAGTTAAAAATTTTTCTATATTAAATAATATTTAGGGTGAAAGAGGGAAATATTAATTATTAAAAATTATGGCGAACTCCTATTAAATGCATTTTATATTAAATAATATTAAGGGTGAAAGAGGAAAATAATATTTTTAAGGGTGAAATACAAAAGTGTATGTACCCAACAAAGTTGTGACAAATGTATCAGAATGCCAAACCAAACTCAATTTTTATTTAATATTTTTAAGGGTGAAAGAGGAAAATAATATTTTTAGGGATGAAAGAGGGTAATATTAATTATTGAAACCATTATATTAACCAACGCCGGTATATAATTAGGAAAACCTGTTCGTTGATGGTACCACATCCAAAATTATTAGACACACCGAAAAATGTAGTCAATAATTTTCTCAACAGCACATTACTTTACACGCTATAAACTCATATTTTTAAAGCCGAAAGAGAAAATAATATTTATAAGGATGAAAGAGGGGAATATTAATTATTAAAAATTATGGCAAACTCCTATTAAATACATTTTATATTAAATAATATTAAGGGCGAAAGAGGAAAATAATATTTTAAGGGTGAAATACAAAAGTGTATGTACTCAACCTGTGTGTGCTGAAACAAAGTTGTGACAAATGTATCAGAAAGCCAAACCAAACTCAATTTTTATTTAATATTTTTAAGGGTGAAAGAGGAAAATAATATTTAGGGTGAAAGAAGAAAATAATATTTTAGGGATGAAAGAGGGCAATATTAATTATTAAAAATTATGGCGAACTCCTATTAAATGCATTTTTATATTAAATAATATTAAGGGTGAAAGAGAAAAATAATATTTTAGGGACGAAAGAGGGCAATATTAATTATTAAAAATTATGGTGAACTCATATTAAATACATTTTATATTAAATAATATTTAGGGTGAAAGAGGAAAATAATATTTATAAGGACGAAAGAGGGCAATATTAATTATTAAAAATTATGGTGAACTCCTATTAAATGCATTTTTATATTAAATAATATTAAGGGTGAAAGAGGAAAATAATATTTATAAGGACGAAAGAGGGGAATATTAATTATTAAAATTATGGAGAACTCATATTAAATACATTTTATATTAAATAATATTTAGGGTGAAAGAGGAAAATAATATTAATAAGGACGAAAGAGGGCAATATTAATTATTAAAATTATGGAGAACTTATATTAAATACATTTTATATTAAATAATATTTAGGGTGAAAGAGGAAAATAATATTTATAAGGACGAAAGAGGGGAATATTAATTATTAAAATTATGGAGAACTCATATTAAATACATTTTATATTAAATAATATTTAGGGTGAAAGAGGAAAATAATATTTATAAGGACGAAAGAGGGGAATATTAATTATTAAAATTATGGAGAACTCATATTAAATACATTTTATATTAAATAATATTTAGGGTGAAAGAGGAAAATAATATTTATAAGGACGAAAGAGGGCAATATTAATTATTAAAAAATTATGGCGAACTCCTATTAAATGCATTTTTATATTAAATAATATTAAGGGTGAAAGAGGAAAATAATATTTATAAGGACGAAAGAGGGGAATATTAATTATTAAAATTATGGAGAACTCATATTAAATACATTTTATATTAAATAATATTTAGGGTGAAAGAGGAAAATAATATTAATAAGGACGAAAGAGGGCAATATTAATTATTAAAAATTATGGCGAACTCCTATTAAATGCATTTTTATATTAAATAATATTAAGGGTGAAAGAGGAAAATAATATTTATAAGGACGAAAGAGGGGAATATTAATTATTAAAAATTATGGTGAACTCTTATTAAATGCATTTTTATATTAAATAATATTAAGGGTGAAAGAGGAAAATAATATTTATAAGGACGAAAGAGGGGAATATTAATTATTAAAATTATGGAGAACTCATATTAAATACATTTTATATTAAATAATATTTAGGGTGAAAGAGGAAAATAATATTTATAAGGACGAAAGAGGGGAATATTAATTATTAAAGTTATGGAGAACTCATATTAAATACATTTTATATTAAATAATATTTAGGGTGAAAGAGGAAAATAATATTTATAAGGACGAAAGAGGGGAATATTAATTATTAAAATTATGGAGAACTCATATTAAATACATTTTATATTAAATAATATTTAGGGTGAAAGAGGAAAATAATATTTTTAGAGATGAAAGAGGGCAATACACTTTATAATATTTTTAAGCTTATTCTTTTGCCACCAACAACTGGATAAGATTTATCAAGTATAATTACGCTTTTAAAACTAAATCTAGTTATTGAAGTTAAAGCAAAATCGAAAATAAACATCTCAAAATTATCAGACACACATGACGTATTACTTTTAAGTATAAAACCAAGAATAAATATTAACAAATTTCTTTAAATAATATGAAAAATCAAAAATAATATAAAAGATATAATTAGGAAAACCTGTTTCGTTGGTGGCATCCACATCTCCAAATTATCAGGCACACACAGCACATTACTTTACAAACTATAAACTCATAAATAAAACACAGCAATATATACTACCCCATTATCGGCTTACTAGGATGCAGGCTTCCGTTGATAAAAAACTGGATGCAGACTTCCTTTGAACTGATATCAACATCTATTATAATAAAATTAATAGGTTTTATATAACTAAATAAATTTTATATTTAAGGAAATTTGTTAATATAATTACTTAATTCAAATTTAGATGAAAATAACTCATGCTTCTACAAGTAAATTATGAATGAGCTGGTATCAACATCCGTTATGATAATAGTAATAGGTTTAATAACTAAATAAATTTTATATTTAAAGAAATTTGTTAATATAATTACTTGGTTCAAATTTAGATATGTTTATTTATAAATGATTGAAATATGAAAATAATTCCCGCTTCTACAAGTTAATTATGTGCGAACTGATAACAACATCCGTTATGATAGTAATAGGTTTATAGCAAAATATTCATTTGAAAATAATATTAATTAAATTATTGAAATGTTGTAAGTTATTGAATTCAATCATTTATGTTATCTATGTATTATAAAAATCTGTAGAATTATTATTGTAATTTGTTAGAAATTAAAATAATATTACAAGCAGTATTTTTAAAATATGAATGTAGAATGTATTATTGATATTTGATAGAAATTAAAATAATGGTGCAAGTTGCATTTTCAGATGAAAATGATAATAAAAATGCTTTTCAAAATGCTTAATCGATAATTAAAACATTAAATTTAAAACCTCAGCAGCAATGTGTTCTTTTGTACACCTGACGCAAAACTCACCTATTTTACCAATGAGTTATACCGATTTAAGAACGGAAAAATAATAGATGTTTTATTATAATATAAAAATATATTTCATATTAATACAAATACTAAATACTTTAATCATACATTATTAATAAAATTAAAGCATATTTAAACTATAAATAATGATTACTAGAAATTATATATAAATAATTATAATTTATTATTGTGGATATAGGCTATAAATAATGATTAGTGTACTTTACCTTACTTAAAAATACATACCACCTTACCTAACCTTGGAAATTATTACTATATAAACAATTTTGTTCAACTAACACAACTCGAAAATTTAGAAGAGTGGTATAACAAGAATTTACGCAACCTGTTTCTTGCAAGAATTTCCGCAGAAGATATCATGAAAAACGTAAAATTGAACATTCAAAATTATAAATTGTGGCAAGGATGCTTATCTGTTGAAGAAATCATGAAATCAGCTGTGTACTGAGATGACTCACGCTACTGGATAAACAATGAGAATTCATTAGCTTGAGGGCATTATCGTATAAATTGTACTGCTGATAATATATAACATTATTAAAATTGTATTTAATAGGAAATATATTTTATTGTTTATATTTTTGTTTTTAATGCCCTGATAACTATCTCAGAGTTGCATACCCTAAAATCTAAATAAGTGGTAGTGTTGGCAGCTTGGTGATCTGGAAGCGCAAGTTAAAATTCATCTATACTTTACCATAAATTATATAAGTTATAATAAAACTAATTTGCTATCATTTATTTATTATTAAAATGTAAATTGCATTGAATGAGTATTATTATATGTTTATTTATCTTATTTCTTTTTAAGAATAATATAGGATTTCCGTCTGATCGTTTTTTGTAAATAATTTAATGTATTTTGGTTAGAGAGTTGTTTGGTATCAAATGAAGGAAAAAAATAATCAAATAAAAATGACCTCGAAAAGTTATTAAAACGTTTCGTTTGATTTTTTTTAAATTAAATGAAACAGTGTTGATAAAGGTTTGGAGTGATACACGATAAGAGTTTGCGCTTGATAAAAATATATGAATTGTTTTATCTACTTACCATGTTGTGTGCATCAGCTGATTGCTAATTTTATTCAATTACTCGATTTATAGACTTGTAAATAAGGTGAGGTGTAATAAAAACACATTTAATTTTAATACATATATTAATAGAACTAATATACATATATAACTATAAATAATGGTTAGTATAATATACATATATAACTATAAATAATGGTTAGTATAAATTATATATAAATAGTTCTTGTAATTGCTAATTATTTTTTGTGGCACTTATAGCCGTATGGTACTGAATCAAAATCCTCTAAAAACTTTCTTTTTTCAGCTTTTAGTCTATATATTTTTGTTTCCTCCTTGGTAACTACCTGATGGTTCGCAGTCCTTTTAATATTTTGCGATACAATGTTAATTGATCTACTATCAATTTTATCAAAAATTAACTCTTTAATCGTATGCAAATTAACTTGTTTGCTTGCGTTGTAATTCAAACATATCCCTTTAACTTTGCAACAAATGTTTGATGTATTTGTTGACGGCTCGTATACTTCGTAAGCATAATTCTTTGGACCACCCGACACAAATTCTGTTATATATTTTCCTCCTCCTAATTCATCTGTCATATCTCCAATGAGATTACCATTTGGTGGGTCGTAATCATCTGCTCGTGATATAAATATCACGGAATCGGTGTCGTAATATAACACACGCTCACCGAGAAGTTCCAAATATTCATATAGTTTTAGACGAGCTTGAGCAGTGGTATATGCGGCAATACAGACATTTACAGTTGACAAAGAATCGGCAGCTTCCTCTTTAAACTCCCAGTTAACCACAACCGTTTGATCATTTATGGGTAATATGTGATTGACATTTATAGAAGGTGTAGTTAGTAATTCAAATAATGCAATCGGTGTGTTAATAATTTCTGTTTTTGGTTGGTTTTCTCGCTGACCAAACTTACCCCAAAAAGAATTTAGGATTAATTTAGCCAGTGATCGAAGCCCGGGGTTGTTTAAAATTTGACTGAATTTTAAGCGAATACCTTCGATATTCAGAAAGTTTTCGATGTATTCATCTTTTTCAGTTTGCGTTGAACAGTTTGATGGCCATCCGGAAGCCTGTTGTTTCATAGCAAGAAACTTGTTCATCATCTCTGTAAACAACCCTCCAAGCTTTGTAATCATGTCGTATTGCGCAACCTTATACAGAAAGATCTCTTGAGTATTTAATATTATGTATCCCATTTTAATAGCTTTAACCACCTCATCTACAACCCATGTTCCAGTTAGAGCCCTTTCTGTATCATTATGCTCACATACACTTTGATTTAATTGTTCTGCACAAGAGCGACATAGGGTAAACATCAGTTTATTGCTTATTTTTGAAGGAAGAACTGGGTGATACAAATGTTGTGGAGGTAAAATACTACATTTAATTATCCCTTCCGCTTCGAATAAATTAATTTTACTACAAAGTTCATTACCGACAATAACTTCAGGATGGCCTATTGGGAATTTACCGTATTTACAGACCCAGGGGTAAAGAGATCGAACATCGGTATAATTAATTTTTTCTCCGTGTTTGGTTTTGTAGTACATTCTAGTATTTCCCGTGCGACCACCATAAAAAACGTCTCTTGCATTAAGTGGTGTTTGTACGAGAGGGTGGTTGAGCAAGTAATTCATTTCTTTATTTTGTTTCATTTGCTGACGAAAATGACATTCCCACATCTCTACTACCTCGTATCCTTTATTTCTTAACCTTCCGGATTTTGCCATAGTGGATTCAAATCGATAGTTTAGTGTGCTAAATGGATCGTCATGTAGAGGTTTGTCTCTATTATATTTTAAGCACTCTGGATGTCCGTGAAAGTAACACCCGTAAAATTCAAAAACCTGATTTGTTTCGACACAGTATCCGTCCACTTTAACGCCATTCCGTACACATTCAGCTTTTTGATTTGCAGCGTGTAAGATATTTATGTTGCGTTGTTCCGCCTCCCATATAAGCCATTGTATAGCTATAGTCGATTGGTTGTCAGTCCATCTATAACCTCTCTTAGGAATAATGCCTATAGTATTTGGCTTTAAAAAATTACGACGATATACCAAATTACATGCCGACGCAATAGTAACAGCTTCAGAAAAGGGGCAAACGTTGCATTCATCGATCATCATCTTTCGAAATTTAATGCAGGCTTTCTTTAATATATCCACATCACTGATACAATATTCTACTAAATTCTGCTGCAAGTCAAAAACATCAGATTTGTGTGATTCGTACCAGTTTATAAAACAATTTCGACAGCTAACGACTTTGCATAACTTTGGGGCTTTGTCGCATTTACCGCAGACTTTCATAGTATCAGGACTGTAGAATATTTGATCGGGTAGTGGACCTACATAATCTTTGTTTTCTTCGGTATTGAAGAGATAAGGGAAGTACCCCTTTTTCATTTCTGAGCCCAAGTCAAAAGCGCTGGGTAGTGCAGACAAAGCCATTGGAAAATAGTTGAGAGAGTCAATAAACTTAATATTGCCAATGTTCATCATCAAAATTTTTGACCCCCTCATTATAAGTTCTGGTTTTATTGAACTCTGTTCCAAAATATATTTTAAAATAAACTGATGGTCAAAGGCCTGACCGTTATGAGCAATTACAATAACTTTTTTAAATACTTTCCTTATGTTAAGTAGGTAACCTACAAAATTATTTATTACATTTTTTTTAAATATTTGCATGTCATAACCACATTTATGACATACAATATCTTTGTCGATGCATTTGTCGCAACACTGTTTTAACACACACAGGTTGGGGACATGAACTTTTGTAGTATTGTTATTGGAGACATATTTGTCCTGCTGTGTTTCTAAGTCGTAGAAAATAAACAATGTATCTGCTGTTAAAGGTTTCCTAGCATCTGGTTGAATATAGCACAAGTGCTCTTGCGGCATGTGCTTCTTACAAATTTTGCAGTAAATTTCACCGCATATGTGTTTTATAGCGTACTTATAAGTTTTTAAACAGATATCGCATCTCTTTATTTTATCACATATCAAGGAGCCTTGTGCAATATGATTAGCGTAGCATTGCTGCCCTCTAAAATTTCTATTACAGTTTGCACATAACACATCTACATCTCGTACACAAGCTGGAGCCTGTTGACAGCAGGGACATGTTTCTCGGCATCTATGTTTGTTCTTCATATTATAGGGAATATGACACGTTTCGCAATAGTAATCACAACAGAATGCGGCTGTTAGGGAAACTATCACATTGTAATGACCCTCGTGGTACAGCAAATTCAATTTATATACTGCTTCATCATTGCATCCTTCGAATAATAAATCTCGTCCTTTTGTGCCATACTGATAAACCGTAATCTTGAATTGTTGTAGGTAACGCTGAAATTCTCGTAATTCGGGTATTCCTGCTCCATTTATAGTATTTGTATACCAGATTTCTCTATTAATAATACAGTTTTATTCGTTTGTATTTTGCCTGTGTCGCGTCTAATTTTCATGTAGTCAGGATCTTTAGTTGCGTTTGCTATTGCTACCACTAGTGCTCGTGGTAAACATAAATGATCTTTATTGGTAATGGTTACAATACCACGACGTTTAGAACTTTCTTCTTCAAAGGTGTTATATTTGTTGCTCCTGAGGCTAGTACCTTGAGGCATACGAACCGATGTAACACCTAAGCAAAACGTATCTGTGTTCAAGCCTTCTGAATTTGATTGGAAAATTTTGGAAATTAAATTCCAAATATCGTCCATTTTAACATCAGACGCCGCTTGGAAGTTTATCCAGCCTGGGCCACGTTCTTTGAAAGACTTCCCGCAGAAGGTGAATCCAACTTGGTCCGTAGATTCCAAGCCATCGACGGCGTTTTGAACTATGCCTTCTATTGCCCCCTTGATCCATAATAGTGGATTTTCATTATTTGGGACTGGGTTAATATTAAATTCCAATTTTCGACCTCTCAAATTGAATCGTTTAACAATTGTAGTGCGGTCACTAACAATCAAAAACTTCTCCATTCTGTATAAAAATAACAATAATTAAGTTCAAATTAAAATGTAAAGGAGATAGAGAGAGATTTTAATTTTAAATAGGCAATGATTAGAGATTAGTAAAATATTATTTTTCGTGTTCAGTTATAGTCATATGGTTCTGTTATCGCACCGCAATTTCCGTTATAGTAAAACTATTTAATATTAATTATTAACGTTAATAGCAAATTTAAAATTTTGATATTAAGTCCTAAATAAATTTTAATAATTTTGAAATTTTTTGAATGGGTCTAATATGGGCGCGACCCCCGAAATTTTTTTGAATTTTTAAGCTATCTTTTCGCGTTTAAAAGATGACTTCGCGTGACCTTGTCTGATTGATAGCTCACTCAAAACTGTGATTTTAAATTATATTAAGATAAAAAGCTTCTGGTTATTGCTGATTTTTACTGAAGAATGGTAACGTGTTCATCCACAGTAAATAAATGTGCTGAAGAATGGTAAGGCTACCATCCGAAGCAAAATTCAACTTACCTTTGATTTTGATGAATTCACAAACACAAGATAGTAGAAGTCACTAACTAAAACTTTAGATGGTGTAGGCACAAGACACTGACACTGAATGATTTATAATCAATCGTTTCCCGTATTTATAGCTTTTCATAAAAATTAATCAACCAATCAGCGTCGAGATAATTAAATTGATGTCGGAGGGCCCTCAAATACCCGATAAAATAGTCAATTCATAAGAAACAATGTTAATTTGCATGAATCTACAATTAAATCACACTTTCCCATAAGATTACATGTAAATAGAGGCACAAGGTCAACTTGCTATTCAATGTTTGATAAGTTTTGATAAAACCGCAAGTGGATTTTTTACAGCTCGCTCTCAATTTATTTGCGATGAAAAATCTTTAATCATTTTTTCGATCAAACACTTTCCGCGAATGAACATTATCATAATGTTTTCAGGCTGTTTGAATTTTAAAACGCGATGAATTTTGTTTAATTTCAATCCGTTTTTCTAGACATTGCTGTAAATTACGATTCACCGCTCCTTAAAATTTCTACACCGAGACATTTACTGCAGTAAACCGCAAGTCGATTTTGATGCGATGATTTTCATGGCTAACAAAATATGTAACAAGAAAATAATTTGCATCGGGCTATTTCCAGTAGTAAACCACAAGTGGATTGATGTGATGATTTTTCGTGCATAACCAAATATGAAACACAAAATAATTTACGTCGGACTATTTCCTATACTTGTTTGAACGTGTAGTTCTTCGAAGTATAATAAATGATGTGCTGTATTCATTTGATGTATTTTTCAAAAGTGCTAAGTTTATTCATAATTTCCTGTAGTATCCTGCATTTATAATTTATGTTTGACTTTGACTTCTTCCATTCACATTTTTGCTAAGCCTTAAATCTTTGTGTATTATTGTATTACCATATCTATTGATAGGATAAGAATGCAAAAGGTGTGGAAAATTTAAGTATTTGGGAATCTCTACAGAACCATCTTTATTTTTACGATTATATTTATTATATTAGTTGAATTTTAATAACTATAAATTTATATAATTTTCTTATCAGTATGAGTGATATCAACATCCCGCGTTTACTTGTAATCATTTATTGTTTTATTTGAAATATCCGAATTACATGTATATTTAATTAGGAATTAGAAATGTAACTATCCTAATTTCATTTTGGGAAAGCCAATGCAGGTGATAGAGAAAATATTAATATTAAAATGCATTTTATTATAGTTATATATTTACATGACTTTACTACTGTTGATACTATATATTGTTATAATTCTAAAATAATTTCTTTAAGTTTATCTCATTTCATTTCTTATTCAAAGTAATCAGTATTGTCTACCGCTCCGATACTAATGTTTTATTTTAATATATGAATTAATAAAAAGGAATTTAATTTTCCACACAAGCTTTATCATTACATTAATTAAATATTTCATTTTGCATATAAATCTAATTATTTATGTTTACAAGGCTTAGTGCATTTTCTTATCATAGTATCCTGTCCATCTAGCTTAAACTGAATGAAATCAGGAACAATGGGTAACGGGGAGCGATGACCTTGAACGCGGACAAGTGAGACAAGTGACGGAGCGCTGACACACCTACTGGACGGGGCGACATCCTTGCGCGCGGTATCTCGGTAAGGGGTGGTCCTACCCCCAAATCTACCATTTTTGATTTTTCAGACCCCTAATTGACCTACCCCTAATTGACCCACCCCTAATTGACCTACCCCTAATTGACCCACCCCTAATTGACCTACCCCTAATTGACCTACCCCCAATTGCCCATGTCCAGATGAGGATTCCTGAATTTGGGGGGGTCTGGCCTACCCATGACCAGCGCGATTTCCAGAATTTGGGGGGGTCTGGCCTACCCAAAAGTATTTAACGCGTATTTAATTTGATTTTTGACCCCTCCTAAAAAAAAAAAAGACTTGCCTCAATCGCCCCCATACCTACTCCAAGCTTTAAATGCAACGCTGGCGATATTGATTAACGTTCTATTAGCTAAATAGAAATGCCATTTTATCGGGTTTACGTTTTCCCATTTAGTATTGACAAGATTGTACGGTATAGGATTGTTGCGTACTCCACATCTCGGTCGTTTCATTAATTCCAAGGTTTGATTATTTAATGTTCCATCTGCTGGTAGCTTATAATACTCTTGAAAAAGTGCAAGACTTTCTGCCACGTCATTATCCGAGATAATATTTAATACCGAATTATTTTCGGGTATATCTAAATATCCAAATCGATTTAAATAATTTATAGCAAAATTATCACTTTTAACCAAAGATGTTATTATCAAAACGTAAAAAAAATAATACATTTTATACGTGTTTACGGTGGAACTGCAAATGAAACACTGAAATATTTTTTAAATATATTATTTTTATTTAAAGAATTATAATACATTTTGTTTGTTAATCCAACTGTTGTGCGAAGCATCAAAACCTAACCATTTTACAAATAATTTATTTCCCTTCTTTCGCAATATTTTTTCCACTAAATATATCTTAGGATTTGATGTTTTCTGCAATTCCTCAGCGTAAAAAGCTCCTTGTATAGGATCTCCTTTTTCATCTTCCAATAAATACGACACCGGACTGGTAATTTTAATTTTAATAATTTTAAATAATTCAGTTGTCCAATTGGGTGTGTATCCTTTTGCGAACAGCGTTTTTTGTTTACTCAGACGCACCATATCACCCACTCGGAAATTCCCTTTTCCTGCCATTTTTATATGCGAATAGACGGTTTTCAATAGCATAGTTTCCTTATCTCCGCCCGGGAGTACATCAGCTGGTCGCATTCCGATTGTACGGTGACGTTGATTGTTATATTCTAGCGTAACCTTGTTCAAAATATCATACCAGCTGTAACGCCCACGCAAACTAAATTGTCTGTATAGTTTATCTTTTAGCGTACGGATTAGACGCTCGACAATGGCGGCTTTCATTATCGTATATGTTGAGTAATGAATAATATTATATTTTTTCATTAATGCAGAAAATTGACTGTTATAAAATTCCTTGCCATGATCACCTTGAATATTTTTTGGGGTCCGTCCGTCGGTATTTTTCAATATTTTCTTCATGGTTTCTGCTACAATCACACCGGTTTTATTTTTTATGGGTGCAGTCCAGGCGTATTTTGAGAAACAATCAATCACTACAAGTATATATTTATATCCTTTATTTTCACGAGAGAATAATTGAAACTCGGCAAGATCTATTTGCCACAGATGGTCAACACCTTTAAGTATCGTTCGTCTTCGAGCAAAATTCTTTCTTGCCGGTTTGTGTAACTCTCGCACTACATCATCTTTACTCATTTTGACTTGAAGGGCTCTTTAATGGAGCAATCAACTGTTTGATGCTGTTTGTTTGACTTAATAATAGCGTATTTAAATCATTTTTAAACTGTTCCCATTTTATATCCATATTATTTTTAAGCTGTTCTATTTCATGATTTGATGTATTTTTATACGCTTCGAAATCTCTGGATAAACTTTTAATCTTCTCCGCCAGATCCTCTTTTACTAGTAAAATTTTTGAGTTTATAATTTGCGGAATACTTTCAATAACTAAATTAACTTTTGAATTAATATTTTTAAATGATGTGTTCAAATCCTGCAACTGAACGACAATTACATTATCCACATATTTTTTGTTTGCTTTCATTAATCGGTAATTGCAAATATTTTATTCTTTTACCATCAAGGTTGAAATGTCCATCAGCATCACGTTTAAATCCAATACCTGGCGGTCCTCTTACAGCCGTTAATGGTTTATTTATTTTAATCTGTGATGAATGACGTCCGAACTTATCGATGCTCATAATGCGTGTGATCTATAGAGAAGAGCGTGCTTTGTATTTATTAAAAAATTACATCTTCTTCACGCAGTTCCTCCTCGATTGAAGCAATCTCATTATTATGCGAATTATTCCCAGCATTCCTCGATGCGTGCAATAAACACAACCTATCAACAAGTTCGCTTAAATTGTTCCAATACTTGTATTGCGTGGGAGTATGTTGTACTTGCAATTTAGAATCAAAACCTTTGCCGCTGGTATGAGAGCCGGTTGAATTATTGCGAGGTTTTGTGTATGTCGGTGATCGATTTTTAAACATGGGCTTAATAATCTCTGTATATTTTTTACTTTTCGAACCCTGTTTTTGACTCTTTGGATCGTAATTGCGGTGTAATGCATGTGTTTTTTCTAATATGGTTTTATAGTTTTTCAAATCATTTTCGTTATAAATTTGATCGTCGGGTTCTTTCATAAAGAGAAGTTCATACAAGCCTTTAGTTCCAACGTACACAGAATCACCAAATTTAAAATTTTTACCATCGACCAGCTCAACATTATAATTTCCAATCGTCCACTTTTTTGTATGAATATCGATATTTATACCGGTGAACTCATCAAGTTTTCGATCATCTGAAAATCTCTTTTTGACATATTTTCTAGGCAAGTCCTGTAAGGTATCCAAATAAGCCGCATCCACATATTCTGTTTTATTTGATCCATGAGGTATCTTTTCGGCACCATGCGCTACCTCTTTGTCTTCATGAGGTTTGCTAAGAGGTTTATGAGCCTCATGAAGAGGTTTATGAGCCTCATGAAGAGATGTATGAGGTTTATGAAGAGGTTTATGAGCTATCTCTTCGTCGTCATGTGATTCCTCTTCACTCTCATGTGGTCTGCGAAGAGGTGTGTGAAATTTGTTGGCATCATGTTCATCATAAGGCTCTTCTTCAAAATCCTCTTCACGCTTTGAGATGCCATGCCATTTTGCTAATTTTCTTTTTCGCTGAACAGGCACTTTAACTATATATTTATTTGCTCGACTGTGAGTAATAATTTCTTTCAGAGGTTCCAATAACGGCTTATATGTTTTGTTCAAAAATTCATTCTTTTCTGATCGGTTTATTTTTATGGCAAACAGTTTTTTTCTTATAGCCTTTTTAATATTGATCAGTCGATGTTTAACCGCATTGTCCGTCATGCTCATTCAATCACTTGCGTACATTTGACTATTATAATCAATTTTCAACACTTATATAACGATCGAAACACTTGCGGTATCTGCCCTTATTCGGATCACAATCTTTGTTTATTACTATGAATCCGTATTTATCGGCCCAACACAGTCTACAGATTTTTTTAAATTTTTCAAAATCCATGTCGCTGCTCACATGATCTGTAAACGCGTGTTTAAAATTCATTTCATCTTGCTTGAATAATACGATAAAGTTGGCATTATCACGTATCAAGTGTTTGGGTATTCGTGTATAAGTCTGACATAAATAAAATGAATCGATGTTATTGTGTCTCCCCATGCTGAAATATTCTCTGATTTTCTCTTGACCGTCGCATGCAACATCATCAAAAATAAAGATTGAATTTGGTTTGGCATTCTCAGGGCTCATAATTTCCTCATTTTCTTTGAATTAAAAATATTTTATTTTTCGTATTGACTTCATAACGTTTTCCAATAGACGATACTTTGGTTGATATAACAATTTCGAGTAAATATAAATGTTTTCAAAATGTAATCCGTTTTCACTAAACAATAAACTTAACATTGCGTTTGATTTTCCACAATTGGACGGTCCACAAATAGGGCTCGTACCAAATTTGGCAATAATTCACCGTGACGCATCTCCGCCGTCAAACCCATTCCCGAGACAAACTCATCCATGTTCACAATCGGTAACGACTTTTTCTGCTTAACCACTTTCATCGTAATGACATAAAATGGGGTTTGGATCTAGGTTATAAATAGAAGCGCTTCATAGTAAATCTTTCAAATGCATTTGTATCGCGGTGCAGGTATTATCAATTCTTTTATAAATAAGTTACCCATTGAATTACATCTACCAGGGTATCAATACTGTGGACCGGGTACAAAATTAAAAAAACGTTTGCAAAGAGGTGATCCGGGCGTAAACAAGTTAGACGCCGCATGTAAACTACACGATATCGCATATTCACAACATAAAAATTTAAGTGATAGACACGTAGCAGATAAACAGCTAGCGGAGGTTGCTTGGCAAAGAGTCAAATCTTCAGACACATCGTTGGGTGAAAAAGCAAGCGCTTTTGCGGTAACGACAGCAATGAGAGTAAAAAGAAAATTAGGTATGGGTATGTCATCAAAGAAAAAAAGAGGAAAGAAAGTTGCGTTGCGAAGCGTAATTATGATGAAAGCAAAAAATGCACTAAAAGGATTTAAAAATAAAATTAAGCAAAAGAATGGTATAACTGAAGGATCACACATAGCCTTTAATGCGGCAAAATTTGCCGTACGCAAAGTTGGTGGAAAGAAAAAAATTTGAACACCTCGTATAATTCCAGTTCCTAAAGTCGGTGGTATCCTATCATTGATACCTATTTTTGCAGGTCTCAGCGCATTGGGTGCGCTTGCGGGTGGTGCATCCGGTATCGGAAAAGCGGTGAACGACGCCACAGACGCTCGTAAAAAGTTTAGTGAATCTCAACGTCATAATAAAACTATGGAAGCTATTGCTCTTGGTGGAAAAGCGGGGAACGGGCTCTAGTTGAAACCGTATAAAAAAGGATTAGGACTCTATCTTCAAACATCAAAAAACTTTTAAGTTCGCTACCTCGACGCCCGCTAACCGATATAGACATAAACATGTTTGCACTTAAAGCAAAAATATCATATTTTAGAGGAGTCTCTATGCGTGATACCTTACCGATTCGATCACATAAAAACGAGTCCGGTATTGTTAATCTCGATCGTGTGAGAGGGAGCGGTACGCATTAGGTTGCATACAAGAAACGTGGAAATTTCGTAAAATACTTTGACAGTTTTGGTGATCTTTCTCCCCCAAAAGAACTCTTAAAATATTTTCGAGGTAGTGAAATAACATATAACCATAATAGATACCAAGATTTTAATACATTTAATTGCGGCCATTTGTGTTTGAAATTTTTAGTATAAATACGATTGTAGATTTTAAAATCACACGCAGTCATGTCTCAAACGTTTACTCTGCAAAGTGATAATAGCGTGTTCTCAGAGAATTATTATCCACCAATCGAATTAGACCCTAACAAAAATTATTATTTAGGTCTGATTGGTTTTCAATCTTACAACACTATTCCTAATATAGAAGACGGTTGTAACAAGTTTTACTACAAGCATAACGGTGATAAAGTAATTGAAATACCCACCGGTTCTTATGAAATTACCGATATCGAAACGTATTTACAATCCATTCTAAAAGATAGATCAACTAACAAAGAGACAGACGACAAATCGCTAATTAGCCTAAAACCGAACAATAATACCTTAAAGTATGAGATTTTGTGTAAATACGACATAGACTTTTCATCGTCCGACAGTATCGGTACATTACTCGGGTATTCCAGTAAAATTTTAAGAGCAAACAACTTGTATTTATCTGATCTACCCGTTCAAATTATAAAAGTGTCAAGCATTAGACTTGAGTGTAATATTGTGACGGGTGCCTATTACGGTGATAAATTATCACATACAATTTTTGAGTATTCACCTTCCGTCAATCCGGGGTTCGTTCATAACATAGAACCACGAAATATTTATTATTTGCGGGTGAATGTGCATACCACCGACAACATTACTATAACTCTTAAAGACCAAAACGGGTTGCCTGTAAATTTTAGAGGAGAAAACATTTTAGTTAGACTCGAATTAAAATCGTAATGGGAATTCAATTTCAAAATTCGGAACCAAATAAAGGAGCGATGATAACCATTAAAAATATCACTCGTCGTTCGTCATCGATAGGACTAACACGTCACGATCTGTTAAGACTCGCGTCGTTGGGTTACAAAGAAAAATGGAGAAACTAGGTATTTTTAAAAAATTCAGAGAAGACGAGACCATTGTTAAGGAAGAATTTCATAGTTATCAACCGATAACACAATCGTTCAACAACAACGATGAAATTCGCATTATAATACAACAACAGGATATACTCACGCTGCCTTCCAATAGCAATCTATACATCTCCGGTAAAACCAGTAATCCTGCTGACGCTAATTTTAAATGGACCACAAATGCTTGGGCATTTTTTTTTAGAGAAATTAGTTATAACATTAATGGAGTAGAAGTCGACAAAACTAAAGATGTGGGAATTACCACTACAATTAAGGGATACATCTCGTACAGCAAGGAAGATCTGAGAAGTTTGGAGTTGAGTGGATGGAATGAGACGTTAGACTCCGGAACGAGAACCTATTTTGATACAAACCAAAAGTTTTACGCAATTTTACCTCTCAAATCTCTTTTAGGGTTTGCTGAAGATTACAAAATCGTTATGGTAAATGTAAAACAGGAGTTAATTTTACATAGGGCTACAACTGATATAAACTGTTATACAACCACTAAAGACCCCAAGATTAGCATAGACAAAATCAAATGGCACATACAACATATTCAACCGAGCGATGAAGTAAAATTACAATTGATGACCAAAATTCAATCAAATGCTCCTATTTTGATACTATTTTGCAGATGGAATTTACACGAATTACCATCTCTCAGAAAAACCGATAAGGATGTTTGGTTAGTCAAAACCTCAACCCATCTAGAAAAACGTCGGTATGTAATAATCGCATTTCAAGAGGATAAATTGGGGAAAAAAGATAAAAATGCAAGCCATTTCGATCATTGCTCAATTAGAAATTTGACCGTGTATTTGAATTCGGAGTCTTATCCCTATGATAAATTAAATCAAGATGTGCTGAACGGTGAATACACTGCTTCTTATTATGCATACACAAAGTTTCAAAGCAGTTATTATGGACATTTCAATCAGCCGATGTTAACCTACGCACAATTTAAAGCTCGCATGTTATATGTATTTGACGTTTCGAAGCAAAACGAGAGCATAAAATCATCCACAATTGATTTGAAAATAGAGATGGAGGGACATCATGCGTTTCAAAACAATACCAGAGCATATTGTCTTATATTATACGATAGTGTGGTCGAGTACAGACCGTTATCTGGATTAGTTCGCAGACTTGTTTGATGGCAAAAAGAGTGAGTTTCACCCAACCCGAGTCAACCATTATTTACTTGCCGGAAGAAGAAGATAACTATTATAGAAGCGGTAGCAAATGGATATCTGAAGCTCGAGATAGACTGCGATTTCAGCGTAGAATTAAAAAGATATCAATCACATTGGAACCCTTACTGAAAGCGGATCATCGTAGAAAAATTTCACTTATTCTTTCTAAGACAACTTCATCGAGTACAGACTTGTAACAGTGGCGTCTCTCTGTGCTCAATTTAGTAGAGTACATACCATTGACGAGTACAGTTTATTATTATAAATAAAAAATAATCATGATTGTACTAGCAGTCGATATGCAAGGATTTATAGTTGCAGAACAGTTTGTACCTAAGGAAATAAGCATTGCATCAAATTACAAAAATATTCACACCTACTTGATGAAACCAACAATTGAATATTCGTTTTTAACATCAAAAGAAAAAATCTAAGCCAGATGGTTGAAAAACAACTATCATTCAATTCAATATTCCGGTGGACATGTCGATATGACAGAAATTGAAAACATCTTCTATGGATTTACCCAGAACTTTGTAGATGTAACTTGTGTGGTCAAGGGGCACCAAAAAGAAGATTTTTTGAAACGTTATTTTCCAAATTTTACAGTATTAAACCTTCAAGGTGAAACTAACGCACCAAAGTTTGAAAAATGTACTCATTTCTGCGTTAATCACTTAGATGAATTTAGTAGATGTTCTTTTCAAAATGTTAAACAAATTTGTGCTTATTTAAATGATAATAATAATAATAATAACTGTTAAGTAAATAATTACTTTGTAATTTAAGTGTACTTATATAAAAAATAAATAAATTTTATAATAAATAAATATGTTGTCTCTAATTTTATTTACTTACCTTTAGAAGTATCAAAAGAAGAGAGAAAAAATAATATAAAGGTAAGTAAAATAAAAATGAAAAATAAATATTACACATTTTTATTAAAAAAACTATAACAGAATAAAAAATAAAATAAAACTACACAATAACTATTATAATAAACAAAAGTTGTTTCTTCTTAAAATAAAAAAAATTATATAAATCAAAAACTTAAATTAAAGGAATATCGTGATGACCCTAAGCTAATGTGTCAATACCGTTTGTACAGATGTATCTCTTATCGTCATAAGGTGATGATGCTAATTTATTTTGCGTTATTGAAAATATAGTGTGCTTAATTGATTTGAAAGGATTTTGTTTTTATTATATTATTTTTTTGTTAAATAAACACATTTTAAAGTCTGTGCTAGATACGTTATATTGTACAACACATTTCTTAATACCTTTAATTTTCTTTTTCCATTTTTCTTCATTTTCGACATTTGATGCATATGCTTTAGCCCTGATTCCGACAAACTCGCGCAATATTCTACCCTGATTTTCATCTTTCATTAAACCTAGCACACCCTTATTTTGTAATGGTATGCTATAAGGATTATTAAAACTGTAGTTACTAGTATCAAATAAGTGTAAATCTTTTTTTATATCATCAAATATATCAGATGTTTCAATTAATGATACAAAACTGTCAGTATCCATATAACAAAGCTTAATTTTATTATTACTATATTTTTTCAATAAATAATTATAAAAAAAGTCATACATCAAAATTTTAGATAGTTCTAGTACAGCAAATCCTATATAAATAGGCTTGTTATATATTACTTTAAGGCGTTGTAATTGAATAGCAGCTAAATTTTCCGTAAAAATTGTTATACTTTTAAAATTAGGTTTTGCAATCAAAGTTTGTACACCCCTTCTATTACTTATATCGTTCCAATGATTAACTAGGTTTACATTAACTCTTTTATCAACGTTTTCCATAGTTTTTCCATATACGGAGTTGTTCATTAACTTAAAAAAATCTTTTTCAAATTCATTTTTTGAATTTTTTCTCAAATTGTTATTTAAATCAATATAATTTTTAAGGAAATCTGTTTGGTTAAACATTAGGACTCTATAGATTTTTTTGATTTTTAAACCATTTTTTACAGCTAATTGTAAATGTCTGTAATGTATAACATACTTAGATTTATTGTTCAAATTTGCAATAAGCTTTGTGTTTTTGAATTTGGAATTTGGTGGAATAATATTTTCAGGTAAAAAAAGTAGATCATTGTGATGCGTATGTAAATGTTCGGGATAATCAACATCTACTTCTAAATAATATCCTGTTGAAGAATCATCTGAAATATTTGTTACATTAAAATTACGAATTTCATCTTGAGTAAGCCATCTAAACCCACCACAAGGTAGACGTTGAGACATAGCCCAACCATATAAATTATTTGAATCTTCATGAAACAAAAACTTGGATAGTATTGTTGAATCATAATCATGCATATATTTGTTGTTAGCTTTTGCATAACGTAGTGAACATTGACACCACGAATATTACGTTTGATAAAATGATGCATTTCAATATCGGTGAGCAGTTCTAAATTTACTTTTGTATACTTAAGCATAGCATCCCAGCTTAAGCCAGGTGCAGTAAAGTAATGTGCGGGATCTAAATTATATGTTTTTAGACATAGAGACCTAAACGCTTCAAAGATGTCTGCTAATAATAATGTGTCGGTTTTGAGATATAGATCCGAATAGTTTTTCAAGTTTACACATTCAAATTTTTTCCAAACTTGACTTGCATGTTTATATTCTGCGTTGGAAATGTGTGAATTGGTTAAACTATTAAAAAACTCGTCTTTCTCAGCTAAATGTTTATCAAAAAGTTTTTGATAACCATCAATATAATTATAAGGAAATACGCCCTTTTTAGTAACTAATTTAAAATGATCGTCTCGAGGAAAATGGTTTTTTACATGAATAAATTGATGCGGTTCTAAATTACTTGATAGTTTTTCTATACTTGAATTCATAAATCGCAAAGAATCCTAAAATCTTAATTTCAAATGTACATTACACTCTCTACCTTTTTTATCAAGATACTTTCCAACCGTTAAATTTTTTGTGAAAGAAATATATTTTTCTATTGTTCTATTATGTCAATTTTTTCATTATTAACTCCAAATTCTTTGATGAATAAATGAGCATCATAATTACTTAAATTATGAAAAAAAATTGGAATCATTTTAGGAATTTTATAATTTAAATTACATTGTTTATGTGCAATACCGATAAATTCTCCGGTTAAATGACAATGATCCAGTACTTTTTCATGTCCTTCTTTAAACACACCCTCACATATATGACATTTAAGTGCAGTATTTAGTAATATATTTTTGTCTATGGGCAATGGTTTCATTGGAACTACTTTACTTAAATGAGTATTATAAATATTTATTGCATCGTCACTTAAACGCTCCATAAATACTTTATGAGAATCTTCTCCCGTGTATGTCACAAATTTATTTAAATGATTATAAAATGAACATACAATGTAATAAGCAAAACTAAATAGTGAATGAGTATGTGTTTTATTTGTAAATGATATTGAAGGATCCGGCTGACAAGTATGTATAGGTTTTAACATACACTCAAAATCTGCATAAACGGTAAAAGGAACTTTCATTTTTTTTATTATAATTTTCAAATTTTAATAAATTTCCGGGAACTTCTTCACCAATGTGATTTTTTATTAATTCATTTGTAGGTAATATTGTACAAATTTTATTGCAATCTTCAGATATGTGTTTATCTAGTGATAATTTTGAAGTGAAAAATGTTAAACAGCCGTTGCATAAATGGGTTGCATGTTCATGTTTAGAAATTTGAGACGCTATTAATCTTGACATATCTTTTATCAAGCAATAATGATTTCTATTAAATTTCTCTATAAATAATAAATTAACATGTCGTTCACAAATATTTTTGCTAAAGTAAATTGGACCTACCACCTCATGACATTGCATAGATTGATTGAACTCTAATCCATAAACATTTACCGATATATTGTTCATTGATTCAAATTTTGTAATGTCTTTTAATTTTAGGGGGAATTCTAACCCAGTTAAAATCAATTGTTCGGAATAGTGTGGGTAGCTGGTTGTTCTATGTGGATTGGTAGTTGCAGGATTCAATGCCGCATTGATAGCCCAGGCAAAACAAGCTTCATCGGTATTTTGAATGTTAACACATGCGTGTTTACGTCTTACGTCATCTGGTAAATTGATAAAAGATGATGCGCGCATGGGACAATACTTGTTAATATTAATGTCGATATGAGATACGGATACTAATGCCCAGCCACTATCCCGTTCCTAGAAAATTAATATTCTTAATATTCACATACATATTTGATATTTTATTTATTATTTACCTGAAATTCTTCAGATTGAGTTTTAATTTTTTCACAAAATTTATCATAAATGCTATTTAAATCAGTAGAGATGGTTATTATTACATTTTTCGTATTAAATGATTTTAATTCCATATTATTTTCTTCATTTTCTCCATGATCAGTATTTTCAGTAGGATTTTTTACATAGTGTGCATATAAAATTAAATTTATTTTTAGGGCTGTGTGTTTTTCCAAACATACATTTATTAATTCACATCCTTTTGCGGATTTATTTTTTAAAAACGTGATTATATCCGATTCCTTATTTGAACACTTAAGACGATAAGATATTATTCGTTTTTTAAATGCGGTTCGAACAACAATAACATCAGACTCCTCATCGTTATCTTTCATTACATTTAACATTTAACATATGTTTCTTAGATCTCATGTGTCCATAATATTTTTGTTTCGAATTAAATATTTCACAACATTCGTCACAGCACAATTTAACTTCATTATTTTCTAGTGGATGTGTCATGGTTTTCACTTCACTACTGCTCTTAATTTCGGGATTATGCTCATTTATATGTTTCACATATTTAACACCCCCGTTTATTAATTTGCCACATGTTGCTCATTTATATGTTTCACATATTTAACACCCCCGTTTATTAATTTGCCACATGTTTCGCACAATATATTATCAAAATGTTTTTTATAGTGTCTGTTTAAATTATCAAATCTTGAAAAGTTTTTAAAACATATTTTACACTGATTGTCATTTGATTTATTACAGACTAATTGATGTTTATACAGCGAATCTTTTCTTGAAAATAAAGTTTGACATTTATCGCAAGTTAAACTTGAACCTTGATTCGACATATTTCTAGTTGTAACTAATTTTTTATACTTACATTCAGATTATATGCGCATTGCGGATGCGGTTATCTAGATATACACCGGATATTAATATAAGAAAAAATAAACCATTTACAAAAAATCATATAGTTTGAATAATAGTTTTTAATGAATTTTAGAAAAATATGGATATTTATTACATAGATTAAACATTAATGATGATATGAAATTAAAAATAATAATATATAATATAATAATTGTATTTCTTTTTTCTTTTTTGAAATATTAACATCATTTGCCGATGGTGATGGCGACTAGTTGATTGAGCTGAAATTAAAATATCACGTATAAATAAATGACTTAATAAAACTTAAATGAATTATCAAACATTCAAATTTATATTATGTACTTACATTATTAAATTTTTTCCAGTTTAACAATCGGATATTGACGATCTCCAATTTCGTCGATCCGCTCTAAGATGACGTATAAACTTCCTGAATAATTGAGATTGTAATCGTCAATTGCCTTCTTGTCGAACACCTCGATAAACTTCTTTGGAAGCCAAACCATCATCTCCCCCAGGTCTGCCGCAATTGATGGTCCGTAAACAGTCCCTTTGACCTCCACTCCGAACAGCTTATATTTTTTTGTTAATTCCAAGTCGGTAACTTTAATAATTGGCTTGTGTGTTGATATTTTATTAATAGTTCTCAATTTTGAAAAATCCATGATTTAATGTTTAATATTATGATGTGGTCACTTTGAAAACTTTCTTAGTACTAACAATGCGAATGTTTAATCTAAGCAATTTTTTTTATTTCCGTGCAAAATGACGTATTTGTGATAAGCAAAATATGTGTGTGGGTTATTAAAATATGTATGTGATTAATTAAAATATGTATATGTGTTCTTATATCAAATTAGTTATCAACGGCGTTGTTGTAATTGCTCATTTTTTAACGCATTTTGAACAAATAATCATTTCGCTTATTAGTGTAACTGAATTTTCACACTTTGAACAATATTTATATGCAATTTCTTCGAATACCATGTTACAATGTTTAGCGTAAAACAATCTAGTACTCCAATCTTGTCTTGCATAATAACATTCCACACAATAATTATTTGTCCCGACTACATAATAAGATTCTCGCACACAAACTGTATGATGAGCTTTTATCTCATCAATGCTTGAATATTCTAAACCACCAAGTGTGATTTTATTGATTTGATCTTCTTGCTTTTCTTCTTTTTTTTCTTCTTCTTCTTCTTCATCAAATTTTAAAACTTTAGGAATAAGTTTGTCAGAACTTATTGTTCTATGATTATTTTTTTTAGGTGCATTTGGACAGATGTTTTGAATGATAGATAATAAAGATGGTGTTTCCATTTTTCACAATAACATAAAACTCACACACTGGCACGACTCACTTCTGTCACACATTTAATTAATTAATTAATATAAAAACAAAGTATAAAAATGTAACCGAACGCGCATCGAGTTTCGCACAACACATTTTGCGTCGAGCGATGACTCATCTATTACGTCCCTTACGCTCGGACGCTATCTTCGTTAGGGATGGTCCTAGAGCCGTTCTGACCAGAGATTTGATTTTTCGAGCTCCCACCCTGTCGTAGTGCCGTTTTGGCTTTTTCCCACCCTTATGGCTTATAGTGCCCTTTTGGCTTTCCCACCCTTATGGCTCTTAATGCCGTTTTGGTTTCCCACCCTGTCGTAGTGCCGTTTTGGCTTTCCCACCCTTATGGCTCTAAATGCCCTTTTGGCTTTCCCACCCTTATGGCTCTTAGTGCCGTTTTGGCTTTCCCACCCTTATGGCTCTTAATGCCCTTTTGGCTTTCCCACCCTTATGGCTTTACCCCATGGTTCCCCCTTCACCCCACAACCACACGCATTATGTCATAGTGGTGGGAGGTATTTCGCTCATTCTCGTTACGTCACCATAGGCCAATCTACATGTTAAAAAATGAGGTGGAGGTTGTTCCAGAACCGGCTGTTCTACTCTACTTAACTGAATGTAACTTATTTAAAAGAAAATAAATATATCATTTGAGGTAATTCGTTCCAGTTTTTTTTTATATTTTTGTTTGGGAAAAATATTACCTAAACGTAAAAACAATGGAAAAAGGTGTGTAGATCCTGCAAAGAAAAAAAAAATACAACATATAATTACATAATAATAAAATGGTTTCTATTATATAATTTTTAATGAATATAATTTTTAAAATAACATTTTATATTATATCACATATGTATACTTAAATTTACATGTAAAAAGATAAAGGAAAGAAACATATTTATTTTAATGCGATGTAGGTGGAATCATTGATAATAGGTGGACAGCGGCCCTCAAGGTGGATATTGATTGATCGGAAAGAATAACTGTAATAAACGAAACATATTATTAGCATTTTTATATATAGGAAATAAGATTTACTTACTTACATTTATTTACTTATTCGATCAGTTTTCCATTAATCAAATCTAATCTTATAAGTTTGAAATAACAGGCATCAACATAATTTCGATTCAAATCATCGATGGCTTCATCGAAAAAGAATTCCAAATATTTCTTAGGTAACCATGCGAAAAAATCAAAAGTGGTCACTAAAAGTGACGGTCCATATCGCGTTTGTTTTTTCTCTATTTTATCAATAGTATATTTGTACCCAATTTGTAAATCTGCAAGGCTACAAATTTCTTTCGTAATCTCCTCTTGTTCTTGGCAGAATTGGTTCAGTTTAGTAAAGTCCATTTTATTTATTTAATTAAATAATTAGTTATTTTTATAATAAAATAGAAATTATTGCTGATAAAATATTGTTAAAAATCAGTGATATATACTTATAAAAACCGATATGGTGTGTGTGTGTGTGTGTGTGAAAACAAATAAAATCAAACCACAACCACGATAAATAATATCAAATTTTGGTTTGATGGGATATGATACATGATAATACGTTAATCACTACCACACTTATATCTTATTGACAAAATAATTAAAATAAATAACATTTATATTAAAACAAAAAACAAATTTAATCTTATAAAATAAATTAAAACTTTATAGGTATCGAAATATTTATAGTTTTGGTATATTTTTGTTTCCCCAAGCTAAGGTATTAATACCATCAGGACATATATATCGCTTATTATCATGTGGTGATAAGGCTAATTTATTTTGACTTTGAGTAAATATAAAATGTTTTATTGACTTAAATAAATTTTGTTTTCTAAGTATTATTTCATTATTAAATAATGAATTCTTATAATCCTCAAAATCTATATTATTATTTACTACATTTCTTTTAACACTTTTTGCTTTTTTTACAAATTTATTCTCTACATTCATAGCATAAATTTTTGATTTTAATCCAACAAATTTACTCATTACTCTGCCACCATTCTCATCTTTTATTAAACCCAATACTGCTTTATTTACCAATGGAATATTATATATATTATCAGAACTAAAGTTAGATGTATCAAATTTATTTAAGTTTAATTTTATATCTATCATCGGTTTCATTTAACATAATTAAGCTATCGGTGTCCATATAACATAATTTAAGTTTATTTCCATACATGGGTTTTATATAATCGTAATAAAATTCATACATTAACACTATTGGTGAAGCCTTCAATTGTACCTGCTTTGAAGGTCTAGGTTCTTTCTCAATAACAGGTTTAGGAATTGGTTCAAATGTAGTTGTTTTGATTTCTTTTTCAACTTTTTCATCATCCGGTAGTGGTAATCCGGGTACTAGTACTAAAGGAGGCGGTAAACTCATAACTTTCATTTTTTTATCAATTATTGGATATTATTAGTCGCAATCGACCAATCAATTGCTTGCTTAATTCTCGGATCGAGATGAAAACTATGCAACCGTCAATATAATCCTAGATTCAAATAATCTTGGGTCCACCCAAGATTGTTTATTTTATATATTATATATTAATTCTGACGTTTGGTAATAAATTACATTGGTCGATCGCAATTATATTCACTATCACGGTATCCGTGAATTGGATTAGAGCCAATCAACAATTAACAAAATGAATCTCGGATTCATGACTCCGAGATTTAATCTCTGACTATTAGTACGGGCATAAAACAGTAAATTCAATATAAATAGGTATATTGTATACAACTTTCAAACGATCTAATTGAATAGCACATAGATTTTCTGAAAGTATTAAAACAGAGTTAAAATTAGGTTTTGCAATTAACGTTTTTTACCATTATTGTGCCAATGATTCACCAGTTTTACATATACGTATTTGTCTACATTTTCCATTGTTTTACCAAAAACACTGTTATTCATTAACTTGTAGAAATCCTTTTCAAAATCATTTCTAGCAGCTTTTCTCCTTATTGTATTCAAATCAATGTATTTTTTCAAGCAATCATTTTTGTAAGTTTTAAACCATGTCTTACTGCTTGCTTTAAATTACGTGAATGGATAATATACTTTTTTTTATTTAATAAATTAGATATTAATTTAGTATTCTTAAATAGTGATTTTGGTGGTACAATATTTTCAACCAAAAATGGAAGATCGTTATGCTTATCATGTAGTGATTCTGGATAGTCCACGTCTGCTTCTATAATATATCCTAACGGGGAATCGTCTGCTATAGTATTTAAATTTAATTTAAAATTTCTAATCTCACCATCCGATAACCATTTAAAATCGCCATATAGTAAAAATTGTGACATCGCCCAACCATATAAGTTATTAGCATCCCAATAAGTTAAATAACTGGATGGTTTATTCACCTTTTAATCAGACATATATTTATTATTAGCAGAAGCATATCTCAAAGAGCATTGACTGATGCCACCTCGAATACCTTTTTTAAAAAAATGATGCATATCTATATCCGTAAACAATTCTAATTCAATTTTTGAATATTTTAGCATAGCATCCCATGATAAAGCAGGTGCTGTATAATAATGAGCGGGATCTAAGTTATATGTACTATAACAAACTTTTATAAAATTTTCAAAAATATCTGTTAAAAGTAAGACGTCCGTCTTCAAATATAAATTGGATTAATCCTCCAAATTTCTACATTTAAAAAAATTCCAAACTGCTTTGGCATGCTTGTAATCTTTCTGCGAGATGTAAGAACCCTGCATACTGTTATAAAAATATTGTTTTGATGGTAATTTTGTCATCTTTAGTTTGTCAAGTGAATCCATATATTCATATGGAAAAATACCTTTCTTTCTTATTAAGTCAAATTGTTTTTTATTAGTGAAAAAATTATTTATAACAACTAATTGATCATTTGTTAAATTATTAGCAAGTTTTTCAATGCTACTAGACATAAAACGAAATGAATCAACAAACCTTAAACTAATAATGACGTTACGTTTATTACTTGTTTTATCAATATATTCACTAACATTGATATTTTTAGAGAATGAAATAAAAAAAAAATTATTTTGTGCTATTACATTTATCTTTTCACTATTACCACAAAGTTTTTTAATAAATAAATGATAATCATAACCAGATAAATTATTAAAAAAAACTGGAATAAATTTAGGTACTTTATAATTTAAATTACACTCTACATGAGATGCTCCTATAAATATACCGGTTAAATGACAGTGATCTCTAACTTTAATGTTTCTATCAATAATTTGTTCCTGACAGATATGACATTCAATTGACTCATCATATATTTTTTGTTTATAGTCTGTTAACTTTTTAAGAGGAATCACAGTATTTAAATATTTGTTGTATATTAATTTTGCATCACATGTTAAACGTTCTAAAAAAATTGAAGGGCTGTCTAAACCGGCATAAGTTTTAAATTTATCTAATGTATTATCAAACGAGCATTTAATCATGTAAGCAAAGGAATATGGTACATGCTTATGAGTGACATTTGTATATGATGTTTTTGGATTAGGTTGACAAGATTGAACTGGTATTAAAAGACTTTCAAAATCAGCATACACCACAAATGGTACTATCATCTTATGATTAAAATTTAAAATTTTTAAAATGTTTTCTGGTTTTAAAGTTCCATTTTTCTCAACGTTTGTAAGTAAAATTGTACGAATTTTATTACAATCGTGTGTTATATGCTCATTAAATTTATCTAAGTTTGTATGAATTGTTAAGCATCCATCGCATAAATACGTAGAACCTTTATGATTTGATATTTGTTTAGAAATTAATCTAGATAAACTTTTGATTAATACGTAATGACCTAAAATTCATTTTCAAGAAAAAGTAAGTTAATGTGATTTTCTAATTTTTCAGAAGTAAAGTAAATTGGCCCTACCACGTTATATTGTTTTAAGTTAGTATCAAATTCTAAGCCGTATACATTTATACTAATGTTATTTAATTTTTCAATTTTTTTAATATCACTCATTTTACAAGGGAAACTAATACCTTTTAAATTTAATGTAGTTGTGTAGTGAGGATATGATGAAATTCTCTCTGGATGCTGACCATGGGGAACTGGATAAAGAGCTTCATTAATGGACCAAGCTGAACAGGCATTTTTGTTTTGTATGTTAATACATGCTTTCCGATTTCTAATTTGCATTGGTAGTTCTATAAATGACGATCTTCGAATAGCTATAGCAACATATTTATTAATATTTATTTGTAAATGTGATACATTCATTAGTGCCCATTCACTACCTCTTTCTTGGAATCCTTCACTTTTTTTACAAATATTAGCAGAGAAATAATCTAATATTTAACTAATATCCGAAGTAGGTGAAATAATTTTATTTCTTGTATTAAAAGATTTCAAGTCGGTTTCATAATCCTCCTTCTTTATTCCTCATATAATCAGCAAATAATTCAATATTTACTTTTAAACCTTTTTCAGATTCTCTCAATGGTTCTATTAATGATTGTATTGATACCTTGTGTTGGTTTATAAATGATGGTATGTCTACAATATTTGAAGAACTTGCTCTAATTCTATATGTAGTGATTCTATTTTTAAACGCCGTTTCAATCATTTCTATTCCATCTTGGTTAGATACTAACGAAGATGATTTGTTGAAATGTTTCTGCGATCTTAAATGACCTTTATATTTACTTAAGGAAGTAACATCTAAACAGCATAAATCACACTTCATTTTATTTTTTTTTGTTATTGAAACGTCTCCATTGTTATCGGGGGCGGGTCTTTTAGACGTGGAAGGAAGCCTTTCGGATGTAGCGTTAACCTCCATGGTTCTCTTATGACTAACATAGTTGCTACCACAGTTGAACATTACACCACCGGTATCACTTTCTAAATGCCGTTTAAGAATATCCAATCGGGAAAATTCAATACAACAAACTAAACATGTATATTTATTTGTTTTGATATGAACACTATGCACTAATAAATGTCTATTTAAATTATCCGTGCGTGAATAGGATTTATGACATATACTACAAGCAAACATTTTTAGTTTTGATATATATTATTTTTCAAAGCTAATGTATTCAATATTCTATTTTTATTTATGTGTATATATATATATATATATATATATATATATATATTGCGTTCAATGTAAATAAATTTATTATCTCGCCTTATCGTAAAATATAACGAAAACATTTTATACTCCTTAATCATTCTTCACCACAATGCAACCTTCAGCTGAAAATGATAACTTAATATTTGCATTGTAAAAATATTGGTTCATCTAACCGCAAATTTCTATCATAATAAGCGGCGTCAGTTTTAATAAATTAATAATACTATCTCACCTAACCACAAATTTCTTATTTCCTATCATAACAACGTAAACGTACATCATTTTATAAATAAACATAAAACAGATATTGATTAACATTATTATTTTATTAAATAGTAATAATTAATTGCTTATATTATGATTATACATCATCCGTACAAAATGACAGAATGGTGCAAAATTAAAGACCGCAGCAATGTTATATTCTTCCTTGCAAGACCTACAGACCTTTTCTAGAGTTTTAGTGTTAAGGAAATATTTTTCCCAAACACATATTTTATGGTCATCTGCGGGAGTAGAGTAGCTAGGAGAGTTCTGGACCAAAATCCCATAAGGTTTACATGGGGGGTCTAAAATTACCTCACTTCCGGTCTAGCAGCTCAACTCGGCATGTGATAAGAGGATGTAAGATGTTCATCTGTGTAAATGGTCAATTGGGGGATAAGTAGAATTAGGGGGTTGATCAATTGGTGGATAAGTGGTTTGTTAAATTGGTCACGTGAGGGTCCAAAAATGGCAGATTTGAGGTAGGACCCGCCGTTTGGGAGATAGCTAGCAAGGATGTCGCCGTCCAGTAGGTGAGTCATCAGCCGCACGCTTCTCTGCGTCGAGTAGGTGACGTCATGCATCCGATTTAATTTTTCAATGATACATATTAAAATTAATGATGTATTAGTAGTAATGGGGACCCTTGGGCATGAGAACTAAATAAGCGTGTGTAGTAAGCCGCCGACTCATCCTTGATAATATTGTCAATCGGTTGTTATGATATTATTATAATATTAGCGGATTGTCCGATTTGGGCCGTTCTGGCGCTGAGATCGATGGAGTCGGTGTAAAAAAGTTGTAAAAAATGGTCAAAACGGCCGTATCTGTAAAGGGTAGTCTAAAACCGCTGGGGGTTAGCGGTGAGTCACGGCTCGACGCGCTCTCGTCGCGTGTTCCGAGGCGGTGAGCGCGCTTGTCCCCAGAGCCTCGCGCGCGCACAGGAGAACTCGCTATTTAGCATCGACGAATTTAACATGGGAACAATATGTTACGTTTAGCGTTTATAAAATAAAAATTTTGACAATCTGTCCGTCTGTTCGGTTCGTAAATGCCATAACAAAAATTAAATTTTTTTTTTAAAAAGCCGTTGCGGCTGCCACTGTGGCGGCCACGACGGCGTTGCGTGACGGCGGCGGCCCAGCGACCCTTTAGTAATCGAGATAGTCCTAAGCACATATAATATTTATGTTTTCTTTAGAAGTTTAAAAAATGTTATGTTAAAACTAATGTAGAGAATATTAATTTTACTTACTTACATTGTTCTGAGCTGCAGTGTGGATTAATAATATTAATTATTATGAGTAACAAAATAGAATTGTTTTTTTGAGAGAGAGATTGATAAAGGTGATAATAATAAATAGCATTAATTTTAATACATTTATTTTAGCATAAAATAATAATAATAAGCAGCAGCACAAACATAATAATAATAAAGAATAAAATTTCATTATTATTATTAAATTAAATCAATTGATTAATGAGAATACAATATTTATAATATAAAATTTAGCGATGACAAAATGAAACTTTTAAATAGTATAAGCATTCAAAAACAGCAGCACAAAAATAATAATAATAAAACGGAATAAAAATTCATTATACATTAAATTAAATCATTTGATTAATAAGAATATAATATAAAATTAAGCGATGACAAAATAAAACACACATTAAGACCAGGTGTTTTTTGCTACATATGCTGCATTAAAATCAGTGATGGCTTCCGGTGTGAAAATATCGTTCACTCTTCTCGGCATTCATACGTTGTAAGTACCTAGATCCAATAAAATGGTACGCCCGAAAATTGTGGTTCTCTCAAACACTCCGTAATTCCGTAAATAATATACGGTAGATTGAGTTGTAAATCGGCTAGTTTTTTTGATTCCTTTAATTGGGACATAGATCTACGCTTGGGTGTGTCAAGAAGCTACAGTTTTGACGTCGTTCACGCATAGGTACGACGAGACGCTTGGGGTGTGGCAGGAAGCTAGAGTTTGACGTCATTCTTGAAGTAGTGTTAATTAATAAGAATCTAAAATAAAAAAATAGAATATTTGAATAAATTTAAAAAACCTTATTGGAATGGTAATATTTGTATGACTAGAGTTAGCTTGTCCCCCATTTCATCTATCCTTTCGAGTACAATATACAGAGAACCAGCATAATTATCGCTGTAATCCTTGATTGCGTCAGATCTGAACACCTCGTTGTATTTCTCGGTAACCATACCAGCGCCTCCCCGATGTCCGCCAAAACACTTGGTCCATACATTGTAGATTTAATTTCAAATAATGCTATCTTATATTTTTTTAATAATTCCAAATCTACAGTTTTTAAATACGGCTTAGCGTTGCAATTTAACTTTGTCAATTTTGTAAAATCCATTTGATCTCAAAAGATGAACTGTTTCGCGCAATGTCTTTACTATAACTAATTAAAATACATTATATAGTTTTATAACAGCTGTTAACACTTGCTTTCTTAAGCATAAAATATATTTATAGGTATAACGGTTTTTTCAATTATACCAATTTATTTCGACATACTTCGCAATTTCTCATTTTTCTAGCTATTGTCAATGTTTTGACGCATTTACAGCAAGATTTATATTTTACATCTTTAATTTTACATGTGTAATGCTTTGAATAATTTATTTGTCCATCTTCAGAACATTCGATGCAATAGTATTCACTTTGATGTTTGTAATAGAAACAATATGCGTCTATTACACATAATTTTTCATTGATCTCAAATAGTGCATGCTTTCTTACATCATCATCATCATCATCGTCATCTTCATTGTCACTGTCTTCTGCTTTCATAAATTTTGAATATAAATTAGTTTTGATATAATGTAACCTTTGAGTGGGCGTGGTGTTTAAATTAGTTGGGTTTTGTTTTTTTGGAGCTTGAGGAACTTCTTTAAATAATAATGACTGAGGTGTAGAGATGTCTTGGAACTTCTCATCACAGAATAAATCGTTAAACATTTTCACGATATTTATTTATTCACTTTATTAACACTCACGTTTCGTTTAATATTATTAAAACAATTATTTGCATTGGACCCGAGCGCGCGTTTTCTTAAAGCGATAAGCGATAATTACCATTTTGCAATAGCACCGGACGCTCTTATCTACAATAAGTAAACTGTATACAGGGTGTTCAAAAGACTTTGCATATACGGGGTGCGTCAAAAATAAATCCAAGATGGCGACCGGAAGTGGTTATCTTTATCTCAAAATAAAAAATGGCGACCGGATGTACGACTTCCGGTGCTGCAAATAGGGCCTTCATTGTACTCAAATGAAAGCGCTCGATGCGTACGTTACGAATATAAAATAAAAGTTCCACTTGACCTGCTCCTAAGCGCTAAAAATACGAAAATGTGTGTGTGTGTGTGTGTATGTTAATAGCATCCGTACTAATTGCTCAACGTTAGCGCCGGCGCTAAAAAAAATCAATCTTATTATTTACTCCTTCACATAAATAAAACAATGTGTGTGGGTTACAATATATATTTATTATTATTAATATTAAAACTAAATTAGTAAACGATTAAATTATTATAAAACATTATTTTTATCAATCCAACTATTATGAGTCTTATCAAGTCCCAGCCACTTAACGTAAACTTTAGTTCCTTTTTTCTTTATAATTTTTTCCACTAGATATGCATCATTATGCTTAACAAGTTGAATTTCCTCAGCGTAAAATCCTCCTTTGATTGGACTCCCCTTTGAATCTTCAACAGGTACACAGTAGGATTTGTGATTTTTATTGAAATCACTTTAAATATTTTGGTAGACCAATTAGGTGTGTATCCTTTTGCAAAAGCGGTTTTCTCCTTGCTGATTCGCACAAAGTCTCCAATTTTAAATTTTTGCGGTCCAGCAATCTTGATGTGTGAATAAACGGTATTCAACAACATCGGTTCTTTATCTTTAAAGACTTCATTCGGTTTCATACCGATGGTACTATGCTTACGATTGTTGTAATCTTTTGTGATATCAGGTAATACATCGATCCATTTATATTTGCCTTGTAAACTAAACTCTCTATTCAATATTTCTTTAACAGTACGTATCACTTGCTCGGCCATTGCAGCTTTTTTAATAGTAAACGTAAAGTAATGATTAATCGAACGCCTTTTAAGCAAATTTTCAACATGCTTATTGAAAAACTGTTTTCCCCGATCGGTCTGCAAGTTTTTCGGGATCCTACCACCATTAAATATTTTGTCAAATGCACTCTTCACTGACGGTCCGCTTTTATCTTTTAGAGGTTCCGCCCACAAGTATTTGGAAAAGAAATCGATTACAATTAGAATTTGTTTATATCCCTTATTTTCGCGAGAATACAGTATAAAATCAGCCAAATCAGCCTGCCACAGATCATCTAAACCTTTCAAAATGGTTCGTCTTCTAGAAAAATTTATTTGCGCGGGCTTGTGGATTTCAGTAACAATATCTTGTTTTACTTTACTCATTCTTGTTCGAAGAAATCAATTTTAGTTGCTCTTTGCTTGAGCTCACAATAACAAATTCATTTTTAATAACAAACTCCCCCCATTTTATTTGAATGTCGCTTCGAATTAGTTCATTTGTCTATTTGCTCGCTAATACCGTGAATTTGATCATTAATGCTGTTAATTTGAACCTTTACACTGTTGTATGTTGCTCTTAGGTTATCACTAATGGCTTCAATGCGATCATTAACACTCAGTTCAAAGATTGCATGTGCATTGCAGACCAAGTTCATATTCTGTTCAATTTTATGCAATTCACTCTTAAATGTCAGTAACTTTGATTCAATCATTTCAGGAATGTCATTAATGCATAATTGAATTTTCCTATCGAGATCCTCATATTTGATATTAATATGATCAAAATCGGATTTATTTTTGGCGTTTAAATTTTCCAAGAGAGTATTGATAGCGTTCTTATCATCATCAGATTTCTTGAGAAAATTTGTAATTTTAGAGTCGAGGTAGTCGGAAATGTTGTGAACGTACAGCTTAGTGGTGACATCAGTATCATCAATAGGAGCATTTACATTTTTCAAACGCTTGTGAGAAATGTTGAAATTCCCATCAGCATCGCGCTTAAAACCGTTGCCTGGCGGCCCTTTTACACCAGCAAATGATTTATTTTGCGACGAATGACGTCCGAACTTGTCTACACTCATAGAGATATTGAGACTTGAAATAAAAATAAATAGATTATATTTGATTCTCTCAGCTCTTCTTCGATGGAGGCAATCTCGTTAGCGTGAGATGAATTTCCGACTCTACGTGAAGCGTGTAGCAACCATAAACGTTCTATTAACTTGTTACGATTATCCCAGTATGTGTATCGAAAGGGCTTATCTTCGACTTCTAATGTTGAATCGAATCCATTACCTGCGTACGAATTGCCATCTGACACACTCCTGCTGCGATTTGGACGGTGGGTAGTAGTAGTAGTATTAGCAAAGGCTTCCAATATCTCTTCATCCACAATTTTATTGTTCACTCTCATTGCTCTCGCTTTTTTACGTTCATCTAACATAGGTTTAACTAACATTTTATATTTTGTTGTGCCAATTCCTTGATGTTGCTCTGAAGGATTATGATTTTTAAATAAAGCATTAGTAGTCACTAAAACTTCAAAATAGTTTTTTTTGTTTTGTTCAGTATATTTTAGTGGAGTTTTCTTGAATAATAATTCATACAATCCATCGGTACTTATAAATTTTTTCCCTTTCACATAAAAATCTCCAATCCCATCAATCATTAACTCTGTGTTTCCAACATTTATCTTGCTGGTATTAATATCATAATTAACTCCTGTTACCGAAGAGCAATCATAAACAATTTTATCAGCAACTTTGACTTATCCAATAAGTAAAGGCACTAAAACATTAGGATACTGTTCGAGATATTCTCTCAAACCACGTTCAGTAATAGGTTCTGGGTTTTCATTATTTTCAACAACTGTATTATCAACTGTATCATCTGAAGACTCTAACCTACTTTCGTAAGTCTCTTCTTCGGGTTTATAATTTTCTTCCCTAAGTGTGGTTGCATCTGACATAGCCTTGTAAGAGTTTCTTTCTAAACCTCCTTGTGTTTTATCAAATTGTATCATACTGGGTTCATATTCACCAAAGCTGACCATTTCCTCTGGTTTCGTAGGTGTAGAAGTTCTACCATATTTTCTCTTAATTCTAATCAAAGTCACTTGCTGTTGCGTTAGTTGCGTAGGAGATTGTTTAATTTGAGGCGTTATATTAAGAACATTTGCAGGACCCGGTGGCAATGTAGAATTTTTTATTAACTCCTTAATTGGTTCAATAAAAGGCTTGTAAGTTTTATTTAAGATTTCATTATCATCTGATAGCTTCAATTTGAGAGCCATTACTTTCTTACGAATTGCATGCTTTACAGTTATGAGTTCCTTATCAACATTGTGTTTCTCCGTATTGAAAGGGATTCGTAATAGAAAGCGCTTCTTATGCCGCATCTATAAAAACAGCGAGCGCTTTTGTAGCGCTATACCGCTCGCTATTCCGCTATACCGCTATGAGTTCCTTATCAACATTGTGTTTCTCCGTATTGAAAGGGATTCGTAATAGAAAGCGTTTCTTATGCCGCATCTATAAAAACAGCGAGCGCTTTTGTAGCGCTATACCGCTCGCTATTCCGCTATGCCGCTCGCTATACCGCTCGCAATTTCGCTATTCCGCTATACTGTGCGCTATATCAGGCGCTCTTTAATAGCTACCGCTTTTATACTGCTATATCAATCGCTATATAACTGCTTAATCTTTTTATACTGCTCCACTTCAATAGAGATAGAAATAATAACCACACCCCTCTAACGCATGCGCTATACTGATTGATGTATTTGTCAGTTTATTATTATATACTCGTCGAGTCTTTTGCGGTATCTGCCGGCATCAGAACCCTTGTCTATCACAATAAAACCATACTTTTCTTTCCAACATTCTGCACATAGAATTTTAAACTTCACGAAACTCATATCGCTGCTCACCTGGTCTTGGTATACATATTTCAAATTTAAATCATCTTGTTTGAAGAGCATTATAAAATTTCGATTATCGCGAATCAAATGCTTTGGGATACGTGTATATGTTTGACATAGGTAAAATAAATCAACATTTTTATGTCTACCCATACTGAAGAAATTTCTAATTTTATCTTGTTTGTCACATGCAACATCGTCAAATATGAAAATTGAATTATTATTTGCTTCACTCGGATCGAGGATTTCGCAGTTTTTAGAAAATGAAAAATATCCAACTTCCGACATCGAACTTAAAACGTCACTTAACATTTGATACTTTGGTTGATACAACGACTTTGAGTAAATGTACGTAAAGTTTTCAAATTTTAAACCGTTTTCATGGAAAAGCATTGAAAATAAAACGTTTGTCTTGCCACAATTCGAGGGTCCGCATATCAAAGCTCTTACAGAATTTGGTATTAATGGACCATGTTTTTCAGATTGTCCAGTCGTATCCCCTACAACTGAGTCTATATTTATATGTGGTAAAGTAACTTTCTGCTTGACGGTTCTCATTATACTAACTTAAACTCTAATTAATATGACTATATATACACATCATTGATCTGATAAAAATTATTAAGCAATGTACCACGGTAGAGGTATCATCAACAGCGCTATAGATAAGTTACCTGTTGAGCTCCACTTATCCGGATATAAATATTGCGGCCTCGACACCAAGTTGAAGAAGCGTTTGATCAGAGGAGATATCGGTATAAACAAATTTGACAAAGCTTGTAAGCAACACGACATTGCTTATTCGAATTCATCCAAGTTAGAGGATCGACATAAGGCAGATAAAAGTTTGGAAAAATCTGCGAAAAAGCAAACGCTCTAGCGGTGACTGGAATTATGAGAACCAAAAGGAAATTAGGAATGGGCGTTAAAACTGTAGCTCTTCGCGCAGGTGTAGTAAATAAAGCACGAAAAGCGTTAAAACCGTTAGCAAAAAAAAATTAAAAGTGCAGACGTTATACGAGATAGTGCTAAAATTGCTTTGATTGCTGCCAAGGATGCTGTTAAAAAAACGGGTGGACGTCATAAAGTCCGCAAACCAAGAGTTCTACTTATTCCAAAACAAGATGGCTTTCTGCCACTCATACCCCTCTTTGCTGGATTGCCTTAGGTTCGATTGCAAAGGGTACTAGCGCTATCGTACAAGCAGTAAAATCAACTAAGAAGGCACAAAGGAAACTGCAAGAGTCCGAGCGTCACAACAAAACGATGGAAGCCATTGCTCTCGGAAAGAAGGGAAGCGGTTTATATTTAAAACCATATAAGAAAAGTTTGGGTCTGTACCTGAAAAAATCAATAAACTGTTTAGTTCGCTGCCCGATAGACCGCTCACAGATTTAGACTTGAAAAAATATACGAAACATATTAAAACATTTAGAGGAGTATTTATGCGAGATCAGTTACCGCGTTACCCTCATTATAGAGAGTGAGGCATAATAAATCTGAATAGGGTGGCAGGACCCGGCACTCATTTGGCAGCGTAGAAGAAGAACGGCAGACGCGTGCAATACTTTGACAGTTTTGGAAATTTAAGCCCGCCGCTAGAAGTTGTAAAATATTTTAAAACATGCGAGATAAAATATAATCACAATCAATATCAGAAATTTAACTCTCACAACTGCGGACATTTATGTTTAAAGTTTTTATATAAATAAAGATGTTAAAATTAATTTTATGTTAGTCATGTCTCGAACGTTTACCCTGCAAGGTGATGGCAGCAAACTATCGGTCAACTATTATCCTCCGATTGAGTTAGATCCGCAACACGAATATTGTTTAGGACTCATTGGTTTTCACACATATAATTTCATACCAAACATTGAGGAAGGAATCAACAATAAATTCATTTTAAACGATAATAAATTGATCACACTTTCTACAGGCGCATACGAAATTTGAGACATTGAATTGTATTTGCACTGCATGATAATAGGAGGGTTAAATTTGCCCGAGTCGGAAGCAGAAGAAATTTTGTCTTTGAAACCCAATCACAACACTCTTCAGTGCGAAATCAAGAGCAAGTACGACATTGATTTGACACCTGATAAAAACACGATCGGGCCTCTTGCGATTTTCCGGGAAAGAAATTTTAAAAGCCGGAATTATTCATAGGTCCGATTTACCCGTGCAAGTAATTAAAGTGAAAAATATAAGAATAGAGTGCAACATCGTTACTGGAGCATATTACGACGATCGTCTATCGCACACGTTGTTCGAATTTAGTCCCGCAGTAGATCCCGGTTACGCAATTAATATTGAACCTAGAAATATTTTATATTTTCCGGTAAACGTTCGCAATAGCATCGACAATATCAATCTTAGAATATTGGATCAAGCAGGGGATCCCATTAATTTTAGAAGAGAATATATTTTAGTAAGATTGGAATTAAAACTTCTGTAAAATGGGGATTGTTTTCGGTAATAAAAAGAAGAAGAACAATGCGTTCATCATCAGTTCCCGTTTGTCAACGAAAGAGGTGACACGTCTTAATTTATCCCGATAATTGGCTCTAGGTTACAGAGTGAAACATTATGGGAAAAATTAACATTTTTGATGAAGTGCAATTTGATGAGAGCATCATTAAAGAACAGTATCATTCTTACCGACCAAGGACTACAAACTTTGATAATAACGATGAAATCAGAATCACAATTCAGAACCAAGATATTTGTCCAAGCAAAAGCAGTATATACTTGGTTGGAAAGGTCGAAAGAGAGCCATCAACAGGAAAAAGCATAACCAACAACGTTTTCTCATTCTTGTTCGAAGAAATCCGATATGAGTTAAACGGTGTCGAGATTGATAGAACGAGAGATTTGGGTATCTCGAGCCCTATGAAGGGGTTCCTTTCATACGGAGACCCCGAAAAAATGAAAGTTCTGGGAACTGCCGGGTGGGGCAAAACCGGTCAAATACAAACATATTTTGTAAATAAAAAGTTTTTCGCTCTTATTCCGCTAAAGTGCTGGTTAGGATTTGCCGAAGGCTATCAAAAAATAATGGGATTTGCTAAACACAAACTAATTCTACTGCGTGCGTCTACTGATGTGAATTATTTCATAAGCGATGATACTGATAAAAAAGCAATTAGCCAGATTAAATTTAAAATAAACAAAATTGAGTGGAGAGTAGCACATATACAATTAAATATTGAGATTAAATTACAAATGTTGGAACAAGTTTTTTTTTTTTATTTATTTTTTTTTTATTTTTAGGACGTAGTGGGTTGTTGGCTCTTAACAAGTGGCCCTTAAGAATAACTTACGCATGGTAATACCTTCCAGTTTTCTTCTCTGCGCAAATCCTGTTGTTATAATGTCCCTGTCTAAACTAACCTACATTTGGTGCTAGTTTGAGGCGGGCTAGTTTTTGCTTCCCCCCCCCCCTCTCTCTCTATAGCCCCTACCTTTGTCTGTCTCTTTTGTCATTTTGCCTTTTCTTATCTGCACTGGCATCTACCTCTGCATTCTTTTCTTTCTCCCTTCTTTGTGTTATTTACTCTAATTATATAATTTGTTCTCAGATGTGCTCTTAGCTTACTAAGGTCTTCGTTCACTTCTTCTTTATCGTATCCCCTCTCCTTCATGAATAACTTATGCAGTTCCATCAGTTGTATTCCTTTTGGCAGTCCTAGATTTGTAAGTTTTACTTCCAGTGATATCTTTGTATTTCCTTCAGGAATTACTTCTTCATGTCCTCTCGTTGCCAGGTATATTCTGACTATCTGAAAGATTGCGTTCTCAGTCATCCTCGAGATAGCATATCTACCATTTGGTATTTGCCTTGTTATTTCTGTTATTCTGCTTTCCTTCAATATTTCTTTTTTCTTTCTCCTTATCTCTGCAATTTTGTTTGGTATTGTAGTCTCTGTAAATGTTCTTCTTTTTTCTTCTGTTTCTTGGTATGCACAATTGTCATGTCCTTTCTTATTTTTTTCTTTTTGATTTTTTTCTCTGTTTTCTTGTTTCCATTTAACTTCTCTAATCTCTTTCCTTTCTCTTCTATGGCTTTTAGTTTGTATGTTTGTTTCTATTGTTTGTTTTTCTATATGCTTCTATTGTCAAAACTCTTCAATTTTTTTTTTTAGTACACTTGTTGCAAAGTTTTTTAGCGCCCTTCATTTATTTTCATCTTTTAAGCATTTGTTAATGATTGTTGTTTTATCCACTTTGCTTCCTAGTATATATTCTAGTTTTTTTCTATCTTCCTCTCACGCCTCGCATTCTACTAGAGTGTGTTCTGCGTTATCGTGTGTTTCTTCCTGACAAAATGTACACCTATCTTCTTCATTTATTTTTTTAAATTTTTTGCAAGAATTTTCCAAATGCTCCGTGCCCGGTCAGTATTTGTGTTGTATAATAGCACGTCTCGGGTTTCTTCTTTACTCATTCTTTTATGTCTGGGATTAATTCTCTCGTCCATTTTCCCTTTTCTCCTGTATACCATTTTCTCTGCCATCTTTCCATAAAAATCTTGCTCTTATCTTTGCTTCTTTTTTACTTGTTTCTTCTTTTACAAGTTTTTTTATTTCTATTCTTTCCTCCACCATCATATCCGCGGGAGGTGTTGCCGCAGTTCTGTAAGCTCTACAAATCCTTAGCGAGCTTGCTCTGGTGGCTCCTCTTACTTCCTTTTTGTTTTTTTTTTTGTTTTTATGGCTTCTCCCCATGTTTCTACGGCGTACAGCAATTGCTTCTTGCTGCCGTTGCTATTAGCCTTCTGCTTTTTTCTCCTGGACCTGGACCGTTGTTTGGCATAAGTTTACCAAGCTTTTTCTCAATTTCCATTGTTCCAATGACCGCTTCCTTAACCTGTTAATTCCATCCTTTTGCTTTGAGTGTCACTCCAAGGTATTTTTTTTTCCTATGTTTATCTCTTGATCTTCCACCTGTATCTTACCTGTTCCTCTATTATTCCTTTTAGTCGATAGCCATGCCGCCTCAGTTTTTTGTGTGGCTAGTTTTAAGCCCTTACTTCTCATCCATATTTGTATCATATCAATTGCCAGCTTTAATCTTCCTTTTAGTACTTCTATTTCTACGTCTCTACCTACTACTGCTATGTCGTCCGCAAATGCTGTTATTGACACGCCTTCCGGCATCTTCATTCGAAGTAACTCGTTATAGACAAGGTTCCACAGTTTTGGTCCCAGTGCTGAGTCCTGCGGTACCCCTCTGGTAAGTTTGAATCTTCCCTTTTTGGTCACTAGGTTTCTGTCCTGTAAGTAGCTCCATATAATCTTAATTGTTTTTCTGTTCAGTTCTTTTTTCTTTGCTGCCTCTATGATTGCTGCCCATGATACGCTATTAAACGTGTTTTGTATGTCCAACGCTATCATTACACAGTGTGGCCTTTTCCTCTGCGTTCCGCTGTTTGCTTCTTTTGCTATTGCTTTCACTTTTTCAATCGCTCCTAAGGTTGTTTTTCCTTTGGTAAATCCGTATTGTTCTTTTTCCCATCCTCATTTTTCTTCTTTTTCTTGTTCTATTCTCCGTACAATAACTTTCTCCATTATTTTAGCCAGTGTGTTGATTAAGCATATTGGTCTGTATGACGTTGCTTTTCCTACTTCTTTTTTTTTTTCAATCAGTACCAGAGTGGCTTCTTTCCAACATCCTGGGAAAGTTCCTTCTTTTAGGCACCTGTTGATTATTTTGAGTTATTTCTATCTCGTTTCCGTCTAAAGCTGCTTTAACAATCTCTGTTGTTATTTCGTCCGGACCTGGTGCTTTGTTGTTAGGCAATTCTTTTATGATCTCTTTGATCTCTTCCACTGTTGCCATAACTGTTTCTTCTTCTTCTTTTGTTTCGGGTTCTTCTACTGGTTCTCCCTTGAGAAATAGTTTTTTAATTATGACTTTTTCTTCTTCGTCTTCTTTTAAGCAGATTCCTTTTGTTCTTCCACCTAATTTATCTATAGATTCTATCATTTCTTTCCAGCATCTTTTTCTGCTATCCCTAATTGCCTTTTTTTAAGATTTTTCTGTCGTTTTTTAGTTTCTCTTTTATTTCCTCTGTGTTCTCTCCTCTTCTTCTCAGCCTTTTGATTTTCCTCCCTGTTTGTAATGTGTTTTTCCTGCATTCTTTTATTTCCTCACACCACCAGTATGGTCCTTTTCGTTCACCTTCCCTTCAGTCACTGTCCATTCATTTATTATTTTTGCCATTTCCCACGTTGCTATGGTGATGTCAATATGTGATTTTGAGCTTCCTCTTACAAACGTCGGTTTGTCTCCTTTGTTGCAAATTGTAAGATTTAACCCTGCTATCATCTCCTCTAAGATTTTTCCTCTTAAATCATTCTTGTATCCTCCCCATCTCGGTGATTTTGCGTTGAAATCTCCTCCTACAATAATTTTTCTGTTTTTCTGTTTTCTTAAACTTCTTTCTAATTTTTCTATCCACTCTCGATAGTATTCCAGATCGCAGTTTGGGCTGATATAACAGCTGTATACTATCATGTTTTGTACTTCTGCCCACACTATTCCTTCTTTTGGTGTTCCCCATCTTTCCACCTTGTCCCTACAATTCTCCCTAACTAAAATTGCTGCATCTGTTCTTTTGTTTTTTATCCACTTACCATTTAGTTTGTTTTTATTAGGTTCACTCACTAGCACTAGGTCTATTTCCTCTCTCTCCGCAGTTGCTATTAGTAAATCGTGAGCCTCTCTTCCCCTCCCTATGTTTATTTTTATAAACTTATACATTATGTGATACTATTTTTTCCTCGTGTACTCTCCAGTTATCTGGGTTGTTGTCTTCCATATTCTTCTTTGTTTTCCTCATTTTTTTATTCTTTGTAGCTGGACATCTTTTCTCTCCCGTTCTGTGTCCTAATACTTTGCATTCTATGCAGTATTTTTTGTTTCTGCATTCGGCAACCTGATGTCCCTCCTTTCCGCATTTTTTACATAGCGAAGACCTGTCTTCCCCATTGCATACTACCGCTACATGTCCTTTCCTCCAGCATTTATAACATTTTCTTTCATTTGCTTTAACTTTCTCTACTCTGCATCTTATGAGTCCTATGTTTATTCTTCCTTCTCCTATTATCTGTTCCGCAATTTTTTTGTCCATTTTGACTATAGCGGTTTGTTTTTCTCTATAACCTTTCTTTATGGAAATTATTGTACTTCCTTCTGTGTTCACTTTGTTCATAATTTCTTCGAGTATTTCTTTCCTTTTAATTTCCGGGCTAATATCTTTGATTATCACCAGTTCTGTGGTTTTGTTGCTGGCTTTTCGTACATTGCAGCCTTCTATTCCATTTTTAATTTTTTCTATCTTTTTCTCCGTCTCATTACCCTTTGTAATTAGTAACAACTCCCCTTTTTTTTGTTTCTCTTATCTCCTTGAACGTAGATCCTTTTATCTGTGTTTTTGCCTGTCTCAGCAAATCTGCATATGTGACACCTTGTTTGCTCACTACTATAGCACCTGTTTCCGTTCCTGGTTTTTTTCTCTATTTGTCTCCGCTACCTGTCCCTGTGATGGCACGCACAGTCTTATTTTTGTGTTAGTTTTTCTTCCTGCTATTTCCATAATTTTTTATGCATCTCTTGCCGTAATTTTCGTTGGTATTGGTATATTTATTTCTTCAATACTTAATGTTTTTGTTTTGATAAGCATTTTTTCGATAGCTATTAGTATCTCCTTATTCCCTGCCGTTTCGATTTTCTGCTTAATGATGTGTACTTTTCCCACATTTTTTCCGCTTAGAATTTTAACTTTTTCTATATATGGCGTTTCATCTTCTCCTTCTTCCTCTATTAGTTCAGGGTATTTTTTTTTGCGTGTTGTAAGATACCACCTTCTTTGCCTATTTCATCTTTATTTATTAAAAGCCCAGTATTCATTTCCTTTCCCATTATTGGTTTTTTTTTCCACGTTTACATATTTATAGTCTGTATCTCTCCATTCTTTATTTATAATATTTTTTATATCCTCTTTATTAACCACTTCTAATATCTCCTCGTCCGAGATGAAATGGTTTTTACGTTTTTCTTTTCTATTATTTCCAGTTTCCATTGTCTGTGTCGACATTTCTATACCTATTTTTGTTTTATTTTCTTTCTCCTGTTCTTTTTTTTGGATTTCTTCAAATTCCATTCTCTCCATATTTGTTTCTAGTTGATTCGCCACATGTTTAATTTCTAGTTTAGTGGTTGTACAGTCACTGGTTAAGTTTTTTAACGCTCTAATTAATTTCCCCATTATTTGGATTGTTGTGGGGTTATTTGTTCTCTATTTCTCTCCCTCTTTTTTAATTCGTTTGACCTAATTCTTTATCTTTTTTTTTATCCGGCGGTGTTCTTTGCAACATCCCGCTTTTTAAAAATGCATCCATCTTATTACGTTTTTTGACCCTTGTCCCAGTTTCACTTATTTATTAAATATCAAACGACACGAGTGTGTTTTAAAACACGACCGCACTTTTATTTTTTAGTGTGTTTAGTTTTACACTTTTTTGAACTTTCACAATTTCACACAATTTTTAAATAACAGATTATTCACCATTACTTAAATCGCCTTTATGTCCGTTCTCAGTGAGACATTGACCGCGACTACCGTTGGAACAAGTTAAAACCGATCCTAGAATCTTATTCCCATTTCGCAAATGAGAACTACACGAACTACCCTCTATGAATAAATCTAAAGATAGTGTTTGGTCCGTAAAAACCTCAAACAGTCTAGAGAAATCGCGGTGTAATCATAGCTTTCACGTCAACAAAAAGGGTGTGTCGAGTAAAGACGTTTCCACATTCGATCATTGTAACATTAAAAATGTAAGAATCTATCTAAATTCTGAAACATATCCATACGAAAATTTAAATTTGGATTTTGACAATGGCGAATATTTAACCGCCTACGAGATGTACTGTCAGTTTCAAAGTAGTTACTATGATAATGCAAAAAATCAGCCGTACTTTTCATTTACTGATTTTAAGAATCACACAATGTTTGTATTTGACGTTTCAAAACAAAATAAAAGCATCAAGTCCTCGACGGTAGACTTGCGTCTTGTAATGGAAGCTTCTCAGATTTTTAAAGACAATACGAGGTGTTATTGCCTCATTTTGAGCGATACCATAGTTGAATACACACCGCTATCAGGGTTGGTTCGAAAACTCGTGTGATAGGAAAAAGAGTAAGATTCCGTGAGCCCGAGTCAACGGTCATTTATTTGCCTGAAGAATGTGGTGACTATAGATGCGGTGCTGAATGGATAATTGAATCACAAAATAGACTACGATTTCAACGTAGAATTAAAAGATTGCAATAACATTGGAAGCAGTAGTGAATCCTGAACATAGATAAATGCGTCAAATACCCATCAATTGAGCTCTTATTTTAGTAGAGTACAGACAGTTGATGTGTACACTTCATATAACATGATGATTATATTAGCCATCGATATGCAAGGATTTGTTTTTTGAATTGCAAATCAGTTTATACCGAAGGAAATAAGTATTGCGACAAATTACAAAAATATTCACACTTACTTGATGAAACCGACAATCGACTATTCGTTTTTAACATCGAAGGAAAAAATCTAAGCCAGATGGTTGGAAAATAACTACCACTCAATTCCATATTCCGGAGGAATTGTTGATATGGCCGAGATTGACAACATCTTTTACGGATTTACTCAGAATTTATCCGATGTGACGTGCGTGGTCAAGGTTGTTTAAAAAGAAGATTTTTTTAAAAAACATTTTCCGAATTTTACCATATTAAATTTAGAAGGTAAAACTAACACGCCAAAGTTTGAAAAATGTACTCATTTCTGTGCAAATCACACGGATGAGTTTAGTAATTGTTCATTTTAAAATGTAAAAAAAAAATTATAGTTATTTAAATAGTTATAATATTAAATATTAAATGTAACTTATTGTGTAATTGGTAATGTTAGACAGTTATGTGAAATTTTTTTTTTATCTTGTATTTTTTTTTTTTAATAATAAATGTGTTATTAAGATGTGTTTAATTTAACTACCTTTATAATAAACATTCCTATCAAAATAAATTATTTATTTATTATAATAATATCACACGACGTCGTCAGATTTATATTTCCCACAATAAACGCAAATAGTAAGAATATAGATAGGGTGGAATAATAAAATAATTAAAAACGTTTGTTTTTGCGCTAAATATTCTGTAAAACAATTAGTACCTATTAAATATTAATAATAATAACATTAAACATGTTTTCATGTAAATAAACAATTAATTAATTAATCAATTCTTTTTTTTTTAATTCTACATTAAATACACATAAAACAATAATACTTGCATTATTCTCGACTACTAAAGTGGCAGTGGCAGCCGCTGTGGCCGCCGCAGTGGCCGCCGCAGTGGCCGCCGCTGTGGCCGCCGCCGCCCCGACGGCTTTGTTTTTTTTTTTTTTAATTCTTGTTATAGCATTTACGAACCAAACAGACGAACAGATTGTCAAAATTTTTTTTGTCAAGGATGAGTCGGCGACTTACTACACACGCTCATTAAGTTCCCATGCCCAAGGGTCCCCATTACTACTATCATAAAAAATTAATATTTATTTAAATATTTAAAAAAAAAGGTTAAAGTTACATAGAGAAAAAAGTAAATCATCATAAAATTATTAAATAAAATATATACAACACATAAGCGGATAAAATAAAATAATATTATAAACATATGGTATAATGATGAAAATTTTGTTAAAAGTTACAGAGAAATAAAAATAGAAAAAATGTATTACAAATAAAATAAAATTAAATACAGAAAACAATAAACAATACATGTATTATGCTACAAATTTAATATACTAATTTTATTCACTTTCACTATCCCATGAATTAAACATTGTTTCATGTCCATAATATTCATGAATTATTTGATTACACTCGTGTCTACCACACACAAAAAATAGAGGTTTTCGTAAACAACTCGCACACCATCCGCTTGACCTCCATACAAAGAAATTAAAGATCTTTAATTTAGTATAATTTTTGTGACAAGTTAACATTAATGAAGGTGTTGAATTGCCGACGTTTTCAAAAGAATTATCGTACCAGTTCTTAAGTAAATTTTCTTTTGAAGTTTTTAGTATTTCTAATTCTAATATATTGTATTTACTTTTCACTTGCTGCAATACTTTATTTAACGATAAATTGTACAAATTAGAATCAATATACAGGATGTATTATACTGTTTTATTACAATATGTAATACTTTAATTTTGCTTTGAATTTATATATAAATTTAATACCATATCTTTCCTGTTAATAACGATAACACATTTATAAATTTTTAAATTAAATTATAACATAATAAAATTTTTATTATTCATAAATAAATATTTTTATTGATTGTATATTCGGGTTCATGTGTTGCAAGTAGTTTAAATTATAATAAAATGCAAAATGTTATTTAAAAAAAATATTTATTTTGTTTATTTAAAATTACTTACATACTTGCATAAAATTCTACAGCATATACTAAATGGATATTACTATGGTCTGGTTGACTAAAACTGACTCTTTTCTACATTCAAGTTATTTTACTAACCCAGGAAGTGGTCTGTATTTAACAACACTGTCGTACTAAATTTCTAGAAAACTGTTATGTCCTTCTATTTTAATTTGTACATCAACAGTGGACGATTTTATGGTATCGTTTTGCTTTGACACATCATATATGTATAACATCCTCTTTTTAAATTGGTTGATAGGATTTATCGTAATAACTGTATGGAAAATTTGTGTAAGAATAAAACGATCCGGTGTATTTTCCATTTAACACATTTTGGTTTAATTTAATATACGTATAAGCTTCAGAATTTAAATACACCGTTAAATTTCTTAGAACAATGATCCAAATGACTTGCTTTTTTATCTAGTTTATGTATTCTATCCTATCATTCTAATCTCTTAACTCTAAGCTTGTTAGATTCTCTTTGTCATGCGAGAGGTGTCCTTTAATTGTGGTTGTAATTCTTACATCTCAAGTTTTATCAACTTCAACTTCATTAAATTTATAAATAATTTTTCCGAAGGGAAACGCAAATGCATTGGTGATTCATTTAAAATTGGCATTGGCGTTGCTGGGTTAAAAGTTTTAGCAGAAATGTATTTCTAAACTAAATTAGGTAACGTGCAAACGTTTTCTTGCTGTATTAAAATACTGATTTTGTTGCTGTTGTCAAATGCTTGTGTTTTTGGTTGATAACTAAAATTTCTTTTTGACAATGCTTCCATCTACACTAAATTTATTAAAAATTTTAAGTTTAAGTCCATGTTTTTTACTTTGTAATCCGGGGACAAAATTCTTTTTTCAAACGATGAGTGATTGTTTTAATTCTTGCTTTTCTTTTAATATTTTGTACGTAACCAAGAAACTGAATACCCATCTATACGATTTTAGTCTCACTAAAATATTTTTATCTTTAAAACTGACCGGTGATCGATTATTTTAATCGTAATGTTATCGATGCTACGTGCGTTTACGTGTAAGTATAAAATATTTTGCAGTTCAATGTTAATTGCAAACTGTTACATTCTAGTCTAACGCTTGTCACTTTTATAATGTTGACTAATAAATTGGATGAATGCAAATTATTGGCTTTTAAAGTTTTATTACCGGAAAATCCGAGTAACTGACTAATACTGTCTGCAGATGAAAAATCTACATTGTATTTACATAAAATCTTGCACTACATTAAGTAGTATTATTAGGTTTTAATTAAATGATTTGTTCAAATTCTTGAATGTCAGAGCTTGACCTTGGTTTTAAAACAGTTTGTATATTATATGATTCCATATCTGTAATTTTAAAAGAACCTATTGTTATTTTGATCACTTTGTTGCTACAGTTGTGTTTGTAGTAAAACTTATTACAACATTTTTTTTTTATATTTGTAATGGTATTGTACGTATGTAAACCAATCAACCCTAAGTAATAATCTTTACTAGGACCTAGTTTGATTGGCGGATAATAATTTACTAAGAGCTCGTCACCATTACCCTAAAAAGTATGAGACACGACCTAAACACAAACTACAAAATTCTTCTGCATTTATAGTTTTATTATTCTGTTAAAATCTTTAAACACAAATGTACGCAATTAAATGTATTACAATTTTGATATTTATCATGATTATAAATAATTTTGCTACCACAAAAATATTTTAACTGTTCTTTGGGTAGAGGAAGATCGACAAAACTGTCAGAGTATTTCCCAAAATTTTCGCGATTTTTATAGGCAACCCAATGCGTACGCATTGTAACGTTTCCTTTTAAACTATCCAAATTAACTATGCAAGACTGGTTTCTATATTCTTTGATTGGTATAGTATCACGCATAAAAACGTCTCTAAAATAAGGTATTTTTGCTTTTGCCGCAAATAATCTTACGACTTCATCGGTTAGAAGGCGTTGAAGTAGTAAACTCAAAAGTTTTTTGATTTTTTTTTAATAAATCATTTTGTGTGACGTAGTGATTCACCAAATTTTTGTCGAGTATCTGTGGCAGATTTTACCGCTTTTGCAATACCTGATGCATCACCTGAAAGCGCTTTTAATGCGCTGAGAGCGTCAACCGCTTGCCTGCACCAACTTAAGCGACTCCCGACATCTAGCGACAATCGTAGACACTATTATTGCTATCCACTTATGTTGTATGTCTTTCTCATACACACGGCAGACCACTTCCGCACGAGACAAAGTATGTGGAATTGTTGTTCTTATATAGCACCCACAAACAACTTCATTTTACTTTACTTTATTGTGTGAATGCATAGTTTTATTAATTGACGCTCGATGACGGCAGCAGTAGCTTAAACTAGCGCAAGTGTGTAGCTTTGGTTGCCTAGGAATAGATTATTTGCTTTAGGAATAATAATTAGAGTAATTTTATGTTTTTAAGAGGTAAAACCTGTATTGCAGATAAAAAAAAAATAAAAAATCAATATAAATTTTTTTATGAACAATTTCTTTAACACTTTACAATGTATTAATACTAACTTTTCTACGCTAAGAATATTACTTATTAGAATAATTTTGTAAAGAAGATAAAATGTGTTACCTCATTAGCAGTAATATATTTTCAAAAATAAATAAATTTTGTATAATTATTTTTAATTGTAAATAAATTAAATAAACACAATAAAATATTTATTTATAATAAAAGCTTACTTGCGCTGAAAATATTATTTAGAGTAATGTTTTTGTTAAATAGGTAAGTATAAAATAAATAACAATAATTTTATTTTGTAATAAAAGAAATAAGTTTTTTAAAATAATACGTATACGAGCTGTTTAATTTGATGTCATAAGCGTTTTATTCACCTTCTTTTATTTTATAAACAAACATCAATAATTAAAACAATAAAATATAACTTAACTAATTTAAGACTTACATTGTTAATGTGTATAACGGGATATTTAATTCCGTTTCTATCGTCGATATTGCTAAGAACAATGTAAGCACCTCCACTGTGATTTTTAATGAAATCTTCTACATCTTTCGTAAAAAAGGCCACGAATCGTTTTGGTAGCCATACCACAAATCCCGGTGTTTTTACTAGAATGGTTGGTCCATATCTTGTAGATTTTATTTTTTATTTGATTATATATCTATAATTAATATCCAATTCTTATATTTTTTCCTAGTATATGTTGTCACATTACAGAACTGATTCAATTTATCGAAATCCATGATTTTTACTTTACTTTATAGCGCAGAGATTGTTATTATCACATCTAACTAACAGATCAACTAAATAATATAAACTTTTAAATTATAATTTTTTTTCTAAACCATTATCACCACAATGCAAAAATAAATAACAAGAAAACCAATACATCGCATTTCCTTAGGTTAATTTTTTATCTAATAAAATTATATAGTAATGGAAAGTATATAAGTAGAGTAAACAAGCGGGTTCTGGAACTCCACGATCCTCATTTGCCGTCTCATGTGTGTGAGAGAGACAATTGTGACTGGTGCAAGCGGTTGCGGTGGCTGGCGCTAGATGGCGTAAGGTTATTGTTGGGAGCCGGTAGCTGCTATAAAGTGGCAAAAGGGGGCGCGGGTGGCTGATGGCGGTTGGCAGAGCCGGCGGCGGCAAGGGGGTGGCAGCATGCTGCTAGCGGCCGGCGGCAAGGGGCCGGCTACAAGCGGCCGGCAGCAGGAGGAAGCGGCCAGGGGCATGAAACCGGCTGCAGATGGTGGGGTGGTGGGTTTAAGAGGAGCGGTTAGTCATATGAATGGTATCTATCTATCTAGTAATTAAATGTTTACAATAAATTTAGATACCTATATGATTTTAAATATTTGATTCTGATTATGAAATTTGCTTTTTATCAAAATTAATATAAGCGATGATAGCGTTTAGTCAGGAAATGAAATGACTCATATTTAATATCATTTCACGTTTACTATAAGGCTAGTGACATGTTAAATAATAATAGTATTTTTATCAGGAAACTAAAATAACTCATATTTTGATATTATTTACGTTTACTATAAAACTACTAAATCATATGTTTGATATCTAGTATTATATGTTTATTTACTATAAATTTAGATTATGAATTGTTTATCAAAATAATATTATAATGATATTAAAATAAATTATAAGTAGCATATTATAATAATAATTAATTAATTATTGAATAAAATTATTTTATTTGTTCATACTTACCATATAAAACTTACTCTAGATATTTAATGTTTTTTTGATTCCTACACTTTGAATTAAAAAAATTAACAAAAATATAAGAACACATTAGTTTAAATTACAGAAATTTAAAATACATAATATTATTAATAAATATAAGCAAAAAAAAAGCAATTAATACAAAGAAAAAAACAATTGAACGAAGAGATTCTTCATATACATAACTCAGCTTGTGACCGGAGTTGGAGATTAGTCTACCGCTCAGCTTGTAACAGGAGTTGGAGATTAGTCATCCGTTATCTATAAACAAAAATAATAACATGAAAAATTTGAATTAATTAATTCAATATAAAACTTACATTATTGATTTCTATCACCGGATACTTCTTTCCAGATCTTTCATCAATTTTCGTTAATACGATGTATGCTCCTCCGCTGTGATTTTTGTTGAAGTCCTCAACAACTGCCTCAGTGAAAAAAGACACAAATCTTTTTGGTAGCCACACACTGAATTCAAAACATGTTACCAAAATAGATTGTCCATATCTTGTAGCTTTAATATCAATGGAATCAATTACATATCTGGAATTGATTTCCAGATCTAGAATATTTCTCTGTGGTAAATATGCAAATTCACCACAGAACTGTTGAAGTTTACCAAAATCCATTTTTCGGAACTATTGTTTTTAACGCACAAAACACTAATGGGTGTTATTCTTAATGTTGCTCAGGTTTAACTAAAGTTTCTATACGGATATTATTTTATAAAATAATATATTTTCCGTTACACCACAGCTTTTTAATTAAAACACAGGAAACCCAATATACCGCATATTTTTAATCTGTTTTATAATTTTCTTAATTAAACACATTTTAAAATAATAATATTGAATACGATTGCATAATCTATAAAATGTTCTAAAATCACATACTATTACCGCACATCCATCTTCATCAAATTGTTCAGATAATGATAATAAATATAAAAATCTTCTTACATTTTCAACTTCCTTAAGAAATTGTTTATTCAAAGATTTCTTATTTATTTTTACAAATAAATTATATTTAATTTCACATTGAAAAAATCGATCGCACTTAAAATGTTCTTCTAAAATTTTGTTTATGTGAACACAAAACTTTTTCCAATATTTTTGTTCATCGTTACAATCTACCTTAAAATAACTACACCACTCACTGTCTATATCATTATACCAAACATTTTTAGTATCTTGAACACCTTTAGTAATTAAGTCGGATATTGAAAAACGTAACATATTTATCTAATAACTGTTAAGAAATGAAAAGGTTTATTTTGATTTTAAATAATGAAACATTTAATCTATTTACCACATCCTTTAAAACTAAAACATTTTTGTTATTAATTGATGTATTTACTCCCCCAGGCTAATGTATGAATTCCATCATCACAAATGTAACGTTTATCATCGAATGGTGATAGAGCTAATTTATTTTGTGTTTGCGTGAAAATGGTATGCTTGATTGAAGAAAATAAATATTGATGTTTATATATTAAAACATTTTTAAATAAACAATTTTTATAATCACTACCAGTTAAATCATTTTCAACTACATATTTTTTAACACCTTTAGCTTTTTTTAACCAAGGACCACATGTTATTTTATTTGCATACATTTTACTACGCAAACCAACAAATTCCGACATAATTTTACCACCGTTTTCTTCTTTCATAAATCCCAACATTGCTTTATTCTGTAATGGGATACCATACGAATTATTTACGGAAAAGTTACTTGTATCAAATTTATCTAGATTTAATAACATATCTTTGTAAATATCTTCCGTTTCTATAATAATTGTTAAACTATCAGTATCCATGTAGCAAAGTTTTTCTTTATTATGATACTCTTTTTTTATATAATCATAATAAAATTGATACATTAAACATTTTGATAATTCTAAAACCGAAAACCCTATATATATATAGGTTTGTTATAAACTACTTTAACTCGTTCCATCTGAACAGCAGCTAAATTTTCTGTAAATATTTTAATACTTTTAAAATTAGGTTTTGCTATTAATGACTCAATTCCTTTTCGTTTACCAATATTTTCCCAATGATTAACCAGTAGTACATCAACACGCTTATCAACGTTCTCCATAGTTTTACCGAAAACTGAATTATTCATTAATTTAAAAAAATCTTTTTCAAAATCATTTTTAGCTAACTGACGTAATTTTGTATTTAAATCAATATATTTTTTTAACCATTGAGATTGATTAAATTCTAAAATACGATGAATTTTTATAATTTTCAATCCTTTATCTAACGCTTGTTTTAAATTTCTATAGTGAATTATATCAAATCTAGTACATCCCACAATTGTTTTATAGCAATATTATTCAAGGTTATTACAACACCTCTTTGTTCGATGCATACCAACTTTGATTTGTAACACTTGGATAGGTCGATGTAGCATGTATCAAAAACATTGATCCTAGGTTTTATATCAATTTCCGCTTCAACATTGTAATTCAAACGTGGTTTTTTCTGTTGACACCTACACACAGCACATTTTCGCTCCGTCACTCTCAATAAACTTTTTTCAATGATGTTCTTATATTGCATCAGACTATTCCATTCTTCTTGAATAAATGAAATACTTTTTTTCATTGAACTTAGACGGATGCACTTGTAAAATCCTCTAGCGGGGCTTAAACCGACAGACACTTTCACCTGATTGTTTAATGGATAATAAACTTCATTAATTAATCTATCTTCACTGTTTAATTCCTCTTCACGTTCTTTAATCATTTTCTCAAAGTCGGTATAATTATCACTACTGTTGCTGTTACAACTACTGTTGCTGTTGATACTGTCTTGAATTGAAATGCACGGTAGATCAATATCGTCATCGTGCATCTTATTACCAACTTTATTAGAAAATAACTCCGAAATATAAGGTATTTCAATATCAATATCGTTAAATATTGCACTCATAATACTAACTAACTAACACTAACTTAATTTATTATGTGCTTTCCAATTATACTCTATGATATTGATCAATCAACCAATCCACATCAAGATTCATAATTTAACAATCAATTATGATTGGACAAAATTTGAAAAAACAAAATTCTTATCAAATTACATTTCCGTCTTGCTTTTGACATGCGCGAAATCATTAAAAACTTGATGTTTGAGCGAACTGTAAATCCAATATCTGTGTAGGTAGAGAGCATCAAAAGTTTAGTATAGTACATATCGCTGTTGAGTACGATTCATAAAAAATATTCATAATGTTCATACTAGCAGTAGATATGCAGGGGTTTATAATCGCAGATCAGTTTATTCCAAAGGAAATAAGCATTGCAATAGATTACAGAAACATTTACACCTACCTGATAAAACCTACAATTGAATACTCCTTTCTAACATCTAGAGAAAAAATTCAAATTTGTTGGTTGGAAAGCAATCATCATTCAATTCCATATTCAGAGGGAATCATCGATATGAATGAGATTAACAACATTTTTTATGGATTCACTAGAGGTTACGCCGACACCGATGTAACGTGTGTAGTCAAGGGATATCATAAAGAAGATTTTTTAAAACGTTATTTTCCAAATTTTAATATATTAAACTTGGAAGGTGAAATTAACGCACCAAAGTTTAAAAAATCGAATCATCTCTGTGTAAATCATACGAGCAATTTTAGTAAATGCTCATTTCAAAATGTTAAACAAATTTGTTCTTATTTAAATAATAACATGTAACAATGTTTTTCCACTGTAATTTTCTTAATAACTTTAATAAATAATAATTAATTGCTTATCTCTCTCTTGTTTTATTATGTTATATTATTATTACAGTTTTATAAAATTATATCATTTATGATAAAACATACATTCTAAGATATGGAAATGAATGGTTTTGTGGTTTCAATAAAAATTGTTTCTATTAAGTTTTAATGAAAATGATTCAATTTAGTGAAGTATTTCATATAAAATACAACGTATAATATTCGTAAAATGTTTTCGTGTAGTTATTGCGATAAATCATTCACACAATTAAATAACTTAAATAGACATCGTCTAATACATTTTAATCAAGTTAATAAGTGTGTACTATGTATCAATAAGTATTTTGTGCGGTTAGATGCCCTTAAGAGACACCTAAAAACAAATCATAACGTTCCAATACTATGTGATAAATGCGGTGTTACATATAATTGTGGAACTGATTATTATGACCACATTAAACAAGTAAACGTGAAAGTTAAACGACGTATAAGTATACCTGGAAGTTCCGGTGATATAATGACAGATCCTAATGCTGATATACATTCAAAGAAAAAAAGGAAGTTTAAATGTGAACAGTGTATTGTAGAATTTGATTCTATTGCTTCATATCGAGGACATATTCGATCTCAACAACATTTTAAGAAAACATCTGAGTTAATTGATGGAGTGGAATTGATTACTACCGCTTTTAAAAACAGAATAAAGACATATCAAATCAAAGCGTCATCTACACACACTACAGATATACCATTGTTTCTAAATAAAAATAAACAACCAATACAATCTCTCATAGAACCTTTAGTTAAATCTGAAAAAAGTTTAAAAGTAAATGTTGAACTTTATGGAGTATATATGAAACAAAACAGTGATGGTGTAAATCAAACAGAATTAAAATCATTTAACACTAAAAATATGATTGTAGTACAAACAACTCATATTGATGATATATTAGAAGAATTCTTTGCTCTCATAAAAACTAGAAGTGAGGAGTTTCAAGAAAAAGATAGTGGTTGGGCACTTTTATATATATCTCATATCCAAATCAACATAAATAAATATATCCCCATACGAGGATCATCATATATAGACCTTCCACAACAAATTAAGAATAAACATGCATGCATAAACATTCAGAATGCTGATAACGCATGTTTAGCATGGTCACTTACTGCTGCTTTACATCCAATACGTCAAGGAAGTGCTGAACAAACGTCATCCTATCCGCATTACGACAATGTTTTAAATTTAAAAGGTATAAGTTTTCCTTGTAAAATGTCAGATCTTAAAAAAATTGAACAGTTAAATAATATAAGCATTAATGTATATAATTTAGAGTTTAATTCAGAAAAAAAACAGTATGATGTTATAGGTCCAATTTATTTCACTTCTAAAAAAGTGGTAAAACATATTAATTTACTTCTTTTAGAAAATGAATTTACTAAACATTATGTATTAATAAAAAATTTGTCTAGATTAATTTCATCACAAGTGTCTAAACATAAGGGTAAAAGTTTTTTATGTGATGGATGTTTAACTTTTTTTAGTAATCAAGAAAAATTAAACGTACATATCTCTAATGACTGTAATAAAATTTATACAATTTTACCAACTGTTGATTTAAAAAAAACTAAAAATAGTGATTTAAAACCTGGAAATATATTAAAGTTTATAAATTATAATAATAAAACGATGGTTCCTTTTTCCGTATATGCCGACTTTGAAAGTATTTTAAAACATGTTCAAACGTGTGAACCTGATCCACTAAAATCATCAACAACTAACATACGTCAACATTCTCCATACTCGTTTGCATATTTAGTTAAATGTTCGTACGATAGCAATAATGATATCTTTAGATCTTATACTGGATTGAATTGTGCTAAAGTATTTTTAGAATATTTGAGTGCTGATATCAAATCAATATATAATAATCATTTAAAAACAATTATACCAATGGCAAAATTAACTCAAGATGAGCAAACAAATTTTGATGATATGACAGTATGTCATATATGTGAAGAACTAATAATTAATACTGCTGATAAAGTTAAAGATCATTGTCATCTCACAGGCAAATTTAGAGGGGTAGCTCATTCGAAGTGTAATTTAAATTATAAAAATCCTAATTTTATACCAGTTTTCTTTCATAACTTAAGTGGTTATGATTCTCATTTATTTGTAAAAGAACTAACTAACGATAATGAAAATATTAATGTAATTCCTCAAAATAAAGAAAAGTATATTTCATTTTCAAAAACGATATGTGTTGATACATATACCAACAAAGGTGTTGAAAAAAATTTTAATTTGAAATTGAGATTTCTAGATTCATTTAGATTTATGGGTAGCAGTTTGGAAAAGTTGGTTAACAATTTAACATCTAATCAATTAGTTGAAATAAATTATTTTTTTCCAAATAATAATCAATTTGATTTAATAAGAAAAAAAGGAGTTTTTCCTTATGATTATATGAATTCAATTGAAAAACTTCAAGAAACTAAACTTACGCAAAAATTTTTTTTTTATAATTTTATGACAAATACAGATATCAGTAATAAAGATTATCAACATGCTCAAAATGTTTGGAAAATATTTAAATGTCAAAATTTAAAGGATTATTCAGATTTATATGTAAAATCAGATGTGTTACTTTTAGCTGATGTTTTTGAAAATTTTCGAAAAGTTTGTTATGAAACATATAAATTGGATCCTTGTCATTACTATACAGCACCCGGACTCAGTTGGGATGCTATGCTCTACTATACTAAAATTGAGTTAGAATTATTAACCGATATTGATATGCATCACTTTATAAGATCAGGAATTAGAGGTGGAATTTGTCAATGTTTTCTACGGTATGCAAAAGCAAATAACAAATATATATCGGATTATAATAATAATGATCTTTCAAAATTTTTAATATATTTAGATGCTAATAATTTATACGGCTGGGCTATGTCCCAATTTTTACCATATTCAGGATTTTGATGGCTAAGTAACGATGAAATTAGTACTTTTAATGTTAATAATATTTCTGATAATTCGGAAAAAGGATTTGCTCTTGAAGTGGATATTGAATATTCAACTGATTTACATAAAGAACACAACGATCTACCTTTCCTTGCTGAAAATATAGTACCACCAAATGCAAAATTTAAATTTAAAAAATTGATACCCAATTTAATGAATAAATTTAAATATATAAATTCACTATAGAAATTTAAAACAAACGTTAGATAAAAGATTGAAAATTATAAAAATTCATCGTATTTTAGAATTTAATCAATCTCAATGGTTAAAAAAATATATTGATTTAAATACAAAATTACGTCAGTTAGCTAAAAATGATTTTGAAAAAGATTTTTTTAAATTAATGAATAATTCAGTTTTCGGTAAAACTATGGAGAACGTTGATAAGCGTGTTGATGTACAACTGGTTAATCATTGGGAAAATATTGGTAAACGAAATGGAATTGAGTCATTAATAGCAAAACCTAATTTTAAAAGTATTAAAATATTTACAGAAAATTTAGCTGCTGTTCAGATAGAACGAGTTAAAGTAGTTTATAACAAACCTATATATATATAGGGTTTTCGGTTTTAGAATTATCAAAATGTTTAATGTATCAATTTTATTATGATTATATAAAAAAAGAGTATCATAATAAAGAAAAACTTTGCTACATGGATACTGATAGTTTAACAATTATTATAGAAACGGAAGATATTTACAAAGATATGTTATTAAATCTAGATAAATTTGATACAAGTAACTTTTCCGTAAATAATTCGTATGGTATCCCATTACAGAATAAAGCAATGTTGGGATTTATGAAAGATGAAAACGGTGGTAAAATTATGTCGGAATTTGTTGGTTTGCGTAGTAAAATGTATGCAAATAAAATAACATGTGGTCCTTGGTTAAAAAAAGCTAAAGGTGTTAAAAAATATGTAGTTGAAAATGATTTAACTGGTAGTGATTATAAAAATTGTTTATTTAAAAATGTTTTAATATATAAACATCAAAATTTATTTTCTTCAATCAAGCATACCATTTTCACGCAAACACAAAATAAATTAGCTCTATCACCATTCGATGATAAACGTTACATTTGTGATGATGGAATTCATACATTAGCCTGGGGGAGTAAATACATTAATTAATAACAAAAATGTTTTAGTTTTAAAGGATGTGGTAAATAGATTAAATGTTTCATTATTTAAAATCAAAATAAACCTTTTCATTCCTTAACAGTTATTAGATAAATATGTTACGTTTTTCAATATCCGACTTAATTACTAAAGGTGTTCAAGATACTAAAAATGTTTGGTATAATGATATAGACAGTGAGTGGTGTAGTTATTTTAAGGTAGATTGTAACGATGAACAAAAATATTGGAAAAAGTTTTGTGTTCACATAAACAAAATTTTAGAAGAACATTTTAAGTGCGATCGATTTTTTCAATGTGAAATTAAATATAATTTATTTGTAAAAATAAATAAGGAATCTTTGAATGAACAATTTCTTAAGGAAGTTAAAAATGTAAGAAGATTTTTATATTTATTATCATTATCTGAACAATTTGATGAAGATGGATGTGCGGTAATAGTATGTGATTTTAGAACATTTTATAGATTATGCAATCGTATTCAATATTATTATTTTAAAATGTGTTCAATTAAGAAAATTATTAAACAGATTAAAAATATGCGGTATATTGGGTTTCCTGTGTTTTAATTAAAAAGCTGTGGTGTAACGGAAAATATATTATTTTATAAAATAATATCCGTATAGAAACTTTAGTTAAACCTGAGCAACATTACGAATAACACCCATTAGTGTTTTGTGCGTTAAAAACAATAGTTCCGAAAAATAGATTTTGGAAAACTTCAACAGTTCTGTGGTGAATTTGCATATTTACCACAGAGAAATATTCTAGATCTGGAAATCAATTCCAGATATGTAATTGATTCCATTGATATTAAAGCTACAAGATATGGACAATCTATTTTGGTAACATGTTTTGAATTCAGTGTGTGGCTACCAAAAAGATTTGTGTCTTTTTTCACTGAGGCAGTTGTTGAGGACTTTAACAAAAATCACAGCGGAGGAGCATACATCGTATTAACGAAAATTGATGAAAGATCTGGAAAGAAGTATCCGGTGATAGAAATCAATAATGTAAGTTTTATATTGAATTAATTAATTCAAATTTTTCATGTTATTATTTTCGTTTATTGATAACGGATGACTAATCTCCAACTCCTGTCACAAGCTGAGCGGTAGACTAATCTCCAACTCCGGTCACAAGCTGAGTTATGTATATGAAAAATCTCTTTGTTGAATTGTTTTTTTTTCTTTGTATTAATTGCTTTTTTTTTTGCTTATATTTATTAATAATATTATGTATTTTAAATTTCTTTAATTAAAACTAATGTGTTCTTATATTTTTGTTAATTTTTTTAATTCAAAGTGTAGGAATCAAAAAAACATTAAATATCTAGAGTAAGTTTTATATGGTAAGTATGAACAAATAAAATAATTTAATTCAATAATTAATTTATTATTATTATAATATGCTACTTATAATTTATTTTAATATCATTATAATATTATTTTGATAAACAATTCATAATCTAAATTTATAGTAAATAAACATATAATACTAGATATCAAACATATGATTTAGTAGTTTTATAGTAAACGTAAATAATATCAAAATATGAGTTATTTTAGTTTCCTGATAAAATACTATTATTATTTAACATGTCACTAGCCTTATAGTAAACGTGAAATGATATTAAATATGAGTCATTTCATTTCCTGACTAAACGCTATCATCGCTTATATTAATTTTGATAAAAAGCAAATTTCATAATCAGAATCCAATATTTAAAATCATATAGGTATCTAAATTTATTGTAAACATTTAATTACTAGATAGATAGATACCATTCATATGACTAACCGCTCCTCTTAAACCCACCACCCCACCACCTGCAGCCGGCTTCATGCCCCTGGCCGCTTCCTCCTGCTGCCGGCCGCTTGTAGCCGGCCCCTTGCCGCCGGCCGCTAGCAGCATGCTGCCACCCCCCTGCCGCCGGCCGCTAGCAGCATGCTGCCACCCCCCTGCCGCCGCCGGCTCTGCCAACCACCATCAGCCACCCGCGCCCCCTTTTGCCACTTTATAGCAGCTACCGGCTCCCAACAATAACCTTACGCCATCTAGCGCCAGCCACCGCAACCGCTTGCACCAGTCACAATTGTCTCTCTCACACACATGAGACGGCAAATGAGGATCGTGGAGTTCCAGAACCCGCTTATTTACTATACTTATATAGAAAAATATAAAACAACTAGAAACAACACCTGGATTATTAAGAAAACAGCAATTATGGAGAAGCTGTTAGATGCGGAATTAATTTGATGTAAAAAATTATTGTTAAGTTATTGTTGGGTTAAGTGGAAGAGTAGTTATAAGCTGAAATTTGCCTTTTTGTATATATATAATATATAAATAAAGACCCTTATTATTATTATTATTATTATTATTATTATTATTATAGACAAATTTTAAATGATGAAATCATAATATTTAATGTGTTTAGATAATCTTTCAAAACCACAAACAATTTTGTAATTGAAAAAAATCCTAATTAATCTATATATTTTTTTCCCCAGGCTAAAGTATGAACCACCCTCACAAATGTAACGTTTATCATCAAATGGTGATAAAGCTAATTTATTTTGTGTTTGTGTAAAAATAGTATATTAGATTGATAAAAATAAATTGGTTGTCTATATACATATATATAACTTATTTTGAAATAAACAATTTTTATTATTGTTGCCGGTTAAATATTTTTTTACCACATATTTCTTAGCATCCTTAGCATTCTTTAACAATTGACCTCATTCAATATTATTTGCATACATTTTACTTTGCAATTCACCAACTTCCGACATTATTTTTCCTCTAATTTTGTCTTTCATAATTCCTAACATTGCTTTATTTTGTAAAGGAATACTATAGGAATTGTATTAGGCAAAAATACAAGTGTCAAATTTATTTAGATTTAATAACATATATTTATAAATTTCTTCTGTTTCTATGGCAGTTGTTAAACTATCAGTATCCATATATAACATAGTCGTTCTTTTTTAGGATACATTTGTTTTATATAATCATAATAAATGTCATACATTAAACATTTTGATAATTCTAAAACTGAATCCTACACATTATATATGTTTGTTGTAAACTACTTTAATTTGCTCTAACTGTAATGCCGCTAAATTTTCTGTAAATATTATAATGTTTTTAAAGTTAAATTTTGCTATTAAAGACTCAATTCCTTTCCGTCTACTAATATTTTCCTAATGGTTAACCAGATGTACATCAACACGTTTATCAACGTTCTCCATTGTCTTGCCAAAAACTGAATTAATCATTAGTATATAAAAAATTTAATATCAACTTCAAGAGCATATCCTTTTATCAGATGTATCAGAGATATTATTAACATAAAAAACACTAATTTCATCAGTCAACCATCTAAATTTAAAACAGGGTAAAAATTGCGGCATTGCCCAACCGTAAAAATTATTAGCATCCAAATGTATAAGATATTTTGAAATGTTATTATTGTTATAATCTTACATATGTATATTTGCTATTAGCTTTTGCATGTCGGAGGAAACATTGACAAATTCCACCTCTAATTCCAGCTGTAATGAAGTGATGCATACCGATATCAGTTAATAATTCTAACTCAATTGTAAGGCGAAGTATAGTAATGACACGGATCTAATTTGCATGATCTATAACTAACTTTTCGAAAATTTTCAAAAACATCTGTCAAAAGTAACATGTCTGATTTTATACACAAATCAGAATAGTTGTTTAAATTTTAACATTTAAATGTTTTTCAAACATTTTGAGCATGTTCATAATCTTTTTTGCTGATATCGGTATTTGTCATAAAATATAAAACATTTTTTGTTTAAGAACTTTAGTTTTTTGAGGCTTTTTAATAGAATCTATATAATCAAGAAAAAACTCCCTTTTTCTTTATCAATTCAAAATGATTATTATTTGGAAAATATATTTTAGTTTCAACTAATTGATTAGATGTTGAATTGTTAACTAGTTTTTCTAAGCAGCTAGCCACAAGTTTTTGAAAATATTTTTTTTTTTTTTTTTTTATTTTGAGAACGTGAAAATCATAACCACTTAAATTATGGAAAAAAACAGGTATAAACTTTGTAGTTTTTTAATTAGATTGCACTGTAAATGAGCTGCTCCTCCAAATTTACCTGTAAAATGACAATGGTCTTTAACTTTATCAGCATTAATATTTATTATTTCATCACATATATGACAAATTGTTGTATTTTTAAATTTTTTTGGTTCATCCTGCGTTTGTTTTGTCATTGAGATAATTGGTTTTAATTAAACAAATGTTATATATTTATTTAATTGTATGCGTGGTTAGACATTTAAAAAATACTTTAACACAATCTATATAAGTTTTAAATATATCGTTTTTATTATAGTACAAACATTTGATTAAATATGCTAACGAAGGAAACATGTTGACGTATATTGGTTCTTGACGATTTTAAATGATCATGTTTACGCGCTTGAATAGATCTTAAAATGGTTTCAAAATCTGCATATAGTACAATAGGAACCATTACTTTATTATTATAATTTATAAATTTCTAACATTTTCTAGCTTTAAATCACCGTTCTTAAATTTTATTACAATGATTATTTATATGTGCATTCCAATTGTCTTTATTACTAAAAAAAGCTAAACAACCATCGCATAAGAAACTTTTACTTTTATGTTTAGATACTTGTAATAAAATTAATCTTAATAAGTTTTGAATTAATGCATAATGTTTAGTAAATACATTTTCTATAAGAAGTAAATTAATATGTTTATATTCTTTTTTAGATGTAAAATAAATTGGCCCAATAACATCATACTGTTTTTTTCTGAATTAAATAATAAAAACATTTATCCTTATATTATTTAATATTTCAATTTTTTCAAAATATATTTTGCAAGGAAAACTGATCCGTAACATCCATGCTATCACAGTGTTGTTTCACATATAATCCATAGAGTTCCATATTCACTTTTAAACCTTTTTCAGCTTGCACCAAAAGTTCTATTAAAGAATGTATAGGTGTTTTATTTTTATTAAGATTTGATGGTATATCTGTGATATGTGTAGAAGGTGCTTTAATTTGATAAGTTTATATTCTTTTTGAAAAGAAGTCTCAATTATTTCAACACCATCAACTGTTACAGATTTAGTTTTTTTTATGTTCTTGATATTGCATATGTGTACTTTATATAATAATAGCATCTAATTTGATTCATTTTTAATTTTTTTATAGTTTGTTTACTGCCATTTTAGTTTTATTATAATCACGTTTCGATGTGCTTTCTTTCACGTTTAACTTATTAATGTGATGGTGATAGGCATTTCCACAACTATACACAACACCACATTTTTCACGTAGTATTTCTTTATTTCTTTATTGTTTTATTTTTATATGTTGGTTAAGCGCATCCGAACAAAGAAAACTCTTATTACTACAAAATAAACACTTATTAACTTGGTTAAGATGTATTCTACGATGTCTATTTAAGTTATATAATTGTGTAAACGGTTTATTTACAAAAACTACACAAAATCATTATATGAAAAATTACATATAAATAAATCACACTAATTCTACTTAATTAAAATTTATTAGCAGAAGTTTAAATGAAACCGGATATCATTTCCAATTTATATATTTCATTTATAAAAAAATAATGTTATCAATAAAAAGATTTTCAATTTGTTTTTGATAAAGTAATTAATTATGTAATCTTATTATTGTAAAAGGATTGATATAAAAATAGTGTGTGGGTTTCTGGATATTGTGTGATAACATAAGGTTAATAAAAGGATGATAGAATCATAAAAAAAATAATATTTACTTAAATATTTAAAAATAAGGTTACATAGAGAAAACAGTAAATCATCATAAAATTATTAAATAAAATATATACAACACATAAGCGGATAAAATAAAATAATATTATTATATGAAAATTTTGTTAAAAGTTATAGATAAAATGTATACTAATAAAATAAAATTAAATACAGAAAACAATAAACAATACATATATTATGCTACAAATTTAATATACTAATTTTATTCACTTTCACTATACCATGAATTAATCATTGTTTCATGTCCATAATATTCATGAATTATTTGATCACACTCGTGTCTACCACACACAAAAAATAGAGGTTTTCGTAAACAACACGCACACCATCCGCTTGACCTCTATACAAAGAAATTAAAGATCTTTAATTTAGTATAATTTTTGTGATGGTCCGTGCCACTCACATATCTAACAATTGGTCTATAATGATCCAACATGGTTGAAGTGATGTGTGTATTTATTCATACATGTTCTACAAACCTTCTCCAAGGTTTTTGTGTTGAGAAAATATTTCTACCAAACACAGAGCTTATGACCATCGGCAGGCAGCATGTCATAAAAGTGCAATCAACTTTCATGAAATATTATCTTCAAATTAGCATCACTCCATCGATGGATAACCTCAAAAGACATGTCTTCATAACAAGTTAGCATTAATGAATGTTTAATTCTGCTTTAAATTTATATATAAATTTAATACCACATCATTCCTGTTAATAACGATAACAAATTTATAAACTTGTAAATGTAAATTATAATATAATAAAAATTATATTTTTCATAAATAAATATTATAATTGATTGTATATTAGGGTTCATGTGTTGCAAGTAATTTAAACTATAATAAATGCAAATTGTTACTTAAAAAAATATTTATTTTCTGTATTTAAAATTACATACATACTTGTATAAATATGCATACAACACTTATAGAGCACATACTGAATACATATTTCTATGAGCTGATTGACTAAAACTGACTCTTTTCTATATTATACAAGTTATTTTACTAACCCAGAGAGTGGTCTGTATTCAACAACACTGTCGTACAAAATGAGACAGTATACTTTGGTGTTTTCTAGAAAACTGTTATGTCCTATTTTAGTTTTTAGATCAACACTAGACGATTTTAAGTTTATTGATATCTGGTAAATATGTGATTATTTTCTAAAATATGATTTGCAAAAGTATTATCTAAATGCTGTAGTCTGAAGAAGCGGCAATGTTCTTTAAATCTTGTTTCAAAGTTTCTTCCTTTTATCCTATATTTTGTGCACTACATGTCTGACAACTTAACTCATACACTCCATTAATTTTATAAATAATATCTCCGAAAAGAAACGCAAGTGCATTGTTGGCATCTGATAGGTTAACAGTTTTACCAGAAATGTATGTAGTACGATTGAAAATAAAAAATTAAAAAATAAAATAGATTACGATTCCAACATAGAATTAAAAAGACTGCAATAATATTGGAAGCAGTAATGAATCCTGAATATAGAAGAAAAATACATCATCAATCACCCGTCAATTGAGGAGCTCTTAATTAGTGAATCTGCAACGAGTGCGACGTTATCGGCGTCCGATTTAACTCGGTTAACAGTTTTGATTGGTTCACACTGACTTGGGTGTAGTTAAGGAGTCTTTGGAATTCATAAATCATCTGTATGAAGAAGAGAAGGACAAAAAATCTTAATTGAAATAATCCAATAACAGAAGAACGATATGGACTTATTAAAAACTACCGTTACAATTAGAAAAAATAAAATTAAACATATTGAAAATAAAGAGCGCAAAAAGAATGTTATTATTGTTGGGTTCTGCAATAATGTAAACAAAGAAACTTTTGTCGTCAAAGACAAAGTTAAAATATTGTTTACTCATATCAATGTCAACATTTCAAATATTTACCATTTAGAAGTGTTGCCATTAAAAGCAAAACATTTGGTATTGGTCAAATTTAATTCAGCCTCTTTTAAAATTGAAAGTATGAAGACACGAGCCAATAAAAAAGGATTCTTGCTAAAGACTGTGGAATACACAACTATTCTTCTACTGTTTATATCATCGAGGATACGAATTGGGAGTCTCCTCAACTCTTATGGAAAACGCGTGCTTTAAAAACTCATGGATTTGCTTTTGTTTGGTGTCGGAATGGGCAAATATTTGTCAAGAAGAATGAACAGGACAAAAGTATTAAAATTAATTTTATAAATGATATTGACAAATTAATTCCCTAGTTTAGCATTTGTGAAAGTCTATGTAATGTTAGAGAAAAGAACACTAACCAAGTTATGCGTGTAAGTCATGTAAATACTCGCTCTTCACAAAATAAAACTAATTTTGTTCGTGATATATTAAATGATTATAATTTTGATATTATTGGTATTTTTTAAACTTGTTTGCCAGATCTATTGATACTACTTATAACTTAGGTATAGGTTTTATGTTAAACTTTCTTTAAACGCAACTATTGTCGATATTAAAAAAATTAATGTAAATAATAAAAACCTTGAACAGCTACGGATAACATTTAAATGCATATTAATCGATGTAATTATTGTAAACAAGCTTGATTTAGTTTGTGAAAACGTTCAACATATTGACATGCACACGATACCAGATCATCAACATCAACTTTTTGTAAACTTAATTTCAGTAGTGACAAAATCCTTCCGCGTACCATTACTTATAGAAATTATTCTTGTTTTAATTCAGTATCATTTCAAAGTGATTTAATATTTTATTTAAATTTAAAAGAAGTAAAAGTACAATTAATTGGAACAACTACAAATGCGTAATTATGCCAGACACGCCATACGTAACAAAAAGAAAGCTTATTTTGATTTTGTAACTAGAACTTCACCTCACTCTACTTGATCTGCATTGAAATAACTTGATGTTCATGATCGTCGAAATAACACAACCATAGCTCATAATCTGTGCGATGTAAATGTTATTAATATGCATTTTGTTAGCTCGGCAAGTACAATCTCAGTCAATAGTTTTGATTTAAATAAAACCATAACAAAATAGACTTCAACACATATTTGCCAAACTCAAGAGTTAAAAGCACTCTTATAAAAATTATGTTTAGTTTTAATGCCACTGGTTCTGATTCCATTAATTTAAAAATGGTTCGACTTTGCACACACATACACACACACACACACGCACATACACACACATACCCTCCCTCACACACAAATTGATAAATGAAATCTTATCATTATTAATACTTATAACTTGATAAAGTAAACAGGTGTGGTAGTTAAAAATGATTGAACGTACAAAGTTGGAGAATTTACATGTGCAACATTACCGTAAACTATTCAATCGGTGCGATATAGATGGAAATGGATCGATTAATATACTTGAGGATAGCGTTAACAGCGGTTGCGAATTTATACCAATATATTTGCACTATTTCAAACACTTTGTAATTTTCAAATTTACATGTAAATCGATAGAACACACACACACACACACACACTATAAATATAATATAATATAAATATAAAATATAATATCTAAATTATTTTTAAATTTATCGATTAAGCGCATAGTTTTATTTCTTTTCTTATTTGATGATTTATACCAGAAAGAAACCGAATTATAATCGGCCACACGTTTTCATTTTTTGAAAATTAACTCTATATTTTTTTTGTTCATCTCTGGTCTCTAGATTGTGATTGTTGCCCCGACATCACAATCAGATATTTTTAGATTTTAAATACACGGGATGTTTGTTGTCGTCATTGATCACCATTTACGTAATGTTTACGTCTTTAGATGAGTTAAATTAAACGTAATACCCTTTACTTTGCATACGGTATTTAGGGTGTTGGTTTTAAAATCGTAATTTTTCGGACCGCCTAAAACAAATTCTGTTATATAACTATCCGTGCCGTATTCCTCCAGTTTGTCCGTTAAATCCCCTAAACAATTACCAATAAAGAGATTGCACTCACCTTCTCAACTTATGTAGACTACAGAATCAGTATCGTAATATAGTACGCGATCCTGTAACTTATCTAAGTACGAGAACAATTTGAGACGAACCAGCATTGTTACGTATGCGGCAATGACCACGTTCACCGTAGACAGGGGTTTTGATTATATGATTAACGATTAAAGATGGTAATGTAAGAAGTTCGTATAATTGTTTCGGGGATTTAACAACGTTGGTTTTACACTTCCCGTTGGCCGAACTTGCCCTAAAACAAATTTAAAATTTGGCCTTCAATCGAAGTCCCTGCTTAGTGAAAAAGTCATCAATATTTGCTTTCTGTTCTTCTTCAGGCGTGCAATCTTGGGGCTATCTGCTTGCCTGTAGCTTAATTTTCAAAAACTTATTAATAAATTTTAAAAATAGACCTGCCTTCTGCACGACTTATTGTTACTATACATGACTGTTTTATATATCCATATTTCTAATATATCCAGCAGTCGGTAACTTTTTTCGACGGTTAATTTTACCTTGTCTTTAGTCTATACCCCACGTGCCCGCTATGGATCTTTCAGCCTCCGTATGTGATTCCGTCGGAATTGCCATCACCGCACGCTCGACACAGTAAGAACATTCATTTTTTCCCCATCTTGACCGGGATGCAACAAATTCTGCAATACACCCCGCGCGGAATTATGTCCATAGTGAGCGGTTGTAGATACTGTCTGCAAAATGATAGATTACACTCTGACGCAATAGTAATCGTCTAGGAAAACGGACATACCTCACATTTAGTAAGAAATATAGTTCTGAATTTTAAACACGCCGCCATTTAAATGTTCACGTCACTTTCACAATATTGCACAATTTCAACGCACATATCGAATATGATGCTTTTATTTTCTGCGTTCTTTGATTTGCATACTGTCGGGGTCTAAATATTTAATGTCGGGTATGGGTCCGACGTAATCAAAATTTTCTGATCTGTTCAAAAGGTGCGGAAAGTGGTTTTTCTTAAAGGACTCGCTTAGACCGAAAACTTTTGGTAATTTTGATAGAGCTATTGGAAAATAGTGGAGAATATATTCAGCACTTCTAAAAGTAGAATCTTAGTACCAACCATGATGACGTTGGGTCTGTCTCGTTTGAAATATATCTTATAATAAATTGAGTGTTCAAACCATAGCCGTTGTAAGATATACTTTCTTGACACATTTTCTCAATTCAAATACGTACGTCATAAAGTCGCTAAAAAATGTTTTGTTTGAAATTTACATTTTGTGCAATATGCTAGTGTTTTTATGTAGACGCACTTCAAGACACATAAGTTTGTTTTGCCGTCCACGTTAATTTTTTTCTGCACCATTTCCAAATTGAAAAAGATAAATGCATAATTATTGAGCGGTGGTTTGCCACGATTCTGTCTGAAAGGAGGTGCATATTTTACAGTACATTTCCCCGCATACATATTTGCGATTTTTTGTGTTTACTGCTTTAAAACACTTCGTACACAACTGAATTGTCTGGCAAATGTTCTTGAGCAAATGTATTTTTTTGAAGCACAGTTCACTGCAAAATTATCTGTTGCAAACATCGCACTTAATGTTTTCTTGATTTCTATCACACGATGGTGAATTCTGACAGCAGTTTTCACGCATCTATGGTCATATCTGGTGTTGTAAAAATTACGACATGCCTCGTAAAAATAACCACATACAAACGCAGATGTCAAACTTGTTATAGTATTAAAATATTCGTTGTGGTATAATAAATTTAATTCTTTTTGCACCGTATTCATGAGCGATGGCCCCGTCAAAAAAAACGTCTCTTTCTTTTGTACCGTATATGTACACTTGCAGTTCCGTTATACCGGAACCATCTTCAGGAATAATCACCCTTGAATCCGTCAGTAGTTTTTGTGCCGCTATGTCTTGTGTTTTTCTGTTATTCGACAAAGGTTTTTATAATCTGGCGCACGTTCAGCGCCTAACCAGGCATAGATTATCATTATTTTTTATCACAATGATACTGCGTCTCTTTCGGCACTCGAGGTAGTCTCACATATGTCGCGGTTATGCAAAATGTATTGGTGTTTATTCCACTCGAATTGCTTTGAAATATTGCGCTTAGTACGAACCAGATGTCTTCTTAAATCACTTCACTTGCGGAACAAAAGACAAATATCCGGAGGCCTTTTATTATAGTTATATAGATGTGGAATAAGAGGATCTGCACATAGATGGATAAGCTCATATCTCACAAATAGAACTCAAAGTACACATATTGAAGTAAATGGAGAGAAATTTAAATCAAGACAAAAAACAGTTACAATGGATGTTCCTCAAGGTAGCATTATTGGTCCATTACTTTTTATAATATACCTAAATAACTTATCAAACTTTTTGTTAAATAGTCCACATAATATAATAAGTTACGCTGACGACACTATTATGCTATTGAGTGGAAAAAATATACTACAAACAGAATCCGAAGGAGCAATATATTTTGCAAAAATGGAAAACTGGCTAAACGACAACAAACTTCTTTTAAATGTAGGTATAACTAACTGCACCGTATTTAAAACAAGTCGATCAAAAAACCCATCACCACATCATGTCAACTTCAATGATCTCAAACTGGAAGTTACAACATCAACAAAATGCCTAGGTATCAAAATTGATGAAAAGTTAAACTGGCACGAACACATTATATACCTGGCAAGTAAACTGCAACCAATCATCTACGGGCTCAGAACACTAAAACATTGTGTAGATATTCAACAACTTAAATGTGTATACTATGCATCTTTTCAATCTTTATTATCATTTGGGATAATATTGTGGGACAGCATTACTAATTTAAATAAAATTTCTGTTCATCAAAAACGAGCAATTAGAATAATATGTAGCATGCCGTATCTAAATTCGTGCAGAGGAATTTTTATAAAAAATAATATTTTAACCGTTTACGGTTTGTATATATGCAAATTATTATAATTTAAATTTAAAAATAAAAATAAGTATACCGATTATTGTAAGACTCAATCACATAATACAAGATCGGATATTTATATTTATCCTAAACACAAACTAGATATAACAAAATATTCTCCAATTTATATGTCAATTAAAATGTATAATTGTTTACCAAATTTATTTAAACAAGCTCCCAGCTACAAACAATATAAAAAAAAAATTATATCCATTTATCTTGAAATGTGAACCATATAATATAGAAGAATTTCTTGATTATTGTAAACAAATTTAATACTTAAACTTATGACGTATTTCACTTTACTCTAACTTATGTATGTAAAAATATGTAATGTACAGTCCTTTTGAAATAAAATTATTATTATTATTATTATTATTATTATTTTGTTTAAAATTACTCGACAAAAATGTAAACTCTACTTTATCATAAGGTTCGACATTAGTAGTCGACAATGTCAAAGATTGCCGATTTTACAAAATTTACCGGGTTGTCATCGTCCGGAATCAATTTAAATCGAAATATGATTCTTCGTCCGCTCATGTTAAACTTATTAACACGTAGCGTATATTCGGAAACAATTTCGTAGCCGGACATTTTTGCTGTATTTAATATTTTAAATATTTTATATAGCGTAAAACTTTGAGGAGCAAAAAGATGGGTTTCTAATTCATACTAATGTAATATATATATATATTCTTGAGGTTAATACTTATTTTAAAGAAATCGGTTTTCTTATTAATTTTCATCGTAGAATTCAACTGTAAAAGAAAATTTAATTTACTTTTTTCCAATCTTCCAATTTTCCACTAGTTTCATTTTAATCTATGGGAATTATATTGAATTTATTTAAAGTATTTAAATATTGATGAGAAGACGATCTTATATTGATAGTAAAGTTAGATAATAGTTATGATTTATTGTTGTAAAGGATTTAAGTAAGTTATCATTATCAGTTGAATTAGATTCAATAGTGACAAGGGAGAGGGACCTAACTTCTCTTGTACTTTTGATTTGTTTGCGGAGACGTCGGAGCGGTAGCGCTACGCGTATCTGCGTCGGTCGGTTTTTATTAAAAGTGTTACTGCACTTGAATCAAGACAATTAGTGTGATGACAACAATTTTTTCTCTTATTTATTTTAACTTTTGTTTTGTAGTTGGTAATAATACTCTAACTTTGTATGCACAATTTTTTGCGTTTGTACAACTTTACTATGTATTAAGGAACGACAGCTGTGTGTCACATATTACTTTTTTTGTTCTTTTTTTTTGTTAAGAATAAACATTGTTATTACGGGTTTAAACTGGAATTTTACTTTTTTTGGGTTCGAGTTTTCCTTTGCACAAGAGGACATTTTGGTGTTAAGTCATTTAACAAAAGCTCGTGGTGCTCACTATTGAACCACCCATCTCCCTAAGCTAGGCAGGCAACTAACACCAAAGCGACTCTAGTACTTCTTAATAATCCAAACTTTCAGGTGCAGCGGAAGCAGCGTCATAATTTTTGTGCGAGGTAAATTAAAAATTGAATTTGCTTTGCGCCGCCATTTGATCTTTAAATTTACCTATAACATTTTTAATAACACATGCAATACTGTGTATACTATTTGGAGGAAAGTCAGTGTCAAACTACTGTTTGCAATCTTATTCAATTATATCATAAATATTATTTCTCCTATCTCCTTTATTTGTGAAATGATAAACCAAAGAATCCGTATCTATGTAAAAAAGTTGTGTGAAAAAATAATTTTGATCCGTTTTATTAACATAATTATGGAAATCATACATTAATGTTTTGAATATGTCTAATATGACCATACCAACATAAACAGGTTTATTATACTCTACGGACAATTTTGACGATTTAATTGCAACTAAATTTTTGTTAAATATCTTAACGCTTTTAAAATTGGGTTTTGATATTAATTTGTTTGCAGATTTCCAACATGTTACGAGTTTAACAATTCTATACTTTTGTACATTCTCCATCGTTTTCCCAAATACGCTATTGTTTTGTTTTTTTAAGTGATCTTTTTTAATCTTCAATGTTGTCCTCGGCAGTCTCCCTCCACATTACCGCACCAACAGTTTTCAGTTTTTTTACAATTAACATTCTATATAATTTTATCTTCGACAAGACGAATTCCATATTTTTTTTGGTTTTGTGGTGTTGTGGTACACATTTTTACATTGTCCAAACTCAGTTTTAAGAATTTTGTTAAATATCTTTACTTGTGCTTATACAATACATCTCTTTTACAATTTTAACCATATCATTAATATCTTCAATTATGCATGCGTTGTATCTGAGTGCGTGTTTGCGTGCATGTATGTGTGTTTTTTTATAATTGTTTATTAATTTATTGTTTAGAAAATTTAATAATGTGACAACCTCTACCACCGCTCAGCGGTTTTAAGCCATTGTAAATCAGGCAAGTTTGGCTTTGGTTGTACCTTTCAGGCAGAAAAACTATTTTTTTATTACAACAATCAGTTTCATTCTATTCACAGAGTTGAGAATTCTAAATTTGCTAATAAAATACGGTTTCCCCAGTTTTAACGTTCTTAGCGCTATTATTGGCAACGCAATCTCCGATGTGCTGGGCTTGTTAAATTTCTGTAATATTGCATTATCATCATTATTACAATCATCAAACAATTTTCTAATTACTGATTTTTCACTTTTTGAAGTTTTTGTAGATTTTCCTGTTACATATTTATTTGCTTTTGTTAAACACTCACCGTCATTACTTGAATCACTAATGCAAATTTCACGCTTCACAGGAGCCCCGACGGCTTTGCATTTATTTGGTTTAGTTGGCATTGGGAGTTTTCCTAAAGCAATTTGTCTCCGGAGTCGACTCTAATCATGTTTGCTACTAATGGAAAATGCGGTGTTATGCGTCTTATAACAGGCAAAATAAGGTTGTAGATAATTTTCATGTGAGAAGGGAAATGCAATATTATTTTACTTTAATTTTTAGGAAACTAGCGATTGAATGCAATATTTAATTTAATTAGTTTGCAATGTGTAACCACATTTTGCACTTTATTGGTTGATAAGAAAAACGAACTCGTGAGACTTAAATAATCATTTTCTTTTAATGTATTTTTTGCCAATAAGGTATTTATTAAATTCATTGTTATTAAAGCAATTTATTTCTTCAATGACATCATTTATCACTAATTTTGTCTGCATGTTTTTAATGCAGCACATTTTATATTATAATATATTTAGACACAATCTATTATTATAATTTTATAGGTATATTATTTGTTTACAACAACTCTTATCTATACTTTCTTCCCGTGCTGTGACAATTCTTATCTGGTACACGGTTCCGTTTTCACAAATTGATCAAAAAGATGCTCTTTCTTTATTTATATATCTTTCCACATTAAATTTTTTTTAATGTTAATTTAAAATACCTACAATTAAAAAACAATCACGCTGTAAGAAGCCACAATTTCTCTTTTTTTGTCAGTATAATAAAATCATTAAAACGTCGAGCCGACCAATGTCCAAATACTAGCAAGCAAAACTCACTAAAAAAGTTGACGCGCAACCAAGCATACACGTGTAAGTTAGGTTGCATACTCTTGGCCATCTGTTGACCACATGATCAACTACAATACACACACCTTGACATCTAGTGAACAACTCATTTTTTTGGGGGGGGTAAAATCTTTTATAAAACTGGCAAGTGTCGGATTTATTTCCTCAGGTTAAAATGCCTACCGACTAAAAACCGCCTAATAATGAATGCCAAGTGGAAGTTTGACAACTTAAGGCTCATGTACTTTCCTTTAATTAGAATAGATTGTATATTGTTAGATTTAAGCTTTATAGGCTGCGAAAGATGGTGGGTTACCTGGTCCTGTTAGTAATATTAATAATTAGAGTGCGGCTAATTGATTAACCGGGCGTTTGTAAAAGAAAATCTCCCTGTCTGGCTTGGCGAGTTGGGCCAAATCAGGGTTCGGATGAAACGCGAGATTATCGAAGTACTTTACGGCTAAAGTTTCGATATGTTGGCGCAGAAGAGGCAACCTTAGGTCCGCCCAAATATCTTTATTCCGACAGTACCATGGAGCACTGAGGAGGCTCCTCAGAGTGATACTTTGGAATGCCTCAAGACGATCGAGATGACAGCGCAACGCCGTGCCCCAGATCGGGAATGCGTATGTCAGCATAGGCCTGATGGTAGAAGTGTAGAGCCGAAATAAGAAGATTTTTTGCCGTTTTGGCTTTATCGAGAATCGGCTACACGTGTAGTTTTTACGTGAATCCCTTGTCTAAGATAACCCCAAGATACTTAGCAGAATCAGACCACGGTATGGGAACGTCGTTAAGACTGACGTTCTCACCGGGAGTGATTTTCCGGCGTGTAAAGAGAACAGCTTTGCTTTTCTCTGGATTTACTTTGACTCGCCAAATAATCACATCGGGTGATTTAGAAGAATACAGAAGAGCTGTGTAGTGATCAACTCGACAACCGACAAGACGCCAACCCCCCTGCGGGAGGGGGTGGCGCAAAAGAATACTTCCGCTAGCCCCCTGTCGTAAAAGGCGACCAATAGGCGAGGAGATAACCTCGTTAAAAAACCCACAGTTCGTCTGGGACAAGTCAAACTTATTTGTGAGTTTATTTTTGACAATTTTCACATAACACCTTGTGTAACTCACCTGCGTGTTTGCCGTGCGCGGTGACCCGAAAGTCAGGAAAAGGGGATCCTGGTAGTTGAGGGGCTAATACTCAGGTTTAAAAGAGTATTAGTTCCAACACACTGCTTTGGCCCTAGCTTCTGGTAAAACGGGAGGTTAAACCTAACCCAGTTTTAACCAATCGGCTCGTTATCTAACTTAAGGGTGAGGAATTATTTATGTGGTGATCGATGAAAGGTTCACAATGTGCTACGGTTGGTTCCCGATAGTATTCTTTGTGTTCGCGAAAGTCTTTCATTTACATCTATAAAACCTATATCGCTTGATTAGCCCTGGCGACTGCATTAGTTTGTGATGTAGCGTCCCATATGTGGCTCCGTGGTGGGTGGGGAGATTGAGCGATGAAGTTGACGGAGTTTATTATGGTAGATTCTAAACCTCCAACCAAACGATCTTGCCCGTTTACGGACGAGAGAGCTAATGAAGATAGAAATAGTACAAGCAGAAAGTTTGTTAGATATTTGATTGTTAAATGTTCTAAAAATGGCCAGAGTCTAAAGGAGGTTTCTCCCTTCTTAATTCATAGGACCATTTCCAATATTATTAATGGAACTTTAAATTTATGTAAGAAGTTAAGAGACGGTACCTTGCTTATTGAAGTAAAAGATAAATTGCAGAGCAGTAAAATGCAGGAATGCACGTTGTTAGGTAACAGTTGAACCGCATAAATCCTTAAATATTTCGAAGGGAGTAATTTCATGGTATGAGTTGTTATACACAACTGTAAACGAATGCAAACAGGAACTGGCGTCGCAAGGCGTTATCGATATTAAAAAACTAACCCGTAGAAAGGATGGTGAAGTCAGAGATACAACATCTATGATTTTAACATTCGATTCTGAACGGCTCCCAAATGAAGTTAAGGTGGCATATGTTACTCGCCCGGTTCGCCCGTTTATTCCTAACCCAATGAGGTGTTTCTAATTCCAACGTTTTGGACACACTGCAGTTAAGTGTCCAGGTGTTGCAACATGTGCAAAATGCAGTAAGGAGAAACATGACCCTGATCCATGCAACAGTTCACCTTTATGTGTGAATTGCAAAGGTAAGCATCCCGTTTATTCCCGAGACTGCCCAAAAATGAAAGAGAAAAGGAAGATAGCCGAGATCAGAGTAACAGACAAACTCTCTTACTTTGACGCTCAAAAGAAGTATAGAGCAATTACGGCTCCTACCTTTTCTAGATCGTTTGCTTTAGTTGCTGAAACACCTATTATTCAACAAACACCGATTATGACATTTACTGCTATTTCAGAAACTTCTTTAAATAAAGACAAGGACTCTAATGTGAAGGGTCAAAAACCGGTTGCGGGCCCATCAGGCTCAAAACCAAAACCGACTACGGCCCAATCCGGTCCAAGGTCACAACGAGTGGGACTTCAAGCAAAACCACTCAAGATGGGGGCTTATTTAAAGCCTAAACCATCTAAGGTATTGGCTCGTATCGGGCCAAAACCAACTAATGTTGCGACTTCCAAGTCAAAGCCTAAACAGGCAAAGGCTCAGTCCGAGTCAAAGCCTGCAAAGACGGCAGCCCAATCTAGGCTACCGCCACCTGAGGTGCAGGTTTCTAGCGATCCTGCGCCCACAGACCCCAATATTGAGGTGTTGTTAGAGTCGATGGATGTGGAAGTTCTTTCCGCGCCATCTACTCTGACAGATAAAATTATGCCAATTAGTGGGAGTTCTACTCCCCCAGACAATAATTTTGAAGTTAAACAAAAAAATTCTAATAAACAAAGAGTTAAAATTACGTTTGCAACATAACATCAAAAATGGTTTTAACCATTATACAATGGAACTGCAACGGATATAATTCACACTACGAATCCTTTAAAATATTATTATCCGAAAATTCACCTATCTGCGTTTCCTTACAGGAAACAAATTTTAAGGTTGAATGTTCTGTTAATCTTCGTGGTTATACTATTTATAGAAAAGATCGTGCAAATGTTGATCGTGCTCAGGGTGGAACGGCTTTATTGGTCCGTGATACGGTTTTCAGTAAAGAACTCCGTGTCAACACTGCATTAGAAGCAGTAGCCGTTCAACTACATATCCCTTTTGCACTGACCATTTGCTCAATTTATATTCCGCCAAATGTCAGTTTGGACATTCGTTTGATTGATCAATTACTTGAATAACTTCCGTCCCCATTCCTGCTAATGGGCGATTTTAATACTCATAACACTATGTGGGGCTCAAATCGAACTGATGTGCGAGGTCGTAACTTGGCCAATCTTTTTTCAGAAACGGATTTAGTTATCTTAAATAAAGGTAACAATACCTACTTTTCCGTGGCCAATAGATCATTCTCGGCTATTGACCTTACCATTTGTTCTCCAAGTATCGCAGCATTGCTGGATTAGGAAGTCTCGGAATATCTTTATGATAGTGACCACTTTCCCATATTCATTCGCGTGCTTGGTCATGTAATTAATGAAAACCGTCATCGAAATTGGAGAATAAAAGATGCCGATTGGAATACGTTTGTTCAAGTGTTTGATTACGATGACAGTGTCCAAGCCACTATCGACAAAGATATTGAAACTTATACCAATTCTATTATACAGGCAGCACATGCGAGTATACCGTTATCTTCCGGAAAACCTCGCAGAGAGCCTGTTCCTTGGTGGAATTTTGATTGTGAGCAAACTAAACTAAACAAACGCCGTTCTTTTCGTAAATTTAACCACTCTCCAACAGAAGAGAACCTATTACTTTATTTGAGGTACAAAGCTGTTGCTCGAAGAACATGCAGAAAAGCTAAAAGAGAATCATGGTCAGAATATGTTACTTCTATTAATTCGAGAACCCCCGTCGGGAAGGTGTGGGAAAAAGTCAGAAAAATTTCTGGCCGAACCGCATCATTACCTATTAGTGGGTTATTGTCGGGTGATCAAATTATTACCAATCCCCTTGACATTTCGAATATTCTGGCCGATGTTTATTTTGACGCTTCCAGCGATAATAATTACGATGAAAATTTCCGAGATATTAAAATTAACATGGAGAAAAACGTTTTGTCATTTATCTCTGCTGAAGATGAATTATATAACGCACCGTTTAGTGTTTGGGAATTTGACTCGGCATTATCTGAAGCACACAATACTGCTCCAGGTGTCGATTCGATACACAACGCTATGCTTAAGCAATTAAGTCGCTCTGCCAAACTTCAACTGTTGGCACTCTATAACCGGATATGGTCAGCAGGGTATTGTCCTGAGTCGTGGAAACTTGCTATCATAGTACCAGTACTTAAACCTGGTAAAGATAAAAAGCTCCCGACAAGTTATAGGCCTATCTCTCTAACTAGCTGCTTATGCAAGTTACTAGAAAGAATGATCAATAAGCGTCTTACTTGGTTATTAGATTCAAGAGGTTTAATTGCTGACATACAATGTGGTTCAAGGCGTCATTGTTCTACGACTGATCACCTTGTTCGGTTGGATACAGCAATTAAAAATGCTTTTGTACAGAATCAACATCTTGTCGCTGTATTCTTTGACATTGCGAAAGCATATGACATGACGTGGAAGTACAATGTTCTACGAACGCTTCATTCATGGGGTATTCGCGGAAACATGGCATTGTTTATACAAAGCTTTTTAACTTCCCGTTCATTTAAGGTACTTGTAGGTGACAGCATCTCGGGCATACGTCAACAACAGAATGGTATTCCTCAAGGGTCTATTCTAAGCGTGACACTATTTATGATAGCGATTAACGGCATAAGTCAGTTCATCAAGCATCCGGTAAGCGGATGTATGTATGTTGATGACGTAGCTATCTATTGTGCCTCGAGAAACATGGCAACATTGGAACGTCAACTTCAGTTAACAATCAATCACATTTTGAGCTGAGCTAATAACAATGGATTCACTTTTTCTACAAGCAAAACGTTGCTTATCCATTTTTGTAGAAGGCGAACCCCACACGGTGACCCTTTATTATATCTTGGGGAAGAACCCATTCATGTACAGGAATGTGTTCGATTTCTCGGTGTCACATTTGACCGTGCGCTGGCTTGGCGTCCTCATTTAATAAATCTGAGAACAAGATGTGTCCCGGCACTAAACTTGCTCAGGTCGTTGAGTGGAAAGTCATGGGGAGCGTATCTGAAAACAATGCTACTTTTGCATCGCGCTTTGGTGCGCTCAAAACTAGATTATGGTTCCATAATATATGCTTCCGCATCTCCATCCATATTACGTATTGTTGATCCTGCTCACCATACTGGAATTCGTTTAGCAACTGGCGCATTTCGCACTAGCCCTATTGCTAGTGTTTTGTGTGAGGCAGCTGAACCATCACTCTGTCTTCGGCGTAAAATTTTGACTGTTAGGTACGCCGCGAAACTAAAAGCTAAACGCTTGCATCCGACGTTTCCTGTCGTGTACAATAATGGTCTCGACGATCTATACAACTTCAGGATACGGTCCCAAAAACCGGTTGCTGTAAGAAATTGCAGTATACTTCGGGAACTGGATTTCCAACTCCCTGATGTATATCAACTGTCTTACAGTCGCGATCCTCCTTGGACTTTTCAACGTCCAAGGTTAAATACTGCATTATCGAGAATGAGCAAAGTTTCAACTTTACCAGTTGAATATCGAACTGAATTTGCAAAAATTCAAGCAATGAATGTAAATGCCACTTGGATTTATACCGATGGCTCAAAAAGTAACGACGGTGTGGGTTGTGCTTTTCTGGTAGATGAGCTGCAGTTTACATTTGGCTTGCCAAGTGTTAGCAGCGTTTATACTGCAGAACTGTATGCTATCTATCAGGCTCTTCTCTACATCCAACTAAGCGCAGGTACAAATTATGTTATATGTACAGACTCGTTGAGTGCATTAAACCTCATAGATGACCAATATCCTGATCATTACCTGCTAAGGCAAATACATTCAATTTTGCTTCAGGTGTCTCAGATAAATGTCACTGTTAACTTTGTCTAGATTCCCAGTCACGTAGGTATCAGTGGCAATGAACAAGCTGATGCGCTTGCCAAATTGGCAATAACTAGCGCTGAATATGTTTCATTTAAAGTTTGCGTTAGGAATATTTGTAATTTTCTACATCAAAAGCTGCTGTCTAGCTGGCAAACTGAGTGGTTTGCTATTCAAGACAACATGCTGCGATGCACTAAAAGCGTTATTACACCGTGGAGTTCGTCATGCAGGCCGAAGCGTAGGGAAGAGGTTATCCTCACGCGACTTCGCATCGGTCACTGTCGATGGACTCACAGGCATTTGTTGGCATCTGAGATGCCGCCAGTTTGTGATACTTGTAATGTTCCATTAACTGTTCGTCATATCTTATTGGATTGTCGGCAGTTTTCGGAACAAAGAGTTGCGTCTGAATTTTCACCCAGTTTGTCGATCGTCTTGGGCGATCAGATCGTTGAAGTCGATTGTCTGTTCGAATTTATTCGACGGAGCAAATTGGGTGTATGGATATAATTGTTAATTTATTATGATTAATGTTTGTGTATCGTAAAATCCAGCAGTGTTTAGGACTTTTTACATCCTAGATACTGTTGGAATTATCTAGTCATTATTGCTATAGTCATTAAAGTTTGTGAACGTTTATTTTATCTTGTTGTTTATTTATTTATTTATTTATTTAATTTTATTCTTTAATATGCCATTTTACAGCATATTATTTTACCTTTTTTTTTTATAGTTAGAAAAAAGAATCGGCGGTAATAGTCTTATTAGGCTGATACGCCAAAAATCTAAACTAACTAACTGACAAGACGCCATCTTGAAATATTTGCGCCAACGACCATACCCGGACGGTGGCGTCCGGTGAAAGCGGAACAAAAATTAAAATTCGATTTACCTCTATAACTACCAATCCTCAACACTTACAACAAAAATTCAAAAACGTTTTGAGATAATCAGTTCCCTATGACCATCCTATAATTTCAATGCAATCGAGCCAAAATCGACCTAATTAGCACCCAAAATTGACGAAGCAGAAGTGTCATGTTAATCTTATGGGTTCTCAAGTTCCAAATCGGTATTTTTACCTTACTCATGTCAATACCGGTGTCGTCATAGCCTCAAAATCAGCGTATAATACAAACGGCAATTTTATGGTTGCCGTATAACTTTAAAATTGTTAAAATGAACAATGCATCTATGGCAGATATTTATCTCATGCTTGTGATTATTAAATTGACTTAAACACAACTTGGATAAATCAGTTATTAAACAAAAATGACCATTATTTATATGGTATTTAGATAAATGTAATAAATTAACCTTCATTGAGCCATCATGATTTTTAAAAATATGCAATGGATAAATTTTGTATTGCTTGTCACCGGTATCATCGTAAGAGTACACATTAATTGAAAACAAAATATTTTGTTTTTCTACTTTATCAATATTTGATAATTTTATTGAGATATCAATCGTATTTAAACTAAATTTTTCATAGAAACTATGGAGGTAGTTACTACAGTCCGTAGGGTCACCTGTTTTGTTTGGATGTATAGCAGCAACTTTTTCTCAGTTTAAATTCTTCAAGCTAATCAAAAAATATATATAACACAAATGTTCCAAATTTGATGATTGTTGATTTACTTTTGCCAAAACTTTGCTAATTAATACATAGAGTAACAGGTCGTCGTCGGAAGAAAACAGAATTATTTTTGTACAGCAGAATATTTCCATTTTTTTAGTAATTGGCATAACAAATTCACCGCACAGGGACAATTTGCATTTAAAACACGGCTCATTCTACCGTCCGTGTTCTAAAATATTCATTGTAATTGACATTTCTTCCGCAAAGTCCATCACTGTTCTTGCCAGTGATCTTATTTTTGTAGCACATTTTCGACAGCAGAGATGCCAGATTAGAATTAGTTTGCTGTTGATGCTTACCGCCAATGTTAATAGAGGAATTTTTTTAAATAAATTAAATTTTAATTTTAAAGTGTTTGACTGACACATTGTTAACACATTTCTGCTCACATCTAAATTATTTATTATTTTTGTTAATCTTTTAATATGAGTTATCATGTTTTCTTTTATTTTTTTGTTGTTGTTGTTGTTTAACAAATTCTACGCAGTGACACCAATGTCTTTTATTCCCCCATAGACACTTGCGAGGCGTTTATTATGTATAAATTGTTTTCGGTTGAAAATTGTTGATTACAACGATTGGGTAGAAATACTATTGTGTTTAGTTTGCAAATATTTAAATTTAGCAACAATATAATGTTAATTTTTTTTCAGTTGACGTAATGACACAACTGGTAACTGCTGTATACCATCAGGGTTGACTTCATTCAGCATTGATAAAGCAGTATCAGTTTTTGATCATCTACACGCAATCTCATCTGCAGCGTGCTCTTCATCACTTTCAATGCTGAACAGTCGACGCTTTAATTTCATTTTAGACGCCCCCGTTTTCTGATTTAACGATATACATTTTTTCGCACCGCGCCACACGTTTTTTATTTAATTTTTTGGTGCTCCCAGGACTTTTCTGGAGTTAATTTTTTTTTTTTTTTTTTTTATTCATTCATCAAATTCTACCCATATGGGTGTATGATTTGCTAATTACATATCTAGTTTATATATTTCTCTCCATTTCTTCCTGTCCTGTGTTAGTGCCTTGATTTCGTTCCACTGAATTCCTTTCTTCTCTGCTTCCACTTTTACGTTTTCATTCCATGTTTTTCTTGGCCTCCCTTGATAGTTTCTACCTGTCGTTTTAGCTTCATATACCTTTTTTGTAAGTCTATCGTCTTTCATTCTACATATATGCCCCATCCATCTTAGTTGCCCTTCCGTGATTTTTTCTATTATCGGTTCTATCACCAGGTTTCTTTGGAACGTTTCATTTCTTATTCTGTCTCTTCTAGTTTTGTTTTCAATCTTCCTTACGAATCTCATATATATTGCATTAATTCGTGATTTGTGTTTCTCTGACATCGTCCATGTTTCGCTACTGTACATGATGGAAGGTCTTATGACTTTCTTTAGTATGTCCGTTTTTATACTTTTTGGAATTTCTTTCTTCCCGAAAAAAGTATTTTTCATCATATTGAAAAGTTTTCCCGCTTTCCCTACTCTCTCGTTTATTTCACTATCTAATCTTCAATAATTGATCCTAGATATTTGAAGTTTTCCACCTGTTCTATTTCCATTCCATGTAGCGTTATTCGATGTTTTCTATTCTCCCCAGCAATTATCATTGTTTTTGTTTTTTCTATATTGATCTTCATATTTATCTTCTTAAGCTCTTTGTCTAGTATTTCGATGTTGTGTTGTAAGTCTACTTCTGACTCGGCTATTATAGCCATATCGTCCGCGAACATTATTTCTCCTACTTGTATCTGTTCCATTTTCCAATGTCCTAGTTTTAGTGTTTTTATTTTTCTTTTCGCCGTTTTGATTGCATCATCTAGTACTAGATCGAATAATAATGGGCTAAGAATGCATCCCTGTTTAACTCCAATCTTTGTTATGAATTCTTTGGATTCCTCGTTATTCATTCTGACTATGTTCCTATTATTTGTGTACATTGCTTTTATTATTTCGATCGTTTTCTTATCTATTTCTCTTTTTCTCAGAACCTCCCAGATTTATTCTCTTTTAATTCTGTCAAAGGCCTTTTCCAGGTCAATAAAGCATACGTGCGCCTCTCGTCTTTTGTTTATTATTTTTTCACTGACTTGTTTTATTACGAATGTTAGGTCCTGCGTGCTTCTGCCTCTTCTGAAGCCACATTGTGAGTCTTCGATAGTGTGTTCTACTTTATCTCTTATTCTCTTTTTGAGTACTCTAGCCATGATCTTCCCTGGTATGCTGCTTAAAGTTATTCCTCTGTAGTTGTTACAATTTCTCTTATCACCTTTTTTTATGTAATGGGATTACTACCCCTTTATTCCATTCTTTTGGCACTTTCATTGTTCTCGTAATTTCTTTTATTATTTTAGTTAGCTGTTTCTTTCCTTCTATTCCCATGTATTTCATCATTTCGGCTGTTATATTATCTATACCAGGCGCTTTCCCTATCTTCAGTTTATTTATGGCTTCTGATATTTCTTCCATTCTTATTTTTAGAATTCCGTATCTTCATTGGTTTCTTGTTCTTCTATTATTACATATTGTTCTTTATTCATTTCCGAATCTGCTGCTGTTAGTTCTTCAAAATATTGACGCCACCTTTCCATTATCTTCTCTTCTTCTTTGATTATGTTTCCTTCGTTATCTTTTATATTCATCATGTTGAACCCTTTCTTTTTCCTCATTTGCTTCAAAGTGCCGTAGAAGAGTTTTTGGTTTTCTCTGTAATTGTCTGCCATTTGTTCTCCGAATTTCTTCCATGATTCTTTTTTTGCTTCTAATATTACTAATTTCACTTCTTTTCTTTTATCCTTGTATTTTCTATAATCTTCTTCTTTCTTTGAATTTAGGTATTTTTTCCATTTTACTTTTTTTTCCTTGATTTTATCTCTTATTTCTTCGGTCCACCATTCTGATTTTTTCTTTTCGTGATTTGATATTTTTGTTATGCCACAGGATTCTTTTGCTGCTTCGAGTACGCTATTCTTGAAGCTTTCCCATTTATCTTCAATATTGCTTCTATTTGTCTGCTTTTTTAGTTTTTCATTTAGTAACTCTTGATACTTCTCTTGATATTGCTTTTCTTTTAGTTTGTACCTTCTTATTTTTTCTTTAATCTTTTTTCTCGTCATGTTCTTTGCTTCAATATTGATATTCATATCCATTTTCACAAGGTAGTGGTTGCTTCCTACCTCAGCTTCTCTCGATACTTTCACATTTTTAACGTTTTTCCATTTATTTTTGTTTATTAAGAAATAATCTATTATGGATTTCTCGTTCCTCGCAGGCTCTTCTCTGGTGTATTTGTGAATATTCTTGTGTTTGAATTTGGTGTTTGTTATTATCAAGTTATTTTCTATACATAATTCGATTATTCTTTCTCCGTTGTTGTTTCTGGTCATTTCCCCTTCCTTTCCCATGTATTCTTTAATCCCTGCATTATGGTTTCCCACTCTGCCATTTAAATCTCCTAATATTATGACGTTTTCATGACCTTCATCTATTTCATTTTGTATATTTTTGAAAAAATTATCTTTCTCGCTTTTACTTCATCATTCACCCCGTAAGCTACTATAATTGTCCATTTCTCATTTCCTATATCGACTTCCACTGTCATGATTCTTTCATCTATATATTTTTCCTTCGATATGTTCTTTATTCTCTCTGGTTCTATTATCAGGCCTACACCTCCTTTTGCTCTATTTTTATCTTCTGTCCCTGACCATATCAGCCTGTAACCCTTGTGTATCGTATTTATCCCCCTTCCTTTCTTTTTTGTTTCCGTAATTCCTAGTATTGCTGTTTTATGTTTTATCATTTCTTCGACTATTTCTTCCTCTTTTCCTTTTACGCTTCTTACATTCCATGTTCCTATTCTAATTTTGTTTTCGTATTCAGTATCCTTTTTCGTTTCCTTTTCCATAGCATTTCCTCTGTTTCTTTTTTCTTTGGCCGATATTTTTCTTTTTTCTTCTAATAGTTTTTTGAATTTTTTGCACCCTGTTCCCCCCTTTCTATCAATCCTTTTTCTTTCTCGTCCCATGTGTATTGTATTCCATTCATTTCCATTTTTCTGTATCCTGCTTTTACTCTATTTCCCTTTTCTCTCTCTTCTTTGGCAATATTTCTAATTTGTTTTTGAACATTTCTTTCTTCTATTGTTAGGTCGTTATCTATGTAGATTTTTTTCCCTCTTAAGTTGCTTTTTGCTTTCATGATTTCTTGTTTTTTTTCCCATGTTTCAATTTCAGCTACCACTACTTTTACCTTTCCTTCTTTATTTATCTTGTATGCCTTCTTAATTTTCACGTTCACTTTCAACTCTTCTTTTATGAACTTTTCAATGTCTTCAATCGTGTTTTCTGTCTGTTCTTCTCTTCCTGTTATTATTATATTATTCTTCCTCTCTCTTTTTTCTTTTTCGTTTTCTTTTGTTTCTAATAAATCAATTCTTCTCATCATTTCCATCTTCACCGTTTTCCATTCCTCTTCCTTCTCTTCATGTTCTTTTTTCATTTGTTTTAACTCGTTTTTCACGCTTTGTATCTCTTCTTTTAGTTCTTCTGTCCCTTTTTTGACTTCCTTTATCATTTCTTTCATCATTTCTTTAAGTTCATCCATTTCCTTATTTGTATTTTCCACTTTTACTTCTTTATTATCCTTTCCAAACTCCACTCTTTTATTCTCTTCTCTTTTTCTTTGCTCTGGTGATCTCAGTATCTTTTTAGATTTTCTAAAGTGATTTTCTCCCTCTTTGTTCTTTATTTCTTCCTCTCTTTTCCTTTTAGTTATATCTTCTTCAACTTCCTTCATTTATTTGTTATTCAGAATATATTTATTTTTATATTTAAATATATTTAATTTATTTAATTTTATTTAATACGGGCCTGTTCTTTGCTACCTTACTATGCTTTGCTTTGTCACTCACCGCGCAAACGCTAACCCGAATCAACTTCTCGGAGGTTATTGTTTTTATCAGTTCAGACGTATTTCTATGAATGCATTTACAATTATTCTACTTTTACCTTGTTGTTTCTTCCACTATTTATGCTAATTATTTAGTATTCCACTATCTTTCTCCTCACTCTCTGTTTATGTAATAAAACGCTCGGTATTTCTCGTGTAAATCGATTAAAACGCCGGAGCACTTTACCACTTTACTTATATATTATTAGATTATATTATTAAGTTTGTAATAAAACACTTTATTTCAATTTAACACTTTATATTTTACTTATAAAATATGCTCTGTATTAGTCAACAGAGTTCGACCGACTTGTTACCTAGTAGACCTTTTTTGTTTTTAGAACATTAAAAAAAATGTATTTATGTATAATTAGAGCTACAAAAAAAGGTCATTTAATTTTAATTTGTGTATATATAATTAAGAGTAAAGCTAAAAAAAGGTTAGGCTCATTTCATTCATGTATAATGAGCTAAACAAACTCATTGTTTGTTAACAATATCTATTAATTTTATTTATTTTAACACAGGCGTTTAGGACCGTATTTTCTTTGTACAGTCCGACCTTTGGACCGTAAACCGTATTTTGGGTGACAGGACCATAAAAATACGGTCAAGACCATATGATTGGCAACCCTGCTTGCTACACAAATGATAAGGGGTACAGGCTGCATTTTTTTTATTACAATGGGCAGTTCAAAGAACTTCGTCATGAGATCTAGCATTATCTTGCATAAAAGTACCGCGCTTGTCTATACTGTCTATAGTTGTCATGAAGGGCATAACATCTTCGAGAACCTCCATAATGTATATGTGAGAGTAGTAATGGGGGCGCTTGAGCGTGGGAAAAAAAGTAGATAAGCTGATAATAATATTAAAAAGTTATTATTATCTATGAAAGGTTGCAATTATTATTTATATAAAATGAATATTAAAACAAAATGAAAATAGAAATAATAAAAAAAAACAATATTTACTTTTTAAATCAGATTGGTAGATGTTACAGTTACAGAAAATATTTATAACGGAATGCAACCAAACATCCATCTGTTGAAAATCTGCCGTGATGCCGCGATTTGCAATACTCCATAATTATGTTGATTTTCCTATTTTGTTTTCGATCTACGGGTCACATATTAAATCAAACAATATGACATGAATAGAATTGGCAACAGTGTTTAAATATTCGACGATACAGATATTATTTTTTAGTATTAAAATATGATTATAAAGTAAATTGCAGACGCTTTGTGGTAAATATTAGATTTGTCGGCAAATCGCCGGATCATCACCACGCTGAAGCCAGTTATTGTAATCGTAATAGTTTGTCGTTATCATTAAATTGATCTATAATCTTACGTTAATTGCTTATTGCGGATATTAGGACCAAACAGGAAGAATACAATAAGGCCACACAGAATCTTACGTAAGTGTAGAATCCGATACCGATATCATTTTCATATTGGAAAATCTTTCCGCGAACGATAGATAATAGATGGAGAGACCGGACACTTTTTGCTGCAACTCATAAGATAAGTCTTTATTTATTTTTGATTTTATGAATATCATTGCTTTTATTATTGTACTTGAATTATTATATTTGTATTAACGCTACTATTTGGTGATGATAATTAATAATCATTAATTTTGTTAAATTTACTTTTATAACTTATTGTAATTATTTTATAAATTTAATAATAAAATAAAATTGTTATATTAAAGGGAAAAAGAGTTCTATAAAATTGTTTTGTGATCAGTAATACATCAGTATGCTATATATAAAAAACCTGCCTACCTATTAACTCATTTTACCTATAATAAATAAATAAATAACTAAATAAATAAATTTAAATACATTTTATAAATATTTTTTTAATTTAAGCATATATAATTTTTAAAATACATTTAATAAAAAATATTTTTTTTTTATTTAGCATATTTAAACAATTTTAATTAATATTGTTAATTAATATTGATAAGTAGTGAAGCATGTTTCAGAGTGGCTCAAATAAGGGTGCAGCAAATTGGATGGGGCAACTGTTTCAAAATAAATTAAAAAATAGTTTTAAATATTAAATTGATGAAAAAAATGAATATAACAAATATATTTAATACTTACATTTTTTAACCTACTCGGTCGATTTTTACGATAGGAAATTTTTTGCCATTAACATGGTCAATCATCGTAACTTCGAAATAGCAGGCCTCTTTATAGTTCTCATTCAGGTCGACGATGGCCTAATCAGTGGAATCGTCTAAAATTTTTTTTGGTAGCCAGGCAGCGAAATCAAAAGTTGATACCAGGATTGAAGGTCCATATCTGGTTTCAATTTTGGAAATTTTATCTATCGTAAACTTATAGCCTATCTGTAGATCTACAAGGTTACGTATCGGTTTTGTTGCGAGCTGCTCCTGCTCCTGACATAGTTGATTTAATTTTGAAAAATCCATTTTGTATTATGTAGTAGTAGTAATGTAATAAAACTAAACTAGATAATAATTAATTTCATTTATATACTCACATAAACTTTGATAAGGAAAAATGGTAAACCAAGACAAGACACACTATCAGATACTATCTATATTAAAATATATAATAACAAAAACAAACAAATAATATAAAACCGCAAAATTTCATAAACTAAATTATCTATTAGATTTAATAATAAACCGCAATTACATTTTTATAATAAATCAACCTTTGTGGTAACTAATCATAACACATTATCAATCAAAACATCAATTTTATTAATATAAATTACATAACAAGTAATAATATTAAACTAAAATTTTATTCTTTTGGTATATTTATGTTTCCCCAAGGTACGTTATTAATACCATCTGGACATATATATCGCTTATCATCGTGAAGTGATAGAGCTAATTTATTTTGACTTTGAGTAAATATAACATGATTTATCGACTTAAATAAAATCTGCTTTCTATATATTATTTCATTATTAAATAATGATTTTTTATAATTATCAAAATCTATATTATTATTTACAACATTTCTTTTAACACCTTTAGCTTTTTTCACGCATTCATTTTCTACATTCATAGCATACATTTTTGATCTCATTACAACAAATTCAGTCATTAGTCTACCCACCATTCTCATCTTTCATTAAACCTAATACTGCTTTATTTATTAATGGAATATTATAAACATTATTAGAATTAAAATTTGATGTATCAAATTAGTTTAAGTTTAATTTCATATCTAAGTATATATCATGGGTTTAAATTAACATAATTAAGCTATCTGTATCCATATAACATAATTTAATATTATCTCCATACTTAGGTTTCATATAATCATAATAAAATTCATACATTAATAACTTCGATAACTCTAAAACAGCAAATCCAATATAAATAGGTTTATTGTAAACAACTTTCAATCGATTCAATTGAATAGCACATAGATTTTCTAAAAATATTCAAACAGAGTTAAAATTTGGTTTTGCTATTAAGGTTTGCGCACCCCGTCTTTTTCCAATATCGTTCCAATTATTTATCAGTTTTACATCAACGCGTTTGTCTACATTTTCCATTGTTTTACCAAACATACTATTATTCATTAACTTATAGAAATCATTTCAAAATCATTTTTAGCAGCTTGTCTCATTGATGTAAATAAATCAATGTATTTTTTTAACCAATCAGATTGTTTAAATTACTCAACAAAGTAAAATCTAAACAGCATAAATCACACTTCATCTTTATTTTTTTTTTTGTTATTGCTATATCAACGTTTCCATTGTTATCGGAATCGGGAGAAGGTCTCTTGGATGTAGCTTTAACCTTCATGGTTTTCTTATGACTAACATAATCACTGCCACAATTAAAAATTACACCACATGTACCACATAAAATAGTATGCTGATAAACGTTATCTAAATGTCGTTTAAAAATATCTTTTCGAGAGAATTTAATACAACAAATTACACATACATAGTTATTTATATTAATATGTGTTAATAAATGTCTGTTTAAATTATCCCGACGTGAGAAAGATTTATTACAGACAGTACAAGAAAACATTTTTACAACTTATGTAATAATATGTTTATGTTATACCATGGGCGCCGACTTGTGATAATGTCAATGGAGGCAAAACTTTTGGATCATTAAATGGGTTCTGCGCACAAGGAGATATTTGGGCTGCATGACTGTGATTTTTGTGAATTGCACTTTTGATACTAAATTCAAGAATGTTTTATGCATTTAAGCAAATATTCCAATAGGGGCGCTGCCCATGGAATGCATTATATGTCCTAAGTATTGTAGTTTTCTCGTTTTAATGGTGTGAATGATTTCGCATTCCTTTTGCATTTTGTTTAGGACTTCGATGTTGGTAACCCTATCAGTCCACGAGATCCTCCACATTCGTTGGTAACACCACATTTTAAAAGCTTTCAGTCTGTCCATGTGCCATTTTTTCAGCGTCCATGCTTCCACCTCATAAAGCAACGTGGAGAAAACGTAGCATTGCAGCATTCTTATTTTAAGCTCTATATTAATATCTTGGCTTATGAATAACTTCCTCATTTTTGTAAGGAAGATCTTGCTACCTCAATTCTCGATCTAATTTCTTTTGTTATGTCTCCCGTTTGTTCCATCCATGCCCCTAGGTATTTATATGTCTGTACATTTTCTATTATGGTGTTTCCAATTCTTAGATTTAACTGGTGTGACCACTTTAACTTCCTATAAAGGGGGAAAGGTGAGGTGATGACAAATAATGCAACATGATTGCAATAATAATGTTTATTCAATAAACTAAACTAACCTAACTAATAACTAAACTAATAATATCAAAAAATGTTTACTTTCGAACGACGTGGAGGTTGGAAAGCGGGAGTACGATCCAATGTTAGATGGAGACTCGGATGAGCCATCTAAGCATCCAACATTGAATAAATCAATAAACATTGCCAGGAAACACGTATGTGCTATCTAGACAAGCAATGCTTAGTTATGAGAGAATAGTAGAGGTTTAATGTTAAAGGGAGACTCAAATGTCTCCCTTTAACATTAAACTAATGAAGCTGGTCTGACTTTGAGGAAAGACTGCCGCTCTTTTTTTTTCTCGCAAAGTGTCGGATTCACCCTCGCGGGCGCCTACCGACTAAACTCCCCCCGACTTTGACTGCTGGAAGTTTGTCCTCAAGTGGACATTGCCTTCCTGAATGGTTGTGTGTTTAACACGGGAAATATTTGCGTAATGCACATGTGTGCCAACCATATAGGTGTGCCTAGAATGAGTGGGATCTGGTTCCACTTCTAGGTCTGAGTTTCAGACTGACGAGCCGGGTCTGAAATTATTAGACGTCTAGTCGTCTAATAGAGCTTTAAAAGCTTTTAGTAGCTTGACAAAGTCATCATTACTTGCTTGACTGCTTACGGGGAGCAGGTGTCTTACCGGTGGCTTGGCTGTTGCGGCTAGCCTTTAGTTTCTGGTAAACCAGGCAGCCCTTATAACTTGCCGTGTGGCCGCTCTCTTTGCCGCTCGGATGAGCTCCGGCGCACTTGACGCACCGATATGGTGCGTTGCACCGGGATGCCCCGTGGCCAATCTCGGGGCCTTTGCGTTTGACCTCTATGGTCACGCGAAGCCCGAGCAACTTAGATAGAGACAAGATTTCTCTGTTTTTGGCTTCCTGGGGAAGCTGAACGTACACCATTGGAAAGTCTTTCCCGTTCCTTCCCATTTGTGTAGTCGATTTTGGAGTGTACCCCTGAGCGATGAGCTCAGCCTGCACTATTTCAACCTTAATGCAGGTGGGCACACCCCGAATAACATATTTTAAAGTCTTTTCGGACCCTAGTTGGTAGGTGTGGTGAAAAATGTCATGCTCTGTGCAATAATCGATCACCGCCCTGAAGTCATCCTGCGTTAGGGGGTGGAGGCAAATGCCATCGACCACGTTTATTGCGCGATCAATGGTGATGTTTAACGACTCGAAGGTCGCCTTTAGCCCTAGATACACATCCTTATCATGGATGGTAATAGGAGGAGGGCGGCGTGCACCGGCTCCCACTGTGGGCGCCGGCTGAGTTGACAGGCGTAAGGTGCAAGTAGCCGGACCAGAGTTGGTCGGCTTTGCCTTAGGGGCGGGCCGAGTTGAAGACCCTTTGGGCTTGGTGACTGATGGCCTTGATGGTGCTGAAGGCACCTGACGTGTGGGGCCGGCTGAAGGCCTATTTGAACAAGAAGGTTAAGAGGGCTCACCTAGTTCCTTTCTCATCTTCTACGACATCTTGCCGTCGGGGTCCATGCTGGAATAAAATGTTTAATTAATTAATTAAATTAATAATTAATCAATTAAACAGTAGAATTAGTTGTGGATGGCAGTATCTTTCAACTGTTCATCCGCGCCTAGCGTGCAATGATAATTGCATTTATCCTCGATTGAATCCAGTAGCAGGTGCGTCTCTTGGATCGTTCTCGTAGTGGACTGGTCTGGTCGACTGCTGGCAGTACTGCCGCTCTTGTGTTGGTGTTACCGGCCAGGCACCTGCAGGTGGTGGAGGCGCCGCCGGTTCGGAGGGTATCGTGCATTGGTACCCGCCTGGTGAGTACTGTGAGTACTGTTGGTGTGTAGGGAGGGTTTGATAACCCGCCTGTGGTCCCCCAGGGGTCGGGGCCACCTGGTGCATGGTATAGTACGCATGCCCTGGAGAGGGGGTCACCTGGTGAGGCGTGACGCCATGTAGCTGGTACCCAGGTATAGGGACCTCTCTCTTTGGTGGTGGAGGTGGTGGTGAGTGTATTACCACCTCCTGTAGCGGACCCCACGGGTCGTAGCTAGCCCCAGGGTTCGGGCGCGGGTCGGTAGCGATGTGTGCAATGCTACCGACTGCTTGGTGGTGCGGATATGCGTGGCGCATACCCGGCTGGTGCGTCGGTGTCAGGGAGTAGTCCAGGAAGCGGTCCGTGGTCGTAGCGGGGGTCGTCGTGTTCGGATGAGGCCCTGCGGCGGGGTGTGCAATGCCGCAGAGTGTTGGATACCTGGAGGCGGAGGGTGCAGTGCCGTCCAGGGTATCGGAGCCGGGGAGCAGGTGGTATCTCCCTGGTGCAGTCGTTGGTGTCGAAGTCATCATCGTAGAGTGGTCAGGTGTCATAGCGGTGGTCATCAGGTCTCGGTTGTTGCGATTGGAAGGATTCATCTCGGCGGAACGTAGAATGGAAGTAGCCTATTCGTAGTGTCCTTGTTGACGTCTCGGATCGAACTGCCGTTTGCGCGTGAACGCTATAGCTTTATACTAACGCGCTGCGCCCTGATTAGTGGGTGATGCTCCGCCCCTTGGCGGCATCAATCCCCTCCAACTTCCTGGACTGCGGCTGCGTCGTCGGGTGTTGGCGGTGTTGTGTCTGCTGGCGGAGCTGGTCGCAGGTCGTCTAGGTGGAGTTTTGCCGGGGGTCTGTGCGAATTGTCTTCCACCCAATAGCAGTGGGACCCGGCTGTCATGATGACCCTTTTGGGGCCTAGCCATTTGTTGTTGAGGCCCTTGGCCCGTCCACGTACCATCACCATTTCTCCGGCTTCATATGCTCGCACGTTAGCGCGTTTAGGGTATCTGCGTGACTTGTAGGCGGCTTGCCGTTGTTTAGCTTGTTGCAGTCTCGCGTCTTGTTCTTCCCTTGGCCTTTCTGGCTCGTCCCAGCTTCCTGGTTCCGCTAGGTTATATCCCAGCATCAATTCACTTGGTGTACACCCTGTGGCCGCGTTTGTTCGGCGGTTGCAGTGGTATACTGCCATGGGCAGATGTTCGTCCCATTCTAGCCTCGGTTTCTCCTCCTGTAGGGCTCGCAAACTCTTCTTCAATTCCGTGTGTCGGCGTTCTACGGGGTTAGCCTGCGGGTGGTAGGTTGCCGTCGTGTGGTGCACGGCCTTCCATGATTTGATGGCCCGTTGGAAGTGTTGGCTTGTGAATTGCGAGCCATTGTCCGACAGTATTGTCTTCGGGTATCCCCATCGTTGGAACAAGCTTCGTTCTAATGCTTTGGTCGTATTTTCGCTCGTAGCGGCCGTTACAGGAATGGCTTCTAACCACCTTGTGCAAGTGTCCATCATGGTGAGTATGTATTTATTCCCGGCCTTGGTGGTGTCGAGTGGGCCCACAAAGTCTATCGCCACTCGTTCCCAAGGTTTTCCCGGCGGCTGCGATTTTAGCGGGGCTTTAGGTGGCGTCGCTCCGGCCTTTACCCTTGCGCATGTCAAGCACCTCCGGATGAACGTTCTTACGTCTCTTCGGACTCCTGGCCAGTGATAGGCTTTCAGGATGGCCGTCGTGGTTTCATCTCGGCCTGGGTGTCCGGCAATAGTTGTTGTGTGGTGGTGCTTGATCACCTCTTGTTGTGCTTGTACTGGCACTACCAATTGGATGGGTCCATCGCTTGTTCTCAAGAGTTCTCCTCGCTCGCCAATTTTGTACCCTAGATCTTCGTCTTCTGGGCGCTCCGGGTCTTCGACCATTTCATGGTATTTCAGGATTATGTCCTGGATGTTTTGGCTTTCGTTTTGGGCGCGTCGGACCATCGCGGCTAATGTTTCGCCTTCCAGTAGACATAGCCGGGCGAAGTCTGTCCTGTATGATTGGTCCAAGCGCGTATACAGGTGGTTTAGCGTTGGTGTCTGTTGTTCTCCCGGAGTTTCCGGTGGCAACAACCTCTCGGTCTCCTCCGCCACGTCTGTCATTTCTTCTGTGCCGGGGTATCGGCTCAGCGCGTCTGGTAGCTGGTTTGTCTCCCCAGGCGTATGCTCGATGGTAAAATCTAGTTCTTGCAGCATCAGCGACCAGCGGGTAAATTTGGCCTTCGCGTCTGTCGAATTTTCTAACCAGACCAGAGCTTTATTATCCGTTCTGAGGATAAATCGTTCGTCCTCTAGGTACGGCCTGTACCGATCGATCGCCCACACTATGGCCATACATTCTAGCTCATTGGAGTGAAAGCGGGTTTGGCATGGTTTCAGTTTTGAGCTTGCGAATGATATGATGTGGCGTTGGTTATCGATTTCCTGGTACAGGACCGCCCCAACTCCGACATTGCACGCGTCTGTCTGTAGCACGAACGGCACTCCTGGTCGTGGTCTGGATAGCTTGAGGGGTTTGGCCATGGCTGACTTAATGGCTTCGAAGGCTTTTTCTTCCACTTCGGTCCACGCGAAGGGTTTCTTGCTTCCCTGTAGCGTCATCAGGGGTGCGGCTATCTTGGTGTACTCCGGTACGTATTCTCTCACCCACGTACACAACCCCAAAAACTTCCGTAGCTGTTTTTTGTTATGTGGGGGGGCCTGTTCCTGTATTCCCTTCAGGTGGTGCGTCCGTGGCCGATTACCGTCTGCGCTAATGATGTGTCCCAGGTATTCCACTGATTGTACGCCGAACGAGCATTTTTTAATGTGGCATTTCAGGCCGTATTCCTGGAGTCTTTCCAGGACTCGTCGCAGGTGCCCCAGGTGTTCCGCGTAGTCGTTTGAATATACCAGGATGTCATCCAGGTATACTAGGACGCTGTTTCCTAGTAAGCCCTCCAATACCCTGGACATTAACTTTTGGAAGGTGGCCGGGGCGTTCTTGAGTCCGAACGGCATAACCTTGAACTGGTAAGTTCCGCCGTCGGGGGCTGCAAAGGCTGTGAGGTGCTTGTGTCCTTCGACCATAGGTATTTGCCAATATCCTGTTTTCAAATCTATCTTGCTGAATACCTTGGCGGGGCCGAAATCTTTCAGCGTCTCGTGTATTTTGGGCAGCGGGGCTGCCTCCTTCCTCGTGATTTTGTTTAGTTCGCGGTAGTCGACGCAGAAGCGTGGTAGGCCGTCCTTTTTTTTGATTAGCACTACTGGGGCACAGTAGCTGCTGGAGCTCCGCTCGATGATCCCGCTGGCTAGTAGCTCGGCCACTTGCGTCAGGATTTGGGCCTTTTTGTGTGCATTGTACGTATACCTGGCCGTTCGTATCGGTGTTTGGTCGACCACTTCTATCGCGTGGCTTACGGTCTTTGTGGTCGTCGGGGTCACCCCTTCGTCGAAGACCATGGGAAAGTCTCTTACCAGCTTCTCGAACTCGGTCGGTTCCGGAAAAGCGTGTTCGGGTAGCGCCACGGGTTCGTGCGGTGCTACTCGTTTGGGTGCCGAAGCTGCCCAATACACAGTGGATCGGCGGTCTCTGCCATAGTGCACGCATTTCCGAGCGTAATCTATCGTGGCTATGTTGTCGTTCATCCATGGGTTTCCAAGAATTATTTTTTCTCCCAAGGTTGGTGCGACTAGGAAAGCGATCTTCTGGGTTTGATCTCCTATATTCACCATTGTGTTGACTTCTCCGGTGGTTTTCATTGTGGCACTGGGGTCTGCCTGCTTGACCGTAATGTTCCGCGGTCTTACTTCTGTGAATTTCATGGACGTGAAGTTGTGCGAGGCTCCGCTATCGACCAGCGCTTGAACGGATTGGCCGTTTATCAAGATGGCGATCCGGGGTAGGTCGCCTGACCCTATCGCCCCGACGGTAGCCTAAATCCTTGGGGATTCTTTCTTCTGCGTTTCTTCTCCCTGCTTCTTCTTCTTCTTCTCCTTCTTCTTCTCCTCCTTCTTCTTCTTCTCCTCCTTCTTCTTCTCCTTCTCTGCCGGTTGCTGTGTGTGGGCCGGGGGGTTCCGTCTTTTAGTCCCTTGCCGGCCCTCTACTCGTTTCCCGACTTCTGGGACGAGTTGGCGGTGTTCTTCGGCTTGTGCTTTGCGGAGAACGCCCTTCTGCGGGCAATGTTCGCTTCGATCTTGCTGGCCATGGCCAGTAACTGTTCGAACGTTGCGAACTCGTGCGTATCCAAGGACTGCTGTATGCGGGGTTCCACCAGCGTGACTAGGTTACTTGTCAGCTCTGTAGGGGAGTGCTCCGGCCATAGGCGGCGATAGATTGCCGCTTGCCTCCTCAAGAAGCTTTCCACTGCTTCTTGGGGGTCGTGAGGCTTGTTGAGCAGTTCGTTCGCTAGTTGAGTCTTCATCCCGGGGTCGGTATACCTTTGTATCAGCCGGGCCTTGGTTATCTCGTACGATGGTTCCGGTTCTTGATTTTGTCTCGCTTCGAAGGTGCGAGCGTCGTCCTTCAAGCTTCTTACCAGCAACCTGTGGTGTGCGTGCTGGGGCACGCCGTGTTGCGCAAAATGGTCCTCCATTCTTGCGAAGAATCGGTGTGGATCTTCATACGCCGATCCCCCAAACTTAGGTGGTTCGGGTGGATACAGCTGATCCAGCCGTTGGCGCTTCATGAAATCTATCTGCTCTTGCAGCATTTGATTTGATGCAAGAGCGTGTGCTGAGTGCGCGTCTCGCCACAGTTCTGCCCTCTCGGCTTTGCGCTGCGGTAGTTCTTCCAGGTCTCTTCTTCTTTCGGGTGTCGTTTGTAGGAGCGTGGAAGCACCTTGCTTCCAGTTCGCCCCACGTTGGGCTCCAATTGTTACCGGCCAGGCACCTGCAGGTGGTGGAGGCGCCGCCGGTTCGGAGGGTATCGTGCATTGGTACCCGCCTGGTGAGTACTGTGAGTACTGTTGGTGTGTAGGGAGGGTTTGATAACCCGCCTGTGGTCCCCCAGGGGTCGGGGCCACCTGGTGCATGGTATAGTACGCATGCCCTGGAGAGGGGGTCACCTGGTGAGGCGTGACGCCATGTAGCTGGTACCCAGGTATAGGGACCTCTCTCTTTAGTGGTGGAGGTGGTGGTGAGTGTATTACCACCTCCTGTAGCGGACCCCACGGGTCGTAGCTAGCCCCAGGGTTCGGGCGCGGGTCGGTAGCGATGTGTGCAATGCTACCGACTGCTTGGTGGTGCGGATATGCGTGGCGCATACCCGGCTGGTGCGTCGGTGTCAGGGAGTAGTCCAGGAAGCGGTCCGTGGTCGTAGCGGGGGTCGTCGTGTTCGGATGAGGCCCTGCGGCGGGGTGTGCAATGCCGCAGAGTGTTGGATACCTGGAGGCGGAGGGTGCAGTGCCGTCCAGGGTATCGGAGCCGGGGAGCAGGTGGTATCTCCCTGGTGCAGTCGTTGGTGTCGAAGTCATCATCGTAGAGTGGTCAGGTGTCATAGCGGTGGTCATCAGGTCTCGGTTGTTGCGATTGGAAGGATTCATCTCGGCGGAACGTAGAATGGAAGTAGCCTATTCGTAGTGTCCTTGTTGACGTCTCGGATCGAACTGCCGTTTGCGCGTGAACGCTTTAGCTTTATACTAACGCGCTGCGCCCTGATTGGTGGGTGATGCTCCGCCCCTTGGCGGCATCATTGGGTTCGCAGTTTTATACCCAGTTCTGGAGCGGTGGGGTCTGCTGTTGTCATCTTCCGCCAATCTCTGCTCTCTGTCCTACGTCACTGGAGTGGGAGATGAAGTGGGAAACTTTGTGCGCTCTTCGTCCGTTTGGAGTAGGGGAACGTCACGCGCCGGCTTCATTTGTTGCAGTAGGGGAAGATCGCGCGCAGCTCATCTGGTAGAATATGAGGTAGCGCGGGAGTTTTAAGTTGTAGTAATAATATGTTATTACACTGGTTTTGGTTTTGTAAAGATTTTGTGACTAGCATTATTTTGGTTTTATTGTAGTTAATTTTCAGTTCATATTCGTTGCAACGATCATTTAATTTATTGACTAGTTGTTGCATGTCTGTTATATTGCTGGCTAATAGGAATGTGTCGTCAGCATATCTTATATTATTGATCGCTTCTCCATTTATAATAATTCCCGTTATTTCCTCTTCCATGGTTTTTGTAAAAATAGCTTCACTGTACAAGTTAAATAACATTGGTAATAAAATACATCCTTGTCTTACTCCTCTGCGAATCTCTATTTCCTCCGTTAGTTGATTTTTTATCTTTATGTTTGCATTTTGACCCCAGTATAAGTTGTTAATTATTCTTACGTCTCTCAAGCTGATGTTTTTACTAATTAATATTTGTTGTAGTTTGTCGTGTCTTACTTTGTCAAATGCTTTTTCAAAGTCAATGTAACATGCCAGCACATCTTGGTTCATATTCAAGAAACGTTGGAATAACACGTTGATCTCGAAAAGCGCATCTCTTGTTCCGAGTCCCGCACGAAATCCAAACTGTGTGTTGCTTATGTCTTTCTCGAGTTTCTTATAGATTCTCTTATGAATTATTATGAGAAACAAATTTAGTGTGTGGCTCATGAGCGCGATTGTTCTGTATTCTGAGCATTCTTTTGCGTTCGTTTTCTTGGGAATAAGTATAAAGGTCGACGTTAACCATTGTTTAGGACTTTCTCCTTTATCGTAGATGATGTTGAAAAGGTCTAAGAGGATATCTATTGCTTCTTTATCAAAAAGTTTAATAAGTTCTATCGGTATCTCATCGGGACCTACAGATATTCCAGACTTTATGGAGTTTAGGGCATGTTCTAGTTTGGTTTTAAGTATTTTTAGGTTTGTGTTGTCCACTTCTATGGTAGGCTTGGGAGATCTTACGTCATCAAATAGTTCCATCACATATTTCTTCCATCTCTTTAATTTAACTTTTATATCAACTATTATATGTCCATTTGTATCTTTGAGTACATTACCAGTATTATTATATTTCTTGCATCCAGTCATTTCTTTTATCTTCTTATGCATGTGGAACCAGTCAAATCTCTTTTCCATTGCCTCTATTTCTGTACATTGTTCGGTCAGGTATTGTTCCCTAGCTCTTTTAATATTTTTTTGTATTAGTTTGTGTATTCTCTTATATTCATCAACGTTGTTTTTGTTTTTCCTTCGTTTCTCCATGCTTTCCAAGATGTTTGTCGTTATCCATGGCTTTTTCTTTTTGCCACTCCTATTTACTAGCTGATCTTTAGTTATTGTTTCCAATCCTGTTTGGATACATCTCCACTTATCCTGTATGCTGTTTTCACTTGTTGTATTGGTGGTTCTCATATACTCGATTACTATCCCTTTAACCCTATGATGAATTTTCGGGTTCTTGAAGAGTTTTGTGTCTATATAGTTGTTTTGATACTTTGTTATCTTTTTCATCTTTATGTTGATTTTAGCTACTATCGGATTATGGTCAGAATTAATGTCAGCACTCGGATATGTTTTTGTAAACTTGATTGCGTTCTTATAACGGTTGTTTATAAGGATGTAGTCTATCTGGTTTCTTACAATTTTTTCGGGTTTATCCGCTGGAGATTTCCACGTGTACAGTCTTCTCATTGGTAGTTGCTATCGTAGGGTCTTTATCTTGGCAGAATACTATCAAACGGTCACCTCTATCATTTTTTTTCCCAGACCGAAACCGCCAGTACATCCTACAACTTCTTCATTGACAACTTTTGCATTAAAATCATCCATTATGATCATTATATCAGAACTTTTGATGTTTCTAGTGATCTTTTCTAATTGCGTATAATATTCTTCTATTTCCTCATCTTCCTTATCTGCCGTTGGTGCATATGACTCTGTCTGAGTATGAAGTGAAACTTACCACTGATCCTGCTATTTTCTTGTCCACGATCATTCCGACCCTATATAAGTGTTTAGAGTCGTTGTTTCCCGAATAGTAAAATGTGCCATTGTTTGTTTTGCATGTTCCACTTCCCGACCATCTACTATCGCTAATTCCTAGGATGTTTACTTCTAGTCTTGTCATTTTCATTACTATGTTTGTCCATTTTTCCTGGTGCGAGTAAGCTTTGTGCATTCCATGTTCCTATTTTCATGTTGTTTGGTGATACTGTCATATGTTTGTTCTTAACTGTTCTCCCCGGAGATCCGAGTGGAGAATTTTTTACTCCGGTATAATAATTAATATTATTAGTTCTGAACATTTCCATGATGATTGTACTAAGAATACCCTTGTGGGTCTTTAATGCAGTAGTTTGCCATTGCTTTCTGCATGCCGTTGATCATTCTTGATTCGTCCGCCTTTAGGATTGATTTCTCTTTCCTAGGACAAGTAGGTGCCCTAACTTCTACTCGCTCTTCCACCCAAACCTGTTGGCTTGTAGGAGGGATCTACTTATTCCGGTAGATGTTTGGTCGACATTGCCTCTTTAGTTTTCTAGCAGGGTGTACCACGTGCAGGCGAGGTTGTCATTTGGGTTTCGCTTCAATGCTAGCTCCTTACACCTCAACTAACCACAAATATCCTATTCCACGTTATTATAATAACATCACGCGTGTTTATATATTAAAATGGATATGATATTATTGCACGTCATCAAAGTGGAAGGGCACGTTTTACAACTTCTTATGCACATTATAACACAGCACCGGCAGCGGAGGGCCCCGGAGCCGCTTATTCTATCTACTGTCTTCTCGAACACGCCGCTGATGATGTAGGTGACATTCAGCTCCAGTTCCCCCATCTTTATTCACTCTCTAAGCTGAGTTACCTCGTGAGTTACTTTATTTAGGGCGGAAAAGTCCATTTTTAATGTTCACTGCGTTTATAGGGTTTAATTTTGTACACTTAATTTTGTCTTATCGATTGTGCACGGATGCACCGTCATCGTTATGTATTAATTTACAAAAGTTTTTAAAAATTGTTATTTTTATAACAAAATGTAATAATAATGTATATATATATATATATATATATATAATTTAATTATTATTACCATGACACACATAACAAAAATTTCTTGGTATGGCGACACTAAGATCCGCATTGCACAAGTTACACTTTATAGCATGAGTATAAAAATTGTCCAAAAAAACAATTCTGTGATCGGAAAATGCACCGTACCCATTATCAAGTCTATCATCTTTATCGGTACCAAAGTAATAACAATATGCAATAAACACATATGCCGTTTTCTATACATTGATTCATGAATCCGGAATTAATCATAGACACTATTAAATTGCGTGATTCTAATATATCAAATCAAGCACTACCATATTCCGTATGTTTCACGACACTTTCAAATTCTTCCTCTGTACTATATCCTCCGTCGGAATCGGACATTATTAAACAACTACTCAAATTAAAACAAAATAATAATACTAGTTTGCGGAAATGATTGTTTTATTGTGATTGATAAGATTTTTTAAAGTGTTCATTCTTTTATGAAACCATATGGAATGGAATCGTAATTACTATTTCGACGCCGTTTTGTAAAATTTACTTTAAATGTTTTTGATTCGGTCTTTGTAACAACTGTGTGGTCGCTTGTTCGGCATATATTTTGGCTTGTCAGTTTAATATTATCGTTATCATCACTGAAAATCATTTTTTTTAATTCATAAAAATTAACGTATTTTTCTGCTTTATAGTTAAAACAGATACCTTTTACTTTACAAACTGTTATATATGATTGTTTGTCAGTGGAATATAACTTACAGGCATAATTTTTTGGACCGCCCGATAGAAATTCCTGTATGTAACTTCAAGGGCCGTACTTTTCTAACATCATTCATATCTCCTAAGAAGTTTTCCAATGGCGGATCATACTCTCCAATACGAGATATGTATATTACGCTCTCTGTATCATAGTATAGAATATTTTCCCCTAATTTTTCCAGGTAAGTGAATAGTTTTGACCGTGCTTGACAATTCGTATATGCTGCTATTGCTACATTTACTGTACTCAACGACTCTGATGCCTCTACTCGATATTCCCAATTCACTATTAGCGTATGTTTTTTATCTGTTCTATGTGATTTATTAAAATTGTGGGGTTATATAGATGTTTTAGTTTGATTTTTTTTGTCCAAATTTACCCCAAACTGAATTGAGAATTAATTTAGCAAGCGAGCGTAACGCTTCATTTTTACATATAACATCGCTTTCCAGTGTAATTCCCTCTTTCTGATGGTATTCCGTTACGTAAACTAATCGACTTTCTGCAGTTTTACAATGAATAGGCCAGTCTGAAGCCCGTTGTTTTAAAAATGTATTAATAACATTAGTAAATAAACCTTCTTGGTAATTTTATTTAATTGTACAACTTCATATTTTCATAGTTCGCCAAATTTCTATGATTACATACCCCAATTCTATTGCTTTTCGAATTTCGTCTATTACCCACGTACCAAATATAGTTCTTTCATCATCATTGTGTGTACACTCGTCTGTGTTATGTTCACTGCCACAAGTGTAACATAACAAAAACATTAGTTTATTGTTTAATTTGATTGGTAGCGGAGAATGGTATAATTTTCTTGGGGGTAATATATTGCATTTAATTAATCCATCTATTTCACATAAATCTAGTTTTGAACAATTTGCATGTCCGAATATAATTTATTGCCATCCACACCTGTATTGCTCGGAGTAATCTCCAGTGATCAGAGATTGTTGGACTGATTATGGTTGAGTTCATATCATGGTTGTGCTTAATCGTTATCAAACTTTTTAGGGTTTTAAGCCTTCACAAAAGAAAGCCTGCAAACACCTAATTACAATACTACACCTAACAACTTTAAATATAACCTTATTGTAAGGCTTCCGACTAATTGTCCTTATAAGACATAAAATTGATTGATGATAACATCCATAATGATTATTTAAATAAGTCTAAAATTTAAAACTTGCCAATATTATTGTTAATAAATTAATAAATTTACAATACCTTAATAATTGTTAACACTCTAGATTACCACGCGGCATGGCATAGTTTCGCCGTCTTAAATGTTATGGAAGTGTCTCAGCGACCAACACAGCTGAAGTCGTCACAACCGAAAGAGAGTTATCATAATTTTGATTTTAGTTTTATTCAAATGGCAAAATTAACAAAAAAAACAATTGATATTTCTACGCATGTCAACGCATATACGTCTCAAGTTAAGTATTAATTCATAAACAGTAACCAATTTAATTTGAAGCCAAACGACAAGTTAATATTGTACAATACATTTACAATTAATTAATAAAGTTGGCTACATTAGCCAAGCGCATTTAACCGCTATGTTTTACAACAAAAACTGTATTTTAAATAAATTCGCAACCCGCAAAAATTAAAAAACGATACGCCAATGACCACTCCAACTTCATGCTTGTATTAAATGTCAACAGCTGACTGCCACAAGTGAACAATACATATTGGAGGTTAGTGCTAAAGTGAATTAATAAATATAGTGAAATGAATAAAGGACTATCAATCTCGTATCATAAACCAGGTAAGTACAAATCAAAACACAACTAAACATCCTCTTCAACAAGGTTTGTCAGGAACAGAAATCTATATATATATATATATATATATATATATATATATATGCAGCTAAATTTAAATAGTTAAAAATCAAGTTAATTTCATTTTATATAACCAATCATTATTAACCACCTCTATTTATTTATTTTAATTAACAACTTAATTTCAGTTTTGTTACTGGTACACATTTGTACTTAGTTTATATAATGCAATTAAATCCAAACTCTAATTGTAGTGTCTGAACCATGATCTACAATACATCGGAGCAGTTTTCCATAATATAAGGTAAGTATTTTAAGGGATCGTAATACCTTAATTAATTGACATATATCCTTACTAAATTTAATCTAATTATACTAAATTAAGTAATATTTCTATATCCCAAAATGGTTTAATAACCCCTATTAATTATTTAATGTGTATATTTGGTTGCCTAACGATCATGCCTACGCAACATTAAATTCTAACTATTGTAAGTTTACAGATGTATTAATTAATTAAACCTTTTACCAATTAATTCTTGTCAATCTAAATGGACGTCTCCAAAGGATTGAACAAGAGGGCAGTAGTATTTATTATCTCGACATATCCTTGTTTGGCCAAACTGAAGATAAGATCAGGTAATTATGCCATTGCTGAACTTCATAGTTTTAATTTCTTGTTATTTTTTAGGAGACGACATGGACGTGTCAAGTGGCACGCTACAAGTGGATGCGGGTGGAAGCACGCTGTGTGTGTGCGTAGTAGTAGCGTTTTGGGTGAACGGGTTTGTTGCTCTCTGTGTGAGAGTGTTTGAGGGAAACGTGCTAAACAAAACCTGTTATTTCCTTTTTGTTGGCCAGGTATTGGACTTCGTTCGTATCTTCTGGTTTTCCGCTGCTAAAGAAGTTTTGTAGGCCTCCAGCTTCGCGACCTTATCAGCCCTCCCGTTGCCATCCCTTTATATCCCTACAACGGTGATTAGTCCCTGTAAACATTGTGTAAATTGTACATTGTATTGTTGGTTGATTGAGTTCAAGTGTTATAATTATGTTTTAATGGGAATAATTTTTTTTTGTTTATTTGAATTTTTATTTTTATTATTTTTTTTGTTTTTCACCTTTCCACAAAGTGATTGTGGTGGCGCCCGAGGCAATAAATTAAGAATCCTGTGGATCACGATTGATTGCTACCCCGCCGTCTCCTACAAAGAAGAAAGCGTTACAAAGTCTTAATTTTCTTTAGACATCCACGGAAATCCTTCATAAAGGAGAAGTTGACGCATAGCCCAACCATACAATTTATTAGAATACCAATTACTTAGGTATTTAGATGGCTTTGTTTTATCAAAATCTTTCATGTATTTATTATTAGCTTTAGCATGACGTAAAGAGCATTGACAGGGACCTCCACGTAAACCTCATTTAACAAATTGGTGCATCTGTATATCTGTTAATAATTTAAGTTCAATTTTTGTATGCTTCAGAATTGCATCCCAGCTAAGGCCAGGGGCGGTAAAATAGTGTGCAGGGTCTAAGTTGTAAGTGTTTAAGCATACAGTTCTAAACGTCTCAAAAATAGTATTACATTTAAGTAAATTCCAAGTTAATTTTGCATGCTCATAATCAGCGCTTAAAATGTCAGTGTTTGTTAAACTGTTAAAAAATCATTTTTAAGTAGTAATTGTTTTTTTTTCTAGTTTTTGATAAGAATCAACATACTGATAAAGAAAAAGCCCCTTTCTAGTAACATATTTAACTTTGTTAAGAAATGTTTTCATTCATGAAACGCAAAGAATCTAAAAATCTTAATTTTAAGTATTTGTTACAATATTCACCTTTCTTGTTCTTATATGTGTCAACAATTAAATGTTTTGTAACTAAAATATATTTTTCTTTGGTTTGTGGAATAACATCTATTCTTTCTTGATTGATACCAAATTATTTAATAAATAAATGTACGTCATAATTGCTTAAATTATGAAAAAATACTGGTATCATCTTCATTACTTTATAACTCAAATTATACTTTGAAAGAGCAACACCGACACCAGCACTGTATCTTGAGCATCAAATTGTTTTATAATAATAATAATATAATTTTATTCCTCTCGATCTTTACAGACATGGGATACGTCAGGTACATAATATTAGTATAAAATAAAAATAAAAATAGTAAAAATAAAAATATTACAATTACAAACAAGTTAAAATATGTATATATAATTTTTTATATAACAATCTATCATGCAGTGCTGTATCGTTCAAAAACTCTGTAAACGAATAATAACATTTGCTAGTTAGCAGCTTTTTGAGTTTGATTTTATAAGAATTTAAATTCAGCATTTTCAAAGATTCTGGTATTTTGACTTTTTTCGTAAATGCTCAATTTATGATGTGGTACTTCAAAAGTGCTTGAACCATACCTGGTATTGTATGTATGAGAAAAGTTTAAAGGTCTAAACTCGCCGTTTTTTTGTTTTGCATATATTAATAGCTGATAGATGAAAATGCACGGCGCAGTTAGTATATTTAGCTGTTTAAACAATGGTCTACATGAAGTGCGGCTATTTACAGCCAACATAGAGCGTATTGCTCGTTTCTGCAATACCAATACTCTGACAGACTCGTTAGAACATCCCCATGCAATATTTCCATAAGACAACACTGAATGAAAATGTGCGTAATAATATTTTAAAAGTACATTTAAATCTAAAATTCGCTGTAATTGTTTTTTTACATAACAGGTAGTTGATAGTTTTTTTGCAACGTAGTCTATATGAGCACTCCAGTTGCATCCCTGATCAAAAATTACACCTAAAAATTTTGTGTTTGTTTTTTGTGTTATACTTAACTTATTACATCGAATAAGTAAACTACTGTCACCTTTTATATTTGTATTGCAGAATCAAAGAAATACGGTTTTCTCCTTATTTAAATGCAAACCGCTTGCATCAAACCATTGCTTAACTTTAGCAATTTTCATGGTCAGACAATTTTAACATTGGATCAATCGGTTATAAATAATTATTTTAAATTAATTTAGCGTCAGTTGACAATCTATCTATAAAAACTTTACAGCAATCTTCACCCATGTACGTTACGAATTTATTTAATGTACAAGGTGATTAAAAATGTTTGGGATTATATAACTATCTAATGTACGTTTGTGCCGCTCTACAGCTAGACACGAATTGAGTGGCCGGTATAATAGGCAACTTAATATACACAAAAATTATGTTGGCTGTTGTTAAACTCATGCCTTTGTCTGTTTAAGTATGTTTCAATCTCAGAACAACGTCGCCAATAGAATGTGTGAATTGTAAGCCCAAATGAAAAATGCTAAAACAGTTAAAGGCATGAGTGCAATCACAATAAACATATTTTTGGTGTATATTAAGTTGCCTATTATACGGGCTACACTTATTGTGTCTATAAAAATATTTTCATATGTTTACATTGTTTATAATTATCAGTAGTAAACTCTCGAACACAATCCCAAATATTTAAAGTGATTACATAATCCCATTCATTTATAAACTCCCTGTACTATCGAAAGAACATACTATTTAATAGGCAAAACTATGGGGAGTGTGTATATGAGTTTTAGTAATACAGTAAAGTTAGGATATAACGAACTCGAAAAATGTACCAAAACCAGTTCGTTATATCCGAAGTTTGATATAAACGGTTATTTATTATTCTATGGTAAAAGTAACGTAAGGATCGTTTTGTAACGCTTCCTTGTCGCTGACGACCGGAAGCGGCTGACTAGCGATCAATCGTGATCGACAGGGCTCGATATTGGCCTAGCAGTCTCGGGCGCCACCACCTATTGCAAGATGGACGGATGCTTATGAATAAAACAATACAATGTAAGGAGGAAATAAATTTATATTCAGTAAGTAAACAAAACAACAGAAAATAAGCCTAAGTACTAAGATAATCAGTGTCCTGTCAGGGTCGGGCCACTGGTTAACATTTAACTAAACTAACACTATGTACAGAATCAACCAGTGTCCTGTCAGGATCGGGCCACTGGTTAATATTAATTACACTAATACTATTTACAAAATCAGCCAGTGTCCTGTCAGGGTCGGGCCACTGGTTAATAATAACTAAACTATTACTATTTACAAAATCAACCGGTGTCCTGTCAGGATCGGGCCACTGGTTACTATTAACTAAAACTAACATGTACTAGACTTACGGCTCTTACTTCTCAGGACTTGTAATGGTGAGAGTAGTCGCACTATGACCTTTCTCACTCTTACTCATCCGATTCGATTCTTCGGGACGACTGGTTGCTTGGCTGAGTGCAAGCTTCACTCACTGTACCTGGCCAGGCCACGCGTATTTATACCCGCTCCCGAGGAGTGGGGATGGCCCGCCAGGCTTACCAACATATAGTTGTTAAACATAAAATAACTAACCTAATAATTAAACTCTAATAACACTAATTACAGGACACCCTCGGATAAAATTCCGCATTGCCTAACAATCCGAACTCTTATCCGAGGGTCGGACATAGACTCTCCAGATGGCAATAGCCCCTAAATCGGCACAACAGCTGATTATCTCCTGAGACCTGTTTACACTTGTCTCAACGGCACGTGTAATTAAAATAATGTTTTTGTGCCAAGGGATATATCGGGAGAGTGTGTGGGTGTCAATGTGTCCGGTGAAAACAGTAAGTAGTATTTTTAAATAAACACGTGGCGAGAGGTTATGTCCGGCCCCCTTGGGTTAATTAGGCGTTTGCGGACATAATGTCTTTAATAATTATTTTTCCTGGCATTACCCCGACCACGAATATCTAATTTGTTTTGCCCTATCATTAATTAATAAAATCCTTATTTTAATTAACACAAATACAGGGTGGGCAAAACAAATTAATTTGACAATTGATATACGGGGGGAAACTTGGGAAAAATACCAGGATTAATAATAGAAGTAGTTTATTATGCACAAAACGGACCCTAGGTCCGTTACAGTTTTTACAAAAAAAAACGGTATATGTCAATATATGTATGAAGACCTATAATTTGTAAACAAAAAAAGCCGCATATGTTTTTCAAAAATTGCATATCACAAACACTTACAAAAAATGCAAAAGCTTGGGGTAATGCATTTGTAAATACATTTAACACGTTTGATGATTTTAAATTGGCTTTGATAAAGCAATTTTGAGACCCAATCCGGCAATCCCAAATCAGATTTAATTTAGAAATTAATAGGTACAATCGCGGTAGCTGTGTGAAATATTTTCTAAACATACATTAATTCAGTGTTAATCACTATTATTAGCCGCGGTATTCCACCTTATATAGCATCGTGTCTAATCGGCAGCAGTAGTTTTCACAACGTCAATTCACGATCATACTCTCCTAACAACCAATCTAGCAGCCCACAGCGTTACTCTATTAATGCTACAACTAACCCGCAACGGTATTCTACTAATGCTCAACGCTATAATACCAACTTACAGCGTTCAGGTAGTCCACACTGCGTTGCATTCCGCGAAACGTCGGAAAACTAGAAACCGTAATTCCGGAACGCCCACGAGTCGTGGTTATAGTAATTGGGCACAATACTAAAGCATCTCATAACAATCCCCAATCTGCAATTATTGCAAGCAGCAACCTGCAAATATAAACACATCGCAGAAATGTATGCGCCACTGATAAGCGTTCAACTATATGGTTGCAGTTTTCCAGCCCTTTTGGATACTGGAAGTGAAATTTTCTGTTTGTCTGGTGCGGTATGAGTAGTATAAAAATGCGGGTGCCACACCCAAGCTCTTATGGGATTTTACATGTATTTCAACCGGATGTGTTTTCAGTGCATAGATGAAAGTGCGCATGCGTCGTGATTAGTTCTGAGTTTCTCCCGCCCGACGCGTCTGGTGTCTCTACCGTCGTGGCGGGAATGTTTTGGCGGGATGTTTCAAGATGGCGTCTTGGCGGGTAGTCGAGTTGGCGGGAATGTCTTGGCGGGATGTTTTTAAGATGGCGTCTTGGCGGGTAGTCTAGTTGTCCACTAGATGGAGCGTTGTTCGTCTTGTCGGTTTGTCAAGTTGTCCACTAGATGGTTGAAAGTATGCAACCCAAGTTACAGTGTATGCTTGGTAGCATCGTATTTTTTTAGTGAGTTTTGCCTGCTAGGATTTGAACACCGGTCGGCTGGTTGAGAGCCCGACGCGCTACCCATTGCGCCAAACAGTGTTACTGATAAGGAATGGAAAAAGTGCTATAATAATGGGACCTCAATGTGGACTTGTAAAAAAAAATAGAAAAAAATATGTGACGTCAGCTCTAAGCGCTTGCAATTTATGATATAACTGAAAATATGCGATTATAACCTTTAAATAAATATTCAATTCTGACCAATAATATATTAAATTTCAAATGTAGAAAATGTGCATGGCCTTTGAAAAATACTACTATAATATATAATAATAAAACAATGTAATTCTATGAGAGATCTTTATCAGCGGGGATGGTTGTTGGGAACAACCACTTTTCCTTCAATCTGCGCATAATTATCTCTTACCGATCCAAGGATGTTATACTATATACTGGATTGGCAACCACCGTATATTAACATAGGGAAATAGTGTGTCCAAATCCGTGGGTAGGCAACTTGCCGTTGTGCCGTATAAATTTGTATGTTTTACTCTGTCGCACTAGTCACTACGCCATATACGGTTTATATGAGCAATATTAACAAGCGAAATAATGGTTAAATACTGGGTTGCATTTGGATGTAAATCTTTGAAACATATAGGAAATGGAATTTAATTTCATTAGTAAGCATTTGCAATTAAAATATGTTATGCTGTTTAATATAAAAATTATATTAAATGCAAGTAAACAACTAGTTTTGTGTTTTAATTTTATTTGTAAATAATTATTACCTTCCCCTTAAATATCTTATATATAAAATATATTCAAAAGTTCACAACAAACATTTAGTATTGTGATTAATTGTTGTTTTTGATCATTCTATTAATATTTATATCATTGTAGTTGTAATAATTTTATAAAGTAGATCTTTATGTTTAATACATTTAGACTCAATGTAGCTTATTATTAATACTTTACTTTCGAGTTTATGCACTTTTTTAAAATTATTTGTGATAAGATATAATAAAATTAATACTTTTTTTAAAAATTACTAACTCTAATTTTTTAACCGTGTAAGAAATCTATTACTGTTTCTATTAAGTAACTTAAGAGTTAATAAATAAATTTCTTTTGTAAGATGTATCAGATACAAGTAAAAACTGACATACGAATGCGTAACTTTAAAGCACGCATTATTCACGGTTTGGTTAACGAATTATTATGTGAGTACTATATTATGTATATTTGTCAATATATTTTATATTTTAAACAAATGTACAAGTTAGTTTTACTTTTTTATTATTATTCTTGAATATATTGAGTGTCTGTAATAAGAAAGTTTTGTTTTATTTTTTTATAAATCTTATTAAAGTCATTAATAATTGAAATTATGTTACTTTTTTTTATGAGAAAGATTAGTAATACTTGGTAGTATAATTTGATATATAAAATAGTAAAATACAGTTTGTAATTATTGTTTTAAATCAATTTTTCTAAAATTCTGTCTCTCTTGCCTCGTATACGACTGTGAGATAAAAAGAGATGCTAAAGCGGCACAACGGCGGGTTGCATATTTCGATATTTTTCCTCACTTTAAGGGGCTTGGTTGCCAATCCAGTATATAGTATAACATCCTTGTACCGATCTTCCAAAAAACACATTTCGCTCCATCTGCGCAACGGTCAGAAGGGCATTAGAGTGTCACACCTAAGCGATAACGTGAACGACGTCATCGACGCGAGACGGAGCGCGTAATTTCCATGCGGTTACTGATAAGAACTACTATTAAATAAAATCACAATCCTAAAATAATTGAGTTATGATGAGTAATAAATAAAAACTATTTTAAATTACATCAAAATATATATTAAAATTAACTGATATTCTATGAATATATTTTCCTAAATAATTATAACGTGTGCCTATTTTTCATAAAACAATGTTAAATTGTAAAAATGTATGATAAATGCACACATTTGCATAAGAATGCGTGTAAATCGAGACACAAACTAGAAGATATTTGCAAATTATTTCTTTTTCATTCAACCAATCATATTGATTGTTATAACAACCAATCAGATTAAAAGTTATTATGACAAATATTATTGTTTAAATAAATCAATTAGTATTAGCAAACATGTGTGACGATATTGACGTGCCGTGTATATCAATCAAAGACAGCAACAGCGGTTGTAGTAGTGATATCGCCGGTGACTTTCTAGAGAATATGTTGAAAGATCACGAAACCGAATTAAGCAGTGAAGATAGATTAATTAACGAAGTCTATTATCCACTGAACAATCAAGTTAAAGTGACTGTTGGTTTGAGCCCCGTACGAGGATTTTACCAGTGTGTGCGTCTGAGTTCACCGAAAAAAGGTATATCTTTCATTCAACCTGAATGGAATACTTTGATGCAGTACAAAAACGTCATGGAGAAGAGTGTTTTACGGCCGGAACGCAAGTGTACATGTAGTTACCAGCAGAAGAGACCTCGTTTATCCGATGACGAAGACTTCAAACCCAGGATTAATGTGTTCGATACTTGCTATATTGACCTGACAAAGTGTCGAAAATCAAAGATTGTGAGCATCGGTTGGCGGGGTGCGGTCATAATGCTAAATAAAAGTGCGTTGGATCAATTGTGGCGTGTAATTGATTGATCGAATATCGTTTGCAACGCTTGAATAATATGCAATTTTTTGAACATTACAACAACTGTCTATTGGAATTCAATAGATTACAAGCCGACACAGATGATGCATTCATTAACATCTTACCTACGGTAAATAACTGCTATTATGAAAATATAGGATGCATGCGGGAAATTATATTGTATAACCGCAATAAATTGATGCATGATTTACAAACAATACGGTGTTTAAGTGGAGACAATGAAATTAAAAGTCAGTTATACACTGATAATGGTGATGTCAAGAACGTCCCCCATTAAACGACTCCATTTAAGAAATCGCCAACAACTAAACTATCGATTGGAAAGTCTACTACAGCAAATTATTAATGTTAAAAAAATTATTTGTGATTATGAATTGCAAAAGCAACTGTGTGCAAAACTCGACGGGATGCAGCTCAGAGGAAATTAGCGAAGTCGAAATAAAATTATTTGAAAATATAAATAAAGCCATTGAATTGTATGATGAATACAAGTTAACTGGTGAATATGTAAAATATCTACCTGAAAAATATTTGCGATCGTTATATAGTCTAAATTTGGAAAGATTGTGGGATTTCCTGCCTGAAAAATGTGAAAGTGATTTATATTTCCAAATAAGACTTCCTTGTCATAAGCATTACAACCTTCCAACCGATGAGGACCACATAGACGGACCACCTCCGCCCATAAAAAACTGTTTTAGATGCATTGCAGAAAAGTGTATCTGCCAAAAGTGTCAAGATTACCGATCAACTAGAGAAAGTGCCAAAAGTATCGAAAAATGAATAGCACCGCATTCATACTATTATCAACTCTGCTTAATGGAACTTTGTTCATCACCAAACCCAAAGATGCCAGACAATGCTACATAACTGCTAGCAATAAAGGAATCAATGATTGGCCTTCGGAATGGAAAATGATGTACCTCGATAATAACACTAACCCAAGAACATTTAAAATAAACACCAGTATAATCCCGGGAGTGTCAAATGCGATGAATGCAACTTTTATGTTCCTCGATAAAAAACGCAGTGTAATAAATGTTTCAAATCAATTAATAATGGACAATGTTGTAAATAATGATAAAAATGTAATTTTGATTTTAGAAATTATACTGATGCTTACCAATGTTATTATATTTTCTTATGTGCTTTATAAATTATATAAAAGGTATGTTTACAAAAACTAAATAAAAAACAATATTATAATAAACAGCATTTTATTTCATTATTTCTTACATGCATTTTACAGATAATTGAATTACATCATAAAGGTAAGTCCAAATTTGTTAGCTTTATCAGAAGTGATTTGAGTTGTTGTAGAATTTGAACGATGAGGATGATGAAGAGGTATCGCATCAAAGCGAAGAGGTACAGCATCAAAGTGAAGAGGTACCGCATCGAAGCGAAGAGGTACCGCATCAAAGTGAAGAGGTACCGCATCGAAGCGAAAAGGTAGCGCATCGAAGCGAAGAGGTAGCGCATCAAAGCGAAGAGACACTTCGTAAATCTTTAACACCGCAAAGCGAACGGACCATGAAAATTAAAAAGTTTTTGGATTCGTTTCATGAAAAACCTCGAGAGTACATTGCAAAGAGATTTGGTGCTCATCACAGTTTAGATGAGACCACTGGTATAAAAATTAATTTACACTAGCATAAATGGATGATTGGAAATCATGAAGTTAAACTGGTCAATAAAAAAGATTTTAAAATTGGTGACTCTACATACGATGGAACAACGGGTTTATACGAACTGCTTTTTATGAAAGATCCTGCAAGTTATACAAACGATGATTTACAACATTATAAAAAAATATTATTAAAATCACATGCAATATACCGTAATTTTGATCCAAATAATCAGATACAGGGATCAAAATCTAAAAAGTATACAAAGATTATTAAACCTTTGTTGGATTCCGATTCAAATTCCACTCAAGGAAGAGGATTTGATTCAAAGTTGCGAGTGCAACGTGTCCCTACGCAATACAAGTATTGGAACAATTTAAGCGAACTTGTGGATAGATTGTGTTTATTGCACGCATCGAGGAATGCGGGAAATAATTCGCACGATAATGAGATTGCGTCAATCGAAGAGGAATTACGCGAAGAAGATGTTATTTATTAGTATAACGTTCTACATTGATTTCATTTACAAGATGAGCATCGATAAGTTCGGACGCCATTCGTTACAAAATAAAATAAATAAATGCGTGGGAGTGAGAGGACCACCGGGCAATGGTTTTAAACGCGATGTTGATGGGCATTTCAACCTTGAAAGTAAAAGAATAAAATATTTGCAATTACCGGTTAATGAGAGCGATGCCGCCAACAAGAAATATGTCGACAATTTGCATGTTGAAGAGAAAAGATATGTTGTAAATTTAATAAAGAATGTACATGAAAAAGTAAATGGGATTATCAACAGTGTCCCCGGTATGGTAGATTCCAAAATTACACCTGTAAAAATGGATTCTTTGGATCGGTTAATTAAGTTATCCGCGGATTTGCAGGAGTATAAAACTACTACGAATCACAAAATAGAATCAGTTGAAAACAATATAGGGTCTGCGAATACCAAAATAGAAACAATTGAAAACGATAATGCAAGAGAATGGGAGCAGTTCAAGATTGAATTAAATTCGCTATTATTAAATCAAACAACTAGCATCAAACAGCTGATTGCCCCATTAAACCGTTCAAGTCAAAATGAGTAAAGAGGATGTAGTGCGAGAGTTACACAAGCCGGCAAGAAAGAATTTTGCCCGAAGACGAACGATACTTAAAGGTGTTGACGATCTGTGGCAAATAGATCTTGCCGAGTTTCAATTATTCTCTCGTGAAAATAAAGGATATAAATATATACTGGTAGTAATTGATTGTTTCTCAAAATACGCCTGGACTGTACCAATAAAAAATAAAACCGGTGTGATTGTTGCAGAAACCATGGGAAAAATATTAAACGCCGGTCGGACACCGAAAAATATTCAATGTGATCATGGCAAAGAATTTTATAACAAGCAATTTTCTACATTAATGAAAAAATATAATATTAATCATTATTCGACATATACAATAATGAAAGCTGCCATTGTCGAGCGTCTAATTCGCACGCTAAAAGATAAACTTTATAAACAATTTAGTTTGCGTGGGCGCTACAGCTGGTATGATATTTTGAACAAGGTTACGTTAGAATACAACAATCAACGTCACCGTACGATAGGAATGCGACCAGCTGATGTACTTCCACGCGGCGATAAGGAAGAGATGCTATTAAAAACTGTCTACTCGCACATTAAAATTGCAGGAAAAGGGAATTTCCGAGTGGGCGATATGGTGCGATTGAGTAAACAAAAAGCTTTATTTGCAAAAGGATACACACCAAATTGGACAACTGAATTATTTAAAATTGTTAAAATTAAAATTACCAACCCGGTGACGTATTTATTGGAAGATGAAAGAGGAGATCCTATACAAGGAGCCTTTTACGCTGAGGAATTGCAGAAAACATCAAATCCTAAGATATATTTAGTGGAAAAAAGATTACGAAAGAAGGGAAATCAAGTATTCGTAAAATGGCTTGGCATGGATAAATCGCATAATAGTTGGATTAATAAACAAAATGTATTATAATTGCATAAATAATAATAATTTTATAATTATACTTTAGTTTTAATAAGACCTCTATACAATGATGATCTTCACACTCCTTATATCATTTATTATATCAACCTCAACTGACTCATCGTTCGATGGTAATAAGTATCTAGAATTCTATGGATATTTAAATGCTAGTGACACATCGCTGACCGATTCCAGAGATGCTATAATATTGTTTCAAGAAACTTATGGTCTACCCGCAGATGGAACATTCAATAATGCTACGTTAAATTTAATGCAAACTCCAAGATGTGGAAATCCAGATCATTTGGAAAATTATGTAATTCATTCCGAAAAATGGCCAAACAAAACTTTAAAATGGCATTTTTATAAAGGGAGTTATTTAATGAAACAATCAGCCAAAGAGGCTTTTGATTTATGGTCAAGTTATACTAATCTAAATTTCATTCATGATCCTTTAAAGTATGATATTTTAATTTCATTTCAAAGAATAGCACATACATGGATAAAGCGTAACTACACTTGCAATTCCTTTGACGGTCCTGGGAATACTTTGGGGCATGCCTATCTACCTCACGACAACGGAAGTTTGACAGAAATTCATCTTGATGCAGATGAAGATTGGTGGACTTTGACAAAATCACCTCCCAATAACAAAATAAGTATTTTTTCTGTATTACTTCATGAAATCGGACACGTCTTAGGAATTCGGCACTCAAGCAATCAACATTCATTGATGTATGCATACTACTACGCTTATCCAAATTTAACTGAAGATGACATCAATGCAATTCAAGAATTGTATGGTGTAAAGGTTACGTCGACGACGATGGAGACGGAGGTGACGACGTCGACGACAAAGTCTACAACTCCTGCGATAAATTCCACAATAGAGTCTACAACTGTGGCAAATATAACAGTAAATTCTACAGTCAATACTAGAACGATTGACCCACCTGTTATTTACCCCGATTTGTGTAAAGTATCAAAGGACATTGATGCATTTCTAATAGTCCTCGGAAAAATATACATATTTTATAACGAGTGGGTTTGGGTGAAAGGATTAAATATAAATTCATACGGAAAACCGCAGTTAATAACCAATTGGTTACACTTTCTACCATCAACGTTTAAAAAAATAAATGCAATTTACCAACGCCCCAATGGTCAGATAGCACTATTCGATGATATGTATATACATGTTTTTGATTTCCCATCGTTAAAATTTCATAATTCAATTGTACAATCAAATTTACATGTTGGTGGGGTTGTGACTGCAGCTGTAAATACGTACAGTGGGCAAACATATGTGTTCTACAATAATAGCGTGTACGTTGAAGTGGATGAATGCAGTTATTATCAAAAAATAAATATGCTTGGATATACACAAGATTTCATAGGATTACCCAGGGACATTAATGGTGCATTCCGATACACAAATGGACTGCTATATTTCTTCAGTGAAAATATGTATTATGAATATAACGAATTTACATCTTCGATGGTGAGAGCAAATCAGAAAGATCTATCGTTATTTTCGATTAATTGTCCAACGCTTGGGATTCTACAACAACTCAAATCACTTCTGATAAAGCTAACAAATTTGGACTTACCTTTATGATGTAATTCAATTATCTGTAAAATGCATGTAAGAAATAATGAAATAAAATGCTGTTTATTATAATATTGTTTTTTATTTAGTTTTTGTAAACATACCTTTTATATAATTTATAAAGCACATAAGAAAATATAATAACATTGGTAAGCATCAGTATAATTTCTAAAATCAAAATTACATTTTTATCATTATTTACAACATTGTCCATTATTAATTGATTTGAAACATTTATTACACTGCGTTTTTTATCGAGGAACATAAAAGTTGCATTCATCGCATTTGACACTCCCGGGATTATACTGGTGTTTATTTTAAATGTTCTTGGGTTAGTGTTATTATCGAGGTACATCATTTTCCATTCCGAAGGCCAATCATTGATTCCTTTATTGCTAGCGGTTATGTAGCATTGTCTGGCATCTTTGGGTTTGGTGATGAACAAAGTTCCATTAAGCAGAGTTGATAATAGTATGAATGCGGTGCTATTCATTTTTCGATACTTTTGGCACTTTCTCTAGTTGATCGGTAATCTTGTCACTTTTGGCAGATACACTTTTCTGCAATGCATCTAAAACAGTTTTTTATGGGCGGAGGTGGTCCGTCTATGTGGTCCTCATCGGTTGGAAGGTTGTAATGCTTATGACAAGGAAGTCTTATTTGGAAATATAAATCACTCTTACATTTTTCAGGCAGGAAATCCCACAATCTTTCCAAATTTAGACCATATAACGATCGCAAATATTTTTCAGGTAGATATTTTACATATTCACCAGTTAACTTGTATTCATCATACAATTCAATGGCTTTATTTATATTTTCAAATAATTTTATTTCGACTTCGCTAATTTCCTCTGAGCTGCATCCTGTCGAGTTTTGCACACAGTTGCTTTTGCAATTCACAATCACAAATAATTTTTTTAACATTAATAATTTGCTGTAGCAGACTTTCCAATCGATAGTTTAGTTGTTGGCGATTTCTTAAATGGAGTCGTTTAATGGGGGACGTTCTTGACATCACCATTATCAGTGTATAACTGACTTTTAATTTCATTGTCTCCACTTAAACACCGTATTGTTTGTAAATCATGCATCAATTTCTTGCATTTATACAATATAATTTCCCGCATGCATCCTATATTTTCATAATAGCAGTTATTTACCGTAGGTAAGATGTTAATGAATGCATCATCTGTGTCGGCTTGTAATCTATTGAATTCCAATAGACAGTTGTTGTAATATTCAAAAAATTGCATATTATTCAAGCGTTGCAAACGATATTCGATCATATCAATTACACGCCACAATTGATCCAACGCACTTTTATTTAGCATTATGACCACACCCCGCCAACCGATGCTCACAATCTTTGATTTTCGACACTTTGTCAGGTCAATATAGCAAGTATCGAACACATTAATCCTGGGTTTGAAGTCTTCGTCATCGGATAAACGAGGTCTCTTCTGTTGGTAACTACATGTACACTTGCGTTCCGCCCGCAAAACACTCTTCTCCATGACGTTTTTGTACTGCATCAAAGTATTCCATTCAGGTTGAATGAAAGATATACTTTTTTTCGGTGAACTCAGACGCACACACTGGTAAAATCTTCGTACGGGGCTCAAACCAACAGTCACTTTAACTTGATTGTTCAGTGGATAATAGACTTCGTTAATTAATCTATCTTCACTGCTTAATTCGGTTTCGTGATCTTTTAACATATTCTCTAGAAAGTCACCGGCGATATCACTACTACAACCGCTGTTGCTGTCTTCGATTGATATACACGGCACGTCAATATCGTCACACATGTTTGCTAATACTAATTGATTTATTTAAACAATAATATTTGTCATAATAACTTTTAATCTGATTGGTTGTTATAACATTCAATATGATTGGTTGAATGAAAAAGAAATAATTTGCAAATATCTTCTAGTTTGTGTCTCGATTTACACGCATTCTTATGCAAATGTGTGCATTTATCATACATTTTTACAATTTAACATTGTTTTATGAAAAATAGGCACACGTTATAATTATTTAGGAAAATATATTCATAGAATATCAGTTAATTTTAATATATATTTTGATGTAATTTAAAATAGTTTTTATTTATTACTCATCATAACTCAATTATTTTAGGATTGTGATTTTATTTAATAGTAGTTCTTATCAGTAACCGCATGGAGATTACGCGCTCCGTCTCGCGTCGATGACGTCGTTCACGTTATCGCTTAGGTGTGACACTCTAATGCCCTTCTGACCGTTGCGCAGATGGAGCGAAATGTGTTTTTTGGAAGATCGGTAAGAGATAATTATGCGCAGATTGAAGGAAAAGTGGTTGTTTCTAACAACCATCCCCGCTGATAAAGATCTCTCATTGAATTACATTGTTTTATTATTATATATTATAGTAGTATTTTTCAAAGGCCATGCACATTTTCTACATTTGAAATTTAATATATTATTGATCATAATTGAATATTTATTTAAGGGTTATATTCGCATATTTTCAGTTATATCATAAATTGCAAGCGCTTAGGGCTGACGTCACATATTTTTTTCTATTTTTTTTTACAAGTCCACATTGAGGTCCCATTATTATAGCACTTTTTCCATTCCTTATCAGTAACACTGTTTGGCGCAATGGGTAGCGCGTCGGGCTCTCAACCAGCCGACCGGTGTTCAAATACTAGCAGGCAAAACTCACTAAAAAAATACGATGCTACCAAGCATACACTGTAACTTGGGTTGCATACTTTCAACCATCTAGTGGACAACTTGACAAACCGACAAGACGAACAACGCTCCATCTAGTGGACAACTGGACTACCCGCCAAGACGCCATCTTAAAAACATCCCGCCAAGACATTCCCGCCAACTCGACTACCCGCCAAGACGCCATCTTGAAACATCCCGCCAAAACATTCCCGCCACGACGGTAGAGACACCAGACGCGTCGGGCGGGAGAAACTCAGAACTAATCACGACGCATGCGCACTTCATCCATGCACTGAAAACACATCCGGTTGAAATACATGTAAAATCCCATAAGAGCTTGGGTGTGGCACCCGCATTTTTATACTACTGGTATGGGATCAAATTCAATAATTTGATAGCAAAATCCCAATATTTTTTGCTAGCGGATTTAAAGTCTCAAGAGCATTTAGAGAAGCTAAACGAACAATAACTCATCAAATGTTACTAAGTTTTGAGCTATGCGGACATACTTTTCAACACAAATTTCTCTTAATACAAGAACTTGCGTACCCAATTATTTTAGGAGTAGATTGGCTACGCACATGTCGATTTAGAGAATGCAACTTTGCTGCTTTCAAATTTTAATTTAAGTATACCACATATTCAACTTCTTCACGAGTTTCGAGCAATTGATTCACCCAAGTTTAAAATAGCTGCTATTAATAGAAACCAATTGGTGGTCAATCTACCTGCGGAATCTGAAAATTTATCAGTTGACTTTAAGGATGCAACCTTATTAACTAACTTAAACGACAAAGAAAAATCACAGTTTAAAAACTTGTTAAACCAATATGCAACAATCTTTTCAAACACCCCTGGTCGTACAACAGAATACCACCATGATATTCGACTTACCGATAATACGCCATTCCAAATAAAACCTTATCCTACGCCTTTTGCTTATCGACAAACTGTTCAACAAGAACTAGAACAAATGAAACAATATGGAGCTATCGAACGCAGTAATACCCCATTTTGTTCTCCTTTACTAACGGTAATAAAACGGGACGGTAGTGTAAGAATCTATTTAGATGCGCGTCGGCTAAACAGCGTTATGGAAGCTGACTCAGAATTACCACGTCCAATAGGCGATATTTTTCGAGGCTTAGGCAATGGGCGTTATATATCCACTCTTGATTTGACAAATTCATACTGACAAATACCGCTTAAACCTGATGTCAAGAAGTATATCGGATTTGTGGTTGGGACTCGTTGCTATCAGTTTCGGGTGTTACCTTTTGGTCTCATAATTGCAGTGGCATCTTTTACTAGATGCATGGACATCATTTCAGATCCAGAATTTAGGTCGTTTACTACCGCCTTCGTTGATGACTTTCTTGTCCGTTCCAGTTCTTTTGACTAGCAAATAAATGTGTTTTTTTTAGACAAGAAGTAACTTTTTTGGGGTATGTTTTAAATCGAGAAGGCCTTAAATCTGATCCTGCACGTATACAGGCTATACGAAAGTTTCCTCAGCCTACAAACCAGAAACAGTTGCACGCTTTTTTTGGTTTATGCAACTACGATCGAGCTTTCTGTCCAAGTTTTGCCTCCCATACAGAACCGTTAGTAGCGTTACTACGTGGTAAAGCAAAATGGAAGTAGAATTCCGAGCAACAAATGGCGTTTGATAATTTGCGTCAATTAATTGCTAAAGAAACACTCCTACACTATCCTGATCATTCTGCGCCATTTTATGTGCAGACAGATGCGTGCGACGTTGGTTTGGGTGCCACTTTGTGGCAACAAATAAGAACAAAAAAACGTTGCTTTTGCAAGCCGTTTTTTACTAGATAGAGAGAGAAACTATAGCGTGCCTGAGAAAGAAGCTTTGTCTGTTGTATGGGCGCTATGCAAATGGCGTGTCTATTTACTTGCACGCCACTTTTTTGTTATGTTTGACCACCGGTCGTTGTCTTATTTACAAAGTTGTAGGTTGTTATCAGTACGTATAACTTGTTGGATACTTGCTCTCCAGGAGTACGATTTTACGATATCTTATATTGCTGGCAAAGACAATGTTGTGCCAGACATAATGTCAAGACATTTTTTTAATAGGTTAACAACCCCTGTGGATAAGCATTTTTATTTGTTTGCAACTATGCTCAGCGAAGTACTCTCTGATGTAAAAAACAAATTTAATGTGTTATTGAAACAAATGTCAAAAAAGCAAATAGAAGATCCTTTCCTGGGACCTATTTTCAAACAAGTACAAAATCTTGAGACATCAATCCTCAAACGTTACGTTTACCAAGAAGGGTTGCTATATGTAAATCGTGGCGAGTTTAGCATACCCTATTTATGTGTTCCTAAGTGTTTAATAACAGAAATGGTTTCTCTGTTTCACGCTGCTATCGGGCATTTTGGGGTTCATAAAACCTGGGCGCAGCTCTTCGTCGTGAGGTATGGTGAAAGCACTTACACAAAGACGTAATACGCCTTTTAAAAACTTGTGATATTTGTCAGAGGTCTAAACATGTATCTCTTCCAGATCTTCCTTACGGATCTATAGTTCCTGACGGCCTTAATGAGTTGTTGGCGTTAGATTTATACGGACCTTTACCCATGTCTGTTGGTGGCGTTTCTTATTTGTGTGTTGTTGTTGATGTATTTACTAAATATGTCTCTTTATGGCCGCTTAAAAAAGCAACCACGGATTCTATATTGAATTTGGTACTTCAAAACGAATACTTTTAGACCACGGGACTCAGTTTACTGCAGGTTTGTAGAAACAAACGTTAATGCCCCTACAGACGGTTTGCAAACGTGCCCAAACGTTCGTGATTTGAGATTTGTGATGGTTCGTCAATCGCCCATTTGTGTACTCTACACACGAGGCGCGAACGATGGGCGAACTTGTCCTCAAACGCGCAGTAATTACTTTGTAATTTGTAAGTTGTAAAAACAAACCACATTGTACGATAAGTAATGAAAAGGAAATTATAACTGCAAGCATTTTTTTTGTTAATTTTAAAATGCAATATTTAGAAATTTTTTAAAACATAATATATATTTACCTATATTGTAATAAAATATGTTGATAAAAACAGTAATTGTTTTATTTTCATATAGAAATTACCACACAATAAAGGTCGAAACTATTATTTAATCGTAAATAATAAACGCACGATTCACAACAGATAGACGAGTCTAGGCGAGCCGTGTGTAGGGAGAAAAGATTCGATTTGCCTTCTTTTGATTTGTGCAATATTTACCGCTTACTAAGCGAACGTAGACAAACGCCAACATTTGCAGTTCGTGTACCCTACACACGATTTGTCAAATGCACGAATCACGAACGTTCGGGATTTGGTGTCCGCGTTGTGCATTGTTCCGTACGCCACGCGCAAGCTAACCCTTTTTCGGGTTTACTGCCAAGAAAAGCACACTCGTTAGGCTAAAGAAGTTTCCAAATTAGCACACTTTTTAAACAATATTATCCACGAATCTACTGGATTTACTCCGTCAGAATTGCAGTTAGGCAAAATTCCAACATCTATTCTTAATCCTGTCTTGCAAGATAATGGTAGATGTTATTATAACCATATCAAATTATATTTAGCTCGTGAAACCTTATTGGGAAAAGCTAAACGTCGGATGGCTTCTCATCCTGGCAAACCGTATCCTAATTTTCCACTAGGTAGTTTAGTTCTTTTACGAGCTAATCAACTGTCATCCGCCGTCAACTCGCAAACAAAAAAAATTATGTTGCTGTTTGAAGGACCGTATAGGATTAAAAAAGCTGTTAGTGTTGGTACCTATATACTTGAAAATTCTTTTCAACACCGAACGAGGCATGTTCCATGCGACATACCTAAGGCCATATTATTCTTAATTCTTTTACTACGATTGTATAATCTTAACCGCAAGAATTCGTGAGCAGTTGTGGCGGAAATATTAATATTCTGAATATATGTATGTGTTAATGTACGCAACTCCAATTACATAATTTTAAAGTAATATCGCGCAACCGCGATTTACTTTAATTGTGTATTATATTGTAATATCTGTATTCTTTTTTAGTTTACAATAATAAATCGAGACGCTGTAAAACCTTTATTTTATTTTTCCCTTCACCTTGCTCAGTGCCGAATTAATTTACACCACACAATAGAAGATGACGCGGACGCTTGGGTGTGGTGCGGTGACATCATTCTTCGATAATTGATAATGATTCTAAGAAAGAAAAATTGATTTTTTTTTTTTAATATAAATAATAAAATAAATAAAATTCCTACCTTATTCGTATGGTAAAACTTGCATTATTGGAATTTGAAGATCGTTCCCTTCATCGATTCTTTCCAGCACAAAATGTTCAGCGAACCTGCATAATTGGCATTGTAATCCTTGATGGCAGCCGGATTAAACATCTCAAGGTATTTTTTTGGTAACCATACCAGCGCCTGCACTATGTCAGCTAAAACGCTTGGTTCATATACTGTTGATTTTAATGAAAATGATATAATCTCATAATTTTTCATAATTTCCAAGTCCACGGCTTTTAAATAGGGCTTCGGGACAACATTAAGGGCAGCCAATTTTTTGAAATCCATTTTGAAATTTTTGTTTATAATATATAATTTGCACTTAACATATACAGTGTTGAACTGCTTCGAGTAATGGTTTGATTATAAATTATATTTATTATTATCATTATTACAATTTTAAAAAGGAGTTGCGGTTAACAGATAACTTCTTAAGAAAAGCAAAATTAAAACTGCGGTATAACGGTTTTTTCTTTAAAATAATATGACCATTTGTCCCTGCATTGTTCGCAATTCTTTAATTTTCGTGCAATTGTCACTGTTTTATTACATTTGCAGCAGGATTTATATTCTATATTCCCCAGCTTGCGGGTATAATGTTTGGAATAATTTATTTGCCCGTCTTCAGAGCACTCAAAGCAAAAATATATACTTTTATTTTTGTAATAAAAGCAATATGTGTCAATTATACACAAAGTCTCGCACATTTCAAACAATGTATTTTTTTGTATATTACAAGCATCGTCCTCACTGTCGTCGTCTTCATTTGTAAATTTTTTCGATAAATTTTGTCTAACATCCTCTAAGTGACGTTTCCTGTGGGGTGTGGTGATTGGAATCAATTTTGGTTTCTTTGGCGCTTGAGGAATAGGTTGATCAGTTGAAACTGTCGGTGTCATAATTGTAATGCGGAACAAATGCAAAATAATTTGTTGTTATTATCCATTTTACACTGACACTTTTAACACTTACAACTGTTAACGTCGCTTGCAATTTTTCGACTAATTCAATTCGATTTTAATATGCGAATCGGATATGCGATGGTTAGCCACAAAAATATTTATACTTATACTAAATATTACATTTACAAATATCTGTAATAAATATAACGACTTTTTCGATTAAAAATAAGTATTTTTTCAATCGAGCAAATTTATACCTGGATATTATAAAACAATTATTTTAATGAAAATATAAATGTACAATAAACGCAAATAATAAGAATATAGATAGGGTGGAATAATAAATTAATTTAAAACGTTTATTTGCGCTAAATATTCCGTTTTTATGTAAAACAATTATTTATTAAATATTAATAATAATAATAATAACATAAAACATATTTGCATGTAAAAAAAACAATTAATAAATTAATTACCGCGTTATTTTTTTAAATTCTATATAAATAAGTAGTAATGGGGCCCTTGGGCATGGGAACTGAATGAGCGTGTGTAGTAAGCCGCCGACTCATCCTTGACTCATCCTTGATAATATTGTCAATCGGTTGTTATGATACTATTATAATATTAGCGGATTGTTCGATTTGGGCCGTTCTGGCGTTGAGATCGATGGAGTCGGTGTAAAAAAGTTGTAAAAAATGGTCAAAACGGCCGTATCTGTAAAGGGTAGTCTAAAACCGCTGGAGGTTAGCGGTGAGTCACGGCTCGACGCGCTCTCGTCGCGTGGTCCGAGGCGGTGCGCGCGCTTGTCCCCAGAGCCTCGTGCGCGCACGGGAGAACTCGCTATTTAGCATCGAAGAATTTAACTTGGGAAGAATATGTTACGTTTAGCGTTTATAAAATAAAAATTTTGACAATCTGTCCGTCTGTTCGGTTCGTAAATGCCATAACGTTAATTAAAAAAAATATAAAAAAAGCCGTCGGGGCGGCGGCGGCCAGAGCGGCTGCCACTGCGGCGGCCACGACGGCGCTGCGTGACGGCGGCGGCGGCGGCCCAGCGACGTCGTGTGATATTGTTATAATAAATAAATAATTTATTTTGATAGGAATGCTCAAGGAAATATCAATGATTAAGACACCGTTGCGTCCATATGCGCTTATCATTTGTTGAAGGTTGTATTGTGGCGATGAATAATTGATTAAAATAAAACTGTTTAATTAAATTGTTTGGAAATGGTGGTGTTATCTTAAATTAAAATTAAAGAACATATATATATATATATGATACTTGATTATTATTAATATGAAATTATAGTTGAGATAAGCATTTATTTTTAATTACAATAAAAAAAGTTACTAACCGTCTTATCATTTTAGAAATTATTTAAATTAAAGAACATATATGATACTTGATTATTAATAATATGAATTTATACTTACTTATATTTTTATTTACCATCAAGACGCACACACAGCTGAAACACTTGTACAAAAAGAAAACATTTAATAAGTACATTTTAAAACAATTATTTATTAATAGAGAGATGCGGTTAATTACAATTTATTAAAATTATTATTAAGAGTTAAATTTCGGCAAAACGGTTAAGGTCAAGACGGCGACGGCGATGATGACAGTGAACGATAAGAGTCAAATCTGAAAAAAATGCATTAAATGGTTATTTATTAAAATTTAAACATGATGTTAATTTTAGTATTAAACATTTAATAAAACTAGTCTCGTATTATTTTTTTTACTTACTTTTTAATTGTCCCGAATTTCGAAGATGGCCACTTCTTTTCCGTGCATCACATTAATTGCACTTATGAAGAGGTGTTTCTTGTTGCGAAACACCGTGTTGAATTCCTCCATGGCCTCCGTCGTAAAGATTTCGTTGACTCGCTTGGGCATCCAAACATCGTATTCCCCCAGATCCAGGAGAATGGTCCTTCCAAATATGGTGGTCCTCTCAAATACCCCTATGATTACATAGGGTGTATTTAATTGCAACTCCGTCAGTTTTTTGGATTCACGGAGCTGCGACACTTTATTTAGGGCCGTAAAGTTCATTTTGAAAGTATTATATATTTATTAAAAACTTATTAATTACACGACCGTGTGTGTTGTAGTGGTGGTGGTGGGGGGAAAATGAAAAAAAGAGAGAGAGAGATGCGATTAATTATAATTTATTGAATATAATAAAAATTTTGTTACAGGTTGTTATTATTTAAATAATCACAAATTTTTTTCACATTTTGAAATGAACAGCTACTAAAATTGCGCATATGATTTGCACAGTAATGCGTGGATTTTTTAAATTTCGGCACATTAATTTCACCTTCAAGGTTTAATATTGTGAAATTCGGAAAGTAGCGTTTCAAAAATTCTTCTTGTTGGTGTCCCTTGACCACGCACATCGGTGTCGGCAACATTTTTGGTAAATCCATTTAAAATGTTGTCAATTTCGTCCATATCGACGAGCCCCTCGGAATATGAAATCGAATGATGATTGTTTTCCAACCAGCGAGTTTGAATTTTTTCCCTCGATGTTAGAAACGAATATTCAACTGTAGGTTTCATAAGATAGGTATGAATGTTTGCGTAATTTGCTGCTATGCTTATTTCCTTCGGAATAAATTGATTGGCGATTACAAAACCCTGCATGTCAACGGCTAGTGTAATCATAATGATTATTTGTATGAACTGTACTCAACAATGGTCTGTAGTCTACTAAACTTTAACAACAAGTGTGCGTGTTTTCGATAAGAAACAATGTTAATTTGCATAAAATCACACATTCTCATAAGAATACATGTAAATCGAGACACAACCCTAGGGATATTTGCGAATTATTTATTAATAATATTATAGTCGATGTTATAAATGTATTGAATAATGAAAAATATTTATATAAATTAATTTAGTATTAGTGAACATGTGTGTGACCGCATCGACATACCGTGTATTTCAATCAAAAGCAGTTGTAATAGTAGTAGTAGTAGTAGTAGTAGTAGTAGTAGTAGTGACAGCGTATACGACTTCCTGGAGAACATGTTAAAACAACACGAAATCGAATTATGCGGTGAAGATAGATTAATAAATGAAGTCTTTTATCCGTTGAACAATCAAGTAAAGTGTCTGTTGGTTTGAGTCCGGTACGTGGATTTTACCGTTGCATCCGTATGAGTTCATCAAAAAAAAGTATTTTATTTATCCAATCAGAATGGAGTACATTTATGCAGTACAAAAGTGTCATGGAGAAGAGTGTGCTACGATCTGTACGAAAGTGTTCGTGCAGCTGTCAGCAGAAGAAGAAAATCCGCTTAACCGACGAAGACGACAAAATTGACTTTAAACCAAGGATCAATGTTTTTGAAACATGCTACATCGATCTGACAAAATATCAAAAAAAATCGAAAGTTGTTAACATCGAACGAAGGGGCGTGGTTATAACGTTGAATAAAACTGCGTTAGATCAATTGTGGAGTGTACTTGATTTAATCGAATATCGTTTACTACGCCTGAATAATTTGCAATTTTTGGAATATTATAACAATTGCCTTTTGGAAATCAACAAATTGCAAACCGATACAGTTGGGGTATTTATTAATATTTTTCCAACGATAAATAACTGTTATTATGAGAATATCGAAATTATGCGAGAAATTATATTATATAGTAGACAGAAGCTGATGAATGATATGCAGACAAGTCGTGAGTGCGGTTTAATTAACGAACAGAGTGCATAGTCGAATTGTGTTTACAACGAATGCAACGTGCGACTGATCAGTGCGTATATAATGGTTATAAGAACAACAACCATCACGCAAAAGAAGGTGCATTTGCAAAATCAACTAGAGAAACACATTCTTCAAATTATATATGTTAAGATAATTATTTGTGATTATGAATTGCAAAAGCAGTTGTGTAAAAAACTCGACAGATTGCAACTTTTATGAATTTAGTGAACCCGAAATGAAACTAATTGAAAAAATAGACAAGGCCATAGAATTGTTCTACGATGGTGAACTAAGTGGAGAATATGTAAAATATCTACCAGCAAAACATCTGCGATCGCTGTATGGGTTAGAATTGGAGCGTTTGTGGGACTTCATGCCTGAAAATTATAAGAGGGATCCAGTTTTCCAAAAACAGACTACCTTGTCATAAACATTATAACCTCTCGACATACAGAGTGCACATAGACGGATCTCCTCCGTCCATACAAAGTTACAAGTGTCAACAAGTAAACTAGAAAAATGAATACTACTTTCATATTATTAACAACATTATTAAATGGTACGTTGTTTATCACCAAACCGCAAAATGCCCGAGAATGTTACATCTCCGCCGTAGAAAAAGAAGCCTTGACGTGTAGGTTGCGAATCTGAAATAAAAATTGACACTTGACCTGCTCCCAAGCACACAAAATGCGAAATATAGGGAGAGAGAATAATAATATATGAATCGGAAACAAAAAATGGGAAGGGGTACAAATAGCAAATGTGTAGATTTAGTTGTCTAGGAATAACCAAATCTTTAGTTTATTACTGGCAATAGAGTAGTATACATCATGTCTGTCGACTCAAACTTTTTCGAAGAAATTCTCGATGATTTTGAAAGTTTTTTACACCTAGAATCGCGTTTGATTATTGAAGTAAAATATGCTCTCAATAAAAATAAAACTGTTAATGTGTCGGTTGGGTTAAGCCCTAACAGAGGGTTTTATCACTGTGTAAAATTATCAATGCAACAGAAAAACATTTCGTTTATACAAGACGAATGGAATAAAGTTATTCAATTTAAGGAAGAAATTGGTGATTATCTCAAGTTAAAGAAAAAACCACAACTCGGTGGACAAAAGCGAAAACGAGTTTGTGAAACTTGCAATCAAAAGATAAAGAACAACGATGTCGATGTAGTGAAAGAACCATGTAAAACTATAGAGGTAAATTAGTTGTGATTTTTTAATTTAATTAGTAATTAATTTAAATATAATTATTTACAGGTGTTCAAAAATTGTAAATTGTTTTTTGAAGATGTGTGTAAAAGGCAAAAGGTTGTTGTTGTTGAAAAAAATGACATAAAAATTTCTTTAGATCGACATTGTTTTGATACATTATGTAAATTGATTGAATTGGTAGATTTACGAATGAACAGATTAAGTCAATTACGTTTTTTTGATTTTTTTAATCAATGTTTGTCGGAAGTTAATATGCTCATTACTTCAGATACTACCGATATAGAAAAAAGAAAATTTAATCAAGCAAGTGGCATTGCAGAACGAATCGTCGTATTACGAAAACAGAGAGAGTCTTTTTGAAGTGTTAGTGTTCAATTTTTCGGATGTGTTAAAGCATTTAGCTTCTTTGAATTAAAATGAAATCAGTTCCATTTTAAGATTTCAAAAAGCAAACAGCAATGGTAGTGTCAAGAACGTCCTCCATTAAACGACTCCATTTAAGATATCGTCAACAACTAAACTATCGATTGGACCGTCTATTGCAGCAAATTATAAATGTTAAAAAAATTATTTGTGATTATAAATTGCAAAAGCAACTGTGTGCAAAACTCGATGGGATGCAGCTCCGATGAAATTAGCAAAGTCGAAATAAAGTTATTTGAAAATATAAATAAAGCCATTGAATTGTATGATGAATACAAGTTAACTGGTGAATACGTAAAATATCTACCGGAAAAATATTTGCGTTCGCTATATGGACTAAATTTGGAAAGATTGTGGGACATCCTGCCTAAAAAATGTAAGAGTGATTTATATTTCCAAATAAGACTTCCCTGTCATAAGCATTACAATCTTCCAACCGATGAGGACCACATAGACAGACTACCTCCACCCATAAAAAACTGTTTTAGATGCATCGCAGAAAAGTGTATCTGCAAAAAGTGTCAAGATTACCGATCAACTAGAGAAAATGCCAAAAGTATCGAAAAAATGAATAGCACCGCATTCATACTATTATCAACTTTGCTTAATGGAACTTTGTTTATCACGAAACCCAAAGATGCCAGACAATGCTACATAACCGCCAGCGCTAGAGGAATCAATGATAGTTGGCCTTCGGAATGGAAAATGATGTACCTTGATAATAATACTAACCCAAGAACATTTAACATCAACGCCAGCACGATCCCGGGAGTGTCAAATGCGATGAATGCAACTTTTATGTTCCTCGATAAAAAACGCAGTGTAATAAATGTTTCACATCAATTAATAATGGACAATGTTGTAAATAATGATAAAAATGTAATTTTAATTTTAGAAATTATACTGATGCTTACTAATGTTATTATATTTTCTTATGTACTTTATAAATTATATAAAAGGTATGTTTACAAAAACTAAATAAAAAACAATATTATAATAAACAGCATTTTATTTCATTATTTCATACATACATTTTACAGGTTATAATTGATTTACATCATAAAGGTAAGTCATTCCAAATTTGTTAGCTTTATCAGAAGTGATTTGAGTTGTTGTTATTTAAATATCCTCTTCGTAGTTATCAAAAGTTTTTGAAGTTGCAGTAGCAGTCCCTCATTTGGACATTGTATTCCAAATATTGTAAGTTCAATATTACCAACGCGAGTAATTGTATTAGAAAATTCGTTATATTCATAAACCATATTTTTTTTGAAAAAATACAAACGGCCGTTGGAAAATCGAAAAACTAAATCTTTTTTTGAGGAAATTTCCCCAAAATCATCGATTATGGTACCAACGGCTTTTCTGTGATAACTACACTCATCAACTTGTAAATAATATCCATCATCGTAAAATACAAATGTTTTACCGCTATTTGAATTTACAATTCCAGTAATATTAGCTTCCGTATCAGGTCTCCAAATGGCTGTACTTTTTGTATGACTTAATTGAATAGCGGGGAAATTAATAAAATACATTTTTTTATCAACAATTATAACAATTTGATTGTTAAGATTTTGATAAATGCCGGTAATTTTAGTAAACTTATGAGGTAAAAACGGAAACCATTTTGTGATCAGTTCAGGACGTTTATATGTATGTTCATTTAAATGTTTACTCCATACCCATAATTTGTGAAATACATATAAACGATTTTTAATAATTATGAATGTATTAACCTTTCTCAAAACACATAAATTTGGATGAGTCTCAGTATCAGTTTTAGAATTTGATTTTTCTGTAAATATTTCATTTTGAGGAATAGTTGTTCTTGTTCTAGTTGTGTTTGTTGTATTTGTTGTTGTTGTTGTTGTTGTTGTTCTGGAATCATTTGAATTCAAGGTTTTTTCTATTGGTTTGCCGTAAATACTCTGTACAGCCAATATATCATCTTCAGTAAGAATGATATCGTTATTTAAAGAAAAATTTGTATAAAATGAATTCATGATTGCAGTATGATTAGAACTGTGATCAATACCCAAACTGTGTTCAATTTCGTGTATTAAAACTCTTAACATGCTTCTTTTACTTGAACAGTTTGAGTTTGTCAAACTTAAATCCCAATCTTCGTCTTGATCCAGATGAATCTCTATCGTTTTGTTTCTATTTGGATAATATGCATGTGCAAGGACTCCACCTCTACCATCAAATTGATCTCTACAAGACAAACCCAATTTAACACAATAATGAAATTGTTTACCGATTGAAATAACAATGTTATAATTTATAATACTTCGAACAAATTTAATGGGTATATGTTTTTCCCAAGCTATAAATGCAACGTTGGCGATATTGATTAACGTTCTATTAGCCAAATAGAAATGCCATTTTATAGAGTTTACGTTTTCCCATTTAGTATTGACAAGATTGTACGGTATAGGATTGTCACGTACTCCACATCTCGGTCGTTTCATTAATTCCAAGGTTTGATTATTTAATGTTCCATCTACTGGTAGCTTATAATACTCTTGAAAAAGTGCAAAACTTTCCGCCACGTCATTATCCGAGACAATCTTTAATCCCGAAATATTTTCAGGTAAATCTAAATATCCAAATCGATTTAAATAATTTATAGCAAAATTATCACCTTTAACAAACGATATTATTATCAAAACGTAAAAAAAATAAAACATTTTATACGTGTTTACGGTGGAACTGCAAATGAAACACTGGAATGTTTTTAAATATATTATTATTAGTAGTAGTTTTTGATTACATTTCATATAGGGAAAATCGTTTTCTACAGGATATATTTTTTGATAAGAATCGCAAAAATAATAAAAAACAATGTCACACCATTTAGTTTGAAATACGTTCTTGTTTTGAACAGTCGCAATAATGCCTCATAAAAGATTTATTATAATATCGGAATATTCAACAAATGTAAAAAAATTTAGTTTAAAAGGAAAAAAAGTTATTTTTAAAATTAAAACTGTACCAAATAGTGAAGATAATGTTAAGTGGGTTAAGAGTGCAGTTGAAGATGTCATCAGCTATGTAGCTTCAAACATTCAGCCCGATGATCATATAGGGTTTACTTTTTCATCGGAAAATTTTAAAAATAAAAGCCCCGGATGGATGTCATTTCGTCAGGCAGATATAGTTACATTTGAAGACGTTTGGGAGATATTACAAAAGATATTTCGTATGGCTGTAACTGCTGTTAATACGCCTCGAGGAAGAGGTAAGTTCGAAAAAACTTTTATTCTACATACCAATCGGAGTGTAAGTCGCGTCGAAGGGTTATAACAATAAAAAATATTGACAACAAGTGTTTTGTGCGAGCATTAGTGGTTGCATTAGCAAACATAAAAAAATCGGTACATTTTAGAAATATTCGATTAAATTATTATAAAGAACAAGATAAAGCCATAGACAATCATTTATCTCTAACTAATATCGAAATACCCGAAGATGGAGTAGGAATTGTAGAAATACAACGATTTCAAGAATACTTTCTTCAGGAATACCGAATCGTAATATTTGAATATGTAGATAACGATAATAAAAGGAATGTAACTTTTGAGGGTAATAATATAAATTATCCGTCTGTAAATTTATTGTACAGCGACGAACACTACAACGTAATCACATCTTTAACAGCTTTATTTTCATTTCATATTATTGCGAGTTGTGCCGTATGACATATAACACAAAAGATCGACACCTGTGTAAAAAACAGTGCCCTTGTTGTCACAATGAATCAGCATGTGAAATATCACTAAATATAACATGCGAAAACTGCAATAGACAATTCAGAAGTGAACAATGTATTGACAATCACAAAATTAGTGGATTGTGCCTTAAGGTACGTCGTTGCACTAATTGTTTAAGGTCGTATAACTCTAACTCGGATCACGTGTGCTACGAAATATTTTGTAGTGTGTAAAAAAAAACAACCAAAAAATCATTTATGTTATATACCGGTCAATGTAAAAAAACCTCCATTAAATGACATTATGTTTCTGTTTTTTGATTTAAAAACAAGACAAGAAACATTTGTGGAGGAATCCACAGAGATAAATATTCATGAACCTAATTTGTGTGTAATTCGTCATGTATTGCGTTGATGAGGAACAATTAGTATTATGTAAAAAATGCGGTATAAGAGAACATATATTAATAGGAGATAATATAATTGAGAATTTTGTAAAATATGTTTTAAAACTAAAAACTAATTTTAAAAGGGTTGTTTGTTTAGCTCATAATTGTCAGTCGTTTGACGGACAGTTTATACTAAAATACATTATAGAATGCACCCATATGAGACCCGAATTAATAATGCGCGGTACGAAAATTTTATTGCTGAAAATTGATAATGTCCATTTTATCGATTCATTAAATTATTTTCCAATGGCACTTTCAAAACTGCCACAAGCCTTTAATTTAAACTATCAATTAAAAAAAGGATATTTTCCACATCTATTTAATACCTTACAAAATGCAAATTACGTGGGGTATTACCTGCCGCTCAATTTTATTCTCCAGATCAAATGATACCAAAAGACAGAGATGCATTTTTAAAATGGTATCAAGAAAATAAAAATAATACTTTTGAAATGGCTAAGGAAATTGTAGAATATTGTCAATCGGACTTAGAAATTTTATAAAGATCTTGTCTTACATTTCGTCGAATGTTTTTAAATGAGTGTGGGGTATGTCCTTTTAGTGAAGCCATTACAATAGCATCAGCCTTATGTATCGTCAAAATTTTCTAAAAGAAAACATGATCAGTATCATTCCACGTGGTGGATACCGATGGAATGATAATCAATCAAAAATTAGTATTCACTGGCTTTTATGCGAAGAAATTATTCGAAAAATTAAAATCAAGCACGCAGCTAACGGCCGAGAACAGGTGATTAGCGGAGAGAAAGTAGACGGATTTTGCTTGGACACCAAACAGATTTTTGAATTTCACGGCTGTTATTTTCATGGTCATACAAGGTGTCTAAGTTATTTCCGTGATACGCCTCTCAACGACACGGAAGAAACTCTTAATATTCGTTATGAGAGAACCGTAAAGAAGATGGAACGTTTACGTAACAGCGGTTGTGAAGTAATTGAGATGTGGGAATGTGAATTTAAAGAATATTTACATAAACACAAAGAAATGCTGTATTTAAAAAATCATCACTTGTTGAAAAATACTCCGCTAGATCCCAAGGATGCTTTTTATGGTGGTAGAACGGGAAACACAAAGTTATACTATAAAATTAAAGAAAGTGAAAAAATAAAATATGTAGATGTCTGTTCTGAATATCCGTGGGTATGTAAATATGGTAAATTTCCGGTTGGACACCCTACTGTTTTAGTTGGTGCTGAAGAATGTTCAAAAATTAATTTAAGTGAGCTAAACGGATTAATTAAATGCACAATTTTACAGCCGACAAATTTATATCATCCTCTATTGCCAATTAAATTGAATGAAAAACTAATGTTTTTGTTATGTTACACTTGTGGTAGCGAACAAAACGCTGATGCCTGTACACACACAGACAACAAACGGGCTATTTTTGGTACATGGGTAGTAGATGAAGTTCAAAAAGCGTTAGAATTAGGATATAAAATGCTAGAAATTCATGAAATATGGAAATACGACGTCGTTCAATTAAATAGAGCTACCAATCAGGATGGCTTATTTTCCAGTTTTATTAACAAATTTTTAAAATTAAAACAGCAGCCATCAGACTGGCCAAAATATTGTCAATCAGAAGAGAGTCGTATACAATACATCGTAGAATATTTAGAAAAAGAAGGTATACAACTAGATAGTGGAGACATACGTAAAAATGAAGCGTTACGCTCTCCTGCTAAATTAATTTTAAATTTGTTTTGGGGAAAATTTGGTCAGAGAGAGAACCAATCTAAGACATGCATTGTGAGATCACTTGATGAATTTTTTAAAATGTTACACAACCCCACTATACTAATAAACAATGTATTACCAATAGGCGATGATACTTTAATTATTAATTGGGAGCATAGGGAATCGGAAGCAGCTTACACGACTTGCCAAGGTAAGAATGTATTATACTATGACACAGATAGCGTAATATATATATCGCGCGAGGGAGAATACGAACCAACAATTGGAAACTTCTTAGGAGATATGACCGACGAGTTAGAAAAGTACGGCACTGGAAATTATATAAATGAATTTGTTTCGGGTGGACCAAAGAACTATGCATACAAGGTATTTTCAACTGAAAAGAATATAAACATAACAGTATGTAAAGTTAAGGGAATATTTATTAATTATGATACAAATAATAATGTTAATTTTGACGAATTAAAAAATATGGTTTATGAAACTAATGATAAGGTAATAATTGTATCGCGAAATATACGACGAACAGCTGAACACACCGTCGTCACCAGACCAGAACCTAAAACTTTTAGAGTTAATTTTTTTAAAACGACGCCGTATCGATAATTTTGATTCGGTCCCATATGGTTTTTTAAATACTTAGTTAATAACAATCAAAAATAAAATCCTATTAATATTATGTATATTTTCTAAAACCGCAATTTTTTAAACGTGTAATCTTATCACTAGTGTATTTCCGCGTACATTTTTTAATAGCGGTGTTTCATTCTTAATCATGTCCGATTCCGAAGAAAGTGTTACGGACAGTTTTATTCAATCCGATGGCGGTTACAGCACAGAAGATGAATATGAAGGAGTAATAGAACGGGCCGAGTTTGGTTTTGCACGTTTTGACATTCTAGAACCTCGCAATTTTACTGTGTGCTTAGTTATTTCGGGGTTCATGAGACTTTGTACAGTGACCGGTACTTGTGAACGATTGTGCGTGTTTTGTTATTATTTTGGAACGGAAGAAGCGGAGAGACGATTTGGTGGGTACGCCGCATTTTCGGATCATCGAATAATTTCATTGGACTGTTATTTCACACATGAAATAAAGTGTGAAAAGTGTAATGCAACTCTAAGTGTCGTTATACCGCGAAATTTTTGTTTTATTTGTAACATTAATTAAAAATCAAGAAATATCGCGTGGTGTGTTAATAGTGCATTGGTACAATGTGCGAATATATTTTAAAAAGTATTGGAGATTATTCTCGCTCGTCTAAAGTGGTGTCTATTAGCTATAGCGGCGATATAACTTTTGTTGAATTTGAAGTGGATGATTATCTATTCTCCCGTGAAATCGAAATTAATAGAAAAATAGACTGCGAAGAGCATTTGCTAGAAATTCTGAATTCAAGCCTTCTTCGATAATAACCGCGAATTGCTATACGTTTATTATGTGGAAGAAGACAAGTTTGAACATATCGCCGGCGAAATTCCATCCACGTGTGCGTTCGTTGCGGAGTATATGAGATATTGTTAGATACATAGGCCAAAGAATAGGTAACGCAACTCTAAGTGTCATTATACAGCGATTTTTTTGTTTTATTGGTAACATTAATTAAAAATCAAATTAAGAAATATTTATTGTAATATTTAAGATTATATGTTAAGCCAATAAAACACTGACGCTTGAGGTTTTTTCCGTTCTATGTGAAAATATAAAACGGAAATTAGCGGTTTATAAGCAGTCGAAATTGTGTGCAAAATTATAGAATTTTGCCAGTTGCATTGGAAATATTACATCAACAACACACACGGTCGTGTAATTAATAAGTTTTTAATAAAAATATAATACTTTCAAAATGAACTTTACGGCCCTAAATAAAGTGTCGCAGCTCCGTGAATCCAAAAAACTGACGGAGTTGCAATTAAATACACCCTATGTAATCATAGGGGTATTTGAGAGGACCACCATATTTGGAAGGACCATTCTCCTGGATCTGGGGGAATACGATGTTTGGATGCCCAGGCGAGTCAACGAAATCTTCACGACGGAGGCCATGGAGGAATTCAACACCGTGTTTCGCAACATAAGTGCAATTAATGTGATGCACGGAAAAGAAGTGGCCATCTTCGAAATTCGGGACAATTAAAAAGTAAGTAAAAAAAATAATACGAGACTAGTTTTATTAAATGTTTAATACTAAAATTAACATCATGTTTAAATTTTAATAAATAACCATTTAATGCATTTTTTTTCAGATTTTGACTCTTATCGTTCACCGTCATCATCGCCGTCGCCGTCTTGAACTTAACCGTTATGCCGAAATTTAACTCTTAATAATAATTTTAATAAATTGTAATTAACCGCATCTCTCTATTAATAAATAATTGTTTTAAATTGTACTTATTAAATGTTTTCTTTTTGTACAAGTGTTTCAGCTGTGTGTGCGCGTCTTGATGGTAAATAAAAATATAAGTAAGTATAATTTCATATTAATAATAATCAAGTATCATATATGTTTTTTAATTTAAATAATTTCTAAAATGATAAGACGGTTAGTAACTTTTTTTTATTGTAATTAAAAATAAATGCTTATCTCAACTATAATTTCATATTAATAATAATCAAGTATATATATATGTTCTTTAATTTAAGATAACACCACCATTTCCAAACAATTTAATTAAACAGTTTTATTTTAATCAATTATTCATCGCCACAATACAACCTTCAACAAATGATAAGCGCATATGGACGCAACGGTGTCTTAATCATTGATATTTCCTTGAGCATTCCTATCAAAATAAATTATTTATTTATTATAACAATATCACACGACGTCGCTGGGCCGCCGCCGCCGCCGTCACGCAGCGCCGTCGTGGCCGCCGCAGTGGCAGCCGCTGTGGCCGCCGCCGCCGCCGCCCCGACGGCTTTTTTTAATTTTTTTTTAATTAACGTTATGGCATTTACGAACCGAACAGACGGACAGATTGTCAAAATTTTTATTTTATAAACGCTAAACGTAACATATTCTTCCCATGTTAAATTCTTCGATGCTAAATAGCGAGTTCTCCCGTGCGCGCGCGAGGCTCTGGGGACAAGCGCGCGCACCGCCTCGGAACACGCGACGAGAGCGCGTCGAGCCGTGACTCACCGCTAACCCCCAGCGGTTTTAGACTACCCTTAAGGCTGCAGTCTTACTGCACCACCCACCGCCACCAACTAAAATTCGAACACGTTAAATCATATGGCGACGGTCCCACTGATTCACTATTCTCGCCGGCATCTGTCATTTGGTAACCACCGTTTCATAATTTCAAATCGGTTGGTGGTAGCGTGGCAACGGTTGATCGTCATTTGAAACATACTAACTTGATATTTTACAAATCAAAACATAATCTGTCATTTTCGCTTTGATATTTGAGAATTTTAAAAACGGTAACATGGGAGAAACATGAACACCATCCGACATTGATAAAATAATTACATTAGTAAATAAAAGGCCCGAAATATAAATATAGCATTCTTCTACTGACATAGAAAAGAGTGGGAAATTTAAATATTTGGTGGTCACCAGTGGCTGCAGTGAGACCGTAGTACATTTTGGTGGTTAGTGGCAAACGGTGATAGTTGGTGGCGGTGGTGCAGTGAGACTGCAGCCTTACAGATACGGCCGTTTTGACCATTTTTTACAACTTTTTTACACCGACTCCATCGATCTCAACGCCAGAACGGCCCAAATCGGACAATCCGCTAATATTATAATAATATCATAACAACCGATTGACAATATTATCAAGGATGAGTCAAGGATGAGTCGGCGGCTTACTACACACGCTCATTCAGTTCCCATGCCCAAGGGTCCCCTTTACTACTTAAATACACATAAAACAATAATACTTGCATCAGGAACCCCGAGCGAGCGCGAGTTACGTGACCGCATTCTGCGATTCAGCATGTTCTTATGTTACAAATTGTAAGAAGCTGCAAACACATGCAGCGATAATCTAATCTTATTGTAAAACATTTTATTGTATGTAGTTCAGTTCTATTTTATTATTCACTCTGTAAGGAGCTCAAGAACTCCGACTTTAATCAAAATAAATACTTTTTAAAAACTAAAGTTAGTCGTTAAACAAATTAACTCGCGCGACTCTGTGCATCGGCGCCGCGGAGCCATCCAGTCGCGCGGTGACTTACGCTCAACCCCGAGCGTCAACTCAGCCCCCTCAACTCCTACGGCGTTCTGGCTTATTTTATGAATTTTCCGATCGATCCTCCATCCCAATGTCATGCGACCCCGTCAGATTTTTATTTCCCTTCCTCCCCGCACCGATGTGGAGGTAATGTTCGTTATCAAAGTGGTGGGGGTAATTTTGATACGTTTCACTACGTCGTCATAGGCTACTATACATGTAAAGCGGATGTGGTGGAGGTGGAGGTCTCAGGACCCGCTGTATTTCCCTACCGTTTTAGATATATAAAATGAATTGTTTTTATCAACGCCGTTTGTATACACGCTTATCAAGCTCTGAAGGTTGTATTGTAGGAAGAATAATCGATTAAAAAAATAAAAAAAGCTATTTAATTAAATTATTTATTATAATAAAATGATAAAAAGATATGAGATGGATATATGTATAAAAATGTTATTTACATAATATAATTAATTATACAATAAAATATACCTATTATAATTTTTTTTTTAAATAAAACAAAAATACATTAAATTTGATTAAGAATATTTTTGTGACCCCAAGCATATTGTGGCAAAGCAATATCTGCAGGGTGGATGATCGGGGAAACACAAGTCCTTCAGCTCCAGAATAAATACACCGATGCAAATAATATTTTATTCCAAACATCAAATCAATCCATAGGTAAGTTAACATTAATTAATAATATAAATCATAAATCTGTAAAGAAAATAATATGCAATAAGCCAAGCAAGCATGCAGGCCATGCGGCATACAGGTTAGAAAGCAAAGCAATGCATATTCATTAATATAGATGTTAAACATATACATTACATTGCATTAATTACATAAATATTAATTACTAACCTGTGCGGGTCTAAATCCACCCTTGAGTAAAGAGTATTTTAAAGTACCTGTAGACTTCAGAATTATAAAGTTATATAACTAATTCTTGCTTTTAGATGTTGCCAGTAGCAGGAGATGAAGCAGAAAGACCAAGCCAGCAGGAAAAGGATCCAGGGAAAGAGCAGGAGGAAAACCAGGTATTGCCACCTATAATAATAGTTGACAATACCTGAAACAGATGTCACCACTAATTTGTATTTTATGTTCTATTTATTAAAATAAAGTATTTTAATAAATATAGTTGTTTCATTACAATATGTATATGTAATTCTATCATCACAAATAAATCGCTTATCATCTAAATAAGATAATGCTATTTTATTTTGTGTAATTGAATATAAGTTATGATTTACAGATTTAATTAAATTTTGTGATGAATTTAATACCTTATGATTTAAACAGTCTAAATCATTTAAAAGGTAATGTTATTTTGTACAATTTTATTTTTAACACCTTTAGCTTTTTTACAATATTTATTTTTAATTTTCATTGCATACATTTTTGATCTTAGTCCTACAAATTCGTACATTACTTTTCCGGCATTCTCATCTTTCATTAGACCAAGTACTGACTTATTTTTTAGCGGAATTTTATATTAATATCAAAATTAGATGTATCAAATTTTGATATGTTTTTTTTTTATATCGTTATACACATTTTTTGTTTTAATATAAGTAGTATGTGGGCCACTCTGTGCTGAGAAAAAAGTGTATGTTAATAGCATTGGTAGCTCCGCCCCCTTCCGGTGGCTCCCACTGCCGCAACACTTGGCGCGAGCTCTTATCAGCTGTTATCAGCGACTTCCTGTTTATGCAAATTTTCCATAAGAACTAATGAGTGCGAGTATTACGAAAGAATGGGATGGAGAACTATGACGTAATGCTTGTATGAACATGTATACAGGGTGTTCAAAAACAAATCCAAGATGGCAACCGGAAGTAGTTATCTTTATGTCAAAATCAAAAATAGCGACCAGGAGGCTTAGTTTTGAAATGTGTTAATATTTACCGCTAGCGGTATCCGTGTCGATATCTAAAAATTGCAACCGGCGTTCATACATCATTCCATTATAATAAAAACCAATCACATTGCGTTTTGCACGATTTATTGGAATTACTTTTTAAGCTCTTAGCGCCACAGTGGTTAAAATGTCAACTACTGCATGTTGAAAAAAATATACGTGTTTATTTATTTTACGTCATTTTTGCTTATATTAGGTTATATTAAATGTCATGTAAACAATACATGCCAATAAAATTTATTTGTATGAATACTGTGCAGACGTAACGTGATGTGAACATAGCAAAATTTCAACATCGGTTTGGTGACAAATTAAACGCGGGAATTTTAAATTTATTATTACAACATTTAAATTAAAAATTAATACATAATGAATATGTATACAAAAAATTAAAAACTAATGTATAAAATAACACTCCGGACATTTGGTACTTTTCATAAAATCTGAAATGTATTCAGTATATAACAAATTTATTTAGAAATTTAATGTAATAAATGTACTTTCTTTTAACCATTTTTAGGGCTTTGAGCTCAAATAAAGATTTTATTCATTGCTTGGCAAGATAATTATTTATACCTAATGTACTAATTTGATTACAGCGTGCTGAGACATTAAGGCTGCAGCATCTTTGCCAACCAATAATTGATACCCAACTTGGGCATAAAATCGAAGAGTGTCAATAGTCTAAAATTCTATTTGTTAGCATTATACAGTTTTACCAGTGGTAAGAACATCATTTTTGATACAACTTCATTGCTCCAGTAACAAGTATTGTCACAAAAATTTTGTAGTTACATATTATTTTTATAAGATTATAGACCAATCATTCTTTTTAAATTATCTGATACTAAGAAGAAACAAATAAATACAAATAAAATTAATAATTTTAAATTATACTACGTTTGTAGACAATTTTTATTTATTTTTTCAATAAAATTACGTTTTTATTTTTATATTGTTTATCTAATAAAAAATCTAATTAACAATTTGTTGTATTGAGAAAATTAAATTGAGATTATTTAAACAGGCCATTTTATTTAGTTAAATTGAAAATACTGTCAAAAATATGACGATAACACGAGCAATTGGATAGTGTTATTTTTATGGCGGTATAATACCGATTTAACACGTGACGTCACAAACGTGATAAATTACCGCATGCGTTATAATATAACATATTTCAAAACTACCAATTTTTAAAAACGTGTAATAATGAATTACGAAAGTGACGCAATGATTGGTTCCTATTATAATGGAATGATGTATGAACGCCGAGTAGCACTTTTTAGATACCGACAGGGATACCGCTAGCGGTAAAGATAACACATTTCAAAACTAAGCCTCCTGATGTACAACTTCATTGTACTCAAATGAAAGCGCTCGATGCGCACATTACGAATATAAAATAAAAAGTTCCGCTTGACCTGCTCCCACAGCCGTCTCTACTTAAATAGAGACGGCTGTGCCTGCTCCTAAGCGCTAAAAATACGAAAATGTGCTTGTGTGTGTGTGTGTATGTTAATAGCATCCGTACTAATTACTCAGCGTTGGCGCCGGCGCTAACCTTAACGCCGGCGCTAGCACGAAAATTCAGCAGTATTATACAAAAATTTAGCAAGATGAAATTTAAATTTTAATAACATATAAAATTGGTTATGTGAAAAATATATTGCTTTAAAATAAGAATTTAATCAATATGATTTAATATTGAAAGTTTCATTATATATTAAAAGTATATCATAGCATATGGTCTTACAGTGTGGGTTAGCTCGACACAAACTGAGCGTGTGTTTAAAATGAAGAAAAAAATTTTACGAAATATGTTGGGCAAAAAATTAAATACACCATGTCGACAATTATTTATTGAACATAGAATATTAACTGTGAATAGTCTGAATTTTTATAAATTACTTGTTAATGTTAAAAGAAATAAATGTGATTACAATACAATAGCGAATCTACACCACAAAACTAGACATGGTAATACCACACTTGAGATTTCAAACCATCAATTAGCATTGAATGAGAAGGGTGCAAAATATATGTCAATAAAATGCTTACATTGCATTTACATGTTTTACCGGTAAACATAAAAGAACAACCATTAAATAGATTTAAAATTATTTTAAAAAGTTTGTTAATTTCTAAGGCGTACTATTCAGTAAAGGAATACTTAGATGACAAGTTTTAATTTGTAAATTGTTTTTTATTGTATTGTAAATGATTATTTTGTAAAATGTTGTAATATGTGTAAATTTTAAAGTGTTTTAACTTATAACTACATTTTAATTTTAATTTTTAAATTGACTTTTCATATCCAAATTGTATTTTTGGTGAATTGAATAAACATTATTATTATTATATTATTATTATATATTTAATTTGTACTTGCCTTTAATTTCATTTGCTCCGTAGAAAATATAAACAACCCTCCTAAATTAAAACGAAGAATAAAAAGTGATTGTAATAATAAAAAATACAACAATAGATAATTATAAAACAATAGAAATTTATTATTTAATTTTAATATGTAACATGTTAACTGTTATTAATTACACGTGTCTGAGACGAGGCGTAGGTAAAAGTAGAAATCTGAAAATAAAAATATTATAAATAATTTTATTATTCTTTAATATAGGAAATAAATTCAAACTTACTATTGCAAATCTTTAATTTCGAAAGTTGGTACGTCGCGGCCATGCATCTTGCGGATTTCTTTAATCCATAAGATTTTTTCCCCGTGTGATGCTGGTTGAAGTCCGTCATGGCTTCCTCGGTGAAAAACTCATTAATTCGACGAGGCATCCAGACATCAAAGTCGCCCAAGTCTAGAAGAATTGTTCTACCGTACATAGTTGATCGTTCATACACCGCTTGTATGATATACGGATGTTCAATTTTTAACTGATAGACGAACGCACTCTTTTATTGTGGTTACTTTGTTTAATTCGGAGAAATTCATTGTTGCGATGTGTATTGTTCGATTGTTTGTTTGTAATTAAATATTTTAACATTTGCACACTTCAGAAAGCGACTTTAATTACGAATAAAACGTACAAAAAGCGATTAGAAATAAGTTTATACATAAATGTTATTTTTATTAAAAATATTTTATTAAATAGCTACTAAAACTACGTAAAACCGTAAGGCAAAGAATCGTAATTATTATATCTTTTTCTCTTTGTAAAATTATTACTAAATGTTTTTGTAGAACGTTTAGTAATAATTTCATGAAATGTACTACGCCGAAATTCTGTAAAAGATATTAAAATATTATTAGGTTCATTATTTAAGGCTGGAGAATAGTTACGCTATTATAAGGGTTTACAGGAGAAAACACAGCAAGAAAACGCCTAAATATAATTGAATAAAATTTTCACACAATATAGAAGAAAGTCCAACCAGTGTCCTCAAACTTTTAAAAATATCCGATAAGTTGTTTCTTCTCAATTAATTTTTAAAAAGAGAAGTTATTATTTAATGCTTCATTATTTTTTTACTCGTTAAATATAACTGCAAATCTTTAAGTCAAAGCATAAAGACATAGAATATTGTATGTAGTTCAACATAAAATATGTGATGACAGAAATCGTATCGTTTGGATATTGAGTTGGATGGCGTTTTGTCCCATAAGAACCAATGTTAGTTTAAAAATGGCGCCGCGATGTAGTTTATTTTTCTTGACTAAGAAGTATGATAGATAGACATTCATTAATACAATTACGCACACATTATTTCATTCGGGTGGTGAAGTGACCCTTGTAGGAGATAGCTAGCGTTCCAACAAGAACAGGTGCTGTCTAATTTTAATATCCCGTATCTGCACATATATCAAAATGATTTTTACGTTTGGCTGTTTCGTGCGGCGCGCAGCGGGTCGGGGCGCTGAAAGTGATAGGAATTCTCAAGAGGGGAATCTTTGGCAAACTATAATCGAGGACCTAAACTATAAAACTTATAAAAAATGTTTTAAATATTTAAAAAACATAATCTATCAAAGTTGATAACAACATTTTTTAATGAGGTAGATAAATAACAAAAGGTAATTTAAAAGCCAAAATCTTTATTTTGTTTTATTTTATAATTTAAAAACATTTATATTAAAAAATGTTGATTAAATTAGTATTAAATACGTTATTGCATTTATAAGATAATAAAATTGTCTGTATTTAATTTTTAAATTTTTCCTTTTACTCTAAACCTGATCTGTTCTACGTGATAATTCATGTTTATTAAAATAATAAAACAATTTACTATATTTTTTACCACAAATTTAATCTTACGAATTATATTAGTAAGAATAAATTTGTGATTAAATACATAGTAAATTGTTTTATTATTTTTATGCTTTATGCTAATTGAATTCTAGATTCAGTTTTTGCAAATACAGATCAAATAAAAAAAACACTAATTGTCGCAGCATTTTAGTGTCTTTGAAAACCGTTTTTGTTTATATTTCTTTTGATGTTTAAATGCAAAATAAAGAGGTATAAATAATAAGATTATGTACACCAAAAAAATTATGTTTTATATATTAATATGTATATTCACTATTTATTATTCTTTTTTTTTCTTGGTTGTTCTTTTAATACATTTTTTGATTCATTGATAAATACTACAAAATAACAGATTTTCTTATTTGCAATGTGCAGTTGAACTTGTATCCAAAAGTATCCAAAAAAAAAAAAATTAATTACTATTAACTGTTATTTTTGACAAATCATTAAAATAAAAGTGAATTAATTACAAAGTCTTTATCAGGCTTATATTTCATTCAAACACATTGCTAATATATTAAAAACTCTAGCAGAGTCAGAATTAGTAATGTAACAAAAATAATAAACGTGATAAATAGTTTTATTTTTTAAGTAATTGTTTCAATTAGTTATAAGATTTTAATTAAAAAATTCAGTGTACTTGAATGTAATTATGGCGTTCTACAAGTGAAAAGTTCCATTTGTTTCTTCTAAGCATACTGTACTATTCTTAAAACCACTGAAAATGCCTTCCTCTACATGAATCCTGATTATGTGATTTTTTTCAGTTTTTTTCAGTGAGTCAATTCCGAGTAAGAATAAAATTTGAAAAAAATGAAATTTTTAATCGTTTGTAACTTTTTAAGGATTTTATTTTTAGGAAAAAATTATAAGAAACTTTTTTCTTACCGAAAAAACCTTAAGAAATAAAGAAAGGCATTTTTAGTGGTTTGAACAAAAACAAATTTTCATTCCGTACACTTGACTCATGGCCATAAAACTTCAAGAATCCCATAATTAATGCCTATGAATGCCTTGAACACACTTTCAACTCAGTTTCTTTGGCAAATTTTGCAATAGCAACGGATTCCATTACTTTTCCACATTGTGTGCAATTACCAAAAGATTTAACAACAAAAATTCAACCGGAGCCGTTTTCTTCAACATAGAGAAAGCGTTCGACAAGGTATGGCACGATGGCCTGATAGCCAAACTATATCGAGCAAAATACCCTTATCTCAACACTTTTTCTTCAGTTAAACCTATGACAGCCGGCGTTTCTCAAGACTCGATACTATCACCTGTTCTATATAATATGTCGGAGATATTAGGGCAATCACTAATGGAACCATTCTTGCTCAGTTTGCAGACGATAGGGCAATAATTCATTCATCACACTTAAAAATTCTTTTGTATGTTTAAATGTACTACCAATTTACATAGTGGCCTAGACAGCAGAAGTGTCAATAAGTGCTTTATTGATATTTTGTTGGTCTGGGAACCATTCTTCTGTTTGAATTTTGTATGTGTTTTCTCAAGCAGCACATTTTAATATTACAACGCTATGAAGACCAAGTCTAATTTCTGAGTCAATTTTCAAATTTCCACCTGTACAAATTTGGGAATGCTAGCTTAGCTAGATTGACAATGCGATTGCAAGTAATTTTGCATCAAGGCATCTTTTCAGACATGATTGTTTCATATTATGTATGTATGATGCATGCGTCAGCATTAACTGTTGACGAATTTAAAATTGTCTCTTGCCAAAACAGGATTGCAAATTATAAATATTATAATCATAACTTTCATAAATATGTAGAATTTAAAATAAACAATTTATTTATTTATTCATATACTATTTATACAGTCAGTCAAAATTACCGGATCACCTAAATAATTTTCTAACCGTAAAAAAATTAAAAAAAAGTTGTTTGGTTTTAAAGAAACTATCGATTAAAAATATTATTAAATATTAAAAATATTATTCATTTTTTTGTAGAAATTTGGTAAACTTTTTTTTTTCAAATAAAACACCTTGTATATTTTTGCATTTATTGATTTTAAGATTATTTTTTTTATACATATAATGCACCATCTTTGATTTATGTATAAGCAAACTCCTAAACTTCAAATAAAGAACATTTTTCCACAAACATACACATTTATTTTAACCTAACAAATAAGAAAAAAACAACATCAAAAAGAAATAACAAACCAATAATTAAATCATTAAAAAAAGTAAAAGTATACAAGGTGTTCTATTTAAAAAATAAATAAAAAATCCAAATTTCTATAACAAAATAAACAATGTATATTTTTACATTTTTTAGTTCTAAGATTAGTTTTAAGATTAATTCTAAGTAAGTAAGGATGTAAACTAAAAAATGGTGTATTATATATAAAAAAAAATTGCGAAAAATACAGGTATTAGAATCAAAAAATGTATAAATATATGGGGTGATCTATTTGAAGAAAAAAATGAACAAATTTTCCCGATAAAATGAACACCCTGTATATTGAAAATATTTTTAGTTAAAATTAAACAACTTTTGTTTAAAAACTTTTTTGAAATATTTTACGGTTGAAGAATTAATTAGGTGTTCCAGTAATTTTGACTAATGACCCAGTATAATAAATTAAAATACAAATTATAATCAACATGAAAGAACGTGAACTAGCGAGGCCATAATTGCAGCTATCGATATTCAATTTGAAATTTATTTATTTAGTAATCAGTAATCAAAGTTGTTTATTTATATATTATATATATGAATTGACTGATTTTGCTCCGAGTTTGGTATTCTTGTAAAAGCAAACCTATTACATATAAGTTTTATATCACCTCTCAACTATATGTTCTGTTGGTAAACACAAACTTTCAAAAATAAAGTCTTCAACTGAATTATTGTGTTGCCTGTTGATATCATCATCTTGAGAATTACTTTGTAATTTAACACAAGAATCCTGCTTTGCTTTATTGTCATTTTATACAGTCTAGTTTTATTACTTCTAGAACCGACAGACTTTTTCTTGCCACTATTTTTTACCACAAAACTCACAGCTTACACAAAAGCACTATTAAATAGTATAATATAAATGATATAAATATATTATCAAATATATTTATAAATAAAACTTTGTTTACTTTCTTACCCTTGAGTGAGTCTTGGAACGATTCTATCTTTTTTTTTTAAACGGTGTGGTAGACCGAATATTTTTGTTACGTCTAGCGCACGTAGTCAGGCGCACATTTATAGTGTTTTTTGCAATTATTATTATGTATAAAATGGCAAAGTTCTGTTGTGCTTACGAATGTAAGAACATGAACTTTTAAAAGGTCTATAATACTTCATAGATAAGTTAATTGCACAACTTATCTATGAAGTAGTAGTAGCAATACACAACATTTTTTTTAACTTTCAATCAATTCCTATTTTGTTTTAAAGTTTAAACATTGACCAGAAACATGTTTTATTTTTTGTTAAAATTATAATATGTAAAATAATAATTTTAATAAAAACAAAGTAAGGCACGCGTTGCAATATCTTAGACGTACGCATTGTAGACGAATATCTCACGAATATTGTCGAATGCCCACCCGAGGCAACGTTTGGCTCGTCTCCGTTGTCTCAATCAAGTGTTCCTTCTATATTATATTATTTGTTACTGCTAGCGCCATCTAAGCGGCTTGTGATGGCCCAACAAAGAAATTTTCCAGCGTTAAAATCATATCACGCATAACGTCAAAGTATATTAATTGAGCTGTTTTATAATTTAACCGAATTCCTTTTACTTTACATATAAAATTATAACTGTTGGTATTTGGAGAATTTTTTTTGTAAGCATACATTTTTGGTCCACCTGACACAAATTCTACGATATAAGCCTCACTCCCATAATCCTGTAATTCGTTAGTTAAATCGCCGAGAAAACTTCCTAACGCCAAATTGTGTTCATTTTCCCGAGATATGTATAGAACCGAGTCTGTATCATAATATAATACGCGTGTATCTAATACTTCTAAGTATGAGTATAGTTTCAAACTGTATATACTCGTCTCGTCTATATTCTTACAATTTAAAGGATAACCTGACGCCTCCTGTTTCATTTTCAAAAAAATATCTATAAAGTTAACAAATAATCCCGATTCATTTTTGTCTCTATCATATTGACAAGTTTCATATTCCCAGAACTTGTATATTTTTATTATTTTATAACCCTTTTCTATGGCTTTTCTTATTTCATCTACCACACAAGTACCTACTAGAGCACGTTCTAAATCATTATGTACGCACTCAATAGCATGTTCTATTCCGCATGAATAACATAATAAAAATAACATATTGTTGTGCATTTTACAAGGCAAAACAGGATGATATAAGTTTTTAGGTGGCAATATTTTACATTTTATAAGACCTTCAACAATATTTATATCTAACGCATTGCATTCATCTCCTAAATATATTTTGGGGTAACCAATTGGAAATTTTCCATATTTACATATAAAGAGGTACAATGAACAAACATCAACGTTTCTAATTTTTTCATTTGATTTTACTTTATAAAACAGTTTGGTATTTCCTGTTTGTCCGCTATAAAATGCTTTCCGAGGGTTTAAGGGTTCTATTTCTAGTACGGAGTGATCATTTAATTCGGAATTTAATTTTAATATACCTCTAAACTCACATTCCCACATTTCACTTATGTTATAACCCCAAGATTTTAATTTATCACTTCTGCTAATTGTTTTTTCATATCGAGCATTCATTGTGCCATAATGTTTATCAGAAAGTTCACTGTCGCGCTTAGTGGGGAAACAATATTTACAACCGTGATAATAACAGCCGTAAAACTCAAAAATTTCATTTGTTTTTTTAAGAAAGCCGTCTACTTTAAACCCTTTAATACATTTTTCTTTGCCTGGTAGACCAGCGTGTGATATCTGTTTGTTCCGATTTTTGCTCTTCAAAAATTAACCATTTTATAGCTATACGAGATTGATTATCTCTCCAGCAATAACCCTTGATTGGTAGAATACCAATAATATTAGGTTTTAAGAAAACACGACAAAGCATTAAATTACATGCAGATGCAATAGTGACCGATTCTGTAAAAGGACAAACTTCACACTCATTAATAAACATTTTTCTAAATATTAAACAGGTTTCTTTTAAAATCCGTACGTCACTTACGCAATATTTTAGAATTTCTGTTGACATTTCAAAATAATCATTTTTGTGTTCATTGTACCATTTTAAAAACTTTTCCCTGTTTTGCGGCATCATGTTTTCTGAATTGTAAAATTTTATATTCGGTGTATTTCCAATATATGATTGATTTTCATAGGTGTTAAATAAATAAGGAAAATAACCTTTTTCAAATTCATCACCTAAATCAAAAGCTTTCGGTAATTCAGATAGTGGCATAGGAAAGTAATTTAACGAATCTATAAAACGTATATTTGATATCTCAATTAATAAAATTTTTGAACCTCTCATTATTAATTTTGGATTTAAAGAAGTTTCGGGTACTATAAAATTTAATATAAATTGAGCATCAAACGCTTGTGCATTATGTGCAATAAATATTATTTTTTTAAATTTTTTGTTATAGTCTTATAATATTTTTAAAAAGTCTTTAACAATTTCTTTACCGTTTAAATGTTTATCTCTGTAATTGCAATTTTGACAAAACAATAATGTTTTTTCTGAAATACATATATCGCATACTGAATTAATAACGCAAAGATTAAGAAATTATTTGCCATTTTCTAATTCAACTGTTTCAAAATCATAAAACCAATAAAAAAAAAAATTTATCTTTCGGTTTTCTTGTATCTACTTTCATAAAACAATTGTGATTTTTGTTCACGTAACTACGACATATTTTACAAAAATCTTTATCGCATTTATGTTAATTTTGCTTAACAGTGTTTATAATTTTACAGCATTTATTGCATTTTTTTAATTTCTGACATGTATATATATATTTTAAACTTTTCATTAAATTATTATCATAACATTCTTCAAAATGCAGCTGTTAAACTAGTTATTACACTATAATGATGTTTATAAAACAATAGGTTAATTCTTGCGCAATCACTAGATTTTGTGTCATCACTGAATATAACATTTCTTCCTTTTGATCCATATTCATAAACCGTTAATTTAAAATCATTCAAATGTTTTTGTATTTTTTTTAACTTGTATATCCCCGCACCCTCATTAGGTATAATTAACTCTGTTTGTTCTAGTAATTCTTTGGATTTAATATCTAAAATATTACCAACGTTTTTAATAATTTGTTTAAAATTGTCTACTTTTGTTCTATGAGCTATAGCAATTACAATGGCTCTTAGTAAACACAAATTATCGGTGTTATTTATAGATATGATTCCTTTTCTTTTTTTACATTCATCTTCAAAACTGGCAAAGTTTAAGGACTTGACACGTCCGCGTCCTGATAGTTTGATACTAGTTTCAGTGATTCTAAATTTATCAGTATGCAAACCACTAGCATTACTTTGAAAAATTGCCGATAAAACAAACCATATATTATCTACAGTAATAATAGATGCACGACAAAATGATAAGTATCCTAGATGTTTTTCTTTGAAGTTTTCTGAAGTAAATGTAAATCCAACTAAGTCGGTAGGCTCCAATTCACTACATATTTGTTTAATTACTCCATCTATGGCATCTTTAATCCATTGCACATTATTTTCTAAAGGTCGAATGTCTTTAATTTTAAACACAACATTTGTACCACTTAATTTAAATGTATGTAGGTGTTTTGAATATTCTTGAATAATTTGAAAACGTTCCATTGTAAAATATATATACACACTAAATTTACGCGTTTAGACTTGTCGTTTATATAGTCTTATCAACCTATTCTAAATTGCGGTTTCCTGGTAAGAATTAATAATTTGAAAACTTATTTTACACGAATAAACTTTTTTTATAAAACTTTTTTTTATAGAACACATATCAAAAAAATCAGTACTTAATGTATGGATGTACTGATAGTATTCTTCGATATTGTCGACTTGAATAATTTTTTTTTTAATTTCATTTATCTTAAAATATTTTTGTTGGATCAAATCAAAAATATCAATTTCTCCAATTTCTATAAAAATATTATATATAATATCTTCTGATAGTTTTAGATAATCAAGGGTTATGTTATCATTTAATGCTCTACTAAATAAAATCCAATGTTTTTTTTCTTGTTCTTCTGTCACTATTAGATATAGATACTCTAGAGATGCACTTTTTCCGAGCCATCTATTTAAAGTTGGACATAACGCACCTTGTTGGATTTCAATTACTTTCTGACATAAACCGTACATTGTGTATAAAAATATTCTAATAACTAAATAACGGAATATTCGGAGCTATTCTCTATGCATATTGCCAGAATGTAAGCAAGATATATTGCTAACAAACAATATGAAATGTCATTTTAACAAATCTTGCTAGCTAACAATACAAACTGTCATGTTAACAAATTTTGTTTACTAACAATATAAATGGTCATCAGATCAGGAAGCGTGGCAAATCTCTAGATAAAATAATAATAATGTAATTAAAAATTAATTTTGTTGAAGTGACAGTTCATATTGTTAGTAATCATAATTTGTTAAAATGGCAGGTCATTTTGTTAGCAAGCAAGATTTGTTAAAATGACAGTTCATATTGTTAGTTAGCAATATATTTTGCTTACATTCTAGCAATGTACATAGAGAATAGCCCCGATTGTATAAATTATTATATATGCAATAAATTGCATTAATCACCTTACATTTCCTGTGTGTGTGTCTCAAATCACAATCTTACAGATTAAATTTGAATATGCGCTTATCATTTGTTGAAGGTTGTATTGTGGCGAGGAACAGCAACTCAACTAAATGAACATATATGAACATATATGTGTTGAGTGTTCGAAAAACTTTGTTAGCGACCGTATAGCGACTTCCGGTGCTGCAGATAGAGCCTTCATTGTACTCAAATGAAAGCGCTTGTCGTGTAGGTTGCGAATCTAAAACAAAAATTGACACTTGACCTGCTCCCAAGCACACAAAATGCAAAATATAGGGAGAGAGAATAATAATATATGAAACGGAAACAAAATGGGAAGGGGTACAAATAGCAAATGTGTTGATTTAGTTGTCTAGGAATAACCAAATCTTTAGTTTATTACTGGCAATAGAGTAGTATACATCATGTCTGTCAACTCAAATTTTGTCGAAGAAATTCTCGAAGATTTTGAAAGTTTTTTACACTAAGAATCGCGTTTGATTAATGAAGTAAAATATGCTCTCAATAAAAATAAAACTGTTAATGTGTCGGTTGGTTTAAGCCCTAACAGAGGGTTTTATCACTGTGTAAAATTATCAATGCAACAGAAAAACATTTCGTTTATACAAGACGAATGGAATAAAGTTATTCAATTTAAAGAAGAAATTGGTGATTATCTCAGGTTAAAGAGAAAACTCGGTGGACAAAAGCAAAAACGAGTTTGTGAAACTTGCAATCAAAAGATAAAGAACAACGATGTCGATGTAGTGAAAGAACCATGTAAAACTATAGAGGTAAAATAGTTGTGATTTTTTAATTTAATTAGTAATTAATTTAAATATAATTATTTACAGGTGTTCGAAAATTGTAAATTGTATTTTGAAGATGTGCGTAAAAGGCAAAAGGTTGTTGTTGTTGAAAAAAGTGACATAAAAATTTCTTTAGATCGACATTGTTTTGATACATTTTATTTTTTTTGATTTTTTTAATCAATGTTGGTCAGAAGTTAATATGCTCATTACTTCAGATACTACCGATATAGAAAAAGAAAGTTTAATCAAGCAAGTGGCATTGCAGAACGAATCGTCGTATTTCAAAAACAGAGAGAGTCTTTTTGAAGTGTTAGTGTTCAATTTTTCGGATGTGTTAAAGCATTTAGCTTCTTTGAATTAAAATGAAATCAGTTCCATTTGAGATTTCAAAAAGCAAACATCAAAAATTGGTTAGAAATTACGTGAGTCGTTACAATACACTTGAACAAAAAATCAAAGATCAAATTGTGAGCATTAAAAACATTAAACAATTGATAAAGACCTACGAAACGCAGAAAGAAATTTGTACCTTGTTGAATAAAATTCACATATAATGGACGAAGTAATAATGAAAACCAATGCCGACATAGAAGTTTATTATGCAGACTAGTTGATAGAACAACACATTCAATATTTACCACAATGCTTAAAATTTAAGTTAACTTTATGGGAATTAGAAAACTTTTGGAACTCTATACCCGATTGTTACAGAAACATGATTGATTTACAACAACGTCTTCTATGCCCTAAACATTATAATAATTCTAGTTTTTGCACTTACATAGATGGTCTCGCACCTTCTAAAATGCATTGTCATTCGTGTATATATGGAGAAGACCTCACTTGAAGAGATCAGATAGATGAATCACCCTCTTCAAAATACTGATGTTATGAACAATTCTGTGCAGAAACTAGAAAGTCTTACCGAAGACTCGTGTTACACCCTTATAAACATTAGCAGTAAAAATGTTCTGATGGGATGAATGAAAATATTAAAATTATATGTACTATTATATTAGATTTATTATTTGTAATTAGTTTGTTAGTGCTTATGTTTACACCTATAATTTGGGGGTATGATGCTTTAAAACAATAAATTATGCTTTATATTATTATTATAGATATTTCTTATATACTTTATAAATTATATAAAAGGTATGTTTACAAAAATTAAATTAAAAAACAATATTATAATAATAAACTGCATTTTTATTTCATTATTATGTCATTACAATTTATTACATACTCATTATACAGGTTAGAATAAAATTATATAATAGAGGTAAGTACATTAAAATAAAATAATTATTTATTAATTATTTCGTATTTTTTTTGTGTTTACAAAATTAAATATTATTTATATATCTTCTTTGTAGTTATCAGAGTTACTGAAATCAAATTTATATACATATATACTAATGTTTGCAAAATTTTTTAAAGTTGCAGTAGCAGTCCCTCATTTGGACATTGTATTCCAAATATTGTAAGTTCAATATTACCAACACGAGTAATTGTATTAGAAAATTCGTTATATTCATAAAACATATAGTATTTTTTTTTTAAATACAAACGACCGTTGGAAAATCGAAAAACTGAATCTATTTTTGAGGGAATTCCTCCAAAATCATCGATGATGGTACCAACGGCTTTTCTGTGATAACTACACTCATCAACTTGTAAATAATATCCATCATCGTAAAATACAAATGTTTTACCGCTATTTGAATTTACAATTCCAGTAATATTAGCTTCCGTATCAGGTTTCCAAATGGCTGTACTTTTTGTATGACTTAATTGAAAAGCGGGGAAATTAATAAAATACATTTTTTTATCAACAATTATAACAATTTGGTCGTTAAGACTTTGATAAATGCCAGTAATTTTAGTAAAATTATGAGGTAAAAATGGAAACCATTTTGTGATCAGTTCAGGACGTTTATATGTAAGTTCATTTAAATGTTTACTCCATACCCATAACTTATGAAATACATATAAACGATTTTTAATAATTATGAATGTATTAACCTTTTTCAAAACACATAAATTTGGATAGGTCTCAGTATTAGTTTTAACATTTGATTTTTCTGTAAATATTGAGTAATAGTTGTTCTTGTTCTTGTTGTATTTGTTGTTGTTGTTGTTCTGGAATCTGTTGAATTTAAGGTTTTTTCTATTGGTTTGCCTAAAAACTCTGTACAGCCAATATATCATCTTCAGTAAGAATGATATCGTTATTTAAAGAAAAAAATTGTATAAAATGAATTCATGATTGCGGTATGATTAGAACTGTGATCAATACCCAAACTGTGTCCAATTTCGTGTATTAAAACTCTTAACATGCTTCTTTTACTTGAACAGTTTGAGTTTGTCAAACTTAAATCCCAATCTTCGTCTTGATCCAGATGAATCTCTATCGTTTTGTTTCTATTTGGATAATATGCATGTGCAAGGACTTTACCTCTACCATCAAATTGATCTGTACAAGGCAAACCCGTGTTAACACAATAATGAAATTGTTTACCGATTGAAATAACAATGTTATAAATTATAATACTTCGAACAAATTTAATGGGTATATGTTTTTTCCAAGCTTTAAATGCAACGTTGGCGATATTGATTAACGTTCTATTAGCCAAATAGAAATGCCATTTTATAGGGTTTACGTTTTCCCATTTAGTATTGACAAGATTGTACGGTATAGGATTGTCACGTACTCCACATCTCGGTCGTTTCATTAATTCCAAGGTTTGATTATTTAATGTTTCATCTACTGGTAGCTTATAATACTCTTGAAAAAGTGCAAGACTTTCCGCCACGTTATTATCCGAGACAATCTTTAATGCCGAATTATTTTCAGGTAAATCTAAATATCCAAATCGATTTAAATAATTTTTAGCAAAATTATCACTTTTAACAAAAGATATTGTTATCAAAACGTAAAAAAAATAAAACATTTTATACATGTTTACGGTGGAACTGCAAATGAAACACTGGAATGTTTTTTGAATATATTATTATTAATATTTATAAAATTATAATACATTTTGTTTGTTAATCCAACTGTTGTGCGAAGCATCAAAACTTAAGAAGGGAAATAAACTATTTGTAATCATTTTACAAATAATTTATTTCCCTTCTTTCGCAATATTTTTTTCACTAAATATATCTTAGGATTTGATGTTTTCTGCAATTCCTCAGCGTAAAAAGCTCCTTGTATAGGATCTTCTTTTTCATCTTCCAATAAATACGTCACCGGGTTGGTAATTTTAATTTTAATAATTTTAAATAATTCAGTTGTCCAATTGAGTGTGTATCCTTTTGCGAACAGCGTTTTTTGTTTACTCAGACGCACCATATCACTCACTCGGAAATTCACATTTCCTGCAATTTTTATATGCGAGTAGACAGTTTTCAAGAGCGCGGTTTCTTTATCACCGCCCGGGAGTACATCAGCTGGTCGCATTCCTATCGTATGGTTACGTTGATTGTTGTATTCTAACGTAACCTTGTTCAAAATATCATACCAGCTGTAACGCCAACGCAAACTAAATTGTCTGTATAGTTTATCTTTTAGCGTGCGGATTAGACGCTCGACAATGGCAGCTTTCATTATCGTATATGTTGAGTAATGATTAATATTATATTTTTTCATTAATGCAGAAAATTGACTGTAATAAAATTCTTTGCCATGATCACACCGGTTTTATTTTTTATAGGGGCAGTCCAGGCGTATTTTGAGAAGCAATCAATTACTACTAGTATATATTTATATCCTTTATTTTCACGAGAGAATAATTGAAACTCTGCAAGATCTATTTGCCACAGATCGTCAACACCTTTAAGTATCGTTCGTCTTCGAGCAAAATTCTTTCTCGCCGGTTTGTGTAACTCTCGCACTACATCCTCTTTACTCATTTTGACTCGAAGGACTCTTTAATGGAGCAAACAACAGATTGATGCTATTTGTTTGACTTAATAATAGCGTATTTAAATCATTTTTAAACTGCCCCCATTTTATATCCATGTTATTGTTAAGCAGTTCTATTTTATGATTTGATGTATTTTTATACGCTTCGAAATCTCTGGATAAACTATTAATCTTCTCCGCCAGATTCTCTTATAATAGAAAAAATTTTGAGTTTATAATTTGAAGAATACTATCAATAACTAAATTAACTTTTGAATTAATATTTTTAAATGATGTGTTCAAATCCTGCAACTGAACGGCACTTACATTATCGACATATCTTTCATTAATCGGTAATTGTAAATATTTTATTCTTTTACCATCAAAGTTGAAATGTTCATCAGCATCACGTTTAAATCCAATACCTGGCGGTCCTCTTACAGCCGTTAAAGGTTTATTTGTTTTAATCTGTGATGAATGACGATCTGTAGAGAATAGCGTGCTTTGTATTTATTTATTAAAAAATTACATCTTCTTCACGCAGTTCCTCCTTGATTGAAGCAATCTCATTATTGTGCAAATTATTCCCTGCATTCCTCGATGCGTGCAATAAACACAAATCATCAAACATCAACAAGTTCGCTTAAATTGTTTCAATACTTGTATTGCGTAGGGGTATGTTGTACTCGCAATTTAGAATCAAAACCTTTGCCGCTGGTATGAGAGCCGGTTGAATTATTGCGAGATTTTTTGTACGTCGGTGATCGATTTTTAAACATAGGCTTAATAAGATCCGTAAATTTTTTACTTTTTGAACTTTGTTTTTGATTCCTTGTATCGTAATTGCGGTGCAATGCATGTGTTTTTTCAAATATTATTTTATAGTTTTTCAAATCATCTTTGTTAAAAATCCGATTGTCTAGTTCTTTCATAAAGAGAAGTTCATACAAGCCTTCAGTTCCAACGTACACGGAATCACCAATTTTAAAATTTTTACCATTGACAAACTCAACATTATAATTTCCAATCGTTCACTTTTTTGTACGAATATCGATATTTATGCCGGTAGACTCATCAAGTTTTCGATCATCTGAAAATCCCTTTCTAACATATTTTCTAGGCAAGTCCAGAAAGGTATCCAAATAAGCCGCATCCCCATATTTTGTTTGATCTGATCCATGATGTACTTCTTTGCTACCATGCGCTACATCTTTATCTTCATGAGGTTTGCGAAGAGGTTTATGAGACTCATGAAGAGGTTTATGAGGCTCATGAAGAAGTTTATGAGGTTTGGGAAGAGGTTTATGAGACTCATAAAGAGGTTTATCAGCTACCTTTTCGTCGTCATGTGATTCCTCTTTGCTCTCATACGGTCTGCGAAGAGGTGTGTGAAATTCGTTGGCATCATTTCATCATACAAAGGCTCTTCTTCATAATCCTCTTCACGCTTTGAGATATCATGCCATTTTGGTAATTTTCTTTTTTGCTGAACCGGCACTTTAACAATATATTTATTTGCTCGACTGTGAGTAATAATTTTCTTCAGGGATTCCAATAACGGCTTATATGTTTTGCTCAAAATCTCATCATTTTCTGATCGATTTATTTTTATGGCAAACAGTGTTTTTCTTATAGCCTTTTTAATATTGATCAGTCGATGTTTAACCGTTTTGTCCGTCATGCTCATTCAAACACTTGTGTGCATTTGATTATTATAATCAATTGTCAACAATTATATAACAATCAAAACATTTGCGGTATCTCTTATTCGGATCACAATCTTTGTTTATTACTATGAATCCGAATTTATCTGCCCAACACAGTCTACGAATTTTTTAAAAATTTTCAAAATCTATGACACTGCTTACATGATCTGCAAACGCATGTTTCAAATTTATTTCATCTAGTTTGAATAATACGATAAAGTTAGCATTATCACGTATCAAGTGTTTGGGTATTCGTGTATAAGTCTGACATAAATAAAATGAATCAATGTTATTGTGTCTCCCCATGCTAAAATATTCCCTGATTTTCTCTTGACCGTCGCATGCAACATCATCAAAAATTAAGATTAAATTTGGTTTGGCATTCTCGGGGCTCATAATTTCCTCATTTTCTTTGAACTAAAAATATTTTATTTTTCGTATTGACTTCATAACGTTTTTCAATAGACGATACTTTAGTTGATATAACGATTTCGAGTAAATATAAATGTTTTCAAAATGTAATCCGTTTTCACTAAACAATAAACTTAACATTGTGTTTGATTTTCCACAATTGGACGGTCCACAAATTAGAGCTCGTACCGAATTTGGCAATAATTCACCGTGACGCATCTCCGTCGTCAAACCCATTCCCGAGACGAACTCATTCATGTTCACGATCGGTAACGACATTTTCTGCTTGACTACCTTCATCGTAATGACATAAAATGGGGTCTGGATCTAGGTTATAAATAAAATTGCTTCATAGTAAATGCATTTGTATCGCGGTGCAGGTATTATCAATTCTTTTATAAATAAGTTACCCATTGAATTACATCTACCAGGGTATTAATACTGTGGACCGGGTACAAAATTAAAAAAGCGTTTGCAAAGAGGTGATCCGGGCGTAAACAAGTTAGACGCCGCATGTAAACTACACGATATCGCATATTCACAACATAAAAATTCAAGTGATAGACACGTAGCGGATAAACAGTTAGCGGAGGTCGCTTGGCAAAAAGTCAAATCTTCAGACATGGGTGAAAAAGCAAGCGCTTTTGCGGTGATGACAGCAATGAAAGTGAAAAAAAAATTGGTTATGGGTATGTCATCAAAGAAAAAAAAAGGAAAGAAAGTTGCAAAAAAAGAGTAAAGAAAGTTGTGTTGCAAAGCGTAATTATGATGAAAGCAAAAAATGCACTAAAATGATTTAAAAATAAAATGAAGCAAAAGAATGCTATAACTGAAGGATCACACATAGCCCTTAATTATCCTACCATTGATACCTATTTTTGCAGGTCTCAGCGCATTGGGTGCGCTTGCGGGTGGTGCATCCGGTATTGCAAAAGCGGTGAACGACGCTACAGACGCATGTAAAAAATTTAGTGAATCTCAACGTCATAATAAAACTATGGAAGCTATTGCTCTTGGTGTAAAAGCGGGGAACGGGCTCTATTAAAAACCGTATAAAATAGGATTAGGACTCTATCTTTAAACATCAAAAAAGTTTGCTACCTCGACGCCCGCTAACCGATAAAGACATAAACATGTTTGCACTTAAACCAAAAATATCATATTTTAGAGAAGTTTTTATGCGTGATACCTTACCGATTCGATCACATAAAAACGAGTCCGGTATTGTTAATCTCAATCGCGTGAGAGGGAACAGTACACATTGGGTTGCATACAAGAAACGTGGAAATTTTGTAAAATACTTAGACAGTTTTGGTGATCTTTCTCCCCCAAAAGAACTCTTAAAATATTTTTGAGGTAGTGAAATAACATATAACCATAATAGACCAAGATTTTAATACATTTAACTGCGGTCATGTCTCAAACGTTTACTCTGCAAAGTGATAATAGCGTGCTCTCAGAGAATTATTATCCACCAATTGAATTAGACCCTAACAAAAATTATTATTTAGGTCTGATTGGTTTTCAATCTTACAACACTATTCCCAATATTGAAGACGGTTGTAATAAGTTTTACTACAAGTATAATGGTGATTAAGTAATTGAGATACCCACCGGTTCTTATGAAATTACCGATATCGAAACGTATTTGCAATCTATCCTAAAAGGTAGATCAACTAACAAGGACACAGACGACAAATCGCTAATTAGCCTAAAACCGAACAATAATACCTTAAAGTGCGAGATTTTGTGTAAAAACGACATAGACTCTTCACCGTCCGACAGTATCGGTACATTACTCGGGTATTCCAGTAAAATTTTGAAAGCAAACAACTTGTATTTATTTGATCTACCCGTTCAAATTATAAAAGTGTCAAGCATTAGACTTGAGTGTAATATTGTGACGGGTGCTAATTACTGTGATAAATTATTTGCTCTTAACATAGAACCACGAAATATTTATTATTTGACAACATTACTATAACTCTTAAAGACCAAAACGGGTTGCCTGTAAATTTTAGAGGAGAGAACATATTAGTTAGACTCGAATTAAAATCGTAATGGGAATTCAATTTCACAATTCGGAACTTAATAAAGAAGCGATGATAACAATTAAAAATATCACTCGTCGTTCGTCATCGATAGAACTAACACGTCACGATCTGTTAAGACTCGCGTTGTTGGGTTACAAAGTAAAATAGAGAAACTAGGTATTTTTGAAAAATTCAGAGAAGACGAGACCATTGTTAAGGAAGAATTTCATAGTTATTAACCGATAACACAATCGTTTAACAACAACGATGAAATTTGCATTATAATACAACAACAGGATATACTCACGCTGCCTCCCAATAGCTATCTATACATCTCCGGTAAAACCAGTAATCCTGCTGACGCTAATTTTAAATAGACCACAAATGCTTGGGCATTTTTTTTAGAGAAATTAGTTATAACATTAATGAAGTAGAAGTCGACAAAACTAAAGATGTGGGAATTACCACTACAATTAAGGGATACATCTCGTATAGCAAGGAAGATCTGAGAAGTTTGGAGTTGAGTGGATGAAATAAGAACCTATTTTGATACAAACCAAAAGTTTTACGCAATTTTACCTCTCAAATGTCTTTTGGGGTTTGCTGAAGATTACAAAAAAGTTATGGTAAATGTAAAACAGAAGTTAATTTTACATAGGGTTACAACTGATATAAACTGTTATACAACCACTAAAGACCCCCAGATTAGCATAGACAAAATCGAATGGCGCATACAACATATTCAACCGAGCGATGAAATAAAATTACAATTGTTGACCAAATTTCAATCAGATGCTCCTATTTTGATACCATTTCGCAGATGGGATTTACACGATTACCATCTCTTAGAAAAACCGATAAGGATGTTTGGTTAGTCAAAACCTCAACCCATCTAAAAAAACCCCGGTATGTAATAATCGCATTTCGTGAGGATAAATTGGCAAAAAAAGATAAAAATGCAAGTCATTTTTCATTGTTCGATTAGAAATTTGACTGTGTATTTGAATTTGGAGTCTTATCCGTATGATAAATTAAATCAAGATGTGCTCAGCGGTGAATACACTGCTTCTTATTATGCATACACAAAGTTCCAAAGCAGTTATTATGGACATTTCAATCAGTTGATGTTAACCTATGCACAATTTAAAAATCGCATGTTATATGTATTTGACGTTTCGAAGCAAAACGAGAGCATAAAATCATCCAGAATTGATTTAAAAATTGAGATGGAAGGACATCATGCGTTTCAAAACAACACCAGAGCATATTGTCTCATATTATACGACAGTGTGGTCGAGTACAGACATCTCTCGGGTCTAGTAAGAAAACTGATTTAAAATGAAACGCACCGTTAGATTTACTACTGAAAACCCTCAGATTTTTTTCACTGATTGTCAGAGTAGTAATATTAGTGGAATCGAATGGTTGATTGTAGCACAAAATATACTGCGATTTCAACGAAGAATTCAAAAAGCTTCATCTCTGCTGGAACCAATACTGACACCGGAACATCGAAGAAAAATGATTAAAATTGCATTAATCGACATTCAAGGTATTATTGTTAACAATAGTTTTACGCCTAAAGAACTATGTATAACCACAGACGGAAGCAATTTTTACACGCATCTTCAAACCGATAATACCGTTTAAGGAGCTGACTCGTTCTGAAAAACGCCAGGTCCGTTGGCTTGAAAATAAATATCACGGACTTTGCTACAGAAATGGATATATATCGCTAGATGAATTAGTGAATATTTTAAAGTATTTTCTTAGTGGTACCTGTTGTGTATTTGTCAAAGGTCACTAGAATAAAATATTATTAGATAACAGTATTGACAATTTACATGTGATTAATCTTGAAAATGAATTTATTGAAGATATTGTTAAATTGACAGCGACTAAGCATAATTGTTTAAATCATGTAAAAGATGTATCATTTTGCGCCACCGAAAATGTTAAGATTTTAAGCAAATATTTGTTTTGAACTTTTTCTTAATAATAAATAATAACTGTTAAATAAATAATTATATAAAATAAATGTAAATCTATATAATTCATTTTTAAAATAAATGTATAAATTATATTATGTTGTTTTTAAAATAAGTCTTCAATCTTCGTCCTCTCTATTGATACTGCTAAATTTTTGTGTCCCCGCGCCTCCCGCTCCGACGCTCGCGCTGTCGCCAGCGCCGGCGCTAACGTTAGCGCCGGCCCCAACGCTGAGTAATTAGTTATTAACAGCTATTAACATACACACACACACACATTTTTGTATTTTTAGCGCTTAGGAGCAGGTCAAGTGGAACTTTTTATTTTATATTCGTAACGTACGCATCGAGCGCTTTCATTTGAGTACAATGAAGGCTCTATTTGCAGCACCGGAAGTCGTACATCTGGTCGCCATTTTTTATTTTGAGATAAAGATAACTAACCACTTCCGGTCGCCATCTTGGATTTATTTTTGACGCACCCTGTATATACAAAGTCTTTTGAACACCCTGTATACATGTTCATACAAACATTACGTTTAAGTTCTCCATCCCACTCTTTTGTATTACTCGCACTCATACGTTCTTATGGAAAATTTGCATAAACAGGAAGTCGCTGATAACAGCTGATAAGAGCTCGCGCCGAGCGTTGCGGCAGTGGGAACCACCGGAAGGGGGCGGAGCTACCAATGCTATTAACATACACTTTTTTCTCAGCACAGAGTGGCCCACATACTACTAAAAGTGTTTCGGTATCTTGTTTGCTATCTGCAGCAAGTCTTGTCAAGCATGTGTTGTAATATTTAAAGAAATGTAGCCAGCTTAATCGTTCTAAACAAAACTCAATTAAATCGGTCACATTAAAAAGTTTATCAATTGCGGTTTTATTTAATGAGATTGTGATACCTTTTCTCTCGATGACAATCACTTTTTGTTTGTATTTATTCAAATCTAAATAACAGTCTTCAAAAAATTTTATTTTTGGTTTAACGTTGTCGGGATCTTCATTATCAATTTTATAAAATTTACATAATGAACAACGCTTTCTTTTCTTACTGTCAGACTGCTTTTGCAAACTAGTTTGAATTATGTTTTTATATTTTAATAACTCATTCTATTCGACGTGTGTAAATGATATATTATTTGCTCTAATAGATAATGATATCATGATACAATGATAAAATTCACGGACGGGGCTCAAGCCGATAGACTTTTAAATTTTTTGCCTAAGGATAATTTACTTTGTTGATCAACCGAACTTCATTTAACACTTGTTTATCGTGATCCACTAACATATTGTTTATAAAATTGTCTATTGGATTGCTATTGTCTTTGCTACTAGACTCGATTGAAACACAAGGCACATTCACTATGGCAGACATCTTTGGCAATACTAACTAAAGTAAAGAAAATATGATTTAATTTTTCCATAAGATTACAGGTAAATCGAAACACAGTTTAAAGATATATGTGAATTCTAGTTAAATCAAGCAAATAATATTAAGATTCATAATTTAATACTAGATCATTAATAATTTAATTTGCGATTATGCCTATCTCACAGGACGTCGTTGCCGGCCGCCAGAACAAAGGCAAGAAACTTTACGAAAATAGTAGGAAAAGGAATATATATTTAAGTCAGCAAGCAGCAACACCAGTATGCCGCATTATACAGAGGTTAACAGTGACTGTCTAAGTGATAGTTTGTTCGACGATTTTGTGATAATCAACAATGGGTCGTACGTCACCACCACCAACCAAGAAGAGCCGAGTCTCCTTCATGACGCAGGACATCTTAGAGTAGAATCAATTAGTGAAGAGCGACCAGGAGGATCAAGAGATCCAAGTAACAGTGAAAGACAATTTCTTTTAATATCACCTGTCGAACTTGTGGATCGACAATCGCACGATGAAGCTAATTTTACCCATATTAACAAAAATTCTCCTCGCCTTAACGTTAGAGAATTTATTCAAAGTGAAGTGGGAAGTACAAATAGTGGCTAGAAGTACCGATGTGAAGACACCAACAAACCCCACCAACAAAACTAGTTTGACTAAAAATGCATTTGCTCGGTTATTAATGATCAAACAAAATAAATAAATAAATACACCATTCGATAGCTCTTGATTCGGTGATATATAACATGTGCAGTTAAAAAAATTTCGTAATGAATGGCTTAATTAACAAACATAATTAGTCCTAATTAACAAACCGATCTACGCAAAAAAAATTGCCTGACCACGGCTTGTGTACGTACTACGGCTAATTGAAAATTGATTAAAAAAACTAATCAGAAATTAATTACTCGATAACCGTGCGTCGGAGAAAACTGATAAATACACTGAAATAGGATACGGATATGTAGAACAACTTCCAACAAAAAAATGCTTCTGACCACAGTTTTTAAACAAGTTATGACGTATCATCATTTTGTGCGACTTAGTTATATCAGAAATTTCAAGAGCAATCGAATGGTGTTCTTATTTATTTTTTTTGATTATTAATAACCGAGCAAATGCATTTTTAGTCAACCTAGTTTTGTTGATGTCTTCACATCGGTGCTAGAAGTAGGGTTTGACAGCCGGTTCTGGAACCACCTCCACCTCATTTTTTAATATGTAGATTGGCCTATGGTGACGTGACGAGAATGAGCGAAATACCTCCCACCGCTATGACATAATGCTTGTGGTTGTGGGGTGAAGGGGGAGATATAGGGTAAAGCCATAAGGATGGGAAAGCTAAAACGGCACTATAAGGGTGGGGAATCCAAAACGGCACTACGACAATACGACAAACGTGGGGTTCGGAAAACCAAATCTCTTGTCAGAACGACTCTAGGACCATCCCTAACGAAGATACTATATTTTAGAGATGTTTTTATGCGCGATGTCATGCCGATTAAACCTCATAAAAACGAGTCCGGTATTGTTAATCTAGATTGTTCGAGAATAAATGGTACGCATTGGGTCGCATACAAAAAACGTCAAAATCCTGTAAAATACTTTGACAGTTTTGGTGACCCCCCGCCACCTAAAGATCTTTTAAAATATTTTTGAGGTAGTGAAATTACTTACAACTACGATAGATATCAAAATTTTTGTATGGAATTTTTAGTATAAATATAACCAAAAATCTTAGAGTCACAAACAGTCATGTCTCATACCTTTACTCTTCAAAGTGATAGTAGCGTGTTTTCCGAGAATTATTATCCCCCAATCGAGTTAGACCCCAACAAAAACTATTATTTAGGTCTGATTGGTTTGCAAACGTACAACACTATTCCGAACATAGAGGAAAGATGTAACAAGTTTTATTACAAACATAACGGTAACACAGTAATCAACATACCTACCGGATCCTATGAGATTACGGATATTGAAGCATATTTACAATTTTCTAGAAAAATTATGAGTGCAAATATATTACATTTGTCTGATTTATTGGTTAAAATTATAAAAATATTGAGCATTCGACTTGAGTGTATCATTGTGTCGGGGTCATTTAACGGAAATAAATTATCGCACACAATTTTTGAATTTTCACCTTCCGTCGATCCGGGATTTGCAATTAACATAGAACCGCAAAATATTTTATATTTACCTGTAAACGTGCGTTACATCAATAACATTACTATACAAGTTAATGATCAAAACGGATTGCCAGTAAATTTTAGAGGAGAGAACATTTTAGTCAGACTCCAATTGAAATTGTAATGGGTATTCAATTTCACCATCTGGGAAATAATAAAGGGAGACCAACTATTAAAAATATCACTCATCGTTTTTCATCGATAGGACTAGCACGTCAAGACCTGTTAAAACTTTCGTCGTTGAGTTACAAAGTGAAATAGAAAAACAAAATATTGTTGAAAAATTCAGAGAAGATGAGACTATTGTTAAAGAAGAATTTCATAGTTATCAACCAATAAAGAAATCGTTTAACAACAACAATGAAATTCGCATTATAATACAACCACAGGACATTTTCACATTACCTTTCAATAGCTATCTATACATCTCCGGTAAAACCGATAATCCTGCTGACGCAAATTTTAAATGGACCACAAATGCTTGGGCGTTTTTCTTTAGAGAAAAAGATGTAGAAATTACCACCACAATTAAAGGATACATCTCGTATAGTAAAGAAGAACTAAGAAGTTTGGAGTTGAGTGGATGGAATTAGACATTAGACTCTGGAATGAAAACCTATTTTGATACAAACCAAAAGTTTTACGCAATTTTACCTCTGAAGTGCTTTTTAGGATTTGCTAAAAATTACAAATAAGTTATGGTAAATGTAAAACAGGAGTTATTTTTACATAGGGCTACAACTGATACAAACTGTTATACAAGCACTAAAGATCCCAAGATTATCATAGACAAAATCGAGTGGCACATACAACATATTCAACCGTGCGATGAAGTAAAATTACAATTGTTATCCAACATTCAATCAGACGCTTCTATTTTAATACCTTTTTACAGATTTACAAGAATTACCATCTATTAAAAAAACTGATAAGGATGTTTGGTTAGTCAAAACTTCGACTCATCTAAAATAACCTCGGTATGTGATAGTAGCATTTCAAGAGGATAAACTGGGAAAAAATGATAAAAATGCAAGTCATTATAATCATTGTTGATTTAGAAGTTTAACTGTGCAATTCGGAATCTTATCCGTATGATAAATTAAATCAAGATGTGTTGAACGGTGAATACACTGCTTCTTATTATGCGTATACAAAGTTCCATAACAGTTATTATGGACGTTTCAATCTACCGATGTATAGCTACGCGCAATTTAAGACTCAAATGCTATATGTATTTGACGTTTCGAGGTAAAATGAGAGCATAAAGTTGTCAACGGTACACCTGAAAATTGAGATGGAGGGTCATCACGCATTTTAAAAAAACACTCCAGCATATTACCTTATAATGTACGACAGTGTAGTCGAATACAGACCGCTATCGGGGTTGGTTTAAAAACTAATGTGATGGGAAAAAAATTCAATAAACCTAAAATCAATCTGAAGAATCTAACATAAAATAAACAATTCCAACATAGAATTAGAAACTGTATATTGGAACAGAGAAGAAAAAATACATCACCTCCTCAATTGAGAGGAGCCTTATTTAGTGCAGTTCATACCGTTGAAGAGTACACTTCATATAACATGATTATTATATTAGCCGTCGATATGCAAGGATTTGTAATTGCAAATCAATTTATACCAAAGGAAATAAGTATAGCTACAAATTATAAAAATATTCACACCTATTTGATGAAACCGACAATCGACTACTCATGTTTAACATCGAAGGAAAAAATTCAAACCAGATGGTTGGAAAACAATTACCACTCAATACAATATTCCGGTGGGCACATCGATATGGTAGAGATTAACAACATCTTTTACGGATTTACCCAGAATTTATCCGATGTAACGTGTGTGGTTAAGGGTGTTCAAAGGAAAGACTTTTTTAAACAGACATTTTTTGAATTTTACTATATTAAATTTAGAAGGTGAAATTAATGCCCCAAAGTTTGAAAAATGCACTCATTTCTGTGTAAATCACATGGACAAATTTAGTAATTGCTTATTTCAGAAAGTTAAAAAAATTTGTGCTTATTTAAATAATAATTAAATTTTATATAAATGATTTTTTTTTACTATATAAATAATAAGGGTATATGTGCTGTTGACAATGTGTCATCATTATGTAATTATCTTAAAAATAAATACAAATAAATAAATAAAGTAAATAAAATTGTGTTTTTATTTTAAAATAATATAAATGCTTAATAAAATATAATTTATTATCAATAGGAAATATGTGGTAACAAATATACATATAAAAGAAGAACAATTAGTATATATCCCATATTGAATAATTATATTATAAAAATCATGTTTAACTCATTAATTTTTTTGAAATAGCTACAAAAAAAGTGATAAATCAAATGAAATAATATAATATAAATATAATATTTATCAATTACAAATACCTAAATCTGTACGCGACAATTTACTGCAATATTGGTATGAAGATCCTTTCGAGAGATTTTTTAACACCTTCCTCAGTTTTTACATGTTATGAGAACATGTCATTTGAGGTAATTCAGTCGTGGAGCACCAATAATTTAAAAATAGTGATATATAATTTGTTTAAACTTTTATGAAAACATGCCCGAGGATGACCCCAATATTTGCGTTTGGGAAAAATATTACGTAAACGTAAAAACATTGGAAAAAGTGTGTAGGGCCTGTAAAGAAAAATATAACGTCGCGGTAGTGTTTAATTATTCACCAAGGGTTCATTTTATAAGTGTCACAGATCATTATAAAAATTACACTAAAGAAAACATCTTTAATTTTTTCGTATGAAGATCGAGCGGATGGTGCTGCAGCTGTCTAAAAAAACCTCTTTTTTTAGAGTACCACCGAGTGTAACAATATAGTACATAATTATTATGGGTATGAATCTATGTTTAACTCATGGATGACTGATGATATTGACGAATAAACTTATTGTAATTATTTTATAAATTTAATAATAAAATAAAATTGTTATATTAAGGGGAAAAAGAGTTCTATAAAATTGTTTTGTGATCAGTAATACATCAGTATGCTATATATAAAAAACCTGCCTACCTATTAACTTATTTTACCTATAATAAATAAATAAATAACTAAATAAATAAATTAAAATACATTTTATAAATATTTTTTTTATTTAAGCATATTTAATTTTTAAAATACATTTAATAAAAAATAAATATTTTTTTTATTTAGCTTATTTAAACATTTTTAATTAATATTGTTAATTAATATTGATAAGTAGTGAAACATGTTTCAGAGTGGCTCAAATGAGGGTGCAGCAAATTGGATGAGACAACTGTAACAATATAAATTAAAAATTAGTTTTAAATATTAAATTGCTGAAAAAAATGAATATAGCAAATATATTTAATACTTACATTGTTTAACCTACTCGGTCGATTTTTACGATAGGAAATTTTTTGCCATTAACATGGCCAATCCTCGTAACTTCGAAATAGCAAGCCTTTTTATAGTTCTCATTCAGGTCGACGATGGCCTCATCAGTGAAAGTGTGTTTTTTTGGTAGCCAGGAGGCGAAATCAAAAGTTGATACCAGGATTTATGATCCATATCTGGTTTCAATTTTGAAAATTTTATCTATCGTAAACTTATAGCCTATCTGTAGATCTACAAGGTTACTGACATAGTTGATTTAGTTTTGAAAAATCCATTTTGTATTATGCAGTAGTAGTAATGTATTAAAACTAAACTAGATAATAATTAATTTCATTTATATACTCACATAAACTTTGATAAAGAAAAATGGTAAACCAAGACAACACACACTATCAGATATAATCTATGTTCAAATATATAATAACAAAAACAAACAAAAAATATAAAACCGCAAAATTTCATAAACTAAATTATGATCTAGTAGATTTAATAATGAACCGCAATTACATTTTTATGACAAATCAACCTTTGTGGTAACTAATCATAACACATTATCAAACAAAACAACAATTTTATTAATATAAATTACATAACAAGTAATAATATTAAACGAAAATTTTATTCTATTGGTATATTCATGTTTTCCCAAGCTAAGGTTAAGCTAAACATGCATCATCATTTTTATTTTGAATGTTTATGCATGCCTGAGTTTTTCTTATTTGTGTTGGTAGTTCAATAAATGAAGATCCTCGAATAGCAAGAGCAGTGTATTTATTAATATTTATTTGAAAATGCGATATATTTACTAATGCCCATCCGCTACCTCTTTCTTGAAACTTTTCACTCTTTTTACATATTATATTGGAGAATTGATCTAATATTTCATTTAAATCTGAAATGAGTGTTATAATTGTATTTTTTGTATTAAAAGATTTTAAGTCGGTTTCATAATCTTCCCCATCTTTATTTCTTATATAATCAGCAAATAATTGCATATTCACTTGTAAACCTTTCTCCGATTTTCTCAGTAGTTCTATAATGATAGTATCGAAGCTTTATGTTTATTAATAAATGATGGTATATCTACAATAGTTGATGAACTTGGTCTAATTCTATATGTAGCTATTCTATTTCTATTCCATCTAGGTCAGCTACTTATGAAGAACTTTTATTCAAATGTTTCTGCAATCGTAGATGTCCTTTATATTTACTCAACGAAGTAAAATCTAAACAGCATAAATCACACTTCATCTTTATTTATTTTTTTTTGTTATTGCTATATCAACGTTTTCATTGTTATCGGAATCGGGAGAAGGTCTCTTGTATGTAGCTTTAACCTTCATGGTTTTCTTTGGCGACTGCAAATGGTTATCTATATTTCAGAATAAAAAATGGCGACCGGATATGTCACTTCCGTTGTTGCAAAAAAGGCCGTCATTGTACTCAAACAGAAACGCTTGTTGCGTAGGTTGCAAGTCTGAAACAAAAACTGATTCTGGACCTGCTGTATATGAAACAGAAACAAAATATGCATTGTTAAAAAGAAGGCAGGCATCCATCTAGCAGCAATAACAAACAACAGCAACAACATAGTGTTTTTTTGTAATCGGCCATTCTACTTTACCGACATTATTTTTGGCTCAACATTTAAACATTTTTCAATCGGCCTCCCTATTTTACCGACATAATTTTTGGCGCAAAATTCAAAATTGACGGTTGACAAGTTTTTGTTGTATCAGTTATGGTTCTGGACCAAATTCCTATAAGGTTTACATTGGAGGTCTAAATTTACATTTCCCAAGTGCCTCCCTCTTTGTGACCGGGATTTTTTGTTGGGGCCAAGTGGAAATTTGTTTGAGGCTTAGTGCAAAGAGCTGAGTCTTGGTTGAGAAGAGACAACTAATGTAAATTGTTTTTATAATGGTATTATTTTGATAAAAATGCATAAGGAAATATGAATGATTAAGTCACCGGTGTATGCATACGCGCTTATCAGTCGTTGAAGGTTATATTCTGGTAAAAAATAATAGATTAAAAATATTTTTCATGAATTAATTAAGTGTGTGTGACAAAAGTAAGCCATGGCAGAGTGTGAGTTGCTGTTATTGCATTGTGAAAATGGAATCACCATCTCTGTTATCGATGATTCAAAATATCTTCCATATCACATGTCCAAACAGACCTAAAAAAAAAGATTTATCGACCGATAAACGTGTTTGTAAACATATAAATTTTGAAAAAGTCTTAAGAAAAAGAAGAAAAACTCAACATCAATAATAAAATTACGGACGGTGTTTTGAAATATTCCAGAATTGGTCTCTTATTTTATATAATTAGAAAAATTCATTATTGTGTGGCATGTTATTATGCAAACATGGATTGGAATTTTAGATTGTTTTACTCTAAACATTGCAACATACTATTTCAAGATGTTTTATATAAATATTGTACAAACTGCCAAAATTCAATTACATTAATAAGTGAATTAATAAATTGTTCAACATGTGTTAAAAAAATGAACAATTACAAGAGCGCATTTAATAACTAGTACGAGTTAAAATTAATAATTAACCACATTCATATTTCTGTTTATCGCTTTAAAATATGTTAGTTTATAAGGAAAATAATATTAAAATTGCAATAGATTGCACACACACACAATTGATTAGTATAAAGCAAGTCGTTAGAGAGAATACACCCACACCCACAATCGATCAACATAGATTTTAGTAATTTAACCAGTATCAATAAATGTTCTACATATAAACTGATTCTTAAAGTTACCGACTTGGAACTTACAAAAAATATAAAATATATGGAGGCTTCCCAAAAAATTTATTGCAGTTTTTCACGGCAAGGCTATTGAAGATTACAATCTAAATTATTCTGGCAGCCTTTATATAATGCTAGAACGCATTGATGAAGTTGGAGATCGGCAATACTCAATTGTGAAAATAGAAAAATACTAAATACATAATAATAATGTAAGTATACATATATATATATATATATATATATATATATATATATATATATATATATATATATATATATATATATAATAGAAATTGTAACGTTACTCTGTAGACTTTACTAACCTATGAAATGGTTTTGAGTTTATTAATTCATTTATTTATACTTGTTTTTTTTCCAATTCCAAGATTCAGTCCAGTCAGTCATCTGCGTTTTATATGTGTCACAATTATTGTGAATGTAAAATTGTTAATTGTGTATACCTAATCATTATATTATAGTTTTATATATATATATATATATTATATATTTTATGAATGTATATGTAATATATATATTTCTTAAATACTTAATGTTTAATTAAATATTATTTTAACTAATATTTGAATGATATAATTTTTCTATATTTACCCTTATATTAATTTCCGATTTAGTAAATTATGCCAAGGTGACGTAACGTCGAGTGCAAAAACCGCAAGACTTATAATCTAGAAGTAAGTATCTTAGTATAACAAATTTTTAAAAATCATTATGTCAGATACACGTTTAGTTTGTGATAAGTGTAATCAGTTATTTACAAGAAACCATTCGCTGTGTAGACACCAAATAGTATGTACTCAATCAAATGTTAAGAATCAATTCACTTTATGTGTTAAACAGTTTTCAAGTTTTGATAATTTAAATAGATATTTTTAAAAACATTTAGAAAATATATTGTGTGACAAAAGTGGTGCAATAATAATTGGCGGTACAGCATATCTAGGACATATGAAAGTGTGTCATTCTGAAATTGATATTAGTATCGAGCAAAACAAGATGTCGAAACCACGAGTAAATGTTTTAGTTAAATTGTCTTGCAATGATTGGTCTGAAACATTTGATTCCAATTCATTTCATCAAACGTAATATTCGTGGAGAAATTTGTCAATGCTCATTACGCTATGCTAAAGCTAATAATAAATAAATGTATGATTATGATCCAACAAAACCCTCTACGTATTTACATCATGTAGGTTCAAACAATTTGTATGGTTGGGCTATGTCCCAACTCATACCTTATGGGGGATTTAAATGGCTTACTGCAAATGAAATTCAAAATTTTAATGTTTCAAATATTTCAAAAAAATTCCCAATAGGAAAGTTGATATATAATAGATTTGCATAAGTACCATAATGATTTATCTTTTTTAGCTGAAAATACTGTTTCACCACTAGCCTTTAATAATACTAAACTTATCCCAAACTTGTTTAATAAATCTAACTATGTCATACATTACAAACACTTACATTTTCCTCTGAGTAATGTTTTAAAACTTAATAAAATTCATCGTATCTTAATGTTTAATCAATCAGACTTTCTCAAAGAATATATTGATTTAATCAATAATTTAAGAAAACTGTCAATGAACAAATTCGAAAAAGATTTTTTTAAACTAATGAATAACTTAGTATACGAAAAAACTATAGAAAATGTTGATAAGAGAGTTAATGTAAAACTAGTTAATTATTGGAATGTTATAGGTAATAGAAGAGGTGTACAAAGCTTAATTGCAAAACCAAATTTTAAAAATATTCAATTTTTACAGAAAATGTAGCTGCTATTCAATTAGAACGTTTTAAGGTTATATATAATAAACCATTTTATATTAGATTTGCTGTACTCGAATGAATGATTTTTTCTACAATTTTTTATTAAAAAAATATGGTAATCATAAAATTAAACTTTGCTCTATGGATACTAATAGTTTTACATCATTGATTGAGACATCTGATGTAGACGATGATATGAAGGAACATTTGCATATATTTGATACTAGTTAACTACAACCCTAACAATCCATATAAAATGCCAATACAAAATAAGGGCATACTAGGCATAATGAAGGATGAAAATCAAGGACGAATAATGCGCAAATTTTTTGAAATCGGATCTAAAGTATATGCATCTAATGTGGAAAGTGATTGGAAAAAAAAGATTAAAGGTGTGAAGAAATGTGTTGTAAGTAGTATAAAAAGGGGGTTTAAAAAAAAACTTACTTTGATGCGAGTGATGTAAAATGTATTGCATATCCATCAAGGGTATTTCGGGACGGTTTTTCATTTTTTAAAATATAATGTGTGAAGTGTAAGTGCAGTTGCTTAAGTATGTCATGCGGGGTATTAAATGAAAGCTGATACGACGAGGGTTTCAAAAATGTGCATGTAATGGCAGCGCGCCCATTGTGCGGGTGTTCAGGGTGAGTTTAATGTTTAAATAAATCCGTTGGAAGAGTCAATTTTGCAGGTAAGTAGTGTTGTATGGTATTAAATAAAAGAGAAAAAAAATTGGATTAAAAAATGGCTATGAAAATGTTTGAAATGTCTTGTTAGAATTGAATTATTAATTTAAATTAAATTGTATTGATAAGAGGTTGGAGTGATAGGGCAATAAGAGTTTGCGCTTGCTAATTTGTTTCAATGGGAGACACGTAGTTATTAAAACGCATGCGCTATTGTGCCGCTGCAGGACGTCACAGTGACGCGAACTAAATAAAGTTAAATCTAATTGCGGGCAAAAATAATGAATCTGCAGTATCAATGGAAGATATTGCATTAAAAATAATTTAAAAAAATTATCTTAGAATATCAATGAGTGCTATATTTATTTAAAACCACATCTTAGAACGGTGAAAAATTAAATGGTATAAAAACATTTAAATTTAGTTTAAAATTGCGCTTTGCTTCGTTTGATTCAGTATTTTTTTATTATTTTGCTTGCTTTTAAATGGCATTATAAAATATAGTTGAATATATATTTTTAATTAAATTGTCAGCACCAATAATAATAGATTTCAATATTAAATCAATACATTTTCTCAAAAATCAAACGTTCCTAGAATTTAAAGTATTTGATTATCACTTTTCATATCAACTAAATATAGATCGAAATAATTGTTATGGAGATGTATTAGATTTTCAGATTTTACGCATTAACTTGGTTGTTGATTTTGCTTATTGGTATTATATCGATGAAGATATACTAGAAAAAAAGCAGAATTATATGCCATAAAGAAATACGTTTATGAAGTGCGATATGAAGACTGTTATATTATCAAAGATGATTCAGAGAAATAATAATAATAACGTATAGATCCGTTTAGTCATGTCCAGCCCCATGGTTTTGTTTAAGAGAATTATTTTAAAACAGATAATGATTATATTTGTAAAAATTGTGCTAAAATTACTAAAAATTACAATAAGAAAAAAGCACACTATTTAGTATCTATTTATGACATACAATTTAAAAAATGCTATTTATGTGAGTATGAAGTCCAGCATCTACATTTGCCAGAAAATTGTTTCAATTGCGAAGAAATTACGGTTGTAGAACATGGTCAAGGATATAAGTGTCTCAATAGATTAAGTAAAAAAAAATGAGTACAATATGCATATATAATAAATAAATAAAATGGTAAAGAACGGTCCAAAAACGGTTCTACTTTGGATTATTTTTATAATGAGAAAGTGCTCTTATTAACTATTTCGACGAGAAGTAATTCAAAGTAACAGGCCTTTTTATAATTTCCATTGAATTCTTTAATTGCCTCGTCGGTAAAAACTTCCGCAAAATCAAATGTGATGGTTTATAGCGCGTTTTATTGATGATAAATAAATATCCAATCTCTAGATCGGCAAGATTACAAACTTCCTTCGTAACTAATTGTTTATAATAGCGGTAGCGGTAACAATTGCAAGACAAGTGAGGTTCTTGCAGTTCCTTCATCAGACCAAGCTGAAAAACCCCTACGTCACAGTCACGGGGTTGCAAAGCGTAGCGAGACGGCAAAAAAGCGCGTGCAATGGCAGTGGTGGCGCGGCCATCCCAGTTGGTATTGAAATGATTGTTTACAGACTACTGAGGATATTGAGTTTACTTTTTATAAAATACTTTTTTAGGTGTAAGGAAACATGCCACTTTGGTATTGCCTCTGATCCATTATAAATAGTTATTTGACTGGACAATTGATTATTAGGTTAAAAAAAATCAAACTTAACTGATTTGAAGATACATTCTGTTGATATAACACTATTGTTATGATTAAATTCTTTAAATGTTGTTGCATCATTGCATGTATTTTTTGAGAACAGGTAACTACCAAAAAATTAATTTTACTCTTATCATGCAAATGATTAAGGTTATTTGTTTCCGGTTGGTATCCTGCTGCTTTTTCTTCAGATTTCGGTTCTTTTTTTTGACTTCTAGAACTAAAATATTCCTTGTTGTCTTAATTTTATATTTAAAGATTGTTATCCATCTTTTTATCTCGGAGATTGTAAAAGTTTCTTTTTGAAGGTAGCCGTTCAAAGACCATTTTGCCATAAGTTAACTTCCGGCTTATTTCCAGTTCGATAATGAGCCCTGGGTGCCCGTTGGACGCCAAGTTGTAACAAAACGGTTGACTGCCACGTGTTTTGTCCGGGGTGGATTATGATAATACGAGTAGCAAATTTGTGATCAACAGGGTTCTGATTTCGAGTTTCTAGATGCCTCGGACGCCACTACATATTAATGTGGACCGGAAGAAAAAGAAAGGAAAAATAATAATTAAAAAAAAGGATGTAAAACAAAAGATTTATTCATAAATTAACGGCAATGTTTAGAAAAACTAAATATAAGATTCAACGAGAAAAGGTTAACATATATATATATATATATATATATATATATATATATATATAGAGATGTTAACTCCCTTATAGAGGCGTTTTCGCGCACAATTTTAACCTGATCGAGGCGTTGAAATTTTAGAAGCGAGCGCTCGCACCAGCGCACATAAACAACCAGTTCGAGGCGTCTAGCGGTTAGTACTAATTTTGCTCGACTAGATGGCTACTGCAGCAGGTTTTAAGAAATATGCACAAATCTCGATAACATATGTTGTTTTCATTAAATCTTGGAAGTTGCAGCGTAGATAAATATTTCGTAATATTATATATTTTTTCTAAATAAAAATGTTTGTTTATAAATAATTCAATTGATTAATAAACAAAATAATAAATAGTAAAGTACAATCAAAAAGTAGTTTGATGCAAACGATTTAGTTATTAGAAATAAATAATTACTCAATTGTACTGAAACAACTGCTATATATTGAATTAAAAAAAAAAGAATAAATATTGAATATTGAGTATTTTATTAAAAATTGTTTAATAAAAAAAAAATTGCTAATTCCAAAAATTACTTACTTACGTTACAATGTCAGTTGTTTTGATTATTAATAATATAATAAATTTAATAAAACATAACTATTATTATTTAAATTTAATAAATAAATAGGAGGCATTGCGTTGCTACCTCTGCCGATAACTATTATGCATAAAAACAAACAATCTTACATTCCTATCACTTTCAAACTTTTTTATAGAGGCGTTTTGCGCATACTTTTAACCTGATCGAGGCGTTGAAGTTTTTGATAAAAGCGCCCGGTCCAGGCGCACAAAAACACTCAGTTTGAGGCTTCTAGCGATTTTTCACGCTTATTTTTGACTGGTTCGAGGCGTCTAAGCTTCTAATAAGTTGTTTGTATGCGCTGCTAGACGCATCAGTAGGCATCCACAAATCAAAATCATTGTTTGAATATTATTTGTAAATGATTATAAGAAGCTCTAATTAGATTTAGAATTATTTAATATACATAATTATTTGAAACAACAGTAACAATGTTATTTTAACAAAAATGTTAATAACTTTTTTTTAATCACAAAAAAAATATTTTTTAAAAAATATAGTTGTCAATAAATATCGTCATCAGTTTTATAAAATATCCACAATTTTACATTTTTGTACATGTTTATGTCTGAAACATACAGATATTTTGCGGTTTATAACATATTTAAATAGTCAATGTGTATCTGTAACCATAGTAATAATTGTACATTTATACAATAACCGCATTAACTATCTCGTAAAAGCGAAATTTTATGCACATTTTACCGTTAAAATTTAAGGTAAGCTAAGCTCCCGCTTCAGGCGCACATAAACATCTAGTTTGAGGCGTCTATAGCGGCCATTCACGCACATTAAGGTGTTACATGACCTTGACCATGACTACAACACAAATTATTTGTGTTTTATAAATGTCCCTTACTTTATCTTTCTTTATAGAAATAGTTTTTGTAGCATCTTGCACAGTTTTGATCAGTTTCAGGAGTTTGAAGTTTTTATACATTGTTTATATGCGTAATAGCACTTAATAATTAATTTAAAAAAATGTATACCATTGGATAATAAATTTATTTTGTTTATAAATGGATAACTTATTTGTTTTTTATAAATCATTACATAATTATTATAAAATACTTAAATTATTAAAATTTAATTTTAGTGTAGCTAAATAGTGGGTGGTTTATAGAAAAACAGTATTAATTATTAATTATTATTTTTTATTTGTATTATTTATAAATGCATATAATTGGGCAGATGTGTGTTCTACGGAAATAGAAATAGTTGCATCTTTGACTACATTGTCACACACTTTCCTCTGGGAACTTACTGTATATAACTCCTTCTTTAGAAATATTAATATTATCATTAGTATTTAATTTTTTTAACAATGTCAATATTTCTTTCTTCGTAAATTTCAATATTCTTTTCTGTTGGTAATATTTCTTTTAAATGTCATGATATATTTTGTAAAATGTTAATTTTATTTGTGGCGTTTACGTTTTCCAAACTTTCCTGAGAATCATCTTCTACAATAGAAATAACACAATAATTTAAAAAAAATTAAATATATTTATAAAATTATAAATTACCTTGTCGATTTGGAATAATTTCGTCTTCCTGGGACGTAGCTGCTTCTATCTCATTCATTTTCAGCACCATCTCATCTTTTTCTAAAAATAATATTACAGAATTTATTATTAAATAAATTAGTAAATTATTAAGTTATTATTTTAAATAATTTGATATTACTTACCACCGCGAAATAATACTTTCGCGTCATACGTTCCCAAATTTTTGTAGCAAACTTTCTTTACAGAATTGTTCTCGTTACGATCCATTTGCCGTTGATTACAAATGTAATACAATCCATCTTCTAAAAACTTTACTAAATAAAACATCGCTAAATTATATTCTCCACTCTATCACAAATTTACTAAACAGTAAACACTTTTTCTTAAATTACAATATATATATCCTAATAATTAATGAAAAAGGGTAGGAGTAAAGCAATAAATGCTATTTTTCGTATTATTATATGTACCCTTTCAGTCGCATCCGGATTAGAATTAATGCTTTCTAATGAGATTTTAATAAACATTTGTTTCATCTTTTCTAAAATGATTTATTATCATAGTATTATGTTACAAATATGGTTGTATTGCTAAATAAAAAATCTTGATATTACCTATTTCTTTAGTTAAAACTAATAAACATAATGATTTTACAATAAATTAAACAAAATCTATTACTAAAAACTTTATAATCAAATTAAAAAAATATATAATTTAGTTAGATTATTAAATAAGTGACCAGATGGCGGTCGCTATTGTGCGCGTATGCCGTTTTTAGCACAAATTAGAATTTTTTGAAAAATTATATATTGGTTCCATCGCCATAATTAAAATTTAAGCCATGTGCGTTCTCTTTTCACTACAAGTTTATAACGTGCGATCGTCATCATAAGATTCGTAATTACTAGTTCTCTGAAATAATATTAGTTTATTTTTGGATTGATGTTGTTTTAGCAAATATGATAAAGAAATATGCAATAATTAAAAAAAATATAAGAGGTTTTAGTTATTTTTTATTCCAAGTAACTAAAAGTATTATTATTCGATATTATTTTATTTATAATGTCTTAATTATTATTTGATTCACTTTGATTTAATGTAAAATGATATCATTCTGGAAAAGAAGATCGTTAATTTTCAAAGTTGTGTTTACTTCTCAATTCATTAACAACAAAACATATTTTTGATGATAATATGATTAATATAATTAAACTGATTGATTTATGAGCAGGTGATTGTTTCTTTCTTGTGACCCGCAACTGCATGATTCTGTCATAAAGGGAAATACTAATCTTCCGGTTTTTCTTGGCTTAATTATGTCTACATATACAAAATCTCTATAATTACCGTAATAAAAGAGCAGGTAAAAATATATAGAATAATTTTTTACTTTTTAGAATAGTTTTATTAGAATAGAGAATTGACGATTGGTGATATAAGAAAAGGCAACACACAGTTACACATGTCTACTGTGTAAAATATTTTCCTGTCTTTTTATGCAAATGTCAATTGAAGCAAATTTCAGTGTCGCTATGTATGTCATGATTGCATTTTTTATTCAAATCAATTATATTTGATCTAATAAAATGTTATAATACATTTTAAGCAATTATTATAAAATAATATCTATAAAGATTACGATAAATTCTTTTTACTAAGCAATGCGATATTCAGGTAGTTAATTCTTCGTCGATGTAACAAAATTGAAGTATCATGTCAACAACATATATTTTTTAAACATCGCCGCTACTATTACAATCCTAAGCAAAACCTTGTTGAAATTACCTGGTAAAGTGATGAATATTACATAAACATGACATAACCAGTGCTTAATATTTATCAATATATTTAGTATTGTTACCTGTAAATTTGTAGTTAAAAGCAGAAGAATAGACAATGACATAAATATAATTATAGCGTTTAGTTTTTTTATTGGTATTTTCAAAATTGTTTTATGTAAACAAATTAAAGTATATAAATACTAGCAAAAATATTACCAATTCATTTTTTTATAAATCTTGAAAAAGACAGATTATAGAAAAAATTATATGCAAAAAACGAGTAGTAAAATATAACAGCAAGTAGTTTTAAAATATTTCCCTCACGTGTTGAATGACCTTGCCCATTTATGGCTTTTCAACCTTTTGTCTGTTTACTTTCAATGAACTCGTATAATAATGGAATTAAGATAAATAATATTTTGTGGTTTATAATTTTTTTATTTATTTAACTAAGGAATTTAAAATATGTAACGTGTCATTTATGCATAGAAACAATTGTAGTTTCGATGTTAATAAGTACCAAAGTATAACAATTAACTTATTAATTATATAAATTAAACAAATTTATAGTATTGTAATCATATCTGGATTAAAATCAAATAAATATAAAACCAGTAGTTTCAGGTTTGTATTATACAACAAGAAGTAAACATAAGATTGACACAATGCAAAACATAATAAAATTATTATAATGTTGTCAATATGTGATGTCATGTTATTATGTAATACTTTATCATGTTATTATGTAAACCATGTTATCATGTATTATGTATTAATGTTATGATAATAATCATAATGACATACTAAATAATAGTTGGACAATACGATTATGTGGTAACTTAATAGCATAACATAATATAACATGACAACATGATATAATAACATTCTAACTTGATAACATGATTTCATAATAACATCATAACTTGATAACATAATAACATAATAACAAGCAAGCTTGATAACATGAAACTATATTACCATGATAACTTAATAACATGATAATTTGATAACATAGTAACATGATAACATAATAACATGATAACATGATAACATGATAACATGATAACATGATATCATGATAACATGATAACATGATAACATGATAACATGATAACATGATAACATGATAACATGATAACATGATAACATGATAACATGATAACATGATAACATGATAACATAATAACATAATAACATGATAACATGATAACATGATAACATGATAACTTGATAACATGATAACCTAAAAACAGAAATAATACATAATAATTTGATAACATAATTACAAAATAATTTAGTAAGTTAATAACACAATAACATGATAACACTATAACTTGATTATATGTAAACATAATGACACGATGACTTGATATAATGATAACATGATAACATAATAACAAAATAACATGATAACATGATAATATGATAACATGATAATATGATAACATGATAACATGATAAAAAAATAACATGATAACATGATAACATAATAACATAATAATATGATAACATAATAATATGATAACATGATAACATAATAACATGATATTAAGATAACATGATAACATGATAAAATGATAAAATGATAACATGATAACATGAAAACATGATAACATAATAACATGATAACGTGATAACATGATAACATGGTAACATCATAACATGATTACATGATAACATGGTAACATGATAACATAATAACATGAAAACATGATAACATGATATTATGATTACATGATTACATGATAACATGATAACATGATAACAAGATAACATGATATCATGGTAACATGATAACATGAAAACATTATAACATGATAACATGATAACATGATAACATGATAACATGATAACATAATAACATGATCACATGATAACATGATAACATGAAAACATGATAACATGATAACATATCAACATGATAATATAATAATATGATAATATGATAATATGATAACATGATAACATGATATCATGATAACATGATAAAATGATAACATGGTAACATGATAACATGATAGCATGATAACATGATAACGTGATAACTTGATAACATGATAACATCATTACATGATAACATGATCACATGGTAACATGATAACATAATAACATGATAACATGATAATATGATAACATGATAACATAATAACATAATAACAAGATAACATGATAACATGATAACATGATAACATGATAACATGATAACATGATAACATGATAACTTGATAACGTGATAACATGATGACATCGTAACATCATAACATGATAACATGATAACATGATAACATGATAACATGGTAACATAATAACATAATAACATAATAACATGAAAACATGATAACATGATAATATGATTACATGATAACATGATAATATGATAACATGATAACATAATAACATGATAACATGGTAACATGATAACATGATAACCAAATAACATGATAACATGATAACATGATAACATGATAACATGATAACATGATAACATGATAACATGATAACATAAAAACATAAAAACATGAAAACATGAAAACGTAATAACATGATAATATGATAACAAGATAACATGATAACATGACAACATGATAACATAATACCATGATAACATGATAATATGATAACATATAAACATGATAACATGTTGACATGATAACATGATAACATGATAACATGATAACATAGTAACATGATATCTTGATAACTTGATAAAACGATAACAGAATAACCTAATAACATAATAAAATAAATACATCATAACATGATAACTTGATAATATGATAACAATCTAACATAACAAACATGATAACATGATACCATTATAACATAATAACATGATACCATGATAACATGATAACATGATAACATGATAACATGATAACATGATAACATGATAACATGATAACATGATAACATGATAACATGATAGCTTGAAAACAAGGTATTATAATAACATGATAACATGATAACAACATGACACTATGATAACATGATATCTTGATAACATTGTAACATCATAACATGATAATATAATAACATGATAACATGATAATATAATAATATGATAACATGATAACATGATAACATGATAACATAATAACATGATATCATGATAACATGATAACATGATAACATGATAACATGATAACATGATAACATGATAACATGATAACATGACAAAATGATAACATGATAACATAATAACATGATATCATGATAACGTGATAACATGATGACATGGTAACATCATAACATAATAACGTGATAACATGATAACATAGTAACATGATAACATAATAACATGAAAACATGATAACATGATAACATGATAATATGTTTACATAATAACATGAAAACATAATAACATGATAACATGATAACATGATAACATGATAACATGATAACATGATAACATGATAACATTATAACATAATAACATGATAACATGATAATATGAAAACATGAAAACATGGAAACATAATAACATGATAATATGATAACATGATAACATGATACCATGACAACATGATAACATGACAACATAATAACATGATAACATGATAACATGACACTATGATAACATGATATCTTAATAACATTGTTACATCATAACATGATAACATAATAACATGATAACATGATAACATGATAACATGATAACATAATAACATGATATCATGATAACATGATAACATGATAACATGATAACATGATAACATGATAACATGATAACATGATAACATGATAACATGACAACATGATAACATGATATCTTGATAACATGATAACATGATAACATGATAACATGATAACATGATAACATGATAACATGATAACATGATAACATGATAACATGATAACATGATAACATGATAACATGATAACATGATAACATGATAACATGATAACATGATAACATGATAACATAATAACATGTTAATTTGATAACATAATAACATAATAACATGATAACATGATAAAATGATAACATGATAACATGAAAACATGATAACATGACAACATCACAACATGATAACATGATAACATGATATTATGATAACATGTTAATATGATAACATAATAACATGATAACATGATAACATGATAACATGATAACATGATAATATGATAACATGATAACATGATAACGTGATAACATGATGACATGGTAACATCATAACATGATAACATGATAACATGGTAACATGACAACAACACAACATGATAACATGATAACATGATAACATAATAACATGATAATATGATAACATGATAAAATGATAACATGATAACATGATAACATGATAACATGATAACATGATAACATGATAACATGATATCATGATAACATGCTAACATGATAACATGAAAATATAATAACAAGATAACATGATAACATGATAACATGATAATTTGATAACATGATAACATGATAACATGATAACATGATAACATGATAACATGATAACATGATAACATGATAACATGATAACATGATAACATGATAACATGATAACGTGATAACATGATGACATAATAACATGATAACATGAAAACATGATAACATAATAACATGATAACAAGATAACATAACAACATGACCACATAATAACATGATAACATGATATCATGATATTATGATAACATGATAACATGATAACATGAAAACATGATAACATAATAACATGATAACATGATAACATGATAACATGATAACATGATAACATGATAACATGATAACATGAAAACATGATAACATAATAACATGATGACATGATAACATGATAACATGATAACATGATAACATGATAACTTGATAACATAACAACATGACCACATGATAACATGATAACATGATAACATGATAACATGATAACATGATAACATGATAACATGATAACATGATAACATGATAACATGATAACATGATAACATGATAACATGATAACATGATAACATGATAACATGATAACATGATAACATGATAACATGATAACATGATAATTTGATAACATAATAACATGATAACATGATATCATGATAACATGATAACATGATAACATAATAACATAATAACATGATAACATGATAACATGATAACATGATAAGATGATAACATGATAACATGACAACATCACAACATGATAACATGATATTATGATAACATGATAATATGATAATATGATAACATGATAACATGATAACATGATAATTTGATAACATGATAACATGACTACATGATAACATGATAACATGATAACATGATAACATGATAACATGATAACATGATAACATAATAACATAATAACATGATAACATGATAACATGATAACATGATAAGATGATAACATGATAACATGACAACATCACAACATGATAACATGATAACATGATATTATGATAACATGATAATATGATAATATGATAACATGATAACATGATAACATGATAATTTGATAACATGATAACATGATAACATGATAACATGATAACATGATAACATGATAACATGATAACATGATAACATGATAACATGATAACATGATAACATGATAACATGATAACGTGATAACATGATGACATGGTAACATCATAACATGATAACATGATAACATGGTAACATGACAACAACACAACATGATAACATGATAACATGATAACATGATAACATAATAACATGATAATATGATAACATGATAAAATGATAACATGATAACATGATAACATGATAACATGATAACATGATAACATGATAACATGATATCATGATAACATGCTAACATGATAACATGAAAATATAATAACAAGATAACATGATAACATGATAACATGATAATTTGATAACATGATAACATGATAACATGATAACATGATAACATGATAACATGATAACATGATAACATGATAACATGATAACATGATAACATGATAACATGATAACGTGATAACATGATGACATAATAACATGATAACATGAAAACATGATAACATAATAACATGATAACAAGATAACATAACAACATGACCACATAATAACATGATAACATGATATCATGATATTATGATAACATGATAACATGATAACATGAAAACATGATAACATAATAACATGATAACATGATAACATGATAACATGATAACATGATAACATGATAACATGATAACATGAAAACATGATAACATAATAACATGATGACATGATAACATGATAACATGATAACATGATAACTTGATAACATAACAACATGACCACATGATAACATGATAACATGATAACATGATAACATGATAACATGATAACATGATAACATGATAACATGATAACATGATAACATGATAACATGATAACATGATAACATGATAACATGATAACATGATAACATGATAACATGATAATTTGATAACATAATAACATGATAACATGATATCATGATAACATGATAACATGATAACATAATAACATAATAACATAATAACATAATAACATGATAACATGATAACATGATAAGATGATAACATGATAACATGACAACATCACAACATGATAACATGATAACATGATATTATGATAACATGATAATATGATAATATGATAACATGATAACATGATAACATGATAACATGATAATTTGATAACATGATAACATGACTACATGATAACATGATAACATGATAACATGATAACATGACTACATGATAACATGATAACATGATAACATGATAACATGATAACATGATAACATAATAACATAATAACATGATAACATGATAACATGATAACATGATAAGATGATAACATGATAACATGACAACATCACAACATGATAACATGATAACATGATATTATGATAACATGATAATATGATAATATGATAACATGATAACATGATAACATGATAATTTGATAACATGATAACATGATAACATGATAACATGATAACATGATAACATGATAACATGATAACATGATAACATGATAACATGATAACGTGATAACATGATGACATGGTAACATCATAACATGATAACATAATAACATGGTAACATGACAACAACACAACATGATAACGTGATAACATGATGACATAGTAACATCATAACATAATAACATGATAAGATGATAACATGATAACATGACAACATCACAACATGATAACATGATATCATGATAACATGATAACATGATAACATGATAATATGATAACATAATAACATGATAACATGATATCATGATAACATGCTAACATGATAATATGAAAATATGATAACATGATAACGTGATAACATGATGACCTAGTAACATCATAACATGATAACATAATAACATGGTAACATGGTAACATGATAACATAATAACATGAAAACATAATAACATGATAATATGATAGCATGATAACAAGATTACATGACAACATGATAACATGATAACATGATAACATGATAACATGATTACATGATAACATGATAACATGATAACATGATAACATGATAACATAATAACATGATAACATGATAACATGATAACATAATAACGTGATTACTTGATAACACAATAACAAGATAATATAATAACATATTAACATGGTTACATAACAACATGACCACATGATAACATGATAACATCTTAACATGATAACATGCTATTTTGTAAACATGATAACATGATAACAAGATAACATGATAACATGATAAAATGATAACATGATAACTTGATATCATGATAACATGATAACATAATAACATGATAACATGATAACATGATTACATAATAACATGATTACTTGATATCACAATAACAAGACATTTTATTAACATAATAACATGATAACATGATAACATGATAACATGATAACATGATAACATGATAACATGATAACATGATAACATGATAACATGATAACATGATAACATGATAACATGATAACATGATAACATGATAACATGATAACATGATAACATGATAACATGATAACATGATAACATGATAACATGATAACATGATAACATGATAACATGATAACATGATAACATGATAACATGATAACATGATAACATAATAACAAAATAACATGATAACATGATAACATAATAACGTGATTACTTGATAACACAATAACAAGATAATATAATAACATGATAACATGATAACATAACAACATGATAACATCTTAACATGATAACATGATATTTTGATAACATGATATTTTGATAACATGATAACATGATAACAAGATAACAAGATAACATGATAACATAATAACATGATAAAATGATAACATGATAACATGATATCATGACAACATAATAACATGATAACATGATAACATGATAACATGATAACATAATAACGTGATTACTTGATAACACAATAACAAGATAATATAATAACATGATAACATGATAACATAACAACATGATAACATCTTAACATGATAACATGATATTTTGATATCATGATATTTTGATAACATGATAACATGATAACATGATAACATGATAACATGATAACAAGATAACAAGATAACATGATAACATAATAACATGATAAAATGATAACATGATAACATGATATCATGACAACATATTAACATGATAACATGATAACATGATTACATAATAACATAATAACATGATTACTTGATAACACAATAACAAGACATTTTAATAACATGATAACATGATAACATGATAACAAGATAACAAGATAACAAGATAACAAGATAACAAGCTAACATGATAACAAGATAGCAAGATAACAAGATAACAAGATAACTAGATAACAAGCTAACAAGATAACAAGATAGCTAGATAACAAGCTAACAAGATAACAAGATAACAAGATAACAAGATAACAAGATAACAAGATAACAAGATAACTAGATAACAAGCTAACAAGATAACAAGATAACAAGTTAACAAGATAACAAGATAACAAGATAACAAGATGACAAGTTAACAAGATAACAAGATAACAAGATAACATAATAGCATAATAACATGATAACATTATAACATTATAACATGATAACATGATATTATGATAACATGATAACTTGTTAACATTATAACTTGATAACATGATAACATACTAACATGAAAACTTGACAATGTGAAAACATGTTATCAAAAAAAACATTAAGACATGATAACCTAATATCATAATAACTCGATTACTTGATAACACGATAACACGATTACAGGATAACATTATAACATGATAACATTATAACATTCTTGTTAACAAAATAACATAATATATGACAACTTGATAAAATTATAACAAGATATATGACGTACATAAAACAACTACCAAAAAATGAGTATAAATTGCCGGTTTAACGCGACAGTAGTAGTTATCACAATAATGTGCATTATTATTATTATTACAGGTACTTATTGACCTTAGTACACATTTTGTTTGTTGTTAATTTATAAGCAATTATTGTTTGTTCTTTTTTGTAATACAAATATCATAGTTGCATCAGAGGCATATAAACAATGTGTTAGAGTTTAGACGCCTCGAACAAGTTAAAAGTGTGTGTTTAAAATTAGCTGTGAAATATATATTTTCTACACAAACAATCATCAAACTAAATGCTAAAACGCCTATAGTATGTAGTGAATCGTGTATCAAGGGTTGAAAATAGGCTTTAGCAGTTTGCTATTGCTTTGCTTCTTCATGTTGCTAAAAGCGAAAGGCTGCTTAAGCACTTTGGTACGAATTACACTCAATATTTTTTTGCCTGCCCCAAATAAATACATTTTTCAGGAAGTTTCAAGATTAATTTTAATCTGTCACTACTGTCAGATTTTAAAGTATGGCGTCATTATGTGAAATCGTGATTTACAGCTAATTAAATACCGCAAATAATTTACAAGCCTTTGTCGTTTCGGCCCGCATTTTTGGGCCAAAACAACGGTTTCAGTAGAGTCAGGCAAAAAAAGTGGTTGAAAGTAGATGCAAAACTTTAGTTAACATAAACTAGATAAAATGTTTATTGTTTTATAGAATAAACAAATGTTAAATCCCTTATGGAGGCGTTTTTGCGCATACTTTTAACCTGATGCAGGCGTTAAAACTTTTGAGGCAACCGCACGCTCCAAGCGCACATAAACGCTCACTTCAAGGCGCCTAGTGGTCTTTTACACACATTTTATAATAGCTATACAATACTGCAATTTATCTTAATTCTGGTGGCATTTAGTTGAACCTTTTCCTACTGCATTTTAGCATGGTCACAGTTATTAAGACACAAACCACAAATAATCGGCAGCAAATGAAACTCTCTCGGCCAAAAAATAAACCTCGTCTTCAATTTTTAAATTTATTTTGTAAATATCTGTGAATGTAATGGTTGGATCAAAAATATATTACTGCTTCATGTTATAATAAGTATCGCTGAATAGCGTGATGCTGTTATTTAACTAAAAATTTTGATCGCCTCTAAAAGGTAGAAAATGTATCGCCCGTAAATAGGCGAATGTCCGTATATATATACGGACATTCGCCTGTTTACGGGCGATACATTTTCTACCTTTTAGAGGCGATCAAAATTTTTAGTTAAATAACAGCATCACGCTATTCAGCGATACTTATTATAACATGAAGCAGTAATATATTTTTGATCCAACCATTACATTCACAGATAATTACAAAATAAATTTAAAAATTGAAGACGAGGTTTATTTTTTGGCCGAGAGAGTTTCATTTGCTGCCGATTATTTGTGGTTTGTGTCTTAATAACTGTGACCATGCTAAAATGCAGTAGGAAAAGGTTCAACTAAATGCCACCAGAATTAAGATAAATTGCAGTATTGTATAGCTATTATAAAATGTGTGTAAAAGACCACTAGGCGCCTTGAAGTGAGCGTTTATGTGCGCTTGGAGCGTGCGGTTGCCTCAAAAGTTTTAACGCCTGCATCAGGTTAAAAGTATGCGCAAAAACGCCTCCATAAGGGATTTAACATTTGTTTATTCTATAAAACAATAAACATTTTATCTAGTTTATGTTAACTAAAGTTTTGCATCTACTTTCAACCACTTTTTTTGCCTGACTCTACTGAAACCGTTGTTTTGGCCCAAAAATGCGGGCCGAAACGACAAAGGCTTGTAAATTATTTGCGGTATTTAATTAGCTGTAAATCACGATTTCGCATGATGACGACATACTTTAAAATCTGACAGTAGTGACAGATTAAAATTAATCTTGAAACTTCCTGAAAAATGTATTTATTTAGGGCAGGCAAAAAAATATTGAGTGTAATTCGTACCAAAGTGCTTAAGCAGCCCTTCGCTTTTAGCAACATGTAGAAGCAAAGCAATAGCAAACTGCTAAAGCCTATTTTCTACCCTTGATACACGATTCACTACATACTATAGGCGTTTTAGCTTTTAGTTTGATGATTGTTTGTGTAGAAAATATATATTTCACAGCTAACACACACTTTTAACTTGTTCAAGGCGTCTAAACTCTAACACAATGTTTATATGCCTCTGATGCAACTATGATATTTGTATTACAAAAAAGAACAAACAATAATTGCTTATAAATTAACAACAAACAAAATGTGTACTAAGCTCAATAAGTACCTGTAATAATAATAATAATGCACATTATTGTGATAACTACATTAGCTGTCGCGTTAAACCGGCAATTTATACTCATTTTTTGGTAGTTGTTTTATGTACGTCATATATCTTGTTATAATTTTATCAAGTTGTCATATATTATGTTATTTTGTTAACAAGAATGTTATAATGTTATCATGTTATAATGTTATCCTGTAATCGTGTTATCGTGTTATCAAGTAATCGAGTTATTATGATATTAGGTTATCATGTCTTAATGTTTTTTTTGATAACGTGTTTTCACATTGTCAAGTTTTCATGTTAGTATGTTATCATGTTATCAAGTTATAATGTTAACATGTTATCATGTTATCATAATATCATGTTATCATGTTATAATGTTATAATGTTATCATGTTATTATGCTATTATGTTATCTTGTTATCTTGTTATTTTGTTATCTTGTTATCTTGTTATCTTGTTATCTTGTTATCTTGTTATCTTGTTATCTTGTTATCTTCTTATCTTGTTATCTTGTTATCTTGTTAACTTGTTATCTTGTTATCTTGTTAGCTTGTTATCTAGTTATCTTGTTATCTTGTTATCTTGTTATCTTGTTATCTTGTTATCTTGTTAGCTTGTTATCTAGCTATCTTGTTATCTTGTTATCTAGTAATCTTGTTATCTTGTTATCTTGTTATCTTGTTATCTTGTTAGCTTGTTATCTTGTTATCTTGTTATCTTGTTATCTTGTTATCATGTTATCATGTTATCATGTTATCATGTTATCATGTTATCATGTTATCATGTTATCATGTTATCATGTTATCATGTTATCATGTTATCATGTTATCATGTTATCATGTTATTAAAATGTCTTGTTATTGTGTTATCAAGTAATCATGTTATTATGTTATCATGTTATCATGTTGTCATGATATCATGTTATCATGTTATCATTTTATCATTTTATCATGTTATCATGTTATCATGTTATTAAAACGTCTTGTTATTGTGTTATCAAGTAATCATGTTATCATGTTATAATGTTATCATGTTGTCATGATATCATGTTATCATGTTATCATTGTATCATGTTATCATGTTATCTTGTTATCATGTTATCATGTTATAATGTTATCATGTTATCAAAATATCATGTTATCATGTTAAGATGTTATCATGTTATCATGTGGTCATGTTGTTATGTTATCATGTTATCATGTTATCATGTTATTATATTATCTTGTTATTGTGTTATCAAGTAATCACGTTATTATGTCATCATGTTATCATGTTATCAAGTTATCATGTTATGATGTTATCATGTTATCATAATATCATGTTATCATGTTATCATGTTATCATGTTATCATGTTATCATGTTATCATGTTATCATGTTATCATGTTATCATGTAATCTTGTTATCATGTTATCATGTTATCATGTTAATATGTTAACATGTTATCACGTTATCAAGTTATCATGTTATCATGTTATCATAATATCATGATATTATGTTATCATGTTATCATGTGGTCATGTTGTTATGTTATGTTGTGATTTTGTCATGTTATCATCTTATCATCTTATCATCTTATCATCTTATCATGTTATCATGGTATCATGTTATTATGTTATCATGTTATCATGATATCATGTTATCATGTTATTATGTTATAAAATTAACATGTTATCATGTTATCATGTTATTATGTTATCATGTTATCATGTTATGATGTTACAATGTTATCAAGATATCATGTTATCATGATGTCATGTTATCATGTTATCATGTTATCATGTTATCATGTTATCATGTTATCATGTTATCATGTTATTATGTTATCATGTTATCATGTTATCATGTTATCATGTTATCATGTTATCATGTTATCATGTTATGATGTTACAATGTTATCAAGATATCATGTTATCATGTTGTCATGTTATCATGTTATCATGTTATCATGTTATCATGTTATCATGTTATCATGTTATTATGTTATCATGTTATCATGTTATCATGTTATCATGTTATCATGTTATCATGTTATCATGTTATGATGTTACAATGTTATCATGTTATCATGTTATCATGTTATGATGTTACAATGTTATCAAGATATCATGTTGTCATGTTATCATGTTATCATGTTATCATGTTATCATGTTATCATGTTATCATGTTATCATGTTATCATGTTATCATGTTATCATGTTATCATGTTATCATGTTATCATGTTATCATGTTATCATGTTATCATGTTATCATGTTATCATGTTATCATGTTATTATATTATCATGTTATCATAATATCATGTTATCATGTTATCATGTTGTGATGTTGTCATGTTATTATATTATCATGTTATCATAATATCATGATATCATGTTATCATGTTGTGATGTTGTCATGTTATCATGTTATCATCTTATCATGTTATCATGTTATCATGTTATTATGTTATCATGTTATCATGTTATCATGTTATCATGATATCATGTTATCATGTTATTATGTTATCAAATTAACATGTTATCATGTTATCATGTTATCATGTTATCATGTTATCATGTTATCATGTTATCATGTTATTATGTTATCATGTTATCATGTTATAATGTTATCATGTTATCATGTTATCATGTTATCATGTTATCATGTTATCATGTTATCATGTTATCATGTTATCATGTTATCATGTTATCATGTTATCATGTTATCATGTTATCATGTTATGATGTTACAATGTTATCAAGATATCATGTTATCATGTTGTCATGTTATCATGTTATCATGTTATCATGTTATCATGTTATCATGTTATTATGTTATCATGTTATCATGTTATCATGTTATCATGTTATCATGTTATCATGTTATCATGTTATGATGTTACAATGTTATCATGTTATCATGTTATCATGTTATCATGTTACAATGTTATCAAGATATCATGTTGTCATGTTATCATGTTATCATGTTATCATGTTATCATGTTATCATGTTATCATGTTATCATGTTATCATGTTATCATGTTATTATATTATCATGTTATCATAATATCATGTTATCATGTTATCATGTTGTGATGTTGTCATGTTATTATATTATCATGTTATCATAATATCATGATATCATGTTATCATGTTGTGATGTTGTCATGTTATCATGTTATCATCTTATCATGTTATTATGTTATCATGTTATTATGTTATCATGTTATCATGTTATCATGTTATCATGATATCATGTTATCATGTTATTATGTTATCAAATTAACATGTTATCATGTTATCATGTTATCATGTTATCATGTTATCATGTTATCATGTTATCATGTTATTATGTTATCATGTTATCATGTTATAATGTTATCATGTTATCATGTTATCATGTTATCATGTTATCATGTTATCATGTTATCATGTTATCATGTTATCATGTTATCATGTTATCATGTTATCATGTTATCATGTTATCATGTTATCATGTTATCATGTTATCATGTTATCATGTTATCATGTTATCATGTTATCATGTTATCATGTTATCATGTTATCATGATATCACGTTATCATGTTATCATAATATCATGATATTATGTTATCATGTTATCACGTTATCATGTTATCATAATATCATGATATTATGTTATCATGTTATCATGTGGTCATGTTGTTATGTTATCATGTTATCGTGTTATCATGTTATCATGTTATCATTTTATCATGTTATCATGTTATCTTGTTATCATGTTATCATGTTATCAAAATAATATGTTATCATGTTAAGATGTTATCATGTTATCATGTGGTCATTTTGTTATGTTATCATGTTAACATGTTATTATATTATCTTGTTATTGTGTTATCAAGTAATCACGTTATTATGTTATCATGTTATCATGTTATCACGTTATCATGTTATCATGTTATCATGTTATCCTGTTATCATGTTATCATGTTATCATGTTATCATGTTATCATGTTATCATGTTATTATGTTATCATGTTATCATTTTATCATGTTATCATGTTATCATGTTACCATGTTATCATGTTATCTTGTTATCATGTTATCATGTAATCATTTTATCATGTTATCATGTTATCATGTTTTCATGTTAACATGTTATCATTTTATCATGTTATCATTTTATCATGTTATCATGTTATCATGATATCATGTTATCATGTTATCATATTATCATATTATTATGTTGATATGTTACCATGTTATCATGTTATTATGTTATCATGTTATCATGTTATCATGTTATCATGTTATCATGTTATCATGTTGTGATGTTATCATGTTATCATGTTATTATGTTATTATGTTATCATGTTATCATGTTATTATGTTATCATGTTATAATGTTTTCATGTTATTATGTTACCATGTTATCATGTTATCTTGTTATCATGTTATCATGTAATCATTTTATCATGTTATCATGTTTTCATGTTGTTATGTTATCATGTTACCATGTTATCACGTAATCATGCTATGATTTTACTTGTTATCACGTTATCATGTTATCATGTTATCATGTTATCATGTTATCATGTTATCATGTTATTATGTTATCACGTTATCATGTTATCATTTTATCATGTTATCATGTTATCATGTTACCATGTTATCATGTTATCTTGTTATCATGTTATCATGTAATCATTTTATCATGTTATCATGTATTCATGTTTTCATGTTGTTATGTTATCATGTTACCATGTTATCACGTAATCATGTTATGATTTTACCTGTTATCATGTTATCATGTTATCATGTTATCATGTTATCATGTTATCATGTTATCATGTTATCATGTTATCATGTTATCATTTTATCATGTTATCATGATATCATGTTATCATGATATCATGTTATCATGATATTATGTTCTTATGTTATCATGTTATCATATTATCATGTTATCATATTATTATGTTATCATGTTATCATGTTATCATGTTATCATGTTATTATTTTATTATGTTATCATGTTATCATATTATCATGTTCTCATGTTATTTTGTTATTATGTTATCATGTTATCATTATATCAAGTCATCGTGTCATTATGTTTACATGTAATCAAGTTATAGTGTTATCATGTTTTTGTGTTATTAACTTACTAAATTATTATGTAATTATGTTATCAAATTATTATGTATTATTTCTGTTTTTAGGTTATCATGTTATCAAGTTATCATGTTATCATGTTATCATGTTATCATGTTATCATGTTATTATGTTATCATGTTATCATGTTATCATGTTATCATGTTATCATGTTATCATGTTACACATGTTATCATGTTATTATGTTATCATGTTATCATGTTATCATGTTATTATGTTATCATGTTATCATGTTATCATGTTATCGTGTTATCATGTTATCATGTTATTATGTTATCATGTTATCATGTTATTATGTTTTCATGTTACTATGTTATCAAATTATCATGTTATCAAGTTATCATGGTAATATAGTTTCATGTTATCAAGCTTGCATGTTATTATGTTATTATGTTATTATGTTATCAAGTTATGATGTTATTATAAAATCATGTTATCAAGTTATGATGTTATTATGATATAATGTTATCAAGTTAGAATGTTATTATGATATCATGTTGTCATGTTATATTATGTTATGCTATTAAGTTACCACATAATCGTATTGTCCTACTATCATTTAGTATGTCATTATGATTATTATCATAACATTAATACATAATACATGATAACATGGTTTACATAATAACATAATAAAGTATAACATAATAACATGACATCACATATTGACAACATTATAACTTCATAACAACATGGTTAATCTTTATTATGTTTTGCATTGTAACAATCCTATGTTTACTTCTTGTTGTATAATACAAACCTGAAACTACTGGTTTTATATTTATTTGATTTTAATCCAGATATGATTACAATACTTTAAATTTGTTTAATTTATATAATTAATAAGTTAATTGTTATACTTTGGTACTTATTAACATCGAAACTACAATTGTTTCTATGCATAAATGACACGTTACATAATTTAAATTCCTTAGTTAAATAAATAAAAAAAATTATAAACCACAAAATATTATTTATCTTAATTCCATTATTATACGAGTTCATTGAAAGTAAACAGACAAAAGGTTGAAAAGCCATAAATGGGCAAGGTCATTCAACACGTGAGGGAAATATTTTAAAACTACTTGCTGTTATATTTTACTACTCGTTTTTTGCATATAATTTTTTCTATAATCTGTCTTTTTCAAGATTTATAAAAAAATGAATTGGTAATATTTTTGCTAGTATTTATATACTTTAATTTGTTTACATAAAACAATTTTGAAAATACCAATAAAAAAACTAAACGCTATAATTATATTTATGTCATTGTCTATTCTTCTGCTTTTAACTACAAATTTACAGGTAACAATACTAAATATATTGATAAGTATTAAGCACTGGTTATGTCATGTTTATGTAATATTCATCACTTTACCAGGTAATTTCAACAAGGTTTTGCTTAGGATTGTAATAGTAGCGGCGATGTTTAAAAAATATATGTTGTTGACATGATACTTCAATTTCGTTACATCGACGAAGAATTAACTACCTGAATATCGCATTGCTTAGTAAATAGAATTTATCGTAATCTTTATAGATATTATTTTATAATAATTGCTTAAAATGTATTATAACATTTTATTAGATCAAATATAATTGATTTGAATAAAAAATGCAATCATGACATACATAGCGACACTGAAATTTGCTTCAATTGACATTTGCATAAAAAGACAGGAAAATATTTGACACAGTAGACATGTGTAACTGTGTGTTGCCTGTTCTTATATCACCAATCGTCAATTCTCTATTCTAATAAAACCATTCTAAAAAGTAAAAAATTAATGTATATATTTTTACCTGCTCTTTTATTACGGTAATTATAGAGATTTTGTATATGTAGACATAATTAAGAAAAACCGGAAGATTAGTATTTCCCTTTATGACAGAATCATGCAGTTGCGGGTCACAAGAAAGAAACAATCACCTGCTCATAAATCAATCAGTTTAATTATATTAATCATATTATCATCAAAAATATGTATAAATATTTCTTTATCATATTTGCTAAAACAACATCAATCCAAAAATAAACTAATATTATTTCAGAGAACTAGTAATTACGAATCTTATGATGACGATCGCACGTTATAAACTTGTAGTGAAAAGAGAACGCACATGGCTTAAATTTTAATTATGGCGATGGAACCAATATATAATTTTTCAAAAAATTCTAATTTGTGCTAAAAACGGCATACGCGCACAATAGCGACCGCCATCTGGTCACTTATTTAATAATCTAACTAAATTATATATTTTTTTAATTTGATTATAAAGTTTTTAGTAATAGATTTTGATTAATTTAATGTAAAATCATTATGTTTATTAGTTTTAACTAATGAAATAGATAATATCAAGATTTTTTATTTAGCAATATAACCTAATTTGTAACATAATACTATGATAATAAATCATGTTAGAAAAGATGAAACAAATGTTTATTAAAATCTCATTAGAAAGCATTAATTCTAATCCGGATGCGACTGAAAGGGTACATATAATAACCCTTTTTTATTAATTATTAGGATATATATATATATATATTGTAATTTAAGAAAAAGTGTTTACTGTTTAGTAAATTTGTGATAGAGTGGAGAATATAATTTAGCGATGTTTTATTTAGTAAAGTTTTTAGAAGATGGATTGTATTACATTTGTAATCAACGGCAAATGGATCGTAACGAGAACAATTCTGTAAGGAAAGTTTGCTACGAAAATTTGGGAACGTATGACGCGAAAGTATTATTTCGCGGTGGTAAGTAATATCAAATTATTTAAAATAATAACTTAATAATTCACTAATTTATTTAATAATAAATTCTGTAATATTATTTTTAGAAAAAGATGAGATGGTGCTGAAAATGAACGAGATAGAAGCAGCTACGTCCCAGGAAGACAAAATTATTCCAAATCGACAAGGTAATTTATAATTTTATAAATATATTTAATTTTTTTTAATTATTGTGTTATTTCTATTGTAGAAGATGATTCTCAGGAAAGTTTGGAAAACGTATACGCCACAAATAAAATTAACATTTTACAAAATATATCTTGACATTCAAAAGAAATATTACCAAAAGAAAAGAATATTGAAATTTCCGAAGAAAGAAATATTGACATTGTCAAAAAATTAAATACTAATGATAATATTGATATTTCTAAAGAAGGAGTTATATACAGTAAGTGCCCAGAGGAAAGTGTGTGACAATGTAGTCAAAGATGCAACTATTTCTATTTCCGTAGAACACATATCTGCCCAATTATATGCATTTATAAATAATACAAATAAAAAATAATATTTAATAATTAATACTGTTTTTTTTATAAACCACCCACTATTTAGCTACACTAAAATTAAATTTTAATAATTTAAGTATTATATAATAATTATGTAATGATTTATAAAAAACAAATAAGTTATCCATTTATAAACAATGGTATACATTTTTTTAAATTAATTATTAAGTGCTATTACGCATATAAACAATGTATAAAAACTTAAAACTCCTGAAACTGATCAAAAGTGTGCTACATGCTACAAAAACTATTTCTATAAAGAAAGATAAAGTAAGGGACATTTATAAAACACAAATAATTTTTGTTGTAGTCATGGTCAAGGTCATGTAACACCTTAATGTGCGTGAATGACCGCTATAGACGCCTCAAACTAGATGTTTATGTGCGCCTGAAGCGGGAGCTTAGCTTACCTTAAATTTTAACGGTAAAATGTGCATAAAATTTCGCTTTTACGAGATAGTTAATGCGGTTATTGTATAAATGTACAATTATTACTATGGTTACAGATACACATTGACTATTTAAATATGTTATAAACCGCAAAATATAAGGTTTGCATTTTATAATATTAATTATTTTTTCTAAAATATCTGTATGTTTCAGACATAAACATGTACAAAAATGTAAAACTGTGGATATTTTATAAAACTGATGACGATATTCATTGACAACTATATTTTTTATAATTTTTTTTTTGTGATTAAAAAAAAGTTACTAACATTTTTTTTTTTAATTATTTTTTTTGTTAAAATAACATTGTTACTGTTGTTTTAAATAATTATGTATATTAAATAGTTCTAAATCTAATTAGAGCTTCTTATAATCATTTACAAATAATATTCAAACAATGATTTTGATTTGTGGATGCCTACTGATGCGTCTAGCAGCGCATACAAACAACTTATTAGAAGCTTAGACGCCTCGAACCAGTCAAAAATAAGCGTGAAAAATCGCTAGAAGCCTCAAACTGGGTGTTTTTGTGCGCCTGGACCGGGCGCTTTTATCAAAAACTTCAACGCCTCGATCAGGTTAAAAGTATGCGCAAAACGCCTCTATAAAAAAGTTTGAAAGTGATAGGAATGTAAGATTGTTTGTTTTTATGCATAATAGTTATCGTCAGAGGTAGTAACGCAATGCCCCCTATTTATTTATTAAATTTAAATAATAATAGTTATGTTTTATTAAATTTATTATATTATTAATAATCTAAACAACTGACATTGTAACGTAAGTAAATCGTTCACTTACTGACTAATTCTAGTAATTAATTTTTGGAATTAGCAATTTTTTGTTTTTTTATTAAACAATTTTTAATAAAATATTCAATATTTATTCTTTTTTTTTAATTCAATATATAGCAGTTGTTTCAGTACAATTGAGTAATTATTTATTTCTAATAACTAAATCGTTTGCATCAAACTACTTTTTGATTGTACTTTACTATTTATTATTTTGTTTATTAATCAATTGAATTATTTATAAACAAACATTTTTATTTAGAAAAAATATATAATATTACGAAATATTTATCTACGCTGCAACTCCCAAGATTCAATGAAAACAACATATGTTATTGAGATTTGTGCATATTTCTTAAAACCTGCTGCAGTAGCCATCTAGTCGAGCAAAATTAGTACTAACCGCTAGACGCCTCGAACTGGCTGTTTATGTGCGCTGGTGCGAGCGCTCGCTTCTAAAATTTCAACGCCTCGATCAGGTTAAAATTGTGCGCGAAAACGCCTCTATAAGGGAGTTAACATCTCTATATATATATATATATATATATATATATATATATATATATATATATATTTTTATTTAAATTTATTTTCGGATTATCCCGCGTTTTCTCTTTGAGTTGGACTCGACGTTTCGGCAGAATCTCATCTGCCATCATCATGAGAGATTTATTATATCTATTTTTGATATAATATAATATACATCAATATGACATTGATATATAAAACTAATTTTGTTGTCAAAGCTAACTTACAAGAAACTTTATTGTGTGTAAAGTTTCTTTGTCTGACTTCTGGTAGTTGGTCGATTAATTGATCTTTCTACAGTCAAAACTTGTAAAGGAACTGGTTGTGAGTTGGGTGCTGTAATTAAATTAGTTGTTGTTGGTAAAGAAGCTGTTAGTGGTTTTTTTGAATTTAATTTAGTTGTTGCCAATGCTGTTTTCCAAGTAGATGGTAAACGCAAAGCATCATCTCTCTTATTGAGATTGTCTGGTCTTTTTTCAATTTCGATGGCTTCTCTTGTTATTCTAGTATGAAAATGATTAATTATATATATACATACAGGTAAATATCGGAGGATTACAAGTCTCGGCAGGATTAAGATTTGTAATGCCTCCAACTAGTAATATTTGTGTTGACGATACTACGATGTCCCGGCAGGATCAGGCACGCAATATTGTCTAACAATAACGCACTCAACAGAATATATGTTCGCCCTGTCAGGACCAGGCAATACACTATTCTGTTAAGAGTTGCTTCAAATTTATATTCATAAAGAAAATTAATAATGTTCAGACAACTTAAAATAAAACTTACTGCATAAATATTCGAAATTTATATATATATATATATATATATATATATATATATATATATATATATACAGATAAATTATCGGAGGATTACAAGTCTCAGCAGGATCAAGATTTGTAATGCCTCCAACTAGCAATATTTGTATTGACAATACTACAATGTCCCGGCAGAATCAAGACACGCAATATCGTCTAGCAATACAATACTGCACTCCCCAGAATATATGTACGTCCTGTCAGGATCAGGCAATACACAATTCTGGTGAGAGTTACCTTTATTTCTGGTGTTTCACCCTGGTACAATCTTGCACTGTTACTGGCTGACTTGGTCTGTCCTAGCAAGATCAAGTTGACTATGTCGGGCAGTGACTGACTCTGTTCTAACAACTCTCGCGTATTTATACCGTATACTTCTGGAGAGGGGAAAAATTGAGGTACCTGATTGGATAGCCAACCAGGCCTACCAACTGATTTACAATTACTACAAATATCCCTAACTAACTAATTATATAATAATTAAAAGAGATCTTAAAACTAATTTGCATAAAACATAGTACGCGATTCTCGGAAACTACTGTATAAATTGTACTTTGAAATAATCGGAACTTTCCGAGAAATCGCGTAAATTAATATTAACTAACTAAAAAACCAAAAATTAATAGAAATTATATTAATAAAACTAATTACATAATATGTGGCCCCTTTTAATTGCATCAATCAGGCCCTATATAAATATAATAATTTGTGATCATAGCCGCAAAATCAGCTGTTTCCTGCGGCTGATTTTCACGGCCAATCCTCAATTAAATAATGCTAAATGATATGTGTAAAGTGTTAAATGAGTGTTTGAATTAGGAGCCTGGATTAAATCAAATAAAGCATATGGGGTAGGTAGAAAACCTATTTAGTAAAACACATGGCGTTTAGGTTATGTTTAAAATATTTGGCATTTAATGCTTAAATGAAGAATATTTAATCTTGAAAAAACGAAATAATCATACGCATACGCATCTTACGCGTATGCACAAGCCTAACGATTATTTCGTTTTTTCAAGATTAATATTTAATCACTTGTGTCATGTATTAATGGACATTTGTTCTAATGTTTCAAGAATATTTATTAATAGGATATTTTATAATAAATATTTTAAACATAACTCAGCTCAAAACATTCCTCTTACGGTAATTAATTAATTAATTAATTTTCAACATTATTGATAAATAGGGCCCGTCAAAATATTAGCATATACAGGGTGGTACAATTAAATTAATTACCATAATAAGAAAATTGAACCCTAGGTTTGTTACAGCTTCAAGAAAAATGGTAAACGTCTAATTGTACAGTTGAACAGTAAGTATATTAAACTCGCTTAAGGGCAGACGCATCTAACTTGAATTAAGTTAACTAGGTTAGCCAGTATGCCACTTAGCTTATACCGCAAAAAAATGCGTTAACCTGCCTTACCAGATTTTCTTTTCTTTATTACAAGAAAATAACCGCCCGGGTGGTGTAGTGGTTAGCGTACTCGACTCCTGTACCAAGAGTCTTGTGTTCCAGCCTCAAGTCCTCTATCTAGAGGGTCAGTTTTTTTGGTAAAGAAAAAATGTGTTGTGATAAGTACGCCTTCTTTTGGATAAGAAGAGAAACTTTAGTAGGTCCCGTGTACTGCCTTGATGTTGCGTGTACGTTAAAGATCCCAATAATTTAGGTTAGAATTTCTGAATTTGCGGCAAAATTCCCAGATGTGGTAGTCTTAACCTCTGGCGTCGGTAATTAGTTTTGGCAGCAGAAATAGACCGACGTTAAATAATTAAATTAAAAAAAAAATACAAGAAAAATAACGTATACTTTTAGTGGTCTATTTGCCATTCTCTATGCGCTACACGTTACAACACTTTTTGGTACAGCAAAAAAAATAATTTAATACCCAGATATTAACATTTAATAAACTCTGCCTTAAAACACTTATGCACACTCTTTAACTCATAATCGGGCCTATTCTGTATAATTTTAACATCGATGTTAGTTAAAATTGCTGTTAAAATCAATGTTTAGCCAATCAGTTACCGAGTTTATTGAATGTTACCTAGCAACGTTCTTATTATTAATTAACATCAGCGTTAAAAATATACAGAATACGGCCAAATGTGTTTGAATCTACTTTCTTTTTGAGTCTACATTCTATTCCAAATACCACTTTAGCTAATTTCTGCATCTGTAACTCTACTGCTATTTTTACTACTCGATTTATTTTTTTGTAGGGTTTGTCTGGGGGTGGTAAAAATGTGTAAAGCTGGGAGGCACAATATAATTAGTGCACAAGTTTTTGAAGGAACGACTTACGTATTGTCTTTTAATATCTGCAATTATTATTTGTGGAACGCTATACTGTAAGAACAAGGACTCATAATGTTTCAGACAAATTATAATTTTGCAGATTTTACGGGAAATAAAAAATAATTCTTTGTAAATAAGCATAAAATAACTAATATTCATCTAATTCTTTTTAACAATAAAGGTAAAAATCCCATAAAATATGTACATAATACTTAAGATAGTTTATCTACAATTTTACAGGACATTTGTTTTGGCTTGATTTATGCTAAAAACATATCTTACATTTCTTAATATATCCAATTATATCCAAAATCATCCCTGTTCAATAATATTTTGCAATTATGCGTATCTGTGTTTTAAAAATACTAAAATGTCCTGCCATCGCATTGTCGTAATTTTCCTGTAAAACCGTGTTTCGTAATTCTTTTGGTACTACAACTTTTTAAGGGTTTTTGTTTCCAATTACATAAGCTCTCAATATAGCATCGAATACTGTATAAAGTACATTTTCTGTGATTTCTTGTAAATTTAAACTGTTGTAAATGTACTAACCACCTCTTAAGCGGTTTAGTAGATCTTTCATTGTCATGAAAATACTGAATTTTATTCAATAACGCCCGGATTTTTCGAATCGGAAACAAAACTCCTAGACATTCTAGTTCCATTGTGTGATATTTCTTTTTTGCAGCAGTTAAAACGCTACTTGCAAATGCGTCTACTGCTCTTAAGCCAATGGTCGATGCATCTGCCTGTTCAATAAATGGCAAATTCAAATATAGCGCTCAAACTACACAAGTTTTGATGTCTTCAAAAGCCGCATTAGTTTCTTTTGACCAGCCATAAACTAGTTTTTTTTATAACAAAGTTAATGGTGCTATGCGTGTTGATAATTCTGGATAAAACGCTCATACCAACCTACTATGTCAATAAACCTTAAAATTTCATTATTTGTTTTAAAAACTTGGAAATTTAAAATTGCCTTTACCATTTTGCCGCTATCTGCTTGTAAATTTAGAAAATTTACAACATAACCTGAGTATTTTAATACTTCACGGCTAAATTTACATTTATTTTTATTTAATGTTAACCTTACTTGGTATACCTTTTCCGTTATTGTCCGTAATACGATCAGATGCTCTTCTAACGTGTTTGTTATTACAATTATATTGTCTAAGTAAACTAATACGTTGAGTCTACTTTCTGGCCTTAATATATGTTCCACTAATTTTTTTAAGAAAGAATGTTGTCGTTTGTTAATGTGTTTACAGTTACTATAGTACCAGCTATTATTAAAATATTTTTTCAGATCAAATATTATACTTGTCTTTAGCCAAAAATCTAAATTTAAAATAATATCTTGTGCTAAGAATGGTATAATTAGATATTCAATTATGTAACACTATTTTAAATAACAAATAAAACATGTAGATACCTTAAAAAGTTATTTTTTTGTTTATTACCAAAAAATGTATTCTGAATTACTTTTATGTAATTTTAAACCTAACTTTTTCACTGATTACTATACATTTAAGTAATTACAGTAATTTTGGCCTTAAAAATATTTCAAGCATATAAATATAACGTTCAGAATTAATGGTACCGTTTGATCATTTTCTTTAAATAAATATGGTCCCACAATTCCAAATATTAAAACAACGCACCAAAGTAGTTTTTTATGAAACTGGTGTGGATTTTTTTCAGTTTAGGAGCGAAAGTTTTGCTTTGTTAATATATTCATTAAGATGGAAATGAGTTTTTTTCTTTTTACAAAATTTGTAAGAAAGCACACTTTTAGCCTAAATTTTATATAGGTAGAAATGCAAATCAGAATTCAAAATTCTTAGTAAGCTATTTTTGTAAGTTTGCAATGCAATTGAATGCCTTGTTGCCGATTGTCTTAGACTTCTTCTTACAGCTTGTTTGATATATTAGATATTTTTGGGTGTTATTACTATACGTATGTCTCCAGTAAATTTTGAACAAACGTTCCCAATAACTTTAAAGTTTTGCACCCACGTTATTATTGTTTGTCGTGTTGGTAATCATCCGTGTATTCTAACATCAAACTTGCAACAAAACCAAGTTTGAATGTTTATAACTGATTGACTTTATGAAGCTTACCAACCACGTATACGCATTGATTAATTAAAAACTTATTCATGATCTAATAAAATAAAAAAAATATTGCACACAAATCTGACAATAGAATTGTGAACAACAAAATATTGTTTTTGTAACAGCCTATTAAAAACAGGGGATATCATTTGCCGGCTCTGTATATAGCAATAACAATCGTAAACATAAATGGTTATGTTTTCAAAATAGTTTCTTGAACTAAAAATATAGACATAAAGATTTGTACCAAATTTGATAAAAACTTGCCTTTGGACTGGATAGTTGTCTAATTGTGGAAAATCAAAAGCAATGTTAAGTTTATATTTGTTTATTTTTTGTTTGTTTTAAAAACAAATATTGTGTCTTGCGTTTCTTCTTAATATTTCATCACTTAACAATATTAGTCTGTTATAAAACCTAAATAAGTATTTTAATCAAAATTTATGTTTAACTTTATTAAAAGTTTGTTTATCATCTCTAAGTAAAGTAATAGTAGCGTTACTTGACGAATTAATAAAGTAAAGTTAGTTATAACATTTTGTTACTTGATAATACATCTGTGGGCTATACATATTTGTACTAACCAACTTATGCAATTTTATGTAAAGTTCCAACTAACTTAATTACCAGGTACTTACAATTAACTTTACTTGAAGATTTAAAAAAATGGCTTAAATCTTTTACCTGGACACGCTTTCTCGTCAATACATGCGCCTGTATTTTCATCCCGTATATAACCATGGATACAATCACAACCTTCTCTGCAATTCGTTGGGCGTACGAGTGTGTTGTTATGTCAATTTTGACATGTTTTGCCACATGATAAGATACACTTGTTTAATATTTCATTCTCACCAATACAGATTACTAAAAACTATTATTAATTTTTTGTTTTACAATTTCTAAGTTTGTTTACTTGGACATTTATTTGCTAATATGCATTTTCCGCTTTCGGTGTCTTTAATAAAACCAGTTTTACAAAAACAACCTTTTGTATCAACTTTTGTACATATCAACCGGTCTTTATAAAATTGATTTTGGCAAGTTGTTATGCATCCTGGACCTCGTTCTTGATATTCCGAATTAATATCCGGGCAATATTCTGGACATTTTCTTATAAGCACACATTCTCCAGTAATTTCGTTTCTAATATATCCTTGTTCACAGACACACGCTTTTTTACAATACTTAGATTTTTGTTTTATATCGTAATTAAATTGATTTTGACATGTAATAGGTCGTGCTGGTGCACAATCACTAAACCGTTCATTAGGATACATATTACATTCAACTAAAAATTGTGAAAAATTTATGTAGATTAATTAATATAATTTTTTTAATATACTTACGTATGCAATTGTTTTTTGGAATACACTTATTTTCTAACTCGTCTAGTATAAAACCATCTTTGCAAACACATTTTTTTTGGTGTTTTATTAAATCTTTTGAAATTCTACTTTGACATGTTTCTGGATATGCCGGGGCATTTAAAGTATGTATTGAATTTGGGTCAGAACAGTTGTCTATGATAATAATAATAATAATAGTATTCTGTATGTATACGGTAAATATTAATTCTTACTAGAGCAATCTACATATAGTACGCAACTATTAGTTTCAGTATCTTTTACTTAACCATTTATACAATAACAACCTCTCCTATCTTCTTTAGTACATGTAACCTTTTGATTATAATTCATGCATGTTATGCAATTATAATTATACTCTTTAAAAGTTTCGTTAGGAGCACACATTGTACCTTAAATAAAAAATTATTTACAATTAAATTATTAATAAAATAAAATTATTACTTGGGCATTTATGGTCTGCTATGCAATATCCAGATACTTCATCTCTAAAATAATTAGCTTTACAAGTACATCCTGCAGTACAACGATCGGATTTTTTCTTTTTGCTGTCATACCTATTTTGACAAGTAATTTCATCATTTGGCACGCATGTGTTATATTCTTCATTTGGTCTAGTACATAAACCTAAAAATCAATTAAAATTAATAATCAATAATTTATATAATACAAATTATTTAGTACCTGGACATTCGATAGGTCTAACACAATTACCAGTAATTATATTTCTAACATACCCATCTTTGCAATAACAATTTGGTTCTCGTTTAGGCGGAACAATTCTTTTATGATAATTTTCGCATGTTTTACAGTGGTAGTCTATTTTTTTAAACTCTTCATTCATAATACAATCAGGCTCTAAGATTTGTAATTTACATTAGATAGGTTAAATTTAAAACTTATTTTTAAATTACTTTCAGAGCATTGATCTTTTGGAATGCAGCAGTTTGATATATCTCGAACATACCCGTTTGCACAATGACATCCTTTTAAACAATTATATATACAAGGTGGTGGATGTGCCCAATTTTGGCAAGTAATTGGGCATCTTGGTCCACAAATCATTAATACTTCATTAACAGAACAATTTTTGAAATCTAAAAAAAAAATTTTGTTAAAATAATATTAAACTCTCGTAGACCACACAAGAGTCTAAAATTTTTAAAACAATTTAATTCTGGAAATAATTGTTAATAAGTAAAACAGATTATCAACTAAACTCAATGGGTTTTGGAACAAAAAAATGTGTTTACGCGGCTACTAAAATTGCCAAAAGTTAACTTTTGCTCAATCTAGTATAATTTTTAATAATGGCATTTATACAATTAGCAACTACAAAAAGAATTAGATGTTATACCTTATTAAATATTTTGGAATTGTAAAAGTAGGATGCAAGGATCGGTTTTTTATGTGCAACTTCCGGTAAAGAGAAGACAAAATTCCTAGCTGTATTAGACAAACACCGAGTAGGTTCAATTCAATTTTTTTGTTTAAATTTAAAAAGTGTAAGCATTTATGCAATAATGTACTTAGTAATAGGAATTCAAATAATAATAATTTTTAAAATAGACAAGCAAATATATTTTTTGCAAACTATGCAACGCTTTCTTTGCTTTCAATGGATATAATATGCACCCGTTTTTATTAGAAATTAGAATTTGTAATCAAAAGCTACTTTATTCCAATTATTTTATTATATTTGGGCAAATCTATTTTAAACGGACCAGAGCAGGGGGGGGGGTGCATTGAGAAACTTGATTATGTATTTTTTTTAGTTTCTATAACTTATTAGTAATACTTTGATCGGTAAATGAGGGTATAAAACATGAAACCAATACAAAAAATTATCTTTTGACATTTGACAAGTAAAAACAACAACAACGCATTGAAATTATTAAAATTCACTACAAAAATGGTAAAAAATTTTTAGTCACAGTTTGCAAAACTATAGCATTTTTTGGTCGTTGCAAAGCACCTTCTCGGCCGGCAATAGTAAACCTGGTGGAAAAATTTAGGCTGTTGGGACAAGTTTGTAATGTGAAAAATCGAAACCGTGTGCATCGCTCAAGAACACATGAGAATATTGCTGATGTAGCCCGTAGTGTTAAAAAAAACCCAGGTTTGTTGATGCCTTGTCAAACTTTAGAGTTAGACCATTCCACAAACAACATTACAACGTATTTTGCATAAAGACTTAAGTCTTTAGGTTTTTTAAAGTTCAGTTAACACAAGAACTCAAGCTGGTCGATCACCATAAACGTTGTATCTTTGCTGATTGGGTTTGGATTTTATCGAATTATTATTTATATAATTATCTCCAGTGATAAGGCCCATTTTCATCTCAGAGGCTACGTTAACAAACAAAATTATTGCATTTGGGGCTCAGAAATTCCAAAAATGTCTGTTGAAAAGTTTTTGCATCCTCAACGTGTCACTGTTTGGTGCGGTTTTTGGGCTGGCGGTGTGATTGGACCTTACTTTTTTTTAAACTGAGGCTGATGCAACTGTTACGGTGAATGCATGGCGCTACCGAGCTATGATTAATGATTTCTTATGGCCGGAATTGGAAAATATTGATGTGGACAACGTTTATTTTCATCAAGACGGCGCGTAATTTTGCAAGAAAAAATTTCTGACCTTGTTATTTCTCGAAGAGGTGATCACAATTGGCCACCGAGATCTTGTGATTTAACACCTTTAGACTTTTTTCTTTAGGGCCACGTAAAAGATAAGGTCTATGCCAATGCTCCACAATCGATTCAAAAAGTCAGAGATGGAATTTGTGAAGTTATCGAGGACATACAGCCGCAAATGAGCAAATTAGTCATAGAAAATTTTTATGAAAAAAATGTGGTACTGCAACCGTGGCGGCCATTTGACTGATATCGTTTTCAAATCTTAATGGCATTTCTTTTAAAAAATACTCATTTTTTTTTAAATATCAAAATGAAACCCTTTATTATATACATATTTTAAATAGATAATTTGATGGTGAAGAGAATACTTTAATGGATTGGTGAAAGGATTCTATTTTAATATTTTTCGTTAAAAATCAAACTTAATTTATAAAATTAAACTTATTGTTTTATATAATTTTTTGCATGCATTTATTATCAATATCTTTGTTTATGCACATGTTAAAAAAATTACATTTATGTGATTTGTTTGAATCTTGGAGTTATCAATTTTTCTTTTTCTGTGCATTTAGTATAAATGCAAGCTGACTAAATTATTGCACTTATTCCAATAAAACAACGCGAATACATAAGGTCTGTTTCAACATACAATTTGGACAGTTTGCAAACCGTCCAAACTGTGCACACAAACAAATATTTGTCATCTTTATGCAAACTTTTATACCCAGTAATTTGTTTGTGAGCATAGTTTGAACGGTTTGCAAACTGTCCAAATCGTATGTTGTAACAGACCTATAATAAATTGTAATAATTATATTATTCTTAAGGCGTTGGATGTAATTTTGAGGATTGATGTAATTATATTATTTTTATTAATTATTATAATTTTTTCATAATTATTTGCTTTTCTAAATTTCAGAACTCTACTCTAAAACGCCCTTGCTCGTACAACTTTGTTTTTACCCCCGAGCGGGGTGATATTTTGTATGGGGTGTTGCAACATAGCTGGGAGTTTTACATTTAGGTCTTCAGTTTACAGGCTGTCCCAAATGTAATTTACGTATCAATAGAAAGTGGACGTCGGCATGTGTAAGTAAATTTAAGTAAAATTTCAATCTGTTTAGCGTAATATAGATACGTATATATTGCAAGCTTAGTTTATTATTACATTTTATTTTATTTAATAAAAATATTTGTTTTTATTTTATTTTGCAGCTACACCTCTGTCCTAGACCTACTATGTGTCTGTGGCCCGGTCTACTGCTTCATTTCATCCCCCGCCTTGGCCCACTACATTTTTTATTTTGCTTTTAGATTTTTAAAAATATTAATACTTTGTATTTTATTCAATACATATAGATATTATATATATATATCAATATATTTGTTTAAATTTTTTTTTCAACATTTGAAATTTATTTAAAGGGATAAATGATTAATAAAAAAAACGATCCGCACCATGAAGTGTTCTGCTACTTTTTCTGCTATGAGTTCATCATTATCTCTTGCCAATTTTACCAAAAGACACGTTAAGTGTAATGATAAATTAACCGGACGTTGTTAGGAGATACGAGATACATGTGTGATAATATTAGCAGACAATTACATCTGGAGCGGTATTCTGGCGTTAGCAATATATTGCCGTTGCTATTTTATTAGGCAAGAGCATGTGTTGACAGATATTTTCATGATGTCACATAGTGATATGCCTTATTCCGTTGCTATTGTTAGGTATTGCTAAAGAACTGCAGGCGCTAATAATAAATTAAATTTTAAAGATATTTAATGAATATTTCTAGTTAATAATACGTTTATTTCTTGCCTTTCGGCCTTGAGAATTACATTTACAAATACATTTACAACTTTTCAAAATAATAAAACTTAATCCTTATAAAATTAACACAATTAAGAATATTTTCTTCTCTGTTTGTCTATTTCTTTTCTTTCTTTTTTAACTGCCCTTATCCATTCTACCCCTCTTCCGCCCCCTTTCAATATCTCATTTTTTCTGATCTGTTCTTTTCTCATTTCGTTACACTCTTTCAACATATGTTCTATAGTTTCCTTAGTCTCTCCGCACATTCTGCACATTTTCAAATCCTTTTCCATCCAAATCTTGTCACTTGCTCTTGCTTCTAATGAATATTTCTAGTTAATTCATGGTTAATAAATTTAAAAGTTGAAAGTTAAATAGTTTCCAGTTTATCTATATTTTTTCACATGTTTTTAAAACTGATTCATATTATATTATTTTAGGATGGTAACTAAGTGATGAGTTTTAGAGATAGGTGTAATACTGTCACCACGAATCAAAAGTAGATGCAAGTAGATTGAAAGTGGATGCTAGTGAATAGAAAGTGGATTAAAAGTGGATGCAAGTGGATGGAAAGTGAATGCAAGTAGATGGTAAGTGGTTGGAAAGTGTATGCAAGTGGATGGAAAGTGGGTGGAAAGTGGATGGAAGTGGATGGAAAGTGAATGCAAATGGATAAAAAATAGAATCAAGTGGATGGAAAGTTGATGCAAGTAAATGGAAAGTAGATGCTAGTGGATTGAAAGTGAATGAAAGTGAATTGAAAGTAGATGCAAGTAGATTGAAAGTGGATTGAAAGTGAATGCAAAAGTATTAGCCACCGTAGACCACCAATTAACCATCGTTAGCCGCCAATTAGCCATATAATAGCCACCGTTAACCACTATGCTGATGTGACACCTCTTTGCTCTGATGTGGTACCTCTTTGCTCTGATGTGGTTCCTTTTTGCTCCGATGCGCTATCTCTTTGCTATAATGAGATACAATTTGGAATTGTTCCATAAAAAGCCTCGAGAGTACATTGCAAAAAGATTTGGGAGGTTGGTTCAAAAACTTGTGTGATGGGAAGAAAAGTGAGTTTTAGTGAACCCGAGTCAACTGTCATTTATTTGCTTGAAGAATATGGTAAATATAGTAGCGGTGTTGAATGGAACTCAAAATAGACTACAATTTTAACGTAGAATTAAAAAGATGACAATAACATTGGAAGCAGAAGTGAATTTTGAGCATAAAAAAATGCATCATCAAATACCCATCAATTGAGAAGCTTTCATTTTAGTCGAGTACAGACCGATAATGTGTGCATTTCATATAACATGATGATTATATTAGCTATCGATATGCAAGGATTTGAGATTGCAATCAGTATATACCAAAGGAAATAAATATTGCAACAAATCGACCACTCGTTTTCAACATCTAAGGAAAAAATCTAAGCCAGATGGTTAGAAAATAATTACCACTCAATTCCATATTCCGGAGGAATTGATGATACGGCCGAGATTGACAACATCTTTTAGGGTTCAGCCAGAATTTATCCGATGTGATGTGCGTGGTCAAAAAGAAAGTTTTTTAAAAAGACATATCTTAAATTTTACCATATTACATTGTGAAAGTGAAATTAACCCATAAAAATTTAAAAAATGTACTCATTTCTGCGCAAATCACACGGATGAGATTTGTAATTGTATATTTCAAAATGTTAAAAAAAATTGTATTTATTTAAATGATAATAATTATAGTAAATAGTTTTTTTAAAGATTATTTTCAGATGTAATTTTATTTTATAATAAATATGAGCATAATAATAATCATAAATTTGTTTTATATTTTAAGTCTGTATGTAGTTTAATTAAAAAACAAATAAATCTATTTTTATTGTAATAATATTGTTTTATTTTATCTACAATACATTAATCTTGTTTTATTATTTTTCTCTACATATCATTCAACTTATTACGTAATAACCAAACTTTATATATTGGTTTCCTATGAGAAGTAAATTGCTTTCTCGCTTAATTAAAACTTCCTGCAAAATATTTAGTTAATATTTCTCGCGCAAAAACTGGCGGTTTTTATAGCATATAAAATAGGGGGCTTCAAATATTTTCAGAGGTATATAAGCACGCTTAATTAATTCAATCATGGCATTTTTAAGCGATAGTGATGATGCGATTTTGTCGCAATATTTAACTTCACCGAAAAGAAATATATTAGTGCCAGCGTCACCTAAAAAGCAATTAAAACGCGCGCTTAGTGATACTAATATTATAAAAGTTATTGAGAGAAAACTTTTTCATTCAAATGCGAATGATGCGCGAAGAAAGCAAGAGGATTTAAAGAAGAAGAAAATAAATCCATTATCAATCGATAGCTCATTAGTGGAAAAAAACGTAGAAGAAGAAAAAAGTAGAAAAGTGCAAGACAAAGGTTTAAAACTATTGAACCAAGTTGACAGTAGCTCTTCATGAAGTCCGACCTCATCATTAGAGTTTTTTTTTTTTCAAGCAACACAATTGTTAAGTTAGGTCTGTATAAATATTACGGTATTCGAGCAAAGCTGTACGCTGTTAAAACTATTGATAGTCACGCACAAACACATAGCACATCAAACGATAAAAAAATTAATATTTAACGACTATAAATCATCGATATTTAATAACAGATCCAAAATGGTTACATTCAACACCATACTAACTAACTAACTAAGTACTTTAACAATAAACAAAATCTGTTTGATTAATTTTGATAATAAATAATAACAATTGCAGGATAAGATAAACTGTATACCGTGGGATCATTACTCTATTATGTAATTACTACTTTCCATTACTTTGTTTGTTTTATTATTGATATTTTTTTTGTTTGTTATATTTATATTTTCTTTTTCATTTTGCTTGTAAAACATTATTTTTAGTTAATGTTTTGTAATAAAATACACTGGCCAGCAAAATTAACGCACCACTATTTTTGAAAATTTATATAAAAATAAAAATATTTATTTTTATTTTAAACTGCCATAGTACACACATTCTAAATTTATACAGTTGGTTTTCTTTTATCAAAGTTTGTTTCTCTTATTTTCATTTTGTTAGAATTCATATAAAATTTAAATTAACATACCTCTTTTTTTTGTTTTGGTTTTATTGCTAAAATTTATCATTTGCTCTAAATATTTATATTTGTGAGGTACAGTGTTTATTATGGCACGCCAATCTAGAAATTTGAGCGCCAAAGAGTGTGCTCAGGCAGTCATTTTACTGTAAGAGGGATGGAGCTTTTAAAGAATTAGACAGAGATTTGGTGTATTGCATACATCCGTTTTCCGTATGATCGAACGTTATAAGGAGACAGGTCAACACTTAAGAAGACCTGGCCAAGGCAGACATTGCATAACTACGCAAGTTCAAAACCATTTTTTAAGAGTCTCTGCTTTAAGACTACGGGTTATGACAGGAAGATTGCTGCAGACACAGCTACAGGAAGCAGATGAACTCCGAATTTTAATTGATACTGTTTGTTGACGCCTAGCTGAATCTGATCTGAGACCAAAAATCACAGCGCAAGGACCAGTTTTGACCCCAGAGCATCGTAAAGCAAGGTTTGCGAGTACATATTGATTGGCTGATGAAGATTGGAAAAGAATTCTTTGGTCAGATGAAAGCAAATTTTGTCTCTACAACTCAGATAGACGTATAAAAGTTTATCGAAGACCAAATTAAAGATATGCACAAAGTAACTTCCAAAACACCAGATTATTTGGTGGATGGTTAGTTATGTTTTAGGGAGGAATCTCTTTAACTGCTCGTACTGACTTGGTGGTTATTAATAATGGCAATTTAACAGCAGATAAGTACATAAAGAAGATCCTGCAAGAACATGTGAAACTATTTAGCTCTTACATTGGTAAGATTTTTTTGTTTCAGCAAGATAATGCTAGACATGTTGTTCAGATTGTGCAAAACTATGTTAATGAGGTTGGAATTGAAACTATGGATTGGCCAGCAAACAGTCACGATCTTATCTTAATTGAAAATGTTTCGGACATAATCTACCCCTGTTTTCAAGAACTTTCTAACCCTCTAAACACTTTCAATGGGCTTACTGGAAATATTGTCCAAATATGGAATAATTTGGATGAAAACAAAATAAGGCCCGTAATTTTAAGCATGAATAATCGCTGCCGTGCTGTTATTCAAAATATAGGAGGAAATACCGGTTATTAATTATTTTTAACTAAAGTTAATAATTTTTTAGTTTTTAAATTTTCATGTTTTTTTTTTATTTTTATATCTTTTGGAATTTTATTTTTTGTTAATATCTTTATTAAGTTTGAATAAGAATATATTTTATTAAGACATAAAAATATTTGATCAATATTATGAAATTAAAAATTATTTTCAAAATATAGTAGTTAATTTTGATAGCCAGTGTATATTCAGTGTAAAAAAGTCTTTGTTCTTTAACTTTCTTTTTTCTTTTACGGTAATTGAATATTTATTGTAAATTTTTCAATGCTGGAATTCAATATTTTAAAAGTTACAATAATATATAAATTGCAAGTGGTTGGGAGTGACTTATCAATCATCCTTTATAACAACACACGTGCTGCTATCTGGTAGACAGCCTTGACACTTAACTCGTGAAACTAACGCAAACAAACTGGTGGCCAAACGAAGAACTAATATTTTAAACCTACATCAGGTGTTAGCTCGACCGGAAGTCCATGGTAATTCCCATAAGAGTTATCAGATTTCCCTCATTTTATTATTCACTACTTTAGAGATAGACTTACTTCGTTATTTAATGCTAAGTTAGATTTTAGTAATAATATAGGGACACACTTACTTTATGGTGAGTCCTTTTATAATTTATATTATCTAGGAATTAACAATGACTCTGCAAGGTAACAATGTTGATGCATTGTCAGTGCAGCTCGAAATTGATTGGACAAAAAACAAACCGTTTTTTGAGTTGCTACAAGTACCGTGCAATGTTTCTGGTTCAAAAACACGCGATCCGCTTTAGGCTAGCTACGGTCTATTAAAAAAAGCGCTCTTCTGTAGCCTACAAATAGAGATTGACAAAATAGAGAAATAGAGTGATGAAATTTGTAAGCAAATTTTTATGTTTTTGAAATATTGCTCTTCAAGATTTTTGTCTTTTTTATTCTTTTTTCATGTTGTGAATAAGCCTTACAATCTTTTTTTGAACAACTTGAGCCCTGTATGATTTTGAATATTTTTTCATACATACATACATAATAATATTGTAGTTTATAAACAGAGACGCGAAAGCATAATGAATTTGCATACTGTATGGATACAATAGAATGTTTTAAATTTTAAAATGGAGTAATAAGCACTACTTAGTTTTTTGTTTATGTAATCAACATGAATAGTCCGTTTAAGGTTTGAGTATATTTTTTGCTTTGTATAAAATGCTTATTTGTGTGGTTCTGTTTTTGAAGAATTGCACAGTTACCGTTTTGTATCTGTTAAATATTAACTTATTATTATTGCATTATTCCCTTTATAATTCTTATATTGCCAAAGTAGTTTTAACTTGAAGATGGTTGTTTTTGCATTAACTACATTAGACAAATCATCAGCAAAGTTTAATACAGATTGTTCATGTATAATATAAATATAAAAGGACCTAATGTGGATCCTTCTGCTATACCTAATGTAATATTATATGTATCTGATTTGCTTGAATTTACTTTAAACAATAATTTTGCAACATGTAAAAAAATGTGAGATTAGTTGTACTGCCGTTCTTCTAATTTCAGTGTTCCATAGCTTGTTTTTAATTGATTTAATATTTTAAATATCAAAAGCATGTTGTTAATGATATTTTTTATAAATTATGACCACTTTAGCTATTTTTGGTGATGATGCAAATATCTTTTGGATTATCATTTGATTAATTAATACTGTAAGTAGCTGCAATATTTCACCACACATATATTTTAATACAGATATTTTATCTGGGCCGGTAGTTTCTTTATTTTTTAGGTTTGTTATTACTGACTTTACTTCTACTTCATCCGTTTTATACAGTGTGAAAGTAGTGCCAGTAAGTGTATTCTGCCCAAAACGAGTATTAATATTTTTTTTACAAGATACAGCAGCGAAGTGCTCTTCAAAGACATTTGCTATTTTTTTTAATTGTAGATCTGTCAATGTTTAGTATAATATTCTTCTTGATTTTTTTCAACTTAAATTGTCATTCAATATTTTTCACATTGTGTTTATTTTGTTTTTAGTATTTTCTTTTAGTATTTTTAACTAACTGTCTATGATTGGTTTTGTTTTTTATAAACGTCATTTTGTTAGTGTTTAGAGGTCTACTTTATTTTCTTAATAAGCTTCATCAAAATTTTCTAGAAAATTGTCAAATCATTTATTAATTATTTCTGATACGGTTAATTTACTTTTATTACGCTTTAGCATATGCTTAAACATATCTAAATTATATTTTTTGTCTGTGCTTTTACAGGTAACACAATCCATTTTGATACAGTTTCTGTAAAACAGATTTGCTGTGAGTAATAGTCCGCTAAACAGTAAGAATTTCAGATATGCATAAGTCTACGTCTAAATTAGCTGTAATGTAATCAATTCCCGTTACAGATATATTATCATTTTTGTTTTGACATATTTGTGTTGGCTCTGTTATTTTATTCTTTATTTTATACGATTTGAATAAACTGTAGAGAATGCTTAAGATTACGGATGTTCTTAACTTATCAATACTTAAGTCACCTCATAAAATAATGTTGTATAAAGTTTTTAACGGTCTAATAAGCAATTTGTAAGTACGCTAAGAACAGCGTTGAAAAGAATGGTAACGCTTGACTTTATATGGCAGCAAAAAGAATGAGTTCAGAGTAATAGATACGGAGTTGCTAAAGCAAATTGAAGATTTAATGTTGAATTTGTCTAACATTTACTACATTTTATCATTGGATTTATTCCAAAACCATATACAAGTTTGGCCTAAAAACGAATATAATCTTATTTATTTAGTATTTAAACAAAATTTTAGGTTTAGATATTGATTCGTATGTCTAACCTTATGTAGATGACCATGTTTTAACCTCAGGTAAGTTTAAAATATATTTGCATCATTTCATTCTATATTTTGTTCACGACTAGTTTGGTACTTTTTCCTCAACGGGTTCAGGCAATACAAGATTTTCCAGTTTCACTCGGGGTTCCCGATGCGAGTATTATTGTTTTATGTGTATTTATATAGAATTAAAAAAAAAGAACGCGGTAATTAATTTATTAATTGTTTTTTTTTACATGCAAATATGTTTTATGTTATTATTATTATCAATATTTAATTAATAATTGTTTTACATAAAAACGGAATATTTAGCGCAAATAAACGTTTTAAATTATTTTATTATTCCACCCTATCTATATTATTATTATTTGCGTTTATTGTGCATTTATATTTTCAATAAAATAATTGTTTTATAATATCCAGGTGTAAATTTGCTCGATTGAAAAAATACTTATTTTTAATCGAAAAAGTCGTTATATTTATTACAGATATTTGTATATGTAATGTTTAGTATAAATATAAATATTTTTGTGGCTAACCACCGCATATCCGATTCGCATATTAAAATCGAATTGAATTAGTCGAAAAATTGAAAGCGACATTAACAGTGTAAAAAGTGTCAGTGTAAAATGAATAATAACAACGAATTATTTTGCAATGAAAATTTCTTCCGCATTACAATTATGCACCGACAGTTTCAACTGATCAACCTATTCCTCAAGCGCCGAAGAAACCAAAATTGATTTCAATCACCACACCCAACAGGAAACGTCGCTTAGACAAAATTTATCGAATAAATTTACAAATGAAGACGACGACAGTGAGAATGATGCTTATAATATAAGAAAAAACACATTGTTTGAAATGCGCAAAACTTTGTGTATAATTGACACATATTGCTTTTATTACAAAAATAAAAGTATATATTATTGCGTTGAGTGCTCTGAAGACGGGCAAATAAATTATTCCAAACATTATACCCGGAAGCTGGGGAATATAGAATATAAATCCTGCTGCAAATGTAATAAAACAGTGACAATTGCACGAAAATTAAGGAATTGGGAACAATGCAGGGACAAATTGTCATATTATCTTTAAGAAAAAACCGTTATACCGCAATTTTAATTTTGCTTTACTTAAGGAGTTATCGTTAACCGCAACTTTTTTATAAAATCGTAATAATAATAATAATAATAAATATCATTTATAATCAAACCATTACTCGAAGCAGTTCATATACAGTGTGTTAAGTGCAATATATATATTAAAAAGAAAAATTTCAAAATGGATTTCAAAAAATTGGCTGCCCTTAATGTTGTCCCGAAGCCCTATTTAAAAGCCGTGGACTTGGAAATTATGAAAAAATATAAGATTATATCATTTTCATTAAAATCAACAGTATACGGACCAAGCGTTTTAGCTGACATAGAGCTGGTATGGTTACCAAAAAAATACCTTGAAGTGATTAATCCGGCTGCCATCAAGGATTACAATGCCAATTATGCAGGTTCGCTGTACATTGTGCTGGAAAGAATCGATGAAGGGAACGATCGACAAATTCCAATAATGCAAGTTTTACCATACGAATAAGGTAAGAATTTTATTTGTTTTATTATTTATATTAAAAAAATATATATCAATTTTTCTTTCTTAGAATCATTATCAATTATCGAAGAATGATGTCACCGCACCACACCCAAGCGTCCGCGTCATCTTCTATTGTATTTCTAAAAACATTTTATTATTGTTATTATTTACATTTTATTACGGTTTTTATATCATGATTTCATGCTTAATGCTTAATTAATTAATTAATATAATAATAATAATACATAAATAAATAAAATTTAAATTTTTAAAATCATGTGTGTGTATTTGTCAGTTTATTGTGGTTTTCTTATCGTTTTTTCCTTATTATATAAAAAGATATATATACTAATCATATTACATCATATAAAGTTATAACACATTCGAGTAATCATGGATGTTTTTTTCGGATGTGATAATTGCGAGAAATTGTTTTCAAGACAAGATAATATGGAAAGACATCGAAAAAAATGTTGTGATTGTATCGATAAACAATTGTGTTTCGTGTGTTCAAAATCATTTTCAAGAGTAGACGCACTAAAACGACATTTAAAAAGTCACGATGGAGGTGTGTTACGCGATATATGTGGTGAAATGTTTTATGCCAAGGATTACATTTAACATAACAAGGAACATGCATCACATACAGGCGGTGCGTATAGTGTTGAAGCAATTATATTGAAAAAAAAATTAAAATTAGTTGTAAAGACTGCTGCGAGGAGTTCGAATCAAAATTAAAATATAATGGACATTTACGATCGCAAAAACATTTGAGTGTTGTATCAAAAAACAGTAAATTGAATAAAGATTCGGTGGTTATGGTTGAAACTTGTTTTAAAAATAGGATATCAACTTATCGAATTTATTCAAGTGAGAACGAAACTGATATTAGTACGTTTTTTGAAAGTGTGAAATCTAAAACTTGTGAATTATAATTAAAGAAATTTTACTAAAAACAAAAAATTTAAAAATCAATATTATTTTATATGCCTTTTATACAAAAAAATACTTGCAATGATGGAGAAGAAAATCAAAATGATGGAGATGTAAAGCTGAAAGCTTTTAACACCAAAAACGAAGTGTTCACAATATCAACGGAGGTTGGTGAAATTTATGATAAATTCACCAACAAAATTATTACATAAGCTGAAGAATTTCAAATAAGACTATTAATGATTTTTTTAATTACGTTTTTTGTTATATAAAATATATTTTTTAGGAAAGAGATAGCGGATGGGCTTTACTAAGATTGTCTCACCTGGACATTAACATTAATAAGTATAAACCTATTCGTGGGCATGCGTTTATTTACCTTCCAGATGAGATTCGATTAAAACATGCTTGCATCAATATACAAAATGTTGATGACGCATGTTTTGCTTGGGCGGTGACAGCAGCTTTACATCCGGCGAATATGTTACCTAACAGAACCACCAGTTATCCACATTATTCTACAATTTTAAATTTCAATAGTTTATCATTTCCGTTGAAATTAAAAGATATAAGAAAATTTGAAAAAATGAATAACATCTCAGTCAACGATATGGGTTGGAAATAAATAGAGAATATGATAAATATGAGGTGGTAAGTTCAATTTATTTTACTGATCAATTACTTAATAATCTGGTTAATTGATTATATATTGAAAAAGAAAATCGAAATCATTATTGCTTAATTAAAGATATGTCAAAGCTCATTTCATCACAAGTTTCGAAACATAAAAGCTTAACACATTTGTGTGATGGATGCTTAACATTTTTTCCCTCGAAAGGTGCTGTAGATATTCATCAAACTGATGATTGTAATCATATATACACAGTCTTGCCCAATACTGAATTAAGAAAAAATCAAGTAGGCGAAAAAGTTCCAGATAATTTATTAAAATTTGTCAATTATAGTAAAAAACTTAAAATTCCGTTTGTTGTATATGTGGATTTTGAATGTTTTCTAAAACCAATTAAAACCTGTAATAACGATTCTGCAAAATCATATATAACTAACACCCACATACATACTCCGCATAGTTTTGCGTATTACATTGTTTGTTCTTTTGATGGTTCCTTAAATAAATTTAAAACGTACATATATGGGTGAAGATTGATGTAAAGTGTTTATTGATAGGTTGTCAAATGATGCTAAATTAATTTATGATACTTATTTAAAACCCATTGTTGCATTGCTACCAGATTACAATCAACATCTTATCATTACGGCTACCGAATGTCACATTTGCAATGAACCAATAAATATTCACGATAAAGTGCTTGATCATTGTCATTTGACAGGAAAGTTTGTGGGAGTAGCTCATTCAAACTGTAATTTAAATTATAAAATATAAAAGATGATACCAGTATTTTTTCATAATTTAAGTAATTATGATTCACATTTATTTATAAAAGAATTTGGCATTAACCAAGAAAGAATAGATGTTATTCCACAAACTAAAGAAACATATATTTCTATTACAAAACATTTAATAGTTGATACATATAAGACCAAAGAAGGTAAAGACTGAAACGTGTACTTAAAATTAAAATTTTTAGATTCATTACGTTTTATGAATAAAAGTTTTAAAAGTTTAGCCAAAAATTTAAAAATTGATCAATTTGTAAATATTAAAAAACACTTTTCAACGTAAGAATTAAAATGCGTTACTAAAAAAGAGGTATTTTCTTATAAATATGTCAATTCGTATGAAAAATTGGAAGAAAAACAATTGCCTCAAAAAAAAGATTTCTTTAATAGCTTAACATGCACTGACCTTTCATGTGACGATTATGAACATGCAACATTAACTTGGGATTTATTTAAATATAGTAATATAAAAAAATATTCAAATTTGTATCTTAAAGTTGACACTTTGTTATTATCAGACATTTTCGAAACGTTTAGGACCGTTTGCTCGAGCACATACAACTTGGATCCCGCACACTATTTTACTACGCCCGGTCTCAGCTGGGATGCTATGCTAAAACATACGAAAATTGAACTTGAATTATTAACAGATATAGACATGCACCATTTTGTAAAAAAAGGTATACGTGGAGGTCTCTGTCAATGTTCGTTGTGTCACGCACAAGCAAATAATAAATATATGTCAGATTTTGATAAGACGAAACCATCCAAATATCTGATTAGTTGGGATTCTAATAATTTGTATGGTTGGGCTATGACTCAACTTACGCCTTATGGTTCATTTCAGTGGCTCAATAATGATAAAATTCAGAGTTTTAATGTCATGGGTATTTCGGATGAATCAGCTATTGGGTATTTTTTAGAGGTAGACATAGAATATTATCCGGAAAGTTTACATGATGCTCATAATAATTTGCCGTTCTTACCCAAAAAGATTCTTCCTCCAGAATCAAAGTTCAAAAATACTAAATTAATTGCTAATTTATATAATAAAAAAAATATGTTATTCATTAGAACTATCTGAAAGTAGATTTACAAAATGGATTAAAACTTAAAAAAATTTATCGTATATTACAATTTAATCAATCAGATTTAAAAAAAAAAAATATGTTGACTTGAATACACTTACGTAAAAACGCTCTAAATGAATTTGAAAACAGTTTTTTTAAACTTATGATTAACGCAGTATTTGGGAAAACCTTGGAAAATGTTGATAAAAGAATTGATGTTAAAATAGTTAATCATTGGAAGGATATTGGTAATAGATGAGGCGCTCAAAGTTTAATTGCAAAACCCAACTTTAAGTTTTTCTCATTTTTTTACAGAAAATCTGGTGGCCATACAATTAGAACATCTAAAAGTAGTATACGATAAACCAATTTATTTCGGCTTTTCGGTATTAGAAGTATCTAAAATATTAATCTATAACTTTTTTTATGATTTTTTATTAAAAATTTATGACAATAATACACTTCAATTATGTTACATGGATACAGACAGCTTTACGGTGCTTATACAAACAAATGATTTATATGAGGACATGAAGGAACATTTGAATTTATTTGATACCAGTAACTTTTCAATCAATAACTTGTATAATATGCTTTTACAAAATAAAGGTGTTCTAGTCGTAATGAAAGATGAAAACCGGGGAAAAATATTACGTGAATTTGTAGGAGTCCGAGCAAAAGTCTATGCAAGTAATGTTGAAAATGAGTGAAATAAAAAAATTAAAGGTATAAAGAAATGTGTTGTATCAAATAACATCACTAGTGATGATTTTAAAAATTGTTTATACAATAATGAACTCATCTTTAAGAAACTAAATCTTTTTAAATTAATTAAACATGATATATTTACAATCACTCAAAATAATTTGGCCTTATCACCATATGATGATAAAAGATTTATTTGTAAAGACGGTATCAAAACTTTAGCTTGGGGTAACTATTCGATACCGGAATAATACATATTTTTTATTGTTACCAGCAGTCAAAATCTGTTATAAAAAAATGAATGTTATTTTGTTAATATTAGTTTGAAATGTTATTTGTTTACTCTTTTACATATTATAAAGGTAAGTAAATTAAACACGACATCTTAACAACACATTTATTATTATTATTATTATTATTATTATTATTATTATTATTTTTTTTTTCACAAAGTTTTCTGGTTTTTAGACTGCCGTCGGGTACAGCGACCTAGACTGACAGCTATTTTTCTATTTATTATATAAAAAGGACTTCCCTTACAATATTTGCAGTACTTAGCAGAGTGCTTTTTTGCATTTTCTTACAGATGTTAAATTCCAAGTCTATTTTTTGTAGGTTTTCAGCTAGGTTTAGTGGTACAACTCCAGTAGCTGATATAATCAGTGAGATAATGTGCACTGATTTTTGCTTCCACATTTCTTTTGTTTCGATTGCCAGATCGATATACTTATTGTTCTTTTTGTCGTGCTTTCTTTGCAGGTTCGAGGATTCAGGAATAGAGATATCTATCAGGTAGGTATTGCGGCTTTCCTTATCTCGTATGACAATGTCTGGTTCTGGATTATTATTATTATTATTAAAATTACATCTAAATCAACTATAATTACAATTTTTAAAACAAATATTCACTTATCAATCTAACATTTTCGGTTGCACAAAAAAAAAAACTTTTTACATGATTAAAACAATTATGATTGGTATTTACAAATTTAACCTTTTCAACATATTCATCCTCTAAATCAACAACATGCAAATCAATTTGAATATTATTTAAAAACGACTTTTTCTGGTGTCCCTTGACAAATACGCATGTGACACCTTTGAGTAAATTTTTTAAAATAGTTAAAATTTTACGTGTTGATATGTATCCGCTGCTATAGCGAAGACCGTGATGATTTATCTCTAACCATCGAATTTGGTTTTTTTCATCGCGTCGCAATTTCTTGAACTCGGTTTCTGGTTTAAACAAATATGAATGAAAATGTTTTCCATCCGTTGTTACACATAGTTCTTTAGGTGTAAAATTTCCGTTTACTATAAATCCTTAAACATCTAAGGCAGCAATTCTAGAGCCCATCGCAGATTTTCGAATTTGATGACAAACTCTCAAACGATCTAGTGTGGTAATCTGCCAACAGGTTCCGCTAATATTGCTACTCTGGCAATTTGTAAAAAATACTTCAAGTTCTGCTGTGGAAAATCTAACCACACTTTTCATACTAATTTTTTCACTGTTCCAGAAAACGGTCGGTATTCGGCAACTTGGTCGCACAAAATGAGGCAATATGCTCTTGTATTCTCTGAAAAAGCCTGATGCTCCTCCATTTCAATTTTCAGATCGATCGTTGCTGGTTTTACGCTTTTGTTTTGTCTTGACACATCAAATACGTATAACATACGAGTTTTAAATTCTGCGTAACTCAATAATGGTCGGTTGAATCGACCGTAATAACTGTTTTGGAACTGTGTGTACATGTAATAACAAGAAGTGTATTCACCATTTGTCACATCTTGATTTAACTTATTATAGGGGTAAGGGGACAATTACGTATCGAGATTTTTTCAGATGAGTAAAAGTTTTAACTAACCAAGTATCCTTATCGGTTTTTTTGTGAGTATACTCATATAAACGCCATGTACGATATGACATCAAAATGTGAGAATCAGATTTTATACCAGTCAATATTTGTAATTTTGTTTCATGTCACGGCTGAACATGTTGTATGCGCCATTCAATTTTATCTATCCGAATCTTGCAGTCTTTGGTGCTCGTGTAACAGTTTAAATCACTGTTGGCACGTTTCATGATCAATTCTTGTTTCACATTCACCATCATCTTCTTGTAATCTTCAGCGAATCCCAGAAGACATTTTAATGGTAATATTGCATAAAATTTTTGGTTTGTATCAAAGTATGTTTTAATTTTGGAGTCCACACTGAACTTTTCAAAAATGTTTAATTTCTCCATTTTACTCTGTAACCCAAAGACTGGAGTATATTCAAATTGCGACTTAATCCCTTAGATGTTAAACAAAGAGTGATGCTTTTAGCGGATGTTCTCTCTTTAATATTTGCGTGATGAAATTGGATACCCATTCCGCTACGTTTTTAATTCTAGTCTAACTAAGATATTTTCTTTTCTAAAATTTACAGGCAATCCGTCTTGATCAATATATTAATTGTAATGTTATCGATGCTACGTACGTTTACGGATAAGTATAAAATATTTTGCGGTTCAATGTTAATTGCAAACCCCGGATTGACAGATGGTGAAAACTCAAAAATTGTATGAGATAGTTTATTACCGTAATAAGCGCCCGTCACAATGTTGCATTCTAGTCGAATGTTTGTCACTTTTATAATTTTGACTGGTAAATGCAAATTATTTGCTATTAAAATTTCATTACCAGAAAACCCGAGTAACTGACCAATACTGTCTGCACGTGAAAAATCTATATCATTTTTACATAAAATCTTGCACTTTAATGTGTTATTTTTAGGTTTTAATTTAATGATTTGTTCCAATTCTTGATTATCAGAGCTTGATCTTGATTTTAAAACAGTTTGTAAATATGATTCAATATCTGTAATTTTATAAGAGCCTGTTGGTATTTCAACAACTTTGTTACCGTTGTGTTTGTAGTAAAATTTATTACAACCGTTTTCTATATTTGGAATGGTATTGTACGTATGCAAACCGATCAAGCCTAAGTAATATTTTTTACCAGGATCTAGCTCGATCGGCAGATAATAATTTACTGAGAATTCGTCACTATTACCCTAAAGACTATGAGACATGACTAAACATAAACCACAAGATTTGCTTGCTTTTATAGTTTTATCATTCTTTGAAAAACTTCAAACACAAATGCCCGCAATTAAATGTATTGTAATTTTGATATCTATCATGATTATAAGTAATTTCGCTACCACAAAAATATTTTAACAGTTCTTTGGGTGGAGGAAGATCGCCAAAACTGTCAAAATATTTCACAAAATTTTCGCGTTTTTTATAGGCAACCCAATGCGTACCATTTCCTTTTAAACTATCCAAATTAATTATGCAAGACTCGTTTCTATATGCTTTAATCGGTATGGTATCACGAAAAAAACACCTCGGAAATAAGGTATTTTTGCTTTTTCATATTTTTATATCTTTATCAGTTAAAGAGCGTTGAGGTAGCGAACTCAAAAGTTTTTTGATTTTTCCAAATTAAGTCCTAATCCTTTTTTGTACGGTTTCAGATAAAGACCGTTTCCAGCTTTTCCACAAAGTGCGATAGCTTCCATCATTTTGTTGTGACGTTGAGATTCACCAAATTTTTGTCGAGCATCTGTAGCAGAGTTTACCGCTTTTGCAATACCTGATGCACCACCTGCAAGCGCTCCTAATGCGCTGAGACCCGCAAAAATAGGTATAAGTGGAAGAATGCCTTCAATCTTAAGAATCGGAATTATACGAGGAGCTTTAATTTTTTTTCTTTCGCCCATTTCACACACCGCAAGTTTAGCCGCATTTAGTGCCATATTTGCTCCTCCTATTACACCATTTTTTTTATTCATTTTACTTTTAAATTGCTTCAACACATTTTTTGCTTTTATTATTGCACTTCGCAACGCAACTTTCTTTTTTGACTGTTTTCCAACTTTTTTTTTTTACCACGTTGCGTTCGTTTCTATTTTGATGATAATGTTGATGATTATACACCCATACCCATTTTTTGTTTTATTTTCATCGCCGTTGTCACTGTAAAAGCGTTTACATTTTCACCAAACGATGCGTCTCTGGATTTAACTCTTTTCCAAGCGGCTTCTTCCAATTGCTTATCTGCAGAGTGTCTATCACTTATTTCTTTGTTTTGAGAGTATGCAATGACTTGAAGTTTGCATCCAACTTATTTATACCGAAATCACCTCTCTGCATACGTTTTTTTAAGTTTTGTGCTTGGTCGCAGTACTGATACCCTCCAGGAAGATGTAACTCGATAGGCAACTTAATTATAAAAGAGTTGATGATACCCGTACCTTGGTATAAAACGATTTAACCTGACCCGCTTCTATTTATAAAGGTGGTTCAGCAGAAAAAGTGCTTACCGATCGTAAACATGGATGAGTACGTTTCAGGAATGGGTTTAACGGAGACGCAACGGCGGCACGGTGATTTATTACCAAATTCTATAAGAGCTTTGATTTGCGGGCCGTCTAATTGTGGAAAATCAAATGCAATGCTAAGTTTATTGTTTAATGAAAATGGACTACATTTTAAAAACATTTATATTTATTCAAAGTCGTTATATCAACCAAAATCGTCTGTTGGAGAATATTATGCAATCAATATCGGAAATAAAATATTTTCCATTCAAGGAAAATAAGGAAATAATGAGTCCAGAGAAAGCTAAACCAAATTCAATTTATATATTTAATGATGAAGCGTGCGATGGACAGAATAAAATTAGAAAGTATTTCAGCATGGGAAGTCACAATAACGTCGATTCTTTTTACCATTGCTAAACGTACACAAGAATTCCTAAACATCTGATACGAGACAACGCCAATTTTATCGTTTTGTTCAAACAAGATGAAATGAATTTAAAACATGCGTTTACAGACCACGTCAGCAATGACATGAGTTTTAAAAAATTTAAAAAGATTTGTAGACAGTGTTGGAAAGATAAGTACGGTTTTATCGTGATCAATAAAGATTGTGATCCAAATAATGGAAGAAATCGTAAAGGAATCAATCGGTATATAATTGTGCACAGTTGATATATTTCTTCATATTGCAGCAAACAGTTAGACAGAGCAGAATGACAAAAGAAACTCTAAAACAGCGTCTAATCGATGTCAAAAAGTCGATAAGAAAAAAACTTTTTGCTATGAAAATTAATCGTAGCAATGAAGATGAATTTTTAAATAAAACATACAAGCCATTATTAGAACCGTTGAAAACAATTATTGGTAAAACTCGTGGAAATAAATATATAGTTAAAGTACCGGCTCAGCGAAAAAGAAAATTGGCAAAATGGCATGGTATATCAAAGCATGAAGAGGATTATGAACAAGATCCTTTGTATGATGAATCTGATGCCAATGAATTTCACACACCTCGTCGCAGACCGCATGAGAGTAAAAAGGAATTACATGACGACGAAGAAGTAGCTTATAAACCTCATAATCTTCTTGATGAATCTCATAAACCTGTTTATAAGCCTCATGAAGACAAAGAGGTAGCGCTTGGTAAACCTCATAAACCAGATGAAACAGAATATGTAGATACAGCTTATTTGAATACCTTTCAGGACTTGCCTAGAAAATATATAGAAAGAGATTTTCAGATCATCGAAAACTTGATGAGTCTACCGGTATAAATATTGATAGTCGTACAAAAAAGTGGATAATTGGAAAATATGATGTCGAGCTGGTTGATGGTAACAATTTTAAAATTAATGATTCTGTGTACGTTGGAACTTAGGGGTTGTATGAACTTCTTTTTATGAAAGAACCCGACGATCAGATTTTTAACGATGATGATTTGAAAACCTATAGAATAATATTAGAAAAAACACATGCATTACACCGCAATTACAATCCAAAAAATCAAAAACAGGGTTTGAAAAGTAAAAAATATACTGAGATTATTAAGCCTCTGTTTAAAAACCGATCACCGACGTACACAAAACCTCGCATTAATTCAAGTGGCTCTCTTACTAGCGGTAAAGGTTTTGATTCCAAATTGCGAGTGCAACATACCTCTACGCAATACAAGTATTAGAACAATTTAAGCAAACTTGTTGATAGGTTGTGTTTATTGCACGCATCGAGGAATGCGGGGAATAATTCACACAATAATGAGATTGCTTCAACCGAGGAGGAACTGCGTGAAGAAGATGTAATTTTCTAATAAATACAAAACACGCTATTCTCTACACATCATACGATGCTCATCATCGATAAGTTCGGGCGTCATTCATCACAGATTAAAATAAATAAACCATTAACGGGTGTAAAAGGACCACTAAGCATTGGATTTAAACGTGATGCTGATAAGCATTTCAATCTTGATGGTAAAAGAATAAAAAAATTGCAATTACCGATTAATGAAAGCGATGCCGCAAACAAAAAATATGTCAATAATGTAAATGCCGTTCAGTTGCAGGATTTTAACACATCATTTACAAATATTAATTCAAAACTTAATTTAATTATCGATAGTATTCCGAAAACTATAAACTCAAAGATTTTATCAGTAAAAGCAGATCTGTCGGAGAAAATTAATAGTTCATCCAGAGATTTTGAAGCGTATAAAAATACATCAAATCATAAAATAGAATTGCTTGAAAACTCAATACGCTATTATTAAAACAAACAAATAGCATCAAACAGTTTATTGCTCTATTAAAGAGTCCTTCAAGTCAAAATGAGTAAAGAGGATGTAGTGCGAGAGTTACACAAACCGGCGAGAAAGAATTTTGCTCGAAGACGAACGATACTTAAAGGTGTTGACGATCTGTGCAAATAGATCTTGCCGAGTTTCAATTATTCTCTCGTGAAAATAAAAGATATAAATATATACTAGTAGTAATTGATTGTTTCTCAAAATACGCCTGAACTGCACCCATAAAAAATAAAACCGGTGTAATTGTTGCAGATACCATGAAGAAAATATTGAAAAATGCCGGCGGACGGACCCCGAAAAATATTCAAAGTGATCATGGCAACAAATTTTATAACAGCCAATTTTCTGCATTAATGAAAAAATATAATATTAATCATTACTCAACATATACGATAATGAAAGCCGCCATTGTCGAGCGTCTATTCCGCACTCTAGAAGATATACTATACAGACAATTTAGTTTGCGTGGGCGTTACAGCTGGTATGATATTTTGAACAAGGTTACGCTAGAATACAACAATGATGTACTCCCGGGCAGTGATAAGGAAACTATGCTATTGAAAACCGTCTATTCGCATATAAAAATTGCAGGAAAAGGGAATTTCCGAGTGGGTGATATAGTGCGTCTGAGTAAACAAAAACGCTCTTCGTAAAAAAATACACTATTTAAAATTATTAAAATTAAAATTACCAATCCGGTATCTTACTTGTTGGAAGACTTAAAAGAAGATCCTATACAAGGAGCCTTTTACGCTGAGGAACTGCAGAAAACATCATACCCCGACATTTAATTGGTTGAAAAAATATTACGAAAAAGAGGGGATAAAATATTTGTAAAATGGTTGGGAATGGATAGTTCACACAATAGTTGGATTAACACACAAAATGTATTATAATATATATATATATATATATATATATATATATATATATATATATTGATCGACATTTCTTTTAGTTTTATTGCAACCTTTATACGATGAACATTCTTATTATTTTTGCATCAATCGCGTTAGTGTCTTCTTCATTCAGATGACAACCTGCGAACGTATGGGTATTTACATTCTGACAACAATGAAATTGTTGACCCTACAGACGCCATAATATAGTTTCAAGAATTTTATGGTTTACCAGTAGATGGAAAATTGAATAATGATACACTAGATTTAATGCAGATCCCGAGATTTGATAATGCAGATCAACCTGCAAGTTATAAAACTTTTGATGACTTTAAGTCGCGAAAATTAGCTGAGAAAGCTTTTAATACATGGTCAATTTATACACCACTTAATTTTACTCGTGATGCCTTAATATATAATATACTAATTTCAATTAAAATGTTCTATCATAGTTGTATAATTAGTAATCATACATGCAAATCGTTTGATAGTAAAGAGAGGCTCTTGGGGCACGCTCATGGACCTAACTCTAAAAACACTCCAATAGAAATTCTTCTTGATGGATCGGAAATTTAGAATTTAGAAATAAAACGATCACATTATCCAGAAGTAAGTATGTATGCCGTGTTACTTCACGAAATCGGCCACGCTTTAGGAATTTATCACTCAAAAGATTCAAATGCTATTATGCATGCTTTATATAGAAATCAAATATTTAACTGAAGATGACATCAATTGTGTAAAGGTTACCGCGACGACGACTTCGATGACGACGACAACAAAACCTACAACTACGATTCCTGAGTCAAATTCAACAGAAGAGTCTACATCTGTAACAAATATGTCAACTGTAGATGTTACAAACAATTTTACACCGGTTAATCGAACAACTGTTGAATCGCCACCTGTTATTTACCCCGATTTGTGTAAAGTATCAAAAGACATTGATGCATTTCTAATAGTCCACGGAAAAATTTACATATTTTATAACGAATGGGTTTGGGTAAAAATGTTAAATATAAATTCATATGGAAAACCACAGTTAATAACCAATTGGTTGCATTTTCTACCACCAACGTTTAAAAAAATAAATGCAATTTACCAACAGACAGGACAGGATAGATAGCACTATTCGATAATATGTATAAACATGTTTTTGATTTCCCATTGTTAAAATTTCATAATTCAATTGTGCAATCAAATTTACATGTTGGTGGGGTTGTGACTGCAGCTGTAAATACGTACAGTGGGCGAACATATGTGTTCTACAATAATAGCGTTTACGTTGAAGTGGATGAATGCAGTTATTATCCGAAATTACATATGCTTGTATATACACAAGATTTCATAGGATTACCCAGGAACATTAAAAGTGCATTCCGACACACAAATGGACTGCTATATTTCTTCAGTGAAAATATGTTTTATGAATATAATGAATTTACATCCTTGATGATGAGAGCAAATCAGAAAGATCTATCATTATTTTCGATTAATTGTCCAACGCTCGGAATACTGCAAGAACTCAAATCACTCTTATTACGTTTAACAAATTTGGAATAATTACTTACCTTTATGATGTGATATAATAAAACTATAACCTGTAAAATGGTGCATGTAATAAATTGTAATAATGATAAAATAAAATATCTTTTATTATAATTATTATAATATTGTTTATTTTAATTTAATTATTGTAAACATACCTTTTATATAATTTATAAAGTATATAAGAAAATATAATAACATTGGTAAAAATCAGTATAATTCTTAGAATTAAAATTACATTTTTATCATCATTTATAACATTCTCCATTATTAATTGATTTGAAACATTTATTATACTGCGTGTTTGATCGAGGAACATAAAAGTTGCATTCATCGCATTTGATACCCCCGGGATTATGCTGGTGTTTATTTTAAATGTTCTTGGATTAGTCGTAACATCGAGGTGCATCATTTTCCATTTCAAAGGCCAACTATCATTGATTCCTCTATTGCTAGCGGTTATGTTGCATTGTCTGGCATCTTTGGATTTGGTGATGAACAAAGTTCCATTAAGCAGAGTTGATAATAGTATGAATGCGGTGCTATTCATTTCGGCGCACTTGACACTCTTTGCAGTTACACTCTTCTATGTTGCATCTAAAACAGTTCTCTATGGGCGGAGGTGGTCCGTCTATGTGGCACCTATCGGTTGGAAGGTTGTGGTGCATAAGACAAGGAAGTCTTCTTTGGAAATATAAATCACTCTTACATTTTTCAGGCAGAAAGTCCCACAATCGCTCCAATTCTAGTCCATATAGCGTTCGCAAATATTTTTGTGATAAATATTTAACACATTCTCCAGTTAACTTGTTGTCGTAATACAAATCTACAGCCTTGTTAATTTTTTTAAACAATTTTATCTCAACATCGCTATTTTTATCGGAGCGGCATACCGTCGAGTTTTGCACACAGTTGCTTTTGCAATTCATAATTACAAATAATTTTTTTAACATTAATAATTTGCTGTAGTAGACTTTCCAATCGATAGCCTAATTGCTGTTTTTACCCTCGCAATCGATTTCTTAAATGGAGTCGCTTAATGAATGACGTTCTTAACATCACCATTATTCATGACTAACTGACTTTCGAATTCAATGTCTTCACTTAAATCACGTATTGTTTGTAAATCTTGCATCAGTTTCTTGCGGTTATATAACATAATTTCCCGCATGCATTCGATGTTTTCATAATAAGAATTGCTTATTGTGAGCAAAACGATAACAAACTCTTCATCGGCGTCGATATTTAATCTAACAAATTCAGTAAGACAGTTATTATAATATTCGAAGAACTGCAAGGTATTCATGCGCTGTAAACGATATTCTATCAAATCTAGTACATTCCACAATTGTTTTAAAGCAATTTTATTCAAAGTTATCACCACACCTCTTTGTTCGTTGCACACCGACTTTGATTTGCGACGCTTAAGTAGGTCAATATAGCACGTATCAAAAACATTGATCCTCGGTTTTATTTCAATTTCTGCTTCAACATTGCTCTCTAAACGAGGTTATTTCTGTTGACACCTACACGTACATTTTTGCTCTGTTAATCCCAATAATATATTTTCAATGGTGTTTTTATAATACTGCATCAGACTATTCCATTCTGCTTGAATAAATGAAATACTTTTTTTTATAGAACTTAGACGAACGCACTTGTAAAATCCTCTTGCAAGACTCAAACCGACGGACACTTTCACATGATTGTTTAATGGATAATAAACTTCATTAATTAGTCTATCTTTACTGTTTAACTCTTCTTCGCAACCTTTTATCATATTCTCTATAAAGTCAGCTCTCTTTACAAGTTAGTACGGCAGGGCGCAACAATACGGCAATGGAACGGCATTGTGTTGCGGGAATATGTTACACGTCGATGTTGCGGTTCGCAGTTGTGTTGCGGAGTGATGGTACGCGACGATGATACGCGACGGTGTTGCGATACGGCAGATTGTTGCAAATGTGTACGCAGTATAATAGTCGGTACACACTTGCAACAATCTGCCGTACCGCAACACCGTCGCGTAACATCCTCGCGCAACATTTCCTCGCAACATGGGACTTTTCTAGCGTCCCATCGCTTGTCGGTTTTATGCCGTCGGATCAAAGGAACGTTGCGCGACGATGTTGCAGCTCTCTTTACAAGTTAGTACGGCAGGGCGCAACAATACGGCAATGGAACGGCATTGTGTTGCGGGAATATGTTACACGTCGATGTTGCGGTTCGCAGTTGTGTTGCGGAGTGATGGTACGCGACGATGATACGCGACGGTGTTGCGATACGGCAGATTGTTGCAAATGTGTACGCAGTATAAGATATTAATCATCAACCAATCAACATCAAGATTCATAATTTAACACTCGATTATGATTGAACGAAAATTTCAAAAATCAATTTTTTTATCAAATTACATTTCTGCCTCGTTATAACATTTAGTTCGAGATTCAATTTTATCATCCATCCGCTAGTGATAACATAAGTGCTCTTATATCGTCGTGACTCACGTATTCTACCGCAATAGAACCATCAACGATCATACAAATTAATTAAATATTGCGGTAATTAAATATTGATTAAAAAATATATTTTTACGCTAAATATTTCGTTTTTATGTAAAACAATTATTTATTAAATATTGATAATAATAATAACATAAAACATATTTGAATGTAAAAAAAACAATTAATAAATTAATTACCGCGTTCTTTTTTTTTAATTCTATGTAAATACACATAAAACAATAATACTCGCATCAGGAACCCCGAGCGAGCGCGCGACTCCGTGCATCGGCGCCGCGGTGCGTTCTGGCTTAGTTTTTGAATTATCCGATCGACCCTCCACCCCAACATCACGCGACCCCGTCAGATTTTTATTTCCCTTCCGCCCCGCACCGAAGTGGAGGTAACGCTCGTTATCAAAGTGGTGGGGGTAATTTTGATACGTTTCATACGTCATCATAGGCAACTATACATGTAAAGCGGATGTGGAGGTGGGGGTCTCAGGACCCGTTGTATTTCCCTACTATTGTTCAAAAAAAATTGTATCAAAACTCAATTTCAAATCATTCAAAATTTCTATAGTGGTGATTCTGTATTAATATATGCTTATCAATTAAAAAAGAAAGAATCAACAACATTTTACAATTTAATAAATAAACTATCATATAAAAGTATATATTTATATAAAAACATAACATAACCTCTACTTTACAATTTGTAACAATATAGTAGTTAAATCAAAACATTACAAACATCAGTTCATGACTAATAACTTAAAATGGATTTTAATAAACTTGCATTGATTAGTAACTGCACTTTTAAAATAATTAAAAAAATCACAGAATTAGAAATAATAAAAAAATACACATTTGCAGACATTGGTAAACATGAAATGTGGCTACCAAAAAGTATTTGCAAGTTTTTACAGAAACAGCTATAACTGAGTATAACATAAATCATAAAAAACTTTCTCTGTGGAATTGGAAAAAAAATGATAGTAATAGATTTGATTTTTAACTTATATGTATGTCTATGTATGTTATAGGTATGTCTATTATATCAATTATGATTTTATTAATATTATTATTGTGTGTATGTTAAATGAAGAAATCAAATATTTTTTAATTTTATTCCATATTCCATATTCCTCAAAGGTGCTGTGCTTCTAAAAAACTATAAATTTCATAAAAAAATAAATAATAACTTTATTTTGTACTATAATAAAAATATTAGTTTTGTGTAAGTTTAATAGTTTGCTTAATATATATTTATAGTTTTATAAATTTGATTTTATACATTATTTTATTTCTTATCAAATTTAACCCGTTGACATTAACCCACAAAACTAATTAATACAAATAAGCGTTTCTTTAAATATTTATCAGTTAATGAAAAGAATTAAGATATTAAACATTTCAAATGTTTTACTCTTTCAAATGTAGTAAGTGTGATAAGTTTTTTACAAAACAAGACAGCTTAAATAGAGACACAATAAATTGTTTATTACCTCAAAATAATTTAAAATGTAGTTTTGTGTAATAATACGTTTAATAGAAAAGACAATTACAACAGATATATAAAATTAAAACAGTGAAACAACATATATTAATTATATTTGCATTACCAAACATAGAAAAGAGATGTATTCATCAACAATTAGTAGCAACTCAAAAACATCGTCAATATTATCATCATTCTTAAAAAATAAAATTGCAAACTTTGTAAAGTAAATTTGTTTCAAAACTAAAAATAAATATTATCAGCATGTAAGATCAGTCTTGGCAACGTGTGCATACATAAAAGAATGATTAAAATTCGGATACAATTTGTGCATTTATTTCTAAACAGTATAAAGAATAAAACAATTAAGCAATTTGTTAGTCTTTAGTCAATCCAAGATTTGCAAACATAGAATTGCAAAATTTATTGTATTTACTCGTGAACGTGCAATAACATTATTATACAAGTTTAAGATCAAAACATATTGTCTCATATTATAGGACAGTCTAACCAAAACAGACAACTCTCAGGCGTAGTAATAAAACTGATTTAAATGAAACGCGCCATTACATTCATTAATGAAAAACCCCAAGTTTTTTTACGGATTGTCAAAGTAGTAATATAAGTGGAATTAAATAGTTGATTACAGCAACTAATAGACTGCAATTTTAACAAAATAATAAAAATAATATTATTTTTGTTTGAACCACTGACACAGGAACATCAATAAAAATGGTATTGCAATAATCTACATTCAGGGTTTTATTGTTAATAATGGTTTTACACTCAAAGAAATAGATATAACCACAGATAAAAGCAATTTTCACACGCATGCCTTTAAACCAACTAAATCCGATGGCTTGAAATTAAATATCACGGACTTTGCTACAGAAATAGATATATATATATATATATCGTCGGATGAGTTAGCAAATATTTTAAAGTATTTGTTCAGTAATACCTATTGTGTATATATTAGTGTTAGATAATAGTTGATTGATGTGATTAATCTAGCATGATATAATCATATGTATATTTGATTTTTTTGTTTAAGATAATGGTATTGCGAAAGACTCTCACTCGTCTACAAGACTATTATGTCTTAAATGATGTGACAATTGTTATGTTTTGTTTATTAGAAGCATTTATAGTAGGATAAATATAAAAGATCTTCACTTGATTGCTTCATAGAAAATTATATTAATACATTTTTTAAATTAGAAACTAAAATTTGAAGTATCATATTAATTACATCTTATCCGTGGTCTAAGTCCTTTATAATGAAATTTTGTTTTTTTTTTGCTCAAAAAAATCAAATGGAGTGCGATAAAGAGCTCAGTTCACGGTTGGCAGCCCCGTTTGAACAGGAAGCTCTTTACAACAACCTATGTACGAAAAAATCAGCATAAACATTTTTCTATCGATTTACTGTAGTAAGCCACGATTTTGATGTGATGATTTTTAATTGTAGTTAAATTGCGGTTTTGCGGCTTTAATTGCGGCTCTCTCTTATTTGAAATTTTTTAATAGTATAGAACTTTAAATATCAAGAATAAAACCCTAGATTTACACAAAATTTTATAAAACTAAATAAAATATTCATAATAAAAATTATGTCTTCATAGTTAATCAATTGTCCCACGCTAAAGTGTTAATGCCATCAGGGTAAATATAGCGTTTATCATCATGAAGATTGAGAGTAGATGCAAGTGGAAAGTGGATGCAGTGGAAAGTGGATGCAAGTGGATGAAAGTGGATGCAAGTGGATGGAGCTCCGATTAACCACCGATTAGATTATCACCGTTAACCACCGATTAGCCACCGATTACCTACCGTTAGCAGACGTCTCATGCGCTATCTCTTCTCATCATCTGCTATTTCTTCATCACCAAGAGGTTTAGCCACCATCAGTTGCCGATTAGTTGACCAAGCTTAAGAGCTAATACTTTTCTACGTATAACATTTTTTAAATCAATAATTTGTTTTGCTTTTGAAGTCATGTTTGCAATGGGGGTTTTAATTAGCTTTCAATCGGTTTTTTATTCAGCTTTTATGAGCTATTGATCAGCTTTTATGAGCTTATGATCAGCTTTTATGAGCTATTGATCAGCATTTATGAGCTTTTATGAGCTTTTGATCAGCTTTTATGAGGTTTTATCAGCTTTTATGAGCTATTGATCAGCTTTTATAAGCTATTGATTAGTTTTTATCAGTTTGTACTCTGATTATTAACACTAATCAACACCAAAGTTAATGGACTACTAAAAATCCAATGTTACACATCTACTATAAATCTTTCCATCATCACCCGATATCTTCCTTTGTTGAGATCAATGTCCTTATCAATTGTCAGAAATCCGTATTTTTCTTTCCAACACTTTGAACAATAGTCTTTAAACTTTTCAAAACTCATATCACATAATCTTGGTACGCATGTAGCTCATCTTGGTTAAAGAGAACGATAAAATTGGCATTATCCCGTATCAAATGTTTTGGGATTTATGTGTAGGTCTGACAAAGAAAGAATGAGTCGACATGTTTATGACGTCCCATACTAAAGTAATTTCTAATTTTATTCTGTTTGTCACAAGCAACGTCGTCAAATATAAAAATTGAAACCTAACCTAACACATGTAAAACGATACACAGACGTATTTATTTAATTTGATTTTATTTAAAAGCCCTTATCGGCTTAACCGCAAATGGAGATTACGATTTTTTCTGTTTTCATTGTATTCATTTACTGTAGGATTTTTTTAATATGTGTCTAACAAAGACAAGAGTCGCAATTTTGATAAGGATGTTTGCGATAGTGCACAGGATCTGTTATATGGTAAAAAATAATATCCATTTTTTATAAATCCATATCCATATCCATATCCACTGGACGTTTGGATCTGAACAATTTAGTTTTTATGTTTTCCTCTTCATTATTTAGATATAATAGCACATATTTTGATATAATTGATATTGATATTTGATATATTTTATATTATTTTCACCATTTATTTTTTTCATATTATTTTGCAAAAAACATTTCGATAAGACGCGCGCGCGACCTTCAACACAGAGAAGCGAGCGGTGGATGACTCATCTATTAGGCGGCGACATCATTGCGAGCTATTTCCCAAACGGCTGGTCCTACCCCAAATCTGCCATTTTTGGACACCCACGTAACCCCCAATTTAACAAACCCGCCAATTGACTTCCTAATTAACCAACCCCGTAATTCCCCTTATCCCCCAATTGACCATTTACACAGATGAACATCTTACATCCTCTTATCACATGCCGAGTTGAGCTGCTAGACCGGAAGTAAAGTCTACTCATTTACAAAAAAATAATTGTAGGAAAATATATAGAAAGTAGAATTTATATGTTTGCAAACTTTTTGAATAATTACTTCAGAAAGATAATAGTATTTTTTATTAGTTTAACAATAGCTTCTAACAAAAAATATAAACTTGCAAGTCATGGTTTAAAAAAGACATATAAACTTGAAATAAAAACATATTTAAATTTGTCTCAAATAATTAGTACTTTACTGCTATTAGAGTATTTATTTTTTGTTTTCTTATTGTTTTACTACCTATATATTAATATAATGAAGATTCAATTATAGCTAATAGTTTTTCAAAGATTTAGAGAATTAGTTCTAGCAAGGCTTTACCGTGTAGGTATAGTTAATCATATTTCATTTTGTGTACTTTAATTGATTTATAAAATTAGTTGTAATTTTAAATTTAGTGGCTTTTTGTAATTATGATATTTTGGTTAATAATATTAAATAAACTTATTTTCTTAATAAGTTTTAATTGCTGTTGTAATACTCTATTGTGATTTGGATAAATTAATAATTTCAAATCATATTCAATATTTCAATTAAATTATACTTTGCGGAAAACACAAATAAGTTGAATTTTTTATCACATTTCCGGCAAGATATTTCTATTTTCTTATCACTCGTCGTGTGGTTTGTGATAATTAATTCTTTTATACATTCTATTGCAATATTATTTTATACATTTATTAATTATTTATCATTTTTTTTTTTTCAATTTTTCATATTTCAATTAACATTTATTTTATAATAGGCCATCAAAGATTATGTTAATTTTCAATAAAACCATCTTAATTCTATTGCAATTACTATTAATAATTTTTGTAATATTTGTGTTTATGTAATTTACTTGAAAAGTTCCAAAGAAATAATTTTCGAGTGTGTGTACTGGAGGTTCTGAATATGTCTTCAATCAACGCAGACATAAATGATGACGATAATTACATTTTCAACTGATGTTTTATTTAAATCTTACTAACTTTGTGTTTTGTTTTAATTTGTAACTAACTCTGTACCTTAAACTTTTTTTAATTGATAACTTATACAATTAATTATTAAAATCTTTGCGGAGTAGATTTTATGACTGATATGTAGGTGAACGTTGTTGAGTTCGTTGGCTCGCATATCAGCTATAACATTTAAATCGTAATTTACTTCTACTTAAAATAAATTAATATTATTTACGTATTATATAAATAATATAATGCATTTTTCAATTATTTAAATAATTATAAAAAACTGGATTATTTATATTATAATACTAAGTTTATAAAAATATTTCATGTTTTTCTCTAGTTTGTAGATTTGGTTTGAATTACACTCATTTTTTAAATTTGGGATTTAGCTTCGTAATAGATTAGTTAAAAAAATTAAGAAAAATACTAACTATTTTTGATAATAAAATGCAGAAACACCAGTTAACAAAAAATCAATTAAGGTTAAATGAATTATTGTAGAACTTTTTACCTACAATGTATGTTGTACAGACAATAGAAAAAAGTTATTATTAAGTTTTAAAAAAGGCTTAATACAAAATGATTTGCTTGTCTTATAAAATTACATATTAAAAATGCAATTTTTTTAAATAAAAGTTTCTTTATTTGATAAATGAAATAATGTAAAATATTTTAATTTATACAGTAAGTACATAATTTGTAAGCATGTTAATCCCAAACTTTTGATACTATTTGTTAAAGAAAATGTTAAGAAAAGTAGTACAAAACACAAATCAAAGTGTTACCAAAACCTCTTACTTAGCATACATTTACTTTTAAGAGCACCCCAACCGCTACTTTGATTTCCAATGATATAACAAAATTTGATTTTTTGCATGATCCACTACAAAATTAGTCCCATCAATGCTAGTTGTTTTTTTTTTCTGTGATGCATTTTTGTTAATTTTAATTTGATTTGCTTGTAATTTATCTGCTATTATTGAAATGTTTGCAGTTTTAATGTTTTCCATAATACTGTCGGTGTTTTCTTTTATATCAATATTTTAGTTTTGATTTTTGGTGTGTATAATAGTTTGAAATAACACGTTATTTGTTTTTAACAATTTAGTTTGAGTTGAAATGATAAATACATATAGAATAAAAAACATAAAATAAAATTGGAATTTAAATTTAATTAATAAAATTATGGGGATAAATAATAAAAAGTAAAACGTATAAAATAAAAAAAAGCAAAAATTAAAAAATACATCAGCTTAAAGGATTTGAACACACAACCTTCCGAATGAATGCTAGAGTTGCTTTTCACTAGACTAGCCAGGTTACAAAGTTTAACAATATTTCAAAATTGTCAGAATATATTCGAGCCGAGTGACGTAGCACACCATACAGTGGAAAATTTTTAGCCGATATTATAAATAATAAAAGTTTTTAAATACTTTAAATTATGTCACATAATATAATTTAAGAATTTAAAACCACAAAACACCCACAAAAATGCAATTTTACACGACATTTACTTTACAGCGACAACCGTTTGTCACAATAGTTTTTGTATTGTACAAAAAAAATACTAGTAGGCCACCCGGTATACAACAAAAATTTTATATAGAAAAAAAAATTATTCTTTTTCATGTTCTACGCATTAAAAATAATGGCTATTTTGTGCACAACCACAATCCTTGCCACGTCAATTTTTAAAACAAATTTTATTTATTTTTGTTAAATTATATATGAAATAATTGTTGATATTGCAAATTCCCGACAAAGACATGATAATGATATTATTATACAACATTGGACCTAGTTTTGTGAAGATTTTGCGGCTTTTTTGGCCTGATATATAATTAATAAAATTAATATATACATATTTAATATTTATTTTTAATTCATTTGTGTTCAATATGTATGTATATGTAGTATGTGTACAAAAACTTTTTTATAAAAAACCAAGATTAATAATGTTGGCAATATTTAATATATTTTAATCTTATGTTTTCGGACGTAATTATCTTATCACCGGTAAGCACCTTTGTATATTTTTATTTATTATGTTCTGTGTGTGTTTTTTTTTTTTTTTAAATCATGTTTTAATTAATAATATTATTTTGTTTGTTTTTTGTTTTCTGGGCACATATAAAACATTTTTTTAGCGCTGAGGAAAGAGATAGTTTCGTTCCCGAAACGTTCGCTGATATATCTATTTAATATAGACTAATGTAGTTAATACATAATAATAAAGAAGCAGGTCCTATTTGCCATTCCATTGGTGTGTCATTTTAAATCCAGTGGTAAACCCAACCAAGAAGAATTAATATTAATATAAAATGTTTTCTTTTATGCGATTTAATTTGTGTTTAATTACTTCATATAAATCATTAAACATTTTCATATTTAAAACGCTAAGTAATTCAAGATTGATTTGAGTATGTTTCAGCATATAATCCCAAGTGTATTCGAGTAAAACGTAATGATGTGCTGGATTGAAGTCATAGGTTTTTAAACAGCTTGCTCGGAACTGCTCAAATTTGTCAAGCTAACAACAAAATATTTGTTTTCAGATAGAAGATAGACAATTTCTTCGGTTCTGTTCTCAAATCTGTATTTTCTACTTCTGAAACATTCCTCTTTACTTTTATTCGTATGCGCTAAATGTTCTTTATCTAAATCTAATACTTCTATAGCAGTGTGCTGAGGTCTTAATTTATTTGTTATTTTTTTTTTTTTTAATTTATATTTGAAACTCATTTTACATCAATTAGAAAAATCTTGCCATTAAATGCTGTTATCTGTATTGTAGAGTAAAATCATCATGATGTGCTTAATTCAATTTACACCATTGTGAATACTTAAAATTTATACAATATTTTATGCACTTTATATTATATTTATACTTATTATATTATTTGAATTAAAAATTGGTTAAAAAAAAAAACATATAGGGTGTGGCACCCCGCTTTGACAGGGAGCTCTTTGTCTTTTCCATATTGTTAATAATTCTTTTTGGCACCTAAAATGCAAGCTCGAAAAGAGAATATTTGAATAAAATTAAAAAAAAAATTGATTTAAAAAAATTTAATGTATTTATATAATTATAATCCTAACTTGTAATATTTTATATGACTAATATTATCTCAATAAATTTAGTAAATGTTTTTTAAAACATCGAGAGTAGACATGCATTTTTTATAAATATAGAAATGCATTTTAGTATCACTTAATATAAATGGAAAGAAGCTCACAAAATATACTTGTAAGGTGATTGAAATGGGTAGATATTTACGTAAGTTTAAAATTTATTTTTATTTCAAATTATTAGTTTTTAATTTATTTTTTTAATTAGAGATCCACGTTTTGAAGCACATATCAAACGCGAAGCAAAAACCAGCCCGCCTCAAACTAGCAATAAATGTAGGTTAGTCTAGACAGGGACATTAAAACAACAGGATTTGCGCAGAGAAGAAAACCGGAAGGTATTACCATGCGTAAGTTATTCTTAAGGGCCACTTGTTGAGAGCCAAACAACTCACTACGTCCTAAAAAAAAAAAAAAAAAAAAAAAAACATATCAAACGCAACCTACCAACACAATTACATAATTTGCCGTTGGTAATGGTTTTCATAGTAGATACCAGGCCATTACCTAAATATATGCGAGCGCTTTTAACCACACCTGGGTGTTTACGCGCCGTGGTATTATGTTCAGGGAAGTAGCATTATAGTTCGGCAATATATAGTAAGTTTATCAAGTTTATATTAATTATAATTATTTATAAAATAATTTCAAGTTAAAATTTTATTTGTGTTTTTTGTTTTGTTTTGAAATTTTGTTATTATAAGAAAAAATCAAACGGGGTGTGTGCTCAGTGCATGACTAACACCCTGCTTTTACTGGGAACTCTTTACCTTTTCGATATTGATCATAATTTTGCTTTTCACCTGAGATGCATGAGCTCGAGCAGAGAATATTTGTATAAGAACAATTTTCTTTTAATTTGATAATAAAAAATTTATATGTATTTATATAATAACCCTAATATGTAATATTTTATATGGCTAATAATATCAACAAATTAAGTAAATGTTTATTAATTATTTCTTGTCTTGTCCCATTATTTAGAACGTGTGAATTCGCAATTAAACCAGAAGGGCAGAAATGTTTTTTTAATCAATTATAAGCCATTATTTAAAATAAAACGTGAGAATTTGCAATTAAAATCACAACAGAAAAAATGCAGTTTTAATAAATATAGAAATGCATTTCAGTATGCATTTACACTAATAGAAAGAAGCACCTAAAAATACTTGTGCATGTAAAAGAGTTATGTTTATTATAAGTTTGAAATAGACATTTACGTAAGTAGTAAGTAAGATCCGCGTGCGGTAACACATATCAAGCGCAACTTACCGGCGCTATTACATGGGTTGTGTTTAGTGAGGGTTTTCAGGGAGGATACTAGGTCATTACCTGAGCATATGTGGGCGCTATTAATCCCACCTGGGTGTTTACGCGCCGGGTATTATGTTCAGGAGAGTAGCATTATAGTTCGGCTATATGGTAAGTTTTATTAACTATAATTATTTATAAAATAATTTCATGTTGAAATTTTATTTGAGTTTTTTGTTTCGAAATATGTTTTTATAAAAAAAAATCAAATAGAGTGTGACAAAAGAGCCCAGCGCACGACTGGCACCTCTGATTAACAAGGAACTCTTTACTTTTTCTATATTGTTCATTTTTTTTTAGCACCTGGGAGCTCGAGGAGAGAATATTTGTAAAGAACAAAATATTTTTATTTGATGTTAAAAAAATTATACGTATTTTATAATAATCCATAAATTTAGTAAATGTTTATTAATTACTTCTTACCTTATTCCATTACTTAGAACGTGTGTTTGCAATTAGACCACAAAGACGGAAATAGGTTGGTTTTTTTTGTTGAGTTTAACGAAATGTTCTTCTAAGCTGAGTACTAGTTGGCAATGGAAAGCAGACTCCGACCAGATTGACGCAGTAGCTAGGGTGCCAGCTTTCCGCGGAAATCAACCAATTAAAATCAATATATATATATATAATTGAAGTTAAGTGGTAATTAAGGACATACATTTTTTTAATGATATTATCCTTTAATAATTTAAAAATAGCATACGTTTCGGAGAGTATCTGTCTCCTTCTTCAGTGCTACAACACAATCCCTGATTTATTCAGACCTGATCAAAGTTGATGAGTCGGACCTAACTGCATCAGTACAAATTGATTACTGACTAGAAATCTCTATTTTTGTGTAACTATAAATCTATCCATCATCACTCAATATCTTCCTCGGCAAAAAATTAAACTTACCCTTGATTTTTAATGAAATTTTCACAAAACAAAACAAGATAAACAAGACACTAAAACTGGTTTAAGATGCTGAAGTTACAAAACACTAATACTAAATGATTGTCATCGATTATTTCCGGTATTTATAGCTTTTGATAAAACCGCAATCGTAATAGCATTTTTTTACAAAAAATTCATACTCATTTTTTTGCATTTTTCTTTCACCGCAATTGTATTTTCTTATAAAAATACATTGGAGAAACCTTGAGTGATAAATGTGCAACAGCATTTTTCATTTCCAACTAAATATGAGCACAAATTTCTACATCGAAGTAAATACTGAACAATTTTAGATAATGTGGAGTGCGAGTTGCAATCGTGATAAAATATTTAAAAGTTTTGATGAGATTCTAAGAAACTGCAAACTGATAAATAGTTAAAAGTGCAGTGGACCTAAAAACATTAAAACAGTGTAGTTTGGAAATTAAATCAAATATAAAAATAATTAAAAGTTGCATTAATTTGAACAATAAATCTAATAAACGAAAACAATTAATGTCACATCTAGCTTCGTTAATATCATTACAAAATTTGTGCAAATTGGAAATAAGGAAAACTTCCGGTCGATCTGGTTTACGGCTTACGGAACAAAGGAGAACGAGAGATGTTCACGCGCCGACAATAAAATGGGATGAAATAAGTGATTTTTTTTATTAATAATTTTTTTTTTAATATATTATTTGTTTAGGTGCAATCTGCATTCAATAGTCGTATACGAACTGGTGTTGTAAGTAACATGAGTCATGTGGATCCAAAGACATTTTAATTGGATGCCCTGACTCTCATAAAACGAAGAATGAGCAATGTTAAAAAAGTTAACAATTGTTTTAAAATTAATTTTTTGTTTAATGGACAATTTATGTTACCATCAACTGGCGAATTGGAGATAATGCAGATAGCGTCAAAAAAACAAAACAATTCTAGCGTCGACCAACATCGATGAGTCCCTCAACAAACTGGTTGTGGAATTATTAACTAAGGTAAAACTTACGAATTTAAGGAGACAAAATATCGAAGAATTCCAAGAACGAAAAAGTGAATGGGTTCTTTCGTCAATAGAAAACCTGGTTGTGTCCCTCGTAAAATATTGCCCATTGAATGCCGCTCGATCTTCATTTATAGAATTACCCGACAACCTTAAGAGGAAACAAAAATTCATTTTAAACATAGAAAACAAGGACCAAAGATGTTTTATTTGGAGCATCGTCGCATCTATATATCCGTGCACTGGTAATGACCCTAAATATACAGAATCATATCCACAAGATATAAATAATATGTTTAATTTAAAAGATATTGAATTTCCAATGAAATTGTGTGATCTATCTAAATTTGAGAAGTTAAACCGTCAAATATCAATCAATGTATACTCATATGATGCGGAAAAGGAAATATATTCTCTATATATTACTAAATAATTCCAATTTAAATGTAATTAATTTGGTTTATCTATTTAATTACCACACAAATAAAGGGAGGCTTTTCTGTTAAAATAAAAATTTAAATAAATTATGTTATACACAATTAAGTACATATGAACATGCAAAATTTATATGTCATCAATGCTTAAACCATTTCAATTCTATTGATAAACATAACTTACACATAATAAATTGCCAATCATTTGATGCTGTTAAAATAGAAATGCCCAAACCTGGAGCGGTAATAAAATTTCAAAATTATAAAGCAACAATGAAATTGCCGTTTGCCATATATGCCGATTTTGAGGCAATCACTAAGCCTATAAAAACATGCACCAATAAAAATATTAACTCTTTTACAAATGCTTACCAACTTCATGTTCCATTTAGTGTGGCATATCTACGGGTTTGTTCTTACAATGATAAATTGAATAACTTTCAATTATATCGTGAGGATAACCCCGCGGAATGGTTCATTAAACAAATGCAAAATGAATGCAACATTATTGCTAAATATATTAAATCGGACGGTAATTTACCGATAAAGCCGTTAAATTTACAACAACAAAATCTACATGATAAATGCATTAGCTGCCCCCTCTGTAATTAAACATTTGATCTCCGGAATATAAAGGTTGCACACCACTGTCATTTTTCTGGAAATTATATTGACACAATTTGTAATAATTGTAATTTGCAATGTAAGGTAAGCAACGTTGTACCAATTCTAATACATAATACTTCGCGATATGACACTCATTTTATCATAGAAACATTGGCCCAATATAGATGAAAACCCAGTCGAAATAATACCCACAAATATGAAAACATATATAGCTTATTCAAAACGATACAAGAAAATGCTAATGCGCTTTTTAGACTCATTTCGATTCATGCCATCTTCATTGGACACACTTGTCAATACATTAAGCGACAAACAAATGCTAAACACCAAACATGTTTTTAATAATGCTGATGAATTTATGTTAATGCATCGTAAGGGGATATTTCCTTACGATTACATAAGTTCAACAGATGTATTATTGGAGACCTGTTTACCATCAAAAGAGTGTTTTTACAGCAAGCTGAGTGATAGTGGTGTCACCGATAAAGATTATTCACACGCACAAAAAGTTTGGGATAAGTTCAATTGTCGTACGCAAGGTGAATATGCGGATTTATATCTTAAATCCGATGTATATCTTTTAGCCGATGTGTTTGAAAATTATAGAAAACGTCGCGCTCTTGAATTTTCCCATAGCTAATGGTTAAAACCTTTCGTTAATTTAAATGCAGATCTACGTGCAAAAGCAACCAACGCATTCTATCGACAACAATATAAAGACACCACTAACATGAGCTTTGGTAAAATGATGGAGTCTGTGAGGAAAAACAGAAATATCTATTTGGTTAATAGTTGGTCTAGTGCAAAAAAATTAATTTCGAAACCGAATTTTAAATCATTTAAAATTTTTAATGAAAATTTAGTGGCAATTGAAATGCATAATATATCGGTTAAATACAATAAAGCATTATATGTGGGCGTATGTATATTAGACAATTCAAAAACTGTCATGTACAGGTTTCTATATGATTATCTTCGCGAATATGTAAAACCGTATTTTGAGATAGCAGTTTGTTATAGCGATACTGATAGTTTTATAGTTAAATTCACACCGCCACCAATACAAAAGTATATATGACATCATACGTCGTGACGCATTATTAATGTACGATACATCCGCATATTACCCGAATAATCAGTATAGAACCATTAGTAAACAAGAAAATAATAGGTAAATTTAAGGATGAGATGAGTGGACAAATAATTGATGAATATGTTGGTATTCGTGCAAAAGTGTATGCGATACGTACAGATGAGGCTGAATGTGATATAAAGAAGCACAAAGGCATCGCTAAATCAAGCATGAAAAAAATTTCTTTTCAAGATTACAAGGATTCAATTTTTCTTAATAAAAGTAAATATGTTTTGTTTAACACTATTAGATCACATGGTCATACAATTCATTCATTGGAAATTAATAAAATATCATTAAACAATTTTGATGATAAGCGCAAGCAATTAGATGAGATTAATTCTGTACCCTGGGGTCAATATTCCTAAAAATAATTACGTGTTTTATGTCCACTTGTATATTAATATTTTTTTTCTTTTTAGTTGCTTATATTATATTTTAATGATTAGAATTTTATATTTTATTTTCATTTTAGTTACTTATATTATATTTTAATGATTTGAATTTTATATTTTTTGTCTTTTTAGTTACTTATATTATATTTTAATGATTAGAATTTTATTTATTCACTTTTATTTCTAGTACCTTTATTTTTGTAAAAGTCTGTTTTTATGTTATTAATTAATTTTTCAAATATAACATAGTATGTGAAAATTTAATATTTACTTAATTTTGAATAAACTTTATCGTTTTAAATTTATTATTAATATGGATTACTTACCTTTATATATAGTTAACACATTTGAAATTTATTTTCTTATTTATTTTAGGTTAAATTAAAACAACATAAGCGGCGTTCGATGTTAAAATGGACGATATTTGGAATTTAATTTCCAAAATTTTCCAATCAAACTCAGAAGGCTTGAACACAGATACGTTTTGCTTAGGTGTTACATCGGTTCGTATGCCTCAAGGTACTGGCCGCAGAAGGAACAAATATAACACCTTTGAAGAAGAAAGTTCTAAACGTCGTGGTATTGTACTCATTACCAACAAAGATCATTTATGTTTACCCCGAGCACTAGTAGTGGCAATAGCACACGCAACTAAAGATCCTGACTACATGAAAATTAGACGCGACACAGGCAAAATACAAACGAATAAAACTGTATTATTAATAGAAAAATCTGGTATACATATACCTATAAATGGAGCCGGAATTTCAAGATAACGGTTTATCAGTATGGTACAAAAGGACGAGATTTATTATTTGAAGGATGCAATGATGAAGCAGTATATAAATTGAATTTGCTGTACCACGAGGGTCCTTACAATGTGATAGTTTCCCTAACAGCTACATTCTGTTGTGAATATTATTGCGAAACGTGTCATATTCCCTATAATATGAAAAACAAACATAGATGCCGAGAAACATGTCCCTGTTGTCATCAGGCTCCAGCTTGTGTACGAGATGTAGATGTGTTATGTGCAAACTGTAATAGAAATTTTAGAGGGCAGCAATGCTACGCTAATCATACTGCACAAGGCCCCTTGAGCATATGTGATAAAATAAAGAGGTGCAATATCTGTTTAAAAACTTAAAAGTAAATTTACTGCAAAATTTGTAAGAAGAACATGCCGCAAGAGCACTTGTGCTATATTCAACCAGATGCTAAGAAACCTTTAACAGCAGATACATTGTTTATTTTCTACGACTTAGAAACACAGCAGGACAAATATGTCTTCAACAACAATACTACAAAAGTGCATGTACCCAACTTGTGTGTGTTAAAACAGTGTTGCGACAAATGTATCGACAAGGATATTGCTATATGTGAAAACTGTGGTTATGACATGCAAATATTTAGCAAAAATGTAATAAATAATTTTGTAGGTTACCTACTTAACATAAGGATAGTATTTAAAAAAGTTATTGTAATTGTTCATAACGGTCAGGCCTTTGACCATCAGTTTATTTTAAAATACATTTTGGAACAGAGTTCAATAAAACCAGAACTTATAATGAGGGGGTCAAAAATTTTGATGATGAACATTGGCAATATTAAGTTTATTGACTTTCTCAACTATTTTCCAATGGCTTTGTCTGCACTGCCCAGCGCTTTTGACTTGGGCTCAGAAATGAATAAGGGGTACTTCCCTTATCTCTTCAATACCGAAGAAAACAAAGATTATGTAGGTCCACTACCCGATCAAATATTCTACAGTCCTTATACTATGAAAGTCTGCGGTAAATGCGACAAAGCCTCAAAATTATGCAAAGTTGTTAGCTGTCGAAATTGTTTTATAAACTGGTACAAATCACACAAATCTGATGTTTTTGACTTGCAGCAGAATTTAGTAGAATATTGTATCAGTGATTTGGATATATTAAAGAAAGCCTGCATAAAATTTCAAAAGTTGATGATTGATGAATGCAACGTTTGCCCCTTTTCTGAAGCTGTTACTATTGCGTCGGCATGTAATTTGGTATACCGTCGTAATTTTTTAAAGCCAAATACTATAGGCATTATTTCTAAGAGAGGTTATAGATAGACTGACAACCAATCGACTATAGCTATACAATGGCTTATATGAGAGGCGGAACAACGCAACATAAATATCTTACACGCTGCTAATCAAAAAGCTGAATGTGTACGGAATGGCGTTAAAATGGACGGATACTGTGTCGAAACAAATCAGGTCTTTGAATTTTACGGGTGTTACTTTCACGGACATCCAGAGTGCTTAAAATATAATAGAGACAAACCTCTACATGACGACCCATATAGCACACTAAACTATTGATTTGAATCCACTATGGCAAAATCCGGAAGGTTAAGAAATAAAGGATTCGAGGTAGTAGAGAAGTGGGAATTTCATTTTCGTCAGCAAATGAAACAAAATAAAGAAATGAATTACTTGCTCAACCACCCTCTTGTACAAACACCACTTAATGCAAGAGACGCCTTTTATGATGGTTGCACGGGAAATACTAGAATGTACTACAAAACCAAACACGGAGAAAAAATTAATTATACCGATGTTTGATCTCATTACCCCTTGGTCTGTAAATACGGTAAATTCCCAATAGGCCATCCTGAAGTTATTGTCGGTAATGAACTTTGTAGTAAAATTAATTTAATCAAAGCGAAAGGGATAATTAAATGTAGTATTTTACCTCCACAACATTTGTATCACCCAGTTCTTCCTTCAAAAATAAGCAATAAACTGATGTTTACCCTATGTCGCTCTTGTGCAGAACAATTAATTCAAAGTGTATGTGAGCATATTGATACAGAAAGGGCTCTAACTGGAACATGGGTTGTAGATGAGGTGGTTAAAGCTATAAAAATGGGATACAATATATTAAATACTCAAGAAATCTGGCTGTATAAGGTTGCGCAATACGACAAGATTACAAAGCTTGGTGGGTTGAACAAGTTTCTTGCTATGAAACTACAGGTTTCCGGATGGCCATCAAACTGTTCAACGCAAACTGAAAAAGATGAATACATCGAAAACTTTCTGAATAACGAAGGTATTTGCTTAAAATTCGGTCAAATTTTAGACAACCCCGGGCTTTGATCACTGGCTAAATTAATCCTAAATTCTTTTTGGGTAAGTTTGGTCAGCAAGAAAACCAACCAAAAACAGAAATTATTAACATACCGATTGCTTTATTTGAATTACTAACTACACCTTCTATAAATGTCAATCACATATTACCCATAAATGATCAAACGGTTGTGGTTAACTGGGAGTTTAAAGAAGAAGCTTCCGATTCTTTGTCAACTGTAAATGTCTGTATTGCCGCATATACCACTGCTCAAGCTCGTCTAAAACTATATGAATATTTGGAACTTTTCGGTGAGCGTGAGTTATATTACAACACCGATTCCGTGATATTTATATCACGAGCAGATGAGTACGACCCTCCAAATAGTAATCTCATTGGAGATATGACAGATGAGTTAGAAGGAGGAAAATATATAACAGAATTTGTGTCGGGTGGTCCAAAGAATTATGCTTACGAAGTATACGAGCCGTCAACAAATAAATCAAACATTTGTTGCAAAGTTAAAGGGATATGTTTGAATTACAACGCAAGCAAACAAGTTAATTTGCATACGATTAAAGAGTTAATTTTTGATAAAATTGATAGTATATCAATTAACATTGTTTCGCAAAATATTAAAAGGACTGCAAACCATCAGGTAGTTACCAAGAAGGAAACAAAAATATATAGACTAAAGGCTGAAAAAAGAAAGTTTTTAGAGGATATTGATTCAGTACCATACGGCTATAAGTGCCACAAAAATATTTAGCAATTACAAAAACTATTCACTAAATATTACATTATTAAATGTATTAGAATTTCAATTTTATATTAGTTATGTTGTGTATATTCTTATAAATTTTGTTCTAAATTATTGTAGTTTTATATGTTTAAATACTGTATCAATAAAAAATATATTATATATAAATATAACATCTTATTATTTTCCTTTTTAAAATTGATATGATTTATCGGCTTCAAATAGGTAAGTAAAATAATATAGAGTCGGCTCCGGTAATAGGATCCCACAAATATCTACTATAGGCATCGTTACGTGAAAATGTATGTGTGCAATAAACGCATACAATATGAGCGATTTTGTTATGACTTCTATCATGTCTTTTAGTATTTGAATACGCTGCGATTAGCCACCACTAGCGACCGATAGTCACCATTTAGCGACCGTTTAGCCACCATTAGCCACAGTTAGCCACCGTTAGCCATCGATGAGCCACCAAGTAGCCACCGATTAGCCAGATGAAACCTCACGAAACCTCTCTCAGATTTAACCAGCTTTTTATGAGGCTTGCGGGGCTCAAACCAACGGACACTTTCACATTATTGTTCAATGAATAATAAACTTTATTTACTAGTCTATCTTCACTGTTTAATTCTTCTTCGCGTTCTTTTATCATTTGCTCCAAGTCAGGGCAACTATCACTGCTACTACTACTGTCAACGATTGAAATACATGGCGGTTCGCTGTTGTCGCACATCTTATCAACTTTATTTGAAAATAATTTCGAAATATACGGTATGTCAATATCAATATCGCACATCTTGCTAACTAACTTAAATTATTACATGTCAACAAATTTATAGTTTAATGTAAAACTCAAACAACCAATCAAAATTGAGTTAAATAGCCGGTGTCGGAGAGCCCCCTAATATCGGTTAAAACAGCCAATTTTTGTGTTCGTTTTCCATAAGAAACAATGTAGTTTTGCGTAAATCTAGTGCCAAGTCACACTTTTCCATAAGATTACATGTAAAACGAAACACACATTGTATTTTATTTAATGTAATTTAATTAAATTTAATAGTATAGTTCTTATCAGTAGTATCCGCAAATGAAGATGAGGTGTTCGTCGCCGCGAGAACCGATGATGTAATTTAGTTCAATTATTCATCATTTATCTAAGTCCATTGTAACATATTGTTTAATTTTAAAGTGAATTTAAATCTTTTAAATTATAACATATTAATGTTTAAAATTATAACATTCTAATTTATTAAATTAATTATTTTATTTGATAACATTTAAGTACGAAATAAAAATAGAAAATCTTTTAAATTTAATGGATCATCAGATAATGCTGATTTACCTGTATCAGATGTTATAATAAAAGATTGGATCTTTGTCTCTAGGCTACGCAAAAACACCGATAAGGAACAAGTACAACAATATCTGAAAAAGGCCGGTGACGTACCATTTATTATTGAAAAACTTACTCCCAAATATAGTGATGCATCTTATTCTTCATTTAAAATTGGTGTTCCGATAACCGTGAAAGAAACTGTAATTAATCCAACTTTTTGGCCTAAAAACACTTTAATCAATCGTTTCTTTTTTAAAAGCAAGAAAACAGAAAATTCAGGATCTTTTTTAGTGAACCGTTAGTTAAAAAAATTAAAATAGTACACCAAAATGTATGTAGCATTACTAACAAAACAAGTAAATTAGAAGTGATGTTGAGTGAAGAATCCGTTGACATTTTACTAATATCTGAACATTCGCAAACTGAACTTAATTTATCTCAATTTGTGTTAAATAATTATATGTTAAAGTCTTCATATTGTAGAAAATTAAAAACACGCGGAGGCGTAGCCATTTTTTCTAAAATTCCTTTAAAAAATAGAACTGATATAGAAAATTTTTCAATTGAGGGTGTTGTAGAGTGTTGTGCATGTCAATTAGAAAATTTAATTATAGTTAATATTTACAGACCTCCAGAAGGAGATTTTTATCAATTTTTTAATACAATCATTGAAATACTGAATTTAGTTTCAGATGAAAATCTTCATATTATTTGTGGAGGCGATTTTAATATAAATTTTCTTTCTCTTAATGAGTGTAAAAATAAAAATGATTTTCTTGATATTTTAATGTCCTACGATATGAATATTGTTATAAATGAGCCAACTAGACAGCATTATAACAATACATCTACCTGTATCGATAACTTTTTTACTAATTTAAAGCATAACGTTAAGTCATCTGGATGCGTAAACTATTTAATTTCGGATCATTTTGGTATATTCGTAGACTTAATGATAAATGATGATGAAAAGGTAAATAATCAAAATTATTACAAACGTAAAATTGATGATTATAAGAAATACTGCTTTAACTTAGCTCTTAGTGAAGAATCTTGGGATTCTGTTTATGAGGAGAGTGATGCTGACACCGCTTTTACCATATTTTTAAATATTTTTAAATACCATTTTTATAAAGAGTTTCCATTAATGCGTGTTAATTGCCACAATACAAAAAAATCTAAAAAAAATACATGGATTTCTCCTGAGATTCTTGACTTGAAAAGTAGAGTAACGGGTTTACAAGAGATGGCGCAAAGATACCCTATATTTAAGGATGCGTTTAAAGAATTAAATAAAAAATACAAGGAAACATTAAAACTAACAAGAACTGCATATTATGATAATGTTATTACAAATTCGTCTAATAAAAATAAAGCAACGTGGAAAATTATAAACGAAATTAAAAGCTCAAATATAAAACCTAGTGTTGTGTATAAAAATGATGATAATGCGACTATTACAACTAAAGCAGCTGCTCAAAAATTTAATGAGTATTTTACAAATATTCCCATTGCTCTAACAAAATCATTATCAAAAACAATAGATTTTCAGTACCACACTAAAAATATTCCGCGTAATAAACATTCAATGTTTTTAGATCCAGTCACTATCCCTGAGGTAATTTCACAGATAAACGATATTAAAAATAGCAACTGTTTTGATAAAGATGATATATCAGCATCAATAATTAAAACGGTAGTTTTATCTATTGCTGCACCTTTATGTCACAGCATAAATCTGTCCTTAGAAAATGGAATATTTCCATCTGACCTAAAAACAGCTTTGATAATCCCACTCCACAAAAAAGGAGATCAATCTTTAGTTCAAAATTATAGGCCTATTAGCATACTTCCGGTTTTTTCAAAACTATACGAAAAAGTAATGAACTTTAGGATAGTCTCTTTTTTTACAAATTATAATCTTTTTTCACCATCTCAGCATGGTTTTAGAAAAGGCTACGAAATTAATACTGCTTTAAACAAAATTTTTCATTCCATTATTTTAGCTACCGATGCGCAGTCCATGGCATTGGGTTTATTTATTGATATGTCCAAGGCCTTTGACTGTGTCAATTTTTATATATTACTTAATAAGTTAGAAAGGTACGGTGTAAGAGGTAATGCTTTGTTATGGTTTGAGTCTTATTTGTCTGGCAGAAATCAGTTTGTAAAAATTGACAAGGAATTGTCATCAACAATTAATTTAACTGTAGGTGTCCCGCAAGGTTCAATTCTTGGACCAACTCTATATATAATCTATGCGGCAGACTTAGATACTTGCTTGACAGATAATACTCAAATCCTGTCCTCATATGCAGATGACACAAATTTTCTTTTTATTAATAAAAATGTTGAAAGTTTACTTCACCAAGCAAATATGGTATACAAGAACATAATTACATGGATAGATAATAACAAACTTATCATTAACAAAGAAAAAACAAATTGTGTGTTCTATAGAAGTAAGTTTTCTTCCGTTAGATTTCCACCAAACGTTATCCTAAATAACGATCTTATAAACATTCAGACACACGCGCCTATTCTTGGTGTTATAAGTGATAACATAATGTCTTGGGAAAATCAAATTGATTTATTAGCATCTAAATTGTCCAAAGCCAGTTATGTCATCAGAGCACTATCAAATCATTGCAGTACTGACATTTTGCGATATCTGTATTTCAGTAATTTTCATGCTCTTCTTAGGTATGGAATCATTCATTGGGGAAGTACTAAAAATGAATATTTATTTAGAATTTTTAAAATTCAGAAAAGGACAGTTCGAATATTGGCACATTTAAAACAGTATGATTCTTGTAGAACATCTTTTAAAAATCTTGGAATTCTAACTTTATCAAGCACTTATATATATGAAGTTGCAATGTTTGTACATAAAAATCAACAATTGTTTAATTTAAATAGCGAATATCATGTATATAATACAAGAAATAAAAATAATATTGCAATACCTCGACACAATACAACATCTTTTCAGAAAGGATTTTATTATAACGGTTGCAAAATTTATAACCATTTGCCTAATAATATTAAATTAAAATCAATTATTTTATTTAAGTCTAAATTAAAACAAATGCTACTAAATAATACAATATATACTTTAGAAGAATTCTATGAACTTAAATTCTAATTATGTATTTGGACGTGTTTTGTAAATCTTATGCACTATTTTATTTGTATTTTATTTATGAAATAAATATTATTATTATTATTATTATTATTATTATTAATAGTAAAGTCGTTATCAGTTGTAGTAACCGCAAATGGTGATTTCGCGCTCCAAATCCTCTTCCTTGGGTGAAATTTGAATCGGAATCCATCAAAGGTTTAATAATCTTTTTATACTTTTAGATTTTGATCTCTGTATCTGATTATTTGGATCAAAATTACGGTATATTGCATGTGACTTCAATAATAGTGTTATAATGCTGTAAATCATCTTTTGTATAACTTGCAGTATCTTTCATAAAAAGCAGTTCGTATAAACCCGTTGTTCTATCGTATGTAGAGTCACCAATTTAAAATCTTTTTTATTGACCAGTTTAACTTCATGATTTCTAATCATCCATTTATGCGAGTGTAAATTAATTTTTATACCTGTGGTCTCATCTAAACTGCGATGAGCACCAAATCTCTTTGCAATGTACTCTCGAGGCTTTTCATGGAACGAATCCAAAACTTTTTAATTGTCATGGTCCGTTCGCTTTGCGGTGTTAAAGATTTACGAAGTGTCTCTTCGCTTTGATGTGCTACCTCTTCGCTTCGATGCGGTACCTCTTCGCTTCGATGCGGTACCTCTTCGCTTTGATGCGCTACCTCTTCGCTTTGATGCGGTACCTCTTTGCTTTGATGCGATACCTCTTCATCATCCTCATCGTTCAAATTACGTTTTGTAAAACCAGTCCATTTTGTCATCTGCTTCCTCTTTCGCGGCCGCACCGCCTTGACCGTATATTTAGTGGGTTTGGGTGTAACTTCTATCAACGGTTCGGTTTTATAATTTTGATTCGCATCATTATCGTTATCATTCTTGAAATTTACTTTTGTACGTTTGAGAGAAATTATTTCCTTCAACGGTTCCAATAACGGTTTATATGCTTTGTTCAAAAATTCGTCATTTTCCGATCGGTTAATTTTCATGGCAAACAGCTTTTTTCTTATAGCCATTTTAATGTTGATCAGACGATGTTTTATCGCACGGTCCGACATGTTCATTTGCCTGCGTAAATTTGATTGATGAAATCAGTTGTCAATCATTATATAGCTATCGAAACCTTTGCGGTATCTTTCCTTATTCGGATCACAATCTTTATTTATTACTATGAATCCGTATTTATCTGCCCAACACAGTCTACAGATTTTTTTAAATTTTTCGAAATCCATGTCGCTGCTCACATGATCCGCATACGAATGTTTCAAATTCATTTCATCTTGCTTGAATAATACGATAAAATTGGCATTATCACGTATCAAGTGTTTGGGTATTCGTGTATAAGTCTGACATAAATAAAACGAATCAATGTTATTGTGTCTTTCCATGCTAAAATATTCTCTGATTTTCTCTTGACCGTCGCACGCAACTTCATCAAAAATAAAAATTGAGTTTGGTTTGGCATTCTCGGGGCTTAAGATTTCTTCATTTTCTTCAAACTGAAAGTATTTTATTTTTCGCATAGACTTCATAACGCTCTCCAATAATCGATACTTTGGTTGATACAACGATTTCGAGTAGATATAAATGTTCTCAAAATGTAATCCGTTTTCACTGAACAATAAACTTAACATCGTGTTTGATTTTCCGCAATTGGACGGTCCACAAATGAGGGCTCGTATTGAATTTGGTAATAATTCACCGTGACGTCTCTCCGTCGTCAAACCCATTCCCGACACGTACTCATCCATGTTCACGATCGGCAGCGATTTTTTCTGCTTGACCACTTTCATTGTAATAGCATAAAATGGGGTTTGGACCTGTGTTATAAATAGAAGCGCTTCATAGTGAATCTTTTAAATGCATTTGTATCACGGTGCAGGTATTATCAATTCTTTTATAAATAAGTTACCGGTTGAATTACATTTACCGGGGTATCAGTACTGTGGACCGGGTACAAAATTAAAGAAGCGTTTGCAAAAAGACGATCCGGGCATAAACAAGTTAGACGCCGCATGTAAACTACACGACATTGCATATTCACAAAACAAAAAATTGAGTGATAGACACGTTGCGGATAAACAGTTAGCGAAAGTCGCTTGGCAAAGAGTCAAATCCTCAGACGCATCGTTGGGTGAAAAAGCGAGCGCTTTTGCTGTGACGACAGCAATGAAAGTGAAAAGAAGATTAAATATGGGCATGTCATCAAGAAAAAAACAAAGTGCCAAGAAAAAAGTTACGTTGCAAAGCGTAATTGTGATGAAGGCAAAAAATGCGTTAAAACAGTTTAAAAATAAAATTAAACATAAGAATGATTTAACTGAAGGATCACACATAGCCCTTAATGCGGCAAAACTTGCCGTGCGCAAAGTTGGTGGAAGAAAAAAAATTCAAACACCTTGTATAATTCCAGTGCTAAAGTCGGTGGCATCCTACCATTGATTCCTATTTTTGCGGGTCTTAGTGCACTTGCGGGTGGTGCATCTGGTATTGCCAAAGCGGTGAACGACGGACGCTCGTCACAAATTTGGTGAATCACAACGGCACAATAAGATGATGGAAGCCATTGCAATCGGCGGAAAAGCAGGAAAAGGACTCTATCTTAAACCGCACAAAAAAGGGCAATATTTGCAGAAGCCAAAAAACTACTAACGCTACCTCGAAGAGCGCTAACCGATAGGGATCTAGAGATGTTTGCAATATCAGCAAAAGTACCATATTTTAGAGCTGTTTTTATGCGCGATGTCATGCCGATTAAACACCATAAAAACGAATCCGGTATTGTTAATCTAGATTGTTCGAGAAGAAACGGTACACATTGGGTGGCATACAAGAAACGCGGAAATCACGTAAAATACTTTGACAGTTTCGGTGACCTCCCACCGCCCAAAGAACTTTTAAAATATTTTCAAGGTAGCGAAATTACTTACAACCACGATAGATATCAAAATTTTAATACGTATAACTGCGGGCATTTGTGTTTGAAATTTTTGTTATAAATACAATGACAGACTAGGGAATTGCACGCAGTCATGTCTTATACGTTTACTCTGCAGAGTGACAGCAGCATACTCTCCGTAAACTATTATCCTCCCATCGAGTTAGACCCTAACAAAAATTATTATTTGGGCCTGATCGGGTTGCAAACGTACAACACTATTTCAAATATAGAGGACGGGTGTAACAAATTTTATTACGAGCATATCGGTAGCAAAGTAATCGACGTACCTACCGGTTCGTATGAAATCACTGACATTGAATCTTACTTGGGATCTGTTTTGAAATCGAGATCGAAAGAATCGGAAGAGTTAATTGTCATAAAACCAAATAAAACATTAAAGTGTGAAGTTTTGTGCAAATACAACATTGATTTTTCACCGGCCGATAGTATATAACCTCTTTTTTATTTATTTTTTATTGTTTCCGACAAGGTTATATACTGCCAGAGTTAGTGTATATGGCAGGTCGGCAAGCTCAGACGATGTAGGTCATGGTTCAATTATATAATCCTAGTAAAGTGGTATGGTTGGATAAATAAAAAAAATCAACTTACCAGATTGATGAAATTTAAGGGCGCCAATTGTTTTACATTTTTTTTTATTGGTTTACTTTTGGTTCCTGAGTTCCTAGCATCTGGCGTCTTATTGATGGTACTTTAGATTATCAGGGTAAAACAATAAACTCCTGAAAAGGCTAATTAGGAACACAAAGAAACAAAAAAAAAGAAAAAGTTTGGTAAGTTAAATGACTTTACTGATCTAACCGGTCAAAATCAAAATTTTATCGCGCGTTGCAAATTTATCGGACATAAAGCAGTACATGGTTCAGTTTATAAAACAAAAGCAAAAACGGCACATTATTATACTACTATTAATTTATCGAGCAAAGTACTTCTTTTAATTAAACTTACGTAATCGTAATTTTATCGACCAAAAAACTCTTTATAATTTAATTGGTATAAATTTATCAACCCAAAAATAAACGATACCTGTTACACTTGTATGATTTGTTGACCGACGATTGTTATCGATTCTGGGTAACAATAATTTTGGCATCCACTCCCAAATTTAAAGATTCGTGGTGGAAATCGTGGCGGCAGATAAATTTATTGCCATCGACACCTCTATTGCTCGGATTAATCTCCAGTGATCAGAGATTGTTAGACTGATTATGGTTGAGTTCATATCATGGTCGTGCTTAATCTTTATCAAACTTTTTAGAGTTTTAAGCCTCCACAAAAGAAAGCCTGCAAATACCTAATTACAATACTACACCTAACAACTTTAAGTAATATTACCTTATTGTAAGGCTTCCGACTGTTTGTCCTTATAAGACATAAAATTGATTGACGATAGCATCCATAATGATTATTTAAATAAATCTAAAATTCAAAACTTGCCACTAATATTGTTAATAAATTAATAAATTTACAATACCTTAATACTTGTTAACACTCTTGATTACCACGCGGCATGGCATAGTTTCGCCATCTTAAATGTCATGGAAGTGTCTCAGCGACCAACACAACTCAAGTCGTCACAACCAAAAGAGAGTTATCATAATTTTGATTTTAGTTTTATTCAAATGGCAAGATTTTCAAAAAAAAAAACAATTGAAAATTCTACGCATGTTAGCGCATATACGTCTCAAGTTAAGTATTATTTCATTATGCCATTGCTGAACTTCATAGTTTTAATTTCTTGTTATTTTTTAGGAGACGACATGGACGTGTCAAGTGGCACGCTACAAGTATCGGTAACTTACTCGGATTTTCAAAGAAAAAATTGGGTGCAAATAAATTGCATTTGTCCGATTTACCTGTTAAAATTATAAAAGTGACCAGCATCAGACTCGAGTGTAACTTAGTGTCGGGTGCTTTTTACGGTGATAAACTATCGCACACGCTTTTCGAATTTTCACCTTCCGTCGATCCGGGTTTTGCCATTAACATAGATCCTCGAAATATATTATATGTACCGGTTAACGTACGCAACATCAACAACATTACAATCAGAATTATCAATCAAGACGGAGCATCCAAAAATTTTAGAGGTGAAAACATTTTAGCAAGACTCGAATTAAAAACGGAGTAACGTTATGCCGATTCAATTTAATTCTAATCCAAATATTAATAAATGGGGGACAACCATTTAAAACATCACTCCTCAATTATTCTTCAAAGGACTAACAAGTCACGACCTACAGAGACTCTCCTCATTGGGCTACAGACTAAGAAAAAAAGAAAACAATGTATAAATAAGACATTTTTGATAAATTCAGTGTGGACGAGAGCATTGTAAAAGAGGAATTTCACAGTTATCAGCCCAGAACACAAACCTTTAACAATAACGATGAAATTTACATTTTAATACAACAGCAGGATATTTGTACTTTGCCGTGCAACAGTTATTTGTACATCGCTGGTACAACGGATAATCCTGTTGATGCTAATTTTAAATGGGAGACAAATGGATTTGCATTCTTATTTGAAGAAATTTGTTACGAAATTAACGGCGTTGTAATCAATCAAAATCGAGGTGTTGGAATCACGTCCACAATGAAGGGATACATCTCCTATGATAAGGAAGAGCTAAGAAGTTTGGAGATGAGCGGGTGGAGCGAAACGTTTTACGCGGGAGTTAAAACATACTTTGATACAAACCAAAAGTTTTATGCAATTTTGCCCTTGAAATGTCTTCTGGGATTTGCAGAAGATTACAAGAAAGTGATGGTGAATGTGAAACAGGAGTTGATCATGAAGCGTGCCACGACGGATTTAAATTGTTACACGAGTACCAAAAACTGCAAGATTCGGATAGATAAAATTGAATGGCGCATACAACATGTTCAGCCGTGCGATGAAGCAAAATTACGAATATTGAGCGGCATACAATCTGATCCTCCCATTTTAATTCCATATAGGACATGGCGTTTATTTGAGTATCCTCTCAGAAAAACCGATAAGGATACTTGGCTAGTTAAAACTTCTACCCATCTGGAAAAACCTCGATACGTAATTGTAGGTTTTCAACAGAATAAAGTAGGAAAAATAGATTAAAATGCAAGTCATTTTGATCATTGCTTTATGAGAAATTTGAATGTGTATTTAAATTCGGAGTGTTATCCCTATGATAAGTTAAATCAAGATGTGACAAATGGTGAATACACAACTTGTTATTACATGTACACACAGTTCTAAAACAGTTATTACGGTCGATTTAACCGACCCATATTGAGCTACGCAGAATTTAAAAATCGAATGTTATACGTATTTGATGTATCAAGACAAAACGAAAGTGTAAAATCGTCAACGATCGATTTGAAAATTGAAATGGAGGGACACCAGGCTTTCCCAGACAACACAAGAGCATATTGTCCCATATTGTTTGACCAAGTTGCCGAATACAGACCGCTCTCTGGAACAGTGAGAAAACTTGTTTAATGAAAAAAGAGTAGTACAAACCAAAAGTTTTTAACATAGCAGTAGTGAATCCTGAACATAGAAAATTGCATCAAAATACCCATCAATTGAGCTCTTATTTCTAGTCGAGTACAGGTCGTTGATGTGTACACTTCATATAACATGATGATTATATTAGCCATCGATATGCAAGGATTTGTAATTGCAAATCAGTTTATGCCGAAGGAAATAAGTATTGCAACAAATTACAAAAATATTCACACTTACTTGATGAAACCGACAATCGACTACTCGTTTTTAACATCGAAGGAAAAAATCTAAGCCAGATGGTTGGAAAATAATTACCACTCATTTCCATATTCCGGAGGAATTGTTGATATGGCCGAGATTGACAACATCTTTGACGGATTTACTCAGAATTTATCCGATGTGACGTGCGTGGTCAAGGGTGCTCAAAAAGAAGATTTTTTAAAAAGACATTTCCCGAATTTTACCATATTAAACCTTGAAGGTGAAATTAATTCACCAAAATTTGAAAAATGTACTTATTTCTGTGCAAATCACACGGATGAGTTTGCTAATTGTTCATTTCAGAATGTTAAAAAAATTTGTACTTATTTAAATGATAATAATTATAGTAAATAGTTTTTGTAATTATTTTCAGTAATTATATTTTATAATATGAGCATATTAATAATAAATTTATAAATATTTATTCGGTGCTCTTGAAAATGTTAAATTGATGTATGATTATTTAGTTATACCCGTATTACACTGTCAATAATTATATCTTGAATTATATATATAAAAATATTTAAATCTTAAAAAGTTTGTAAAATGCACAAAATATCATCAATCTTATTGTAGATTGAAATTTTAAGAATATTTTTAGGTTTTCTTTATAATTAACACATAACATGTGAGTAATAGCATTTATAATATAACCTAACTATTTTTTAAAAACTCTTAATTCGTACATTTTTTGTGTTAATTCTAAAGAAAAACTAAAAATATTCTTAAAATTTCAATCTACAATAAGATTGATGATTATTTGTGCATATTACAGACTTTTTAAGATTTAAATATTTTTATATATATAATTCAATAAAGAATTATAGATCAGTGTCATACGGGCATTAGTAATTTAAATGTGTGTGACTTATCTACAAGAAAATAAATGTATTATTAATATTATGTTGTTTTAATTTAACCTAAAATAAGAAAATAAATTTCAAATGTGTTAACTATATATAAAGGTGTTCATATTGATAATAAATTTAAAACGATAAAGTTTAAAAATTAAGTAAATATTAAATTTTTCCATACTATGTGTTTCCGACTGACAAATTAATTAATAAATTTGTTATCAATTTCCTTTGGTGGTAAGAAGTATGATCTAATTTCTTTCAATTTAACCAAATCACTTCCGTTTCACACTTATAAAAAATAAAGGCGGGCTGTGAGGAGAGTCAGTTTATAAAGTACGTTTGAACAAAACAAAAATCAATCATGTTGAGCGACGCATCCGAGAATGAATTAATGTCTCAATATGTGACTACGGACCCTGCGACAAATAAACAACCAAAGCCGCTCGCAAAAAAGCATAAGAGGCAACGTATTATTGAGAGTGATAGTGATAGTGACGTGAGCATATCTTGTGGTCAAAAGAGTGCAAAAAAAGTGTAAAGCGATTGTTCAAAGAAAAACCATCAAAAGCTGAACTTGAGATACTGGGCAAATTAAATAAATGCGGTGAAACAGGGTAAAATATACCCGATTACTGAATATAAATTTATGAAAACAGTACATGGGAAAAAATTTGTTGTCGAATTGAAAAAAGGCATTGTGTTTCTACCGGAACGGTTTAACGTTGAATTCAATGAGGATAACTTAGATAGTTTAAATGCTTCGCAATCTGGGTTAATTTACAAGGGAATGAAAAAATTAGGTGGTGGACATACCTGTGACCACTTAGAATTACTAATTTACAAAAATGTCAATCAATAATTAAAGTGAAAATTAAACTTTTAAATCAATTTATAAAGAATCGGACTGGAAATGTGAATGTGCAAAAACAGTTTATAGCACAATTAACTATTTTAGAGTCATTAAAAACAAAGTGTAAAAATAAAATTAAACAAGCACCCACAATCATAGGAATTGGTCTAAGACCGCGAGTGCACCAGAAACGCATTGTGAAAAAAAGGAATATTTTATCGGATCGCGTGGTTTGGAAAGAGGTTAGTTTAGTTGACTATTGTTATTTTATTCTCTCTTATTCATGTGCTTATTTGTTTGTTTTAGTTAAAATCAGCATTTAAATATAGAATACGAACAGGTTCTGTAGAAAATATAAACCATATTGAACCAATCGACTTTCTTGAAGATGCAAAATTACTAATCGCATCTAGAATTAAAAATTTATTAAAAACACAGCGATGCTTCAAAATTAATTTAAATTTCTGCGGTGAATTTGTGATTCCACCCTCCGAGGATTGTGAATTTAAAAATATTAGCACCAAAAATTCAATAATTTTAATAACATCCGAGTTAAATCTTATAGGAGAAATTTAAAAAAAAGTTAGTAAAAAAAAAATCTGTTTATTTATATACATATTCATTTTTTTTTTCACAGTTAGAAGAGTTTCAGGAACGTAAGAGTGGGTGGGCGTTGAAATCCATTGTACATTTAATTGTCGCTTTCGCACAATATTGCCCCCTGAACGCTCCTTCTTCCACCTACGTCCAATTGCCAGACCACATAAGAAAAAAGAAATGCGTACTCAACTTAAAAACGATAACCGCTGTTTTGGTTGGTGCATCACAGCCGCCCTGCACCCATGTCCAGGTAATAGTGACCCCGAAAACATTCAAAATTACCCTCAAAATTTATATGATTGTTTTAATTTTAACGGTTTGTCTTTTCCAATGAAATTATGTAACGTTTCAAAATTTGAAAATATTAATCCAAATCTAAGCATAAACATTTATTCGTATGACGAAGAGACATTAAAATTATACCCTGTGTATATTACTAAAAAAATTAATGGAACGGTCATTAATTTATTATATTTAACAAACTACCATAAAAACTTTTCACATTTTTGTTTAATAATTGATTTAAATAAATTATGCTATGCTCAAATGAATACAAAATCGGATTTTAAAAGACACATTTGTAATAGATGTCTAAACTATTTTAAATCGAAGAAAACGTTAAATAAACACTCTGAGGATTGTTCAAATTTTGATGCTGTTCGCATTGAAATGCCGGACCCTGGGTCTTGTGTAAAATTTACAAATTTTAGTGCTACGTTAAAACTACCAATTGTTATCTATGCCGATTTTGAGGCATTAACTGTTCCAATTTCTAGTTGTGAAACCGCTCCAAACGTCTCATCGAGTAATCCTTATCAAAAACATACACCTTTTAGCGTGGGTTATTTAAAAATTTGCTCGTACAATTCGTCTCTAAATTCGTATAATTCATACAGAGGTAGAAATCCTGTACAATGGTTTATTGATCAACTTATCAGTGAAGTTGATACAATTACGCGCAATATTAAAAATCATTGTAATGTACCGATGACGTGCTTGACACTCGACGAGAAAGTAAAACATGATATCGCAATCAGTTGCACACTCTGCAACGGCCAATTTGTTAACAGTAACCCGAAAGTGGCACATCACTGTCACTTTACCGGTAAATTTTTGAGTACGCTCTGCAATAATTGCAACTTGCTGTGCAAATATAATAAAATCATTGTACCCATTTTTTTTCACATTCTCTCCCGGTATGATGCTCATTTTCTAATTGAAACGTTATCAAATGTGGCCGGAGATCCGGTTCGTGTAATTCCGACAACAACAGAGACCTACATTGCATTTTCGAAAAAAATTAAATCAGTTGAACTTAGATTTTTAGATTCATATAGGTTTATGCCATCGGCACTCGATAAGTTAGTCTGTAATCTACCCGATAATAACATGACGCATACAAAATGTGGATTTCCAAATGTGAATCAGTTTAATTTAGTTAAGCAAAAAAGGTATCTTTCCCTACGACTATACAAATAGTTTTCAAAAATTGAACGAAACTAACTTACCCTCTAAAAATAATTTTTACAGCATGTTAAATGAATGTCATATAAGCGATATAGATTATACACACGCAAAAAATGTTTGGAAATGAATTTCAATGCAGTACATTGGGCGACTACGCGGATTTATATCTGAAAAGCGATGTTTACCTCTTGGCACACGTATTCGAAAATTACCGTAATTTAATTTTTAAAACGTACGGGTTAGATCCATGTTCATTTTACACAGCACCTGGCTTGGCATTTTCCGCCGCGCTAATCATTTCCAAGGTTCAGTTCGAATTGATAACAGATATTGATATGGCGTTGTTTTTTGAAAGGGGATTACGCGGGGGAATATGTCAAGTTAGTTGTAAATATGCACGCTCAAATTCTCCGTATAGTGAAAAATATGATCCTACCAAGCAAACGAAAGAAATGCTCTACGTTGATGCGAATGGGTTATATTCATTTGCGATGACGTCAAGTTTGCCTCACGGAAACTTTCACTGGATAGAGGATGTGAGTAATTTACAAACGAAAATTATCGATGGTTCATTACGCGAATATTACGGCGATGATTTACCTAAATCTTGCTTAGTCGAGTGTGATATAGACTATCCTGACGAATTACACGATAGCCACTTGTATTTCCCGTTCTGTCCAGAACATTTATCTGCATCGGGTAAAGATATCGATAAAAAACTAATGCTAACATTTCACAATAAAACAAAATATATACTGCATTTAAGCGTGTTGTTACAATGCATGTCACATGGTTTAAAATTTAAAAAAATTTACAGAGCAGTTGAATTTGCTCATTCGAAATGGCTCAAAATATATATTGATATTAATACTAGTCTTAGAGCTAAAGCCACTAACGCTTTCGACAAGCAACTATATAAAGATTTATCTAACATGTGTTTTGGAAAGATGATGGAGTCAGTTAGAAAATATAGAAATATTCATATTGTAAACACGTGGGATAGAGCAAAAAAATTGATTGCAAAACCAAATTTTAAATATATAAAAATTTTTAATGAAAATTTAATTGCAATAGAAATGAACAAAATTTCAGTAAAATATAACAAGACTCTATACATCGGCACATGCATTTTAGACATATCTAAAACTGTCATGTATAGCTTTATATATGACTATTTAAAGTGCCATGTTGAACCACACTTTGAAATAGTACTATGTTATAGTGATACGGACAGCATAATAGCATCGTTTACACCTAGTAAAATTGGGTTATTTAAAAGTATATACGAAATAAGTCGCAAAGATGCAGCATTGATATTTGATACATCTGACTATGATGTGAATAATAAATATGGAATACCTCTAATCAATAAAAAAGTAATTGGGAAATTTAAAGACGAATTGAGTGGCCAAATAATGGAGGAGTATGTTGGAATACGGGCAAAAGTTTATGCAATTCAGGTTGAACAAAATTGCGAAATTAAAAGACATAAAGGTATAGCACGCTCAAGCGTGAAAAAGATAACATTTCAGGATTACAAAAACGCAATTTTTTTAAATAAATCACAAATGTGTAGTATGCGTAGCATTAGGTCAATTGATCATAATATTTACTCCTTAAATATTAATAAAATAGCACTTAAAAATTTTGACGACAAGAGAAAACAATTAAACGATCAAATAAATTCAATTCCCTGGGGTCACTATTCCTTGCGTGCACTTTCATGAATTCCATATTTTTGTTTTGTTTTTTTTTTTTAGAGTAACAAAGTCTTTGTATTTTTTTCTATGTATGTATTACCACTTATTAATTATTAATATTATTATTTTATATTTTTTCTTACATATATTATATATACTTAATGTCAATTATATCTTAATTTCTTTGCTAATTTTTTTTTATATATAATGATAACATAATAAATAAATATCTTTATTAACTAATTATGTGTGTGTGTATATGTATTTTAACCCAACCAATCCACATTAAGTATTTTATCACATCTGTATCGCTTTATAATTTTTTTCAACACACAAAAAGGTAAGTATAAATTTACATATTAAACCTAATATTCACAGTCGATATTACACATGTATAATCGCATATTTTTTTCAGTTATTATAATATAAATTACAAGTGCTTAGGGCTGACGTCATCCCATCATATATTTTCCCATTGATTTTTTACAAGCCCACATTCAATATATTAAGGGTTATAATCGCTTATTTTTAGTTATATTATAAATTGCAAGCGCTTAGGGCTGACGTCATCACATATATTTTTCTGTTTTTTTTTACAAGTCCACATCGAGGTCCCATTATTATAGCACTTTTCCCATTCCTTATCAGTAACACTGTTTGGCGCAATGGGTAGCGCGTCGGGCTCTCAACCAGCCGACCGGTGTTCAAATCCTAGCAGGCAAGACTCACTAAAAAAAAACGTTGCTACCAAGTATACACTGTAACTTGGGTTGCATACTCTCGACCATCTAGTGGACAACTTGACAAACCGACAAGACGCCATCTTGAACAACACTCCATCTAGTGGACAACTCGTGGTGCGTTCGTTTATTCTACTCCACGTGCTCCTTTAACTCTAATTGCTCTTTACGCGTTCGGCAATGTCAAACAGAACAAAAGGAGCACGTTCTTAAGCGTTCGGATATAACGGAGTGGAGATGATGGTGTTCACTCCACATGCACAACCTCGAGAGATCATGTGAGACGGAGTGACAACCGTATTTGAATTTTATTACATTTATTTAATCGTGAAACTTACTTATTTTTGTAAACATTGATAAATAAAAAGAATGTCGCAAAAATCTAAAAAACCTAATTCGATTATAAATGCATGTTGATTCAAACAATTCAAACAATTCAAACAATTCAAATTTTAAATTTCTTTAAAATTTACTTTCATTAGTTTTATAGGTGACAATATAAAATTACTAATGTAATATAATCAAGTGTTTTAAATTTTTATAGAACTAGAAATAATAGTTCCTTTAAGAAATAAATTAAAATTAAAATTAGTATAATATGTTTATCTAAATGTCAGCTTTAAGGTTATAATTTCTGACGTCGAATCAAATTACAACATTACGTTCGGATATATGTATTTACTCTAACAACTATCCACACCACTCCAGTTTATTCTACTCCAACTCCACTTTCCTTAAATGAACGCACTATCGACTACCCGACAAGACGCCATCTTTGACATCCCGCCAAGACAACGCCCAAATTCTTCCCGCCAACACCGACGGTGGCGACACATTGCAGACTGGTGGACAAACTTAGAACCACCCCGACCGGATGCATTTCTCGCAAATTGGATTAACCGGAAGTACATGTAAATTGCCATAAGAATCTTATCAGATTTCGACTTTTATTACTACTCGATACATTTCCCCGACGCTAATTTTAAGCACTGGTCTCTCAGTGTAATCCAAAAAAAAAAATTAATTATTAATTTTATTAATTGTTTCAGGAGGTAAAAGCATATGATTTTATTTAAAAGTAAACAAATGATTATTCTCTAAATTTAATTAAACATAGTCCCGACGCGATTACGTATTTCCGCGAGAGCGCCTTATTACCGCTTCCGTGCATGAGCATTTAAATCTAGTCTTATTGACATCGATGACCCCAAAAGATGTTTTATTCCAACCATTGAGTAGCAGGATTACATAAAAAGAGAAGAGAGTATTTGTTTTTATCCCGTTCATTAAAACAAAACATTTGTTATTATTTGAAATTGCGTAGGTGACATTAATGATAAGCATTTCCGTAATGCTTGATATTGCGCAAATATGTTTCAAATCATTTAGTTCAGTGCAATTATTTTCGTGTCCGCGATCACCAGCCATTTACCAACAAAATTATTATTTATATAATTTTACAATATCCAACTTAATTAATTTTAACATAACACATAATATCCAATATACTTCGATCGACATCAAAAAGTGAAAATAAACAGTTCTTAGTATATACAATAATTAATAACAAGTGATTGTTTGTTTCGAGCATTATACATAGACATTTGAAAAAACAGTTAACACAAACCGGTCATAAGGTAAGTCACCCTTTGTTTTTCTTATTATCTTGTTTCTTTAGTCTATTTCTTGTTTCTTTAGTCTATTTCACCATGGCTGGATTCAAGCTCTGCATGGACAGATAGACGGGACTCTAAGGAGGTTAAGACCTTGACATCGTTGTATAGCCTATATTTAAATTGCTATACGGCAGTTGTCGTGGTGTAGGCGTTGCTGCTAACACAGGTGTGGATTCCCAGGTGAGGGTAGGTAGTAGGTATGATATTGACTCGTACTGCCCGGAATCCCTTCTTGGCCTTGGTAGGGGTCGTCGCCATTGTGCTTCGATCGTCATTCTCAAGTCATTTTGATTGATAGCCATTAGGCACGCCAGCTCATTTACCCGCTGTTGTACCTTCCCCATAGAGATTCTCCAAGCATATAGTATAACTCCTAAAACAATGAGAATCGGTTATATAAATATTCTGCATAATTCTCTTCAAATTCCTCCTTCGTTGAATTAGAGTCGGGGAACCATTCTTCGTTTAAATGTTCTGTTGTTAGACGTTCTAATATTGTTACAATACCGCCGTTTGCTGGTATTTGGACTTCTTTCAATTTCGTCCAGGCAACTGGGATCACCTGAGTCACTATTAATTTCATTTTGTACTGGATACAGGGCATTTTGTAAAGTATTTCTGTCGCCGTTGTATGTAAGGCGCATTTGCATGGTAACTCGATTTTAAATACCCCCATATTTTTGTGTAATTGAAAATGCTAGTATTTTTGATAATAACATCTAATCGAAATACTATTCTTTACAGGTGTTATTGTCCAGGTATTTTCTTTTAATCTTATTGCACAACCTTGGTTATTGACTCTAGGATGACACGTTATCTAACATTTTTGATCCAGTTCTTCTTTCGTTGTCCCTATTAATAATGCTTCCGCGCAATTCATCGATTGCGTATCTTCTACCTCAGCTGATTGGATTATTCGAAGTAGACTGTTAGATACTGCATCTCCTTCGATTCCCATTATTTTTAGTTTATTATGTGGCTGTATTATTGCAAACTCCGTGTTTCTCATTTGCAAACGACACTCTTGATTTTTCCAAAGAAAGCCAGGTAATATTGCCTGTTTCAAGTCAAAGTTAATAGCTTGTAAATTTACCATTGGAATTTTAATAGTAAAACTAATCGTAGTGTCATTAACTAGGCAATTTATAAGTGAGTGTCGGTAGATCTCATATATATTTTTAAAAGCGAACTGATAATCTCCGCCTGTTTGACCTACAACAACTTGAATCAAGCTTGTTAAATCTTCGTCGCTTATAGCGCCAAATCGCAAAATGTTAGTCTGACAAGAGTTCATTAAATCGCTCACCAGCTTAATATGTCTTGTTATTTTGTCTCTGATGACTCCTAACGTCTTATTCTGTGTGCATTCTGTGGAATTGGTGGTGCTATTTTTTATCTCTGCTATTGGTCCCAAATATTCTTTTAGACTGACTTCTTATTAGTATCCAATCAATGGGATCTGGTAATTTTTTGTTTCTGTTTCTATCCAGTATCCTGTCCCAGTAAATTGCCCATATATGTTTCTTTCGATGTTTCTGTAGTACCACGCTTCTTTCGGATCCCTTGCGATATTCGGATATGTGCCTTTTGATGTTCCCGCGATGAAGTTAAATTTTGTTTTTATTGAATCCAGGTTAACCCAATGATTTTTGTCATAATGTTGTTGAAATTCTTTCATACACGTTGACCATATCCAGCTAGGTCCATCCATCACGAATTTAATTGTTGCTGGTATAAATATTTCCTATATTGAATTATTTGGTAAGTTTTGTGGATATGATCCGGATGTCACTTCTATTGCCAGATCACCTTTTGATGTTTTTGTTATTAATACTAATACTACGATCTTAACTAAATACATTTTTTTTTTTTTACAACAATTGTTAGTCTATTTACTATTTCTATCACTAATTTCCAATACACCTTTAGATTCTATTCGTAATTTAAATTCTTCATGCTTTTATGCTACATACTTCACGTCTAGAAAGAAAAAACCTCTTAAGAACGATAAGATTATCTAAGCTTATCTCCTTCTCCCTCTTAATCTACAGCATATATCTTACAAGCTAATCTGCCAGCCCTAAGCCTAATAATACTATTTTATACTTTACAAAAAAAATTCTTTTATGCATCACTTACCTTTTAAGGTTTACAATTGTCATGAACATGTATTTTGAAATAAATTCTAAAATATTAAGCTTATATTACTTTTCTTATCACATATTTATACCTTTTAACTTCGAAGGCGTATTTTAACTTTTAACCCTCATATTTTTTTAATACTTCATACGTATCTTATTTATTTATATTCCAAAAAATCTCTCTTAAACTTATTATCTTATTTACTTCTTTATTTGCCCTTAAATTCATTTACTATATCCTTGATAAACCTTTTAAAATACTTTATTATTTTTACATATTTCATTGAAATAAATACCCTTAAAATACCCTTTAATATAATAATAATAATATTAATAATAATAATAATAATAATTTATTTAGTGCTTACATATACAATAATTTACACAAGTCATACAAAGTTGGATATATAAAAAAGATATTACATTAAATCCTCTAAATTGTTATTTACAAATTCATCGAAACTATAAAAGGCATTTTGAGACAAAAACGTTTTTATAGTAGTTTTAAATAACTTTTGTGGCAGTTCTTTCGCTTGTCTGGGTAGTAAGTTATAAAAGTTACTACCATAATAGTTTGTGCTATTTCTAGAGCTATTTAGACGAAGTGCACATGTTCTTAAATCACTCCGGCGGCGAGTGTTGTGGTTATGATTATCTTTGTTTAAACTATAACTATTTTTATTTTTATGAACATGCATTAAACATTCTAAAATATACAAACATGGCACAGTTAATTTATTGTTCCACAAAGCTTAGCCTACAATCATCTCGGTATTTTATTCCTGAGATAATCCGTACAGCACGTCGATGCAATGCAAATATGCAATGTCTAGATGTTGAGTGGCCCCAAATTATTAAGCCATATTGTATGCAGGATTGACAAAGTGCAAAATATACGGATTTTAATGCCGGTTCAGCTATGATATTTGCAAGGTTACGAAGCAAATATATATTTTTGTTTAGATATTGCGCAACTTGATCTCCTTGAGTTTGCCATTGCAATCTGCGATCTAGATGTATCCCTAAAAACTTAATTTCCATAGTATCATCTCCAGCATCGGTTGGTTTGTTGGTAAATATAGCTGCAATAGTTTTGGATTTGTTCAAACACAGTTGATTACAGGTATACCATTCTGTGGATCTTAGTAGTGTCTCTTCATTTTTCTCTAATATTTGAGAATGAGATATACCATTATTTAGTATTGTTGTGTCGTCAGCGTATAACACCAATTTATCAGCTTTTACATAATTAGGATAGTCATTCATATATATTAGAAACAATAATGGCCCTAATATGGATCCTTGGGGTACCCCAACATCAACATTAAGTAGCTGTGACATATCCCCATTCACTTTAACACATTGTTTTCTACTCGTTAGATAATGCATTATGAGCCTACAACTTTTTGGGTGAATATTGTATGTGTACAACTTTCTTAATAGCAAACTATGTGACACACAGTTAAAGGCTTTACTTAGGTCAAAGAATGATCCCATAGCGTAGCATCCCTTTTTAAAACAGTCTATAATTTCTTCCACTTGGTCAATCATAGCTGTTGTGATTGATCTTGCGTGACGAAAGCCGTATTAACAGTTTGAAAATAAATTGTTATTTTCAAAAAAATTAGTTAGTTGTTTTGTTAAGATTTTTTCATACACTATATAGTTATCTGGTAAGTTTCTCTTTCCTTTTTTGTAAATAGGAACCACAACTGCTATTTTCATTTGAGATGGGAAAAATATATTCTTTTACATATACTTTTATAACCTCTTTTAATTATTCATTAATATAGATGCACTTAACACTATTTTTATCTCGATGCAAAACCCAATAACTGATTTGTTTTCTTTTCACGCGACCCATACATCGGTAACCCTCTTTTATTTATTCATTAAAACATAAAATTTCTCCTTATTTTTTATTTATTCAACCCTTTTTGAGAAACTCTTCAATACACCCAGTCTTAGAGTATTTTAACCGGTGTTACTCTAAACCCTGTTGTACCGGAAACCTTATTTTATTCTCATCAAACCACTCATCATCATACATACGTCATACAGGCCTTTAACCGGGTAGGAGGTACATAGTTCTCCTACTGCAGTATGGGGTAATCCATTCCTTGCGATTAACCATAATCACTAATAAAAAAAAATCTTAACATTCATCCAAAATTAACAACAATATATTAGTTTTGCTAACGTGTTTCTTTTGTGTGTTTCAGGAGCAAGACAATTCGAAAGTCAATGCTTAATTACAAAAAGGTATGTGGTCTTTCTTGTCGGCTCTTGGTACTCAGACATATGCCTGCTTGACACTAGTTTTTAACAGTGTCGATGTACGCATATGTCGTGAACTAGGTTGTGGTATCAACAATTACCAAAACAATGGATTGTGAAGATAAGCTATGTCTGTAACCCCAATTCTTTACTTTTGCTAGCATCAAGTTGACTGGTAGACCATATAGTACTTGTGATTTGACTCATGTTCTATATGAGTTTCTCAGACAACTTAGTGCTTATTGGTCACCAAAGACAACTTACTTTTTCTAGCGTTTTTTCAATCTGTTACTGTGATGAGTATTGAGTTGTCTGACATACCATGCAACACATGTGTTTGAATTTGTGTGACGCACGGATCTGCCAGATTACTCGGTATTTACTATTTTCACCGTGACCACCTAATTCTTTTGGTTGTCTACAACCTACGGAGGTATTTCTATTTCGTGGGCCATCTCTGGATTGAAGACGGCCATGAGACCAATCCTCTTTAATTTTACTATAATTTGCTTTCTATATTTTGTATGTTCATTTGTCCTGAGTCAACCGAGATGCCATATAAGATGTGGTGATTGACTCATATAATATACGCTCCTCTCGGTTGATCCAATGCATACCGACAACATAACTGTGCTTAAAACTTCTTTTGGCATCCCTCAGTCCAAGAACTCTCACAGAGATATTTGAACTCTATGAGATTCTTTTGGAACGAAGGTGGTCATGAAACCTAACTTCTATATATATATATATATATATATATATATATATATATATAAAATTTTAAAAATATAGTCTTTTATTTGCCCCTCTAGGGGTATATAAAACAGGTAAGTGATATATTTACCAGATGTTGCTATCAAGAAAAGGAAATAAGATAAATAAAAATGCAATAAAAATATTTATTGAATGTAATTAATTTATTAAAACACAGATGCTTTTAGTAATAAATAAAATGTAACAAATTAATTTCGCTTATTTATTATAATCATAATGGAGTTATTGAGAAAAAATATTAATAATATCAATTATAATAGTAATTTACTTTTTGCCGTGTTTGTTTATCACAACAACATTCGGAATTCTTTGATAGCGCATTACTAACATGTTTTTCATTGAAACGAGTTAGCAAGCGCAAACTCTTATCGTCAATCACTCCAAACTCCAATACAATTTCATTTAATTTTTAAAAAACCAAACGAAACGTTTCAATAACTTTTTGCAGTCACTTTTAATTTATTATTTTTTTCTTTCATTTAATATCAAACAACTCTCACACCAAAATACATTGAATTATTTGCAAAAACGATCAACCGGAAGTCCTATGTTATTCTTAAAAGGAAATAAGATAAATAAACATGTAATAATAATAATACTCATTTAATGCAATTAATTTATTAAAGCATAGATACATTTTACTAATAAATCAATTATAACAAATTAGTTTCAACTATTATCACACAACTTATATAATTTATAAAGTATAGATAAATTTTAAGTTATGTGTATTTATATTCAATTTAAGTTTATTACTACTTATAAACTCTACATTTGTAAAATATTTATAAATAAAAATATACGAACAGTTTTTATCTACTTCCCGTGTTGTAAGCATCAGCTGAAAATATTATTGGTAGCTGTAGCCTCTTCGATCCAGACCACCAAGCTGTCCACCTACCACTTATTTATCTCAGCGGTTATTTAGTGTATACAACTCTGTGATAGTTATCAGAGTATTAAAATACAAAATATAAGCAATAAAATATATTTCCTATTAATACAATTTTATTTTAATAATCTTATATATTAACAGCAGTACAATTTATTATACAATAATGCCCCCAAGCCAATGAATTCTCATTGTAGTAGTAATGGGGACCCTTGGGCATGGGAACTAAATGAGCGTGTGTAGTAAGCCGCCGACTCACCCTTGACTCATCCTTGATAATATTATCAATCGGTTGTTATGATATTATTATAATATTACCGGATTGTCCAATTTGGGCCGTTCTGGCGTTGAGATCGATGGAGTCGTTGTAAAAAAAATGTAAAAAAATGTCAAAACGGCCATATCTGTAAAGGGTAGTCTAAAACCGCTGGGGGTTAGCGGTGAGTCACGGCTCGACGCGCTCTCGTCGCGTGTTCCGAGGCGGTGCGCGCGCTTGTCCCCAGAGCCTCGCGCGCACGGAGAACTCGCTATTTAGTATCGAAGAATTTAACATGGGAACAATATGTTACGTTTAGCGATTATAAAATAAAAATGTTGACAATCTGTCCGTCTGTTCGGTTCGTAAATGCCTTAACAAAAATTCAAAAAAGCCGTAGGGGCGGCGGCGGCCACAACGGCGGCCACAGCGGCTGCCACTGCGGCGCTGCGTGACGGCGGCGGCCCAGCGACCCTTTAGTAATCGAGAATAATACGAGTATTATTGTTTTATGTGTATTTAATGTAGAATTAAAAAAAAAGAATTGATTAATTAATTGTTTTTTTACATGCAAATATGTTTAATGTTATTATTATTAATATTTAATAGATACTAATTGTTTTACAGAATATTTAGCGCAAATAAAAACGTTTTTAATTAATTTATTTTTCCACCCTATCTATATTCTTATTATTTGCGTTTATGTGGGAAATAAAAATCTGACGACGTTGTGTGATATTGTTATAATAAATAAATAATTTATTTTGATAGGAATGTTTATTATAAAGGTAGTTAAATTAAACACAACATCTTAATAACACATTTATTATTTAAAAAAAATTACATGATAAATAAAAAAAAAATTTACGTAACTGTCTAACATTACTATTTAAATAACTACAATTTTTTTTTACATTTTGAAATGAACAATTACTAAACTCATCCGTGTGATTTGCACAGAAATGAGTACATTTTTCAAACTTTGGCGTGTTAGTTTTACCTTCTAAATTTAATATGGTAAAATTCGGAAAATGTTTTTTAAAAAAATCTTCTTTTTGAACACCCTTGACCACGCACGTCACATCGGATAAATTCTGAGTAAATCCGTAAAAGATGTCAATCTCGGCCATATCAACAATTCCTTCGGAATATGGAATTGAGTGGTAGTTATTTTCCAACCATCTGGCTTGGATTTTTCCTTCGATGTTAAAAACGAATAGTCGATTGTCGGTTTCATCAAGTAAGTGTGAATATTTTTGTAATTTGTCGCAATATTTATTTCCTTCGGTATAAACTGATTTGAAATTACAAATCCTTGCATATCGATGGCTAATATAATCATCATGTTATATGAAGTGTACACATCAACGGTCTGTACTCTACTAAAATAAGAGCTCAATTGATGGGTATTTGACGCATTTTTCTATGTTCAGGATTCACTACTGCTTCCAATGTTATTGCAATCTTTTTATTTCAAGGTTGAAATCGTAGTCTATTTTGTGATTCAATCATCCATTCAGCACCGCTTCTATAGTCACCACATTCTTCAGGCAAATAAATGACCGTTGACTCGGGCTTACTGAATCTCACTCTTTTTCCCATCACACGAGATTTCGAACCAACCCTGATAGCGGTGTGTATTCAACTATGGTATCGCTCAAAATGAGGCAATAACACCTAGTATTGTCTTTAAAAATCTGAGAAGCTTCCATTTCAAGGCACAAGTCTACCGTCGAGAACTTGATGCTTTCATTTTGTTTTAAAACGTCAAATACAAACATTGTGTGATTCTTAAAATCAGTAAATGAAAAGTACGGCTGATTTTATGCATTATCATAGTAACTACTTTGAAACTGACAGTACATCTCGTAGGCCGTTAAATAATCGCCATTGTCAAAATCCAAATTTAAATTTTTGTATGGATATGTTTCAGAATTTAGATAGATTCTTATATTTTGAATGTTACAATGATCGAATGTTTTTGTTGACGTGAAAAGCTATGATTACATACCGCGATTTCTCTAGACTGTTTAAGGTTTTTACAAACCAAACACTATCTTTAGATTTATTCATAGAGGGTAGTTCGTGTAGTTTCCATTTGCGAAATGGGATTAAGATTCTACGATCGGTTTTAACTTGTTCCAACATTTGTAATTTAATCTTACCATTTAATTGTATATGTGGTACTCTCCACTCGATTTTGTTTATTTTAAATTTAATCTTGCTAATTGCTTTTTTATCAGTATCATCGCTTATGAAACAATTCACATCAGTAGACGCACGCAGTAGAATTAGTTAGTGTTTAGCAAATCCCATTATTTTTTTATAGTCTTTGGCAAATCCTAACCAGCACATTAGCGGAATAAGAGCGAAAAACTTTTTATTCACAAAATATGTTTTTATTTGACCGGTTTTGCCCCACCCGGCAGTTCCCAGAAGTTTCATTTCTTCGGAGTTTCCGTATGAAAGGAACCCCTTCATAGTACTCGAGATACCCAAATCTCTCGTTCTATCAATCTCGACACCGTTTAACTCATATCGGATTTGAACAAGAATGAGAAAACGTTGTTGGTTATGCTAAATGTTTTTCCTGTTGATGGCTCTCCTTTGACCTCTCCAACCAAGTATATACTGCTTTCGCTTGGACATGTAAAAATATCTTGGTTCTGAATTGTGATTCTGATTTCATCGTTATTATCAAAGTTTGTAGTCCTTGGTCGGTTAGAATGATACCGTTCTTTAACAATGTTCTCATCAAATTGCACTTCATCAAAAATGTTAATTATTCCCATAATGTTTCACTCTGCAACCTAGAGCCAATAATCGGGATAAATTAAGACGTGTCACCTCTTTCGTAGACAAAGGGGAACTGATGGTAAACGCATTGTTCTTTTTCTTTTTATTACCGAAAACAATCCCCATCTTACAGAGGTTTTAATTCCAATCTTACTAAAATATTTTCTCTTCTAAAATTAATGGGATCCCCCTCTTGATCCAATATTCTAAGATTGATATTGTCGATGCTATTGCGAACGTTTACTGGTAAATATAAAATATTTCGAGGATCAATATTAATTGCGTAACCGAGATCCACGATCGTCGTAATATGCTCTAGTAACGATGTTGCATTCTATTCTTATACTTTCCACTTTAATTATTTGCACGTGTAACTCGGACCTATGAATAATTCCGGCTTTTAAAATTTCTTTTCCGGAAAATCCCAAGAGACGCCCGATCGTGTGTTTATCAGATGTAAAATCAATGTCGTACTTGCTCTTGATTTCGCACTGAAGAGTGTTGTGATTCGGTTTCAAAGACAAAATTTCTTCTGCTTCCGACTCGGGCAAATTTAACCGTCCTATTATCATGCGTTGTAAATACAATTCAATGTCTCAAATTTCGTATGCACCTGTAGAAAGTGTGATCAATTTATTATCGATGAAAATGAATTTATTGTTGATTCCTTCCTCAATGTTCGGTATGGAATTATATGTGTGAAAACCAATGAGTTCTAAACAATATTCGTGTTGCGGATCTAACTCGATCGGAGGATAATAGTTGACCGATAGTTCGCTGCCATCACCTTGCAGGGTAAACGTTTGAGACATGACTAACATAAAATTAATTTTAACATTTTTATTTATATAAGAACTCTAAACATAAATGTCCGCAGTTGTGAGAGTTAAATTTCTGATATTGATTGTGATTATATTTTATCTCGCATGCTTTAAAATATTTTACAACTTCTAGCGGCGGGCTTAAATTTCCAAAACTGTCAAAATATTGCACGCGTCTGCCGTTCTTCTTGTACGCTACCCAATGAGTGCCGGGTCCTGCCGCCCTATCCAGATTTATTATGCTTGACTCTCTATAATGAGGGTGATGCCGTAACTGATCTCGCATAAATACTCCTCTAAATGTTTTAATATGTTTCGTATAATTTTTCAAGTCTAATTCTGTGAGCGGTCTATCGGGCAGAAAACTTAACAGTTTTTTGATTTTTTCAGGTACAGACCCAAACCTTTCTTATATGGTTTTAAATATAAACCGCTTCCCTTCTTTCCGAAAGCGATGGCTTCCATCGTATTGTTGTGACGCTTGGACTCTTGCAGTATCTTTTGTGCCTCCTTAGTAGATTTTACTGCTTTTAGTGCTAGTACCCCCTGCAATCGAACCTAAAGCGCTTAATCCAGTAAAGAGGGGTATGAGTGGCAGAAAGCCACCTTGTTTTGGAATAGGTAGAACTCTTGGTTTGCGGACTTTATTACGTCCACCCGTCAGCATCCTTGGCAGCAATCAAAGCAATTTTAGCACTTTCTCGTACAACGTCTGCACTTTTAATTTTTTTGCTAACGGTTTTAACGCCTTTCGTGCTTTATTTACTACACCTGCGCGAAGAGCTACAGTTTTAACGCCCATTGCTAATTTTCTTTTGGTTCTCATAATTCCAGTCACAGCTAGAGCGTTTGCTTTTTTGCTTAACGAAGAGTTCTTAGACTTAACTCTTCCCCAAGCAGAGTTTTCCAAACTTTTATCTGCCTTATGTCAATCCTCTAACTTGGATGAATTCGAATAGGCAATGTCGTGCTGCTTACAAGCTTTGTCCAATCCGTTTATACTGATATCTCCTCTGATTAAACGCTTCTTCAACTTGGTGCCGGGGCCGCAATATTTATATCCGGGTAAGTGGAGCTCAACAGGTAACTTATCTATAGCGCTGTTGATGATACCTCTACCATGGTACATTGCTTAATAATTTTTATCAGATCAATGATGTGTATATATAGCCATATTAATTAGAGTTTTAGTTAGTATATTGAGAACCGTCAAGCAGAAAGTTACTTTACCGATTATAAATATAGACTCAGTTGTGGGGGATACGACTGGACAATATCAAAAACATGGTCTATTAATACCAAATTCTGTAAGAGCTTTGATATGCGGTCCCTCGAATTGTGGCAAGACAAACGTTTTATTTTCAATGCATTTCCATGAAAACGGTTTAAAATTTGAAAACTTGTACATTTACTCAAAGTCGTTGTATCAACCAAAATATCAAATTTTAAGTGACGATTTAAGCTCGATGTCGGAAGTTGATTATTTTCCATTTTCTGAAAACAGCGAAATCCTCGATCCGAGTGAAGCAAATAAAAATTCAATTTTCATATTTGACGATGTTGCATGTGACAAAGATAAAATTAGAAATTTCTTCAGTATGGGTAGACATAAAAATGTTGATTCATTTTACCTATGTCAAACATATACACGTATCCCTAAGCATTTGATTCGCGATAATGGAAATTTTATAATGCTCTTCAAACAAGATGATTTAAGTTTGAAACATGTATACCAAGACCATGTGAGCAGCGATATAAGTTTCGAGAAGTTTAAAACTCTATGTGCAGAATGTTGGAAAGAAATGTATGGTTTCATTGTGATAGACAAGGATTCTGATGCCGGCAGATACCGCAAAGGACTCGACGAGAAGTATAAAGAGATTAAGCAGTTATATAGCGATTGATATAGCAGTATAAAAACGGTATCTATTGAAGAGCGCCTGATATAGCGCGCAGTATAGCGGAATAGCGGAATTGCAAGCGGTATAGCGGAATAGCGAGCGGTATAGCGGAATACCGAGCGGTATAGCGGAATAGCGAGCGGTATAGCGCTCCAAAAGCGCTCGCTATTTTTAGAGATGCTGTATAAGAAGCGCTCTCTATTACGGAACCCTTTCAATACGGAGAAACACAATGTTGATAAGGAACTCATAACTGTAAAGCATGCAATTTGCAAAAAAGTAATGGCTCTCAAATTAAAGCAATCTGATGATAATGAAATCTTATATAAAACTTACAAGCTTTTAATTGAACCAATTAAGGAGTTAATAAAGAGTTCTACATTGCCACCGGGTGCTGCAAATGTTCTTAATATAACGCCTCAAACTAAACAATCTGCTACGCAACCACCGCAACAGCAAGTGACTCCGATTAGACCTAACAGAAAATATGGTAGAACTTCTACATCTACAAAACCAGAGGAAATGGTCAGTTTTGGTCAATATGAACCCAGCATGATACAATTTGATAAAACACAAAGAGGTTTAGAAAGAAACTCTTACGAGGGTATGTCAGATGCAACCACACTTAGGGAAGAAGAAAATTATAAACCTGAAGAAGGAACTTACAACAGTAGGTTAGAGTCTTCAGATGATACAGTTGATAATACAGTTGATAATATAGTTGTTGAAAATAATGAAAACCCAGAACCTATTACTAAACGTGGTTTGAGAGAATATCTCGAACAGTATCCTAATGTTTTAGTGCCTTTACTTATTAGATACGTCAAAGATGCTGATAAAATTGTTTATGATCGCTCTTTGGTAACTGGAGTTAATTATGATATTGATACCTGCAAGATAATTGTTGGAAACACAGAGCTAATGATTGATGGGATGGGAGATTTTTATGTGAGAGGAAAAAAATTTATAGGTACCGATGGATTGTATGAATTATTATTCAAGAGAACTCCACTAAAATATACTGAACAAGACAAAAAAAACTATTTTGAAGTTTTAGTGGCTACTAATGCTTTATTTAAAAATCATAGTCCTGCAGAGCAACATCAGGAAATTGGTACAACAAAATATAAAATGTTAGTTAAACCTATGTTAGATGAACGTAAAAAGCGAGAGCAATGAGAGTGAACGAGAAAACTGTGGATGAAGAGATAATGGAAGCTTTTGCTAATACTACTACTACTACACACCGTCCAAATCGCAGCAGGTGTGTGTCAGATGCCAATTCGTACGCAGGTAAAGGATTCGATTCAACATTAGAAGTCGAAGATTAGCCCTTTCGATACACATACTGGGTTAATCCTAACGAGTTAATAAATCGTTTGTGGTTGCTACACGCTTCACGTAGAGTCAGAAATTCATCTCACGCTAACGAGATTGCCTCTATCGAAGAAGAGCTGAGATATGCAAATATAATCTATTAATTTTTATTTCAAGTCTCAATATGTGTAGACAAGTTCGGACGTCATTCGTCGCAAAATAAATCATTTGCTGGTGTAAGAGGGCCGCCAGACAACGGTTTTAAGCGCGTTGCTGATGGGATTTTTGACATTTCTCACAAGCGTTTAAAAAATGTAAATGCTCCTATCGATGATACTGATATCACGATTAAGCTGTACGTTCACAACATTTCCGACTATCTCGACTCTAAAATTACAAATTTTCTCAAGAAATCTGATGATGATAAGAACGCTATCAATACTCTCTTGGAAAATTTAAACGCCAAAAATAAATCCGATTTTGATCATATTAATATCAAATATGAGGATCTCGATAGGAAAATTCAATTATGCATTAATGACATTCCTGAAATGATTGAATCAAAGTTACTGACATTTAAGAGTGAATTGCATAAAATTGAACAGAATATGAACTTGGTCGGCTATGCACATGCAAACTTCAAACTGAGTGTTAATAATCGTATTGAAGCCATTAGTGATAACCTAAGAACAACATACGACAGTGTAAAGGTTCAAATTAACAGCATTAATGATCGAATTCATGGTATTAGCAAGCAAATAGACAAATGAACTAATTCGAAGCAACATTCAAATAAAATGGGGGGAGTTTGTTATTAAAAATGAATTTGTTGTTGAAAGCTCAAGCAGAGAGCATCAAAAATTGATTTCTTTGAACAAGAATGAGTAAACTAAAACAAGATATCGTTACTGAAATCCACAAGCCCGCGCAAATAAATTTCTCTAGAAGACCAAGACGAACCATTTTGAAAGGTTTAGATGATCTGTGGCAGGCTGATTTTGCTGATTTTATACTGTATTCTTGCGAAAATAAGGGATATAAACACATTCTTATTGTAATTGATTGCTTCTCCAAATACTTGTGGGCGGAACCTCTAAAAGATAAAAGCGGACCGTCAGTGAAGAGTGCATTTGACAAAATATTTAATTATGGTAGGATCCCAAAAATTCGATGGCTTTATTCATATTTTCAAATAATCTTATTTCGACTTCGCTAATTTCATCGGAGCTGTATCCCGTCGAGTTTTGCACACAGTTGCTTTTGCAATTCATAATCACAAATAATTTTTTAAACATTTATAATTTGCTGCAGTAGACGATCCAATCGATAGTTTAGTTGTTGACGATTTCTTTAATTATCAGTGTATAACTGGCTTTTAAATTCATTGCCTCCACTTAAACAACGTATTGGTTGTAAATCGTGCATCAATTTCTTGCGGTTATACAATATAATTTCCCGCATGCATTCGATATTTTCAAAATATGAATTGTTTATTGTTGGCAAAACGGCAACAAACTTCTCATCTGTATCGACATTTAATCTGCCAAATTCGTTGAGACAGTTATTATAGTATTTGAAGAACTGTAAGGCATTCATACGTTGTAAACGAAATTCTATTAAATCTAGTACATTTCATAATTGTTTTATAGCAATATTATTCAAGGTTATTACCACACCTCTTTGTTCGATGCACACCGACTTTGATTTGCGGCATTTGGATAGGTCAATGTAGCACGTATCAAAAACATTGATCCTCGGTTTTATGTTATTTTCCTCTGCAACATTGCTCTCTAAACGCTGTTTTTTTTGACACCAGCTCACACATTCACGCTCGGTCAATCGCAATAAACTTGCTTCGATGGTGCTTTTATACTGCATCAAAGTATTCCATTCTGCTTGAATGAATTAAATACTTTTTTTCATTTCGTGCCCCCGCGCCGCCGGCTCCGACTCTCGCGCTAGCGCCAGCGCCGGCGCTAACGTTAGCGCTGGCGCCAACGCTGAGTAATTAGTACGGATGCTATTAACATACACACACACACACACACACACACACACACACACACACACACACACATTTTTGTATTTTAAGCGCTTAGGAGCAGGTCAAGTGGAACTTTTTATTTTATATTCGTTACGTACGCATCGAGCGCTTTCATTTGAGTACAATGAAGGTTCTATTTGCAGCACCGGAAATCGTACATTCGGTCGCCATTTTTGATTTTGAGATAAAGATAACCACTTTCGGTCGCCATCTTGGATTTATTTTTGACGCACCCTGTACATACAAAGTCTTTTGAACACCCTGTATACAGTTTACTTATTGTAGATAAGAGCGTCCGGTGCTATTGCAAAATGTTAATTAATAAATTGAATAACCGCATCCAGCTTATCGCTTTAAGAAAACGCGCGCTCGGTTCCAATGCAAATAATTGTTTTATTAATATTAAACGAAACGTGAGTGTGAGTGAGTGTTAATAAAGTGAATAAATAAATATTGTGAAAATGTTTAACGATTTATTCTGTGATGAGAAGTTCCAAGACATCTCTACACCTCAGTCACTCAAGCTCCGAAAAAACAAAACCCAACTAATTTAAACACCACGCCCACTCAAAGGTTACATAATATCAAAACTAATTTATATTCAAAATTTATGAAAGCAGAAGACAGTGACAATGAAGATGACGATGATGATGATGATGATGTAAGAAAGCATGCACTATTTGAGATCAATGAAAAATTATGTGTAATAGACGCATATTGATTCTATTACAAACATCAAAGTGAATACTATTGCATCGAATGTTCTGAAGATGGACAAATAAGTTATTCAAAGCATTACACATGTAAAATTGAAGATGTAAAATATAAATCTTGCTGTAAATGCGTCAAAACATTGACAATAGCTAGAAAAATGAGGAATTGCTAAGTATGTCGAAATAAATTGGTATAATTGAAAAAACCGTTATACCTATAAATATATTTTATGCTTTCTTATGCTTATCTGTTAACCGCAAGTGTTAACAGCTGTTATAAAACAATATAATGTATTTTAATTAGTAATAGTAAAGACATTGCGCGATACAGTTCATCTTTTGAGAGATTGCTTAATATAAAAATTATTTTCAAATGGATTTTACAAAATTGACAAAGTTAAATTGCAACGCTAAGCCGTATTTAAAAACTGTGGACTTGGAATTATTAAAAAAATAGCATCATTTGAAATTAAATCTACAATGTATGGATCAAGTGTTTTGGCGGACATCGGGGAGGCGCTGGTATGGTTACCGAAGAAATACAACGAGGTGTTCAGTTCTAATGCAATCAAGGATTACAGCGATAATTATGCTGGTTCTCTGTATATTGTACTCGAAAGGATAGATGAAATGATTGAAATGGGGGACAAGCAAACTCCAGTCATACAAATATTACCATTCCAATAAGGTAAGATGTTTTTTTAAATTTATTCAAATATTCTATTTTTTGTGATTTTAGATTCTTATTAATTAACACTACTTTAAGAATGACGTCAAACTCTAGCTTCCTGCCACACCCCAAGCGTCTCGTCATATCTATGCGTGAACGACGTCAAAACTGTAGCTTCCTGACACACCCAAGCGTAGATCTATGTCCTATTTTTGTGCTGCTGTTTTTGAATGCTTATAATATTTAAAAATTTCATTTTGTCATCGCTAAATTTTATATTATAAATATTGTATTCTCATTAATCAATTGATTTAATTTTTATTCTTTATTATTATTATTTTTGTGCTGCTGCTTATTATTATTATTTTATTTTAATATTATCACCTTTATCAATCTCTCTCTCAAACAAACAATTCTATTTTGTTACTCATAATAATTAATATTATTAATCCACACTGCAGCTCAGAACAATGTAAGTAAGTAAAATTAATATTCTCAACATTAGTTATAACATAAAATTTTTTAAACTTCTAAAGAAAACATAAATATTATATGTGTTTAGGACAATCTCGATTACTAAAGGGTCGCTGGGCCGCCGCCGCCGCCGTCACGCAGCGCCGTAGTGGCAGCCGCTGTGGCCGCCGCCATAATTTTCGTTATGGCATTTACGAACCGAACAGACGGACAGATTGTCAAAATTTTTATTTTATAAACGCTAAACGTAACATACTGTTCCCATGTTAAATTCTTCGATGCTAAATAGCGAGTTCTCCGTGCGCGCGAGGCTCTGGGGACAAGCGCGCGCACCGCCTCGGAACACGCGACAAGAGCGCGTCGAGCCGTGACTCACCGTTAACCCACAACGGTTTTAGACTACCCTTTACAGATACGGCCGTTTTGACAATTTTTTACAACTTTTTTACACCGACTCCATCGATCTCAACGCCAGAACGGCCCAAATCGGACAATCCGGTAATATAATAATAATATCATAACAACCGATTGACAATATTATCAAGGAAGAGTCAAGGATGAGTCGGCGGCTTACTACACACGCTCATTTAGTTCCCATGCCCAAGGGTCCCCATTACTACTCATTGTTTATCTAGTAACGCGAGTCATCCCAGTACAAACCGGTTTTCGCGATTTCTTCATCATATAAGCATCCTTGCCGCAATTCATAATTTCGAATGTTCAATTTTACATTTTTCATGAACAGGTTGCGTAAATTTTGTTATACCACTCTTCTAAATTTTTGTGATGTGTTAGTTGAACAAAATTGTTTATATAATAATAATTCCCATCATTCGGTCGTCGAGTTAACAATTCTGTAAGTATCCACAGAGGCGATTGGACTAGTTGCAGCATTCGACGTGTTTCAGCTTCAAACGGAATAAAGCAATTGTCAAAAAACGTTTTGTTATCTTCACTGAATAGTGTAATGGATGCCGATATCATAGAAGCATTAGGCCATACAATAAAATTCCAATATATGTTTTCAATATTTTCACAGTTGGTGCTCTCATCAATACAACCATCCTCGGTGACACACATCTTAACACTGAGCGCTAATCTTCAATTACAATTGACGTAGTTGATTTTGTGCAATGAGTAAGTAAAAATTAATTTTTTACAAACTGAACAAACCAATATTCCGCTTTAGTGCTTTCTGTTGTACCTCACTATCATTTGTCAGGTACTTAAAAGATGTTTCAGGTAATGTTAAATTGTCGTTTCACACAACAAAATATTTAAATGCTAACATATGAATGAAGAGGTAGCTCTTGGTGATGAAGAGGTAACGCTTGATGAATTTGATGGAAGTGGATAGACCCCCGATTAGCCACCGTTAACCACCGATTAGCCACCGTTAGCCACTGATTAGCTACCGTTAGCCACCGATTATCCACCGTTAGCCACCGCCCACCGTTAACCAAAGCTGATGCGCTACCTCTTCACTCTGATGCGCTACCTCTTCACTCTGATGCGCTACCTCTTCACTCTGATGCGCTCGACATCAGCATGCAGAGCGTATTACATCACAAAGGTTTGACTTCCATTTGCAAAAAAAATATTTAGAAATCTTAGTAAAATTAAGTACAACTTATAACATATATACTGAAAACTTCATAATAAGCAATTCTGACATAAAAATTCAACTCAAAACAGCAATACCATTATTTGTAAAAAAAGACTGGTAATTTCACTAAAAGGGATATTAAGACGTATGTGAAGGTTTTAAATGTTTGTAACGCTTTGTATAGAAATAATGATCCAACGCAGCAACTGCAAAGCTTAACTAACTAGTAACAAGTATCTCAAACTCATTAAGCCTGTCATTGATTTTTAGATAAAACAGGCCGGACGCAGTGATCCGCCATCGGGGTCTTCGTTTTGTTAATTCAAAAACACGCGTTGTAAATAAACATAACAAATGTATTTGGACTTCAACAAGTTGATGGGTTGTTTGTATTTGCTGCGGTGCTTGGACCTCTGGAAGTCGATTCCAAATTAACCAAGAAAGTGTGAAAACATTTAAACACTCTTATTGAAGACACGGACCTTTTAACCAAAAAATATGTTGATGACATTATAAAACACATCAACACAAATATTAGTGCCATAAGAAGGAAAGTATAAGCTTGACTCTAACGTTAAACACGTCATATTAATGCTAATGTAACAAGTATTACTAAGAACATATTGCTGTCAACTCCGCAAATGATGAATAACAAGATCCAAGCCATTTTTGACTTAATAAATACACGTTTGACTCTTCTTAAAAATGTGACTCCCAATTGTAATAAATAATAATAAATAAAATAAAACAGGTAATAAAAAACAAACTGCACATGATCCCGCAGAACAATTGTTAAATTTGTAGATAATTAATGGCAGGCTCTAAATTTATCTTTTTTTCACAAAAAAGTTTTTAGCAAAATATTGACTCAAAATAATTGTATACTCAAAAATTAGCAAGCAGATACAAAGTACTTGATTTTTACCACAATAAATTTCAATAGTGGAGCGAGTAATTTGAATAGAAATATGAACTTGTGGTGTCGACAAAAAAAGTGATTAGAAGAAGTATTTTTTGCAAAAAAAGTATTCCTATATTACAACAACTAAAATAATATTAAAATTGGCATACTGTTTGAATCAGCAAACAAAAAAATTTAAAAAGGGTTGTACACCCAACTTGTCTACTAAACTCTAAAATAATTTACATAAACTTCAATACACCTACAACATATCTTGTAAAAGATATGCAAGGGCAACCTATTAAAAGCAAGAAAATCAAAAAGTTTTACATAAGAAAGCGTATTTAGTAGAAATTTGTTTGAGAAAATAGGTATTAGATCATATGCTAAGTGGCTAAAACTAGATAATATATTTTATATATTGTGTTATTTCAAACAACAATAGACGGCCTTTCATTAATAGTGATGTGCTTGCAGTATGAACAAAAATTTACAAATGTAGGCTGATCAAACAGGAGTTTTATTTTAGATTAACTGCTATTAACTTTTATTTGAGTTCAATGTTTTTTTGCAACACTGGAAGTGATGTTTTCCAGCTATATGGTTTAGATTTTGTCCTCAAACAAGTGTTTGATTGATGATATCATCAAGTATAAATGTGTAATTTCTTACAACCCATATTTCTGTTGGTATAAACTTTTCTGCAATCACAAATTTGTGCATGATGACGGTACAATCATAGTTAATTTATGAACTGTACTCAACAACGGTCTGTACTCAAAACAAATTTAAAAATGTCAATTGAATTAAGCCCCGTTTAATATAATTTTGTTTAAACATGTCAAATGGAATACTTTAGTAAAATATAAAAGCCACATAGAGATCAGCTTGCAGATGGTATCAAATATTAATATAAAGAAACGGTATTTATTTTGCAGATAATAACAAAAAGAAAAGGTTAATAATGATGAAATTTACGATGACAATATTAAACCAAAAGCTTTTGAAGATTGTCATTTAGATTTGACAAAATGTAACTTACTTACTTACTTAACATAATCCCATCAAAGCTCTTCAAAATGATCTACACCAACGTCTCAAAGTACCAAAGCCATAAAGTTTTTACAATATTAGACGCATTTAGCAAATATGCACAAACGTACTTGTTTTAACAAGTTTACAACATGCAAGCTATAGATATCATGGAGAATTTATACTTTTATTTTAACCACTCTATGGCATCATTGATTGTGCAACAATGGCACTAAATTCGATATGTTTTTATTAGTAACCTTCAAAATTTCACAAAGTAGGATTCACTTTTGTAGCTCCCACCATCCGAGCAGTATTGATCTTATTGAAGTATTTCATTGTACATTTTTTAACGATCTAAATTTGTTAAACAAGCGAAAAGAATCAAAAACGATACAATTCAACTAAAAAATGTATATGTTCTAATGGCATACAATAACTTTATTCACTCTTTCACAAAATTTACTAATTAATTTGTAATTTTTTTGTGATAATATTAAGATACCGTCCGCCATAATATGTTAATTTATAATATGACTATATTCATTCATTATGATTTTAATTAATGTGGCAGCAGTACCAAACTGTTAGAAAAATTAATACACGCAAGAATTTCAAATTTTACATTTTATCATACATTCACAACTACGAGCAGAACTGTAACACTTGTTATTTTAGAAAAATAACTTATATAGCACAAAAAAAAGTCTACTAAGTTAAATGTTCAATAAAGTTTAAGCAAATTAATTTCAAAATTTAATAGACAATCAAAAGTTTTGGATTTAAAAAACCGATTTTAGAAGACTTAACACCTCTGAGCAGCTAATAAATTATGCTCAATGTTTTTACTTGTTAAAAATGTCAATATTAAGCATATATTTAATTAGCTGTCTATATGATGTAATAAAATACATTAAGCTAAGCAATAGATTATTCTGCTAATATTTTATTAAAATAGTTAGATATTACAGCCTTAAATAGTGTAGCAAAATAAGATTAAATTGATCCAATAATCACCTCAATAGTTAATTTAAAATAGGTATTTTATAAATACCTTTGTTTAAATTACTTCAATTTTGTTATAACATTTCTTTAAAAAAATAAAAGGTTTATTTCAAATTAAATTTTTGATTGAAGATTGTTTTCAATAACTTTCTAAATGCAAGGTTTTATTAAATTTTGTATTTTAATTTTATTTCTGATTAACTTTTGCTTATATATAAAACTTCTATTTGTCTTTGTATTGAATATTGTTCTCAAGTATGCATTGAAGAATTAGCTTTAGTATTTTTTTTAAGTTTTTATAACTATGAACTATGAAACCGTTAAAAAAATTCTACAATTTTTTTTAGTTTTTTTGTTGTTTTTTAACTTAATCGCATATTTTGTTACAAATTGCAAATTTAACTCAAGAAAAATAAATTTCCTAGTAAAATCGATCAAAAAAATTTCGTAGAATCCACAAAACCATGTTTTTGTTCTAAGTGGGCTGGGCAAAAAAAAGCATTTTTTATATTTATTTTAAACGCCAAACGTATTTTGATGTAAATTAATTAGAAAATATAAATTTGTTTTGTGTATTTGGGTTTTAGGGGTCTAAAACACAAAAAGTTGCAAAAATAGGCCTATTTTTCAACATAAACTCTTCACTAAACTTCAACACTGACTATTTTTTATGTAATTTTTTTTTCCAAAGTTCATATTCTTAATAATATTTGGTGTATTGTTCTTCTGAGCGCGGCTTAACGTGTATTTGTAAGAGTTTATGTTGAAGAATAGGCTTACTTTGCACCTTTTTCGAGTTTTTGACTCTTAAAACCCAAATACACAAAACAAATTTATATTTTCCAATTAATTTATATCAAAATAAATCAACTTTAGCGTTTAAAAAAAAATGCTCATTTTTGCCCAGTTCACTTAGAACAAAAACATAATTTTATGGCTTTTGCGTCTTACAGACAAAGTATAGACTAGAAATGGCATCAGATTTAGATTCAACGAAAAAATTCTGATTGATTTATATATTTAATTAAAAAAATAGATGCAATTAAGTTATAAAATTTAAAAAAAATCGTAGAATTTTTTTTAAGGTTTCATAAACCGATAAAAAGACTACTAAGATATAGAAACTGAAAAAAAAAATTAAAGCAATTTCAATGCCTAAATATCACATTTTAAAATTTTAAGGTAAAAACCCAAATCTAAACAAATCACTATATAGTTTTTCAAAAAATGGATAAGGTTAAAACTTTATTTCAAATTTCAAATTTTAAATGCAAAGTTTTTATTAAAAAATAAATCAATTTAAAAATTTATTTCAAATTTCTTTAACCAAGAGTTTTAACAACAATTAAATTGTTGGAAATTAGAATAAATGCAAGATTGAAATTTTATTTCAAATTGCTTTAACTAAAGACTGAAGATTTTTCTTTTCAATTAATTTCAACAAAGAAACTTATGTTTTGCAATTAAGTTTCCTATTAAAAATGATTCAAAATAATATAAACATGTGTTGCAGAATTAAAAAAAAATCAACCCAATATAACCAAACAAAAAATAGGTTATTTTTGGGACAAAACCATAGAAAACTCAATTTTTCTAAAATCCAATTGAAACAATGACAAAAAAAATAGTAACTGAAATAAATAGATGTATGGATAATTTTTTTTAAAATTTTTTCAACTTATTATGTTCAAAAATTGAAGAATTTCACAAAAAAAACCCAATATGACTAAGCAAGAAACCAGTGTTTAATTAAAATGAATGAAATGAAAATAGTTGAAGTTGAATTTCAAATTTCGTCAACCAAGGCGTTTGCAACTAAATTGTAGAATGGTTCAAATAATTTCCCGAGCGAGTTGGAATTTTATTTCAAATTACTTCAACTCATGTAATTGTTGGATAGGAATTTTATTACTCCAATAATTTAAAATCATACAGTTATGCATGATTGTTTCACATCCGATGTAGTAATTTATTTATAGTTATTCTGTGGTGGTATTGTTTGCCGGAAGTCTATGCTGTTATTTATTCCAACATGTATTGAATAATCATAATAATTCATTTTATATATTTATAAAATGATTTTGAAAAAATTTCCTTGTAATTCTATTTCTAAGTTTGTATTATTTTTCTTTGTATTTTAGTGTTCCATCCTTATCTTTTTCTGTGGCAGAAGTAATCATTTTAAAACCGTTTAAAATTGGATTGACAATTTAATTTAATTACTCCAGTACATCGTTTTTTAGTCTTTTATTCTTTATCCATATTTATGTTGGTTGACTATGTTGGATTTTAAATTCTTTGTAAAATTTCCACATTTAATTTCTTGTTTATTACTTATCATACAGTTAAGCATGATTGTTTCACATCCTATGTAGAAATTTATTTATAGTTATCCTGTGGTGATATTGTTTGCCGGAAGTTTATGCTGTTTTTTAATCCAAGTATTGAATAATCATAATAATTCATATTATATATTTATAAAATAATTGCGAAAATATTCCATGAAGATCTATTTCTGATTTTGTAATCGTTTTATTTAGTCTCCTGTATTTCAGTTTTCCTTTATCCTTTTTCGTGACCGAAGTCATCATTTTCAAATAATTGAAACAATTATAATTTAATTACTCCAGTACTTCATCGGTTTTATTTTTGCTTTTGTTTTTTATATTTATGTTGGTTGAATATGTTGAACATAATAATTCTTCATAAAATTTACACATTTAATTTCTCGTTTATGACACTTAATTAGTTTTATTTCTAATTGGTATGTATTGCTATGCCTTGCAATTACAACTAAAGCAAGCTGTAGCTTATATTAATAAAATTAATTACTAAGCGCTGTCTTAAAGTATTGCCAACATTATAAACTTAAATGTATTCGAGTGCACGCGAATATTATCACATAGGCGCGTTCGGTTAATTGTATGTTTGATGTGCCACAAAAGTTGTTAAATTTTACTCTTCATTTACTAATTTAAATCAGCAATTTTTACGAGTAATGTATAGATATAATAAACAGATTACATTTAAATAACATTTATTTTTTAACTGCAATAATTTAAGCATAAATGAAGAGATATTTGACGTCGATTTTTATTTACATATTAAACAAAAATGGCCTAATAATAGAAATGACAATGTAAATATTTTTTTAAATAAAATTACATAGTAATACATAACATGTTAGATTGAATTTAAAACCATTTATTTATTTATTGTAAATAATAAAGGTTTTCAATCATTATTTTTATTTGTTAGAGGAGAGTTAATAGCTTATTAATAAATTAAATTAATTGTTAAATTGTTAAATTGTGTAGTTGGAGACTATAGTTTTGGCTATGTAATACGAGAAGAGTTTTATATGTTTTCTACTACACTATAAATAATAATATTAATAATAATAAATAAGAAGTTACAGGAGAAACAAAAATTTATTTTCAAAGTGAGAACTATTACCTCAACACACGTACCAGCGTTTTTCTAGTAACGTTATTATTATATTATCTAAAAAATAAATTTAACATAATATAAAATATAATTTTTTAAATTTAAACTACGTAAAGGCTGTTTCAATTTTTTTTTAAATTTCTTTAAAAAAACTATTTTTTTCTTTAAATAAATCGTATTAAAAAAACAATTCTATAAATAAATCTATATATTATTATTATCTATCTATATGATCAATATAACTTTTAAATAAATATTTTAAATAGACGTTCTCTATTTTTTAGATTTAACAAAAATGCGGAGTACAGAAGTTTCTCAAAATTTCTTTATATAAACCAATTTTATTCTTAATTAAAAACGTAGTTAGAAGACAATTCTACATATGAATCTACCTATTAGTATGATTAAATGATAATTTAAGCTCTAAATTGCATTTTTTTTTTAATTTAACCAAAAATCGGACTAAAGCTGTTTCAAATCCAGTTTTCTCAAAATTTTTTCAAATATACCATTTTTTTTACAACACGTGTTTGAAAGATAATTCTACATGCTAGCATATTTATTGTATAAATAATCAATTCAACTTTCAAACTAAAGGATTAGATATTTCTCATCTCTGCAAACGTCATTAGTCACTATGTCACAAGAGAAAGTGATAACCAATCTCTTAATGACTGACACATTTGCTGGTAATTTTGCTCTGAGGTTCCCGCCCACCTGTCCAAGTGTTTGTTATCAAGAAATAATACGCAAACTAGTGCGTGCTTGCTTAAGAAAATTTTACTACAGGCCAATAAGTGTAAACTAAATGTTACCTTGGTTATTGGTTGCTGAATTGTTGAACTTTGCCGGTAATTCTGTTACGTAAACTGCAAATTGATTTAACCTACAATATTTCCAAGTTTAAGTTTAAGTATGCAGACCGTAAACGGGAAAAAATTAACCTGCACATTGAGAGACACAGAAATAGTGTTTTTGCCAAAACAGTTTAGTCAAAAATTCAACACCGAAGACGATCTTGAAATTATAAACGCTTCACAAAAAGCACTATTATATAAGGGCAAGAAAAACATAAAGTGCTCAATAAATAATAAACAATCATCAAACACTCAAAAACAATTAACTTATTAATTTAGCTTCGTTCTTGTCGTTAAAAACATTGTGTGTGCGTAAGTTAAAAACTATTACTGCTCGATTAAAATATCTTACAAAAATAAGTTATAGGAAACTAATGTCGTATCTAATAAAGTAAGTAATAGATATATTCACTAAGTACAGCTTTAAACAATTTTTTTGCCGGCGCAAAATTGTTAATAATTTAAAAATTTGAGAAAATTGATTAATAATTTTAAAATTAATTTAGCGTTATGCAAAGAATTTATCATTCTATCAACAGAGCAAATAGAAGTTATGCGATTTAAAAAAAAATCAAAACTTTTTTTGGAACAACACATGATGAAGAAGCTATTGAAGCTATGAGATTTTAATAAAGGTAATTTTTTTTATTTTAATGTTAATATTATTGTAATTGAATTGATTGTTATAATTTTAGATTGAGGAATTTTAGGAACAGAAGAGCGGCTGAGCTTTACATTCTATCTAAAATTTTGTCGTCGGCTTTGAGAAATATTGCCTTCTAAATATTGGTACCTCTACATATACACCGCTTCTTGCAACCTTGGAAAAAAAATCTATTTTAAATATAAAAAACTTGGTTCGGAGATGTTTTATATGGTGTTTAACATCAGCTTTTTATCCATGTAAAAAAGGTAATAACCTCACATCGGTTTTATCTTATCCTCATGATTTCTATGATGTTTTTAAGTTTCTTAGAATAAAATTTTCAATTAAAATAGCTGATGTATAAATTTGAAAGACAAAATAATATGTCAATAAATGTTTATGCTTCAAACGATGACAATGATCATGATGATAATTAATGCAATGTTTATAATGTTTATCTTTTATACATTTAAAAAAAATCTTGCTGCAACTAATTTGTTAACTTATTTTATATTTTCCGTTATCATATCACATATCCCAGAAATTTCTAACCATATTAACAAAGAGATACAACACAATAAAGTAGTATATAACACTATAACAATAGGAAGTATATTTACAAAACTAAAAACGCAAGATGACAAAGACGTAAAAGCTAATGTTATCTATTCAATACCCTGCAATAATTGCAAAAAAGTACACATTGGTCAAACTAAACAACACCTTAGCAAAAGACTATACAACCACAAACAGGTTTGTAAACCAATGTATATTAACAAGAAAGAAAAAACAAATCTGACACAACACTGTTTCAATGAAAATTATACGTTCAACTTTAGCAACACAAAAATATTAGACAGAGAAACAGGTTATAAAAAAAGATTAATTAGTGAAATAATAAATAATAAACAAGAGAAAAAAACATAAACCTTAAAACGGATAAGGATAAATTGTTCAATATGTATGCGAATTTAATACAGATGTACAAATAAGTGGTATGCAACCAGTACAGCACCAGGTTGTAAACAATAAATAAGTGTAGTCATTGTGAATGTTCATTTTAAAGTGTTGTGTTGTAAATTTAATGAAAATAGCAAATTTTTTAAAGTCATGACAAGTATAGCTAACATTTAAAAGTAAATTTAATCATTGTGAGCATCAAGAAATTTTTGTATAATATTTATTTTCATTTATTTTGTAATTTTAGTCAACAATGTAAATTTTAAACTCTTTTTAGCCCTGAGGAAGATACCAAAGTTATCGAAACGTCGGCAATAAATTATTAGCATACGCTAGTTTTTTTTTTAATTTTTCTACTTCCAAATTACATTATTAAAAACATATAAAAAGGATATAACCAATAATGTCAAAATAATTTTTTTTTTGTGTTAAATTTGCAATTTTTAAACAAAAAATGCGATTAAGTTAAAAAACTACAACAAAACTAAAAAAAAGCATCTGCTATGCTCCGTTTGAAAAGAAAATTGTCCAAATAATGAAACAATAAATTACGACGTGAGACAAGATGCTGTTGGCATATTTTTAGAGACACTGACATACTGAATAATTTAAAATATCTTTAAAAAAATATTATATTATATAGCTACATAGCTTATAAAGTAATTTTTACTTGTTTTTGAGGATACAATTACAGCATACATTTAGACACATTTTAGCATTTATACTCTTTTTGAAATAATGACAAATGGTCTAAAAAAGTAACATAGCAAATTAAAAAGCTTATTTTTATCTCAATTAACACTCAAATAATTAGGAATTAATTTAAAACAAATATGTTTATATTATTGCCAATTAATTTATTAGATAAACTCAAATACACAAAATACTTTATATTTTTTAACTAATTAACATCAAAATACGTCAACTTTGATGGTTAAAAAAAATCTAAAAAATGCCCCTATTTGCACAACCCTTACTTTTGGTATGGCTAACTAATTTACATATGTGTTGCAGAGACTCCCAGGTATAGGTATATTATAGATACTTTGATTGTAGTAAATATTTGTACTAAGTACTAAACAAAATAACATTTTTAGGAAAACCTTGACAGATTTTGACAAACAAGAAAATAATTTAGAAAATAAAAATAGTTCTCCAGAAAAAAAGACGTTGTCATTTATTGATAATATAGAAAATAATATTGAAAATGTTGCGAGTACAAGCGGGATTATTAAAAATGATCATTATAGTCAATTTGATAAAATAATTAACACTGAAACAAAGGAAAAAATTAAAATAACCGGTCGCAGAATAGTTTATTTTGACTATTTCTTTAAATCGATACAAGAAATTGTTAATCACAGTGCTAAATTTGCTTGCAATTTAAATAACAAGGAAATCATCGATGAAACGCGAAGTGGATTTAATTAAAATATTCTGTTAAAGTGTATTATGTGTGGAATAACCATAAAACTTTCATCTTTAAATGCTAATAATGAAAAAAAGCAATGGGTATAAATGAAGCCGCTATCTTGGAACTAATAAATGTTATATATATGCTATGAAATCCCATGCATAATCTTTAAAAAATACATCAAGACGCATAAAGTTGTTTGTGATAATCTTAAAACTGTTGGATTAAAACAAGCCGGCAAAGAAGGTGATATAAATAATAATGGTGTACCATTTATAACAGTTGTATGTGAAGGAGCATGGTCCAAACGTTTATATCGTACCAATTACAATGCGTTATTAGGATTAGGAACCATTATAGGTTTTAGGACAAAAAAGTTTTAAATGTCCACATTAAAAATAAATATTGTTTAGTTTGCCAAAGAGCGCAAAATTGTGGTATTTCACCTAAAAAACATCGCTGTTACAAAAACTGGGAAGGAAGTTTGCCTGCAATGGAAGCTGCTGCTATTGTGGATAGTTTTAACAAAAACCAAGAAATGCATGGTTTAATATATAAACAAATGATAGCAGATGACAACAGATCATGTTACAAAAAAAATTCAGGAATCAAACCTATATCAAAATGTTGCTGTAGATTTAAGTAACCAAAAAAAATGCAAGCCCATTAAATTTAAGAAAATTGCTAAATTTAAATATTTTTAAATTTAGAAAATCAGTCACCAAGGCAATACAATATTGAAAACTTGAAAAACACAATTTGGAAACAAAAATAAAACTTCTTAGAAAAGATATTTTAAATAGTGCAAGTCGCATTTTTGGTGAGCATAAATTTTGTATAAAGTTAATTTATTTATACATAGTAATGCTAGTTATATTCAAAGAGTATTTGTAGAAGAAATTGATTGCAGTTTCCAAGCTCTTTTTCATAGCGTATTCTTACTTTCAAGTTTCTTTAGGCTAATCAAAACCTTGCTTAGAGAAAATTGATTTGAAAAAAAAAATGTACAACAAAAATCTAGAGGAGACATAAACCAACTTTTGTTATGCTATGTGCCGGCAGACATTATAAGCAGGGATAAAGAAAAAACAGATGGGTACGAATAACTTATGAAAAAAGAAGAAGAAGGATTTGATTTTGATCTTTGCACAAATAAAGACTATGCGTACTTTAAATCAGTTTAGAAAAGTTATTTAACAATTTGATAAAAGATGTTGAATGTAATGAAAAACCTTGAAAAAAACATAATATACAAAGTTTATGTTGAATAAAAATTGATACATTAATGTGCAGTTAGGCCATCATCAGTTATTACTAATAACATAAAATTAATCTCAAATATTCAATAAAGGTATGCAAAAATCAAATACATAAAAAAAATATTTATGATGTTTTATTGTTATGTTTATGATGTTTTATTGTTAAGTTTATGATGTTTTATTGTTAAGTTTATGATGTTTTATTGTAATGTTTATGATGTTTTATTGTTAAGTTTATGATGTTTTATTGTTAAGTTTATGATGTTTTATTGTTATGTTTATGATGTTTTATTGTTATGTTTATGATGTTTTATTGTTAAGTTTATGATGTTTTATTGTTATGTTTTTTTTATATCAATTTTGTTAGATATAATTATGTATTTTATTTGATTGTTATATTTTTTATAACATAGAATACATGTATTATTTATGAATTTTGTTATGTTTATAAATTTTATTTTGTTTTATTTTTATAGTTTTCAAAATAATGTGTGACTCAGAATACATTTTAAAAATACCCTTGAAAAAGGAGATGGCGGACAAAGGTTGGATTTTTGTCTAACTATTGGAGAAAAAATGATAAAAAACAGATTTTTTAGAAATCTGATAATTTTTTCTGATGAATTCACATTTACGACAGATGGCGTTGTTTCATCTCAGAACTGTTGGGCTTCTAAAAACTTAAACTTTACAATTCATAATAGAAGACAATATTACATTATTATTTATTATCAATTTATTTAAGTACAATTTTTTATAGTTGTTTTTGATATTTCTGAAATTTGATATGGTGGTATAAAATTACATTAGTACTTTATTTTTGATAATTTTTACAAAATTGCTTATACAACACCCTGAATCAACTCATTTTTGGTATAACTTAGTTTTATATTAAGCAGTACTTAATCTCCAAAAATGCCAATCCAAAATTTAAAAAATTTGTGTTCATTATATAATGTTATATTATATAATTATAGATAAACCTCTTGTCACATCTATCCTAGGACACACGGTACCTATATAATTGTATATTATATCGATAAAGTATCTTGGAAATATTATAATAGGTAATACTTTCTGTATTGCACACAAAACATGTATTTTTTACAAGAAACGGTGTTTTTTAATAGTTTAATAATTATGGCGTATAATAAATAATATTATTGTACACAGCCTATTTATATGTACGAAATATAGTTATACACATATCACGCAGCGATCAAACAAAACAAAATAATTATACTCGAGACATGCATTCAATTTTAACTAAATAAGTAATTATTGGAAGTTGCAGGGTTGAATTTATCATAATCATTGTTTTCTTTGCTGGTATTACAACCATTCGCTAGTAAAGATGCGTGAGTCGTGCGTTTTTTTTTTTTGACGAGTGATGTTTTTAGGACGACTAACATTCTTTCGATTCCCGGCGGCGTTGGTAAATTTACAGAGCGGTTTGAAACTAAACTTTATAAATTTCCCCTTACGGATGCCCTGCAAGTGAAACTGTTTGGCAACCTTCTACGCACCCTTAATAACCCAGATCGTTCTTATACCGAACGTAAACAGCGTCATAAACTTTTCTGTGTGTCATATTTACGTGTTTGCGCATACAATAAATATTTAAATTATTTCAATTTATATCGCGGTACCAGTACCAACATTGGTTTATTCAACAATTAGTAAAAGCATGCAATATTGTTTCTAAATACAAATTAAACAAGACGGCAAAGCCATTAAACCTCTATCGGCAATAGAAAATATCAAACATAAAAGTTGTACTGTTTGTAATATTTGTGCATGTAAGTTTGATGCGCGTAATATAACCTGACACCATTGTCATTTTACCATTTGCAATAACTACAATTTACACTGCAAAATTTCATATTTTTTTCCTGTCGTTTTACACAATATGTCCCGATATGATGCGCACATTTTTATTGAGGATAATGTTAATAATAACCCGATTAATATAATTTAAACAACAAGTGAAACTTACATCGCAATATTCAGTTACGATTCATAGATTCTTTTCGATTCAGGTCGTCATCCTTAGAAAAATTAGCAAAAAATTCAACACCATTTATTCAGAAAAATAAGTATTTCAAATTAGTAACACGCAAAAGAGTATTGCGATTACGTAATTTCTTTTAAGATACTTAATGAATCAAAACTGCCGTCTAAACACTTGTTTTATAATAAATTAAATGATTAAAGTGTAAACTACGTAGATTATGAACTCGCAATTAATGTGTCGAATCATTTTAAATGCACTGGGTGATTATGCAGATTTGTGACAGGCGTTTACCTTTTGGCTAACATTTTCGAGAATTATAAAAAATTTACATTAAAAACATATAAATTATACGTGATTTTATTCTTCGCGAGAGGATTACAAAGAGGAATTTGTCTGGTTAGCTGTAAGTACGCAAAGTCAAATTTACCATATAGCCCCTACTTATGACACAGCCAAATAAGTGTCGAAAATTTTATATGTAGATGTAAACAAAATGTATGCGCACGCCATGACATCTAGTTTACCGTTTCAATGACTCAATAATTTAAAAGAATTAGAACTTAAAAAAAAAAAACAATTCAATTGGTGAAATATACGGTGATCAGTTAAATAAATCGTATGTGTTGGAATGCATTATATTGAAATACATTATAGATTATCCACCTGAGTGACCAGGCATGTCGCATTCTGGTAAAAAATCAGACAATAAATTATTGCTAACGTTATATAATTAAAAAAGTTATGTTCTCCATCTAAATGTAATCTACCAATAAATTTGACAAACAACAATATAAAGATATGTCAAATATGTCATCTGGAAAAATTATGAAAAATGTTTGTAAATACAGGCTTATCAAATTAGTCAATTCTTGGACGATCGCTAAGAAACACATCGTAAAATCAAATGTTTTTGATCGTTTAAAATCTTTAATAATAGTAGTAGCAATTGAATTAAATAAACCCAATGATATGTACATCAAAGCTCTTTATGTCGGTATGTGTATTTTGAATCTGTCCAAGACTGTAGTGGCGCAATAGCTGCTCTTCTTGGTTCTATGGTTATAAAATGTAGTAAATAGATTTTATTTAATATTTACCTTGCATCGCAAGCACAATTTGGCAGTGTTTATAAACTAAGTTGTCATTGAATGTACTTTCGGGCAACACCTACGAATAAATAAACCGGGTGTTGGTGAGTTTGAAGGAGTCAAAGTCAAAGTCTAATTGAGAATATAATTGATGTACGAACTAGAATGTTAAAAAGCTAAAAGATAATAAAGTATTAAACGCATACCAATCGTATATATAACATTCCTATTACAAAACCGTAAGGTACAGTTTTATTTATGATTATTTAAAAATTTATGTTGAGCCAAATTTTAACGTAAAAATCTACTATAGCGACACCGATAGTATTATCGCTGTGTTTGCGCGACATGGCTCGTGATCTGTTCAAAGTATACAAGTACATATATGATTTAATACATAGAGATGTACATTTCATCTTTGACACGTCCAATTGTGAATATAATAATCTCTATAACATACCTCTTGTAAATAAGAAAGTCATAAAAACTATTGATAGTCATAATTCTGATATGAAAAAACACAAAGGCATAGCACATCAAACGGTAAAAAAATTAACACTATAAGGGCCGGTCTTTCAAAATCGGTTTAAACTTGGATTGGAGTTTAACTTCAGTTTGCACAAGTTACTATGTTTTTCAATTATAAGATCTAAGCTTAAACTTAGAACAAGCTGAACGGCCTAGATTGACCGCTTAAACTCAGTTTATAAATTTTAGCCTATAAAATTTTGGTAATGTCAACGTACGTAACCCGTAAAATTTATAAAAATGTGCGATAATATTATTTAAGATGGTAGTGACCTTGACGCGGACACAATAGGATACCTGCAAAAAATAAATATAAAAAGGAAAACACGGGTTGTAAGAAGCAGACCAAATCATTTTGAAATGTGGAGTGATCTTGAATTTTTTAAACGTTTTCGTCTCTCAAAGACAAATATCAAGATTTTTGTATAATATACATATATATCTAAATAAAATACATTTTAGGAACAAAGCTATTTTGCCATCGGTAATGGTTTTGTTAGCATTAAGATTTTATGCGACAGGTTTTTTCCTTATCACAATTGGGGACTTTTTTGGTGTGCACAAAAGTACTGCAAGCAAAATATTCCACAGAGTTTCTCATGCTTTAGCAAAACTTTGACCATATTATATTAAACTTCCTGCCGGAGACCATGAAATTCAAGCTGTACGCCATCAGTTTTTTAACATTGCACGATTTCTTTGGTGTGTAGGTGTCATTGACTGCACACATGTAAAATTGAATTACCTGGTGGAAATACAGCTGAAATTTAAAGAAACAGGAAAAAAAAAATTTCTATGAACGTGCAAACAATATGTGGTCCCAATTTAAATTTTAAACCAGGATCATCACACGATTCAACAATTTTTAATAACAGTGCTATTTTAGCTCTATTTGAAAGAGGTAAATAAAAAGATAGTGTTATGGTTAGAAACAGTGGATACCCTATAAGAAAGGTTTTAATTACTCCTTGTAAGTTGTAGTTTACTCCTCAAACAGCTACTGAACATTTATTTGACGAATCACAGATTCGTACTCGAAACCCAGTAGAAAGATGCTACGGAGTATGGAAAAGGAAGTTTTTTGTGCTTGCTTTAGGTAATTGCTTAAATTTAAAGAATATTGCAGAAATTATTATTGCAACCGCAGTACTGCACAATATTGCTTGTGATATGCACGATGAAGTTCCACCAATCGATAATGATGTTGAAAATGAAATTAATTTTATTAACGATATGCCAGCCAATAATGAAAATATACAAATCAAAAATAATATAACAAGGCTAAAGTATATAAATAAATATTTTGCTCATCTTTAATATTGTATTAAACAAAAAATGCATTGTATGTACAATAAAAATGTTAATAAAAAATAAACAAAACAGTTGCATATTTATTTTATTTTAATTAAAACTCAGAATATAATATTATTTTATATTATAATAACTTTTTTTTAATTTCTATGTTTTGTTCTAATAATTTAATTTTTAAATCATGTTCTTTTTGTATACATTTTTTGTTCAGCTCATGTATTTTTAATTTCATGTCTTGATCTTTTTTTAAATATTTCCTCTGCTCTTCAATTAAATCAAGTTTAGCCTCACCAACTTGGCATCATACATTATCTAAAGTTTTCCGTTTGTTGGTTTTTGGTCTTCTAAAATCTGAAATAGGAAGTATAATGAATATTTTTATTTAACTTGATTGAAATTATGAATGTTATCTTAAATTAATTTGTTATGTTAATTAAATTTACATATTCGTACATACAATAAAATAAAATAGTTTACGTCACGTTTATTCTACAATGTATTGAACCTAATCTATGTGCATGCTAAATTTTTTTAACAAGGATTTGAATTAATAAATTAATATGAAATTATAATAAAGATTATGAGGCATGTTCATATATAGTTAGGCTACAATGTTAAGATGCATGTCAATTTAATTTGAGATTATTACTTGGCATCAACTGCGGTGCTTTGTTTGTTCTCAGCATTGCGGGTGTATAACTACTCCAATCTGAAGACGGTTCAACTTCTTTGATGCTTTCAGCTTCTTCTATTGCAATAATTTGAATGTTACTGTCTTGGCAACTTTCAGCGACATCCAGTTGATCTATTAAACATTTATAATTAATAAAACAATATAAAAAAAAAATAACAAAACTATTCCTACCAATCATCTGTTTTCCGATTAATGATCTTATTCCTTTGTCGACACGGTTTATGACTACAACTGGGGGTCTACTCCCACCAGTACCATTAGTGTAACACTTTTCATCTGCAAATCTTTTTCTTGGATCTCTTCTTTAAATTTTCAAATTTTTGTCTTAATGTTAAGGCATATCTATAAGAAAATCCACCAACATTAAATTCTTCGGCTAATTTAATCCAAGTAGCTTCTTTTGCTTTAGCTGAAATGGCATCAGTTTTCTTACACCCAATTACTTCTTGATGCGATATCTATACATAAATAAACTTATCATTTATAAATATTCTACATAATATATAATAAAATTATACTTGCAATTTGCAAATATTATTATTAATAAAACTATAATTACCAAATATTCTTCTTCTGACTTTGTAAAATTAGCAGCACGTTTGGATTTATCCATTTTGTTGTTGTTAATTACAATCAATTTTACAGCAAATAAGAATAAAATTGTGTATACAAACAAGCTAAATAAGCGTAACTCAGTTTTTTTGCCGCCGCCTTTGATTTAAACCTAATATATAACAATAACTTGATATTAGCCGCTAAGTTTATTTTAGTAATTTTTTTAGCCAACCTAACAAAAATCTCGGTATACGTGAACTCGTATTATCACTGATTCAAAAAACACTAGCAACGTAAAACGGAGTTTTTAAATTAATCTTGGATCAGAAAAACTTGAGTTTAAACAAATATTGAAAGACCGGCCCTAAGTCATCGATATTTAATAACACATCCAAAGTGGTCAATTTCAATACCATAAGATCCGAAAACCACAAACTAAGTACTTTAACAATAAACAAAAACTGCTTGAGTAATTTCGATGATAAAAGGAAACAATTGGAAGATAAGATAAACACTATACCATAGAGTCATTACTCAATTATGTAAGTACTACTTTCCATTACTTTGTATTGTTTTTTTATTGATATTTTATTTGTATGTCATATTTATATTTTTTTTTTCATTTGCTTGTTTGCACACGCGCATATTTGTTTTAATTAATTTTTTGTAATAAAATATAATTAGTGTAAAAAAAGTCTTTGTTCTTTAGCTTTCTTTTTTTTCAAAATAATTGGATAGATCGGTTCGTCATGGTTTGTAGAATAATATTAATTTTAAATTGTTTATTTGTCTTTCAATTGTTTTTTATTTATACAACTGTTTTTATATCATCCAAGCAGAGCGGGAACATTTTTGTTTTATTCCACTATTTACAATGCGTATGGTGTCAGCGCTTATCATTATATCTAAGATCTTCTGGTGCATTTTGTTAGCATGCCCGACTGTCAACAGTCTCAACCAGCCGACCCGTGTTCAAATCCAGATCAGTTCTTAAAACAATAAGAACCTTAAAATGCAGGCAACCCAACATACACTATTATTATGCACACAACAAACACTAGGAGTACGTACCCACAACTTTCTACCTACATACATAAACTACAGTCATGCCAGGACGCCATCTAAAAAATCGCGCATTTACTGCCAACACGACAACATCTTAGACGACATTGCCTCGCCAAGTATTATTTCCGCCACACCTATCTTCAACACGACTCTAGCGACAATCTGCACACTGGTGACCGAACGGAGAATATTAGACCAGATTGAAAAATTGATATACATCCATTTCCCCCATTTTAACCTACTTATATTTTTCAGAGTGCGACATATTGCTAGTTATTGTTTAGCTATAACAGCTTTTTTGGTTGTATATATTGAATATTTTGTTGTAAGGCGATTAGCTTTTGTATTGAAGAACTTTTTGCCGTAATTGGTTTGTACATTTGTCACAGCAGCACTTTCACTCTTTAACGGGTATTTTAAAAAACAGTTTTTAGCACCATTATATATAAAGGAAGAATTGTGGTGGATAGAAATAGATTCCGATTGTACACATTTACAATCGGAGTCTATTTCTATCCGAAAAAGCAATGAAAAAGTTTTAATAACATATAAATAAAATTGTTGTAACTAATCTCCAAGGTTTTACCGTGCACAGTAAATTTATACTAAAATAGTCATGCCTCACCAAAAATGGAAATGATATTTACGTCTTCTTTTTCAAATAAATTTATTGACAAAGACAAGACTCAAACCAGTTATCTGAAGAAAAATCTTTATAATAAACGCTGTACATACTAATTAAGAAATATATATTTACATTTAGTTTAAGAACATGTTACACACATTCAAGGGCGTTTCCTGCCAACTAGTCTAGGGGAGGTAATTAAAAAAAAATATATATATATATATATGTATATATATATATTTTGTAGTACAACAAACAAACAACATAGAAAAAGGCCTTTTCTAACGTTTTAAAGCGTTAGAAAAATTTACTGGTTATGTTATTTGTTTGGAATATAGAATATCAGTAATTTTAAACAATAAAAATTGATAAGCAAAAAATTTTGGGGGGGGGGGGGGGTAATTACCCGATTACCCCCCCCTGAAACCGCCACTGCACACATTGAATTAAAAAAACGAACGTTTGAGATTTTTTCCTGTTCTATGTAAATATATAAACAAAATTTTCGCTAGCAAATTTAAGGGCAAAATTAGGAATGGTGTTAGTTAATTTGTAATTCTTACGACAACAACATCTACAATTTTATAAATTTTAAGTAAACTAAATTAACAAAACTATAAATGAATCAAAGCGGCATTAAATAAAGTGCCACAGATCCGGAAATCAAAGAAAATTACGGATCTGTAGTTGAATACACTCTACGTTACCTCTGGAGTATTTAAACGCACCACAATTTTTAAAACCATTCTTCTAGATCCGTGGGAGATTAATGGCGTCTTTTTACCCAAAATGATTAAGGATTTCCGCATACAATAACAGAACCACTTGTTTATATGTGCAATTAATGTGATGCATAAAAAAGGCCCTTTTAAAAATACGCGATAATTAAAAAGTGAGTAAAACATATTATATTATAAATAATAATAAAAGATAATAGTTTAATAAATTTTTGTTATTGCTAAAATTAACATATTTATATACATATATATATAATCCATTACAATATATAAAATATGATTTGTATTTGATGTTAAATTATTATTTTTTGTAGAAAATTGTGTATGTTGTAAATGTTTTAATAATTCTATTAAATAATTAAGCGCTCATTTTTCTCTAATTGTATTTTAACTACTTTTTTACGTCCGAGCCACATACCTTGTATATACAAAAGCTCAATTTAAATATGTCACCAAACATACACTGACTGTAGGCAACTAAAATTACACAGTGTCACCAAAAGACGGACAGCAGCCAACACAGGTTTTTATCTTATATCTTTTATGACCAATTTGCTTATTACGCTCAAGACTTCCCATTACTACTATTGATGCTATTCACATAAATGTTAAAAGGATATGAAAAAAAGTTTAAATAAAAACTATTTTTAATAATTAAATGTAATAAATCTAAAAACTGGGTTTAAAAATTGTCCAAATTACAAGAAAAGAAATTACAATTGTTTTAATTATGTAATACATATGTATTCAGTATATGCTGTAAAAGATATTAAAATATTGTATGAATATTGAAGCAAATTTGTTTGATAATTTAATTAAGTATGTATATAAATAAATATTTAAAAAAACATTTAACATTTTTGTATAATTTATATAATTTTATTATAAATTACACTTAATAGATTACAATTTGAAATCAATATTAACAAAAAAAAATGTAGAGTTAAAGTTTTTGTATAATAAAATAATAGAAGCAGAATTAAATATAATAGTATATGTATATAATTGCGTATGGTAATATTAAAATAGAATAACTTTTAATCTATTCGAAGTTTATTTCAACTATCTTTAAATTAAGTATTAAAGCAAATGAAGACTAAATACGTTGAGATATATTACTTCAAAACTAATTTGATAATCCTTTTAAAAAAGTTGAAGACTTTAACAAACTTATCAATACTTACATGTTTTGAAAACATGCAATTTGCTATGATTTATCAGTAGAGTGATGTAAATTTGAAAACAATATTCCATAAAAGTAGTCATTAAGACATCATTCCTTTTGAAAATTAAGAGAAATATTTCTTGAAAACTAAAACCTTAGAAAATGTTTGCATAACTTGTATGAAAAAATAATAATAATCCATCAATCAAATGTTCAAAAATATAGGTTCGACAACAAAATGCTTTAATTGTATAATAGACACGAATTTACGTTTATTTATGTATGTTATGTTTTCTTTAATATTAAATTAGTATAATTTTATTATGTATTATATTAAATAAATTGTTTATTATTATTATTTTTATTTTATATATTTTATTAGTTATTTCAATTGAACAAATCCATTAAGAATATTATTTTCAATTAAATTCAATCAGAATTTATTGAATAAGTTCAAATAAATTATTTAATTTCAACAATTTTGTTTAATTAATTTTATCAAACAATTAATGATACTATCAACATTGCATCAAACTTTTATAATTGCACTAACTGTGGTGCACTAAATGAAACTTATGAACAAATCAATAAAATATCCAATAAATATTGGTGAGACTAGTTTGACTAGTACCTGACAAACTGTGAATTATTTAACAAGGTCATCTCCTTGCCTATTGATTGCTTTTTACGACCAGCAAAGGGGCTAGCGGAAATATTTTTTGTACCACTTTCTCCCGCTAGATGGAGTTCATAATCTTTAAATTAGCAACAGTGGCACTTACAGAAAAATTAAATCGTAAGCTGTAAGAAGCTTTTGCGTCACAAATTACAATTGTCAAAAAAAAGACTAATTGTGCCATTAAGCAAACTTTAAAAGATAAACTATACACAAGCAACAAATTTAAGTTCTTGTAAACAAAACAAAGACATAAGCATGATTGATAAATAAAGAGAGTGATATGTTAGTAAGTCTACCAGAGTAATATAACCAAAGGTTTTCAACGGAACGAGATCTTGAAGTAATAAACATATTGCAAGTGGCTTTTGTCTATAGTGGATTGAAAGATAATAGTTGTGGGAAAAGTTAGAAATTCTTAACTACTCGGTAACAAAACGCTTTTCAACATTTTTGTTAAATCAAACTTAGCATATCTGCTGTCATTAAATACAAATTGTGACGCAAAAATAAAAACAATGACAAAAACAAGTGGTGGACTTTAGAAAAAGAAATGTTTTATTTATACAAATGTATTATAACAAACATACTGAAACCCGGGCGGTAAAATAGGTAAAGTTTTTTTTTAATGTATAGATAAGCAACCCATTTAATAATAATATTTGCATAGCTGCAATAACTAATTTAAATTATATGAACTCCATTTTTTTTTTAACAAATGCAAAAAAATGTATCCATATGCAAAATATTTGAGTTGCCAATTGACGGAGAAGTTAAATATTTCAAATGTCTAAAAATAGAATATTTCTGCCTTCTTCCGAAAACAAACCAGAAGCAATATTAATGAAATTGTTTTTTGTCACTAAAATATCTCTAAAAGATGAAAAAGTAACAAGAATATACCTAATCTCTATTGGAATCAAACAGCCAAAATAAGACTTCCAAACAACTATGTTACAAAAGAGTATCAAATTAATAAAAGAAGTTAGGCAAGGCTAAAGTGCCTATGTTATTAAACCTATACGTTAAAAAATTGTTTATCTAAGTTGTTTTGAATAGTCAAATAAACATTAAAGTTAATAGCAATTCAGTCAACAATATATAATATATGAGCAACACCATAATTTTAGCAGATAACAATCTCCAAGCCCTTACTAACAAAATTTAAAAAATGGCAAAAAGCTGGATCTAAACCAAATACAGGATGGTTAAGTGTTTAAATGGTTGGTCTGATGTATATTGAGTAAATAAGGTTAAAGCTTTAGAAATACGGACTCTACGACTAATTCCTAAATTAACTTGGGTTGACCAAATAAAGAACAAAAATGTAATCCAAAGATTGAAATTTCAATACTGTGAGCTATACACAATTGCAAAAAAAGAAAGAAATCCAATGATAGCCTTATTATTTTAAGTAAAAAATACCTTATCTAACGTAGAAAATAGGACAAGAAAACTCTTCTGGTTGCGCAATACTGTCACAACTGGGTATATTACATAACTAACTATTACAACTATATACTCGCTTGGCTACGATTGTGACGGAGTGACCTGTTTGCCGGGATGGCATTACTGTTGAGATTGGGGTAATAGAAACACATGGCTACAACACTTACATTTTTTATTGGTTTACTTATTTGGCGGCTGGCGGGTGATCTTGGTTGATTCTTGACCTTAACTTACAACTCACAACTAACAATAACTATTATTAACATTGACAACTACTGCTGATGACTGCCCGACTGTACCACTGCACGACTTTACGACTAAACGACTGTCCGCTTGTCACACTATCTTCTCTTTTTATAATATTGGTCTTAACTATAGGTGACCTCATCTGACCGCTTCCGTCCTGTCTATTATTTAGACAGGTGGCCACTCAAAGTGGAATCCAACATCCTCAAGACTCATTTGTTTGTTAATCTCTTGACCGCGATGCGTAATTATGCTACTTTCTTTTATGCGTAATTGGAACTCGCCTATCAATAATATCCTAAATTAATATTATTTAAGTGCTTTGTCTATATAGGTGCAATACCACCCAGGTGCAATATTGATTTATAAATACGAAATATGATTTCGTGACATTACCATCTAATGGACTGGCATTTCAGGTCTCTTCAAAATGCAGCACTAAATTGTCAGATATAAGTCAAACGGAGGACGTTTAAGCAGTAATCTGGTCGGCACAATCAAGAAGAGGAAGTAGGAAAAAATCTGATATTTTTAATATAATAATAAAATAATATAATTTTTTTATCAATAACTTAATACCGTTTTAGTAAATTAGCTATTTGGTTTTACTTGGTAGTATAAAAATAATTACTTTCTTAGAGTGTAATCCAATTATTATTTTTAATACAACCTTTGTTTTTGACTAGTTTGTGATCATAGTGAAACCATTATTATTAATAGTATTAATATTTTCTCACCCTAAGAAGGTTATTTTATAAATTTTTGTAAGCACTTCTTAGCAGTTGTTTTTGTTATTGCATTAATTTAGTTTTAATTTTTAATATAAAAATTTAATGTCAATAATTTAATATCATTTTTGTAGATTATCCAGCTTGTTTTACCATGTAGTACTGAACTTAGAAAAACTTTTGGGGTTAGTGGTCCAATTTTATTTTTATTTTAAAAAACAAATATTTGTTTTACAGCGATGTTTCTGACTAGCGTCTTTCACCGTGGTATTAAACTAGAATTGCTTTTCTTGAAATATAAACCAAACCTTTTTTTCAGGATTCTTATTTTGAATTTATGCTACTTATTTTATTTGCCTCAATTTCTAATAAAATATTTTGCTATAAAATAAAAAATAAATAAATTTTAGTTTCAGAATCTGTGTAGAAGTCTACTTGTTGACGCCTCTACAGTAAATTTTAAGTTTGATTTTTTTTTCTCTATCTAGCAACATATGGCCCAGAGCACAACTGGCGCCTTGCTTTTACTAGAAACTCTTTACAACTTTGAAGATTTACAATTCGTTTCACTAATTTTTTGGTTTTTATAAAATATATATAAAGATTTAGAACTAATATCGAGTAATAAAAGTCCTTACAAAAAAAATTGGGAGCAATGACTCACCTACTGGACCATTTTAAGATTTATGTTTTTGAGGTTAGGGTATTTTAATAAAAATTTTATACTTTATTGTGCTGATTTTATTTTTATATATTAAGACCGGTTTCAAATTCACACCACCCGCAACACACAACAACACCTGTGAAAAGAAAAGAAAAAACTGATGATGGCCTAACCGCCGATACCGGTCTTAATATATAAAAATAAAATCAGCACAATAAAGTATATAATATTTATTAAAATACCCTAACCTCAATTATTTTAAACTGTGCAATAATCAGAAACAAATACTATTTATGTTTTTGCTATTTTCTATTTGACCTTTTAACAGGTGCTTTTTTAGAGTAACAAAATAAAAAATACCTGAACACTGCTATTTATTCAACGTCACACGAGAGTGCATTTATTTTTGTAACGCTTCAGCATCAATATATAATCAATTTAAAGCAATGCTAGGGCGCATTTGTTATTTATAAATCCGAGGTTCGTTACATTTTCACTTAAAACAACTATATAACAATTTAGAATCTGAAGTGGTTAATTTAAAGTTTTATGTCTTATGTATTTCTTCATAAATAAATTGGCTTAACTCTTCTATTAGTCATATTTAATATAAAAGTTGTAAAAAAAAACATTTAAAATTATACTATAAAACATATAATAAATATTAGTACTGTTTCTTACACTAGAAGTTTTTGTATAGACATACATTAATTACAAACTATCAATTCTATTGAATGATGAGTTATTTAAAATATGTTAATAAAAACAGCACTATTGTGACACCTTAGAGTAATAATACAATATTCAGACCTCTTTACTTCTAATGACTATTTTGATTAATCTGTAATAAAGTACAAGAATGACAAAACACATTTTTTAGTACCCTTTTAGCTTAATAATAGTTTGTAGTGCCACCATAGACACAGTTGAGCACCCTTCAGTTATGTCTTATCTATCATCTAAGATACTGTCAGCAAGTTTTTGTTTAATAACGTTAATAACAAATTATGTTAAAATTATACGAATTAACCGAAATAAAAAATAAATCAGACTTTATTACACACATATGATTTATGTTTTATGTATTCTTAAATTGTAATTAATATTACTGTTAGTTAAATTAATTTACTCTTTAATGTTATTTTTAATATTACTGTTCTAAAGCTTATATGTACTAGATGTAAATTGTAATAATTATTGTTTGGACAACCTATTATTATTACTACTGTTATATAAATATACACCAACATTATCAGTTTTTGTCGGAAACAGACTTTCGTGAAAATTTTATGAAAAGTACAGCATATAAGATAATCAAAAATTGACTGCAGGATGTAGATTAAAATAGTATTTATCATTATAAAAATATAAAACTGATTTATGAATAAGAGTAAAATAATACTAAATAACTGGGTAGATAATTTTGTTATTACATTTGATAGTATTTATATGTAAGTAGTACTGTCCATAATTTGTTAAATAAGTTCATAATCATATAAACACTTTGAACACAGCTATAAATTGAAGTTTTTTAAGTTATTTTTATTTAATTTATAAAAAGATTCATTAACATTATTTTTCTTAAAATGTTGTTTTATAATAATGAACTTTAAATTGATTTAAGTTTTATAGACAGAAATTACATATTTAAAAATGTAATTTCTGTCTATAATATGCCAAAGAAAAAAAATGTACTTTTTGAAATATTGCTTGCACAATGATCCGTCAAAGTTTAAGATGATTTGTGTTGTTTTTGCAAAATGAATACGTGTTTAGAAAATGGAACACTTTCTTCCGTTTGTATTCCATAGGAATAAAACAATAAGAAATAGACAACAAAATCTGCATCTTTACTGGTTGTTTAAACGGTTTTTTGTATAGCAAAAATCGATCTGGCAAGCTTAGCACAACGCGATCTACTTGCCGCGCTGGTTACAAATTAAACTTTTTCTGTTTACGCTTTGATTAATATTAATTTATTTGAAGAAAACCAATTGGATGCATGTTTTTAAATTAAGTTACTTTTCTGTCTAAAACAGCTTTATTGAAACTCCATACTGTCCTACCATATAAAGAAATTTGTTCCTGCTATAAATGCAAATTAAATTATTAATTAATCCTGGGTTTTTAAATATCCCAGGATTAATTAATAACGCAAAAAACAAATTTAATGATATTATTAAAAATTCAACATTAATTCATAAAAATTACTTAAAATAAAATTTCTAATTATTAATGTTTAATTGAGTTAATATAAAAAATTATAACATATGATGAAATTCACCTATTTTTATGACCCAAAAGTACGATTTAATGTGGAGAAGAATTTACAAAAAATGATTATAAATTTTTTGATAAATATAGCCACATTGTACTTTAATTGTCATTATTTATAATTAAAGGGAGGACGGAAAATATAATCAATAAAAATTATTAAAATAATGATTATATGCGTTATAGGTAAACTCTGTGTTTTGCGAATTTTGCAGGCAAATGGTATGAATTGTAAGGAAATAAGAATATTAAATGATCAAATAAATAACTACTAATTTCACGTATGTCCCCGATTTGATTGTAAATATTATTCTGTGTAAAATAATTTTATGTATTTTATAAAAATAATGTAGTGTGCCTAGTCTGATGATATTGTTCGTTTAATTTAACACCTATGCTTATAAGTCTTGTATGTACTATACACCGATTATTCAAACACCGCAAACGAAGTATATTTTGTGCAAGTGAATTAATTAAAACCCAGAAGTTTACAGTGTCAGCGGCCAAATTACTAAATTTAAAAATAAACGAAGAACTTAAACAAATCGTAATAAAATCACCCGACTGTATGGGGAAATTAATCCGCACGCTATAAGCGATAATAAAATTGAAGATTACTAAGGCAACAGACGTCGCGGAACCCGAAATTTTGAAAACCGGGGAATATCTGGAAACCCCGCCCAGTCAGCGGTACGATTTGGATTTAATTGCGCCGACTGGTCTGAGCATGAAAGACATTTTTTACACTCCTCAAACCGCAAACGACGACCATTCAAATAAATCTTTTAGGGGGTAGGAATTGGTAAGATTTTAATTAAAGGAAATAATTAATTCTAACTGTCCGAGGACGCCTGGTGATAAGACTGATTTAGGGTCCGATTGTCAATCAGATATTGAGACCGACTATAAGAGTCCGGAAACTATCGAGAATAAATTCATCAAAAATTTAACAATGGCACCTCCCACGTTATGTGAGTAGATAGTGGATAGCCGTTTCTGGGCCCTCCATTACTTCATCCGGTGTGTAAGAGAGAAATAATGAGGGTGCTGGAAAAAGTTGGTATATACAGGATGTGTCAAAAATAAAATCTAAGATGGCGACCGGAAGTGATTATCTTTATGTCAGAATAAAAAATGGCGACCGGATGTACGACTTCCGGTGTTGGCCGTCATGGTACTCAAATGAAAGCGCTCAACGCGTAGGTTGCGAATCTGACACTTGACCTACTCCCAAGCGAGAGAAAAGTGCGAGTGTGTCGCCGGGCTTCGAATGCTAAAATTATAGAAATGCGTAATATGAGAGAGAGGGAGAAAGAGAGAGAGAGAGAGAGAGAGAGAGAGAGAGAGAGAGAGCGCAATATTAAGAAATATATAAATGAATAATAATAATAATTGTTTTATATATAAAAAATAGATTGTTTTTATAACGGTTTTATTTCGATAAGAATGCTTAAGTATCAATGATTAAGACGCCGTTTGCGCGCTTATCAATTGAAGGTTGTATTGTGGGAAACAATAAGCGATTAAAAATAAAACAGTTTAATTAAATTAGATATATTGTGATAAAAAATAATTAAAAATATTAATGTTTAAGACGCCGTTGTATACTATTATCGCATTGTTAAAATCAACATTTTAGTGTAAACTTCGTGTTCGTGTAGTTAATGTTATAAATAATTTAAAAAAAGGCAAATTTATTGTGTAATGAAGGTTTCGAAGAAATCATAAGTCTGACACTAGTTGTTGAAACAAATTTAATAGAGGAACATAAGAAGACACATTTGAGCAAAATTAACAGTGATAACATGGATGATGTTAAACGTAAAATTAATTTTGATGAGGAGGAAGAAACTGATTCTGTTTCATCACCTGATACTTTAATAGCAGGCGGTATGATATTTGAAGATAGAGATGATATGCTTTTACAACATCTTCTATGTGTTAATGAAGCCTATAATGAATTTGGTGGTAACAGACGTACATGCGTTCAATATTTTTATAGTCTTGTAAAATGGGATACCCGATTACATCATACAAGACATTATTAATATAAACTATCAGATATTGTTTATAATCAATGTGACGATTGTGAAAACACAATAACTTTGGTAACTGAATTGATATCCGTTAAAAATTATAATTTTTCATCAACGTGTACGGTTAGACATTTTTCATACACGTAAGAAATTAAAACTATTAGTTAGTATTTAGCTTGAAGTGAAACGCATCACATACATATATATACATACATACAATATTTAAAAAAATGGATTTTACAAAATTAATAAAATTAAACTCAAACGCTCAAATATCAGTCGTTTTTAAAAATAAGTGACTTGCAATTTAAAAAAAAAATAAAATAATTTCGATGAAATTAAAATTGACTGTGTACGGACCATGTGTATTAGCAAACATGGGCGAAGCGATGGTATGGCTCCCCAAAAAATATTTGGTACTCTTTACTCCGGAAGCAATCGTTGATTATAATGAAAATTACTCCGGATCGTTGTACATTATCCTGGAACGACTAGAAAAAACTAAAATGCAGTTGTGCAAATCTTATCATACGAATAAAGTATTTTTTTAGATTTTTTATGTTAAAAGATAATATATTATCGTTCTTTTTTTTTAATTTATAGAATGTTATCATCGGTTTACAACATCTGAAGACGTTTCGTCACAACCATGTATCCTACCACACATTTTTATCATTCTTTTAAGTTTTCCATTTTTTTGTTTTATATAATTATACAAAAAATAATACTAAATACATATATAATGTTTTTATAATATATTTCTAACAAATACTTTAATGCTTAATTATTAATAAAAAAATTAATTAAAATATATATTGAATTACTCATTTTATATTCAAACTACAATATCTTATCTACTTTTTATATCATAATTAATTTATATAAATTTATTAGTAAAAATGTTTAAGATTAAAAATTGTGAAAAAGTATTTACCCGTAAAGATAATTTGAAGCGACATAAAATAAAATGTATATATATATATATATGATTATAAGTGAGCGCTGGTGCTGCAGCTGTGGAGCGGCTATCCATCACTGAACAAAAACAGTAATATTTAGTATATTAGAAACAAATCGGTAATTCCTATATGTTATTAATTTTATATAAAGTTCTTACTTTCAATTAATTATTGCGAATCTCAAACAGAGCCACATCCTTTCCATGCATCGTGTTAATGGCCATTATCACAAGATGCCTCTTATTGGCGTAGGACTGAATGAAGTCTTGTATTGGCGTACCCGTAAAGACGTCGTTGACGCGCCTTAAACAAAAATAAGAATATAAATATTTTCATGTTAAGCACATATATATAATACATATACATGTACAATTATTACAGTTACAGCATACCTTGGTAACCATACATCGAAGTTTCCCAGGTCCAGAAGCACAGTTCTCACAAAAATTGTTGTCCTCTCGCTAACGACGAGTTTTGGTTGCTGCCAACAGGGCTTAGATAAATGATGAATAAATTACGTCATCCGTTCTAGCGACTAGTGCGTAATCCCATTTGAGGTTACTACTACTGATAACGACTTTACTATGCAATTTATATTAATATGATAATAACTGTTGAAAATATGCGAATATAACCCTTAATATATTAAATTCCACCATTGAAAAATTTCTATTTACAATAAACTATACATATACAAATCTAATAAATATTCAATTATGAACCGTAAGATTTAAATGGCTGTAGGTAGGAATGATGAATAAATTACGCATCGGCTTTCGCGCCGAGTGCGTAATCTCCATATGTAGTTATCAACTTATCAACTACCGATAAAGACTTTACTATTGTTAAATATTTTAATATAATGAATGCAAGTTTTGAAATGATCAGCGACCGTGTTTTTTCAGCCATTATTATTTATTTTATTTATGCGTGTAAATATATATTATGCGTGTAACTCACTGTCTCGTTTTACATGTAATCTTATGGAAAAGTGTGACTTGGCACTAGATTTACGTAAAATTACATTGTTTCTTATAGAAAACGAGCACAAAATTGGCTATTTTAACCGATATTAGAGGGCCCTCCGACACCAACTAATTAACTCGATTCTGATTGGTTGTTTGAGATTTACATTAAACTATAAATTTGTTGACATGTAATAATTTAAGTTAGTTAGCAAGATGCATGATATTGATATTGACATACCGTATATTTCGGAATTATTTTCTAATAAAGTTGATAATAAGATGTGCGACAAGTAGAGTAGAACAGCCGGTTCTGGAACAACCTCCACCTCATTTTTTAACATTTAGATTGGCCTATGGTGACGTAACGAGAATGAGCGAAATACCTCCCACCACTATGACATAATGCGTGTGGATGTGGGGTGAAGGGGGAGCCATAGGGTAAAGCCATAAGAGTGGGAAAGCCAAAAGGGCATTAAGAACCATAAGGGTGGGAAAGCCAAAACGGCACTAAGAGCCATAAGGGTGGGAAAGCCAAAACGGCACTATAAGCCATAAGGGTGGGAAAGCCAAAACGGCACTACGACAGGGTGGGAAGTCAAAACGGCATTAAGAGCCATAAGGGTGGGAAAGCCAAAAGGGCACTATAAGCCATAAGGGTGGGAAAGCCAAAACGGCACTACGACAGGGTGGGGGCTCGAAAAATCAAATCTCTGGTCAGAACGGCTCTAGGACCATCCCTAACGAAGATAGCGTCCGAGCGTAAGGGACGGAATAGATGAGCCATCGCTCGACGCAAAATGTGTTGTGCGAAACTCGATGCGCGTTCGGTTACATTTTTATACTTTGTTTTTATATTAATTAATTAATTAAATGTGTGACAGAAGTGAGTCGTGCCAGTGTGTGAGTTTTATGTTATTGTGAAAAATGGAAACACCATCTTTATTATCTATCATTCAAAACATCTGTCCAAATGCACCTAAAAAAAATAATCATGGAACAATAAGTTATGACAAACTTATTCCTAAAGTTTTAAAATTTGATGAAGAAGAAAAAAAAGAAGAAAAGCAAGAAGATCAAATCAATAAAATCACACTTGGTGGTTTAGAATATTCAAGCATTGATGAGATAAAAGCTCATCATACAGTTTGTGTGCGAGAATCTTATTATGTAGTCGGGACAAATAATTATTGTGTGGAATGTTATTATGCAAGACAAGATTGGAGTACTAGATTGTTTTACGCTAAACATTGTAACATGGTATTCGAAGAAATTGCATATAAATATTGTTCAAAGTGTGAAAATTCAGTTACACTAATAAGCAAAATGATTATTTGTTCAAAATGCGTTAAAAAAATGAGCAATTACAACAACGCCGTTGATAACTAATTTGATATAAGAACACATATACATATTTTAATTAATCACATACATATTTTAATAACCCACACACATATTTTGCTTATCACAAATACGTCATTTTGCACGGAAATAATAAAATTGCTTAGATTAAACATTCGCATTGTTAGTACTAAGAAAGTTTTCGAAGTGACCACATCAAAATATTAAACAGTAAATCATGGAATTTTCAAAATTGAGAACTATTAATAAAATATCAACACACACGCAAATTATTAAAGTTTCGACTTGGAATTAACAAAAAAGTATAAGCTGTTCGGAGTGGAGGTCAAAGGGACTGTTTACGGACCATCAAATGCGGCAGACCTGGGGGAGATGATGGTTTGGCTTCCAAAGAAGTTTATCGAGGTGTTCGACAAGAAGGCAATTGACGATTACAATCTCAATTATTCAGGAAGTTTATGTTGGAAAGGGCTTTAAATTAAACACAAATTTGTTTAATATTTATATTTAGAGTGTCGCAGCTCGTGTCTGGAATATAACTAACTATTTCTACATCATGCATACTGCATAGTATTACATTTCTACATCAGGGATTCCCCTGCTTATGGCCGGGAACAATGAGACCCTTTCTATGTGATTCCCCGTGATTCCCCGAATATATATTATACATCTACAATGTAACACGTACATATCAACACTCCCACTCAAAAAAATATAATAAAAAAAATATATATAATAATAAAAAAAAAAAATTTATAATAATAAAAAAAGAAATATATATATGTATATAGAATAATAAAAAAAAAATGTATACAAAAAAAAATTATGTAATAATAATTAAAAAAAAATATATATATATATGTATATATATATATAAAAAAAAAAAATATTTATAATAGTTGCAGTTTATTTCGTAATTGTTGGAATTTAACTGCCGGTAGTGCTTTGGTAAATATATCAGCCAGTTGCTCACCTGTGGAAATATATTTTAGTATTATAATTTTTTGCTGAATTTTCTCTCTAGAAAAATGATATTTTATATCTATGTGTTTAGACCTATTATGGTTGGTGGGATTATTTGCTATACTAATGCAACTGAGGTTATCTTCAAAAATAATAATTGGGGTTTTAATATCTATGTTTATACTTTTTAATAACGATTTTAACCATATTGCTTCTCTTATACCTTCAAAAAGAGCCATATACTCAGCTTCTGTAGAAGAAGTAGCCACTGATCTTTGACGTTTTGACGTCCATGAGATAGTACAATTTTCAAATGCTTTAAATATATACCCTGTTGTACTCTTACGATCATTTAAATTGCTACCCCAATCAGCATCAACATAACCTGTAAGTATATGTTGATCATCTCCTTTAATAAAAGTTAATTTAAGATTTAATGAACCTTTAATATATCGCAATAATCGTTTTAAAGTTTTCCATAGTTCATAGTTATTTTTACTTTGATATCTACTTAATATATTAACTGCCACGCACAAATCTGGGCGTGTACAAAGCATTACATACATTAAGCATCCAATTAAATTTTTACATGGTGCATCGTAATATTTGTCATCATTCAGACCTATGTAATCTAAAACAGTTGGTAGAGGTGTATTAGTAGGTTTACAATCTTGCATTTTAAATTTGTTTAAAATTTTTTGTAAATAAGAACTTTGATCTAGTGTTATTCTATTTTCACTTCTGTCAATTCTAATTCCAAGAAATAATTTCATCTCTTGTAAATCAGTCATTTTGAATTGAACCATCAGATATTGTTTCAAATTATTCATTGCTATGAAATCACTTGTTATGATCATTAAATCGTCTACATATAAAACAATATAAATATTTCTTTTAACATGACCCTTATTTAATAAGTAAAGACAAGGATCAATTTGAGATCTTTGAAAACCACACTCCCTTAACATGTGATCAAAATGTTCATACCAACACCGAGCCGATTGTTTTAAACCATATAATGATTTTTGCAATTTGCATACATGACTATGGTTTCCTTCAATTCCTTCAGGTATTTTCATATAAATTTCCTCTTTTAAATTTCCATGTAAAAATGCAGTTTCAACGTCCATATGATGAATTAATAATTCAAACTGGTTTGCAAAAGCAAGCAGAAATCGAAAAGTGGCAATCCTAGCTACTGGTGCAAAAGTTTCCTCATAATCAACTAAATATTCCTGACTAAAACCTCTTGCAACTAATCTAGCTTTATACTTTATAGGATTTCCTTGTGCATCCTGTTTAATAGCAAAAACCCATTTACAATCAACAATGTTTTTATCATTCGGTTTAGGAACAATAATCCATGTTTTATTAATTTGTAAAGAAGAAATTTCCTTTTGTATAGCTTGCTCCCACTGAACACAATCTTCTCGATCTTTAACTTCTTTAAATGATTTGGGTATTTGTACCTCCATATATGCTGAGCATAAAATATCTTTTATTGAATTTTGATCAGTAGTTTCGTCATATGAGATAGTCGGTCGATTTTTAATTCGATCGCTTCGTCTTAATAAGGGATCACTGGAATATTCGCTTTCTGTTTGATTTTTAGTCTGATTCAATTTTAAATTTGGGGATTCATCTAATTGTGAAGCAGTAATTTGATCTAAATTTAAAATAGGGTTATTTGATTTTGTACAAGATTCAGCAATGTCTTTAACATGTAGAGGCCTAGTTTGCTTATAATCTATTTCATCAATTATGACATCACGAGCAGTAATAAATTTCTCTGTTATAACGTTCCAGAGTTTGTAACCATTTGGTTCATATCCCAATAAAATTGTTTTAAACGACTTTCTATCAAACTTGTTTTTGCGAATTTTATCGTGAACATAAACAGTTGAACCAAATACCCTCAAATATTTTAAATTTGGCTTTTTATTATGCCAAAGTTCATATGGTGTTTTATTTAATTGAATTGCATTTGTAGGTGTTATGTTAATTAAATATGTAGCTGTTAAAACAGCTTCTCCCCAGAATGCTTTAGGTAATTCAGCTGTAATTATCATCGTACGTGCTTTTTCAGTTATCGTACGATTCATTCTTTCAGCTACACCATTTAATTGAGGTGTATAAGGTACTGTCAAATGATAGGTGATTCCCTTTGACACACAAAACTGTTTAAATTCGTTTGATATATATTCACCACCGTTGTCGCAATATAAATTTACTATTTTTGAATTAAATAATGTTTCACTTTTAGAAACAAAATCTTTAAAATAATTTATTGAATCTGATTTATGTGTCATTAAATATGTGACTGTATAATGACAAAAATCATCAATAAATGTAATAAAATAGTTTTTATTATTTATAGTCGAAGGTGTAATTTGGCCACAAACATCTGTATGTATTATAAATAAAGGTCTATTGACATGGTTTTTTATTTTAGTTTTTAAAAATGGAAGTCTCGCCTGTTTACCATAAATACAAGCTTCACATTTGTTATGTGTTGGTGTTATATTTAATATATCAGTCATGTTTTCTATCATTGAGTTGTTTTTAATTTGCATAAACTTTTGATGGCTTATATGGCCAAGCCGTTCATGCCACAATTGATAGTTAATATTAACATATTTATTAGTACTGATATTTAATTGACTTTCATTATTTACCATGTTTTGAACCGTAAAAATTATACAATACAGATTATTTAAGGGCTTACCTTTTAAAATTATTTCCTTTTTGTTTCGAATAGTGACGCCATCTGCATCAAATATGACCTTAAAACCGCTTTCTTGAATTTTTCGCACGGACAATAAATTGTGAGCAAGTTCCGGTGCATAAAGGACCTCCTGTAGTGTTCCGTTGAACCCAAGGTTTGTGGATACATTGATGGTCCCTCTCTTTGTTGCGTTGATGCTTGTACCAGATTTAGCGACTGCAATTTTCTTGGTAAAATTTAAATTTACAAAATTAGTAAAGACGTCATCTCTGTTAATTATATGATCGGTGGCACCCGAGTCCAGAATAAAAGTTATTTCACTTGGTTTATTTATGTCCATTTCATTGTTGGAAAACATAAATGCAAATCCGTCCGATCCGTTCGCACATTAGGCATTTGTTGGTATGGTGTGCAGGGTCCGGTTCCTATTTGTCTGGCCTTGAATTGTTTGTTTGTAATAAAAACAATCTCTTTTTTCATGATTCCGTCTTCCGCAATGATCACACTTTAGGTTATTTGTTTTATATTTATTGGGAGAAATTCTATTCCATGATTTATTTTTCTCTTTGTTATATTTGTAATTATTTTGCCATTTTTTATTGTTCTTTTTAAATGCAGGAAAACGTTTTTCTTTATTGTTAGAACCAGATGATTTAAAAAACTTCACTACTGAGCACTTTTAAACTTGTTGAATTGTCTTCGGCATTTAATTTAACTTCGTGATCTAATAATCTCGTTTTTACGAAAGATAAATTTAAATGTTCCTCACTTAACGTTTCTAACGCTGTTATTACACCGTCAAATGTAGTTGGAAGCGTTAATAATAAATGTGAAATTTTATCCATTTCATCTAGTCTTGCTCCAGCACATATTAATTCTGCAACTATTGTTTCAAATTGCATAAAATGTTGCAATAATGTAATATCACCTTGCAGTTTTAAATTTAATAAACGCTTACGCATTGCTAATTGAGACGCCAAACTTTTTCTTTCGTAGATTGTATCAAGGTTTATTAAAATTTCTTTGGCAGATATATGTTTGTCGGCAAAACCAAGAAATGAATCGCTCAAATATTCTATTATTGTGTTTTTTTTGCTAGTATGTTTTTCTTTGTCCATTCTTCTGTAATTTCCTCATTTTCTTCTTCTATGATATGTAATATTCCAAGTTCGGATAATAGAGATTTTATTCTGAACTTCCATACACCATACCGCTCACCATTAAATGGCACATTGTTTCTTTTATTCACTTTAAGTTCCATTACTAACTTTTAAAATTTTAAATGTTTATGTATAATAATAATTAAATTATAATACTGTTATATTAACACGCGAAGACCTGGGCCCATAACCTGTTGGAAAGGGCTTTAAATTAAACACAAATTTGTTTAATATTTATATTTAGAGTGTCGCAGCTCGTGTCTGGAATATAACTAACTATTTCTACATCATGCATACTGCATAGTATTACATTTCTACATCAGGGATTCCCCTGCTTATGGCCGGGAACAATGAGACCCTTTCTATGTGATTCCCCGTGATTCCCCGAATATATATTATACATCTACAATGTAACACGTACATATCAACAGTTTATACGTCATCTTAGAGCGGATCGACGAAATTGGAGATCGTCAATATCCGATTGTTAAACTGGAAAAATTTTAATAATGTAAGTACATAATATAAATTTGAATGTTTGATAATTCATTTAAGTTTTATTAAGTCATTTATTTATACGTGATACTTTAATTTCAGCTCAATCAACTAGTCGCCATCACCATCGGCAAATGATGTTAATATTTCAAAAAAGAAAAAAGAAATACAATTATTATATTATATATTATTATTTTTAATTTCATATCATCATTAATGTTTAATCTATGTAATAAATATCCATATTTTTCTAAAATTCATTAAAAACTATTATTCAAACTATATGATTTTTGTAAATGGTTTATTTTTCCTTATATTAATATCCGGTGTATATCTAGATAACCGCATCCGCAATGCACATATAAACTGAATGTAAGTATAAAAAATTAGTTACAACTAGAAATATGTCGAATCAAGGTTCAAGTTTAACTTGCGATAAATGTCAAACATTATTTTCAAGAAAAGATTCGCTGTATAAACATCAATTAGTCTGTAATAAATCAAATGACAATCAGTGTAAAATATGTTTTAAAAACTTTTCAAGATTTGATAATTTAAACAGACACTATAAAAAACATTTTGATAATATATTGTGCGAAACATGTGGCAAATTAATAAACGGGGGTGTTAAATATGTGAAACATATAAATGAGCATAATCCCGAAATTAAGAGCAGTAGTGAAGTGAAAACCATGACACAACCACTAGAAAATAATGAAGTTAAATTGTGCTGTGACGAATGTTGTGAAATATTTAATTCGAAACAAAAATATTATGGACACATGAGATCTAAGAAACATATGTTAAATGTAATGAAAGATAACGATGAGGAGTCTGATGTTATTATTGTTCGAACCGCATTTAAAAAACGAATAATATCTTATCGTCTTAAGTGTTCAAATAAGGAATCGGATATAATCACGTTTTTAAAAAATAAATCCGCAAAAGCATGTGAATTAATAAATGTATGTTTGGAAAAACACACAGCCCTAAAAATAAATTTAATTTTATATGCACACTATGTAAAAAATCCTACTGAAAATACTGATCATGGAGAAAATGAAGAAAATAATATGGAATTAAAATCATTTAATACGAAAAATGAAATAATAACCATCTCTACTGATTTAAATAGCATTTATAATAAATTTTGTGAAAAAATTAAAACTCAATCTGAAGAATTTCAGGTAAATAATAAATAATATATCAAATATGTATGTGAATATTATGAATATTAATTTTCTAGGATCGGGATAGTGGCTGGGCATTAGTATCCGTATCTTATCTCGACATTAATATTAACAAGTATTGTCCCATGCGCGCATCATCTTTTATTTAATTTACCAGATGACGTAAGACGTAAACACGCATGTGTTAACATTCAAAATACCGATGAAGCTTGTTTTGCCTGGGCTATCAATGCGGCATTGAATCCTGCAACTACCAATCCATATAGAACAACCAGCTACCCACACTATTCCGAACAATTGATTTTAACTGGGTTAGAATTCCCCCTAAAATTAAAAGACATTACAAAATTTGAATCAATGAACAATATATCGGTAAATGTTTATGGATCTATGCAATGTCATGAGGTGGTAGGTCCAATTTACTTCAGCAAAAATATTTGTGAACGACATGTTAATTTATTATTTATAGAGAAATTTAATAGAAATCATTATTGCTTGATAAAAGATATATCAAGATTAATAGCGTCTCAAATTTCTAAACATGAATATGCAACCCATTTATGCAACGGCTGTTTAACATTTTTCACTTCAAAATTATCACTAGATAAACACATATCTGAAGATTGCAATAAAATTTGTACAATATTACCTACAAATGAATTATTAAAAAATCACATTGGTGAAGAAGTTCCCGGAAATTTATTAAAATTTGAAAATTATAATAAAAAAATGAAAGTTCCTTTTACCGTTTATGCAGATTTTGAGTGTATGTTAAAACCTATACATACTTGTCAGCCGGATCCTTCAACATCATTTACAAATAAAACACATACTCATTCACCATTTAGTTTTGCTTATTACATTGTATGTTCATTTGATAATAATTTAAATAAATTTGTGACATACACGGGAGAAGATTCTCATAAAGTATTTATAGAGCGTTTAAGTGACGATGCAATAAATATTTATAATACTCATTTAAGTAAAGTAGTTCCAATGAAACCATTGCCCATAGACAAAAATATATTACTAAATACTGCACTTAAATGTCATATATGTGAGGGTGTGTTTGAAGAAGGACATGAAAAAGTACTGGATCATTGTCATTTAACCGGAGAATTTATCGGTATTGCACATAAACAATGTAATTTAAATTATAAAATTCCTAAAATGATTATAATTTTTTCTCATAATTTAAGTAATTATGATGCTCATTTATTCATCAAAGAATTTGGAGTTAATAATGAAAAAATTGACATAATTCCTCAAACAATAGAAAAATATATTTCTTTCACAAAAAATTTAACGGTTGGAAAGTATCTTGATAAAAAAGGTAGAGAGTGTAATGTACATTTGAAATTAAGATTTTTGGATTCTTTGCGATTTATGAATTCAAGTATAGAAAAACTATCAAGTAATTTAGAACCGCATCAATTTATTCATGTAAAAAACCATTTTCCTCGAGACGATCATTTTAAATTAGTTACTAAAAAGGGCGTATTTCCTTATAATTATATTGATGGTTATCAAAAACTTTTTGAAAAACAATTACCTGAGAAAGACGAGTGTTTTAATAGTTTAACCAATTCACACATTTCCAACGCAGAATATAAACATGCAAGTCAAGTTTGGAAAAAATTTGAATGTGTAAACTTGAAAGACTATTCGGATCTATATCTCAAAACCGACACATTATTATTAGCAGACATCTTTGAAGCGTTTAGGTCTCTATGTCTAAAAACATATAATTTAGATCCCGCACATTACTTTACTGCACCTGGCTTAAGCTGGAATGCTATGCTTAAGTATACAAAAGTAAATTTAGAACTGCTCACCGATATTGAAATGCATCATTTTATCAAACGTAATATTCGTGGTGGTATTTGTCAATGTTCACTACGTTATGCAAAAGCTAACAACAAATATATGCATGATTATGATTCAACAAAACCATCCAAGTTTTTGTTTCATGAAGATTCAAATAATTTATATGGTTGGGCTATGTCTCAACGTCTACCTTGTGGTGGGTTTAGATGGCTTACTCAAGATGAAATTCGTAATTTTAATGTAACAAATATTTCAGATGATTCTCCAACAGGATATTATTTAGAAGTAGATGTTGATTATCTCGAACATTTACATACGCATCACAATGATCTACCTTTTTTACCTGAAAATATTATTCCACCAAATTCCAAATTCAAAAACACAAAGCTTATTGCAAATTTGAACAATAAATCTAAGTATGTTATACATTACAGACATTTACAATAAGCTGTAGAAAATGGTTTAAAAATCAAAAAAATCTATAGAGTCCTAATGTTTAACCAAACAGATTTCCTTAAAAATTATATTGATTTAAATAACAATTTGAGAAAAAATTCAAAAAATGAATTTGAAAAAGATTTTTTTAAGTTAATGAACAACTCCGTATATGGAAAAACTATGGAAAACGTTGATAAAAGAGTTAATGTAAACCTAGTTAATCATTGGAACGATATAGGTAATAGAAGGGGTGTACAAACTTTGATTGCAAAACCTAATTTTAAAAGTATAACAATTTTTACGGAAAATTTAGCTGCTATTCAATTACAACGCCTTAAAGTAATATATAACAAGCCTATTTATATAGGATTTGCTGTACTAGAACTATCTAAAATTTTAATGTATGACTTTTTTTATAATTATTTATTGAAAAAATATAGTAATAATTAAATTAAGCTTTGTTATATGGATACTGACAGTTTTGTATCATCAATTGAAACATCTGATATATTTGATGATATAAAAAAAGATTTACACTTATTTGATACTAGTAACTACAGTTTTAATAATCCTTATAGCATACCATTACAAAATAAGGGTGTGCTAGGTTTAATGAAAGATGAAAATCAGGGTAGAATATTGCGCAAGTTTGTCGGAATCAGGGCTAAAGCATATGCATCAAATGTCGAAAATGAAGAAAAATGGAAAAAGAAAATTAAAGGTATTAAGAAATGTGTTGTACAAAATAACGTATCGAGCACAGACTTCAAAATGTGTTTATTTAACAAAAAATTAATATACAAAAAACAAAATCTTTTCAAATCAATTAAGCACACTATATTTTCAATAACGCAAAATAAATTAGCATTATCACCTTATGACGATAAGAGATACATCTGTACAAACGGTATTGACACATTAGCTTGGGGTCATCACGATATTCCTTTAATTTAAGTTTTTGATTTATATAATTTTTTTTATTTTAAGAAGAAACAACTTTTGTTTATTATAATAGTTATTGTGTAGTTTTATATTATTTTTTCTCTCTTCTTTTGATACTTCTAAAGGTAAGTAAATAAAATTAGAGACAACATATTTATTTATTATAAAATTTATTTATTTTTATATATAAGTACACTTAAATTACAAAGTAATTATTTACTTAACAGTTATTATTATTATTATTATCATTTAAATAAGCACAAATTTGTTTAACATTTTGAAAAGAACATCTACTAAATTCATCTAAGTGATTAACGCAGAAATGAGTACATTTTTCAAACTTTGGTGCGTTAGTTTCACCTTGAAGGTTTAATACTGTAAAATTTGGAAAATAACGTTTCAAAAAATCTTCTTTTTGGTGCCCCTTGACTACACAAGTTACATTGACAAAGTTCTGGGTAAATCCATAGAAGATGTTTTCAATTTCTGTCATATCGACATGTCCACCGGAATATTGAATTGAATGATAGTTGTTTTTCAACCATCTGGCTTGGATTTTTTCTTTTGATGTTTAAAACGAATATTCGATTGTTGGCTTCATCAAGTAGGTGTGAATATTTTTGTAATTTGATGCAATGCTTTTTTCCTTAGGTACAAACTGTTCTGCAACTATAAATCCTTGCATATCGACTGCTAGTACAATCATGATTATTTTTTATTTATAATAATAAACTGTACTCGTCAATGGTATGTACTCTACTAAATTGAGCACAGAGAGACGCCACTGTTACAGTAGTCTGTACTCGATGAAGTTGTCTTAGAAAGAATAAGTGAAATTTTTCTACGATGATCCGCTTTCAGTAAGAGTTCCAATGTGATTGATATCTTTTTAATTCTACGCTGAAATTGCAGTCTATCTCGAGCTTCAGATATCCATTTGCTACCGCTTCTATAATAGTTATCTTCTTCTTCCGGCAAGTAAATAATGGTTGACTCGGGTTGGGTGAAACTCACTCTCCTTGCCATCAAACAAGTCTGCGAACTAATCCAGATAACGGTCTGTACTCGACCACACTATCGTATAATATGAGACAATATGCTCTGGTATTGTCTTGAAACGCATGATGTCCCTCCATCTCAATTTTCAAATCAATTGTGGATGATTTTATGCTCTCGTTTTGCTTCAAAACGTCAAATACATATAACATGCGAGCTTTAAATTGTGCGTAGGTTAACATCGGCTGATTAAAACGTCCATAATAACTGCTTTGAAACTTTGTGTATGCATAATAAGAAGCAGTGTATTCACCGTTCAGCACATCTTGATTTAATTTATCATTGGGATAAGACTCCGAATTCAAATACACGGTCAAATTTCTAATTGAGCAATGATCGAAATGGCTTGCATTTTTATCTTTTTTCCCCAATTTATCCTCTTGAAATGCAAATATTACATACCGAGGTTTTTCTAGATGGGTTGAGGTTTTGACTAACCAAACATCTTTATCGGTTTTTCTGAGAGATGGTAATTCGTGTAAATCCCATCTGCAAAATGGTATCAAAATAGGAGCATCTGATTGAATTTTGGTCAACAATTGTAATTTTACTTCATCGCTCGGTTGAATATGTAGTATGTGCCATTCGATTTTGTCTATGCTAATCTTGGGGTCTTTAGTGGTTGTATAACAGTTTATATCAGTTGTAGCCCTCTGTAAAATTAACTCCTGTTTTACATTTACCATAACTTTTTTGCAATCTACAGCAAACCCTAAAAGACATTTGAGAGGTAAAATTGCGTAAAACTTTTGGTTTGTATCAAAATAGGTTTTCATTCCGGAGTCTAACGTCTCATTCCATCCACTCAACTCCAAACTTCTCAGATCTTCCTTGCTATACGAGATGTATCCCTTAATTGTAGTGGTAATTCCCACATCTTTAGTTTTGTCGACTTCTACTCTATTAATGTTATAACTAATTTCTATAAAAAAAAATGCCCAAGCATTTGAGGTCCATTTAAAATTAGCGTCAGCAGGATTACTGGTTTTACCGAAGATGTATAGATAGCTATTGGAAGGCAGCGTGAGTATATCTTGTTGTTGTATTATAATGCGAATTTCATCGTTGTTGTTGAACGATTGTGTTATCGGTTGATAACTATGAAATTCTTCCTTAACAATGGTCTCGTCTTCTCTGAATTTTTCTAAAATACCTAGTTTCTCCATTTTACTTTGTAACCCAACGACGTGAGTCTTAACAGATCGTGACGTGTTAGTCCTATCGATGACGAACGACGAGTGATATTTTTAATGGTTATCATCGCTCCTTTATTAGGTTCCGAATTGTGAAATTGAATTCCCATTACGATTTTAATTCGAGTCTAACTAAAAGGTTTTCTCCTCTAAAATTTACAGGCAACCCGTTTTGGTCTTTAAGAGTTATAGTAATGTTGTCGATGGTATGCACATTCACCCGCAAATAATAAATATTTCGTGGTTCTATGTTAAGAGCAAATCCCGGATCGACCGAAGGTGAAAACTCAAAAATTGTATGTGATAATTTATCACCGTAATAGGCACCCGTCACAATATAACACTCAAGTCTAATGCTTGACACTTTTATAATTTGAACGGGTAGATCAGATAAATACAAGTTGTTTGCTTTTAAAATTTTACTGGAATACCCGAATAATGTACCGATACTGTCGGACGGTGAAAAGTCTATGTCGTATTTACACAAAATCTCGCACTTTAAGGTATTATTGTTTGGTTTTAGGCTAATTAGCGATTTGTCGTCTGTGTCCTTGTTAGTTGATCTATCTTTTAGGATGGATTGCAAATACGTTTTGATATCGGTAATTTCATAAGAACCGGTGGGTATCTCAATTACTTTATCACCGTTATGCTTGTAGTAAAACTTATTACAACCGTCATCTATATTGGGAATAGTGTTGAAAGATTGAAAACCAATCAGACCTAAATAATAATTTTTGTTAGGGTCTAATTCAATTGGTGGATAATAATTCTCTGAGAGCACGCTATTATAACTTTGCAGAGTAAACGTTTGAGACATGACTGCGTGTGATTTTATAATCTACAATCGTATTTATACTAAAAATTTCAAACACAAATGGCCGCAGTTAAATGTATTAAAACCTGTTATGGTTATATGTTATTTCACTACCTCGAAAATATTTTAAGAGTTCTTTTGGGGGAGAAAGATCACCAAAACTGTCAAAGTATTTTACGAAATTTCCACGTTTCTTGTATTTAACCCAATGCGTACCGCTCCCTCTCACACGATCGAGATTAACAATACCGGACTCGTTTTTATGTGGTCGAATCGGTAAGGTATCACGCATAAAGACTCCTCTAAAATATGATATTTTTGCTTTAAGTGCAAACATGTTTATGTCTTTATCGGTTAGCGGGCGTCGAGGTAGCGAACTTAAAAGTTTTTTGATTTTTGAAGATAGAGTCCTAATCCTTTTTTATACGGTTTCAAATAGAGCCCGTTCCCCGCTTTTCCACCAAGAGCAATAGCTTCCATAGTTTTATTATGACGTTGAGATTCACTAAACTTTTTACGAGCGTCTGTGGCGTCGTTCACCGCTTTTGCGATACCGGATGCACCACCCGCAAGCGCACCCAATGCGCTAAGACCTGCAAAAATAGGTATCAATGGTAGGATACCACCGACTTTAGGTACTGGAATTATACGAGGTGTTCGAATTTTTTTCTTTCCACCAACTTTGCATACGGCAAATTTTGCCGCATTAAGGGCTCTGTGTGATCCTTCAGTTATACCATTCTTTTGCTTAATTTTATTTTTAAATCCTTTTAGTGCATTTTTTGCCTTCATCATAAATACGCTTCGCAATGCAACTTTCTTTACTCTTCTTTTCGCAACTTTCTTTCCTCTTTTTTTTTTTTGATGACATACCCATACCTAATTTTCTTTTCACTCTCATTGCTGTCGTCACCGCAAAAGCGCTTGCTTTTTCACCCAACGATGCGTCTGAAGATTTGACTCTTTGCCAAGCAACCTCCGCTAGCTGTTTATCTGCTACGTGTCTATCACTTAAATTTTTATGTTGTGAATATGCGATATCGTGTAGTTTACATGCGGCGTCTAACTTGTTTACGCCCGGATCACCTCTTTGCAAACGCTTTTTTAATTTTGTACCCGGTCCACAGTATTGATACCCTGGTAGATGTAATTCAATGGGTAACTTATTTATAAAAGAATTGATAATACCTGCACCGCGATACAAATGCATTTGAAAGATTTACTATGAAGCGCTTCTATTTATAACCTAGATCCAAACCCCATTTTATGTCATTACGATGAAAGTGGTCAAGCAGAAAAAGTCGTTACCGATTGTGAACATGGATGAGTTTGTCTCGGGAATGGGTTTGACGGCGGAGATGCGTCACGGTGAATTATTGCCAAATTCGGTACGAGCCCTGATTTGTGGACCGTCCAATTGTGGAAAATCAAACGCAATGTTAAGTTTATTGTTTAGTGAAAACGGATTACATTTTGAAAACATTTATATTTACTCGAAATCGTTATATCAACCAAAGTATCGTCTATTGGAAAACGTTATGAAGTCAATACGAAAAATAAAATATTTTCAATTCAAAGAAAATGAGGAAATTATGAGCCCTGAGAATGCCAAACCAAATTCAATCTTTATTTTTGATGATGTTGCATGCGACGGTCAAGAGAAAATCAGAGAATATTTCAGCATGGGGAGACACAATAACATCGATTCATTTGATTTATGTCAGACTTATACACGAATACCCAAACACTTGATACGTGATAATGCCAACTTTATCGTATTATTCAAGCAAGATGAAATTAATTTTGAAACACGCGTTTACAGATCATGTGAGCAGCGACATGGATTTTGAAAAATTTAAAAAAATCTGTAGACTGTGTTGGGCCGATAAATACGGATTCATAGTAATAAACAAAGATTGTGATCCGAATAAGGGCAGATACCGCAAGTGTTTCGATCGTTATATAATTGTTGAAAATTGATTATAACAATCAAATGTACGCAAGTGATTGAATGAGCATGACGGACAATGCGGTTAAACATCGACTGATCAATATTAAAAAGGCTATAAGAAGAAAACTGTTTGCCATAAAAATAAACCGATCAGAAAAGGATGAATTTTTGAACAAAACATATAAGCCGTTATTGGAACCTCTGAAAGAAATTATTACTCACAGTCGAGCAAATAAATATATAGTTAAAGTGCCTGTTCAGCGAAAAAGAAAATTAGCAAAATGGCATGGCATCTCAAAGCGTGAAGAGGATTATGAAGAAGAGCCTTATGATGAACATGATGCCAACGAATTTCACACACCTCTTCGCAGACCGCATGAGAGTGAAGAGGAATCACATGACGACGAAGAGATAGCTCATAAACCTCTTCATGAATCTCATAAATCTCTTCATGAGGCTCATAAACCTCTTCATGAGGTTCATAAACCTCTTCATGAGGTTCATAAACCTCTTAGCAAACCTCATGAAGACAAAGAGGTAGCGCATGGTGCCGAAGAGGTACCTCATGGATCAAATAAAACAGAATATGTGGATGCGGCTTATTTGGATACCTTTCAGGACTTGCCTAGAAAATATGTCAAAAAAAGATTTTCAGATGATCGAAAACTTGATGAGTTCACCGGTATAAATATCGATATTCATACAAAAAAGTGGACGATTGGAAATTATAATGTTGAGCTGGTCGATGGTAAAAATTTTAAAAATGGTGATTCTGTGTACGTTGGAACTAAAGGCTTGTATGAACTTCTCTTTATGAAAGAACCCGACGATCAAATTTATAACGAAAATGATTTGAAAAACTATAAAACAATATTAGAAAAAACACATGCATTACACCGCAATTACGATCCAAAGAATCAAAAACAGGGTTCAAAAAGTAAAAAATATACAGAGATTATTAAGCCCATGTTTAAAAATCGATCACCGACATATACAAAACCTCGCAATAATTCAACCGGCTCTTAGACCAGCGGCAAAGGTTTTGATTCTAAATTGCAAGTACAACATACTCCCACGCAATACAAGTATTGGAACAATTTAAGCAAACTTGTTGATAGGTTGTGTTTATTGCACGCATCGAGGAATGCTGGGAATAATTCGCACAATAATGAGATTGCTTCAATCGAGGAGGAACTGCGAGAAGAAGATGTAATTTTTTAATAAATACAAAGCACGCTCTTCTCTATAGATCACACGCATTATGAGCATCGATAAGTTCGGACGTCATTCATCGCAGATTAAAATAAATAAACCATTAACGGCTGTAAGAGGACCGCCAGGTATTGGATTTAAACGTGATGCTGATGGACATTTCAACCTTGATGATAAAAGAATAAAATATTTGCAATTACCGATTAATGAAAGCGATGCCGCAAACAAAAAATATCATACACATCATTTAAAAATATTAATTCAAAAGTTAATTTAGTTATTGAAAGTATTCCGCAAATTATAAACTCAAAAATTTTACTAGTAAAAGAGGATCTGGCGGTGAAGATTAAAAGTTTATCCAGAGATTTCGAAGCGTATAAAAATACATCAAATCATGAAATAGAACAGCTTAAAAATAATATGGATATAAAATGGGAACAGTTTAAAAATGATTTAAATACGCTATTATTAAGTCAAACAAACAGCATCAAACAGTTGATTGCTCCATTAAAGAGCCCTTCAAGTCAAAATGAGTAAAGAGGATGTAGTGCGAGAGTTACACAAACCGGCAAGAAAGAATTTTGCTCGAAGACGAACGATACTTAAAGGTGTTGACGATCTGTGGCAAATAGATCTTGCCGAGTTTCAATTATTCTCTCGTGAAAATAAAGGATATAAATATATACTTGTAGTGATTGATTGTTTCTCAAAATACGCCTGGACTGCACCCATAAAAAATAAAACCGGTGTGATTGTAGCAGAAACCATGAAGAAAATATTGAAAAATACCGACGGACGGACCCCAAAAAATATTCAAAGTGATCATGGCAAGGAATTTTATAACAGTCAATTTTCTGCATTAATGAAAAAATATAATATTAATCATTACTCAACATATACGATCATGAAAGCCGCCATTGTCGAGCGTCTAATCCGTACGCTAAAAGATAAACTATACAGACAATTTAGTTTGCGTGGGCGTTACAGCTGGTATGATATTTTGAACAAGGTTACGCTAGAATATAACAATCAACGTCACCGTACAATAGGAATGCGACCAGCTGATGTACTCCCGGGCGGAGATAAGGAAACTATGCTATTGAAAACCGTCTATTCGCATATAAAAATTGCAGGAAAAGGGAATTTCCGAGTGGGTGATATGGTGCGTCTGAGTAAACAAAAAACGCTTTTTGCAAAAGGATACACACCCAATTGGACAACTGAATTATTTAAAATTATTAAAATTAAAATTACCAGTCCAGTGTCGTATTTATTGGAAGATGAAAAAGGAGATCCTATACAAGGAGCTTTTTACGCTGAGGAATTGCAGAAAACATCAAATCCTAAGATATATTTAGTGGAAAAAATATTGCGAAAGAAGGGAAATAAATTATTTGTAAAATGGTTAGGTTTTGATGCTTCGCACAACAGTTGGATTAACAAACAAAATGTATTATAATTCTTTAAATATAAATAATATATTTAAAAAAATATTTCAGTGTTTCATTTGCAGTTCCACCGTAAACACGTATAAAATGTATTATTTTTTTTACGTTTTGATAATTACATCTTTGGTTAAAAGTGATAATTTTGCTATAAATTATTTAAATCGATTTGGATATTTAGATTTACCCGAAAATAATTCGGTATTAAATATTATCTCGGATAATGACGTGGCAGAAAGTCTTGCACTTTTTCAAGAGTATTATAAGCTACCAGCAGATGGAACATTAAATAATCAAACCTTGGAATTAATGAAACGACCGAGATGTGGAGTACGCGACAATCCTATACCGTACAATCTTGTCAATACTAAATGGGAAAACGTAAACCCGATAAAATGGCATTTCTATTTGGCTAATAGAACGTTAATCAATATCGCCAGCGTTGCATTTAAAGTTTGCGAAAAACATATACCCATTAAATTTGTTTGAAGTATTATAAATTATAACATTGTTATTTCAATCGGTAAACAATATCATTATTGTGTTAATTCGGGTTTGCCTTGTAGAGATCAATTTGATGGTAGAGGTCAAGTTCTTGGACATGCATATTATCCAAATAAAAACAAAACGTTAGAGATTCATCTGGATCAAGACAAAGATTGGGATTTAAGTTTGAGAAACTCAAACTTTTCAAGTAAAAGAAGCATGTTAAGAGTTTTAATACACGAAATTGGACACACTTTGGGTATTGATCACAGTTCTAATCATGATGCAGTCATGACTTCATTTTATACAAACTTTTCTTTAAACGAAGATATCATTCTTAGTAAAGATGATATATTGGCTGTACAGAGTATTTACGGCGAACCAACTATAGAAAAAACCTCATCTTCAATTAATCCCACAACAACAACAACAGCAACAACAAATACTGCAATAACAAGAACAACTATTACTCAAAATAAAATAATTACAGAAAAATCAAATGTTAAAACAACTTATCCTACTGCAAATTCTTCATCTGCGATCGAGCCCGTAAATCACCCTGATTTATGTAATGTATCAAAAGATGTGAATACATTTTTAATAGTTAATGATAGAATATATGTATTTTATAACGAATGGTTTTGGGTGAAGGGATTAAATGTTATTTCATACGGGAAACCCCAGTTAATAACAGACTGGTTAAATTTTCTGAAACCAACTTTTAAAAAAATAAATGCAATATATCAGCGACCTAACGGACAGATAGCATTATTTGACGATATACATATACATATTTTTGATTTCCCATCGTTAAAACTTCATGCATCACATTTACAATCTCAATTACATCGTGGAATTGTAACTGCCGCTGTAAATACGTACACTGGACGAACATACGTGTTTTACGAAAGTGGTGTTTACCTAGAAGTAGACGAATGCGGACATTATCTTAAAATACATAAGATTGGATATACTCAAGATTTCTACGGGTTACCAAAATCAATCAGCAGCGCATTCCGTTACACGAATGGATTATTATATTTTTTCAATAAAAATATGTATTATGAATATAATGAATTTACATCATCAATGGTAAAAGCTAATAAAAAAGATCTATCAATGTTTTCAATTAATTGTCCCACTATAGGAATACTTCAACAACTAAAATTACTGATATCGCGTCTAACCTCAAATTTTGATGAAAATTAGTTTAACTTACCTTTTCTCATTTGTGATGTAATTATAACCTGAAAATTGTATGTAAAAAATTCTGATGTAATTGAGATAAAATAAAAAAAATAATTAATTATAAATATATTAGTTTTATTTAATGAAGTACTTTTCATATATTTTATATAATACATAAGACAATATAATTATACTAGTTAGTAACAAACATATTCCAAAAGTCAGAGTTAAATTTACGCAATCATTTACATCATTTGTGATTATTAATTGTTTCGTCAAATTTATAATGATACGATTTTTATCGAGGAACATAAAAGTTGCATTCATCACATTGGACACTCCAGGGATCGTGCTGGCGTTGATTTTGAATGTTCTTGGATGAGTGGTATTGTCGAGGTGCATCATTTTCTACTCCAAAGGCCAACTATCATTGATTCCTCTATCGATGGCGGTTATGTAGCATTGTCTGACATCTTTAGGTTTCGTGATGAATAAAGTTCCATTAAGTAAAGTTGATAATAGTATGAATGCGGTGCTATTCATTTTCGGTGCTGTTGACACTTTTTATAATTGCTCGGTAATCTTGACACTTTTTGCAGATACACTTTTCTGCGATGCATCTAAAACAGTTTTTTATGGGTGGAGGCGGTCCGTCTATGTGGTTCTCATCAGTTGGAAGGTTGTAATGCTTATGACAGGGAAGTCTTATTTGGAAATATAAATCATTTTTACATTTTTAGGCAGGAAGTCCCACAATCTTTCCAAATTTAGTCCATATAGCGATCGCAAATATTTTTCAGGCAGATATTTTACATATTCACCAGTTAACTTGTTTTCATCATACAATTCAATGGCTTTATTTATATTTTCAAATAAACTTCTCTCGACTTCGCTAATTTCATCGGAGCTGTATCCCGCCGAGTTTTGCACACAGTTGCTTTTGCAATTCATAATCACAAATAATTTTCTTAACATATATAATTTGTTGCATATGTCTTTCCAATTGATTTCGCAAATACACTTTTTTATGTATAATGGCTGTTTTTATAACCATTATATACAACTGACACCTTCCAGATAGTGACTACAACTGAGGTGGTTACGGTATCTGCTCCCAATCTTTATTTAATTGTTGAGCCCTTTCCAAGTCCGATAACAACTTGTTATAATTGTATACAATTATTTCACGCATGCATTCTATGTTTTCATAGTAACAATTCTCGGCAATCGTCTGTAAAATTTTCAAAAGTGTTTCAATGTCTTGTTTGCTTTCTGCAGCAAGTCTCGTCAGACATGTGTTGTAATATTCAAAGAAATGCAGTTTACTTAATCGTTCTAAACGAAATTCAATTAAATCGGTCACATTGAAAAGTTTATCAATTGCGGTTTTATTTAATAAAATGGTAACACCTTTTCTCTCGATACCAATAACATTATTTTTTTTGCATTTTGTTAAATCTAAATAACAATCTTCAAATATGTTTATTTTTGGTTTAAAGTTGTCGGGCTCTTCCTTAACAATGTTTTTGTTTTCTTGACATCTGCATGATGAACAACGCCTTCTTTTCTTATTGTAAGGCTGTTTTTGCAAGCTGGTTTGAATAATGCTTTTATATTTTAATAACTCATTCCATTCGACGTGTATAAATGAGATATTATTCACTCTGACAGTTGATGATGATATCCTGATGCAATGATAAAATCCACGTGCGGGGCTCAAACCGACAGACACTTTTAAATTTTTCCCCAGTGGATAATGTATTTCGTTGATTAAACGAGCTTCATTTGACACTTTTTTTTCATGATCATCTAACATGTTGTTTATAAAATTGTCTACAAAGTTACTGCTTTCGTCTTCGCTACTACTTTCGATAGAAATGCACGGTACATCAATATCGTTGAACATCTTTCTTAATACTGAATTTATGAAGAATGAATTTTATCCAACAATACTTCTATTAACTCGATTATGATTGCTCGATTAAACCTCAATTATGATTGGTCGATTAAAATTGTTAAAATAATTTATATAAAATAATAATATTTCTTCAAAGTTGTGTCTAGATCTACATGCATTCTTATGGAAAAGTGTGACTTAATCGCACATTTATGCAAAATAACATTGCTTCTTATGTAAAACCACACATTATATTTTTAATATTAGTAATTTTTTTATCAAATTGTGCTTCCGCCTTAATTTAATAATTTAATTATTTCGAGAAATCGTAAATCATTTCTTTACCTTTTGCTTCGACGGAAGTGTTTCCGTTCCAGCTTTATCAATTATACGTTTCCGCCGAAGCACGATAAAGATTCAAAATTCATTAAGTGAGTAATTGCAGGATTAAATGTATCCGAACGCGCATCGAGTTTCGCACAACACATTTTGCGTCGAGCGATGACTCATCTATTCCGTCCCTTACGCTCGGACGCTATCTTCGTTAGGGATGGTCCTAGAGCCGTTCTGACCAGAGATTTGATTTTTCGAGCCCCCACCCTGTCGTAGTGCCGTTTTGGCTTTCCCACCGTTATGGCTTATAGTGCCCTTTTGGCTTTCCCACCCTTATGGCTCTTAATGCCGTTTTGACTTCCCACCCTGTCGTAGTGCCGTTTTGGCTTTCCCACCCTTATGGTTCTAAATGCCCTTTTGGCTTTCCCACCCTTATGGCTCTTAGTGCCGTTTCGGCTTTCCCACCCTTATGGCTCTTAATGCTCTTTTGGCTTTCCCACCCTTATGGCTTTACCCCATGGCTCCCCCTTCACCCCACATCCACACGCATTATGTCATAGTGGTGGGAGGTATTTCGCTCATTCTCGTTACGTTACCATAGGCCAATCTACATGTTAAAAAATGAGGTGGAGGTTGTTCCAGAACCGGCTGTTCTACTCTACTCATTAAATATCTAGAGTAAGTTTTATATGGTAAGTATGAACAAATAAAATAAACTAATTCAATAATTAATTAATTATTATTATAATATGCTACTTATAATTTATTTTAATATCATTATAATATTATTTTGATAAACAATTCATAATCTAAATTTATAGTAAATAAACATATAATACTAGATATCAAACATATGATTTAGTAGTTTTATAGTAAACGTAAATAATATCAAAATATGAGTTATTTTAGTTTCCTGATAAAAATACTATTATTATTTAACATGTCACTAGCCTTATAGTAAACGTGAAATGATATTAAATATGAGTCATTTCATTACCTGACTAAACGCTATCATCGCTTATTTTAATTTTGATAAAAAGCAAATTTCATAATCAGAATCAAATATTTAAAATCATATAGGTATCTAAATTTATTGTAAACATAATTACTAGATAGATAGATACCATTCATATGACTAACCGCTCCTCTTAAACCCACCACTCCACCACCTGCAGCCGGCTTCATGCCCTTGGCCGCTTCCTCCTGCTGCCGGCCGCTTGTAGCCGGCCCCTTGCCGCCGGCCGCTAGCAGCATGCTGCCACCCCCTTGCCGCCGCCGGCTCTCGCCCCCTTTTGCCACTTTATAGCAGCTACCGGCTCCCAACAATAACCTTACGCCATCTAGCGCCAGCCACCGCAACCGCTTGCACCAGTCACAATTGTCTCTCTCACACACATGAGACGGCAAATGAGGATCGTGGAGTTCCAGAACCCGGTTATTTACTCTACTCGTCTGATTTACAATTCTCATTATGCTTCTAAATCTGTAATTAAACTGATCAATTATGCAATTTTCATAGAATATATAACTATGACTACATTCTTTATTATTATTTAATATCATGTTAACTTATAAAAAAAGACCAATCGTGCAAAAAAATTACCGGACGTGGATTTGTCAACAATTTAATTAATAAAGTTCTTTGAGAATTCCATATATTGTCGATGACAAAATATGTGTGTCGGCATCAGCCCTGCATTGGGCTTTCAGCCCGCCGTAAAAATCTGGGGTGCTCGAGGCCAGCTGGTAATGTCCGTCAAAGAATGGATCGAGTTTTTAAATATTGATCCGACAACTATGGAAATTGGCCGCCCTGTGATGTTTGGAGCGGATACAAGCATCGAGAGGACTCAGTACAAAGATTTCGAGGTGGAATGCCGAAACTTTAAAGTCATTTTATCTCAGGTTACATTGTATAACTTAACTCAGTTGAGACAGGTGATTAGATGTAAGCTAGATCTTGTACAAAAGTTAAAGTTATAGGAGCATTATGATGGTATGATGCGTTCATGCCTGAAGATGAAGGGGGGCTTGTATTTTAACATAACGTCATTAATGTACGCAAATCAAAGTACAAAAAATATATTGTTAATGAACGAATGTTTATATTTCCATTTTAAGCAGATGAATTACGATTTTGAAATAATGAAAATATTGTAATATATAAAAAAACTTAGGACATATAAAGGATTAGAGCGACGATGGTTCAGTAGAGAGAGAGAGAGAGAGAGATAAGAGGTACCGTCAACGTCGCACCGGCATCAAAAAAATATAAAAAGAACCTAGCGCAGAGTCGTTTGCAGAAGTTGTATGAGAAATATACCATCAAACTTCAAGAAAAAAAAAAGGGACATTGTTGCTGCAAAAAAGGAATTGGAGCATTGCAAGTCGGTGATAGAGCTCTGCAATCTTTTTACAAAAATAAAAATATAAGATAAACGCAACATTTATTTTATTATATGTCTTGGCAAAAAGCATTTTATTTATTTCTAAACAGAAAAAATCAAGATTCTGCTACATATCCGGCGAGACCAAGGACGTCGCCAATCCGCTGCACTGGGAAGCCATGAATCTAAGAAACGAGACCAGCCCGAGAACGTTTCAAATCAATAAAACTCTTATTCCCGGAGTGGAGTTGAATTTAATGAATCTGACATTTATGTTCCTGGATAAGAATCGAAGAACCCAAATTATTTCTCGAGCATTAATAATTGAAGACCCGGATTTTGTTATAGAATTGCTTTCAATTTTTTTTTACATTTTTAATTATTATATTTATTTTGTTGCTTATATTAACAACTTATGTAATTTATAAATTGTGGATTAAATATTATAAAAAGTAATTATATAGTATTCTTTAATTATCTAGGCAACCAACATTGCATGCTAAAATAGCGTGGGAGTAATAATATCCCAAAACAAAAAAGTTACGTAGTTGCCCGATGGTCTAGTTGGCTAAGCTGTTGCCTTTAAACACAGTGTTGCCGTTTTCATAACAATTGTATTTTTTCATTTTTTTTTTTTTTTTTTTAGGACGTAGTGAGTTGTTTGCTCTCAACAAGTGGCCCTTAAGAATAACTTACGCATGGTAATACCTTCCGGTTTTCTTCTCTGCGCAAATCCTGTTGTTTTAATGTCCCTGTCTAAACTAACCTACATTTGGTGCTAGTTTGAGGCGGGCTGGTTTTTGCTTCGCGGATTTTCACGCATGATCTGCGGCACGCATGCTGTCCCCGGCCCCTCTCTCCCTATAGCCCCTACCTTTGTCTGTCTCTTTTGTCATTTTGCCTTTTCTTATCTGCACTGGTATCTACCTCTGCATTCTCTTCTTTCTCCCATCTTTGTGTTATTTACTCTAATTATATAATTTGTTCTCAGATGTGCTCTTAGCTTACTAAGGTCTTCGTTCACTTTTTCTTTATCGTATCCCCTCTCCTTCATGAATAATTTATGCAGTTCCATCAGTTGTATTCCTTTTGGCAGTCCTAGATTTGTAACTTTTACCTCCAGTGATATCCTTGTATCTCCATCAGGAATTACTTCTTCATGTCCTCTCGTTGCCAGGTATATTCTGACTATCTGAAAGCGTTCTCAGTCATCCTCGAGATGGCATATCTACCATTTGGTATTTGCCTTGTTATTTCTGTTATTCTGCTTTCCTTCAATATTTCTTTTCTCCATCTCCTTATCTCTGCAATTTCGTTTGGTATCGTAGTCTCTGTAAATGTTCTTCTTTTTTCTTCTGTTTCTTGGTATGCACAATTGTCATGTCCTTTCTTATTTTTTTCTTTTTGATCTTTTTCTCTGTTTTCTTGTTTCCATTTAGCTTATCTCATCTCTTTCCTTTCTCTTCTATGGCTTTTAGTTTGTGTGTTTGTTTCCATTGTTTGTTTTTCTATATTCTTCTATTGTCAAACTCTTCAATATTTTTTTTAGTACACTTGTTGCAAAGTTTCTTAACGCCCTCCATTTATTTTCCTCTTTTAAGCATTTGTTAATGATTGTTCTTTTATCCGCTTTGCTTCCTAGTATATATTCTAGTTTTTTTCTATCTTCCTCCCACGCCTCGCATTCTACTAGAGTGTGTTCTTCGTTATCGTGTGTTTCTTCTAGACAAAATGTACACCTTTCTTCTTCATTTATTTTTTTAATTTCTTGCAAGAATTTTTCAAATGCTCCGTGCCCGGTCAGTATTTGTATTGTATAATAGCACGTCTCGGGTTTCTTCTCTACCCATTCTTTTATGTCTGGGATTAATTCTCTCGTCCATTTCCCCTTTTCTCCTGTATCCCATTTTCTCTGCCATCTTTCCATAGTCTTCTCTCTTGCTCTTTTTTACTCGTTCCTTCTTTTACAAGTTTTTTTATTTCTATTCTTTCCTCCACCATCATATCCGCGGGAGGTGTTGCCGCAATTACCTCTACTGCCTCTTGTGACACTGTTCTGTAAGCTCTACAAATCCTTAGCGAGCTTGCTCTTGTGGCTCCTCTTACTTCCTTTCTGTTTTTTTTTTGTTTTCATGGCTTCTCCCCATGTTTCTGCGGCGTACAGCAATTTGCTTCTTGCTGCCGTTGCTATTAGCCTTCTGCTTTCTTCTCCTGGACCTCTGTTGTTTGGCATAAGTCTACCAAGCTTTCTCTCAATTTCCTTTGTTCCAATGACCGCTTCTTTAACCTGTTCATTCCATCCCTTTGCTTCGAGTGTCACTCCAAGGTATTTGATTTTTTTTCCTATGGTTATCTCTTGATCTCCTACCTGTATCTTACCTGTTCCTCTATTATTCCTCTTAGTCGATAGCCATGCCGCCTCAGTTTTTTGTGTTGCTAGTTTTAAGCCCTTACTTCTCATCCATATTTGTATCATATCAATTGCCAGCTCTAATCTTCATTTTAGTACATCTATTTCTACGTCTCTACCTACTACTGCTATGTCGTCCGCAAATGCTGTTATTGACACGCCTTCCGGCATCTTCATTCGAAGTAACTCGTTATAGACAAGGTTCCACAGTTTTGGTCCCAGTGCTGAGCCCTGCGGTACCCCTCTAGTAAGTTTAAATCTTCCATTTTTGGTCACTAGGTTTCTGTCCTGTAAGTAGCTCCATATAATCTTGATTGTTTTTCTGTTCAGTTCTTTCTTCTTTGCTGCCTCTATGATTGCTGCCCATGATATGCTATTAAACGCGTTCTGTATGTCCAACGCTATCATTACACACGGTTGCCTTTTCCTCTGCGTTCCGCTGTTTGCTTCTTTTGCTATTGCTTTCACTTTTTCAATAGCTCCTAAGGTTGTTTTTCCTTTGGTAAATCCGTATTGTTCTTTTTCCCATCCTCCTTTTTCTTCTATTTCTTGTTCTATTCTCCGTACAATAACTTTCTCCATTATTTTAGCCAGTGTGTTGATTAAGCATATTGGTCTGTATGATGTTGCTTTTCCTGCTTCTTTTTTTTTCTCAATCAGTACCAGAGTGGCTTCTTTCCAACATCCTGGGAAAGTTCCTTCTTTTAGGCACCTGTTGATTATTTAAGTTATTTCTATCTCGTTTCCGTCTAAAGCTGCTTTAACAATCTCTGTTGTTATTTCGTCCGGACCTGGTGCTTTGTTGTTAGGCAATTCTTTTATAATCTCTTTGATCTCTTCCACTGTTGCCATAACTGTTCCTTCTTCTTCTTTTGTTTCTGGTTCTTCTACTGGTTCTCCCTTGGGAAATAGTTTTTTAATTATGTCTTCTTCTTCGTCTTCTTTTAAGCAGATTCCTTTTGTTATTCCACCCAATTTGTCCATCACTATTTTGTACGGTTTTCCCCAAGGATCCCCATCTATAGATTCTATCATTTCTTTCCAGCATCTTTTTCTGCTATCCCTAATTGCCTTTTTTAAAAAATTTCTGTCGTTTTTTTAGTTTTTCTTCTATTTCCTCTGTGTTCTATATATATAAAATTTGAAAAATATAGTTTTTTATTTGCCCTTCTAGGGGTATATAAAACAGGTAAGTGATAATTTTACCAGATGTTGCTATCAAGAAAAGGAAATAAGATAAATAAAAATGCAATAAAAATTTTTATTGAATGTAATTAGTTTATTAAAACATAGATGCTTTGAATAATAAATAAAATGTAACAAATTAATTTTGCTTATTTATTATAATCATAATGGAGTTATTGAGAAAAAATATTAATAATATCAATTATAATAGTAATTTACTTTTTGCCGTGTTTGTTTATCACAACAACATTCGGAATTCCTTGATAGCGCATTACTAACATGTTTTTCATTGGAACGAGTTAGCAAGCGCAAACTCTTATCGTCTATCACTCCAAACTCCAATACAATTTCATTTCATTTTAAAAAAACCAAACGAAACGATTCAAAAACATTTTGCAGTCACTTTTAATTTATTATTATTTTTCTTTTATTTAATATCAAACAACTCTCAAACCAAAATACATTGAATTATTTGCAAAAACGATCAACCGGAAGTCCTATGTTATTCTTAAAAGGAAATAAGATAAATAAACATGTAATAATAGTAATACTCATTCAATGCAATTAATTTATTAAAGCATAGATACATTTTACTAATAAATCAATTATAACAAATTAGTTTCAGCTATTTTCAAAAAGAGGTATCGACTGCGTGAACACGTGTTTTTGGTGCGGCCGACAATCAACTCGTTAAACACGAGCATTATCGCCAAATCAAAAGCGAAAGATAAAAAACGTAACGTGAAATATAAAGGGCAGTGGAATATAAATAAAAAAATAGTGAAAAAGTGGTAGGAAGACGATGAAATAAGACTAAACAATATATAAAGTGGAAGATAGTGCGGAAGAGAGAAATAAATAGAGGAATCAAGTGTGTCAGAAGAAGACGGGTGTATCCCGAGTCAAGAACAGCGTGGCCCGGCTAAACAATAAGAGTGGAAGAGTGACGGATACATATCAAGCGTCGAGTGCTACGAGAAAACAGGTGTAACAATGAAACATCTAATCTACAATCTATGGTGCAGTAGTAGTAGCATTTAGTGAAAAAGAAAATTTCATATATTATACAATTATATAAAAATAAAACAATATAAAATAAATAACAAGCTAAAAAACATATAGATCAAAGATTATAAAAACATAACAAAATAAATAAAATAAGAAAGTAAAAGAAGTGAATCCACAAAAAAGAAAAGAACATAAAGCAAACAAAATAAGTAATAAAGCAACAAAATAAATTAAAATAATAAATAGAAATTAATAAAAATAATAACTGATAATAAAACAACAATTACCCGAAATAAAAATTAATAATAAGAAGGAATATAAAAATTAATAAAACAAAATGAATGCAAAACGAGAAAGAGGATACGAGAGAGAAAAAGTCAATATAGAAAGACCTAAAAATGAATTAAAAGAATTTCAAAAAAGCAAAAAAATATTAAGATCTCCAGAACAAAGGAAAATAGAGAATGAAAGGAAAACGACAGTAGAAAAGCAATCCAACAGTGATACAATCAGAAATATAGAAAATAAAGAGAAGGTAGAAGTAAACAAGGATAAAAGCTACAGAGAAGAATACAAAGAAACTACAAATACAGAAAAGAAAATAGAGGAATTAAAGAGCATGATTAAAGAATTAATGAATGAGATGGCAAAAAACACAAAGGAATTAAAAGAAGAGATTAGAGAGATAAAGAAGGAATTAAAGGATAAAGAAATGAAATGGGAACAGGAAAAAATACAGATGATCCAAAAAATCGAAAGCTTAGAAAACAAAGCAGAAAAAAAAGAAAGACAGAAAAAAAGAAATAATATTATAATAACAGGAATAAAAACAAATGAAAATGAAGAACAAAGCGGAGTAGAGAACTTTTTGAAAGAAAAACTTCAGATAATAGCAAAAATAGGAAAAGCCCAACTAATACATAAAGATAAACAAATAATAAGAGTAGAAGTCGAAACATGGGAAACAAAACAACAAATAATGAAAGCCAAAAGAAATCTGAAAGGGACCAGGATATACATTGACAATGACCTAACACACGAAGAAAGATGCGTACAAAAAGAAATTAGAGACTTAGCAAATGAAGAAAAAGCGAAGGGAAAGAGGGTTAGAATAGGTTACCGAAAGTTAATAATTAACGGAGAGGAATATAGATGGAATAAAGAGTTAAAGGGTTTAGAAGAAGCGGATGTTCCAAAAAACTAACAAGAATACAAAAAAAAAAAAAAAAAAAAAAATATATATATAAGAAATGGCGAGAAAATGGTACAAGAATTAAGATAAACAATACAGAGAACAATGCAAATAAAAGGAACATAACTAGAAAAATACAGAAAAAAAAAAAAAATAAATAAATAAAGGAATAAAAAAGGAAAAGAAAAAGAAGAAAAATAAGGAAGAAAGAATAGGAACATGGAATATAAGAGGATTCATGGGAAAAGAACAAAAAAAAACTATACTACGTAACGTTAAAATATTTAAAACATAAGAAGGAACACACTATGATGAACATAAAAGATAAAAGATATAAATAGAAAAATAATAACGGAAGAAGGCGAGATAATGGAAAGATGGAGGGAATACTTACAAGAACTAACGTAACAAGAAGTAAAAGAAAACAAAACAAGATAGGATGAAACAATGATACAGGGCAGACGAACAGAAGAAATAGATGAAAAAAAAAAAAGACGAAGTAATAGAAACAATTATCAAAGTAAAGCAACGCCGGAAATAATAAAATAAGGAAGATTATTAGACTTATTAATAATAAGATATATTAAACAAAGTATTAAAATGTATGTAATAGCCTTACACCGAAAGGTAGAAAGGTAAATTGAATAAATAAATAAATAAAGTTTCAGCTATTATCACACAACTTATATAATTTATAAAGTATAGATAAATTTTATGTTATGTGTATTTATATTCAATTTAAGTTTATTACTACATATAAACTTTACATTTGTAAAATATTTATAAATAAAAATATACGAACAGTTTTTATCTACTTCCCGTGTTGTAAGCATCAGCTGAAAATATTATTGGTAGCTGTAGCCTCTTCGATCCAGACCACCAAGCTGTCCACCTACCACTTATTTATCTCAGCGGTTATTTAGTGTATACAACTCTGTGATAGTTATCAGAGTATTAAAAAACAAAATATAAGCAATAAAATATATTTCCTATTAATACAATTTTAATAATCTTATATATTAACAGCAGTACAATTTATTATACAATAATGCCCCCAAGCCAATGAATTCTCATTGTAGTAGTAATGGGGACCCTTGGGCATGGGAACTAAATGAACGTGTGTAGTAAGCCGCCGACTCATCCTTGACTCATCCTTGATAATATTGTCAATCGGTTGTTATGATATTATTATTATATTAGCGGATTGTCCGATTTGGGCCGTTCTGGCGTTGAGATCGATGGAGTCGGTGCAAAAAAGTTGTAAAAAATGGTCAAAACGGCCATATCTGTAAAGGGAAACCGCTGGGGGTTAGCGGTGAGTCACGGCTCGACGCGCTCTCGTCGCGTGTTCCGAGGCGGTGCGCGCGCTTGTCCCCAGAGCCTCGCGCGCACGGAGAACTCACATGGGAACAATATGTTACGTTTAGCGATTATAAAATAAAAATGTTGACAATCTGTCCGTCTGTTCAGCGGCTGCCACTGCAGCGGCCACGACGGCGCTGCGTGACGGCGGCGGCCCAGCGACCCTTTAGTAATCGAGAATAATGCGAGTATTATTGTTTTATGTGTATTTAATGTAGAATTAAAAAAAAAAATGAATTGATTAATTAATTGTTTTTTTACATGCAAATATGTTTAATGATATTATTATTAATATTTAATAGGTACTAATTGTTTTACAGAATATTTAGCGCAAATAAAAACGTTTTTAATTATTTTATTATTCCACCCTATCTATATTCTTATTATTTGCGTTTATGTGGGAAATAAAAATCTGACGACGTCGTGTGATATTGTTATAATAAATAAATAATTTATTTTGACACGAATGTTTATTATAAAGGTAGTTAAATTAAACACAACATCTTAATAACACATTTATTATTTAAAAAAAATTACAAGATAAATAAATAAAAATTTCACATAACTGACATAACTGTCTAACATTACCATATTTAATATTATTACTATTTAAATAACTACAATTTTTTTTACATTTTGAAATGAACAATTACTAAACTCATCCGTGTGATTTGCACAGAAATGAGTACATTTTTCAAACTTTGGCGTGTTAGTTTCACCTTCTAAATTTAATATGGTAAAATTCGGAAAATGTCTTTTAAAAAAAAATCTTCTTTTTGAACACCCTTGACCACGCACGTCACATCGGATAAATTCTGAGTAAATCCGTAAAAGATGTTGTCAATCTCGGCCATATCAACAATTCCTCCGGAATATGGAATTGAGTGGTAGTTATTTTCCAACCATCTGGCTTGGATTTTTTCTTCGATGTTAAAAACGAATAGTCGATTGTCGGTTTCATCAAGTGAGTGTGAATAATTTTGTAATTTGTCGCAATATTTATTTCCTTCGGTATAAACTGATTTGCAATTACAAATCCTTGCATATCGATGGCTAATATAATTATCATGTTATATGAAGTGTACACATCAACGGTCTGTACTCTACTAAAATAAGAGCCCAATTGATAGGTATTTGACGCATTTTTCTATGTTCAGGATTCACTACTGCTTCCAATGTTATTGCAATCTTTTTATTTCAACGATGAAATCGTAGTCCTTTTGTGATTCAATCATCCATTCAGCACCGCTTCTATAGTCACCACATTCTTCAGGCAAATAAATGACCGTTGATTCGGGCTCACTGAATCTCACTCTTTTTCCCATCACACGAGTTTTCGAACCAACCCTGATAGCGGTGTGTATTCAACTATGGTATCGCTCAAAATGAGGCAATAAAACCTAGTAATGTCTTTAAAAATCTGAGAAGCTTCCATTTCAAGGCACAAGTCTACCGTCGAGGACTTGATGCTTTCATTTTGTTTTGAAACGTCAAATACAAACATTGTGTGATTCTTAAAATCAATAAATGAAAAGTGCGGCTGATTTTTTGCATTATCATAGTAACTACTTTGAAACTGACAGTACATCTCGTAGGCCGTTAAATATTCGCTATTGTCAAAATCCAAATTTAAATTTTCGTATGGATATGTTTCAGAATTTCGATAGATTCTTATATTTTTAATGTTACAATAATCGAATGTGGAAACGTCTTCACTCGACACACTCTTTTTGTTGACGTGAAAAGCTATGATTACATACCGCGATTTCTCTAGACTGTTTGAGGTTTTTACAAACCAAACACTATCTTTAGATTTATTCATAGAGGGTAGTTCGTGTAGTTCCCATTTGCGAAATGGGATTAAGATTCTAGGATCGGTTTTAACTTGATCCAACATTTGTAATTTAAACTTATCATTTATTTGTATATGTGGTACTCTCCACTCGATTTTGTTTATTTTAAATTTAATCTGGCTAATTGCTTTTTTATCAGTATCATCGCTTATGAAACAATTCACATCAGTAGACGCACGCAGTAGAATTAATTCGTGTTTAGCAAATCCCATTATTTTTTTATAGTCTTCGGCAAATCCTAACCAGCACTTTAGCGGAATAAGAGCAAAAAACTTTTTATTCACAAAATATGTTTTTATTTGACCGGTTTTGCCCCACCCGGCAGTTCCCAGAACTTTCATTTCTTCGGAGTTTCCGTTTGAAAGGAACACCTTCATAGTGCTCGAGATACCCAAATCTCTCGTTCTATCAATCTCGACACCGTTTAACTCATATCGGATTTCTTCGAACAAGAATGAGAAAACATTGTTGGTTATGCTGAATGTTTTTCCTGTTGATGGCTCTCCTTTGACCTCTCCAACCAAGTATATACTGCTTTCGCTTGGACATGTAAAAATATCTTGGTTCTGAATTGTGATTCTGATTTCATCGTTATTATCAAAGTTTGTAGTCCTTGGTCGGTTAGAATGATACCGTTCTTTAACGATGCTCTTATCAAATTGCACTTCATCAAAAATGTTAATTTTTTCCATAATGTTTCACTCTGTAACCTAGAGCCAATAATCGGGATAAATTAAGACGTGTCACCTCTTTCGTATACAACGGGGAACTGATGGTGAACGCATTGTTCTTCTTCTTTTTATTACTGCAAACAATCCCCATCTTACAGAGGTTTTAATTCCAATCTTACTAAAATATTTTCTCTTCTAAAATTAATGGGATCCCCCGCTTGATCCAATATTCTGAGATTGATATTGTCGATGCTATTGCGAACGTTTACCGGTAAATATAAAATATTTCGAGGTTCAATATTAATTGCGTAAGCGGGATCCACAGCAGGACTAAATTCGAACAACGAGTGGGATAGACGATCGTCGTTATATGCTCTAGTAACAATGTTGCATTCTATTCTTATACTTTCCACTTTAATTATTTGCACGTGTAACTCGGACCTATGAATAATTTCGGCTTTTAAAATTTCTTTTCCGGAAAATCCCAAGAGACGCCCGATCGTGTGTTTATCAGGTGTAAAATCAATGTCGTACTTGCTCTTGATTTTGCACTGAAGAGTGAAGAGTGTTGTGATTGGGTTTCAAAGACAAAATTTTTTCTGCTTCCGACTCGGGCAAATTTAACCCTCCTATTATCATGCGTTGTAAATACAATTCAATGTCTCGAATTTCGTATGCGCCTGTAGAAAGTGTGATCAATTTATTATCGTTGAAAATGAATTTATTGTTGATTCCTTCCTGAATGTTTGGTATGGAATTATATGTGTGAAAACCAATGAGTTCTAAACAATATTTGTGTTGCGGATCTAACTCGATCGGAGGATAATAGTTGACCGATAGTTCGCTGCCATCAACTTGCAGGGTAAACGTTCGAGACATGACTAACATAAAATTAATTTTAACATCTTAATTTATATAAGAACTCTAAACATAAATGTCCGCAGTTGTGAGAATTAAATTTCTGATATTGATTGTGATTATATTTTATCTCGCATGCTTTAAAATATTTTACAACTTCTAGCGGCGGGCTTAAATTTCCAAAACTGTCAAAATATTGCACGCGTCTGCCGTTCTTCTTGTACGCTACCCAATGAGTGGCGGGTCCTGCCGCCAAATCCAGATTTATTATGCCTGTCTCTCTATAATGAGGGTGATGCTGTAACTGATCTCGCATAAATACTCCTCTAAATGTTTTAACATGTTTCGTATAATTTTTTAAGTCTAATTCTGTGAGCGGTCTATCGGGCAGCAAACTTAACAGTTTTTTGATTTTTTCAGGTACAGACCCAAACCTTTCTTATATGGTTTTAAATATAAACCGCTTCCCTTTTTTCCGAAAGCGATAGCTTCCATCGTATTGTTGTGACGCTCGGACTCTTGCAGTTTCTTTTGTCCCTCCATTCAAGATGGCGTCAAGTAAGGACCCTCCTGAAATATCAAAATGTAAAACATGTAAACTAGAAATTAATATTTCTAAAGAAACCATCTTGTGCTTCATTTGTGAATCCAATTATCATATATCTTGTGTATTAAAGAGAATAGATGTTGCTCCTGAAAACAAAAACTATAAATGGATATGTGACCAGTGCAGTGAAGGTTACCCGATAAAACGCAGTGAGCAGCTGGGTAATACTACAAATAATGATTATAATGTGCATAACAAACTAAACGAAATGTTTATATGATAAAGATGATACAAAAGCAGTTAGAAACCTTAAATTGTAATTGTGTAAATACAACAATGATAGAGAAGGTCATTAATAATTTATCTGGAACAAAGATTTCTACAGATATGTCAATCGATTCTTATAGCAACAACCAAGAGAGGGCATCTGTAGCAACAAACACTAATATAAATAATACAACACAATCCCGGAAAAATGCGAATGACGATAAGACGCAAACAACAAAAACTTTTAGTTCGACACTGAAGAAATTATCAGATAAAGACAAAAAGAAAGAAGAAATATTAACAGCAAAAACGCAAAACAATAATATAAATAATAATATAAACGTAAACAATGAAATAAAAGATGTAGACTCCGAAGGATTTAAAGTAATTAATAGAAAAAAGAAGAAAACAGCCCCACCGATTATAGGAAAAGCTGATAATTCTACCATTAAAGGTGTTCCTAAATTAAGTCATTTATATGTGAGTAGATTTGATCCGAATGTGACGGCCGATGAGATTAAAAAATATCTCAATGAAATGAATTTTAACTCAGTAAAATGTGAGAAGAAAGCTTCAAACCACCCAACGGAATATTCATCTTTTCAAATATCAGATACTGCCAGTAATATTGAAAAAATGAAGGAGCCCTCTATCTGGCCATCAAGTGTCTTGGTTAATCCGTTTTTTCCCTGGCTAGTGAAGAAGAAAATAAACCCTTAATGCTAAATATATTCCATCAGAATGTACAATCATTAAATCCTAAAATTGGCGAAATTGAGTTGTGCTTAGAAGTATTAGATATTAATTTTCATGTTTTATGTTTTAGCGAAACGTGGTCGAAAAGCTATGAATGTGTAGCACAAAAAATTGTAAATTTTAAACTGGCAGCATTTTTTACAAGATCTAACATTAGTCACGGTGGAGTATCAATATATACTTATCATTCGATTGAATTTAACATAAGGAATGATATTATGAATTTATCACAGGAAATACACTGCGAAGTGGAAATATCTAGGTATAATTCTTTAGTTATAGCGATATATAGAACGCCAAGCGGCGATTTCACCGAGTTTATGAATACATTTAATAATGTTCTGTTGCTAGCAGAAGCATCTCAACTAAATATTATAATCAACGGTGATTTTAACATTCTATTTGGGCAAAAAATTCTCAAACAGACAGCTTTATGGACTTATTAAATATGTTTAATTTGTGTGTCACTATAAAATGTAATACGCGTCTTAACAATTGTATAGACAACATATTAACCAATCTTGATCACTATACTTCTTTTGCAGTAAACACGAAACTTTCAGATCATAAAGCTGTTATCATAAATGCGCAGATTAGTACAAATAATGATTACAAATCAGAAAAGGTATTAAGTAGACCTATAACTGAATCAGGCTTATATAATTTATTCAAGTTAACTGAAAATATTGACTGGAGTTTTGTATATAGTTTTGCTAATGTGGAAGAGAAATGGAACAATTTCACAAATATTTTAATAGATATACATACAAAAGCGTTTCCTCAAAAACATCAAACTTATTCCTCGCGGTTTGCTTCTGGTTGGTTTAACGATAGATTAGCTTATATTTGCGATAATGTAAACTTACTGCTTGATATTTATCAACAATATCCCAATGAAGCAAATAAAACAGCATTTTACAATCACAGAAGCTATTACAGATCAGAAATCGAAAAAACAAAAAAACAATTTAACGATAAGAAAGTAACTGATTCTATAAATACTCCAAGAGCTATGTGGAATATAGTAAATAATAATTTAAATAAGACTAATTGCAGTTCACAACCTAACCATTTCTCTTCATTAGAGTTCGCAAATTATTTTAACAACATTCCACTCGATATAGTGACTAATATTCCTCAAAGCTCAAAAACGCCTTCAGAATATATGTCCTCTGTCAAAATAAATAACGACATAGAATTAAAGTTTGGTGAAGTATCACATTGCGAAATCAGAAACGCTGTCAACCGAATAAAAAACAAACCTAGTAAAGATGTGTACGGATTAAGTGCAAAACCTATTAAAGCTATAATAAATTTAATTATCTCACCCCTTGCTAAACTAATAAATATTAGTATAAATGCTGGCATATTTCCAAAAGTCTTAAAAACTTCAAAAGTAATTCCCATTTTTAAAAAAGGTAATGTGAACGATTTAGCAAACTATAGGCCAATCTCTATCATACCTATTATCAGTAAAAATTTTGAAGCTGTGTTGAAAAATAAAATCGCGGAATATATGGAAGTGCATTCCTATTATACCTCTAGACAGTTTGGGTTTCGTACCAACCACTCTACTGCAATGGCAGTAAGTGAATTAACCGAGTCGATTGCAAATGCATTTGAAAAACGACAATACACGGGAGCCATTTTCTGTGACCTAAGCAAGGCATTTAATTGTGTATCCCACCAAGTTCTAGAAAAGAAAATGTTGCACTATAATTTTAACCCACAATCAGTGAAGCTTATTATGTCATATTTGAGTAACAGAATAGACATAATATGCTGCAAAAATAAACAGACAGAAAGTTTAAGTGGTGAATATAGTGTGCCTCAAGGTTCCGTACTGGGCCCTATCCTGTTTTTGATCTATATTAATGATTTACCAAATGCAATATCAAAAGCCGAGTTAATACTTTACGCGGACGATACTGCTAGTATAAATAAACACCACATAATGAACGAGTTAGTGCGGGATCTGGTGGATACACAATTGATGCTTTCAGAATGGTTTTCGGCTAATCTCTTAAGTCTAAATGCTTCAAAGACCAGTCGACAAGGAACTAAACGTAGAGGTAGTAAAGTTTCTTGGGGTTCAAATTGATCCGGGGCTTACGTGGAATTGTCATATTGACAGAATAGCTTTCTCAGTTAGTAAGAATATCTTTATATTACGTAATATTGCAAAAATAACATCACTGAATGTGAGTCTTGCAGTTTACCATGGATATATCATGTCAAAACTAACATATGCTATTACAGTATGGGGTCATTCTTCGGCTAGTGAACGACTGTTCAAACTCCAGCGTAGAGCAGTCCGAATACTATCTGCTTTAGATTATAGAGCGGATTGCAAATATGCTTTCATTAATCTTAGTCTCTTAACAATGCCTGCAATTTATATATATGAATGTTTAAAATATATGAAAACAAACACAGACAACTACAATAGTAATCAAAGCTTTCATGGATATAATACAAGAAAGAAAGAAAACATCAGACCTGATTTTTTAAGATTGATTAAATCTAGAACATTAAATAATTACTATGGACCAAAGCTATTTAATATCCTCCCTCCAAATGTAAAAATGCTGCCATTCAAACGTTTTCTAATTTATGTAAAAGTGTTATTGTTGAAATTAGCACCATACAATATTGAAGAATATGAAAACCATAACTTTTTAAATACGTTCAATTAATATGTATATTTTAGACCTATGTAATACATTTTTGTAAATGCATCAACAAACATTATTATTATTATTATTATTATTAGTAGATTTTACTGCTTGTACGATAGCGCTAGTACCCCCTGCAATCGAACCTAAAGCGCTTAATCCAGTAAAGAGGGGTATGAGTGGCAGAAAGCCACCGTGTTTTGGAATAGGTAGAACTCTTGGTTTGCAGACTTTATTACGGCCACCCGTTTTCTTAACAGCATCCTTGGCAGCAATCAAAGCAATTTTAGCACTTTCTCGTATAACGTCCGCACTTTATTTTTTTGCTAACGGTTTTAACGCCTTTCGTGCTTTATTTACTACACCTGCGCGAAGAGCTACAGTTTTAACGCCCATTCCTAATTTCCTTTTAGTTCTCATAATTCCAGTCACCGCTAGAGCGTTTGCTTTTTTGCTTAACGAAGAGTTCTTAGACTTAACTCTCCCCCAAGCAAATTTTTCCAAACTTTTATCTGCCTTATGTCAATCCTCTAACTTGGATGAATTCGAATAGGCAATGTCGTGCTGCTTACAAGCTTTGTCCAATCCGTTTATACCGATATCTCCTCTGATCAAATATGATATATCCGGGTAAGTGGAGCTCAACAGGTAACTTATCTATAGCGCTGTTGATGATACCTCTACCGTGGTACATTGTTTAATAATTTTTATCAGATCAATGATGTGTATATATAGCCATATTAATTAGAGTTTTAGTTAGTATAATGAGAACCGTCAAGCAGAAAGTTACTTTACCGATTATAAATATAGACTTAGTTGTGGGGGATACGACTGGACAATCTGAAAAACATGGTCTATTAATACCAAATTCTGTAAGAGCTTTTATATGCGGACCCTCGAATTGTGGCAAAACAAACGTTTTATTTTCAATGCTTTTCCATAAAAACGGATTAAAATTTAAAAACTTGTACATTTACTCAAAGTCGTTGTATCAACCAAAATATTAAATTTTAAGTGACGATTTAAGCTCGATGTCGGAAGTTGATTATTTTCCATTTTCTGAAAACAGCAAAATCCTCGATCCGAGTGAAGTTAATAATAATTCAATTTTCATATTTGACGATGTTGCATGTGACAAAGATAAAATTAGAAATTTCTTCAGTATGGGTAGACATAAAAATGTTGATTCATTTTACCTATGTCAAACATATACACGTATCCCTAAGCATTTGATTCGCGATAATGGAAATTTTATAATGCTCTTCAAACAAGATGATTTAAGTTTGAAACATGTATACCAAGACCATGTGAGCAGCGATATGAGTTTCGAGAAGTTTAAAACTCTATGTGCAGAATGTTGGAAAGAAAAGTATGGTTTCGTTGTGATAGACAAAGATTCTGATGCCGGCAGATACCGCAAAGAACTCGACGAGTATATAATAATAATAAACTGATAATTACATCAATCAGTATAGCGCATGCGTTAGAGGGGTGTGGTTATTATTTCTATCTCTATTGAAGTGGAGCAGTATAAAGAGATTAAGCAGTTATATAGCGATTGATATAGCAGTATAAAAGCGGTATCTATTAAAGAGCGCCTGATATAGCGCTCTCTATTACGGAACCCTTTCAATATGGAGAAACACAATGTTGATAAGGAACTCATAACTGTAAAGCATGCAATTCGCAAGAAAGTAATGGCTCTCAAATTAAAGCAATCTGATGATAATGAAATCTTAAATAAAACTTACAAGCCTTTAATTGAACCAATTAAGGAGTTAATAATGAGTTCTACATTGCCACCGGGTCCTGCAAATGTTCTTAATATAACGCCTCAAATTAAACAATCTCCTACGCAACCACCGCAACAGCAAGTGACTCCGATTAGACCTAAGAGAAAATATGGTAGAACTTCTACATCTACAAAACCAGAGGAAATGGTCAGCTTTGGTCAATATGAACCCAGCATGATACAATTTGATAAAACACAAAGAGGTTTAGAAAGAAACTCTTACGAGGGTATGTCAGATGCAACCACACTTAGGGAAGAAGAAAATTATAAACCCGAAGAAAGAACTTACGAAAGTAGGTTAGAGACTTTAGATGATACAGTTGATAATACAGTTGATAATATAGTTGTTGAAAATAATGAAAACCCAGAACCTATTACTGAACGTGGTTTGAGAGAATATCTCGAACAGTATCCTAATGTTTTAGTGCCATTACTTATTGGATACGTCAAAGATGCTGATAAAATTGTTTATAATCGCTCTTCGGTAACAGGAGTTAATTATGATATTAGTACCAGCAAGATAATTGTTGGAAACACAGAGCTAATGATTGATGGGATTGGAGATTATTATGTGAGAGGGAAAAAATTTATAGGTACCGATGGATTGTATGAATTATTATTCAAGAAAACTCCACTAAAATATACTGAACAAGACAAAAAAACTATTTTGAAGTTTAAATGGCTACTAATGCTTTATTTAAAAATCATAGTCCTGCAGAGCAACATCAAGGAATTGGTACAACAAAATATAAAATGTTAGTTAAACCTATGTTAGATGAACTTAAAAAGCGAGAGCAATGAGAGTGAACGAGAAAACTGTGGATGAAGAGATAATGGAAGCTTTTGCTAATACTACTACTACTACTACACACCGTCCAAATCGCAGCAGGAATGTGTCAGATGCCAATTTGTACGCAGGTAAAGGATTCGATTCAACATTAGAAGTCGAAGATTAGCCCATTCGATACACATACTGGGATAATCCTAACGAGTTAATAGAACGTTTGTGGTTGCTACACGCTTCACGTAGAGTCGGAAATTCATCTCACGCTAACGAGATTGCCTCTATCGAAGAAGAGCTGAGAGAAGCAAATATAATCTATTAATTTTTATTTCAAGTCTCAATATCACTATGAGTGTAGACAAGTTCGAACGTCATTCGTCGCAAAATAAATCATTTGCTGGTGTAAGAGGGCCGCCAGGGAACGGTTTTAAGCGCGTTGCTGATGGGAATTTTGACATTTCTCACAAGCGTTTAAAAAATGTAAATGCTCCTATCGATGATACTGATGTCACAACTAAGCTGTACGTTCACAACATTTCCGACTATCTCGACTCTAAAATTACAAATCTTCTCAAGAAATCTGATGATGATAACAACGCTATCGATACTCTCTTGGAAAATTTAAACGCCAAAAATAAATCCGATTTTGATCATATTAATATCAAATATGAGGAACTCGATAGGAAAATTTAATTATGCATTAATGACATTCCTGAAATGATTGAATCAAAGTTACTGACATTTAATGAATTGCATAAAATTGAACAGAATATGAACTTGGTCGGCTATGCACATGCAAACTTCAAACTGAGTGTTAATAATCGTATTGAAGCCATTAGTGATAACCTAAGAACAACATACAACAGTGTAAAGGTTCAAATTAACAGTATTAATGATCGAATTCATGGTATTAGCAAGCAAATAGATAAATGAACTAATTCGAAGCGACATTCAAATAAAATGGGAGGAGTTTGTTATTAAAAATGAATTTGTTGTTGGAAGCTCAAGCAGAGAGCATCAAAAATTGATTTCTTTGAACAAGAATGAGTAAAGTAAAACAAGATATTGTTACTGAAATCCACAAGCCCGCGCAAATAAATTTCTCTAGAAGCCCAAGACGAACCATTTTGAAAGGTTTAGATGATCTGTGGCAGGCTGATTTGGCTGATTTTATACTGTATTCTCGCGAAAATAAGGGATATAAACACATTCTAATTGTAATCAATTGCTTCTCCAAATACTTGTGGGCGGAACCTCTAAAAGATAAAAGCGGACCGTCAGTGAAGAGTGCATTTGACAAAATATTTAATTATGGTAGGATCCCAAAAATTCGATGGCTTTATTCATATTTTCAAATAATCTTATTTCGACTTCGCTAATTTCATCGGAGCTGTATCCCGTCGAGTTTTGCACACAGTTGCTTTTGCAATTCATAATCACAAATAATTTTTTAAACATTTATAATTTGCTGCAGTAGACGATCCAATCGATAGTTTAGTTGTTGACGATTTCTTTAATTATCAGTGTATAAGTGGCTTTTAAATTCAATGTCTCTACTTTAACACCGTATTGTTTGTAAATTGTGCATCAATTTCTTGCGGCTATACAATATAATTTCCCGCATGCATTCGATATTTTCAAAATATGAATTGTTTATTGTTGGCAAAACGGCAACAAACTTCTCATCTGTATCGACATTTAATCTGCCAAATTGGTTGAGACAGTTATTATAGTATTCGAAGAACTGTAAGGCATTCATACGTTGTAAACAAAATTCTATTAAATCTAGTACATTTCATAATTGTTTTATAGCAATATTATTCAAGGTTATTACCACACCTCTTTGTTCGATGCACACCGACTTTGATTTGCGGCATTTGGATAGGTCAATGTAGCACGTATAAAAAACATTGATCCTCGGTTTTATGTTATTTTCCTCTGCAACATTGCTCTCTAAACGCGGTTTTTTTTGACACCTGCACACACATTCACGCTCGGTCAATCGCAATAAACTTGCTTCGATGGTGCTTTTATCCGGCGCTAACGTTAGCGCTGGCGCCAACGCTGAGTAATTAGTACGGATGCTATTAACATACACACACACACACACACACACACACACACACACACACACACACACATTTTTGTATTTTTAGCGCTTAGGAGCAGGTCAAGTGGAACTTTTTATTTTATATTCGTAACGTACGCATCGAGCGCTTTCATTTAAGTACAATGAAGGCCCTATTTGCACCGGAAGTCGTACATTCGGTCGCCATTTTTGATTTTGAGATAAAGATAACCACTTTCGGTCGCCATCATGGATTTATTTTTGACGCACCCTGTATATACAAAGTCTTTTGAACACCCTGTATACAGTTTACATATTGTAGATAAGAGCGTCCGGTGCTATTGCAAAATGTTAATTAATAAATTGAATAACCGCATCCAGCTTATCGCTTTAAGAAAACGCGCGCTCGGTTCCAATGCAAATAATTGTTTTATTAATATTAAACGAAACGTGAGTGTGAGTGAGTGTTAATAAAGTGAATAAATAAATATTGTGAAAATGTTTAACGATTTATTCTGTGATGAGAAGTTCCAAGGCATCTATACACCTCAGTCATTATTATTTAAAGAAGTTCCTCAAGCTCCGAAAAAACAAAACCCAACTACTTTAAACACCACGCCCACTCAAAGGTTACATAATATCAAAACTAATTTATATTCAAAATTTATGAAAGCAGAAGACAGTGACAATGAAGATGACGATGATGATGATGATGATGTAAGAAAGCATGCACTATTTGAGATCAATGAAAAATTATGTGTAATTGACGCATATTGTTTCTATTACAAACATCAAAGTGAATACTATTGCATCGAATGTTCTGAAGATGGACAAATAAGTTATTCAAAGCATTACAAATGTAAAATTGAAGATGTAAAATATAAATCTTGCTGTAAATGCGTCAAAACATTGACAATAGCTAGAAAAATGAGGAATTGCTAAGTATGTCGAAATAAATTGGTATAATTGAAAAAACCGTTATACCTATAAATATATTTTATGCTTTCTTATGCTTATCTGTTAACCGCAAGTGTTAACAGCTATTATTAAACAATATAATGTATTTTAATAGTAATAGTAAAGACATTGCGCGAAACAGTTCATCTTTTGAGAGATTGCTTAAAATTTATTTTCAAATGGATTTTACAAAATTGACAAAGTTAAATTGCAACGCTAAGCCGTATTTAAAAACTGTGGATTTGGAATTATTAAAAAAATATAAGATAGCATCATTTGAAATTAAATCTACAATGTATGGACCAAGTGTTTTGGCGGACATCGGGGAGGCGCTGGTATGGTTACCGAAGAAATACAATAAGGTGTTCAGTTCTGATGCAATCAAGGATTACAGCGATAATTATGCTGGTTCTCTGTATATTGTACTCGAAAGGATAGATGAAATGGGGGACAAGCAAACTCCAGTCATACAAATATTGCCATTCCAATAAGGTAAGATGTTTTTTTTTAATTTATTCAAATATTCTATTTTTTGTGATTTTAGATTCTTATTAAGTAACACTACTTCAAGAATGACGTCAAACTCTAGCTTCCTGACACACCCCAAGCGTCTCGTCATACGTATGCGTGAACGACGTCAAAACTGTAGCTTCCTGACACACCCAAGCGTAGATCTATGTCCTATTTTTGTGCTGCTGTTTTTGAATGCTTATAATATTTAAAAGTTTCATTTTGTCATCGCTAAATTTTATATTATAAATATTGTATTCTCATTAATCAATTGATTTAATTTTTATTCTTTATTATTATTATTTTTGTGCTGCTGCTTATTATTATTATTTTATGCTAAAATAAATGTATTAAAATTAAAGTTATTTAATATTATCACCTTTATCAATCTCTCTCTCAAAAAAACAATTCTATTTTGTTACTCATAATAATTAATATTATTAATCCACACTGCAGCTCAGAACAATGTAAGTAAGTAAAATTAATATTCTCTACATTAGTTTTAACATAAATTTTTTTAAACTTCTAAAGAAAACATAAATATTATATGTGTTTAGGACTATCTCGATTACTAAAGGGTCGCTGGGCCGCCGCCGCCGCCGTCACGCAGCGCCGTAGTGGCAGCCGCTGTAGCCGCCGCCATAATTTTCGTTATGGCATTTACGAACCGAACAGACGGACAGATTGTCAAAATTTTTATTTTATAAACGCTAAACGTAACATACTGTTCCCATGTTAAATTCTTCGATGCTAAATAGCGAGTTCTCCGTGCGCGCGAGGCTCTGGGGACAAGCGGAACACGCGACAAGAGCGCGTAAAGCCGTGACTCACCGCTAACCCCCCAGCGGTTTTAGACTACCCTTTACAGATACGGCCGTTTTGACCATTTTTTACAACTTTTTTACACCGACTCCATCAATCTCAACGCCAGAACGGCCCAAATCGGACAATCCGCTAATATAATAATATATAAAGGATGGTTGAGACCTTTACTACGTGGTAATCCATAATAATAATAAAATAAAACACTGTCTACGTTTTTTACCACAAATACTAAGTATTTGTGGTAAAAAACGTAGACAGTGTTTTATTTTATTATTAATATAATAATAATATCATAACAACCGATTGATAATATTATCAAGGATGAGTCAAGGATGAGTCGGCGGCTTACTACACACGCTCATTTAGTTCCCATGCCCAAGGGTCCCCATTACTACTCATTGTTTATTTAGTAGCGCGAGTCATCCCAGTACAAAGCTGATTTTGCAATTTCTTCAACATATAAGCATCCTCGCCGCAATTCATAATTTCGAATGTTCAACTTTACATTTTTCATGATATCTTCTGCGGAAACAGGTTGCGTAAATTTTTGTTATACCACTCTTCTAAATTTTTGTGATGTGTTAGTTGAACAAAATTGTTTATATAATAATATTTCCCATCATTCGGTCGTCGAGTTAACAATTCTGTAAGTATCCACAGAGGCGATTGGACTAGTTGCAGCATTCGACGTGTTTCAGCTTCAAACGGAATAAAGCAATTGTCAAAAAACGTTTTGTTATCTTCACTGAATAGTGTAATGGATGCCGATATCATAGAAGCATTAGGCCATACAATAAAATTCTAATATATGTTTTCAATATTTTCACAGTTGGTGCTCTCATCAATACAACCATCCTCGGTGACACACATCTTAACACTGAACGCTAATCTTCAATTACAATTGACGTAGTTGATTTTGTGCAATAAGTAAGTAAAAATTACCAACACATTTATTAATATTTTTGACGACATCATTAAAAATTAATATTTAAAAATTGAGAGTCCTTTTTTACAAACTGAACAAACAAACATTCCGCTTTAGTGCTTTCTGTTGTACGACACTATCATTTGTCAGGTACTTAAAAGATGTTTCAGGTAATGTTAAATTGTCGTTTCACACAACCAAATATTTAAATGCTAACATATGAATGAAGAGGTAGCTCTTGGTGATAAAGAGGTAACGCTTGATGATGGAGAAGTAGCGCTTGGTGATGTGGATAGAAAGTGGATGGAAATAGATTGAAAATGGATGCAAGTCGATGGAAGTGGATAGAGCCCCCGATTAGCCACCGTTAGCCACCGATTAGCCACCGTTAGCCACTGATTAGCCACCGTTAGCCACCGATTAGCCACCGTTAGCCACCGCCCAGCGTTAACCAAAGCTGATGCGCCACCTCTTCACTCTGATGCGCTACCTCTTCACTCTGATGCGCTACCTCTTCACTCTGATGCGCTCGACATCACAAAGGTTTGACTTCCATTTGCAAAAAAATATTTAGAAATCTTAGTAAAATTAAGTACAACTTATAACATATATACTGAAAACTTCATAATAAGCAATTCTGACATAAAAATTCAACTCAAAACAGCAATACCAATATTTGTAAAAAAAGACTGCAAAGCTTAACTAACTAGTAACAAGTATCTCAAACTCGTTAAACCTGTCATTGATTTTAAGATTAAAAACAGGCCGGACGCACTGATCCGCCATCGGGTTCTTTGTTTTGTTAATTCAAAAACGCGGGTTGTAAATAAACATAACAAATGTATTTGGACTCCAACAAGCTGATGGGTTGTTTGTATTTGCTGCGGTGCTTGGACCTCTGGAAGTCAATTCCAAATTAACCGAGAAAGTGTGAAAACATTTAAACACTCTTATTAAAGACACGGACCTTTTAACCAAAAAATATGTTGATGACATTATAAAACACATCAACACAAATATTAGTGCCATAAGAAGGAAAGTATAAGCTTGACTCTAAAGTTAAATACGTCATATTAATGCTAATGTAACAAGTATTACTAAGAACATATTGCTGTCAACTCCGCAAATGATGAATAACAAGATTCAAGCCATTTTTGAATTAATAAATACACGTTTGACTCTTCTTAAAAATGTGACTCCCAATTGTAATAAATAATAATAAATAAAATAAAACAGGTAATAAAAAACAAACTGCACATGATCCCGCAGAACAATTGTTAAATTTGTAGATGATTAATGGCAGGCTCGAAATTTATCTTTTTTCTCAAAAAAGTTTTTAGCAAAATATTGACTCAAAATAATTGTACACTCAAAAATTAGCAAGCAGATAACGGTACAAAGTACTTGATTTTTACTTCAATAAAGGCTTCAATAGTGGAGCGAGTAATTTGAATAGAAATATGAACTTGTGGTGTCGACAAAAAAAGTGATTAGAAGAAGTATTTTTTGCAAAAAAAGTATTCCTATATTACAACAACTAAAATAATATTAAAATTGGCATACTGTTTGAATCAGCAAACAAAAAAAATTAAAGAGGGTTATACACCCAACTTGTCTACTAAACTCTAAAATAATTTACATAAACTTCAATACACCTACAACATATCTTGTAAAAGATATGCAAGGGCAACCTATTAAAGGCAAGAAAATCAAAAAGTTTTACATAAGAAAGCGTATTTAGTAGAAATTTGTTTGAGAAAATAGGTATTAGATCATATGCTAAGTGGCTAAAACTAGATAATATATTTTATATATTGTGTTATTTCAAACAACAATAGACGGCCTTTCATTAATAGTGATGTGCTTGCAGTATGAACAAAAATTTACAAATGTAGGCTGATCAAACAGGAGTTTTATTTTAGATTAACTGCTATTAACTTTTATTTGAGTTCAATGTTTTTTTGCAACACTGGAAGTGATGTTTTCCAGCTATATGGTTTAGATTTTGTCCTTAAACAAGTGTTTGATTGATGATATCATCAAGTATAAATGTGTAATTTCTTACAACCCTTATTTCTGTTGGTATAAACTTTTCTGCAATCACAAATTTGTGCATGATGACGGTACAATCATAGTTAATTTTTGAACTGTACTCAACAACGGTCTGTACTCAAAACAAATTAAAAAATGTCAATTGAATTAAGCCCCGATTAATATATTTTTGTTTATACATGTCAAATGGAATACGTTAGTAAAATATAAAAGCCACATAGAGATCAGCTTGCAGATGGTATCAAATATTAATATAAAGAAACGGTATTTATTTTGCAGATAATAACAAAAAGAAAAGGTTAATAATGATGAAATTTACGATGACAATATTAAACCAAAAGCTTTTGAAGATTGTCATTTAGATTTGACAAAATGTAACTTACTTACTTACTTAACATAATTCCATCAAAGCTCTTCAAAATGATCTACACCAACGTCTCAAAGTACCAAAGCCATAAAGTTCTTACAATATTAGACGCATTTAGCAAATATGCACAAACGTACTTGATTTAACAAGTTTACAACATGCAAGCTATAGATATCATAGAGAATTTTTACTTTTATTTTAACCACTCTATGCCATCATTGATTGTGCAACAATGGCACTAAATTCGATATGGTTTTATCACTTTTGAAGCTCCCACCACCCGAGCAGTATTGATCTTATTGAACTATTTCATTGTACATTTTTTAACGATCTAAATTTGTTAAACAACCGAAAAGAATAAAAAACAATACATTTCAACTAAAAAATGTATATGTTCTAATGGCATACAATAACTTTATTCACTCTTCTACAAAATTTACTTTATTCAACATATTATTTTGACATGCACGGATGTACAAATGTTGGTTTGAAAAAACAACTATTAAACAATTACGTTAAAAATCATAAAGATAAACTTATGATTCTATATAAAAAAACTCAACAATAAGTTTTTTTAAATAAAAAAAATTATCAGAAAACTAAACAAAACAAAATTCATTCTATCTCTCTATCAAGTATTTGTCAAAAGTAATTTTGTGTTAAAATAAAAAAGTAAGTTTATCAAAAAACAAAATCGTTCAAACCAAAAATTCAAAAATAAAAAAACGGGCCTTCAATTTTATAAACATGTTTGATACAATCATCATATAAAAGTTTAGAATTTATCAACATCTTGTATAATATGGTGTTTCCAAATGATATGTTACATCCTGTTAGAGCAGTATTCGTTGTTGATAAACAACGATGCAATATAGAAGTTTTTAATATTTGAGTTTGATGAATCTATCTTTAGTTTGGCAAAAGATAATATAAGCCGTTTTTAATAGAATTATTAAATGTTTACATAACGCTTTTAAATAATTTGTACCTTAATTTTTTATGCAACGCATAATTAACAAATAAAAATTATTTAATTAGATTCAGTAAAATATTTTTATTAAAAGCTCTAGTATTCAACTACTGAGAAGACACCTAATAAACTATTAGCAAACTAATGTAACTTTTAATTTAGTTTTAATTATTTTATTTCATTAAGAGAATCAAGTTTCCAATCTAATGAAATATATAAAAATCCAAAACCTTTAATTGTCTATTAAATTTTGAAATTAATTTGTAATTATTTTGTGATTACAATAATACCAAGATACCGTCCGCCATAATATGTTAATTTATAATATGACTATATTCATCATTATGATTTTAATTAATGTGGCAGCAGTACCAAACTGTCAGAAAAATTAATACACGCGGGAATTTCAAATTTCACATTTTATCATACATTCACAACTACGAGCAGAACTGTAACAATTGTTTTTTAGACAAATAACTTATATCACAATAAAAAGTATACTAAGTTTAATGTTCAATGAAGTCTAACTCTTAAAGTTTAAGCTAATATTTTGACAAAAAAATTACAAATTAATTTCAAAATTTAATAGACAATTAAAAGTTTTGAATTTTTACATATTTCATTACATTGGAAATTTTATTCTCTACTCTCATCAAACTGCCCCCTTAACACCTCTGAGCATCTAATAAATTTTACTCAATGTTTTTAATTGTTATAAATGTCAATATTAAGCATATATTTAATTAGCTGTCTATTGGATGTAGTAAAATACATTAAGCTAAGTAATAGGTTATTCTGCTAATAGTTTATTAAGAGTTAGATATTACAGTCTTAAATGGAGTAGCAAAATAAAATAGTCTTTTATTCTTAAAATGTCGCGTTTCTTTCAAAAGATCAAATTGATTCATTAATCATCTCAATAGTTAATTTAAAATAGGTGTTTTATAGATACCTTTGTTTAAATTACTTTAATTTTGTAATAACATTTAAAAAAAAATAAAAAATTTATTTCAAATTAAATTTTTGATTAAAGATTGTTTTTAATAACTTTCTAAATGCAAGGTTTTATTAATTTTTTTATTTTTATTTTACTTCTGTTTAACTTTTGCTTATATATAAAACTTCTGTTTGTCTTTGTATTGAATATTGTTCTCAAGTATGCATCGAGGAATTAGCTTTAGTATTTTTTTAAATTTTTTATTTACTTATTAGTAGTCTTCTGATCGGTTTACGAGGGTACGAAACCCTTCTACAATTTTTTAAAGTTTTTTTGTCGTTTTTTAACTTAATCGCATATTTTGTTTAAAAATTGCAAATTTAACTCAAGAAAAATAAATTTCCTAGTGAAATCAATCAAAATTTTTTTGAAGAATCTATAAAACCATGTTTTTGTTCTCAGTGGGCTGGGCAAAAAAAGCATTTTTTATTTTTTATTTGTTTTGTGTATTTGGGTTTTAGGGGACTAAATAAAGCTATTTTTCAACATAAACTCTTCACTAATCTTCAACACTGACTATTTTGCATGTAAATTTTTTTCCAAAGTTCAAATTCTTAATAGTATTTGGTGTATTGTTTTTCTGAGCGCGGCTTAACGTGTATTTGTAAGAGTTTATGTTGAAGAATAGGCCTACTTTGCAGATTTTTTAAGTTTTAGACTCTTAAAACACAAATACACAAAACAAATTTATATATTCCAAATAATTTACATCAAAATACATCAATTTTAGGTTTTAAAAAAAATAATAAATTGCTCCTTTTTGCTCAGCCCACTTAGAACAAAAATGATTGATTTATATATTCAATTAAAAAAAAAATGCAATTAAGTTAAAAAACTTAAAAAAATCGTAAATTTTTTTTTAAGGTTTCATTCCTTCATAAACCGATGAAAAGACTACTAAGATATAGAAACTGAAAAAAAAATTAAAGCAATTTCAATGCCTAAATATCTCATTTTAAAATTTTAAAGTAAAAAACCCAAAAAAGGTTAGTATTTTATTTCAAATTTTAAATTTTAAATGCAAAGTTTTTATTAAAAAATAAATCAATTTAAAAATTTATTTCAAATTTCTTGAACCAAGAGTTTTAACCACAATTAAATTGTTGGAAGTTAGAATAAATGCAAGATTGAAATTTTATTTCATATTGCTTTAACTAAAGACTGAAGATTTTTCTTTTCAATTAATTTCAACAAAGAAACTTATGTTTTGCAATTAAGTTTCCTATTAAAAATGATTCAAAATGATTTAAAGTTGAAACTTTATTTCATCTTTTTTTTCAACCTTATATAAACATGTGTTGCAGAATTTAAAAAAAATCAACCCAATATAACCAAACAAAAAATAGGTTATTTTTGGGACAAAACTATAGAAAACTCAATTTTTCTAAAATCCAATTAAAACAAAGACAAAAAAAATTTAGTAACTGAAATAAATAGATGTATGGATGATTTTTTTTTAATTTTTTCAACTTATTATTATCAAAAATTGAAAAATTTCACAAAAAAAAACCCAATATGACTAAGCAAAAAACCAGTGTTTAATTAAAATGAATGAAATGAAAATAGTTGAAGTTGAATTTCAAATTTCGTCAACCAAGGCGTTTGCAACTAAATTGTAGAATGGTTCAAATAATTTCCCGAGCGAGTTGGAATTTTATTTCAAATTACTTCAACTCATGTAATTGTTGGATAGGAATTTTATTACTCCAATCATTTAAAATCAATGCATGATTGTTTCACATCCGATGTAGTAATTTATTTATAGTTATTCTGTGGTGGTATTGTTTGCCGGAAGTCTTTGCTGTTATTTATTCCAACATGTATTGAATAATCATAATAATTCATTTTATATATTTATAAAATGATTTCAAAAAAAATTCCTTGAAATTCTATTTCCAAGTTTGTATTCTTTTTCTTTGTCCTCTTGTATTTTAGTGTTTCATCCTTATCTTTTTGTGGCCGAAGTAATCATTTTTAAATAATTTAAAATGATTGAATTAACAATTTAGTTTAATTACTCCAGTACTCCATCGTTTTTTATTCTTTTATTCTTTATCCATATTTATGTTGGTTGAATATGTTGAATATTAAATTTTTTGTAAAACTTCCACATTTAATTTCTAGTTTGTGACACTTAATTAGTTATCATACAGTTAAGCATGATTGTTTCACATCCGATGTAGAAGTTTATTTATAGTTATCCTGTGGTGATATTTTTCGCCGGAAGTTTTTGCTGTTATTTATTCCAATCATAATAATTCATATTATATATTTATAAAATAACTGCGAAATATTCTATAAAATTCTATTTCTGAATTCGTATTTTTTTCTTTGGTCTCCTGTGTTTTAGTTTTCCTTCTTTATCCTTTTTTTGTGGCCGAAGTCATCATTTTCAAATAATTGAAACAATTATAATTTAATTACTCCAGTACTTCATCGGTTTTCTTTTTTCTTTTGTTCTTTATCTTATTATATTGAATATAATAATTCTTCGTACAATTTACATATTTAATTTCCCGTTTATGACACTTTTTATTTCTAATTGGTATTTATTACTATGCCTTGCAGTTACAACTAAAGCAAGCTGTAGCTTATATCAATAAAATTAATTACTAAGCGCTGTCTTAAAGTGTTGCCAACATTATAAATTTAAATGTATTCGAGTGCACGCGAATGTTATCTCATAGGCGCGTTCGGTTAATTGTATGTATGATGTGCCACAAAAGTTGTTAAATTTTACTCTCATTTACTAATTTAAATCTGCAGTTTTAACGAGTAATGTATAGATATAATAAACAGATTACATTTAAATAACATTTATTTTTTTAACTGCAATAATTTAAACATAAATGAAGAGATATTTGACGTCGATTTTTATTTACATATTAAACAAAAATGGCCTAATAAAAGAAATGACAATGTAAATATTTTTTTAAATAAAATTACATAGTAATACAAATTATGTTAGATTGAATTTAAAATCTCCTATTTATTTATTGAAAATAATAAAGGTTTTCAATCATTATTTTTATTTACCCGCAAAGTTGCTTATTAATAAATTAAACTAATTGTTAAATTGTGTAGTTGCAGAGTATAATTTTGGCTATGTAATACGAGAAGAGTTTTATATGTTTTCTACTACGCAATAAATAATATTATTAATAATAAATAAGAAGTTACAGGAGAAACAAAAATTTATTTTCAAAGTAAGAACTATTAACTCAACACACGTACCAGCGTTTTTCTAGTAACGTTATTATTAATATAATCAATTTAACCTAATATAATTTTTGTTTTGTTTTTTGATTTAAACTACGTAAAGGCTGTTTCAAATTTATTCAAAATTTCTTTAAAAAAACTATTTTTTTCTTTATATAATCTGTATTAAGAAAACAATTCTATAAATAAAGCTACATATTATTATTATCTATCTATATGATCAATATAACTTTTAAATAAATATTTAAAATAGATGTTTTCTATTTTTTAGATTTAACAAAAATGCGGAGTACAGATGTTTTAAATCTAACTTTCTCAAAATTTCTTTATATAAACCAATTTTATTCTTAATAAAAAACGTAGTTAGAAGACAATTCTACATATGAATCTACCTATTAGTATGATTAAATGATAATTTAACCTCCAAATTGCATTTTTTTTTTAATTTAACAAAAAATCGGACTAAAGCTGTTTCAAATCCAGTTTTCTCAAAATTGCTTCAAATATACTATTTTTTTTACAATACATGTTTAAAAGATAATTCTACATGCTAACATATTTATTGTATAAATAATCAATTCAACTTTCAAACTAAAGGATTAGATATTTCTCATCTCTGAAAACGTCATTAGTCACTATGTCACAAGAGAAAGGTGTAAAGTGATAAAAAATCTCTTAATGACTGACACATTTGCTGGTAATTTTGCTCTGAGGTAATACGCAAACTAGTGCGTGCTTGCTTAAGAAGTTTTTACTACAGGCCAATAAGTGTAAACTAAATGTTACCTTGGTTATTGGTTGCCGGTAATTCTGTTACGTAAACTGCAAATTTATTTAACCTACAATATTTCCGAGTTTAAGTTTAAGTATGCAGACCGTAAACGGGAAAAAATTAACTTGCACATTGAAAGACGAAGAAATAGTGTTTTTGCCAAAACAGTTTAGTCAAAAATTCAACACTGAAGACGATCTTGAAATTATAAACACTTCACAAAAAGCACTATTATATAAGGGCAATAAAAACATAAAGTGCTCAATAAATAATAAACAATCATCAAACACTCAAAAACAATTAACTTATAAATTTAGCTTCGTTCTTGTCATTAAAAACATTGTGTGTACGTAAGTTAAAAACAATAACTGGGGTCGTATAATGTGCTGGATTAAAATATCTTACAAAAATAAGTTATAGGAAACTAATGTCGTATGTAATAAAGTAAGTAATAGATATATTCACTAAGTACAGCTTTAAACAAATTTTCTTAATTTTTTAGTTAAAATCGGCTTTTGAGAGTCGCTTCAGGACTGGCGCCGTTGTAAATATTAATCATGTCAATATTAACAATTTTTTTTGCCGGCGCAAAATTGTTAATAATTTAAAATTTTGAGAAAATTGATTAACAGTGTTAAAATTAATTTAGCGTTATGCAAAGAATTTATCATTCTATCAACAGAGCAAATAGAAGTTATGCAATTTTTAACAAAAACAAAACTTTTTTTGGGACTACACATGATGAAGAAGCTATTGAAGCTATGAGATTTTAATAAAGGTAATTTATTTTTATTTTAATGTAAATATTATTGTAATTGAATTGATTGTTATAATTTCAAATTGAGGAATTTCAGGAACAGAAGAGCGGATAAGCTTTACATTCTATCTAAAATTTTGTCGTCGGCTTTGAGAAATATTGCCTTCTAAATATTGGTACCTCTACATATACACCGCTTTTTGCAACCTTGGAAAAAAATCTATTTTAAATATAAAAAGCTTGGATCGGAGATGTTTTATATAGTGTTTTACATCAGCTTTTTATCCATGTAAAAAAGGTAATAACCTCACATCGGTTTTATCTTATCCTCATAATTTCTATGATATTTTTAAGTTTCTTAGAATAGAATTTTCAATTAAAATAGCTGATGTTTAAATTTGAAAGACAAAATAATATGTCAATAAATGTTTATGCTTCAAACGATGACAATGATCATGATGATAATCAATGCAATGTTTATCTTTTATACATTTCAAAAAAATCTTGCTGCAACTAATTTGTTAACTTATTTTATATTTGCGGTTATCACATCACATGTCCCTAATATTTCTAACCATATTAACAAAGAGATACAACACAATAAAGTAGGACGACTAGGAGTATATAACACTATAACAATAGGAAGTATATTTACAAAACTAAAAACGCAAGATGACAAAGACGTAAAAGCTAATGTTATCTATTCAATACCCTGCAATGATTGCGAAAAAGTATACATTGGTCAAACTAAACAACACCTTAGCAAAAGTCTATACAACCACAAACAGGATTGCAAACCAATGTATATTAACAAGAAAGAAAAAAACAGCTCTGGCACAACACTGTTTCAATGAAAATCATACGTTCAACTTTAGCAACACAAAAATATTAGACAGAGAAACAGGTTATAAAAAAAATTAATTAGCAAAATAATACATAATAACAAGGGAAAAAAACATATACCTTAAAACAGATAAGGATAAATTGTTCAATTTGTATGCGAATTTATACAGATGTGCAAATAAGTGGTATGCAACCAGTATAGCACCAGGTTGTAAACAAGAAATAAATGTAGTCATTGTGAATGTTCATTTTAAAGTGTTGTGTTGTAAATTTAATGAAGCGAATTTTAAAGTCATGGCAAGTATAGCTGACATTTAAAGGTAAATTTAATCATTGTGATATATGTAAATAGCATCAAGAAATTTTTAATTGTATTTGTAACTTTTTTATGATATTTATTTTCATTTTTTTCGTAATTTTAGTCAACAATGTAATTTTTAAACTCTTTTTAGCCCTGAGGAAGATAACAAAGTTATCGAAACGTCGTCAATAAATTATTATATTATATTAAATTATACGCTAGTTTTTTTTTTTTTTTAATTATCCTACTTCCAAATTACATTATTAAAAAGGATATTACCAATAAAGCCAAATAAATTTTTTTGTGTGTTAAATTTGCGATTTTTAACAACAAAAAATGCGATTAAGTTAAAAAACTACAAAAAACTTAAAAAAGCACCCCCCCCCCCGCTCTGCTCTATTTGAAAAGGAAATTGTCCATATAAAGAAACAATAAATTACAACTTGAGACAAGATGCTGTTGGCATTTTTTTGGAGACACTGACATACTGAATAATTTAAACTATCTTTAAAAAAATATTATATAGCTACATAGCTTATAAAGTAATTTTTACTTGTTTTTGAGAATACAATCACAGCATACATTTAAACATATTTTAGCATTTATACTCTTTTTGAAATAATGACAAATGGTCTAAAAATGTAATTCTACAATTTTGTACATAGTAAATTGAAAAGCTAATTTTTATTTCAATTAACACTTAAATAATTAGGAATTAATTTAAAACAAATATGTTTATATTATTGCTAATTAATTTATTAGATAAACAATTAAATATATAAATCAAATAAACCGTACAGAGTTGGTTTACTTTTGGTATGATTGGTGCGTCTGACTAATTTACATATGTGTTGCAGAATATAATATTGAAAATGTTGCAAAAACAAGCGGGTTCATTAAAAATGATCATTATAGTCAATTTGATGAAATAATTAACACTGAAACAAAGAAAGAAATTATTACACGAAATTGGAAATCATTGATAAAACGCAAAGTGGATTTAATTCAAATTTTGTGTTAAAGTGTAAAATGTGTGGGATAACCAAAAAATTTTCATCTTTAAATGCTAATAATGAAAAAAACGCAATGGGTGTAAATTAGTCTTGGGACTAATAAATGTTGGAGGAGGATATACTATGCTATGCTATGAAATTCCATGCATAAGCTTTAAAAAATACATCAAGGCGCATGAAGTTGTTTGTGATAATCTTTTTGTAACAAGTTGAAGGATTCAAGTAACCAAAAAATGCAGGCCCATTAAATTTACGAAAATTGCTGAACTTAAATATTTTAAAATATATAGGATCAGTCACCAAGGCAATACAATATCGAAAACCTGAAAAACACGATTTGGAAACAAAAATAAAACTTCTTAGAAAAGATATTTTAAATAGTCCAAGTCACATTTTTGGTTAGCATAAATTTTGTATAGAGTTGAATTATTTTTGCCAAAAAACTGAACCCGATGAAAAAAACTACATGGAGAAATTTATTCAATTTAGACTTTATGATAAAATAATGCAACTCATTATCAGATTATCAAATCATGCCAAGAGCCTTATTCATGATGTAGACAGTAATGTAGTAGAAGAATTTAATGCTATTGTATGCAAAAAAGTTGGTGAAAAACGAATTAATTTTTCTTTACGGCAATCATATAGTGGAAGGTGTTATGCTGCCGTAATAGCACATAATACCAAAAAACCTTTTTATAAATTATATAAGTTTTACAACAAAAAATCTTCAACAACTATTGCAAAAAAATTTGAAAATAAAAAATTGACAGTTAAAAGACGTACAAAAAGAAAAATTGTTTTTAAATTTTTAAAACCTAACTTATCGTCAGATCCTGACTATGGAGAATCGTCAAAAACTTTTCTTGCCAATTGAAGAATTTGAAATTCAAAAAAATGTTTTCTTACAAACCTTAAAAGAACAGAATATGAACGAATTACTTTAGAAGTTCAAACTCGTGCTCAGTCTGATTGTGATGAGTGGATGAATGCTCGTAAGAATTTATTAACAGCATCAAATTTTGGAATAGTTGGTAGGAATAGAATGCACACAAGTTGTACAAATCTTGATAAAAATATGTTGTATAATTTTTTGATACCAGACTTTTATAAAAATTCGAAGCCTATTCAGTAAGGAATAATAAATAAAAAACGCGCAATACATTAATTGGAGCAACTCAACAACATTAAAATTCAGAATTGCGGACTGTTTTTAGATGACAATATTCCATATTTAAGAGCTACTCCCGATGGATTGATAAATGAAGATGGAATATTAGAAATTAAGTGTCCTTACTCAGCTAGAAATGTGACACCCAAAAAAGGCGTTTCTAATAAAAATATCACATTTTAGAGGTTAAATGAAATTAACAAGAAACATAAATGGTATTATCAAATTCAAGGACAATTACATATTACTAAACAAAGATACTGTTTGTTTGCTGCATAGACTCCAAAAGGCTTAAAAACAGAAATAAGCACTAAAGATGATCAGTTTTGGTCAACTATAATGGAGAAACAATTAATATTTTTTTATGAAAAATGTTTATTGCCAGAGATTATTGATACACGGCAAGTAAGAAATATGCTAATTAGGGATGCAACCAAAATTGTTGAAGCAATCAAGTAACATAAAAATTTAAAAATTGTTTTTTTTAATGGTTTTTATTTACGCCCAACATCAGTTACTATCTAGCATCAATTGACAATAGTTAGGATTGGGCTTTAATCATATTTTCAAATCAACATGCAACCCACTATTTCCTACCCCAACTGATGCTACTACAACACGACAACCGCTGTGCTTACTGACCACGGATATGGGCTTGACCAGATTTCGACAACCGCGTCAGATGCACCATCTCTCCGCTCCTGGCCTGCACCTTCCACCGTAGGTCTTCTCTTAACAACTGGTTATTACAAGGAGAACCTAGCCATGACAACCACCGTTATGCCTACTGCCCACGCACCCTGCTATGCTTCTATACCGAAAACGGACTTTGTCCCCCCCAAAGTTATGCACGACTCATGGCATTGCACATCACGCCGTGAACCAGACCTCGAGCTATAAAGATTATAAACTAGGGTTATCCATCCCAAAACAACACCACAACTGGGAGAAGATTCCAAATAACCTTCTTCAACAGCACCGACTAACCAAAACAATTGTTGAGATTAAACAGCAAATTGCACAGATAATATCCCGGCCTACCTGTCTAAAATGTTCTGACTAACTACTTAAGACATTTGTCAAGATCAGAAATAGTGCTAGTTATATTCAGAGAGTATTTGTAGAAGAAATTGATCGCAGTTTCCAACCTCCATTTCATAACGTATTCTTACTTTCAAATTTCTTTAGACTAATCAAAACTTTGCAGCTTAGAGGACATTGTTTTGAAAAAAAAAATTAACAACAAAAATCTAGAAGAGACATAAACCGACTTTTGCTATGCTATGTGCCGGCAGATATTATAAGCCGGGATGAAAAAACAGATGGGAACAAATAACTTGAGAAAAGAAGAAGGAGGATTTGATTTCGATCTATGCACAAATAAAGACTATGCGTACTTTAGTTCAGTTTAGAATAGTTATTTAGCAATTTGATAAAAGATGTTGAATGTAATGAAGAACCTTGAAAAAAAACATAATATACAAAGTTTATGTAAAATAAAATTTGATACTTTAATGTGCTGTTAGGCTATCATCTAAATAATATTACATAAAAAACATAAAAAGATGTGTTTTAAAGTACATGTAATAAGCAATAATTTGAGCCATCGTGGACTTTTTTATCTTTTTCCAGAAGCCCAAAAATTGAGATACAAAATAAGCTAAAAAAGACGTTTTATTGTGTTTCTGACTTTAAATTTTGTGAGTCATTTTGAACAGGCAATATTCTAAGGTCCAAAATTTTGGGAATCTCATTTTTTTCATCTATATTTGGATCCCAGAAAATTTGAGCAAAATCAAAGAGGTCAATTTTTTCAAATTAGTCGAAAAGTAATGGAATTACCCATATATATATATATAATATATAATCATAATTTTTTACAAGAAACGGTGTTTTTTATAGTTTAATAATTATGGCGTATAATAAATAATATTATTGTACACAGCCTGTTTATATGTACGAAATATAGTTATACACATATCACGCAGCGATCAAACAAAACAAAATAATTGAACAATTTATTTGCAATCGCTTTCAATTATAGTTGAGACATGCATTCAATTTTAACTAAATATGTAATTATTGGAAGTTGCGGAGTTAAATTTATCATAATCATTTTTTCTTTGCTGGTATTACAACCATTCGCTAGTAAAGATGCGTGAGTCGTGCGTTTTTTTTACGATTGATGTTTTATCCCCGACTACCATTCTTTCTATTCCCGGCGGCGTTGGTAAATTAACAGAGCGGTTTTGAAACTAAACTTTATAATTTTTCACTTACGGATGCTCCGCAAGTAAAACTGTTTGGCAACCTTCTACGCACCCTTAATAACCCAGATCGTTCTTATACTGACCGTAAGCAGCGTCATAAACCTTTCAGTGTGTCATATTTACGTGTTTGCGTATACAATAAATATTTAAATATTGTTGTTATTCAGAGATGCATACTTTCCCAACATAAATATTTAAATTATTTTAACTTATATCGCGGTACCAACATTGGTTTATTCAACAATTAGTAAAAGCATGCAATATTGTTTCTAAATACAAATTAAACAAGACGGCGCTAAGTCATTAAACCTCTATCGGCAATAGAAAATATCAAACATAAAAGTTGTACTGTTTGTAATATTTGTGCATATAAGTTTGATGCGCGTAATATAAAAGCCCGACACCATCGTCATTTTACATTTGCAATAACTACAATTTACACTGCAAAATTTCATATTTTTTACCTGTCGTTTTACACAATATGTCCCGATATGATGCGCACTTTTTTATTGAAGATAATGTTAATAATAGCCCGAATAATATAATTCAAACAACAAATGAAACTTATATAGCTATATTCAGTTACGATTCATAGATTCTTTTCGATTCATGCAGTCATCCTTAGAAAAATTAGCAACAAAATTAACACCATAACAGATGGCCCATATAAAATCCGCCTTTCTGAAATATAACTATTTCAAATTAGTAACACGCAAAAGAGTATTCCGATTACATAATTTCTTTTCTTTTTCGCAATAGCTGCTCTTCTTGGTTCTATGGTTATAGAATGTAGTAAACAGATTTTACTAAATACTTGCCTTGCAAGCATATTTTGAAAATCACAAACTAAGTACTTTAACAATAAACAAAAACTGCTTGAGTAATTTCGATGATAAAAGGAAACAATTGGAAGATAAGATTACATTACTTTGTATTGTTTTATTATTGATATTTTGTTTGTTTGTCATATTTATATATTTTTTTCTCATTTGCTTGTAACACACGCGCATATTTGTTTTAATTAATTTTTTGTAATAAAATATATTCAGTGTAAAAAAATTCTTTGTTCTTTATCTTTCTTTTTCTTTTTATAATAATTAAATAGGTAGGTTCGTCATCGTTTGTAGAATAATATTAATTTTAAATTGTTAATTTGTCTTTCAATTGTTTTTTATTTATACAATTGTTTTTATATCATCCAAGCAGCGCGGGCACATTTTTGTTTTATTCCACTATTTACAATGCGTATGGTGCCAGCGCTTATCCTGCCCGACTGTCAACAGTCTCAACCAGCCGACCCGTGTTCAAATCCAGATCAGTTCTTAAAACAATAAGAAACTTAAAATTCAGGCATCCCAACATACACTATTATTATACACACAACAAACACTAGGTGTACGTACTCACAACTCTCTACCTACATACATAAACTGCCGTCATGCCAAGACGCCATCTAAAAAATCGAGCATTTACCGCCAACACGACACCATCTTAGACGGCATTGCATCGCCAAATATTATTTCCGAATTCCGCCACATCCATCTTCAACACGACTCTAGCGACAATCTGCACACTGGTGACCGAACGGGGAATAATTAGACCGGATTGAAAAATTGATATACATCATACATCCATTTCCCCCATTTTACCCTACTTATATTTATCAGAGTGCGACATATTGCTAGTTATTGTTTAGCTATAACAGCTTTTTTGGTTGTATATATTGAATATTTTGTTGTAAGGCGATTAGCTTTTGCATTAAAGAACTTTTTGCCGTAATTGGTTTGTACATTTGTCACAGCAGCACTTTCACTCTTTAACGGGTATTTTAAAAAACAGTGTATAGCACCATTATATATAAAGGAAGAGTTGTGGTGGATATAAATAGACTCCGATTGTACACATTTACACTCGGAGTCTATTTCTATCCGAAAAAGCAATGAAAGTTTTAATTACATATAAATAAAATTGTTGTAACTAATCTCCAAGGTTTTACCGTGCACAGTAAATTTATACTAAAATAGTCATGCCTCACCAAACATAGAAATGATATTTACGTCTTCTTTTTCAAATAAATTTATTGACAAAGACAAGACTCAAACCAGTTATCTGAAGAAAAATCATTATAATAAACGCTGTATGGCTACATTTTGTAAAACAAATTCAAAGAAAAAATACATACTAATTAAGAAATAAATATTTACATTTAGTTTAAGAACATGTTATACACATTGAATTAAAAAAACGAACGTTTGAGGTTTTTTTCTGTTCTATGTAAATATATAAACAAAATTTCGCGGTTTGTATGCTAGCAAATTTAAGGGCAAAATTAGAAATGTTGTTAGTTGATTTGTAAATCTTACTACAACAACATCTACAATTTTATAAATTTTAACGCGGATCCTACGGACAACATTCCCGTAAGACCCGATGATCTCAAAGGTTACGTCATATCGAAGGTCATCGAGGATTGGCAAAGAGTATGGAACGGCTTCGAGAGCAAATTAAAGAAAATCAAGCTCTCCGTGACGGCATGAAAGTCGCCGGTAGATCTCAACAGGAGAGAGGGAGAGGAGGTCGCCTTATGTCGCTTGCGCACAGGTCATACCAACTTGACCTCTTCGTATCTCCTGACCGCCAACAAACAACCAGCATGCCAAACATGTCACGACCCTCTAACGGTGAAGCACATTTTGGAGGAATGCCGAGCCAACCTTCAACCGTCCAGTTTTTGAAAGACGCAGGACTCCTCAAACAGGTGTAACGAAGTTTTTGTGTTGTCTTGTAATGATTTTGGTGTTAATTTATTTATTTATTTTCATTGATCAGTTTGTGTTGTTAAGTTGTTTAAAGCATCGTAGTCTTTTACAACTTCGGTGCAATCTGTGATATTAGGTTTAATTAGTTTTTAGGGTCTGGCATCGAAGCATATTACAGCTTTGATGTCATCTGTGATATTAAGTTAGGTTGTGATATTAGGTTTAGTTAATTTAGTTTTTAGGGTCTGGCATCAAAGCCTTTTACAGCTTCGGTGTCATCTGTGATATTAGGTTACGTTAATGGATAGGTACTGGCATCAAAGTCTTTTTTGGTTTTGTCATATTAGTTTTAAATTTAGTTTTAAATTTTAGCAACTGTGATATTAGATTTACTATTTATTTATGTATTTATTTATTTATTTATTTAACCATTTTAATGTGTTGTTTTGTTTTCCTCAGGTCTATAACCTGAGGTTAGTATTACTAAAACAAAATAAATAGCCAATGGCTTTAGTAGTCGACGCTAAAATACAAGTAAAAAAAAAAAAACGCTCTAATTGTATAATAGACACAAATTTACGTTTATTTATATATGTTATGTTTTCTTTAATGTTATATTAGTATAATTTTATTATCTATTATATTAAATAAATTGTTTATTATTATTATTATTAATTTTATATATTTTATTAATTATTTCAATTGAACAAATCCATTAAGAATATTATGATCAATTAAAATCAATAATATAACACCTATTTAAAGCCGCCGATTGATCAGTTCAGTCACAGTTTATTGAATAAATTCAAATAATAGGATTCATATAAATGTCAGATATAATGTCAAGTTGACAATTTTTTGCTGTTCAAATTATAAAGTAATTGAAGTGCCTACAACACCTACAGTAGTAAATGTAAAGGTGCGTATAAATATGCGAGCCAAGCGGTTCGCAAGCCGCTTGTGAGCCGCTCGGCTCGCATATTGGGACGGCTTTTGTGGAGTGACACGAGCTGCTTGCGAGCCGATTTTATCGAGCCAACTATTTTCGGTTTTTCTGCGAACACAAAAAGTATATAAATAAGTGAGCCAAGCGGTTTGCGAGCCGCTTGTGAGCCGCTCGGCTCGCATATTGGGACGGCTTTTGAAGCGCGACACGAGCTGCTTGCGAGCCGTTTCTGTCGAGCCAACTATTTTCGGTTTTCCTTTTTATTTCTAAATAATAATTTTACAATGATAATTTAAGTTATGATTTACCAAAATAAATCCATTTTTTACAACATATTTTCTATTAAAAATTAATCTATTATTTTTTTCCACGCATCTTCTTTTATAATTTTTTTTAAATGTTTTTTATGTTTTGTATCCCATAAAAATGATTTAGTTAATATCAATGAGTTTAATATGTGTTTCGCTCTATAATTAAAATAATAAAAATTGAAAAAACTCGCGAGTACACAAAACCCCGTCCCAATATAAACTGAGAATGCCTTTGTGTTCGCAGAAAAACCGACAATATATGGCTCGACAAAAGCGGCTCGCAAGCAGCTCGTGTCGCGCTTCAAAAGCCGTCCCAATATGCGAGCCGAGCGGTTCGCAAGCCGCTCGGCTCGCATATTGGGACGCTCTTTGTGAAGAAAAACTGACGAGCGGCTTACAAGCCGCTCGGCTCGCATATTTATACGCACCTTAAGATTTAACCATCTATTGAATGGAGCACAGAAAAAGGGATAAAAGAAAAAGCAGTTTGAAGCCGATTTAGATCAAAATTAGTAATGTGAAAATTAAAAAGGTTAAGTGGAAGAGCAGACCCAGTCTGAACTTCGCCCTTTTCTATTTATATGATTTGTATATAATAGAAATAAAGTATAATATTATATTAATATTATTATTATTATTATTATTATTATTATTACAAATTATTTAATTTCAACAATTTTGTTTTATTAATTTCATCAAATTATGGTGGAAATAATTAATGGTACCATCAACATTGCATCAAACTCCTATAATTGCACTAACTGTGGTGCACTAATGCTCGTACTAATAGTCGGGGATTGATCCGAGATTCAGAATATACTCTCGGATTGACCGAAAATACGTCCAATAGTCGATATAATCCTAGATTCACAAATCCAAGATTGCAAATAAACCTTTCTCAAACAATCTTGCCTCTACCCAAGATTAATCCTGGATTGCTGCCATTTTTTGTTGGTTAAGTGTTAATAATGATGAACTGTGATTGTTACGTCTATTTTTAACAGTATAGATTGGTATAGATAACAGTTAAAAATGGAAGCAGCTGCAAATTGCGACGATTTTTTTGATTATGTCGAATATGTGTTTGAAGTGGAAAATGTAAAATAAGCCAAAAGGTATGTACATCAATTTATAATTTAAATTGAGTTCAAATTTATTTATATTTATCATAAAAATAAATTATATATTATAAACAATATAATATTTATAATAATATAACCTATAATTTTATAAGGTACATTCGAGATGCTGAAAACCCGCTGGAATAATATGATGAAGATAAGTTCTGGAGAAGATATCATTTTCATAAAGCTATTGTCGTTCGGATATTGCTACTATTAGTAGTACAACAGCTAGAAAAAAGAAATATTGTGGACTACCTTTAGCTCCGATGACCCAGTTGTTAATTTTATTGCGGTATTATGCTACAGGTAGCTTTCAGGTACAACGATCAAAATATTATTGTAAACATTAATAAAACCAGTTACTTTAGGCTGTAGTGATAGTAATGTAATAAAAAGATGTTCTACTTTGTTAGCTGAGAAATGCCCTGATTATGTCAAACTTCCAACTGAGATTGCAAACAAAGAGCAAACATTAATAATTTTTTTAACTGTGCTGGTTTTCTAACGGTCTCTGGATGCATTGATGGTATCCACATCCGAATTAGTAACCCAAGAGGTGAATATGCAGAAGTGTATCGGAACAGAAAAGGGTACTTTTCTTTAAACGTGCAGGTAGTTGCTGGTTCCTCCATGGACATTTTTGGTATAGTAGTTCGTTATCCAGGTTCAAATCACGATAATGTTATTTTTCAAAGAAGCGGTGTACGTTCAAGATTTGAGCACAACAAATTGATAGGAGTTCTGTTAAAAGACAGCGCCTACCCATGTAGGCCTTATCTTCTAACTTCAATTTAATTTATCCTTTTATTATATATGACAGCAATTTTTATTTAAGATAATGCCCAAGAAGAACGGTATACTAAAGCACTTATTCGAACTAAAAATATTGTCGAAAGAGTTTTTGATGTTTGGAAAAGGTTATTTTGATGTCAGTCCAACCTAACATGTTTTTATATCTCCGAAAATATTACCAAATACAGATTTAATTTAACAATTCGTCGAAACTATCCGAAGCTGTATCCAATAGTCCCCTATTGGATGCAGCAAGAAAGATTGATCCATCCAGGATTCTTTAATCCAGGATTGATCCGAGATAAAAAATATGGCATTTTGGATATTTTAAATAGGGTCAACAACGACGGTGATCAGTTACTAATGTTCTATTAAGCAAACTTTAAAAGATAAACTATACACAAGCAACAAATTTAAGTTCTTGTAAACAAAACTAAGACATAAGCTTGTTTGCTAAATAAAGAGCGACATGTTAGTAAGTCTACCAGAGTAATATAACCAAAGGTTCTCAACGGAACGAGATCTTGAAGTAATAAACATATTGCAAGTGGCTTTTGTCTATAGTGGATTGAAAGATAATAGTTGTGGAAAAAGTTAGAAATTCTTAACTACTCGGTAACAAAACGTAAATAAAAAGAAATTAATTTGGTCAAAAATGTGCTTTTTAACAGTTTTGTTAGTTCAAACTTAGCATATCTGCTGTCATTAAATACAAATTGTGCCGCAAAAATAAAAACAATGACAAAAACAGGTGGTGGACTTTAGAAAAAAAAAAAAATTATTTATATAAATGTATTATAACAAACATACTGGAACCCGGGCGGTAGAATAGGTAAAGTTTTTTTTTTTAATGTATAGATAAGCAACCCATTTAATAATAATATTTGCATAGCGGCAATAACTAATTTAAATTATAGTCCATATAATTTTTCTTTTTTAACAAATGCAAAAAAATGTATCTATATGCAGGATATTTGAGTTGCCAATTGACGGAGAAGTTAAATATTTCAAATAATGTCTAAAAATAGAATATTTCTGCCTTCTTCCGAGGACAGCCAGTAGCATTATTAATGAAATTCCTGTGAAAGTAAATTAACAATCAAATTCAATTCCTTTAGATTTTTGTTTTTCTAGCTTAAAGTATTTCAACTACAAAAAATGTCTGGGCTTTTTAAGGGATCAAACTTCTTATGATCGCAGTGTCAAAATACCAATAAATCTTTTAACCACAAAGCAGAAAAATAACCACAACGTTTGCTTATCTTGCTATTTCTAAGATCTACAAAAAAATGAAAAAGATAACCAGATTATATGCATTCTCTATTGGAATCAAACAGCCAAAGTAAAACTTCTAAGCAACAATATTACAAAAGAGTTTAAAATTAAAAAAAAAAGAGATTAGGCAAGGCCAAAGTGCTCATGTTATTTAACCTATACGTTAAAAAATCTTTTATCTAAGCTGTCTCGGATAGTAAAATTAACATTAAAGTTAATAAAAATCCAGTAAACAATATAATATATATAGACAACCACATAATTTTACCAGATAACAATCTCCAAGCTCATACAAAAAAAAAATGGCAAAAAAGCTGGATCTAAACCAAAAATCCTGTATTAAGTTAAGTGTTTAAATCAGTCTGATATGTAGGGCAGAAGCAAAAACGCTATAAGGTAATTGAATAAATAAGGTTAAAGCTTTAGAAATGTGGACTCTACAACGAATTTTTAAATTATTTTGGGTTGATCAAATATAGAACAAAAATGTAATCTAATGATTGAAGTTTGAATACTGTAATCTGTACACAACTGCAAAAAAAGAAAGAAATCTAATTATGGCCCTATTATTTTAAGTAAAAAATACCGTTTATAACGCTTTATTCTACATAGAAAATAGGACAAACAAACTTTTCTGGCTGTGCAAAACACTCTAATAGACTGGCATTTAAAGTCTTTACAAAATGCAGCACTAAATTGTGTATTAAGTCAAACGGAGGACGTTTAAGCAGTAATCTGGTCGGCACAATCAAGAAAAGAAAGTAGGAAAAATTCTGTTATTTTTAATATAATAATAAAATAATATAATTTTTATATCACTAACTTAATACCACCGATTTAGTAAATTATCTATTTGGTTTTACTATGTGGTATAAAAATAGAATCACTTTCTTAGAATATGATGCATTTTTTATTTTTAATACAACCTTTATTTTTGACTATTGTGTGATGATACAGTAGTGAAACCATTATTATTAATAGTATTAATATTTTCTTATCCTAGGAAGGTTATTTTATTAATTTTTGTAAGCACTTCTTAGCAGTTGTTTTTGTTATTGCAGTAATTTAATTTTAATTTATATAATAAAAATTTAATATCAATAATTTAATATAATTTTCTGTAAATTATCCAGCTGGTTGTACCATGTAGTACTGAATTTAGAAAAACTTTTAGAGTTAGTGGATCAATTTTATTTTTATTTTAAAAAACAAATATTTGTTTTACAGCGATGTTTCTGACTAGTGTTTACAATACAGTAGTAAAATCATTCTTAATATTTTCTTTCACCGTGGTATTAAATTAGAATTGCTTTTCTTGAAATATGAACCAAACCTTTTTTTCAGGATTCTTATTTTGGATTTATGCTACTTATTTTATTTGTCTCAATTTCTAATAAATAATTTTGCTATAAAATAAAAAATAAATAAATTTTAGTTTCAGAATCGGTGCAGAAGTCTACTTGTTGACGCCAGTCATTTTTAAGTTTGATTTTTTTCTCTATCTAACTACATATGGACCAGAGCACAACTAGCGCCTTGCTTTTACTAGAAACTCTTTACAACTTTGAAGATTTACAATTTGTTTCAGTAATTTTTTAGTTTTTTTTAAATATATATAAAGATTTAGAACTAATATCGAGTAATAACAATCCTCACTAAAAAAATTGGGAGCAATGACTTACCGACTGGACCATTTTAAGATTTATGTTTTTGCTATTTTCTATTTGACTTTTTAACAGGTGCTTTGTTAGAGTAACAAAATAAAAAATATCTGAACTTATTATTTATTCAACCTCAAACTAGAGTGCATTTATTTTTGTAACGCTTCAGCATCAATATAAATAATCAATTTAAAGCAATGCTAGACATTTTCACTTGAAACAACTATATAACAATTTAGAATATGAAGTGGTTAATTTAAAGTTTTGTCTTATGTATTTTTTCATAAATAATTTGGCTTAACTCTTCTGTTAGTCATATTTAATATAAGAGTTGTAAAAAAAACATTTAAAATTATACAGTAGAAGTTTTTATATAGACATAGTTTAATTACAAACTATCAATTCTGTTGAATGATAAATTATTTAAGATATGTTAGTAAAAACAGCACTATTGTGACACCTTAGAGTAATAATACAATGTTCAGACCTCTTTACTTCTAATGACTATTTTAATTAATCTGTGATAAAGTACAAGAATGACAAAACACATTTTTAAGTACCCTTTTAGCATAATATTAGTTTGTAGTGCCACCATAGACACAGTTGAGCACCCCTCAGTTATGTCTTATCTATCATCTACGATACTGTCAGCAAGTTTTTGTTTAATAATGTTAATAACAAATTATGTTAAAAATATACGAATTAACCAAAATAAAAAATAAATCAGACTTTATTACACACATATAATTTATGTTTTATGTATTCTTAAATTCTAATTAATATTACTGTTAGTTAAATTGATTTACTCTTTATTGTTATTTTTAATATTACTGTTGTAAAGCTTATATGTGCTAGATGTAAATTGTAATAATTATTGTTTGGACAACCTATTATTATTACGACTATTATATATGAATAAAGTATACTCCAACATTATCAGTTTTTGTCGGAAACAGACTTTCGTAAAAATATTATGAAAAGTACAGCACATAAGATTAACAAAAATTGAGTGCAGGATGTAGATTAAAATAGTATTTATTATTATAAAAATATAAAACTGATTTATGAATAAGAGTAGAATAATACTAAATAACTGGATAGAAAATTTTGTTATTACATTTGATAGTATTTATATGTAAGTAGTACTGTCCATAATTTGTTAAATAAGTTCTTAATCATATAAACACTTTGAACATAGCTATAATTTGAATTATTTATTTATTAAATAAAATGTAGACGTTTTTTAATTTATTTTTTGCATTTATTTAACTCATAAAAAGATTCAGTGACTTTATTTTTCTTAAAATGTTGTTTTATAATAATAAACGTTTAATTGAATTAAGTTTTTATAGACAGAAATTACATTTTGAAATACATATGCCAATGAAAAAAAATGTACTTTTTGAAATATTGCTTGCACAATGATCTGTCAAAGTTTAAGATGATTTGTGTTGTTTTTGCAAAATGAATACGCGTTTAGAAATTCGAACACTTTCTTACGTTTGTATTCCATAGGAATAAAACAATAAGAAATAGACAACAAAATCTGCATCTTTACTTCTTGTTTGAACGGTTTTTTGTATATGGCTCTGCTGGTTACAAATTAAACATTTTCTGTTTACGCTTTGATTAATATTAATTTATTTGAAGAAAACCAATTGGAAGCATGTTTTTAAATTAAGTTACTTTTCTGTCTAAAACAGCTTTATTGAAACTCCATACTGTCCTACCATATAGAGAATTATTTCCTGCTATAAATGCAAATTAAAATTATTTTTGTTTTTAAATACCCCAGGATTAATTAATAACGCAGAAAACAAATCTAATGATTTTATTAAAAATTCAACATTAAATCATAAATATTACTTAAATTAAAATTTCTAATTATTAATGTTTAATTGAGTTAATATAAAAAATTATTGTTAATTATAACATATGATGAAATTCAACTATTTTTATGACCCAAAAGTACGATTTAATGAGGAGAAGAATTTACAAAAAATGATTATAAATTTTTTGATAAATATAGCCACATTGTACTTTAATTGTCATTATTTATAATTAAAGGGGGGAAGGAAATATAATCAATAAAAATTATTAAAATAATGAGTGTGTTTAATTTAACAGTTATGCTCAATGCTTATAAGTCTTGTATGTACTATACACCGATTATTCAAACACCGCAAACGGAGTATATTTTGTGCAAGTGAATTAATTAAAACCCAGAGGTTTACAGGGTCAGCGCCAAATTACTAAAATTAAAAATAAACGAAGAACTTAAATAAATCGTAATAAAATCACCCGACTGTATGGGGAAATTAATCCGCACGCTATAAGCGATAATAAAATTGGACATTACTAAGGCAACAGAAGTCGCGGAACCCGAAACTTTGAAAACCGGGGAATATCTGGAAACCCCGCCCAGTCAGCGGTACGATTTGGATTTAATTGCGCCGACTGGTCTGAGCACGAAAGAAATTTTTTACACTCCCCAAACCGCAAACGACGACGATTTAAGTAAATCTTTTAGGGAGTGGGAATTGGTAAAATTCCAATTAAAGGAAATAATTTATTCTAACTGTCTGAGGACGCCTGGTGATAAGACTGATTTAGGGTCCAATTGTCAATCAGATATCGAGACCGACTATAAGAGTCCGAAAAAATTTAACAATGGCACTTCTCACGTTATGTGAGTAGATAGTGGATAGCCGTTTCTGGGCCCTCCATTACTCCATCCGGTGTGTAAGAAAGAAATAATGAGTGCGAGCGAGACGACATGATATGCGCTTAGAGAGAGATGGTTGTATACAGGGTGTTCGAAAAAGTTGGTATATACAGGGTGTGTCAAAAATAAAATCTAAGATGGCGACCGGAAGTGATTATCTTTATGTCAGAATCAAAAATGGCGACCGAATGTACGACTTCCGGTGTTGCAAAAGGGGCCGTCATGGTACTCAAATGAAAGTGCTCGACGCGTAGGTTGCGAATCTGAAATAATTGACACTTGAACTGATCCCAAGCAAGAGAAAAGTGCGAGTGTGTCGCCGGGCTTCGAATGCTAAAATTATAGAAATGCGTAATACGAGGAAGAGAGAGAAAGAGAGAGAGAGAGGGGGGAGGGTGGAGGTTGTATTGTGGGGAACAATAAGCAATTAAAAATAAAACAGTTTAATTAAATTGGATATATTGTGATGAACAATGATTCAAAATATTAGATTATTTTTTATCACAATATATCCAATTTAATTAAACTGTTTAAGACGCCGTTGTATACTATTATCGCATTGTTAAAATCAACATTTTAGTGTAAACTTCGTGCTCGTGTAGTTAATGTTATAAACAGACGTATATGCGTTCAATGTTTTTACAGTCTTGTAAAATAGGATACCCGATTACATCATATAAGATATTATCAATCTAAACTATCAGATATTGTTTATAATCAATGTGACGATTGTGAAAAAACAAAATTTTGGTAACTGAATTAATATCCGTTAAAGATTATAATTTTTTATCAACGTGTACTTTTAACCGCATAGACATTTGTCATACACGTAAGAAATTAAAAATATTAGTTAGTATTCAGCTTGAAGTGAAACGCATCACACATATATATATATACATACATACAATATTTAAAAAAATGGATTTTACAAAATTAATAAAATTAAACTCAAACGCAAAGTAGTTTTTAAAAATAATTTCGTTGGAATTAAAATCGAGTGTGTACGGACCAAGTGTATTAGCAAACATCGGCTAAGCGTTGGTATGGCTTTCCAAAAAATATTTGGAACTCTTTACTCCGGAAACAATCGTTGATTATAATGAAAATTACTCCGGATTGTTGTACATTATCCTGGAACAACTAGAAAAAACTAAAATGCAGTTGTGCAAATCTTATCATACGAATAAAGTAATTTTTTAGATTTTTTATGTTATATACATAATATATTATCATTCTTTTTTTTTTAATTTATAGAATGTTATCATCGGTTTACATGTTTCCTACTACACATTTTATAATTCTTTTAAATTTTCCATTTTTTTGTTTTATATAATTATACAAAAAATAATACTAAATACATATATAATGTTTTTATGATTTATTTCTAACAAATACTTTAATACTTAATTATTATTAAAAAAATTAATTAAAATATATATTGAATTACTCATTTTATATTCAAACTACAATATCCTATCTACTTTTCATATCATAATTAATTTATATAAATTTAAACGATCATTATTTAGTTGTCATTTATAAAATCACTTTCATATAATAAAAATATTATTTAACAAAAATTAGTAATAATGTTTAAGTGTAAAAATTGTGAAAAAGTATTTACCCGTAAAGATTATTTGAAGCGACATAAAATAAAATGTATATATATATATATATATATATATATATATATGATTATAAGTGAGCGCTGGTGAAACAGTAATATTTAGTATATTAGAAACAAATCAGTAATTCCTATATTATTTTATATAAAGTTGTTACTTACAATTAATTATTGCGAATCTCAAACAGAGCCACATCCTGTCTATGCATCGTGTTAATGGCTGTTATCACAAGATGCCTCTTATTGGCGTAGAACTGATTGAAGTCTTCTATTGCCGTACCCGTAAAGACGTCGTTGACGCGCCTTAAACAAAAATAAGAATATAAATATTTTCATGTTAAGCACATATTAATATAATACATATACATGTACAATTATTACAGTTAAAGCCTACCTTGGTAACCATACATCGAAGTTTCCCAGGTCCAGAAGCACAGTTCTCACAAAAATTGTTGTCTTCTCGCTAACGATGAGTTTTGGTCGCTGCCAAAAGGGCTTAGATAAATGATGAATAAATTTCGTCATCGGCTCTAGCGACTAGTACGTAATCTCCATTTGAGGTTACTACTACTGATAACGACTTTACTATGCAATTTATATTAATATAATAATAACTGTTGAAAATATGCGAATATAACCCTTATGCCCGTATTCATTTTTGTAACGATTCATTATCAAACGAATCATTATAATTTAATGAACATTAAAAATATAATGATATTCATAAATAAATTTATATTTTAACCGATATTAGAGGGCCCTCCGACACCAACTAATTAAGTCGATTCTGATTGGTTGTTTGAGATTTACATTAAACTATAAATTTGTTGACATGTAATAATTTAAGTTAGTTAGCAAGATGCATGATATTGATATTGACATACCGTATATTTCGGAATTATTTTCTAATAAAGTTAGTAATAAGATGTGCGACAACAGCAAAAATATTGAACCATCATGCATTTAAATTAAAGACAATAGCAGCAGTAGTGACTACAATTACTTAGAAATAATGTTAAAAAAAAGTGAATGTGAATTAAGAGATGAAGATAAACTGGTTAATGAAATCCATTACCCGTTAAACAATAATGTGAAAGTGTCTGTTGGTTTGAGTCCAGCTTGAGGAATTTACCAGTGTATTCGACTGTCTGCAGGTAAAAAAAATATTACATTTATTCAATTGGAATGGAACACCTTAATGCAGTACAAGACATTCATGGAAAAGAGTACATCAATGGAAAAGAAGTGCACGTTTAGGTGCCAGAAAAAGCCTCGTATGTCCGATGATGATGAGATTGGTTTAAAACCAAAATTCAGTTTTTGATTTGTGCTTTATCAACATGTCCAACTGTTGGAAATTAAAAACGGTGCGCATCAAGTGGAGGGGTGTGGAATAGTGTTGAACAAAAAAGCGTTAGATTAGTTATGGAAAGCTCTTGATCTAATCGAATATTGCTTACAACGCTTAAATACATTGCAATTTTTTGAATGTTATAACAATTGTTTTTGCAAGATTGCAAGCCAATACAGATGATGTCCTTATCGGAATTTTGCCCACAATAAATAATTGATATTTTATAAACATTGAATGCATGCGGGAAAATATACTGTATAAGCACAAGAAACTGGTGCACGATATGCAAACTACTAGCAAGTGTAGTATAAATAAAAAAAATGCCAAACCAAAAAACTAGTTAGTTTTGAAGCATGCATCAAGAAAGTCATCCATTAAGCGACTGCGTTTAAGAAATTGACAACAATTAAACTATCGATTGGATAGTCTACTGCAGCAAATTTTAAATTTTAAAAAAATTATTTGTGATTTTGAATTGCAAATGCAATTGTGTGCAAAACTCCCCGGGATGCAGCTCCAATGAAATTAGCAAAATCAAAATAAGATTATTTGAAAATATAAATAAAGCTATTGAATTGTATGATGAATACAAATTAACTGGTGAATATGTAAAATATCTACCAGAAAAATATTTGCGATCGCTATATGGATTAAATTTAGAAAGATTGTGGGACTTGAATTACAACCTTCCAACCAATGAGTGCCACATAGACGGACCGCCTCCATCTATACAAAGCTGTTTTAGATGCATTATAGAAATTTGTAACTGCAAAAACTGTTAAGATTACCGATCAACTAGAAAAGTGTTAAAAGTACCAAAAATGAATAGCACCACATTCATACTATTATCAATTTTGCTTAATGGAACTTTGTTCATCACCAAACCAAAAGATGCCAGACTATGCTTCATAACCGCCATCGATAGAGGAACTAATGATAGTTAGTCTTCGGAATGGAAAATGATGCACCTCGATAATAACACTAACCCAAAAAACATTTAAAATAAACACCAAAATAATCAACTTTTATATTCCTCGATTTTTATCGAGGAATATAAAAGTGTAATAAATGTTTCAAATCAATTATTATTAGACAATGTTGTAAATAATGATAAAAATGTAATTTTGATTTTGGAAATTATACTGATGCTCACGAATGTTATTATATTTTCTTATGTACTTTATAAATTATACAAAAGGTATGATCACAAAAACTAAATAAAAAACAATATTAAAATAAACAGCATTTTATTTCACCATTATTTCAATTTACATGCATTTTACAAGTTATAATTGAATTACATCATAAAGGTAAGTCATTCCAATCTTGTTAGCTTTATCAGAAGAAATTTGACTAGTTGTAGAACCCCAAGAGTTGGACAGTTAATCGAAAATATTGATAAATCTTTCTGATTTGCTGTCACAATCGAAGATGTAAATTTGTTAAATTTATAATACATATTTTCACTAAAGAAATATAGCAATGCATTTGTATATCAAAATGGACCTTTAATATCTCTAGGTAATCCTAAGAAATCTTATGTATATCCGAGCATAATTATTCTTTGATAATAACTGCATTTATCTACTTCAACATAAACGCAACTATTGTAGAACACATATGTTTGACAACTGTACGTATTAACAGCTGCAGTCACAACCTCACCAGTATGTAATTTTGATTTTGATTGTACAATTGAATTATGAAAACGATGGGAAATCAAAAACATGTATATGCATATCATCAAATAGTGCTATCTGCCCGTTGGTAAATTGCATTAATTTTTTTAAACGTTGTTGGTAGAAAGTGTAACCAATTGATTATTAACTGCGGTTTTCCGTATGAATTTATTATTAATCTTTTCACCCAAGCCCATTTGTTATAAAATATGTATATTTTTCTAAGGGCTATTAAAATGCATCGATGTTCTTTGATATTTTACACAAATTGGGGTAAATAACAGGTGATGAGTCAACCGTTCTAGAATTGACTGTAGAATTTACAGTTGATATATTTGACACAGTTGTAGACTCTATTGTGGAATTTATCGCAGGAATCATAGTTGTAGGCTTTGTCGTCGTCGTTGCCGTCGCCACCGTCTTCATCATCGTCGCTGTTGTCGTCGTCGTAACCTTTACACCATACAAATGTTGAATTGCATTAATATCATCTAAAGTTAAATTTGAATAACCGAAGTAATATGCATACATCAATGAATGTTGATCGCTTGAGTGCTGAATTCCTAAGACATGTCCGATATTATGAAGTAATACAAAAATAATATTTATTTTGTTATTGGGAGGTGATTTTAACAAAGCCCACTAATCTTCTTCTGCATCAAGATTAATTTCTGACAAACTTTCGTTGCCGTGAGGTAGATAGGCATGCCCTAAAGTATTCTCAAGAGCGTCAAAGGAATTGCAAAACGTGTTTTTACTCCTTATCCACTTATGTGCAATTTTTTTAAATGAATGTAAAATACCATACTTTCAAAGATCATGAAAGAAATTTAGATTAGTGTAACTTGACCATAAATCAAAAGCATCTCTGGTTGATTTTTTCATTAAATAAATCTTTTTATAAAAACGCCACTTCAAAGTTTTGGTTGGCCATTTTTCCGTATGAATTACATAATTTTTTGAGTGATTTGAATTTCTACATCTTAGAGTTTGCATTAAATTTAACGTAGCATTATTGAATGTTCCACCTGAGGGTAAACCATAAATTTCTTGAAACAATATTAGGAATAGGTCAGCAATGTGTCACTAGCATTTAAATATCCATACAATTCTAGATACTTATTACCATCAAACGATGATTCAGTTGAGGTTAATATAATAGATGATATAAGGAGTGTAAAGATCATCATTGTATAGAGGTCTCATTAAAACTAAAATATAATTATAAAATTATTAATATTTATGCAATTATAATACATTTTGTTTGTTAATCCAACTGTTGTGCTAAGCATCAAAACTCAACCATTTTACGAACAATTCCTTTATTTTGCAGTATTTTTTCCACTAAATACATCTTAGGATTCGATGTGTTCTGCAATTCCTCAGCGTAAAAGGCTCCTTGTATAGGATCCCCTCTTTCATCTTTCAATAAATACGTCACCGTGTTGGAAATTTTAATTTTATGAGTTTTAAATAATTCAGTTGTCCAATTGGGTGTGTATCCTTTTGCAAAGAGAGTTTTTTGATTAGTCAATCGCACCATTTCACTCACTCGGTAATATTTCCAGGCGTATTTTGAGAAACAATCAATTACTACTAGTATATATTTATTCTTTATTTTACGAGAGAATAATTGAAACTCGGCAAGATCTATTTGCCACAGATCGTCAACACCTTTAGGTATCGTTGGTCTTCGAGCAAAATTCTTTCTCGCCGGTTTGTGTAACTCTCGCACTACATCCTCTTTACTCTTTTTGACTAGAAGGAGGATTTAATAATAGCATATTTAATTCAGATTTAAACTGCTCCCAATTTCTTGCATTATTGTTTTCAATTGTTTCTATTTTGTTATTTGCAGACGTTATATTGTTTTCAATTGATTCTATTTTGTGAATTGTAGTAGTTTTATAATCTTGCAAATCTGTGGATTACTTAATTAACCTATCCAAAGAATCCATTTTTACAGGTGTAATTTTAGAATCTATCACCGGGGATACTGGTGATAATCCCATTGACTTTTTCATGTACATTTTTATTAAATTTTCAACATATCTCTTCACTTCAACAAGCAAATCGTTGACATATTTCTTGTTGGCGACATCGCTCTCATTAACCGGTAATTCTAAATATTTTATTCTTTTACCATCAAGGTTGAAATGTCCATCAACATCACGTTTAAAACCATCGCCTGGTGGCCCTCTTACTCCCACACATTTATTTATTTTGTTTTGTAACAAATGGCGTCCGAACTTATCGATGCTTATTATCGTGCAAATTATTCCCCGCGTTCCTCGATCCGTGCAATAAACACATCTATCCACAAGTTTGCTTAAATTTACGTTGCACTTGAAACTTGAATCAAATCTCCTTCCTTGGGTGGGGGTGCAACTGTTTGAATCGGAATTCAACAAAGGTTTAATAATCTTTGTGTACTTTTTAGATTTTGATCTCTCTCTTTAATCAATGCCATGATACAAGGGTACTACACTTGTATCTGATTATTTGAGTCAAAATTACGGTATATAGCATGCGATTTTAATAATATTTTTTTTTATAATGCTGTAAAACATCTCTTGTATAATTTGCAGAATCTTTCATAAAAAGCAGTTTGTATAAACCGTCGTCAAACCCATTCCCGAGACGTACTCATCCATGTTTACGATCGGCAGCGACTTTTTCTGCTTGAACACTTTCATTGTAATGGCATAAAATGGGGTTTGGACCTGTGTTATAAATAGAAGCGCTTCATGGTGAATCTTTTAAATGCATTTCTATTACGATGCAGGTATAATTCTTTTATATATAAGTTGAATTACATTTACCCGGATATCAGTACTGTGGGCCGGGTACAAAATTAAAGAAGCATTTGCAAAGAGGCTATCCAGGCATAACCAAGTTAGACGCTGCATGTAAACTACACGACATTGCATATTCACAAAAAAAGAATTTGAGTGGTAAACACGTTGCGGATAAACAGTTAGCGGAAGTCGCTTGGCAAAAAGTCAAATCTTCAGTTGGGTGAAAAAACTCTTTTTCGGTGACGACAACAATAAAGGTGAAAATAAAATTAAGTATGGGCATATCATCAAGAAAAGAACAATGTGGCAAAAATAAGTTGCGTTGCAAAGCGTAATTGTGATAAAGGCAAAAAATGCGATAAAACAGTTTAAAAATAAAATTAAACATAATAATGGTATAACTAAAGGATCACACATAGCCCTTGATGCGGCAAAACTTGTCGTGCGCAAAGTCGGTGGAAGGAATAAAAATCAAACACCTCGTATAATTCCATTGTCTAAAATTGGTGGCGTACTACCATTGAATCTTATTTTTGCAAGTCTCAGCGCATTGGGTGCGCTTGCGGGTGGTGTATCCGGTCTTGCAAAAGCGGTGAACGACGCCACAGACGCTCGTAAAAAAATTAGTAAATTTCAACGTCATAATTAATTGATTGCTCTTGGTAAAAAAGCGAAAAACGGGCTCTATTTGAAACCGTATAAAAAAAGATTAGGACTCTATCTACAAACATAAAAAAACTTCTGAGTTCGCTACCTCGACGCCCGCTAACCGATAAAGACATAAACATGTTTGCACTTAAAACAAAAATATCATATTTTAGAGGAGTTTTTATGCGTGATACCTTACCAATTCAATCTCTTAAGAGGTATTGTTAATCTCAATCGTGTCAGAGAGAGTACAAGAAACGTGGAAATTTTGTAAAAAACTTTAACAGTTTTTGTAATTTTTCTTCCCTAAAAGAACTGTTAAAATATTTTTAAAGCAGTGAAATAACTTATAACCATAATAGATACAATGAATTAAATACATTTAACTGCTGTAATAGCGTGTTCTCAGAGAATTATTACCTACCAATCGAATTAGACCCTAACAAAAATTATTATTTAGATCTGATTGGTTTTCAAACTTACAACACTATTCCCAATATAGAAGACAGTTGTAATAAGTTTTACTACAAGCATAACGGTGATAAAGTAATTAAAATACCCACCGGTTCTTATAAAATTACCGATATCGACACGTATTTGCAATGCGTCCTAAAAGATAGATCAACTAACAAGGACACAGACAACAAATCGCTAATCAGCCTAAAACCAAACAATAATACCTTAAAGTGCTTGATTTTGTATAAATACGACATAGACTTTTTACCATCCGACAGTATCGGTACATTCCTCGGGTATTCCAGTAAAAATTTAAGAGCAAACCACTTGTATTTATCTGATCTACCCGTTCAAATTATAAAAGTATCAAGCATTAGACTTGAGTGTAATATTGTTGAGTTTTCACCTTCGGTCAATCCGGGATTTGCTCTTAACATAGAACAACAAAATATTTATTATTTGCGGGTGAATGTGCGTACCATCGGCAACATTACTATAACTCTTAAAGACCAAAAGGGGATGCCTGTAAATTTTAAAGGAGAGAACATTTTAGTTAGACTAAAATTATAATCGTAATGGGAATTCAATTTCATAAGTCGGAAACTAATAAAAGAGCGGTGACAACATTTAAAAATATCACTCGTCGTTCGTCATCGATAGGACTAACACGTCACGATCTGTTAAGACTCGCGTCGTTGGGTTACAAAGTAAAAAGAAGAATATAAGTATTTTTGAAAAACTCAGAGAAGACGAGACCATTGTTAAGGAAAATTTTCATAATTATTGACCAATAACACAATTGTTTAACTGCAACGATAAAATTCGCATTATAATACAACCACAGGATATACTCACACTGCCTTCCAATAGCTATCTATACATCTTCGGTAAAACCGATAATCCTCCTGACGCTAATTTTAAATGGACCACGAATGCTTGGGCGTTTTTTTTAGAAAAATTAGATATTACATTAATGGAGTAGAAGTCGACAAAAATAAATGTGGGAATTAACACTTCAATTAAGGCATACATCTTGTATAGCAAGAAAGATCTGAGAAGTTTGGAGAGTGGATAGAATGAGACGTTAGACTCCGGAATGATAACCTGATACAAACCAAAAATTTTACGCAATTTTACCTCTCAAATATCTGTTGTGGTTTGCTAAAGATTACAAGAAAGTGGTGGTAAATGTAAAACAGAAGTTAATTTTACAAAGGGCTGCAACTGATATAAACTGTTATACAACCAACAAGTGGCTCTTGAGATTATTTAACGCATGGAATTACCTTTCGGTTTTTTTCTTAGACATTGTCTCTAATGGAGTACTAGTTTGAGGTCAAAACTAGCCTTTGCGGAATTTACGCATTCTGCTTTTGCAACACATGCTGTCCCCGGCCCATCTCTCCCTATACCCAATTTTTTTGCCCTACTTTCTACACTGGCATTCTCTTTTCTTTTCTCTCATTTTTGTGTTATTCAGCCTAGATATTTGCATTGTCCTTAAATATCTTCTTAATTTTTCTATATCTTCATTAACTTTTTCCTTGTTGTATTCTCCTTCTTTCATAAATATTTTGTGCAGGTCCATTAAGTGCATCCCTTTTAGTAGTCCTACATTTGCCAGTTTAACTTCTAGTAAGATTCTTGAATTTCTATTTGGGATAAGTTTTTCGTGTCCCCTAATATACTCTGACCATTTTGAAAGTTGCATTTTCTGTCAACCTTAAGATGGCGTACTTTTTGTTTAAAAATTGTTTAGTCAATTCCGTCAACTTAATTTCCTTGAGTAGTTCTCTCTTTTTTCTCCTTATTTCTGCATTTTCTGTTGGTAATAGGGTTTCAGTATATGTTCTTCTCTTGTTTCTCTGTTCATCTTCCATTGCTTGGCAGGCATAGTTGTTTTGTCCTTTTTTGTTTCTTTCTCTTTTATTACTTTTTTCTATATTTTTTTGCTTCTATTTAGCTTCTCGCTCCTCCTTCCTTTGTCTTCTGTGGCTTTTAATTTGTGTGTTTTTTTCCATTTTGGTTTACCTAAATCTTAAAGCATAAGCAACCACTAATGACCCCCAAATTAGCCTTGACAAAATCAAATGGCACCTACGACATATTCAACCAACCAATGAAGTAAAATTACAATTGATGACCTAAATGTTGGTCAGACCAGATGCTTATATTTTGATACCGTTTTGCAGATGGGATTTACACGACTAACCATCTCTCAGAAAAACCTATAAGGAAGTTTTGTTAGTCAAAACCTCAACCCATCTAGAAAAACCTCGGTTTGTGATAATTGCATTTTGTGAGGATAAATTGGGAAAAAAAGATAAAATGCAAGTAGTTTTGATCATTGTTCAATTAGAAATTTAACCGTGTATTTGAATACAGAGTCTTATCTGTATGATAAATTAAATCAAGATGTGCTGAATGGTAAATACACTGCTTCTTATCATGCATACCCAAAGTTCTAAAGCAGTTATTATGGACGTTTCATTCAGCCGATGTTAATCTATGCACAATTTAAAACTAGCATGTATGTATTTGACAATTGATTTAAAAACTGAGATGGCGAGACATCATACGCTTCAAGACAACACCAGAGCATATTGTCTCATATTATACGACAGTGTGGTCAAGTACTTAAATAAAACGCACCGTTAGATTTACTACTGAAAAACCACAGGTTTTTTTCACGGATTGTCAAAGTAGTGATTTTAGCGGAATAAAATGGTTGATTGCAGCACAAAATAGACTGCGATTTTAACAAAAAATTCAAAAGGCATCATCTCTGTTGGAACCAATACTGACACCAAAACATCGAAGAAAAATGGTGAAAATTGCATTAATCGACATTCAGGGTTTAATTGTCAACAATAATTTTTACGCCCAAAGAACTATGTATAACCACAGATGGATGCGATTTTTACACGTATCTCTTCAAATTTACAATAACGTTTAAAGAGCTAACTCGTGCTAAAAGTAAATATCACAAACTTCGCTACAGAGATGAATATATATCGTCGAATGAATTAGTGAATATTTTAAAGTATTTTCTCAATGAGACTTACTGTGTATTTGTCAAAGGTCATAAAAAAAATATTATTACATAACATTATTGACAATTTACATGTAATTAATCTAGAAAATAAATATATTAACAATATTGTTAAATTGACAAAGACTAAGCATAATTGTTTTAATCACGTAAAATATGTATCTTTTTGTGCCACAGAAAATTTTACTTTTAAGTAAATATTTGTTTTAAATTTTTTTCGTATGTTTATGTAATTTTAATAGATTTTACGATAATAAATATATTTTATTATAAAATATTGTTTTACTTTTCCCAACCTGTTTGAAAACCAACCAATTAATTTGTCAACGAAAAACTTACGATAAAACATTAATCATAATTTTTATCAAATTCTAATGAATGTGTGATAGCTTATCAAAATCAATTTCCTGTTGCGTTATTATCTATTCTTACCGCAGCCTCTTAAAAATAAGTTTAATTAAATTCTATTGAATGCGTGATAGCTTATCAAAATCAACATCAGCAGGTAATAGGACGATCTAGCCTGGGAACCAAATTGATAGCGTGGGAACTCGACGGCATTCTTTGAGGTGTCATCTTCACATCTGGCTATCGAGGGGGGTTTTGGTGATCCGGGGCGGGTGCATCCGGTATACAAACTCTCTCGATGTATCTCCAAGAGCCGCTTGTGTGTGAGTGAGAACCGGAAGTCGGAAATAGTAAAATAGAAAATATGAGAGGAAGAAATTCCAATGTTCTGTCTCAAGTGTGCGAGTGCAACGCGCGATACCAAAACGGCACTATGACGTGGGAGAAGCCGTAACGGTAGGGGAGCCAAAACGGCCCCTTGCAAAGATACCGCCCTAGCGTAATATCCCACAATAGATGAGTCATCGCTCGACGTAAAATGTGTTGCGCAAAACCTGATTCGCGTTCGGTCATCTAAATATAATAATTAATATTAACTATTATCAACATCCGGTTATGATTAAAAAATAATTAAACAATTTAATTAAAATATTACCTGTCCACTCTTACCTATGAGATAAATTGGGATAAATTGACTCTTCAAGTTAAAAAAAATTGTCAAAAATAATCTTGGAGAGATTGTTTTGAAGATGATGCCCGACGGATTTTAGCCATTGTTAATAAATTTTTTAAGCTATCAACAGAAACCCTGAAGAATGATGCTTCGGATGGTATGTGTCCATCGAGAGTAACCCAATGTAAAATATAGACGCTACGATATTACTTTGAAAATCTATGTGCATGCAATAAAATATTATGTGACATACATTATTTATCTATAGCATTTTGGTTACAAGTTTGTGGGCAATCTACAATAAATGTCAAACGGTGATGGCAGCGTAAAATTATGATCATGTAAAATCAACAACCACAATAATATCCACAATATCCACAATATCAACACAGGAAATAAAACGAGGATAAAATTTTGCAAAACTTTCAATTGACTAATCATCAAATCTAAAGTTTGTGTTTTGTTTTGGATGTATTCTTATGTAAAAGTGTGACTAGATCCGAAAATTGTTCAATTTAACATTGTTTCTTATGGGAAACTCGCGCAGATATTTCCATTTTACATGGTATTTATGATACTCGATAACTAAACTAATTAATTTGAGGACAGTGGCTACCATTTAAGGCGGGAAAATCAAAATATTAGATAAACACTTGGAACGATTTTACATCAAAACATATGAAAATATAATTATAGTAAAATAAGTCGTCGTGGGGCGGCCTTTTTGAATCTTCGTCGGGATCTGTAAAAGCATAACATCATAATATTGACAGAACAATGGCTATCATGGCGAGAAAATTAAAATAACTATGAAAACAATTTAAATACGTGAAGATTGCTATTAGCAGAAACCGTTTTGATAAAACGCCGAATCTGCTATTTGAGCAGACATTACTCGCACGGGTTAGTCAAAAGACCACTTTCGGTCATCTGAGCACATGATATTTAAAACAATCAAAAATTGTAATTGCAACAAATGTAAATGGTAATAACAAATATAAACAATTAAGATGATTTATATTAATTTCTTATGTACTATAAAGAATGGGTATACGCGGTGATACATATACAAATAATATAAATATAATCGAATAGTATTTACAAGAAATTGAATTGTTAAGAAAATACAGAGCCGACAATTGTTTTGTCGGCTCTGTATTTTAATTTCATATGATATTTATTTATTGAAGGCATGTACAATGAAATAAAAGCGCCATGGTTACATAGACCTCCACATTGACTTAATTATAAATATTTCTATATTTTGTGTTTCGTTTTTTAAGCAATCTTATGGAAAAAGTGTAATGTGGTTGTAAATTAGACGATTTAACATTTCTTCTCATGTAAAACAAGCACATTTTAAAAGATAAGAGGGGTCCTCGGAAGTCAAGTCAAACACTTAGTGACCCACGAGCTAGTACTAAAAAAAATATAATGAACAAAATTTTACCCACGTCTTAAAAAGATTCGCCATCGCTGTCCGCTATACAAAATGGAAAAGTTGAAGAGAGCATGAGCCGTTGGCAGTGTAAAATTATGATCATGTAAAATTTCAAATTAAAATCACAATAGCTTCGCTGAAATATCCACTATCATTATGGAGTAACAAAAATTTCCGCGTTTCAAAAAAATCGATCATTTAATCATCAAATCTCAAGGCTGTGTTTTGATTTGCATGTATTCAGCTTGAACTGTTATCAACATCCAGTATTGTGTTATGATTAAATTAAAAGAATAATTAAACAGATTTAATTTTATTAAATATTACCTGACCACTGTTACCTGAGATATATTTGGATAGAGCCAACACATTTGAAAAAATAAAGTGATAGTTTCCGAGATGCATGCGCGACGCTTGCCTCTTACTAGCAAATAAAAACTTGATAGGTAAATCAAATTGAGACAGTACCCACAAATGGACATCATCACAACTTGGTAATTAGCAAGATCAACTCTGGGTTGGTAAATTCATTGTAGAACAATTCAGGATGTATAATAGTTTAAACAATAATCCTAAAGATGAAGAAAGAAAAAACAAGCTAAAACTTAATTAGACTAATATTTACAAAAAGTTTGGATATCTGGATATATTTTATATCTCTTTTATATGATTTATACAAGATCAGATTCATCGATGAAATTAAAAGTAATAATTTGAAAATGCAAAGCAAGTACTCTCTTTGTGAACAATATTACATGATTATTATTATTACTTAGCAACTGCTACAAGTTTTAAAATATGTATTATCCATACAAATTATAAATCCTAATAAATACCTAAACAATTTATTATATAAAATTAAAAAAATTAAATATTTGATGAATAGTTAGACGTCCTTGTGTATAATGGTAGGTTGGATGGCTTAAACGGGCAGTTCCAATTGTTGTTGAGACATCAGGTTATAACATTACTTTACATTAATTTTTAAAGTAAGCATGAATTTACAAAAATATATAAGTAATGTTATAAACTGATGTCTCAACAACTTTTGAAAATATGCTGGTTCCATATATAAATATATTCAAATATAAATCAAATAAGAATGTTTCATTTTAAAGGAGCAGACTCCTCCTTTTATTGGTAAGGTATATGTGTTTGTAAATGTTCTTATTTAAAAAACGTTTTTAATATGTGTCATTATTTTATAAGTTGTAATTGTTATTGTGAATTGTTTTCTATATTGTAGTTTTGACTGAAGAAGGAGAATGTTAAGTCTCCGAAACGTCTCTCTAATAAAAATTGATTAAATAATTTAAAAAATACTGTCCGTTCACGCCATCCAACCTACCAAAATTAAATATATTATTTTAAAATAAGCAATCACCATAACTCGGTATTTGAGCGTAAAAACAATAATGACTATATTAAACGGTAACATGGTGTCTCATATGTTCAACTTTATGTTTTCTGTCAATTTTATGCATTATGACCAGACACTAAAGCTATCGCAAACATGAATTTGAATTTATTTTAATCATACACTATGTCTGTAAAAGAAAGGTAAGCAATGAAAAGGATCTGGATCTGTGAATACAATTAGATTAAGATAAGGAATTGAAAAACTAAATTTAATTAACAATATATATTTCTTATTACAACAACTCTAATAGTTTTTTATTTAGTGTTATTATCAGTAGTACAATCTTTTATACGATAATGTCCCCACGCTAACGAATCTTCATTGATTATCCAGTAGCGCGAGTCATCCCAATACACTGTTGATTTTGTAATTTCCTCGACAGACAAGCATCCTCGCCATAACTTGTAGTTGCGTATATTTAATTTTAAGCTTTTCATTTTATCTTCTGCGGAAATTCTTGCAAGAAACAAGTTGCGTAAATTATTGTTGAACCACTCCTCTAAATTTTCATGTTGTGATAATTTAACAAAATTGATTAAGTAGTAGTAATTTCCATAGTTTAGTTGATGACATATCAATTCTGTAGATATCCACAATGGTGAATGAATCAGTTGCTGCATTCGACTTATTTCGGCATACATGTAACATCGACAAAGATTATCTATGAACTAACTTAAAATCTACCTGCCACCATATTTATATCCCTTACAATACGTGTAAAAGGGACAATATTATAAGAACGCATTACGGCTTAATTCTAAGAAAACAAGTAATTACATTCCAGATGTTTTCTTTAGGATTAGATTTTTATATGAGGTTATTAAAAGAACATTTAAATTTACTTAGTAAACTCGTAAATAGTAACACAATTAAGAGTCTATTATCCGGGGACATTTATTTTACCTGCGGGGCATCGGGTGAGAGGGGTATCTAAAATTAGAGTGAGGTGGGTGGTGCCAATTGCAATAGTTAAAGACAGAAGATATATTTAAATAGCCAATTAGAAACTAACATTTTACCTACAAACAATACTACTCCCTTTCACCAATATATATGGGATACCTGGATAATAACCCTTCTTAGTCTTCTAATCATTTATTTTATTATTGCGGGATTAAGGGATAATCCTTTCTTGGAAAGACGATTATGAGCCAAACACAAGTTAATGTATATAATTAGATTGCGGCTAATAATTGCTCCAGTCTAAATTGTACTATCAACTTGAAAACACCCTTGTGAAAAACTTTCAACTATGAACACCGAAAATAAAATAAATTCCGAACCTGTGTACCGACGAGGTAACAAAACACGACTTCGTTTATCTGCTTATCGCAAGAAAAGCAAGAAATTTGTGGCCAATAATTCAAAAAGTTTAATTCATAATGTTGATAATAATGCTATGGAGCAATTTAATGCAATAATAAAAAAGTTTATAGGTGGGAAAAGAATTAACTATACAAGAAGCGGATCATACCAAATACGATGTTTGGGATCACTTATTTCATACAGTACAAATTCTAAAATATTATCAACAACATCTCGCCAATTGTATGGACATTCAAATCCACAAATTGATAAAATGGAAAATATAAATGTCAAGAGAAATTTAAAGTACCGGAATATTTCTAATAAAGATAAAAGACAAAATCGACAAAAACGAAAGTATGGGCCCGCAGAAGATAAAGATTATGGACCAACATGTCAAAGACCCGACATGGAGGAAAGGGACTACATTGAAGCTAGAGATAGTTTCATAAAAACTTTAGAAAATAATGTTTTACAGCGAATGGAAATACAAATAGACACAAGTCTACAACGTTATTGCGAGAAGTGGTTAACATTACGCAGGCGTATGTTAACCGCTTCTAATTTTGGAAAAGTATGTAGAAAAAAGGCAACCACCAACTCGGCAAACATGGTTAAAAGTTTATTATATCCAAAAAAATTATCGTTTATACCCAGTATAAAATATGGGATTGAAAATGAATCAACCGCACTTTCAGAATTAGCAACTAAATTAAATGTTGCAATTCTTCCTAATGGTATTTTTATCGACGTAGAACACCCATTTCTTGGAGCAACGCCGGATGGATTAATTGGAAACGATACAATTGTAGAAATTAAATGTATATATTCTGCGAGAGATGTCAGCCCTGATGAACCTCCAATTAGCCCAGACGATGCTATCAATTCAAGAAAAGTAACTTTTTGGTCACCAGATGGTACTCAAATAAATAAAAAACATAAGTGGTTTTACCAAATTCAAGAGCAACTTCATATATGTCAAAAACAATTTTGTTATTTTGCTATATGGACGCCGCTTGGTTTAAAATATGAAAAAATTAAGCGCGATCACAACTTTTGGAAAATAGAAATGGAAAGCAAATTAATTAATTTTTACAACAATTGTCTTCTTCCAGAAATTATTGATCCACGTAACGAAAGGAATATGCCACTTAGAGTTGTACTATAGCGTTATTATTTGTGTATTATTTATTTATTTATTTATTTATTTATTTATTTATTTTTTTATTTATTTATTTATTTATTTATTTATTTATTTATTTATTTATTTATTTATTTATTTATTTATTTATTTATTTATTTATTTATTTATTTATTTATTTATTTATTTATTTATTTATTTATTTATTTATTTATTTATTTATTTATTTATTTATTTATTTATTTATTTATTTATTTATTTATTTATTTATTTATTTATTTATTTATTTATTTATTTATTTATTTATTTATTTATTTATTTATTTATTTATTTATTTATTTATTTATTTATTTATTTATTTATTTATTTATTTATTTATTTATTTATTTATTTATTTATTTGTTTTTGTTTGTTTATTAATCTGTTTTGTATTTATTACAATTTATTATATATTTTATTTTATTTTTTGATATACCTATATTGATATTTATTGACAAACAATTTATTTTAAAATTGGTTCAGTAACTTACTTTATTTTAATTACCTTGCATAAAATATATCCTAAAATATTATAGGTACCTGAGATGTATTCTAAAATGTGTTGCTGTAAAAAGGTCATTATACCTGTGAGTGTTATGGTTGGTTGCAAAGGCGGAGCGAAACTTTAGTTTTCCAAATATCAGCAGAGGGCAGCATAATAGGACAGATTTAATTAGAAAAATACTGATATGTAGATCTTCAGTAGACCACTTCTCACGTTGTTAAAAAATAAACTACAAATTTCAAATTGTCTATATTTATTAACAAATAATAAATCTATGATTCCGCTGTGTTAAATTTGCAAAAAACAAATTACCCTGTAAGATATAACACTTTAAATATTACCATTTTTTAACGAATAAAATCATTAATATATAATTTTTTTATTGAAATTTTAAAACACCGCAATCCTTTATTGTACTTTCCCACACGTCATCCTTTTTTTTTGTAACAATCGGATGAATATTTTAGTCACAGGAGTTGTACGAAAATATTGTGTTTACACGTATTTTAGTATAGGCGAAAATAAGGGTTGTAGACTCTTAACATAAATTTTTGTGCAATAAATTAAAATAGTAAAATTTACAATCTCCATTTGATTTTTTATCATAATGTTTCATGAGCAATTTTTCCTTCAGTAGTATGCTTCCTCTTTAAATGCCTGCTATAAGCATCGCTACGTGAAAATGTGCTTGTACAATAAGCATACACAATTTGGTTGTTATTGTTATGAGTTTTCTGATGTCATTTCAGTATTTTAAAACTTGAGTGATTTTTTTTACATACTGAACAAACAAACATTGCAACATTTGTTATTGAACCGCAACACATCAACTTCATTCAGACACTTGGAAGTTGGTTTTGGTAGTTTGGGTGGTAACGGTAAATTTGCAGTTCTGTTTTGCATTAGATTTGTTGTTTCATAGAAACGGGTATTCAAACCGCAAGCCCTTCACGTTGTATAGGATCCCCATCTTAACTGTAAGAGGTTTGGCTCAATTCTGAAATTTTGATGTTGTTATTTCTATTTATACTTTTCTCATGATTCAGCAGCATATTAAGCGTAAAACCGATTTATTTTTAAGAGGTTCAGCCACTAATAACCACCGATAGCCACCAATTAGCTATCTTTAGCCACCAATTAGTCACCGTTAGTCTCCGATAAGTCACCATTAACCGCTTTTATCAGAAGCGTTTTGGGGGCATTTTTCCATTTAAATGTATTCTAATGTCGGTCGATCTAACATCAATATTGTAAAATATTATTATTCCTACACAGCTCTAAGATACCAATTTTTATTTGTATCTCACAGCGTATGTGACACGCACTGGAAGTCGTATCAACAAACCGCCAAACTTTATGGGTTGCGGGGTAAGTTATTTTTGCATCTTAATTCTTTGCTTAGATTAGCATCGTGTTTACTGGTAAACCATATAATACATGTAATTTAACTCGTGTTTTATATGTTCTTTTCTGACCACTCAGTGTCTACTGATTACCTTATTTGATTTATTATCCCGTTTAGTGTGAAGAACGTTGAGTTGCCTGGCACCCCACAATAGGGACGTATTTTGATTTTTATACCTGTGTGCGTTTGCCAGATTACTCGGTGTTTATTGAACACCTTTTTCTAGGTTCTCCAATCTACTATCGTGACGAGCATTGAGTTGTCATGACATACCACATGAGATATGTATTTTAATCCATATATTTCATGTGGTTGCCAGACTATTCGGTGTTTATTATTTACATCTTGATAACCTATTGTAAATCTTTTGGTTGTCTGCAACCCAGGATAGCGCTACGGAGGTATTTCTATTCCGGGGGCCATCTCTGGATTGAGGACGGCCATGGGACCAATCCTCACTAATTTTACTATAATTTGCAGTAAGTCAACCGACACAAATTCTCTTTGCCTTCTTTAATCAAGGACGGCCTCATGGAGGTATTTCTACTATTTGAGGTATCCTTTGATTAAAGGAGGACCTGAGGCCTAACTTCTAAGTTTTTATTACATCTAGACTTGAGTCTACCCAATGCATACTAACAACATAACCGTGTTTTAAATTTCTTTTAGCATTCCTTAGTCCAAGAACTCTCACAAAGATATTTGAACACTATGAGATTCTGTTGGAATGAAGGTGGTCACGAGACCTATCTTCTATATTTTTTACTGTAACTAGCTTCAAGCTGAACGGCAAGCCATGTGATATATGTAATTTTGAATCGTATAAAACATGTTCCCTCCGGACAACTCGGCGCTCACTAGCAACACAATTGTACTCAAAAATTTGCCCTTGGGCCTGACATTTCCATGCAGCTCCTGGGTATAAATAATTTTAATGGTAACCCAGGGGTCTGTGTGATATTGACTTTCTGTTCATTATTGTATCTAACGCTTTTAGTCAATTAAACCAGTTTAAGTGTCTTTCTTACGGAATCCACCGATATCCATGTGGTGTTAGGAGAAGCTTTATACAAGAGTTAATTATTCCTCTTAGATAAAAACTTTTCCCATGCTGTATAGATCCTTAACTACGTTTTACACTGGTTCAAGAGAACCACGCGCTTAGTCTTACTCTTACTAACTTTTTATAATCAAGACTATCTACTTTTATAACCTGTAACTTCCTGTGCACATCTGATATGTTGTTGTTACTGTTTTACATATTTATTTATTCATTTATTTATACATCAGCATACTGCCATATACCGGTTTTAAACGGTGAATATAACGGTTCTTATTACGCGTATACAAACTTTCAAAAACGTTTTTACGATAGATTTAATCGACCGATGTTAAGCTATTCCGAATTTAAGACACGCATGCTGTACGTACTTGATGTATCAAAGCAAAATGAAAGCATAAAATCGTCTACGATTGATCTAAAAATTGAAATAGAAAGACAAAACAAATTTCTCGTCAACACCAGAGCATATTGACTCATTTTGTACGACAGTGTAGTCGAATACAGACCGCTCTCTGGGTTAGTCAGAAGACTCGCATGATGAAGAAAGTTACTTTTGTTAGTGAAGAACCGCAAATCTTTTTCACGGATTGTCAGAGCTGCAATATCTGTGGAATCGAATGGTTGATTGCTTCAGCAGATCGAAAACGATTTCAACATTGAATTCAAGAAGCCTGTCCTACGTTAGAACCGATATTGGAGCCCGAACACAAAAGTAAAATGAGCAATCAAGTTAATAAGATTGCGATCGTCGATATTCAAGGTTTGTATGTAAATGGGACTTTTACACCAAAAGAACTGTGCATAACGACAGATGGAAAAAAAAATTATACGTCTCTCTTCAAGCCTACAACCCCATTCAAGGAGCTGAGTCATGCAGATAAACGACAAACCAGATAGCTCGAGAATAATTATCACGGACTGCGTTACAGTGAAGGATGTATATCAGTGGATAAAATTTTAAATGTTTTAAATAACTTTCTTTGAGATGTTGTGTGTGTGTGTGTTTGTCAAGGGTCACCAAAAAAAGATATTTATTGATAGTATTCTCAATGTGCATGTAATCAGTCTAGAAACTAAAAATAACTATGTTAAATTTATAGACAAAGCATAATTGCTGCAATCAAGTAAAAAGTATTTTTTATTGTGCCTTGGAAAATTTTCGTCTGTTGACCGAATTATTATTAAAAAACAAAATGAATATATTTTTATTTCAGTGTTTTTTTTTTAATTTATCCCTTCAAAAGGAATCTCTATTAGTGTGAAATAAATATTTTTCTTTTTTTTTAAGTTTCTTGTGGTAAGTAAGAATAATGCAATTTCTTGAATCATGTTGAGGTTTTGCGACTGTAAGTTTCGCACGCGGTAAATTTAATTTTCGTCTATTAATTAAGCAGTTCGTTATCATTTTTCTTATATATGTATATGATAAAAACAGTGATGTAATTTTGTTTATTTTGCGCTTAATTAAAATACGCCCATCCGTTTTCTCTCCCATATAAAATCAATGCATTCTGTGAAGTGTGCCAGATTATAAACAGCAAGCAATTAAATTAAAAAAAATCATGTCGAGCGGCTCTTTAGGTGATGAGTTATTGTCACAGTATAAGCGTCCCATACAAAAAGTGTGTGACAAGGTGAAAAACCAAATAAACGACACCGCTTGTTTGGCAATAAGGCTTGTAGACGTTTGTTCGATGACGATAAAGTCACGGTGTCGGTTGCACCAAAAAAACGGAAACCAAAAGTTTTGTCAAGTGATAGTAGAGCGACAGTGAATCAAAAAAGAATACCGTGTTGCTCCTAAAAAAACGGAAACCAAAAGTTTTGTCAAGTAATAGTAGAGGAGGAAAGAGAGTTCTGGCTCAATTTCTTATGGGGATTTACATGGGGTCCAAAGTCGGCCGTATGCCGGCATCTTAGATTTTGAACATCCGGTCGGGGACGGCCATCTGGGCATGTCAAAGGAAGTAGGCGCCGAAGGCGGCGGCCTTGGGATTTTGAACATCCGGTCGGGGACGGCTATCTGAGCATGTATGTCAAAGGAAGTGGGCGCCGCCATAAAAGTGTGTGAGTGCGAGGGGTGTGCAAAAACTCATAAAGAGTGGGATGGAAAATGAGTGCACGTCAGCGCTGTAAAGTAAGTTGTGATGGATGAAGTAATTGAAATTTTGGGTGTCAAGACATGTCAACAATTTTAATTGGGGTGAGTCATCGATTGAAGATAAGAATTGTGTACCGGAAGTGCATCCAGTGATATAATGGGTGTGTGATTAATGATGAAAGATAAGAATTTATGTACCGGAAGTGCATCCGGTAAGATAATGGGTGTGTGATTAATGATGAAAGATAAGGATTTATGTACCGAAAGTGCATCCTGTTGAAAAGTGTGAGAAAATGACTAATTAAAAATTTTAATTGGTATAAAAAGAGATAAGCGTTGCGTAGCGAAAGTGGATTTTGGAAAAGTTGAGCTTGTTGAGACTTGTCTAAAATGTTAATTGGAATGACGTGATTAAAAGATAAGTGCGTCTTGTTAAAAAATGTGGAAAAATAATTAAAAATGTTATTGAGATGACGTCATGCAGACAAGGGCGTAAGTAGCTTATTGAAATTGATCATGTTAAGACTTGTCGAAAATTTTTATTGTGCTGAAATAATTAGAAAATAAGGATTTACGAGTATTTGATTAGAGGAAACCACTGCCGAGTATTTGATTAGAGGAAACCACTGCCGTTTTGCAATTTATGATGTAGTATGAATACGAAGATCAGAGGGTTCAAAATCAGTCTAGTACAACCCTCGAGTGTACACTACTACTTTATCATCATGGCTACAATTTCAAACGTTGCTGACGGTTTGGTCCGATTAATGGAGCAATTTAAGGCGCAAAAAGAGACTGATATGGATGTGATAGAAGAATGGATCAAGCACTGCTCTAAACAAATTTGTATTTTAAATACAGTGTTAAAGGTGGAGACGTCTATGGGAGTACAACAAAAGATATTGGCGACAATCAGTAAAATGATGACATACAGAACTTTGCTAAAAGTACCTGCAAGAGCCGGAAGCAACATCTCTATTTGCACTCGGACTCACGCTAATCGAGCTAGTGAGGCGGAAAAATAGAAAGATTCAAAATCTGCATTTGCAGGAAAAATTAGAACAGGAGTTTTAACCAATCTAAAACACCAGCAGCATATTTAAAAGATTGTGAAATTTTGTTTGTAAGACGGATAAGACAATAATAGACATAAATTTGTGAAAAACAGTCAAGACGGAAACGTAAAAAATTTCAAGTACATAAACACAAAAAATGCAGTGGTTGATCGAGACTGTAAATTAAATAGGTGGTTTGAAAAGAATATATCCGACGTGGTGTTGCGCAAGTTGGAAGAATTTCAAGAGCGAGACAGCAGGTGGGCATTGTCAGCGATTATTAATTTGAGTATCAAAATTAATAAATACAATCCGCTGAGAAGTTTATCATACTTGGATTTACCGCAGCAAATTAAATCGAAACACGCGTACGTACATTTATGGTGCAAATGTTGTGGTGTTTTAAATAATATTATTTTAAAAACAAAAGTTGCAATGTGAAGTTTCCTTCTATTTTTCATATTAAGCCAATCAGCTTCTCGAAGTTTATGAGATATTCTATCATATTTCCTGATTCCATATATTAGTCTCAGACAAGAATTTTGTATTTTCTGGATTCTTTGGATTGATACAGAAGTAATGTGTGCATCATATATAACATCAGCATAATTAAAATGTGATAGTACTAGCAAATCACATAATACTTGTTTTAGCTTTGTTGGTAAAATATGCCTACTAGAATAAAGCCGCTTTAAATTAGAGTATGCTCTTCGAGTTGCTATGTTAATATGAGACACAAAATTAAGTTCTGTATCAACAATCAATCCCATACTTTTGGCCTCATTTACTAGCTGCAATATAAGCTTTGAAGACTACCAACACGCACAAAAAATATGGAATGAATTCCAAATACAAACGTTGGGAGAGTATAGCAATCTATAATTAAAAAACAGACGTGTTGGTGCTGGCAGACGTTTTTGAAAGTTTTAGAGACGAATGTCTGAAACACTATCGGTTGGATCCCGCTAATTATTTAACCGCTCCGGGTCTTAGTTGGAACGCTATGTTAAAATGCACTAAACAGGAACTGGATTACATCAACGACATCAATATTTTAATTTTTATTGAAAAAAGGGTACGTGGAGAGCTCACCCAATGCTCAAAAAGGCATTCGAAGGCAAATAATAAATACATGCCCAACTACAACCCATGCAAACTTCAAAAATACTTAATGTATTACGATATTAATGCAATGTATGCATGAGCAATGTTGCAATAATTACCTCAAGGTAATCTCAAGTGGGTTGAACTAGACGTATCCGCATTTAATTACCAGGTATCCGATGAGGCATCTATAGGGTATATACTTGAGGTAGACTTGGAATATCTCAAGGCCATCTACGACAGACAAAAAGATTTACCTATGGCTCCAGAGAAAGGATGTCCTCCAGAATCGAAGCAAGCAAAAATGCTGGCAACTGTTTGCGATAAGAAAAAATATATTGTTTATTATCGCAATTTAAAACAGTATGTGTCAGAGGGTCTGGCTGTGAGCAAAATCCATCAAGCGCTTTAATTCCGCCAGCCTCCATGGCTTAAAAAATATTTCGATCTAAGTAGGGTAAAAACGCGGGTGCCACACCCAAGTTCTTATGTGATTTTACATGTACTTCCACCGGATGTGTTTTCAGTGCATATTGTCAATAATTTTATATTTTAACTCGTCCATGTTGTCGAGCCATTAAAAATTACCGAAAGGTAGATTTGATGTCATAGCAAACGCTTAAAGACCATTAGCATATAATAGTAAAATTTCCGATACTTGTTTTGTTGGTTTATATGAGGTTGAAATGGTTAAAGGTACTGCTCGAAATATGCGGACTGGTAGGTTGTACGCAGTAATATCAACTATTGGTAGTTATTCATTATATTTATTTATTTATTTGAAAAGTGACAGGGGTATTAAATTAAATATATCGATAAATTATCGAGTTCAAGTTTTATCTTTTCTATCCCGTGATCCCTGGCTATACTTTCAAGCGCAGACATGACCTTTCTTAAGCTAGGTTTGTCTTTGAAGATGCGACCGTCTATAATAATAATTTTTCCCTCGACTCTTGGTCGTGGATTATCTTCTTCGTTTATATTTATTATTAGCTTGGTTGCTTTATGTGCCTCGTGGTTGTCTAATACTTCGTAGGCTTTTATTATTGTACTCACTTCATCTTTATTTGTTTTTATATTATCATGTATTTTCTTTGTCATTGAACGAGTTCTTACGGCTAATACATTAGTTCGTAATTCTTTTAGCTCGTTTATATTTATGCGTGATATAGCGTCTGCTCCGACGTTGTTTATGCCTTTTATAAATTCTATTGTAAAGTCAAATTCTTCCAGATCTAGTCTTATACGGGTTAATTTTGACGAAGGGTCTTTCATCGAGAATAGATAGAGTAGCGGCCGATGGTCTGTTTTTACTACAAACTTTTGTTCATACAGATATGGTCTGTAGAACTTAATTGCCCAGTGAATGGCAGCTAACTCTTTTTCTATTGTCGATTTGTTAAGTTCTCCCTTTGTAAATGATTTAGAAGCGTATGAAACTGGAAGGTCGATGTCGTTTACCTGTTGACTTAAAATTGCTCCGCATGCATGTTTAGATACATCGGTTGTTAAAATAATCATTTTTAACGATTGGATTGATGTTTCGCATTCCGTTGTCCACTCAAATTTTGCTCTTTTTCTGGTAAGTTTATTTAAACATGATGTTTTATCGGCAAATTTTTTTATAAATCTGCGATAGTAAATACAAAATGCCACGAAGCGTTTTACAGCTTCTGCATCTGTCGGTCTAGGGTAATTACTTATTGTTTCAAATTTATGTTTGTTTAGTAATATTCCTTTGTCAATTATATTGTGTCCGAGAAAGGTGACTTTTTTCCTAAAGAATTTCCATTTTTCGGGATTTAATTTTAAGCAGTATTTTCTACAAGATAAAAGGACCTTTTCTAGGTTTTCAAAGTGATGTTTTTTAGAGCAGCCTATGACGACTAAATCGTCCATATACATAAAAATGCTTTTTCTGGTGATAATGCGGCAAAAGCAATGTTCATCATTCTCTGAAAACTGTTAGGACTGATCAATAGACCAAAAGGTAATCTTTTAAATCGAAATGTTCCGGCGTCGGTAGTGAAACTTGTCGCGTCTCTACTATTCGGATGTAATAGAATTTGGTGAAAACCCGACATTAAATCTAGCACAGAGAACCATTTTGCTCTACCGAGTTGATCGAGAATGTCATCGATTCTTGGTAGTGGAAATCTGTCTGAGATAAGTTTTTTATTAACTTGTTGGTAGTCAATTACCAGTCTCCATTTCTTTGTGTTATGAGCCGACTTTTTTGGTACTAACAGTATCGGTGAATTGTATGAACTTGTAGATGGTTCTATTATATCTTTTTCACACATATTTTTTACTTGTTTATTTATTTCTTCCTTTTGTGTGTGAGGAATCTTGTAGTTTTTAATATAAACAGGGTTGTTATCCGTCATGTTTAGGTTTTGCTCGTAGAAATTGTTACATGATAATATTTTGTCTTTTTTTAATGCGAATACATCCGAGTATTTTTCGCATAGCTTTTGTGAATTAATTTTCAAGTTGACTGGAGCAGTCTGTATTTAATTGTTTTAATAGTTCTTGTTTCCTGTTTTCAGTTTTATTCTTTATGTTATATATATTATAATTGCGCAAATCTTCATTATCTAATTTAATTTTCTCTAGTGTTTTATTCTCGTTGGTTGTATTTATGAATGTTATTAATGCTTTTTCACCTTTTACTATACTTCTAATTGAGAATGTGCCAGGGGCTATTTCCTGACTATCTACGAGTGATTCTGTAAAATTATTTTTGAGGTTTACCTCTCTTGTAACCTCTGACCAGGCAGCGAATATAAGGCTCTCTGTTTTAGAGCCGCTGGTGACATTAATCTGTACGTTGCGTATATGCGTGTGTATTGTTAATTTCCACTTGCCATAGTCTAGTTTACAATCGTATTTTTTTTTAAATCTAGGCCTAATATTCCGTCTACAGGGATAGGGAAGTTTGAATCGACTATCTGAAAATGTTCTAGTGTTTCGTGGTGACTTGCGTATAATCTAGCGCTGGTTGCGTGCGATGTTACTACTTCTGAATCTGCCACACCGTGTATTATACATTGATGAGAATATCTAGGAAATTGTTGATATAGTTTATTAATTTTTATAAGTGATATGTCAGCTCCCGTGTCTATTAGAAATCGTAGTTTGTGCGGTGACATATCGGTGCTAATAGCAATGAAGTTTGAATAAGCAAGATTTAATATTGTTCGAGGTTCTGAGTTGTGTCAGCCCTGTGTGGGGGATGGTGGAGTTTGCCGCTTCCATCGTCTTAATGCTTGCGTTGTTACTGTTATGGTAGCTATGTTGTTGATAATTATTATGGTAATTACCGCGGTTGTTATTATTTTGGCAAAAAATATTAATGTTTTCGCGTCCTCGTTTGTAATTTGAATTATTATTGTTATTATTTTGTTGATAATTATTGGCATTATTCTGTTGCCATAAATTGTTTGTATTTCTGGTTGTTCCTCGTCTATCGCTGTTGTTACCGCGATTATTGTGGAAAGATCCTTGATGTCCTCTGTATTTGGTGTTAGTAAACAATATATTGGTGTTACTAGTCACCATCCGACGTTAAAAACTTTGCCGTAGCTTCTTGTACGCTATTAAATGTGCCGGCTTCCATTATTAGCCGTGTTTTATCTAACTTAGCATTTGTCATCATCGTAAAAATTGCTTTATTTTTTGCGTTAATCTCTGCTGTGTCGGCTCTGACGCCTTCCGCAGCATATGCTAAAGATAGTTTTGTAGCTAATTCCTTGATTTCTTTCACAAACGTATTAGCGTCTTTGTTTATTTGTCTCAGGTTAAGCAGTTTTGCTTCTATTACCTGTGCTTTATCTCCCACGCATTTACTTTTTAGTGCTGTAATAACTTGGTCGATTGTCGTTGTCGTGTTTGTTATGGCTAATCTTGCCGTTTTAGTTAATCTTGTTTTTATGAAGGATACGGCCAGGTTTTCCTGGGATCCGCAACTTTCCTTCAGTAATGTTACAGCGTCTATAAATGTGGTTAAATCTGCGGGATTTCCGTCGAATGATTTTGGTAGTATATTGTCTGACAAGAAGATCATTTCGGTATGTGTGAGTGCCATTGTTGAATCTGGTGCACACTCTTTTATGTCGTTGATATCGACTTCAGTTGTTGCTGAGTCGGGTACCTGATATTCGAAATTAATCTTTGTTAAGGCGGCAATGAATTTGACCCTTATATAATGAAAATTGATGTTTACAAATTTTATTTGGTCATTATATATTAAAACAAGATTAGTTTTAATTTTTTGTCTAATTTCCTGTTTTTTCGGAGGATTTGCTTTGATGGCTCTCTTAGCCTGTCCTACAAATCTCTCTTTAATGCTATTAAATCTGGCTTGTATTTCCGACCATGTAGGCATTTCATTAAATTGTTTTTAATAAATGTTTATTAAACATATTTTGTTATACAAACGATTTTATGTTTGTTTATTTAGTAGCAAATAATTTCTTACGTTTCTAATTTTATATAGTAATTTCTTACGTTAATTACTATATATTCACTATTTGAATTTTTATTGTTACCTAAACTGCTAAGTTTGCATGTTAATGACTTTAAAAGGAATTTGTTTATTCGGCCTAAATTTTTGCAAGTAGCGTTTGCATGTTTTTGCAATCTAGAGAAATATTATAAGACGTTGCATTTATGTGTTGAACTTGCTATTATATTTTCAACACTTTAGTTTTAGTGTGAATTCGGCCGCGTCGCGAGTTTTGGTTTCGCGTTTGTGTTTCGAGTGTTTGTGTGCTGTGATTTTAAATTAAGTGCGAAAACATATAATTAACCTTGCACTAGACGTGTATGATTTATTTTGCGAACGCTAGTGTTTTTCTATTGTTTACATTCTGTCGGTCACTTGTCCGTGAGTTGATTTTAAAAATGCTTGGTTTATACATTTGCTAATTATGTTTATATTATTTTAATTTGCATAGTTACAATCGTATGCCAGTTGATTATTTAAAGTTTATATTTGAATATTATTCATATATTTATGACTAATTAATCTGGATTGTGAACATAATTATTAATAATAAATTCTTATATATTTTAATAAATAAATAAATCACTTATTTTGTCAGTTTATAATTGTCTTCATTTTTTTTTTTAAAACTTACTGCGACACTTTCAGTTTTCTTCCTGTTATTTTTTTTTTTTTTTTTGGGTGTTCTTATAGTTGTTCCTCCATGTGTCTTCTGGCTGGCAGTAAACATCTACTGCGTTTTCTTGTTACTTTCTCCTTCCGCTTCGGATAAGCTGGTGAGATATGGGGTCCATATGTCGGGCGTCTTCCGATCGAAGAGATAGGGATCTTCGACTCCTGATGGTGGATACCACTCTTCCTTCTTTGGTGGAATCTTCAATTTTAAGAGTGATGTCCGCTGGACCTTCACTCTTAGTTTCCTATTTTCTTCCATGTGGCAGTCGACTGGATTCTTTTCACGCAGCAGGATTTGCTTCCCGGTGTTGTTTCCGAGGCAGGATCGCCATGAAATGGTTAAGGGTACTGCTCGGGATATGCGGACTGGTAGGTTGTACGCAGTAATATCAACTATTGGTAGTTATTCATTATATTTATTTATTTAGTTAACACTCAAGTGAGACTGTAAATTAATTTTCTTTAATTAACACTGTTTAATTATTTATACCCGTTCGGCGAGCCACCTCAATGTCAATATTATTTATCTGACATTGAGTTACGCTGACCGGCAAGGTGCTCAATCTGATAAATAATAAATGGTTATTATTTATCAGATATATTTTATAAATATACATTATTTTGTGTTATATCTAACCCTGAAAGGAAGGGCGGCTATTACGCCATTACAAGGTGCTATAAGGTGAATTAGACTTAGCATATTTGCAGCTGACTTGGCATATGCCGCCTCTTAACCCCTTTTCAAAAAATAACATCATATCAATATCGGTTAATAGTTGAAGTTTAACTTTGGAAATTATTAATGGAGCTGAAAAAGACAAACCAGACGCTGTTAAAAACCCGCACGCATCCAACATGTATGTGTTCATAGTTAAATTCCGATAATTTTCAAACACATCCGCGAGCAAGTAAACATCGGTTTTTAAATAAAAGTCTGCATAATCGCCCAATGTCTTACATTTGAAATGCTCCCACACTGTCATAGCATGCAAATAATCATCGTCACTGACCGCTCAATCATTTAAATGATTGTAAAAATGTTCTTTGGTGGGTAATATATTGTCATTTAATCTATCAATTGACGATATTTAATCGTAAGGAAATATACCCTTTCGTTAGATTAACATCAGATCCATGTTTTTTGGGAAACCGGATTTGGTCAATTGTAACTGATCAATATTTAAATTCTTTACTAGCTTATCAAATGAGGAGAGCATGAATCGGAAGAAGTCCAGAAATTTTATATTAATCTTTTCAATTCTTTTGCTGAAGCTGATGTAAGTTTTGGTTGTGGATGGTATGATATTTATGGGATTAGCATTTACACTTGAAAGAGCCACAAGTTGTGGAAAATCACGTGTAAAATGTTTGATGTCTTGCACTGCAAGTTACAATTATTGCACAAGGTATTAATAAAGTTGCCAGTATAATGGCAGTGATGTGCCACTTTTACATTGGTTTTGTCAAAAAAATAATTACATATCGAGCAAGACTGGCAAGTATCATGTTGAATTTTTTGTATTATCGTTAAAGGATTCATTGGTTTATTATTATCACTATTCATATATGCCCAAATAACATCGCACTCTTCTAACAATTGATTAATAAACCATTTATGTGGATCCAAACCGCGATACATATTGAAATAGTTTATGATTTTGATAACGTCTACTGTACGAGTTACGGGGATTATTTGCGCATGATAAAATCGGTAATGTCACTGCCTCAAAATCGGCGTATATTGCAAATGGCAATTTCATGAAAGCTGTAAAATTTTGAAACTTTACTTCCGAGCCCTCAATGGGCATCTCAATTTTAACAGGATCAAAAGTGTTGCAGTCTTTTAAAAGTGTTTGTAATTTATTCTTGTTACTAAAAATATTAAGACATCTATGACAAATAAATAGCTTACGGTTACGTTTATTGAATGTTGAGGAACATAATTTAGACAAGTCTTCAATTAGACAGAAATGGCCAGAATTTTTATGGTATTTAGGTATATACAATAAATTTATTTGTATTTTTCCAACATAATTGTTTAAAATATGTAGTGGGTAAATTTGAAATTGACAGGAACCGGTATCGTCGTCGTCATATGAATACACATTAATGGAAAAAAATGGATTTTGTTTTCCAAATTTATTTATGTCTGATATTTTCATAGGATATTTATATTATTTAAATTAAATTGATCAAAAATAACCGGATAATTTAAACAGTTTGTGGGGTCATCACCTTTTTTTTACATGGGTGTAGGGCAACAATGAGACACCATAAAAAGCAGCGCTGATCCATATTTTTGATGTTGATGCAAGCATTCCGTTGAATAATCGGTTTCGGCAATGGTACATAGCTAGTAGATCCTGCATTCAAGGGAGCATATTTAGCAATGGAGATCAAAAGATGCTGTATGGCATGCAGAGCCCATCCACTTTTACGCTCTTGAAATTCTTCAAGCTGCATATATATATATATATATATATATATATATATAAATATAATACATAAAATATATAAATTTCAATAAATACCTTTACTAGAATTTCTTCAAATAATTTGTCTAGTAAAAGTGCATCGTCAGAGTGAGGTAGAAATATTTTATTTTTGACATCATTCAAAAAATTTCAATTTCCATAAATGACACTTAAAGCATGTGAATTTCTTGCGTATGTTTTTTAAACAATTTATAATTTTTACTTTACAATTGTTCAGAAAAAGTTTTGGATCCACATGGTTTAAGTTAATTAAAGCACCTGTGCGAATCTGATTATTGAAAGCTGTTTTCAACTGTAATTATAAATATATAGACTATTATTACTATCTGTCTTTTATGTAAATATGCATACAAAATTAAAAAAAACAAAACATTACTTACTTTGGTCCATTCCACTGCAGGTTTTCTTTTGTTAGCACCATAGTTGATCTTTCTCTTGCTGCGAAGTCCATCACCCGTTCTTGAAAGCGTTCTTATTTTGGTTGCGCATTTTGCCTGTAGAGACAGCAGTGATTCCAAATTAGATGTAATTTGTTGTCGATTCCTACCAAAATTGAGCGATGCACATTTTTTTAATAATTTTATTTTAATTTTAATTTCTGCTTGGCACTTTGTTAATACATCCCTGTTGACCCCCACACTGTTTATTGTTTTTGAAAGCTTTTTTATTTGCGTTATTAATCTGATATCGTCCATATTTAGGCTTTTTCAAACTGCACGTCGTGATAACTACGACCGCCGCTTAATGATTTTAATCCTTCATAAAATAGTATTACTTGCAACCCGCGTATTTTTTCCAGATCTTCCACTTTTGCCAATCTCCTTGAGTAACGATCCGGAAAGAATACTATTCCATGTTTGAGTTCACAAACAACTTTTTTTCCATTAACCATCTGCATATGACAAAAATCATTAACGACGTACGGTTTTCCAATCTTTAAATCACTCAAGGGAATAATGGAAGCGCCGCCGTCACTTTTGCCGATTTCATTCAATAAATCGACAACGTCACGGTCTTTTATTGATTGACTGTCGTTTTTTTAGGGGCACACGGTCTTTTTTTTTATTCAGTGTCGCTCTCACTATCATTTGGCAAAACTTTTGGTTTCCATTTTTTTTAGGAGCAACACGGTCTTCTTTTTTGATTCAGTGTTGCTCTCACTTTCACTTGGCAAAACTTTTGGTTTCCGTTTTTTTGATGCAACCGACACCGTGACTTTATCGTCATTAAACAAACGTCTACAAGCTTTATTACCAATCAAGCGGTGTCGTTTATTTGGTTTTTTTACCTTGTCACACACTTTTTGTATGGGACGGTCTGGAGTTACATACTGCAACAATAACTCATCACCTGAAGACTCGCTCAACATGATTATTATTTTTATTTGAGTGCTTGCTTTTTATAAACTGGCACACTTCACAGAATGCATTTATTTTATATGGGGAGAAAACGGATGGGCGTTTTTTAATTAAACGCAAAATAAACAAAAATTACATCACTGTTCTTATCATATACATATATAAGGAAAATGATAACGAATTGCTTAATTCATAGACGGAAATTAAATTTGATTCAAGAAATTGCATACATTTTAATTACCACAGGAAACTACTTAAATAAACAATTATGCTTTGTCTTTATAAATTTAACATAGTTATTTTCGAAATAATTAAACAAGATTAATATATTGTAGGTAAAATAAAACAATATTATTACAACAAAAATAGATTTATTTTTTAATTAAATTACATACTTAACAAGACTTAAAATATAGAAATTTATAATTATTATGCTCATATTATAAAATATAATTACATTTGAAAATAATTTTTACAAAAAACTATTTACTGTGATTATTATCATTTAAATAAGTACAAATTTTTTTAACATTCTGAAATGAACAATTAGCAAACTCATCCGTGTGATTTGCACAGAAATAAGTACATTTTTTGGTGAATTAATTTTACCTTCAAGGTTTAATATGGTAAAATTCGGGAAATGTCTTTTTAAAAAATCTTTTTTTTGAGCATCGGATAAATTCTGAGTAAATCCGTAAAAGATGTTGTCAATCTCGGCCATATCAACAATTCCTCCGGAATATGGAATTAAGTGGTAATTATTTTCCAACCATCTGGCTTGGATTTTTTCCTTCGATGTTAAAAACGAGTAGTCGATTGTCGGTTTCATCAAGTAAGTGTAAATATTTTTGTTATTTGTTGCAATACTTATTTCCTTTTTTATAAACTGATTTGCAATTACAAATCCTTGCATATCGATGGCTAATATAATCATCATGTTATATGAAGTGTACACATCAACGACCTGTACTCGACTAAAATAAGAGCTCAATTGATGGGTATTTTGATGCAATTTTCTATGTTCAGGATTCACTACTGCTTTCAATGTTAAAAACTTTTGGTTTGTACTAAAACTCTTTTTCCATTAAACAAGTTTTCTCACTGTTCCAGAGAGCGGTCTGTATTCGGCAACTTGGTCAAACAATATGAGACAATATGCTCTTGTGTTGTCTGGGAAAGCCTGGTGTCTTTCCATTTCAATTTTCAAATCGATCGTTAACGATTTTACACTTTCGTTTTGTCTTGACACATCAAATACATATAACATTTGATTTTTAAATTCTGCGTAGTTCAATATGGGTCGGTTGAACAACCGTAATAACTGTTTTGGAACTGTGTGTACATGTAATAAGAAGTTGTGTATTCGCCATTTGTCACATCTTGATTTAACTTATCATAGGGATAACACTCCGAATTTAAATACACATTCAATTTTCTCATAAAGCAATGATCAAAATGGCTTGCATTTTTATCTTTTTTTCCTACTTTATTCTGTTGAAAACCTACAATTACGTATCGAGGTTTTTCTAGATGGGTAGAAGTTTTAACTAACCAAGTATTCTTATCGGTTTTTTTGAGAAGATACTCAAATAAACGCCATGTCCTATATGGCAATAAAATGGGGGGATCAGATTGTATACCGGTCAATACTCGTAATTTTGCTTCATCGCACGGCTGAACATGTTATATGCGCCATTCAATTTTATCTATCCGAATCTTGCAATCTGTGGTACTCGTGTAACAAATTAAATACGTGGTGGCACGCTTCATGATCAACTTCTGTTTTACATTCACCATCACCTTCTTGTAATCTTCTGCAAATCCCAGAAGACATTTCAAGGGCAAAATTGCATAAAACTTTGGTTTGCATCAAAGTATGTTTTAACTCCCGCGTCAAACGTTTTGCTCCACACGCTCATTTCCAAACTTCTTAGCTCTTCCTTATCATAGGAGATGTATCCCTTTATTGTAGACGTGAATTCAACGCCCCGATTTTGATCGATTACAACTCCGTTAATTTTGTAACAAATTTTTTCAAATAAGAATGCAAATCCATTTGTCTCCCATTTAAAATTAACATTGGCGGGATTTTCCGTTGTACCAGCGATGTACAAATAACTGTTGCACGGTAAAGTACAAATATCCTGCTGTTGTATTAAAATGCGAATTTCATCGTTATTGTTAAAGGTTTGTGTTCTCGGCTGATAACTGTAAAATTCCTCTTTTACAATGTTCTCGTCCACACTGAATTTATCAAAAATGTCTAATTTATCTATTGTTTTCTTTTTTTCTTAGCCTGTAGCCCAATAAGGAGAGTCTCTGTAGGTCGTGACTTGTTAGTCCTTTGACGAATAATTGAGGAGTGATGTTTCGAATGGTTGCCCCCCATTTATTAATATCAAAGAATTAAATTAAATCGGCATAACGTTACTCCGTTTTTAATTCGAGTCTTGCTAAAATGTTTTCACCTCTAAAATTTACGGTTGCTCCGTCTTGATCCATAATTCTGATTGTAATGTTGTTGATGTTGCGTACGTTAACCGGTAAATATAATATATTTTGAGGTTCTATGTTAATGGCAAAACCCGGATTGACGGAAGGTGAAAATTCAAAAAGCGTGTGCGATAGTTTATTACCGTAAAAAGCACCCGACACTATGGTACACTCAAGTCTGACGCAGGTCACTTTTATAAATTTAACAGGTAAATCGGACAAATGCAATTTATTTGCACCCAATTTTTTCTTTGAAAATCCGAGTAAGCTACCGATACTATCGGCCGGTGAAAAATCAATGTCGTATTTGCACAAAACAGACATGACATCGCAAATAAAAACAGCTCTAAAATATGGTACTTTTGCTTTTATCGCAAACATCTCTAGATCCTTATCGGTTAGCGCTCTTCAAGGTAGCGTTAGTAGTTTTTTGGCTTCTGCAAATATAACTCTAAGCCTTTTTTGTGCGGTTTAAAATAGAGTCCTTTTCCTGCTTTTCCGCCGATTGCAATGGCTTCCATCATCTTATTGTGCCGTTGTGATTCACCAAATTTCCAACGAGCGTCCGAAGCGTCGTTCACCGTTTTGGCAATACCAGATGCACCACCCGCAAGTGCCCCCAATGCACTAAGACCCGCAAAAATAGGAATCAATGGTAGGATGCCACCGACTTTAGGCACTGGAATTATACGAGGTGTTCGAATTTTTTTCCTTCCACCAACTTTGTGCACGGCAAGTTTTTCCGCATTAAGGGCTATGTGTGATCCTTCAGTTATACCATTCTTATGTTTAATTTTATTTTTAAACTGTTTTAACGCATTTTTTGCCTTCATCACAATTACGCTTTGCAACGTAACTTTTTTCTTGCCACTTTGTTTTTTTTTTCGATGACATGCCCATACTTTATCTTCTTTTTACCTTCATTGCTGTCGTCACCGCAAAAACGCTCGCTTTTTCACCCAACGTGAAACGATGCGTCTGAGGATTTGACTCTTTGCCAAGCGACTTTCGCTAACTGTTTATCCGCAACGTGTCTATCACTCAATTTTTTGTTTTGTGAATATGCAACGTCGAGTAGTTTACATGCGGCGTCTAACTTGTTTATGCCCTGATCGTCTCTTTGCAAACGCTTCTTTAATTTTGTACCCGGCTCACAGTACTGATATCCTGGTAAATGTAATTCAACCGGTAACTTATTTATAAAAGAATTGATAATACCTGCACCGTGATACAAATGCATTTATAAGATTCACTATGAAGCGTTCCTATTTATAACACAGAAACTCATTTTATGCTATTACAATGAAAGTGGTTAAGCATAAAAAGTCGCTGCTGATCGTGAACATGGATGAGTACGTGTCGGGTATGGGTTTGACGACGGAGAGACGACACGGTGAATTATTACCAAATTCAATACGAGCCCTTATTTGTGGACCGTCTAATTGCGGAAAATCAAACGCGATGTTAAGTTTATTGTTCAGTGAAAACGGATTACATTTTGAGAACATTTATTTCTACTCGAAATGGTTGTATCAACCAAAGTATCGCTTATTGGAGAACGTTATGAAGTCTATGCGAAAAATAAAATACTTTCAGTTTAAAGAAAATGAAGAAATCTTAAGCCCCGAGAATGCCAAACCAAACTCAATTTTCATTTTTGATGATGTTGCGTGCAACGGTCAAGAGAAAATCAGAGAATATTTCAGCATGGGAAGACACAATAACATTGATTCGTTTTATTTATGTCAGACTTATACACGAATACCCAAACACTTGATACGTGATAATGCCAATCTTATCGTATTATTCAAGCATGATGAAATGAATTTGAAACGTGCGTTTGCCGATTATGTGAGCAGCAACATGGATTTCGAAAAATTTAAAAAAAAAATCTGTAGACTGTGTTGGGCAGATAAATACGGATTTATAGTAATAAATAAAGATTGTGATCCGAATAAGGGAAGATACCGCAAAGGTTTCGATCGCAATATAATGATTGACAATTGATTTCATCAATCAAATTTACGCAGGCAAATGAACATGTCGGACTGTGCGATAAAACATTGTCTGACATTAAAAAAGCTATAAGAAAAAAGCTGTTTGCCATGAAAAAAAAACCGATCGGAAAATGACGAATTTTTGAACAAAGCATATAAACCGTTATTGAAACCGCTGAAAGAAATAATTTTTCTCAAACGTGGTACAAAAGTCAATTTCAAGAATGATAACAATAATAATGATGCAATAAATCAAAATTATAAAACCGAACCGTTGATAGAAGTTACACCCAAACACACTAAATATACGGTCAAGGCGGTGCGAAAGAGGAAGCAGATAACAAAATGGACTGGTTTTACAAAACGTAATTTGAACGATGAGAATGATAAAGAGGTATCGCATCAAAGCGAAGAGGTATTGCATTAAAGCAAAGAGGTACCGCATCGAAACGAAGAGATACCGCATCGAAGCAAAGAGGTAGCGCATCAAAGCGAAGAGACACTTCGTAAATCTTTAACACCGCAAAGCGAGCGAACCATTAAAATTAAAAAGGTTTTGGATTCGTTCCATGAAAAGCCTCGAGAGTACATTGCAAAGAGATTTGGTGCTCATCATAGTTTAGATGAGACCGCAGGTATAAAAATTAATTTACACTCGCATAAATGGATGATTGGAAATCATGAAGTTAAACTGGTCAATAAAAAGATTTTAAAATTGGTGACTCTACATACGATGGAACAACGAGTTTATACGAACTGCTTTTATGAAAGATCCTGCAAGTTATGCAAAAAATTACAGCATTATAAAAAAAAAAAATTATTAAAGTCACATGCAATATACCGTAATTTTGATCCAAATAATCAGATACAGGGATCAAAATCTAAAAGTATACAAAAATTATTAAACCTTTGTTGGATTCCGATTCAAATTCCTCCCAAGGAAGAGGATTTGATTCAAAGTTGCGAGTGCAACGTGTCCCTACGCAATACAAGTATTGGAACAATTTAAGCAAACTTGTGGATAGATTGTGTTTAATGCACGCATTGAGGAACGCAGGGAATAATTCGCACGATAATAAAATTGCGTCAATCAAAGAGGAATTACGCAAAGAAAATGTTTTTTTATTAGTATAACGTTCTACATTCATTTTATTTACAAGATAAGCATCGATAAGTTCGGACGCCATTCGTTACAAAATAAAATAAATAAATGGTTTTAAACGTGATGTTGATGGACATTTCAACCATGAAAGTAAAAGAATAATATATTTGGAATTACCGGTTAATGAGAGCGATGCCGCCAACAAGAAATATGTCGACAATTTGCATGTTGAAGAGAAGAGATATGTTGAAAATATAATAAAGAATGACATGAAAAAGTAAATGGTGTTATCAACAGTGTCCTTGGTATGGTAGATTCTAAAATTACACCTGTAAAAATGAATTCTTTGGATTCTAAATATACTGGTGAAAAAATAAATCGATTTTCAAATTATTTGTAGAAGCAGCGAGGAAGGGGAATTGTCGTTTTTGTTAAAATACTACAAATTAAGGTAGCGGTCGGTATGGTGTTGACGATCTGTGGCAAATAGATCTTGCCGAGTTTCAATTATTCTCTCGTGAAAATAAAGGATATAAATATATACTAGTAGTAATTAATTGTTTCTCAAAATACGCCTGGACTGCACCAATAAAAAATAAAACCGGTGTGATTGTTGCAGATACCATGAAGAAAATATTGAAAAATGCCGGCGGACGGACACCGAAAAATATTCAAAGTGATCATGGCAAGGAATTTTATAACAGTCAATTTTCTGCATCAATGAAAAAATATAATATTAATCATTACTCAACATATACGATAATAAAAGCCGCCATTGTCGAGCGTCTAATCCGCACTCTAAAAGATAAACTATACAGACAATTTAGTTTACGTGGGCGTTACAACTGCTATGATATTTTGAACAAGGTTACGCTAGATTACAACAATCAACGTCACCGTACGATAGGAATGCGACCAGCTGATGTACTCCCGGGCGATGATAAGGAAACTATGCTATTGAAAACCGTCTATGTGCATATAAAAATTGCAGGAAAAAGGAATTTCCGAGTGGGTGATATGGTGCGTCTGAGTAAACAAAAAACGCTTTTTGCAAAAGGATACACACCCAATTGGACAACTGAATTATTTAAAATTATTAAAATTAAAATTACCAACCCGGTGACGTATTTATTGGAAGATAAAAGAGGAGATCCTATACAAGGAGCCTTTTACGCTGAGGAATTGCAGAAAACATCAAATCCTAAGATATATTTAGTGAAAAAAATATTACTAAAGAAGGGAAATAAATTGTTCGTTAAATGGGGCTGGGTTTTGATGCTTCACACAACAGTTGGATTAACAAACAAAATGTATTATAAATATATATATTTATATATATATATATATATATATATATATATATATATATATATATATATAAATAATATTGATTGACATTTCTTTTAGTATCATTGCAACCTTTATACGATGAACATTCTTATTATTTTTGCATTAATTGCGTTAGTGTCTTTTTCATTCGACGCTGTTAAATACCTGCGAACGTATGGGTATTTACATTCTGACAACAATGAATTTGTTGACCCTACAGATGCCATAATATTGTTTCAAGAATTTGATGGTTTACCAGTGGATGGAAAATTGAATAAAGATACACTAGATTTAATGCAAATCCCGAGATGCGGTAATGCAGATCAACCTGCAAGTTATAAAACTTATGATGATAAACACGTCATAATTTGAGGTGGCATTTTCATGGAGAAAACTTTAAGTTGCGAAAATTAGCTGAGAAAGCATTTAATACATGGTCAATTTATACACCACTTAATTTTTTTCGTGATGCCTTAAAATATGATATACTAATTTCAATTAAAAAGTTCAATCATAGCTGTATAATTAGTAATCATACATGCAAATTGTTTGATGGTAAAGAGAGGGTTTTGGGGCACGCTCATGGACCTAACTCTAAAAACTCTCCAATAGAAATTCATCTGGATGAATCGGAAATTTGGAATTTAGAAATAAAACCATCACATTATCCAAAAGTAAGTACGTATGCCGTGTTACTTCACGAAATTGGCCACGCTTTAGGAATTGATCACTCAAAAGATTTAAATGCTATTATGCATGTTTTATATAGAAATCAAATAAATTTAACTGAAGATGACATCAATGCAATTCAAGAATTGTATGGTGTAAAGGTTACCGCGACTACGATTCTTGAGTCAAATTCAACAGTAGAGTCTACAGCTGTAACAAATATGTCAACTGTAAATGTTACATCAAATTAAACAGCAGAGTCTACAACTGTAACAAATATGCCAACTGAAAATGTTACAGACAATTTTACACCGGTTAATCGAACAACTGATGAATCGCCACCTGTTATTTACCCCGATTTGTGTAAAGTATCAAAAGACATTGATGCATTTCTAATAGTCCACGGAAAAATTTACATATTTTATAACAAATGGGTTTGGGTAAAAAAGTTAAATATAAATTCATATGGAAAACCACAGTTAATAACCAATTGGTTGCGTTTTCTACCATCAACGTTTAAAAAAATAAATGCAATTTACAAACGCTCCAATGGACAGATAACACTATTTGATGATATGTATATACATGTTTTTGATTTCCCATCGTTAAAATTTCATAATTCAATTGTACAATCAAATTTACATGTTGGTGGGGTTGTGACTGCAGCTGTAAATACGTACAGTGAGCAAACATATGTGTTCTACAATAATAGCGTTTACGTTGAAGTGGATGAATGCAGTTATTATCAAAAAATAAATATGCTTGGATATACACAGGATTTCATAGGATTACCCAGGGACATTAAAAGTGCATTCCGATACACAAATGGACTGCTATATTTCTTTAGTGAAAATATGTATTATGAATATAATGAATTTACATCCTCGATGATGAAAGCAAATCAGAGAAATCTATCATTATTTTCGATTAATTGTCCAACGCTCGGAATACTGCAACTACCTTTTTGATGTGATATAATAAAATTATAACCTGTAAAATGGTGCATGTAATAAATTGTAATAATGATAAAATAAAATATCTTTTATTATAATATTGTTTATTTTAATTTAATTATTGTAAACATACCTTTTATATAATTTATAAAGTACATAAGAAAATATAATTACATTGGTAAGAGTCAGTATAATTCCTAGAATTAAAATTACATTTTTATCATCATTTATAACATTCTCCATTATTAATTGATTTGAAACATTTATTATACTTTGTGTTTGATCGAGGAACATAAAAGTTGCATTCATTGCATTTGATACCCCCGGGATTATGCTGGTGTTTATTTTAAATGTTCTTGGATTAGTCGTAACATCGAGGTGCATCATTTTCTATTCCAAAGGCCAACTATCATTGATTCTTCTATTGCTAGCGGTTATGTAGCATTCTCTGGCATCTTTTTGTTTGGTGATGAACAAAGTTCCATTAAGCAGAGTTGATAATAGTATGAATGCGGTGCTATTCATTTCGGCGCTCTTGACACTCTTTGCAGTTACACTCTTCTATGTTGCATCTAAAACAATTCTCTATAGGCGGAGGTGGTCCGTCTATGTGGCACCTATCGGTTGGAAGGTTGCGGTGCATATGACAGGGAAGTCTTCTTTGGAAATATGAATCACTCTTACATTTTTTAGGCAGGAAGTCCCACAATCGCTCCAATTCTAGTCCATATAGCGATCGCAAATATTTTTGTGGTAAATATTTAACACATTCTCCAGTTAACTTATTGTCGTGATACAAATCTACAGCCTTGTTAATTTTTTTAAACAATTTTATCTTAACTTCGCTATTTTCATCGAAGCTGCATACCGTCGAGTTTTGCACACAGTTGCTTCTGCAATTCATAATTACAAGTAATTTTTTTAACATTAATAATTTGCTGTAGTAGACTTTCCAATCGATAGTTCAATTGCCGTTTTTGCCCTCGCAGTCGATTTCTTAAATGGAGTCGCTTAATGGATGACGTTCTTAACATCACCATTATTCATGACTAACTGACTTTTGAATTCAATGTCTCCACTTAATTCACGTATTGTTTGTAAATTTCGCATCAATTTCCTGCGGTATATAATATAATTTCCCGCATGCATTCGATATTTTCATAAATAAGAATTGCTTATTGTGAGCAAAACGGCAACAAACTCTTCATCAGTGCCGATATTTAATCTAACAAATTCTTTAAGACAGTTATTATAATATTTACAGAACTGCAATGTATTCATGCGTTGTAAACAATATTCTATCAAATCTAGTACATTCCACAATTGTTTTAAAGCAATTTTATTCAAAGTTATCATCACACCTCTTTGTTCGATGCACACCGACTTTGATTTGCGAGACTTAGATAGGTCAATATAGCACGTATCAAAAACATTTATCCTTGGTTTTATCTCAATTTCTACTTCAACATTCTCTTCTAAACGAGGTTTTTTCCGTTGACACCTACACACACATTTTTGTTCAGTTAATCTCAATAAACTTGTTTTGATGGTGCTCTTATACCGCATCAGGCTATTCCATTCTGATTGAATAAATGAAATACTTTTTTTTATAAAACTCAGACGGACGCACTTGTAAATTCCTCTTGCGGGGCTCAAACCAATGGACACTTTCACCTTATCGTTCAACGGATAATAAACTTCATTAATTAATCTATCCTCACTGATTAATTCCTCTTCGTGTTCTTTCATCATTCGCTCCAAATCGGGGCAACTATCACTGCTACTACTACCACTACTACTACTACTACTACTACTGTCAACAATTGAAATGCACGGCGGATCAATATTGTCGTCGTTGTCGCACATCTTATGTACAACTTTATTAGAAAATAACTCCGAAATGTACGGTATGTCAATATCAATATCACACATGATGTTAACTAATTTTAAATTATTACTTGTCCAACAATTTATAGTTTAATGTTTAACTCAACTCAACAACTCAATTCATAATTTGACTTCCGAAGGGCCTCAAATATCGGTTAAAATAGCCAATTTTGAGCTTGTTTTACATAAGAATCAATGTGATTTTGCGTAAATCTAGGGTCAGATCACACTTTTCCCACAAGATTACATGTAAAACGAAAAACACATTACAAATATTTTATTTTATTTTATTGAATCTAGCGCTTATCTTACATCTTGTACAGCTGAGCGTGTTGTAACGTGTTGAAGGTCATCGCCGTTTCGCGCACATTGCTAAATTTTGGTTTCAATTTCTGATTGTTAGAGCTCGATAGGTCAAAAAGGCTTGGGAGCAAGTCAAGTAGCAGTTTTTATTTCAGATTCGGAATCCACGCATCGAGCGCTATCATCTGAGCACCATGAACGCCCTTTTTGCAGCACCGGACGTCGCACTTCCGGTTGCCATTTTTGATTTTGGGATTAAGATTGCCACTTCCGGTCGCCATCTTGGATTTATTTTTGACACACCTTGTATATACAAAGTTTTTCGACCACCCTGTATATATGCTCGTTCGCTTGCTGCCGCTAAATGGCTGCTGCTGCTATTTGGGTTGTTTCTTACGCCACACGTCATAGTGCCGTTTTGGTATTGCGCGTTGCACTCTTACACTTGAGACAAAACATTGGAATTTCCTCCTCTCATATTTTCCATCCCTCCATTTCCGATTTCCGGTTCTCACTCACTCACAAGGGGCTCTCATGGAGGTAAAACGAGAGAGTTCGTATACCGGATGCACTCCCGGATCACCCGAACCCCTCTCGACAGCTAGATGTGAAGATGACATGACAAGATAGTGAAGATGACACTTCAAATGATGCCAAATTCCCAAGGGGGCGGAGCTACACATGTTATCAATATACATTTAGTTCCCATGCTCAAGTCCTACTCAACGCCGCTAATGACCGTAAAACTTGGGCCAAAGTAAAGGCGGATTTTATTTTGCGTTACGCGGGCAGTCACGGTAACATGCAATACCGGCTGTGTACCCAAAAACAGGAGCAAACGGAGGACATAAAAATATTTTTTTATATGAAGTGTACACATCAACGGTCTGTACTCTACTAAAATAAGAGCTCAATTGATGGGTATTTGACGCATTTTTCTATGTTCAGGATTCACTACTGCTTCCAATGTTATTGCAATCTTTTTAATTCTACGTTGAAATCGTAGTCTATTTTGTGCTTCAATCATCCATTCAGCACCGCTTCTATAGTCAACACATTCTTCAGGCAAATACATGACAGTTGACTCGGACTCACTGAATCTCACTCTTTTGCCTATCACACGAGTTTTCGAACCAACCCTGATAGAGGTGTGTATTTAACTATAGTATCGCTCAAAATGAGGCAATAACACCTAGTATTGTCTTTAAAAATCTGAGAAGCTTCCATTTCAAAGCGCAAGTCTACTGTCGAGGACTTAATGCTTTCATTTTGTTTTGATACGTCAAATACAAACATTGTATGATTCTTAAAATCAGTAAATGAAAAGTACGGCTGATTTTTTGCATTATCATGGTAACTACTTTGAAACTGACAGTACAACTTGTAGGCGGTTAAATATTAGCCATTGTCAAAATCCAAATTTAAATTTTTGTATAGATATGTTTCAGAATTTAGATAGATTCGTATGTTTTTAATGTTACAATGATCGATGTGGAAACGTTTTCACTCGATACACCCTTTTTGTTGACGTGAAAAGCTATAATTACATATCGTGATTTCTCTAGACTGTTTGAGGTTTTTACGGACCAAACACTATTTTTAGATATATTCATAGAGAGTAGTTCCTGTAGTTCCCATTTGCAAAATGGGATTAAGATTCTAGGATCGGTTTTAACTTGTTTCAACATTTGTAATATAATCTCATTATTTAATTGTATATGTGGTACTCTCCACTCGATTTTGTTTATTTTAAATTTAATCTGGCTAATTGCTTTTTTATCAGTATCATTGCTTATGAAACAATTTACATCAGTAGACGCACGTAGTAGAATTAGTTCGTGTTTAGCAAATCCCATTATTTTTTTATAGTCTTCGGCAAATCCTAACCAACACTTTAGCGGAATAAGAGCAAAGAACTTTTTATTCACAAAATATTTTTTTATTTGACCGGTTTTGCCCCACCCGGCAGTTTCCAGAACTTTCATTTCTTCGGCGTCTCCGTAGGAAAGGAACCCCTTCATAGTGCTCGAGATACCCAAATCTCTCGTTGTATCAATCTCGACACCGTTTAACTCATATCGGATTTCTTCGAATAAGAATGAGAAAACGTTGTTGGTTATGCTAAATGTTTTTCCATCTGATGGCTGTCCCTCAACCTCTCCAACCAAGTATATACTGCTTTCACTTGGACATGTAAAAATATCTTGGTTCTGAATTGTGATTTTGATTTCATCGTTATTATCAAAGTTTGTAGTCCTTGGTTAGAATGATACTGTTTTTTAACGATGCTCTCATCAAATTGCACTTCATCAAAAATGTTAATTTTTTCCATGATGTTTCACTCTGTAACCTAGAGCCAATAATCGGGATAAATTAAGACGTGTCACCTCTTTCGTAGACAAAGGGGAACTGATGGTAAACGCATTGTTATTCTTCTTTTTATTACCGAAAACAATTCCCATGTTACAGAGGTTTTAATTCCAATCTTACTAAAATATTTTCTCTTCTAAAATTAATGGGATCCCCCGTTTGATCCAATATTTTGAGATTGATATTGTCGATGCTATTGCGAACGTTTACCGGTAAATATAAAATATTTCAAGGTTCAATATTAATTGCGTAACCGGGATCCACTGCGGGACTAAATTCTTAATTAATTGTACGGGTAAATCCTATGAATAATTCCGGCTTTTAAAATTTATTTTACGGAAAATCCCAAGAGACGCCCAATTGTGTTTTTATCGGGTGTAAAATCAATGTCGTACTTGCTCTTGATTTCGCACTGAAAAGTGTTGTGATTAGGTTTCAAAGACAAAATTTCTTCTGCTTCCGACTCGGGCAAATTTAACCTCCCTATTATCATGCGTTGGAAATACAATTCAATGTCTCGAATTTCGTATGCGCCTGTAGAAAGTGTGATCAATTTATTATCGCAGAAAATGAATTTATTGTTGATTCCTTCTTCAATGTTCGGTATGGAATTATATGTGTAAAAACCAATGAGTCTTAAACAATATTCGTGTTGCGGATCTAACTCGATCGGAGGATAATAGTTGACCGATAGTTTGCTACCATCATCTTGAAGGGTGAACGTTTGAGACATGACTAACATAAAATTAATTTTAACATCTTTATTTATATAAAAACTCTTAACATAAATGTCCGCAGTTGTGAGAGTTAAATTTCTGATATTGATTGTGATTATATTTTATCTCGCATGCTTTAAAATATTTTACAACTTCTAGCGGCGGGCTTAATTTTCCAAAACTGTCAAAGTATTGCACGCGTCTGCCGTTCTTCTTGTACGCTACCCAATGAGTGCCGGGTCCTGCCTCCCTATCCAGATTTATTATGCCTGACTCTCTATAATGAGGGTGATGCGGTAACTGATCTCGCATAAATAATCCTCTAAATGTTTTAATATGTTTCGTATATTTTTTTAAGTCTAAATCTGTGAGTGGTCTATCGGGCAGCGAACTTAATAGTTTTTTGATTTTTTCAGGTACAGACCCAAACCTTTCTTATATGGTTTTAAATATAAACCGCTTCCCTTCTTTCCAAGAGCGATGGCTTCTATCGTTTTGTTGTGACGCTCGGATTCTTGCAGTTTCTTTTGTGCCTCCTTAGTAGATTTTACTGCTCGTACGATAGCGCTAGTACCCCCTGCAATCGAACCTAAGGCGCTTAATCCAGCAAAGAGGGTTATGAGTGGCAGAAAGCCACCTTGTTTTGGAATAGGTAGAAATCTTGGTTTACGGACTTTATTACATTCACCCGTTTTCTTAACAGCATCCTTGGCAGCAATCAAAGCAATTTTAGCACTTTTTCGTATAACTTCTGCGCTTTTATTTTTTTTTGCTAACGGTTTCAACGCGTTTTGTGCTTTATTTACTACACCTGTGCAAAAAGCTACAGTTTTAACGCCCATTCCTAATTTCCTTTTAGCTCTCATAATTCCAGTCACTGCTAGAGCGCTTGCTTTTTCGCTTAACGAAGAGTTCTTAGACTTAACTCTCCCCAAGCAGATTTTTCCAAACTTTTATCTGCTTTATGTCGATCCTCTAACTTGGATGAAGTCGAATAGGCAATGTCGTGCTGCTTACAAGCTTTGTCCAATTCGTTTATACCGATATCTCCTCTGATCGAACGCTTCTTCAACTTGGTACCGGGACCGCAATATTTATATCTGGGTAAGTGGAGCTCAACTGGTAACTTATCTATAGCGCTGTTGATGATACCTCTACCGTGGTACATTGCTTAATAATTTTATCAGATCAATGATGTGTATATATAGCCATATTAATTAGAGTTTTAGTTAGTATAATAAGAACCGTCAAGCAAAAAGTTTCTTTACTAATTATAAATATAGATTCAGTTGTGGGGGATACGACTGGACAATCTGAAAAACATGGTCCATTAATTCCAAATTCTGTACAAGCTTTGATATGCGGACCCTCGAATTGTGGCAAGACTAACCACGTTTTATTTTTAATGCTTTTCTATGAAAACGGTTTAAAATTTGAAAACTTGTAAGTAGTATAGAATGGGGGCTACATCCTGTGTTTCTTATGGAGAAATACATTGACTTTCGCCGGATGTAGTTTTCGCGTTCTAGTTCAACAAATGACCACGTGTTTGAGTGGTGGCGCCACCGTTCGCTGGTGTTGGCGGAAAGAATTAGGACGTTGTCTAAGATGGCCACCACTTGGCGGGAAGAATTAGAACGTTGTCCAAGATGGCGACCGCGTCGGTTGTTGGCGGGAAAAATTTGGGCGTTGTCGTCTTGGCGGGATGTTAAAGATGGCGTTTTGGCGGGTAGTCGAATTGTCCACTAGATGGAGCGTTGTTCAAGATGGCGTCTTGTCGGTTTGTCAAGTTGTCCACTAGATGATCGAGAATATGCAACCCAAGTTACAGTGTAAGTTGTGTTGCACTTGTCAGAGAAAGAGTATATGCAACTCAACTTACACTGTATGCTTGGTAGCATCGTATTTTTTTAGTGAGTCTTGCCTGCTAGGATTTGAACACTGGTCGGCTGGTTGAGAGCCCGACGCGCTACCCATTGCGCCAAACAGTGTTACTGATAAGGAATGGGAAAAGTGCTATAATAATGTGATCACCTCAATGTGGATTTGTACAAAAAATAGAAATATATATGTGTTGACTTCAGCTCTAAGCGCTTGCAATTTATAATATAATAACTGTTAAAAATAAGCGATTATAACCCTTAATATATCGAATTACTTTTAATAATATTAATAATACAAGTATGGAATTATATAGACGTTAGGTATAGGCAAGCGATAACGTGATAATCTCCATGTTTGCGGTTACTACTACTGATAAGAACTTACTACTATTAAATAAAATCACAATCTTGATAAAAAAAAATTGAACAAGTTATGATGAGTAGTAATAAATAAATAAAAAACTATTTTAAATTATTACATCAACTGATAAATATTCTATTATGAATATATTTTATTACCTATAAAAATAATTATTATAACGTGTGCCTATTTTTCATAACAAAACAATGTTAAATTGTAAAAATGTAAAAATGTATGATAAATGCACACATTTGCATAAGAATGCTTGTAAATCGAGACACAAACTAGAAGATATTTGCAAATTATTTCTTAATTTTCAATCAACCAATCATATTGTTTGTTATAACAACCAATCAGATTAAAAGTTATTTGGACAAATATTATTGTTTAAATAAAATCAATTAGTATTAGCAAACATGTGTGACGATATTGACGTGCCGTGTATATCAATCGAAGACAGCAACAGCGGTTGTAGTAGTGATATCGCCGGTGACTTTCTAGAGAATATGTTGAAAGATCACGAAACCGAATTATGCAGTGAAAATAGATTAAATAACAAAGTCTATTATCCACTGAACAATCAAGTTAAAGTGTCTGTTGGTTTGAGCTCCGTACGAGGATTTTACCAGTGTGTGCGTCTGAGTTCACCGAAAAAAAGTATATCTTTCATTCAGCCTGAATGGAATACTTTGATGCAGTACAAAAACGTCATGGAGAAGAGTGTTTTACGGGCGGAACGCAAGTGTACATGTAGTTACCAACAGAAGAGACCTCGTTTATCCGATGACAAAGACTTCAAACCCAGGATTAATGTGTTTGATACTTGCTATATTGACCTGACAAAGTGCCGAAAATCAAAGATTGTGAGCATCGGTTGGCGGAGTGCGGTCATAATGCTAAATAAAAGTGCGTTGGATCAATTGTGGCGTGTAATTGATATGATCGAATATCGTTTGCAACGCTTAAATAATATGCAATTTTTTGAATATTACAACAACTGTCTATTGGAATTCAATAGATTACAAGCCGACACAGATGATGCATTCATTGACATCTTACCTACGGTAAATAACTGCTATTATGAAAATATCGAATGCATGCGGAAATTTATATTGTATAACCGCAAGAAATTGATGCACAATTTACAAACAATACGATGTTTAAGTGAAGACAATGAATTTAAAAGCCAGTTATACTCTGATAATGGTGATGTCAAGAACGTCTCCCATTAAACGATTCCATTTAAGAAATCGCCAACAACTAAACTATCGATTGGGTAGTCTACTGCAGCAAATTATAATTGTTAAAAAAATTATTTGTGATTATGAATTGCAAAAGCAACTGTGTGCAAAACTCGACGGTATGCAGCTCCGATGAAAATAGCGAAGTTGAGATAAAATTGTTTAAAAAAATTAACAAGGCTGTAGATTTGTATCACGACAACAAGTTAACTGAAAAATGTGTTAAATATTTACCACAAAAATATTTGCGATCGCTATATGGACTAGAATTGGAGCGATTGTGGGACTTTCTGCCTGAAAAATGTAAGAGTGATTCATATTTCTAAAGAAGACTTCCCTGTCATATGCACCACAACCTTCCAACCGATAGGTGCCAAATAGACGGACCACCTCCGCCCATAAAGAAATGTTTTAGATGCAACATAGAAGAGTGTAACTGCAAAGAGTGTCAAGAGCGCCGAAATGAATAGCACCGCATTTATACTATTATCAACTTTGCTTAATGGAACTTTGTTCATCACAAAACCCAAAGATGCCAGACAATGCTACATAACCGCCATCGATAGAGGAATCAATGATAGTTGACCTTCGGAATGGAAAATGATGTACCTCGATAATAACACTAACCCAAGAACATTTAAAATAAACACCAGTATAATCCCGGGAGTGTCAAATGCGATGAATGCAACTTTTATGTTCCTCGAAAAAAAACGCAGTGTAATAAATGTTTCAAATCAATTAATAATGGACAATGTTGTAAAAAATGATAAAAATGTAATTTTGATTTTAGAAATTATACTGATGCTTACCAATGTTATTATATTTTCTTATGTGCTTTATAAATTATATAAAAGGTATGTTTACAAAAACTAAATAAAAAACAATATTATAATAAACAGCATTTTATTTCATTATTTCTTACATGCATTTTACAGGTTATAATTGAATTACATCATAAAGGTAAGTCATTCCAAATTTGTTAGCTTTATCAAAAGTGATTTGAGTTGTTGCAGTATTCCGAGCGTTGGACAATTAATCGAAAATAACGATAGATCTTTCTGATTTGCTCTCGCCATCGAAGATGTAAATTCGTTATATTCATAATACATATTTTCACTGAAGAAATATAGCAGTCCATTTGTGTATTGGAATGCACCATTAATGTCCCTGGGTAATCCTATGAACCCTTGTGTATATCCAAGCATAATTATTTTTTGATAATAACTATCCACTTCAACGTAAACGCTATTATTGTAGAACACATATATTTGCCTTGATTGTACAATTGAATTATGAAATTTTAACGATGGGAAATCAAAAACATTTATATACATATCATCGAATAGTGCTATCTGTCCATTGGGGCGGGGCGTTGGTAAATTGCATTTATTTTTTTAAACGTTGATGGTAGAAAGTGTAACCAATTGGTTATTAACTGCGGTTTTCCGTATGAATTTATATTTAATCCTTTCACCCAAACCCACTCGTTATAAAATATGTATATTTTATCGAGGACTATTAGAAATGCATCGATGTCCTTTGATACTTTACACAAATCGGGGTAAATAACAGGTGATGGGTCAACCATTTTAGAATTGACTGTAGAATTTACAGTTGATATATTTGACACAGTTGTAGACTCTATTGTAGAATTTATCGCAGGAATCATAGTTGTAGGCTTTGTCGTCGTCGACGTCGTCGCCTTCGCTTCCATCATCGTCGTTTAAAAATCGAGCTGCAAATATAGGAAGCAGTAGAAAATAGCAATCGCAAAATGTATGTATGTATGAGCTGATTAGGTCTATTAGTAATTATATATTTCCTGCACACAAAAAAAATAAATCCGCAAAAGCATGTGAATTGTTCAAATCTAAGAATTATCAATTTTCCTTTTCCTGCTCTTTTAGTATAAATGTAGGCTGATTAAATTATTGCATGCATTTAATAATAAAAATAGTGTGAAGAATGATCAATTGCAACTACATATTCGCTAAGATCTCGGAATTATTTCCGAAAATGGATGTAAGTATATTATTTTCTTTAATTATTATGATTTTTTTAATTTAATTTTAATTTAATTATTTATTTATTTATTTTTTTTTTTTAATTATTTTGCTTTTATAAATTTCAGAACTCTGTTGTGCTAGGACCGGAGCACTTCGTTTGGGTCTTCGCGTTGGAGTCCGCACAACATATTATATACGTTTCAGTCGAAAGGGACGTCGGCATGTGTAAGTATAAATATTTTTTTTTAATTTTTTTTTTTTTTTTTTTTTAATTCAATTGGTTTTTGCAATATATATATATAAATATATTGTAAGCTTATGCTGGAATTCTTGAAAGCCCGTTAAAGTAACGCGGATTGTTAAATTTGACAACCACAAAACTATTTATAGTATTTCTACTTCAAAAGCAAGTTTGATACAATATATAACTACTAGAAGCGAAAGGAGAATAATATTTGTTAGTAACGCAAGTATTTATATTAAATTAATAAAATTAATTTTGATAGTTTATGGAATAATGCGGTTATGTTGCCACATTTAACCCCGATTAATCGGCTTTCATGAATTCCAGCATTAGTTTATTATTATTATATTTGTATTTAAGTTAATGCATTTTTTTTTTATTTGCAGGTTGAGCTTCTTTTCCATCGGCTCCATCCCATCTACCCAGAATTTTCAAATTTCAAATTTCAAATTAAAAATCATTCGTCTAAATAACAATAATTATGATAATGATAAACATAAAAAAAAATTATTAGAAATGTAATAATAGGAAATACATATTTTATGAAATTTGTTTTTATTTACTTTAGACAGCAAACTTTTCTCCACCCCAAATCAGATGATTTTAATAAGTTTCTAACCCGTGTGCTAACATTTCTCTAACCTAGATGATTGACATGTTACAAATATATAAATTGTGTTTAGTGTATAAATATCTATAAATACTAAAAAGTAAGTACTCCGTTAATTATTATTATTATTATAAAACATCTCTTACTTCTATCAGATATATTCTTAATAAGTGCAGCAAAATTCAATTAATTTAATTAAAATAAAGTTATCAATAAGCATTTATATTAATATTTAAAATTTAACGTGTCTTGTACAAAATTATATTGCTAACGTTGGAATAACGCTCCTGATCATCACTGTCTCGGCAAGTTTTCTGATAAAAATAAAAGTGATTGGATATTTAATTATACATATATAAATCATATAAAGAAAAAGGAAAATGATAACGCTAAGAGGTAATTCTCTCACACTTCAACTGTAAAAATAATAATATCAAAAGATAACTATTACAACCTATTTAAATTAATCCAAAAATTAATTAGATGCTAAAGGTAAGTTGCTAGAACCTTAAAATATATAAATATAATATTTATAAATAATATAAATTAATAATAATACCATAGAGATATCTGAGGAATTCCGGATGTTAATGTGATAACGTTTATCGAGTTGCATTTTAAAGAAATGAGACATTTATTTTAATTAAAACGCGGTATAATAGGTTTATTTTAATTATTAATACAGAAAAAAATTGTAATTTGATTATGTATAAAAATTAATCAGAATAAATATTTTATGTGTGTGTACAAATAATAAATAATAATACAATATAATAAGTGTAATTACTACAACAATTGCGATAAAAATTAATAAAGAATCTCTTAACACTGCATTGCTTATCACATGTAAATTACAAAAACCGTTCTTCAACACGTTACGACATGCTCAGCTGTACAGGATAAAAATAAAACAAATAAATTACAATTAAAAAATATATTTATTTCATAAATCATTAAACTTACAAATATTTGATTAATTTAATAAAATTATACATAAAATAAATTATCATAAAAATCTTATAAAAAATAATAAAAATTATTTATTATAAAGCAGTTGACTGATAACACATTTAATTACTAATCATATGCAGAATAGACAATTGGGAGAATATTGATAAACTTGAGCATCGTGAAGATAAACAATTTTTATAAAATATAATATATATACTATTACGCTTTCCTTCAAACTACAATCATTTTCTGATTGTTTCAGTCGTTGTACTTTCTTTTTTTAATTCTGTCAGTTTGTCATTTTTAATTATTAGAATATTATTATCAATTATTTTGATTCGATTTTCTTTTTGAGGTTTCTTGTCATCTTGCAAATTTCTAAATGCGATTTCATTAAGAGCGTCTTGTGATTGTTCTTTGTGATCCGCCGGTTTACTCATCTTAGTTGCATCGTGCTTAGTCGACAAATGATGATTGTACAAGTCTGGGCGGGAAAATAACTTAAAACAATAAGCACATGTGAATTGAGTACTTTTGCTGTGGCTTCTCTCATGTCTACGCAAATTTTGTATAAATAAATATTTTTTATTACATTCTCTACATTCAAACATATTGATGTGTATGCGCTCTGCAATAACTAATTTGAAACTGAGTAATAGACTACATCAGCTACTGCTATATATACATAATTAAAAACGGATGGAAAGTGGATGTAAGTGGATGCAAGCGGATGGAAAGTGGATGCAAGCGGATGGAAAGTAGATGCAAGTGGATGGAAAGTGGATGGAAAATGGATGCAAGTGGATGGAAAGTGGATGGAAAGTGGATGCAAGTGGATGGAAAGTGGATGCAAGTGGATGGAAAGTGTATGTAAGTGGATGGAAAGTAGATGCAAGTGGATGGAAAGTGGATGTAAGTGGATGCAAGCGGATGGAAAGTGGATGCAAGTGTGATGGAAAGTGGATAGAACGTGGATGCAAGTGGATGTAAATGGATGCAAGCGGATGGAAAGTGGATAGAAAGTGGATGCATGCGGATGGAAAGTGGATGGAAAGTGGATGGAAAGTGGTGCAAGTGGATCTAAGTGGATGTAAGTGGATGCAAGCATATGGAAAGTGGATGGGAAGTGGATGTAAGTGGATGCAAGCGAATGGAAAGTGGATGGAAAGTGGATAAAAAGTGGATGCAAGTGGATGGAAAGTGGATAGAAAGTGGATGCAAGTGGATGTAAGTGGATGCAGGCGGATGGAAAGTGGATGGAAAGTGGATGCAAGTGGATGCAAAGTTGATGCAAGTGGATGGAAAGTGGATAGAGCCCCCAATTAGCCACCGATTAGCCACCGTAGCCACCGATTAGCCACCGTTAGCCACCGATTAGCCCCCGTTAGCCACCGATTAGCCACCGTTAGCCACCGATTAGCCCCCGTTAGCCACCGATTAGCCTCCGTTAGCCACCGATTAGCCACCGTTAGACACCGATTAGCCACCGTTAGACGACGTTGATAGGACAATTGACTTTCTTAAAAAGTTTAAATAGAAATAATAATAGCATCAACATTTCAGTATTGAGACAAACGTGTTACAGATAAGATGGTGATACTGTACAACGTAAACAAAGCTAGTGACTTAAATATTCGGTTCTATGAAACGCCAAACTTGATAAGAAGTAATACTGCAAATTTAACATTACCCGAAACATCTCTTAAGTATCTGACAAAGGATGGTGATGTGTCGTACAACAAAAAACACAAAAGCGGAATGTTTGTTTGTTCAGTTTGTAAAAAAGAACTCTCAAGTTTTCAAATATTGAAAAGGCATCAGAAAAATCAAAATGACATTCAAATTGCATGTGTTCATTGCACATCCACATTTTCACGTAGCGATGCTTATGGTAGACATTTAAAGAGGAAGCATATCGATCAAAGAAATATTGCCAGTATAGATTGACATAAATATTCTTTTAATGATGCCGTCAAAAATATTAATAAATGAGTTGCTCATTTTTACTTACTCATCGCATAAAATCATCTACGTCAATTGTAATTAAAGATTAGTGCTCAGTGTTAAGATGTGTTTCACCGAGAATGGTTGTATTGATAAGAGCACCAACTGCAAAAATATTGAAAACGTATAATGGGATTTTATTGTATGGCCTAATGCTTATATGATATCGGCATCCATTACACCGTTCAATGAAGATAACAACACGTTTTTTGACAATTGCTTTATTCCGTTTGAAGCTGAAGCACGTCGAATGCTGCAACTAGTCCAATCGCCTCTGTGGATATCTACAGAATTGTTAACTCGACGACCGAATGATGGAAATTATTACTATATAAACAATTTTGTTCAACTAACACAACTCAAAAATTTAGAAGAGTGGTATAACAAGAATTTACGCAACCTGTTTTTTGCAAGAATTTCCGCAGAAGATATCATGAAAAACGTAAAACTGAACTTTCGAAATTATGAATTGTGGCGAGGATGCTTATCTGTTGAAGAAATCGCGAAATCAGCTGTGTACTGGGATGACTCACGCTACTGGATAAACAATGAGAATTCATTAGCTTGGGGGCATTATCGTATAATAAATGGTACTGCTGATAATATATAACATTATTAAAATTGTACTAATAGGAAATATATTTTATTGTTTATATTTTGTTTTTTAATACTCTGAAAACTATCTCAGAGTTGCATACACTAAAATCTAAATAATCGCTGCGATAAATAAGTGGCAGTGTTGACAGCTTGGTGATCTGGAAACGCAAGTTAAAATTCATCTATACTTTTCCATAAATTATATAAGTTATAATAGCTAAAACTAATTTGCTATCATTTATATATTATTAAAACGTATCTATGTTTTAATAAAATAATTACATTGAATGAGTATTATTATTATTACATGTTTATTTTTCTTATTTCCTTTTAAGAATAATATAGGATTTCCGGCTGTTCGTTTTTTGTAAATAATTTAATGTATTTTGGTAAGAGAGTTGTTTGGTATCAAATGAAGGAAAAAAAATAATCAAATAAAAATGGCTTCGAAAAGTTATTAAAACGTTTCGTTTCATTTTTTAAATTAAATGAAATTGTGTTGATAAGAGTTTGGAGTAATACACGATAAGAGTTTGCGCTTGCTAATTCGTTTCAATGGAAGACATATAGTTAGTACTGCGCTATCAAGGATTTCCGGATGTTGTTGTGATAAACAAACACGGCGAAAAGTAAATTACTATTATAATTGATTTTATTAATATTTTTTCTCAATAACTTTATTATAATTTGATTCTGTTTCATTTTTACTAGTTAAAAGCTAATAATTAGCGAAATTATTTATTACTAAAAGCATCTATGTTTTAATAAATTAATTACATTCAATAAATATTTTTATTACATGTTTATCTTACTTCCTTTTTCTTGATAGCAACATCTGGTAAAATGATCACTTACATGTTTTATATACTATACTAGAAGGGAAAATAAAAGATTGTATTTTTCAAATATTATATATATTTCCTAATGTTACAAAACTGAAAAAATATGTAATATTTATGATACAATGTTAACATAATATTTCATTCCATTATTGAGTAGTGCCCCCAGGGTAGGGTCTCGTGTGAAGTCGGAATCAGATACCTCTTGTTGTCGTGGGGGCTGAGAGATATCTTTTGTTGTGCTACCAAGTACACTGCATGATTAAATGACCTTATACTGTTTTGCTGGTGAATAATCTCAATATTTTTTTGTAGACAATTGAGGTAGTCTTCAAACGTTATCTGCGTCTTGACCACGTAGCCTTTGATTCCTTTGGCCTTCTTTGTGATAGGTTTGTCAGCTGATGGGACCATACATGTATACATTTTAGCTCTAAGGCCTACAAATTCGGTCATAATTTCTCCCTTATTCTCATCTTTCATTAATCCTGGCACCTTTTTATTCGTTAGAGGGATTCCATAAATATTGTTTGGAGCGTACTCTGATGTATCAAAACGCTCTATGTCCCGTTTTATGTCAGCATATACGTCATCCGCTTTAATCTCATAAATAAGGGAGTCGGTATCGGTGTAACAGAGTCGAGCATTGTCTCCATAATTGTTTTTAATATAGTTATAGTGAAAGTCGTACAATAAGGTTTTTGAAATATCAAGTATGCTCATACCCACATAAATAGGTTTAGTAAACAACACATTGTTTTTAAGTAATTCAATTAACACCATATTTTCTTCCACTATTTTACTATTTTACATCTGTGGAAACAGGGGCTTGATATTCGAGCTTCCGCTCCAAAGCGTCCTTCCCACTTTGTAATTAGTTTGATGTTTCGTCAATTTCTCACATTCTTAAGCCAGGGAGACTTACTGAACTGGAGGACTCGATGGATTTTAGTTACAATTAACCCTTCTGACACATACTGCTGTAAGTTTTGATAATGAATGACGTATTTTTTTTTATTATAGAGAGTAGCAAGCATCTTTGACTCTTTGCCAATAGTGCCGTGTTTGGTATTATTGTATTTGTTAACAGTTTCTTGTAAAATATCTAACCATTTATAATTTCCTTGTAAACTAAACTGTTTCCACATGTTGTTTTTTAGAGTGCAATTAACTCTTTCTACAACGGACGCTTTTTGAATTGAATATGTGCTATAGTGATTTATGTTGTATTTTTTCATTAACGTTTGAAAGTCTTTATTGTAAAATTCCGTACACATGTCTGTTTGAACATTTTTGACAACATTTTTTTTAATTAAAAATATCTTTTCCATGGCTGATAAAACATTTTTTCCAGTCTTTCTTTTTACTGGAAATGCCCAAACAAATTTTGAAAATACATTAATAACAACTAAAATATATCTAAATCCTTTATTTAATTTAGCATAAGGTATCATTTCCACTAAATCTGCTTGAATTAAATCTTTAAGACCTTTTACTATAACATGTCTTCGCTTGAAATTTTTACGAGTTGGTTTGTGAATTTCTTCAACAATTTCTTGTTTAACATTTGTCTTATTCTTAACCATTTTCTTCAACAACTGAACTATATTCTTCTTCCACAAGACATTTAAGTACTAACTCAGCATATAACGTTACCATATTTCCACCAACATATTGTTCCGGAAATTCTATAGTATCCCCCCTTTTTAAAAGTAAATTACGTAGAGCATTCTCATAGAATGGTGAACCGTTTATTCTTATTTGAGAATTATTACTAATGAAAGCCGATACACATGTAGCCGATTTGTATAGAAAGATGTAATTTGATAAGGTATTATATAAAAGATATCTATTGTTGAGCGTTGTATCACTAAATAAATTTAGTGTAATTGTATAACTGTATTTTTTTGGCGATGTTGATTGAAGTATTATGTCGATATCGTTATGATTCGAATAAAGTGTTCTTCTAAATTTATCAATGGTCAAGTTTATTTCTTAATACTCAATCAGTTAATGAGAGTTTACATCTATGTTACCGTTATTTAATAATTTTTGTTTCTCGCAACTCTTCAATTATTGAAGTAATTTCATTATTATGTCCAGTATGCCCAGCAGCTTGGGAAGAAATTAGAAGGCGCAGACGATTAACTAATTCATTAGGATTGTCCCAATATATAAATTCTAATGGCTTATTGTCGTATTCAAGTAGTGCTTTACCTGTACAAAATTATTGAGGTGTGAGTCTAACCGGAATTTCGCCTGTCAAGCAAAGGTGCAATTATGTTAATATATTTTGGTAGTTTAGTTTCTATTAATTTTCCGGTTGGTATATAACCATGTTTTGCTGCATTTGTTTTATTAACAATTTCCATATAATTAGCTAGATCCGCACTCTTATATCCTGTTGGTACCTTCTTGAATAATAACTCATACACACCCGGTGTACCTGTATATATGCGTTCAAAAGTTTTTCCCATTTATATCTGTTTTAATAACTACATCATCACCTCTGAAGGTATCAACTGCATTACCAATAGCATAATTATGTTTGTTTCCATCTTCAGTTGGTACCACTCTTATTCCATATGTGTGATCCATAGCCCTCGTTGTATCAGATATCATGTCGTAAATATAGGCTTTAGGTAATATGGAAAATTGTTTTACATATTCATCCAAATCACTCATCTTTTTAGTTTGGACTTCAACATTTGCATTATCATCATCATAAATTTCATTATCATCATCATCATCATCATCATTATCAGCAACATATAGGTCTTTGACTATTGGCTGTGTATTGGATGTAGAAGGGGTGTGCTCGTAAACTTGTGGAAGAATACTTGTATAATAACTATACTATAACAACTAATTCCATCATTAGAAAATCTGGAAGCAATAGATTAACATCAGAAAACATAATATTTTTAAAGTCTTTAGGATTTAAATTATATTAAATAATGAGCATACTTAATGATTAGAAAATGTCTTTGTTGACAACTCAATCGCAAATTCTCAATTTCACACTCATCAACCATATGCATCAACAAGTTTTAACAACAATGATGAAATCAGAATTCCGATTCAACAACAAGATATGTACACATTGCCGAGTGAGAGTTACATTTACATAGAAGCCAAATTGCAAGCTGATGTTGATTCTAAGAAACCAAAAAAAAACAAAGTTTATTAACAACGGTATTGCGTACTTATTTAGTGAACTTCGCTATGAATTTAATGGTGTTGTTATTGACTCTACTAGAAATGTTGGTTTAACATCAACATTGAAAGGTTACTTATCCTTCAATTCTAATCAAAAATTACAAAACGCTTGATGGTTATCAAAAACGGCTACAGAACAAGATGATATGGTACATGCGGATGGAAATTTTAATGTTTGCATACCACTTTAAATGTTATTAGGTTTTGCTGAATATAATATAAGAAAATTATAATAAATACCAAACAAGAACTGGTTTTAATACGTAGTAATACCGATCTTGATGCACTTGTATCTACTGAAGAAGAAGGTGTTAAGGTGACAATTAATAAAATCAATTGGAAAGTTCCTCACATTTCTGTAGGATTGGCTGAACAACTTAGATTGACAAAATTGTTAGGAAAAAATAAGGATTTATCTATAGCTTTTAGATCTTGGGAATTACATGAATATCCTGCGTTGCCACAAACAACAAGACATACATGGGCTGTGAAAAAGGCTACTCATATAGAAACACCAAGATATATCATTTTTGGGTTACAGACTGATCGTAAAAACAAAAAACTTAAGGATATGAGTCAATTTGATGATAATGAACTTACAAATCTTCGAGTTTATTTAAACTCTGAAAGATATCCTTATGATAATTTAAATTTAAATTTCAAAACAAATCAAATTGCGCAATTATATGAAATGTATGCAAATTATCAACAATCTTGCATTGCAATCAAATGCTGTTGAAGTTTGAATTGAATTTGGCACAAGTGAACCTACAAAAGCCAACACTTCTGCTGTATGCCTCATTCTTCACGATAAGATGATCAGTTACAAACCATTCACCAAAGCGGTCAGACAGTTGTAAATGGATAAAGAATTTAATAAAAGATTAATTATTCATAAGATAAAATTAAAGAGGTTAAAAAAACAAATTCATTTGTACTCTCTTAAAAATAAACTTTTTATAGAGTTTTCTAAATTGAAAATAAAATGTTAATTATTGACGTCCAAGGATTTAATATTGGTTCTAAAGAGTTTTCACCGAATAATTGGCAATTTTTAATGGCACTCAAATAGCTCACTACGTATTCAAACCTCCCTTTCCATTCCACTTATTGGAAGCAAAATTTAAAAAGCAAGCTATATGGTTAATCATTAATCATCATTGCATCAATTGGAGTCAAGGATTTACACCACAACATCAATTTAAAAATATATTACAAGACATCAAAGATGATACGATTTATGTTAAGGGAAGAGAAAAAGTTATTTTATTACAAAAATTTACAACCATACCTATACAAGAATTTGATGAACATCCAGCTTTAACTCTAACGGAATCAAAATGTTTATATCACTCAAAACATGTCTCTATGTGTGCATTATCAAATGTTTATCAATTGTATAATGATTTTGTAATAAATTAATAAAACATTTTTTTAATATATATTTTTTATTAAAACATCAATACATAAATTACAGGTAAAGTTTAATATCAGCAGCAAATCTAAACAATACATCGACTTCTAGAAAACCGGTGTATAGACGATTTAATGAAATATTTTTATTTAAAAAATCGGTACAAATAATTATTCCATATTTATATTTCCCATTTAGAGTATTTATATCTTGTTCAAAAATTGGGTGCATAATCTTATTATTAATCCATCCAACATCCTTGGATAAGTTTTCAAGTTTTTTATGTATTTTTTGAATTGTTGTGTTACTTCCATCGTATTGGGTTCATTTAAAATATCATCTGGAAGAAATATTTCCATTTCTTTTAAATATTTAAATAAAACACTGGACTTTTTAAATTGTTGACAAAATTGTTTTAATGTAATATGATGTTCTAAAACTTTTTGACACAATTCCACCCCATGTGTATACATATCATCAATTTTTCTTAAATCCATTTTTAAATCTACATTTTCTATATTTCTTCGCATTCGATCACAATCTTCAGAAAGTTTTTTTAATATATGCATTACTCTAGTAATTGACGAAAATAAATCTACTGGTGTTAATTTATTTTTTTTACAAATGTTGCATTTTATGTGGTTTGGTAAAAACTCTTCTATATTATAGATAAAATCATATAAAATGTCAATTTTTAATAATTGCTCACAAAACTCTTCTAATGAAATTATACCGAGTTGATAATCGTAACAAATCTTCATCCACAAACCATACTTTGTTTCTCTCATTTGATAAACTTCATCACTTTCAAAACTATCAAGTCGATTTTGGGCACAACAAGCATCCATACAGAAAATGTAAAACCGATTATGTAAAGTTTCTATTGCACTTTTTAAATCTGTTGGTATTGGTAAGTTCATCTCAGCGTATGCAGCCCACATGGTTGAAACTCTAGAAATTCAGGTAATACTGCTTATTTATATCTATATTCCCCACCATCAAAACGTTAATTACACTTTCCACTACCACTACATCGTTCAAGGTAAATTCTGTTCCTGTGTCCTTCATCCAAAACAGATGATATGATTTTATCTATTTTTTCAATACGTTGTGCAAATCTACTTCTATCTATTGCTTTAAGCATCCAAACCCCCTTTCTAGCTTGTTGATGTGCAAAGTTCCAAACATACATACATTTTATTTTGTTTTTGTCTACAAAGTGTACACGTTTCATTTTACAATATGGTTTATAGATCTAATAATAAAAATAAAACTATTATTCTTAAATATATTCATTTAATATATCTTTCTCAAAATCATCTAATATTATTACAATGTGGATTTTATAACACTCATCATACAGTTTTAATCGTAATATTTTTAAATTATGATTATACACAATAAGATTAGGGTCTAGTTCCAAATTGTTCAAGTCTTCATCAGTAAATTCTACAATAATTTCTTCGTAGGCTTGTAAATCCACATTCATCATACCAAGCAAAATGTATGCTTTCTGTTGAAAATATTCCGTTGCAATATTGGGGAGCATTGGAATTTCTACACCATTGTTTATAATAAGAACCTCTACAGGAGGTAAATATGCAACTTCTTTGAAAGACATTGATGTAGTGATGCTTAACGTTGAACTGAATAGTATAAAATTTACTTTAAAACTTATAGGAAATCTAACCGATTGGTTTGTAAGAGGTCGGATTACAAGAATAATGTGTTTCACACAAAAATCACATAATAATTTTGTCTAGACACAACATACAAAGGGAAAGTGGTTGGAATTGTTTCTTAATAATCTTATTATGATATTTCTGAATGCGCATTTTCTTAATAAATTTGTTGTTGTGTAACAAATTTTTACGACATATGGACTACCATTTCCAATTTTCAAAATATATAGCACTCATACATATACCCATATCAAATTCTCGTATAATTGAATGTGCGTAATGGCCATAGTAATGGCCTTGAAAAAAGTGGTGTGGTTATGACCTTGAACACGTGTGACCATGAAAAATGGGGTTGGCCTTGGAGGGGTGTAGTGAGTTAGCCTTGAGAGGGCGTGATGGCCTTGAGGAGGCGTGGCCTTAAACTTGGAGGGGCGTGATGGCCTTGAGGAGGCGTGGCCATGGCAATGGTCTTGACCTTAAAAAAAAGTGGTGGGGGTTTTCGAGCAGCCCCTTTCTTTTACTACTATGAGCGGCCATTTTTGCCTAATAACAGATTTGAGTAAGTTATGTTCAAAACAAATATCTAAACATAAAACTTTTATTTGCTGTAGATGTTTAAATTATTTCTATTCGGATGATGTATTAAATACACATATTCGCGATTGTTCCAAATTTAATTTTGTAAAAATTGATATGCCAAAAGAAGGTTCGGTGGTAAAATTTGATAGATTTTGTGCAACTATGAAATTACCTTTCGTTATCTATGCCGATTTTGAGGCAATTACATCACCCGTAGCTACATGCATTAATAACCCGGACCGGTCTTATACAATTCCTAAGCATTGCCATAAACCTTTCAGTGTGTCGTATTTACGTGTTTGTGCTTACAATAAAGATTTAAATTATTTTAATTTGTATCGCGGTACTGATCCTCAAAAATGGTTTATTGAACAATTAGTCAAAGAATGAGATATTATTGCCAAGTACATCAAACAGGACGGTTCCAAGCCTATTAAACCTCTATCGACAATTGAAAAATTCAAACATGAGAGTTGTACTGTTTGCAATATTTGTGCGTACAAGTTCGATGCATATAATATAAAAGTTTTTCACCATTGCCATTTTACTGATAATTTTATTTATACAATCTGTGATAATTGTAATTTACAGTGTAAAATTTCAAATATTTTACCTGTTGTTTTACATAATATGTCCCGATATGACGCACATTTTTTTATCGAAGATCTGTCAAATATTAATAATAACCCTACATTTATAATTTTAACTACAAATGAGACATATATTACAATTTCTAAAAAAATTAATACGATCCAGTTACGATTCATAGATTCTTTTCGGTTCATGCCCTCGTCTTTAGAAAAATTAGCCAAAAACTTAACAACTGAGCAGATGACTCATACAAAATTTGCTTTTGAGAAAGAAGACGAGTTCAAATTAGTAACACGCAAGGGCGTATTTCCCTACGATTATGTAAGTTCTGTTGAGATATTACACAAAACTAAATTACCGCCTAAACATTGTTTATATAATCAATTAAACGATTGCAACGTGAGCGATATGGATTATGAACATGCAATTAATATATGAAACCATTTCAATTGTAATGCATTGGGTGATTACGCGGATTTGTACTTAAAGACGGACGTTTATCTTTTGGCTGATATTTTTGAAAACTATAGAAAATTGACATTGAAAACTTATAAATTAGATGCGTGCAGTTTTGTAACCGCACCCGTATTAGCATTTTCAGCCGCTTTAATCACTTCAAAAGTTCAGTTACAATTATTAACAGACATTGACATGATTTTATTCTTTGAAAAGGGATTACGTGGGAGAATATGTCAGGTTAGCTGTAAGTACGCAAAGTCAAATTCACCATATAGCCCTACTTATGACAAAACAAAACAAACATCAGAAATTTTGAATATAGACGCAAACGGTTTATATGCGTACGCGATGGCATCTAGTTTACCATTTGGAGATTTTCGATGGCTCGATAATTTAAAAGAATTAGAACTTAAAATAAAAACCAATTCAATTTCCAAAATTTACGGTGACGATTTAGATAAATCTTTAATGCTTGAATTCGACATTGACTATCCGGCGGAACTTCATGATAAACATATATATTTTCCTTTTTGTTGCGAACATATGTCTCATTCCGGTAAGAAATCAGACATAAAATTAATGCTGACTTTATACAATAAAAAGAATTATGTTCTTCATTTAAATGTATTATTACAATGTCTTCAAAATGGTCTAATTTTAAATAAAATTCATCTTGTCGTTGAATTCTCTCACTCTAAATGGTTGAAACAGTTTATCGATTTGAATGCGAATCTTCGTGCTAAATCTACCAATGAATTCGATAAACAACAGTATAAAGATATGTCAAATATGTCTTTCGGTAAGATGATGGAGAACGTCCGAAAATACAGGCAAATCAAATTGGTTAATTCTTGGGAAAGTGCCAAAAAACAAATTGCAAAACCAAATTTTAATTCGTTTCAAATTTTTAACGAAAATCTTGTAGCAATTGAATTATATAAAACCAATGTATTGTACAATAAAGCTCTATATGTCGGAATGTGTATTTTAGATCTGTCCAAGACAGTAATGTACAATTTTGTTAATAATTATTTAAAAAACCACGTTGAACCGGATTTCACCGTAAAAATTTGCTATAGCGATACCGACAGCTTTATCGCTGTGTTTACGCCTCGCGAGATGTACATATGATTTTTGATATGTCTAATTATGATAAAAATAATTCCTACAACATACCTCTTGCAAATAAAAAAGTTTTGGGTATGTTCAAAGACAAATTAGGCGGTAATATTATTGATGAGTATTATGGCATTCGAGCAAAAGTGTATGCTATTAAATGTATCGATTATCACAACTATAATATAAAGAAACACAAAGGCATAGCAAAGCAAACGGTAACAAAATTAACGTTTTTTCAATTTCAATTTTTAATAACGATTCCAAAATGGTAACATTCAATACTATAAGATCTGAAAATCATGAAATTAGTACTTTAACAATAAATAAAATCTGCTTAAATAATTTTGATGATAAGAGAAAACAATTGAAGGATAATATAAGTTCTATTCCGTGGGGTGATTACACAATTAATTAATTATTACTTTCCATTATTTTATTTTTATTTGTTTATATTTTAATACTGTTCTTGCTTATTTGCTAACATTTATTTATATTCATTACTTGATGATTTTTTAAATGTGTTAAAAAAAAAATGCTTACAACTTGATTTTTTTTTTGTTAAATCTTTATTTCAATAAATAATATTTACCTTATATACCTACATATATATTTTTTGTTACCTTTCACCAACTTTTTTTTCAGCAACGACTGTTTGCTTGGTAAATAATTCGATAAAAAAAAATCATTATTTCTTTACCTTTTTTTTGATAAAGCAACGGAATAAAATAAACATTTGATTAAGTCCTAATCGACTGTAGTAGTAGTAGTACACTTCTCGCTTATCACAATAACATCCGGTATTCACTTTTATATTGGAGGTTTGGAATTTGAATATTTATTACGGTTCATAATTAAATATTTATCAATAAGTTTCTATGTGTATAGTTGTCTTATTGTTAATAGAGATTTATTTATTATTACTCATCATAACTTGTTAAAATTTTTTTTATCAGGATTGTGATTTTATTTAAAGTAGTAAGTTCTTATCAGTAGTAGTAACCGCAAACATAGAGATTACGCGCTCCGTCTCGCGTCGATGACGTAAACTCGTTCACGTTATCGTTTCCCTATACCCAACGTCTATATAATTCCATACTTGTATTATTAATATTATTAAAAGTAATTCGATATATTAAGGGTTATAATCGCTTATTTTTAACAGTTATTATATTATAAATTGCAAGCGCTTAGGGCTGACGTCATCACATATATTTTTCTATTTTTTTTACAAGTCCACATTGAGGTGATCACATTATTATAGCACTTTTCCCATTCCTTATCAGTAACACTGTTTGGCGCAATGGGTAGCGCGTCGGGCTCTTAACCAACACTGTAACTTGGGTTGCATACTCTCAACCATCTAGTGGACAACTTGACAAACCGACAAGACGCCATCTTGAACAACGCTCCATCTAGTGGACAACTCGACTACCTGCCAAGACGCCATCTTTGACATCCCGCCAACAATCGCCATCTTGGACAACGTCCTAATTCTTCCCGCCAAGTGGTGGCCATCTTAAACAACGCCCTAATTCTTCCCGCCAACAAGTGGTCATTTGTTGAACTAGAACGCTAAAACTACATCCGGCGGAAGTCAATGTATTTCTCCATAAGAAACACAAGATGTGTAGCCCCCATTCTATACTACTCTTGTACATTTACTCAAAATCGTTGTATCAACTAAAATATCAAATGTTGTTAAGTGACGTTTTAAGCTCGATGTCGGAAGTTGGATATTTTCCATTTTCTGAAAACTGCAAAATCTTTGATCCGAGTGAAGCAAATAATAATTCAATTTTCATATTTGACGAAGTTGCATGTGACAAATAAGATAAAATTAGAAATTTCTTCAGTATGAGTAGACATAAAAATGTTGATTCACTTTACCTATGTCAAACATATACACGTATCCCTAAGCATTTGATTCGCGATAATGGAAATTTTATAATGCTCTTCAAACAAGATGATTTAAATTTGAAACATGTATACCAAGACCATGTGAGCAGTGATATGAGTTTCGAGAAGTTTAAAATTTTATGTGCAGAATGTTGGAGAGAAAAGTATGGTTTCATTGTGATAGACAAGGATTCTGATGCCGGCAGATACCGCAAAGGACTCGACGAGTATATAATAATAAACTGATAATTACCTCAATCAGTATAGAGCATGCGTTAGAGGGGTGTGGTTATTATTTCTATCTCTAGTGAAGTGAAGCAGTATAAAGAGATTAAGCAGTTATATAGCGATTGATATAGCATTATAAAAGCGGTAGATATTGAAGAGCGCCTGATATAGCGAACAGTATAGCGGAATAGCGAGCGATATAGCGAAATTGCGAGCGGTATAGCGGAATAGCGAGCGGTATAGCGGAATAGCGAGCGGTATAGCGGAATAGCGAGCGGTATAGCGAAATAGCAAGCGGTATAGCGCTACAAAAGCGCTCGCTATTTTTAGAGATGCGGTATATGAAGCGCTCTTTATTACGGAACCTTTTCAATACAGAGAAACACAATGTTGATAAGGAACTCATAACTGTAAAGCATGCAATTCGCAATTCGCAATTCGCTCTCAAATTGAAGCAATCCGATGATAATAAAATCTTAAATAAAACTTACAAGCCTTTAATTGAACCAATTAAGGAGTTAATAAAGAGTTCTACATTGCCACCGGTTCCTGCAAATGTTCTTAATATAACGCCTCAAATTAAACAATCTCCTACGCAACCACCGCTACAGCAAGTGACTCCGATTAGACCTAAGAGAAAATATGGTAGAACTTCTACACCTACAAAACCAGAGGAAATGGTCAGCTTTGGTCAATATGAACCCAGTATGATACAATTTGATAAAACACAAGGAGGTTTAGAAAGAAATTCTTACGAGGGTATGTCAGATGCAACCACACTTAGGAAAGAAAATTATAAACCCCAAGAAGAGACTTACGAAAGTAGGTTAGAGTCTTCAGATGATACAGATGATAATACAGTTGATAATTCAGTTGATAATACAATTGATAATACAGTTGTTGAAAATAATGAAAACCCAGAACCTATTACTGAACGTTGTTTGAGAGAATATCTCGAACAGTATCCTAATGTTTTAGTGCCTTTACTTATTGGATACGTCAAAGATGCTGATAAAATTGTTTATGATCGCTCTTCGGTAACAGGAGTTAATTATGATATTGATACCAGCAAGATAATCGTTGGAAACACAGAGCTAATGATTGATGGGATTGGAGATTTTTATGTGAGAGGGAAAAAAATTATTTGTACCGATGGATTGTATGAATTATTATTCAAGAAAACTCCACTAAAATATACTGAACAAGACAAAAAAAACTATTTTGAAGTTTTATTTAGTGGCTACTAATGCTTTATTTAAAAATCATAATCCTGCAGAGCAATATCAGGGAATTGGTACAATAAAATATAAAATGTTAGTTAAACCTATGTTAGATGAACGTAAAAAAGCGAGAGCAATGAGAGTGAACGAGAAAACTGTGGATGAAGAGATAATGAAAGCCTTTGCTAATACTACTACTACACACCGTCCAAATCGCAGCAGGAGTGTGTCTAATGCTAATTCGTACGCAGGTAAAGGATTTGATTCAACATTAGAAGTCGAAGATAAGCCCTTTCGATACACATACTGGGATAATCCTAACGAGTTAATAGAACATTTGTGGTTGCTACACGCTTCACGTAGAGTCGGAAATTCATCTCACGCTAACGAGATTGCCTCCATCAAAGAAGAGCTGAGAGAAGCAAACATAATCTATTAATTTTTATTTCAAGTCTCAATATCACTATGAGTGTAGACAAGTTCGGACGTCATTCGTCGCAAAATAAACCATTTGCTGGTGTAAGAGGCCCGCCAGGCACGGTTTAAAGCGCGATGCTGATGGGAATTTCGACATTTTTTACAAGCGTTTGAAAAATGTAAATGCTCCTATCGATAATACTGATGTCACGACTAAGCTGTACGTTCACAACATTTCCGACTATCTCGACTCTAAAATTACAAATCTTCTCAAGAAATCTGATGATGATAAGAACGCTATCAATACTCTCTTGGAAAATTTAAACGCCGAAAATAAATCTGATTTTGATCATATTAATATCAAATATGAGGATCTCGATAAGAAAATTCATTTATGCATTAATGACATTCCTGAAATGATTGAATCAAAGTTACTGACATTTAAGAGTGAATTGCTTAAAATTGAACAGAATATGAACTTGGTCAGCAATGCACATACAAACTTTAAATTGAATGTTTATGATCGTATTGAAGCCATTAATGATAACTAAACAACAACATACAACAGTGTACAGGTTCAAATTAACAGCATTAATGATCGAATTCACGGTATTAGCAAGCGAATAGACGAATGAACTAATTCGAAGCGACATTCAAATAAAATGGGGAGAATTTGTTATTAAAAATGAATTTGTTATTGGGAGCTCAAGCAGAGAGCATCAAAAATTGATTTCTTTGAACAAGAATGAGTAAAGTAAAACAAGATATTGTTACTGAAATCCACAAGCCTGCGCAAACAAATTTCTCTAGAAGACGAACCATTTTGAAAGGTTTAGATGATCTGTGGCAGGCTGATTTGGCTGATTTTATACTGTATTCTCGCGAAAATAAGGGATATAAACACAATCTAATTGTAATCGATTGCTTCTCCAAATACTTGTGGGCGGAACCTCTAAAAGGTAAAAGCGGACCATCAGAGAAGAGTGCATTTGACAAAATATTTAATGGCGCTAGGATCCCGAAAAACTTGCAGACCGATGTGGGTAAAGAGTTTTACAATAAGCATGCTAAAAATTTGCTTAAAAAGCACTCAATTAATCATTACTCTACGTTTACTATTAAAAAAGCTGCAATGGCCGAGCGAGTGATACGTTCTGTTAAAGAAATATTATATAGAGAGTTTAGTTTACGAGGAAAATATAAATGGATCGATGTATTACCTGATATCACAAAAGATTACAACAATCGTAAGCATAGTACCATCGGTATGAAACCAAATGAAGTCAATAAAGATAAAGAACAGATGTTGTTGAAAACCGTTTATTCGCACATCAAGATTGCTGGACCGCAAAAATTTAAAATTGGAGACTTTGTGCGAATCAGCAAAGAGAAAACCATTTTTGCAAAAGGATACACACCTAATTGGTCCACCGAAATATTTAAAGTGATTTCAATTAAAATTACAAGTCCTACTGTGTACCTGTTGGAAGATTCAAAAGGGAGTCTAATCAAAGGAGGATTTTTCGCTGAGGAAATTCAATTAGTTGAGCATAATGATACATATCTAGTGGAAAAAATTATAAAGAAAAAAGGAACTAAAGTTTACGTGAAGTGGCTGGGACTTGATAAGACGCATAATAATTGGATTGATAAAAATAATGTTTTATAATAATTTAATCGAATACTAGTTTAGTTTTAATAATAATAATAAATATATATTGTAACCCACACACATTGTTTTATTTATGTGAAGGAGTAAATAATAATATTGATTTTTTTAAAAATACGTTTATTTTATCAGGAGTTTATATTCATACATTTATAGTCATAATACATTTTACCGAAAAACATGTTCAAAGTTTCCATCATAAGATACTCATGCTCTCCTTTGGTATCGTTCTCACTCAATAAGCGGATAACTTTACCATACAAATCGTTATCTTCGTGAGCTAATTTTAAACATTTAGCCATAATTACATTATAATATAAATCAAATTCATAGGATTTTAATAATGTTAATTTAAAGTTTATAAGATTTTTAAAATTCATCAAGTTGTTGAATGTCATTGTAGAAATTAATATTTTAAAATTCCAACACTCAAGTAATATAACATCCAGTTGTTTGTATGAGGTATATGAAATGCAGTGATCGCAGTACTTCCATTCGCCCCATCTCTAATTTCGGTTATATTCATTTTGGAGAATTCACTCCATTCTTCTGCGGTGAAGAAAATTCCGTTGCGTCCAAAAGTACCATTATGTCCACAGTGAATTTTGATAATTGGTATAAATCCCAGTGCTGGACTTAGACCAATGGACACAAACTTTGTTCTAGAGTTATTGATTGTATAAGAGCTCTCTCCAATCAGCTGTATCTCCCGCTTGACGTCATCATCGTATCTGCAAATGTCTTCCTCCACAGGATCTTCGAACTTTATTAGGGGATTTGAAAAGAATGATTAGATGTAGAAATAAATTTAAAACTTACGTTCAATTATATCTTGTGACTCCAGACTTTTTAGGTTAATCAGTTGCATGCACACATTATCTAAATCGTACCCTACGTTGTAGAATTTTTTTGCATCTTTGCGTGTTAAACCGTAAGTACCTTCGGGGTTGATGTAATTGTATAATAATTCAGGTTGTAGATCTCTTGGTCGACTCTCCATAACCTCAACGAACGGTTTTATAGAATTTTTTGAGGTCTCGATTGGATTTACATGTGGTTTTTTAACATCGTACTCTCGCTTTAATGGTGTAGAATAACTCTTTTTGAGGTTATACAATATGAACTCTATTGCAAATGGGGCTAAACTATTGTGAACTGAACTGCGCAAACACTGAATAAACTGTAAAGTTTTTGCATCCTGATCACCATGTTATTACTAATTTAAGAATTAGATTTTTTTTATTTCAACCAATCACAGCGCTGATAAAGATTTAATGATTTATATTTATAGTCAATCAGAAGGTCGGTATGATGATAATAATAATTTTTCTTGTTGATTCTTGTATTATGATGCAATTTTCCTGTTAAAAATGTTGTTATGGAATGATGAAATAAAACGCAGTTATAACATATACATATTTGATTTTCTTTTATTTAATGTTTGTTAATATATCTTTTATATAATTTATAAAATACATATGGAATTATAATTACACATTTAACAATCAAAATTATTTCTAGACTCAATATTAAATTTGCGTTATTACTTTCAACACTCGAGATTACTAAATGATTTGACACATTCATTACGTATCGATTTTTATCGAGGAACATAAAAGTCATCACATTAGATACTCCCGGAATCGTGCTGGCGTTGATTTTGAACGTTCTTGGATGTGTTGTATTATCTAGATGCATCATTTTCCATTCCAAAGGCCAACTATCGTTGATTCCTCTATCGATGGCGGTTATGTAGCATTGTCTGGCATCTTTGGGTTTCGTGTTGAACAAAGTTCCATTAAGCAAAGTTGTTAATAGTATGAATGCGGTGCTATTCATTTTCGGTGCTCTTGACACTTTTTCTAGTTGCTCGGTAATCTTGACACTTTTTGCAGATACACTTTTCTGCAATGCATCTAAAACAATTTTTTATGGGTGGAGGTGGTCCGTCTATGTGGTCCTCATCGGTTGGAAGGTTGTAATGCTTATGACAGGGAAGTCTTCTTTGAAAATATAAATCATTCTTACATTTTTTAGGCAGGAAGTCCCACAATCTTTCCAAATTTAGTCCATATAGTGATCGCAAATATTTTTCAGGCAGATATTTTACATAATCGCCAGTTAACTTGTATTCATCATACAATTCGATAGCTTTATATATATTTTCAAATAAACTTCTCTCGACTTCACTAATTTCATCGGAGCTGCATCCCATCGAGTTTTGCACACAGTTGCTTTTGCAATTCATAATCACAAATAATTTTTTTAACATTTATAATTTGTCGTAATAGACTTTCCAATCGATAGTCTAATTGCTGTTTTTGTTTTTGCAATCGATTTTTTTAGAAGGCGTCGTTTAATGGGTGGCGTTCTTGACATTACCGTTATCTGAGTCTAACTGATTTTTAAATTCAGTGTCTCCACTTAAACAACGTATTGTTTGTAAATCCCACTTTTTTCTTACTTGGGAACAGGTCAGGTAGCCATTTTTATTTCAAAGTTGCACAAGTAATAATATTAAACTAAAATTTTATTCTATTGGTATATTTATGTTTCCCTAAGCTAAGGTATTAATTAATATTGCTTATCATCGTGAGGTAATAGAGCTAATTTATTTTGACTTTGAGTAAATATAACATGTTTTATCGACTTAAATAAAATCTGCTTTCTATATATTATTTCATTATTAAATAATGATTTTTTATAATTATCAAAATCTATATTATTATTTACAACATTTCTTTTAACACCTTTAGCTTTTTTCACGCATTCATTTTCTACATTTATAGCATACATTTTTGATCTCAATCCAACAAATTCAGTCATTAGTCAACCACCATTTTCATCTTTCATTAAACCTACTACTGCTTTATTTATTAATGGAATATTATAAACATTATTAGAATTAAAATTTGATGTATCAAATTTATTTAAGTTTAATTTCATATCTAAGTATATATCATGGGTTTTAATTAACATAATTAAGCCATCTGTATTCATATAACATAATTTAATATTATCTCCATACTTAGGTTTTCATTAATAACTTCGATAACTCTAAAACAGCAAATCCAATATAAATTGGTTTATTGTAAACAACTTTCAATCGATTCAATTGAATAGCACATAGATTTTCCGCGCCTTTTTCCAATATCGTTCCAATGATTTATCAGTTTTACATCAACGCGTTTGTCTACATTTTCCATTGTTTTACCAAACACACTATTGTTCATTAACTTATAGAAATCCTTTTTAAAATCATTTTTAGCAGCTTGTCTCATCGATGTATTTAAATCAATGTTTTTTAACCAATCAGATTGTTTAAATTTTTAAGTTTTTTGTATTTTTATCGCTTAGGAGCGGGTCAAGTACAAGTTTTTATTTTAGATTTGTGACGTACGCGACGAGCGCTTTCATTTAAGTACACCGGAAGTCGCACTTCCGGTCGCCATTTTTGATTCTGGGATAAAAATTGCAACTTCCGGTCGCCATCTTGGATTTATTTTTGACACACCCTGTATATACAAAGTCTTTCGACCACCTTGTATATATGCTCGTTCGCTTGCTGCCGCTAGGTGGCTGCTGCTGTTTGGGTTGCCTCTTACGCCACACGTCATAGTGCCGTTTTGGTATCGCGCGTTGCACTCGCACACTTGAGACAAAACATTGGAATTTCTCTCTCTCATATTTTCCATCCTTCCATTTCTGATTTCTGGTTCTCAGTCACACACAAAGAGCTCTTATGGAGGTATAACGAGAGAGTGCGTATAACGGATGCACCCGCACCCGGATCACCCGCGGCAGCGACAATGACGTCACCTACTGATCGACGCAGAGGCGCGGATGACCCATTATTGTATCTCATCTAACCACAAATATCCTATTCCACGTTATTATAATAACATCACGCGTGTTTACATATTAATATGGATATGATATTATTGCACGTCATCAAAGTGGAGGGGCACGTTTTACAATTTCTTATACACATTATAAGACACAGCACCGGAAGCGGAGGAGCGAAGGGCCCCGGAGCCGCTTATTCTATCTACTGCCCTGTTTTTTGGTATCCCCTACCAACGCTGATATAGCACATGATATCGAAACAACGCTATCATTTGATGAACAAAGGGCGTTAGAGCGCCTTCTAGACAAATATCATAATGTGTTTGCGTCAAACACAGCCAACATGGGCTACACAACCCTCGTGGAACACACCATCGATGTTGGCGATGCAATGCCAATTAAATCAAGGCCATACAGGGTATCTCAAGCCGAGCGAGAGATAATCGATAAACAAATCAATGACATGTTACAAAACAATGTCATTCGACTTAGCGCTAGTCCATGGGTTTCACCCGTGGTATTAGTAAAGAAAAAAGATTGCAAAACGCGATTTTGCGTAGACTATCGTCTACTAAACAGCGTGACAAAAAAAGACTGCTACCCGTTGCCTAACATTGACGATATTCTGTCTTATGTTGGGGGGTGCAAAATATTTTACTTGTTTGGATTTGTTTAGCGGTTATTGGCAGGTTCGCATCAAAGAGGAGTGTCGGGAATACACCAGTTTTGTCATAAATGGTGGGGGTAGTTTTGAGTTCAATAAACAAGCTTTTGGCTTGTGCAATGCGCCTGCTACGTTTCAGCTACTGGCTGAAGGTTTTTAATTAAATTTAGATGATATTATAAATCATTCAATCACCTTTGACGAACATTTAATCAGGTTGGAGCACGCTCTCCAGCGCTTGAGAGATGCTGGTTTGACACTGAAACCATCAAAGTGCTCGTATGCTAAGAAAGAGATAACGATTTTAAGACATCTAGTCAATGAAAAGGGTGTCGCACCTGATCAGGATAAATTGAGAGCAATTTTGGATTTTCCAGTTTCCAAAAACGTAAAAGATATACAAAATTTTGTTGGATTTTGTAATTTTGACCAAAAATTCATAAAAGCTTTTCCAACATATTGCCACTATACGAGGCAACACGTAAAGATCTTCCATTCCAATGGGGAAAGGTACAACAGAGCGCTTTTGAAGTTCTCAAAGAAAAACTTGTGAATGCACCGTTGTTGGCTCATTTTAATCCCAAATTGGGCACCGAAGTAAGGGTAGATGCTTCTATGATAGGTTTAGGGGCCTTACTGTTGCAGAAAGTTGAAGGAATTTTGCACCCCATAGCGTATGTGTCTCGGAGCCTAACCAAAGCTGAAAAGAATTATTCCATCTCAGAATTAGAGGCTCTAGGTGTTGTCTGGAGTTTAGGGTATCTACGTCATTTGATCTACAAAAGACCGGTCAAGATTATCATTGACCACAGCGCCATCTGCTATTTATAAACGGTCAAGAATCCCAATGGACGTTTAGCTAGATGGGCTATCAAATTAGCCGAATATGATTACACCATTATCCACAAGCATAATAAGATACACCGAGATGCCAACGACTTGTCCAAAAACCCGGCCATGCAAGCAGTTGAAAATGACGAAACAGAGGCCAGTGAAATCCCCACCAATTTGATGATCGACGATCTAGCAGAGAAACAACGCAAAGACGACAGATTGAGTCAATTAATCTTGGCCATCAAAGACACGGACAACCCCGATGTAAATGTAGCTTTGAGCAGAAGGGCCAAGTCGTTCAAACTGATAGAGAATGTTTTGTATAAGGCAAATACAACCGTCAATAGCAACTATAATTTACTCGCCATTCCGAGGTCCTTAGTAGGAGAAATAATGTACTCCAACCATAGTGAACCTTTAACAGGCCATTTAGGTATTACCAAAACATTAAGTTAAATCAAGAACAGATACTATTGGGACGGATTGCAGGGGGATGTGGAAAAATTCGTAAAAGGGTATCCAGACTGTCAATACAGAAAACCAAATAGTTGGAATCAACATTTTAGGTCCGTTCAGAATTACTAAGGATAGAAAAACTTGTATCGTAGCTACAGATTATGCTACACGCTACGTAGAAACGCAAGCTCTAGCAAATCAGCAAACTCCACAAGTCGCTAAATTTATCTTAGAAGAAATCATCTGCCGTCATGGCAGTCCTCTAGATTTACTCAACGATAGAGGTAAAACTTTTCAGTCAAAACTAGTCACCGAGTTGTGCAGAAGAATGGACATGACTAGTCAGTTCACGACTAGTTATCATCCACAATGTAACGGATTAACAGAGAGGTTTAACAAGACACTAACCAATATGCTTAGTATGTTTACTGGTACGGAACAAACTGACTGGGACTTGTATCTACCCCACATCACGTTTGCACATAATACCGCACGTCAAGATACGACACGGTATTCCCCTTTTATGCTAGTATTTGGCAGGGAACCAGTGCTATCCTCAGAGACTAAACTACAGATTGAAGTAAAACATTAAGATTTAGTAGAACTGAGAGAGAAAGCGCTACTAGTCCGAAGCAAGGCAGTAGAGAGTATCAGGAACAAACAATACAAGAATAAAACAAGATATAATTCCAAACACCGGCAAATTATATACGAAATAAGTGTTAAAATTAAGGTATACACTCCGATAAGGAAAAAAGAAAAAAACGACAAACTGATGTTGAGATATTTTGGACCTTACAAGATATTAGAGAAGAAAGGTGAAGTGGATTACTTAGTGAGAATGGGACCTCATGCCCATTCTAGACAAGATGTCGTCTACGTAAGCAGGATTTTATCATATTATGACCCTTGCGTCTTGGGAGAAGCTGAGAATCTCTCATATTACGAAGATGGCGAGATTCCCAGTAGTAGCAGCAGTGATAGTGACACGGGCAAGGATGGTTTGGACGAATTACCCAACCACGACCTTGAGCCAAACGCGGATGATCGCGAAAAACAGTAGAAAAAGCGCCAATGACTTTTCCCCAAATACTGAAAAAAGTCCTAAATCAAAAGATTCTGGATGCCACTCAGGTCACGTCACCATACAAGGACTATGACGAAGAGGATGTCGATCTCACTCGTATCAGCGTCAAAAATAAACAATCGTTGGACTTTTTGGGAGACGCTGTAGCATGGTGCTGCAGAGTCCCAACACGCCACGACCTTGATAGTTTCTCAATAAGCAAAGATAACCTAAGGAACAAAGTAAAATTATTAGGAAAAGGGAAAAGACACGGTAAAACAGCTGGGGACTCAATCAACATTATTTAAAGAGTACAGCGATAGGATAGTCCATACACTAATAAAACTAAATCATAGGGTTCGGAATTTTGCACGAGAGACTAAAGAGCACAGACTGTGGGACAAAATAGTCATATTTAGATATGTGTATGAGTTAATAGGCAAAATTTCTAAGGTTGCAATCTTGATACGTAAGAAGTCATTGGTAGTTGCAAACATTATCACATACCCATGGTACTCATTAGTCCAAAGGTACTGTACAATGATTTAATAAAATTACAAGCTAGGTTACAGGTGCAAAACCATAAGTTGGCAATACCACTTGATCAAATGTTTTGATACTACCAGTTACCAATTGCAGAGTGTTCATTTTCAAAAGCCACTTTGTATCTTGCAGTGGATACAGTATCTAAAGAAGTAAAACCTATTTCAGGTACAGGGTTGCAACGATCGATTTATTAAGAATAAACTTTAAAAACTTTTATCGTGACTAACGTTATACGTACTAATATTGATGCTAATTTTGCAAACATTACTAGAAATATATCGCTGACTGCTCAGTCGATACCTCAAATGATGGATAACAAGATCCAAGCCGCTTTTGATTTAATAAATACCCGTTTGACCCCTCTTGAAAATCTTCCCAATTGTAATAAATAAAAATGAGTAAAATAAAGCAGGATATAGTGAGCGAACTGCACATGCCCGCTCGTAGAACGTATCCCCCGCTGAAGAACAATTGTTAAATTTGTGGATGATTTATGGCAGGCCGACTTGGCCAAATTTACCTTGTTTTCTCCAGAAAATAAGGGATATAAATATATTTTAGTAATGATTGATTGTTTCTTTAAATATTGTCACAACTGGGTATAATACATAACTAACTGCTACAACTATATACTCGCTTGGCTACGGTTGTGACAGGGGGGCCTGTTTGCCGGGATGGCATTACTGTTTGGATTGGGGTAATAGAAACACATGGCTACAACACTTACATTTTTTTTATTTTTATTGATTCTCAACTTTAACTCACAACTCACAACTAACAATAACTATTACCATTGATCTGATGACTACCCGACTGTACTACTGCACGACTTAACGACAAAACGACTAAACGACTGTCCGCTTGTCACACATTCTTCTCTTTTTATAATATCGGTCTTAACCATAGGTAACCTCATCTGACCGCTCCCGTCCTGTCTATTATTTAGACAGGTGGCCACTCAAAGTAGAAACCAACATCCTTAAGACTTATTTGTTTGTTAATCTCTTAACCGCGATGCGTAATTATGCTACTTTCTTTTATGCGTAATCGGAACTCGCCTATGAATAATATCCTAAATAAATATTATTTAAGTGCTTTGTCTATATAGGTGCAATACTACCCAGGTGCAATATTGATTTATAAATACGAAACATGATTTCGTGACATTTCCCCGACGCAAATTTTAAGCACTGGTCTCTCAGAGCAATCCAAAAAAAAAAAATTTAATTATTAATTTTATAAATTCTTTCAGAAGGTAAAATCATATGATTTTATTTAAAAGTAAACAAATGATTATTCTCTAAATTTAATTAAACATAGTCCCGACGCGATTACGCATTTCCGCGAGAGCGCCTTATCACGGCTTCCATGCATGAGCATTTAAATCTAGTCTCATTGACATTGATGACCCCAAAAGATGTTTTATTCCAACCACTGAGTAGCAGGATTACATAAAAAGAGAAGAGAGTATTTGTTTTTATCCCGTTCATTAAAAAAAACATTCGTTATTATTTGAAATTGCGTAGGTGACATTAATGATAAGCATTTCCGGAATGCTTGATATCGCGCAAATATGTTTCAAATCATTTCGTTCAGTGCAATTATTTCCGTGTCCGCGATCACCAGCCATTTACCAACAAAATTATTATTTATATAATTTTACAATATCTAACTTAATTAATTTTAACATAATACATAATATCCAATATACCCCGATCGACATCAAAAAATGAAAATAAACAGTTCTTAGTGTATACAATAATTAATAACAACTGAGTGACAAGTGATTGTTTGTTTTGAGCATTATACATAGACGTTTGAAAAAACAGTTAACACAAACCGGACATAAGGTAAGTCCCTCTTTGTTTTTTTTTTTATTATCTTGTTTCTTTAGTCTATTTCACCTGGCGATTCAACCTCTGCATGGACAGATAGACGGGACTCCTTAACCTCGACATCGTTGTATAGTCTATATTTAAATTGCTATACGGCGGTTGTCGTGGTGTAGGCGTTGCTGCTAACACAGGTGTGGATCCCCAGGTGAGGGTAGGTAGTAGTTATGGTATAGACTTGTACTGCCCGGAATCCCTTCTTGGCTTTGGTAGGGGTCGTCGCCGTTGTGCTTCGATCGCTCGTTTACCCGCTGTTGTACCTTCCCAATAGACATTCTCCAAGCATATAGTATAACTCCTAAAACAAATAAGCAAACAATAGCTAGAGCCAATGAGAATCGGTTATATAAATATTCTGCATTATTTTCTTCAAATTCTTCCTTCGTTGAATTGGAGTCGGGGAATCATTCTTCGTTTAAATGTTCTGTTAGACGTTCCAATATCGTTACAATACCGCCGTATGCTGGTATTCGGACTTCTTTTAATTTTGTCCAGGCAACTGGGATCACCTGAGTCACTATTAATTTCATTTTCTACTAGATACAGTTTTTCTGTCGGCGTTGTATTTATGGCGCATTCGCATGGTAACTCAATTTTAATTACCCCATATTTTAGTGTAGTTGAAAATGCTGGTATTTTTGATAATAACATCTAATCGAAATACTATTCTTCACAGGTGTTTTTATCCAGGTATTTTCTTTTAATCTCATTGCACGACCTTGGTTATTGCCTCTAGGATGACACGTTATCTGACGTTTTCAATCCAGTTCTTCCTTCGTTGTCCCTACTAATACTGCTTCCGCGCAATTTATCGATTGCGTATCTACTACCTCAGCTGATTGGATTATTCGAAGAAGACTGTTAGATACTGCATCTCCCTCGATTCCCAATATTTTTGGTTTATTATGTGGCTGTATTATTGCAAACTCCGTGTTTCTCATTTGCAAACGACACTCTTGATTTTTCTAAAGAAAGCCAGGTAATATTGCCTGTTTCAAGTCAAAGTTAATAGCTTGTAAATTTACCTTTGGAATTTTAATAGTAAAACTAATCGTAGTGTCATTAATTAGGCAATTTATAAGTGAGTGTTGGTAGATCTCATATATTAAAAGCGAACTGATAATCTCCGCCTGTTTGACCTACAGCAACTTGAATCATGCTTGTTAAATCTTCGTCGCTTATAGCGCCGAATCGCAAAATGTTAGTCTGACAAGAGTTCATTAAATCGCTCACCAGCTTAATAGGTCTTGCTATTTTGTCTCTGATGACTCCTAGCGTCTTAATTTGTGTGCATTCTGTGGAATTGGTGGTGCTATTTTTTATCTCTGCTATTGGTCCTAAATATTCTTTTAGACTGACTTCTTGGTAGCATCCAATCAATGGGATATGGTAATTTTTTGTTTTTGTTTCTATCCTGTATCCTGTTCTAGTAAATTGAAGTCGTATTTTAACTTTTAACCTTCATACTTCTTTAATACTTCATACGTATCTTATTTATTTATACTCCAAAAAAATCTCTCTTAAACTTATTATCTTATTTACTTCTTTATTCGCCCTTAAATTCATTTACTATATCCTTGATATACCTTTTAAAATACTTTATTCTTTTTACATATTTCATTGAATTCTTTTTAAAATACCCTTTTTAATATACCCTTTAATATATTCTTTTACATATACTTTTATAACCTCTTTTAATTATTCAATAATATAGATCGAGATAAAAATAGTGTTAACACTATTTTTATCTCGATACAAAACTCAATAACTGATTTGTTTTTTTTTTCTCGCGACCCATACATTGGTAACCCTCTTTTATTTATTCATTAAAACATAAAATGTCTCCTTATTTTTTATTTATTTAACCCTTTTTGAGAAACTCGTCAATACACCCAGTCTTAGAGTAATTTAACCGGTGTTACTCTAAACCCTGTTGTACCGGAAACCTTGTTTTATTCTCATCAAACCACTGGTCATACAGGCTTTTAACCGGGTAGGAGGTACATAATTCTCCTACTGCGGTATGGGGTAATCCATTCCTCGCGATTAACCATAATCACATAATAAAAAAAAATCTTAACATTCATCCAAAATTAACAACAATATATTAGTTTTGCTAACGTGTTTCTTTTGTGTGTTTCAGAAGTAAGACTATTCGAAACTCAATGCTTAATTACAAAAAAAGTCTGGTATGTGGTCTTTCTTGTCGGCTCTTGGTACTCAGACATATGCCTGCTTGACACTAGTTTTTAACAGTGTCGATGTACGCATATGTCGTGAACTCGGAGTAGTATCAACAATTACCAAAACGATGGATTGTGAAGGTAAGCTATGTCTGTAACCCCAATTCTTTACTTTTGCTAGCATCAAGTTTACTGGTAGACCATATAGTACTTGTGATTTGACTCATGTTCTATATGAGTTTCTCAGACAACTTGGTGCTTATTGGTCACCAAAGACAACTTACTTTTTCTAGCGTTTTTTCAATCTGTTACTGTAATGAGTATTGAGTTGTCTGACATACCATGCAACACATGTGTTTGAATTCGTGTGACGCACGGATCTGCTAGATTACTTGGTGTTTACTATTTTCACCGTGACCACCTATTATAATTCTTTTGGTTGTCTACAACCCAGGATAGCGCTACGGAGGTTTTTTTATTCCGTGGGCCATCTCTGAATTGAGGACGGCTATGAGACCAAACCTCTCTAGTTTTACTATAATTTGCTTCCTATATTTTGTATGTTCATTTGTCCTGAGTCAACCGAGATGTCATATAAGATGTGGTGTAATAATGCACAGCTGCATTTCAAATTAGCAGGTTAAAGGTGGTGCATTAGCATCTACCTTTATTATTATTACAGCCACAAATAACAACTAATAGAAAAGAAAGGAAAAAAACTGATCTAAACTTCAACACTGATAAACAAATTCCAATTATGGCTGTGACACTACCGTAATTATGAATAATTGAACCGATGGGTGAGATACAATCACATCTACAGGAGATATCCTTTTTATATAACATAACAATTTTTGTTTTTAACTATGTGGACGATGAGCATTAAGCTCACCACCCCCTCCGTAGCTTTTCTACAATATTTGTAAGTTACGTTTCTTTTTAATTGTAATGTCTGTCCGTTTAGCTATTAGTTATTATTAAATTTGTAATTTTGTAGGCCTGAGGATGCCAATAAACATTGGCGAAACGTCGCATTTTATTAAAAAAAATAGTTCAGCTATGTTTGTTTTTTAAATAAAACTCCATTCTAAAATTTGACTTATCATCCCGTTATTCAATTTGAAAATATATATATATATATATATATATATAAATATATATTTTACCGTAACTGGCATTGAGCTGAACGGCGAGCCATGTAATATATGTAATTTTGAATCGTATAAAACATGTTCCCTCCGGACAACTCGGCGCTCCCTTCGGTCAGTCATTCCCTTTCAATTTTAGGATATGCCTATTTTTAATGGTCGTCCGAGAAATTGTGGGAGATTTTCTGTCCATTATCGTATTTTAGGTAGAAACTTTTCCCATGCTGTATGGATCCTTTACTACCTTTTACACTGGTTCAAGAGAGTCACGCGCTTAGGCTTACGCTTACTAACTTTTTATAATCAAGATTCTCTACTTTTATAATCTGTAACTTTTATACCTAATATGTTGTTGTTATTGTTTGACATAATCATTCATTTGTTCATTTATACTTCAGCATACTGCAAATATACCTGTACAAAGACTTGGTGCCGTCTGTGTAGATTGAAATTACTTGTAGTCATTTGCTAGCTGGCTCAAAAACTCCAATCTCAGAGATCGGTCACTTGCCGCGGTAACCTTATTACAAATATCTTATACTTAACGCGTTGAGGCTTAAGCTTTCATTAATTTTTTCCAAGTAAGGAGGTGCTGCTGTCACATGGCTACTTCTGAAAGAAATTAATGCCAGGAATCATCGACGGGCCCTGTGATTCATCCTGCGCATCCCCTATATTGACAAAAAACTGTCGTCCATTTGGCAGCGTAAGGACCCCCATTTCCCCTGGTTTGATGGCATCTATATTCTGTAACGGCTTCATGTTGGTCATCTCTTAAACTCCACTGATGGTGAGGTTTGTAGAGCCTTTTTTTGGACTTCTTCTTCTTCTTATTCTTCTGCATTCCTATATATAATATGCTAACGCTCCTACTGTTAGTACTAGCACCATAGCATACGTTGTGGACATCACAACAGTTTTTCCTAATTGTAGAGCATGTGTTCCTACGGACATGGAAGCAAAAGTTAAGTTTCTACTCTTAAAAACTAAATATGTTATTACGAGTGTCAGAATAATATTCCAATATACCATCGCTGAATTTACAATGCTCTTATCTTCAAATATTCTATTTATTCCCTCCCTTATGTCGGCATACTGATCCCGTGATGTGAGATTCAAGTATGGGACTTGCAGATTCCATTCAGTATTTAAACAATCGGACAAATTTTGGAATATGGGATGCATGCTAGGTTTTAAAGGATTTATCTGATAGGATTTCAAGTTTGTCCAAGTTACTGGTTAAATATGTGTTATTTCTAGCCCCTTTACCTTGGAATTTCCACATGGAAACCAAGCTGGTAATATCGTAGAGATATTATCTCTTACTAAACATTGGCAAGGTAAGCCTAACCGAATAGCCCCTAAGTTTGTCGGGTAAGTATTTAACGCTACGGTTGAATTAACGCATTTCACTTTTAGGGTTGGACTTGGGTGAGTGAATACGTAAATGTTTTCGTCTATTTCCGTTATCAGCATCGCCGTAGACGCATGGCATTGTAATGGACAAACTTTGCTTAAATAGTCCACAGTGGAATTCCTGTACATGGCGACTGCACATTGATGCCCGTTCACCGAGTCAGATGAAAATCTTGGTAAGTAACATAACTGGTTTTGATAGGTTTGCATTGATGCAACCCTGTATCCGAAATAGGTTTTACTTCTTTAGATACCGTGTCTACCGCAACGTATAAAGTGTTGTGGATGATACGACACGTCTCATTGTGTTACGGTCCATTTTTCATCTTGAGATCGGCAACCAAATATACATCTTGGACCTGAAACGATTAAGGTAGTTAATAGTTTTCAACTTAATTGGAACTATTTAATTGTTAAATTAATTAATAGTTTAATTATCAGATATGTTAGAGATTAAGTGAAGTTAATTAATTAGTTGCTTACCTGACGATATTGATGACTAATTGCTGGATTACATCTGATCTCGATAGTTAGCCGATCTTGGATTCCGCTAACTTCCTTCTACCTATGTAACATCTGGAAAAATAGAATTGTTATTAGTTGATTATAATTATTATTAGTGGGAATTATAATTATTATTAGTGGGAATTATAATTAGAAATTGTTTAGTGTCAATAAGTCGGATTATCAACCAATTTTGTTGTTATTATTAGTTTAGGTTATGTGAGTTATTATAAGTTCACATCTTAGTTGAATCTTAGTTATTGGGGGAATTAATTTTATTATTGCTTAATTAATGTCTACTTACCATTATTTGATATTTAATCCGTTATTGTGCACATACACAGGCACTGTCACTTCACTGTCAGTGTTGTTGTCAAACGCCATATTGATTGGGCGGCGTGAAGTTGCTGCGACAGGGCGTAGTTGGCAATCCTGTGTACTGATGAAAGGGTGACAGCATTCACTTGGTTGTTGCAAATAATTTAATTGCGCATCACTTTCTCGCGATTCGTGGTCCGTTAAGCGTGGGTGTCCGTCTTCATATAGAGCAACTGGAATAAATCCATGGCCATCCGAGCCGATTAACTGCCTTAGAAGATTTTTGTGGGTGCACAATTTATTGTGGAGGATTTGGTTTCCTACCAAATTAATATTTTGTGAAAAGTTTGGTTAAATGCAAATGTGCAACCCAACGCTTGATGCGGATTATTGACCCCACGTGGACCACGCGCGAACACTACGAAGCCGCACAACAACTTAGGTAGGATTAAAGTTTAAGGTAAAGAGACATTAATTAATTTTAGTTTGTGGTTATAGGCTTCGAATTCACATTTATCTTCAGATTAAGTGTAAAATCTGATTGCTTCATCCTCCATACTCTATACTGCTGTATGCTTGAGTGAGCTGGTCAAGCAAAAATGAATTAGAGTGGATAGGAATTATTATCCGACTTGGGAAATAGTTAGAAAGAGTCGAGATCCAACGACTAATAATCAGAAGCTGTGGCAACTGGATCTGGTTGGAAGGAGCTGTCCGTTCCTTGGATTTGTATTAATTTATATGTGTATTTTGTCTGTCGAATATCAGGTTCAATTTCAATTAAGTATTAACCAGTTAGCCGGTTATCTTCACTATTTTACTATTGTATTAACCGTCATATTTTAACTGGCAACTGAAGGTAAATTCATTTATTTCATATTCAAATCGATGATTCAATTGAACATCGGGCAACATAAATAGTTGCTAACATCTATGTTTGTGAACCAAGGTTCACATGAACTTAGGTATAGCTTTAAGCATTTTAAAATTTTAATTCAATTTTAAAAGTAGAATTCTAAAGTACAATTTTATTGTTAAGACATTGAAGTATCTGTGTTGGGTTAAACCATTCTATTACAGGGTCTTGTGCAGAGATAGCGCTATTCCGGACATAACGACAGTGAGTATTAACCATCTTATAATTTACTTTTATGTATACCTTTACCCAGATAATTCAAGTCTGATATTTTGCAAAATTGTGTTGTACTCAACAAATATTGATTTTGAACGGTGTATTATTATATCGAATTTTTGTTTTGAAGCATTATTGGCATTACTTTATTGGTTTTGCAAGTGTGCTTGATTTTGGATCTTTTGCGATTCGACTATTGTTGACTATTATTATAATGTTTGTGTACGACCTCTCTAACAATATCAATGACATTTAGTCATTGACATAGATTTTTTTTATTATCATTGAAGCGGAATCTTTCTAATAATTATATATTTTTTATAATCTCTAATAAATATACTTTTTTTGTATTAAAATTAGAGCTATTAATGTCTAATTAATTTACTCTGTTTTAAATTTAGAGTTATAATCTAATAAATATTAGATAACTTGGCCTTTTTTTTTTTTCTTTTCTTAACATCTATATATGGTATCGGGTTCTACCTATTAGGAGGTGTGATCAATAACATACAGGGTAGACTTCAAAAGAGATCCCGTGGCGCTCACTCTTTACCACCCCCGTCTACACTGAGCTACGGCGGCAAGAGAAGCCCTGTCCTCCTCCTACTCAATAAAGAAGAAAAGAAATATAGTAGGCCAAAGGGAGCGTGACAATTTGGCACCCAACGTGGGGCAGGCTTGGCTAACACTTGTTAGACAATTTAAGGTTAGGAATATTGTTAGTAGAGGTCGTGTTAACAAATAGTCAATTTCAAATTTTGGTGTGAATGTTGTTGGGTATACTTGACTAGATTTTATCGAACGATCATCATGGATTTCAAAATGAGGGTTAATCGTCTGGCGAAAGACGAGATAACGTACGAATTAAAGGTGCGAGGAATTATTGGTATCCCTACTGTAGAGTCGATGCGACCCTTGTTGCGGCCCTTGCTAAAGTTGGAAGAGAAGGAACCGAGTATAAAATATCCATCGCCAATTATAGAGACTAAAGAAAAAATTGGTATCATTACTGGGAAAATAGTGTTTCTGAAAGGTTCGTTGCCCTCAATGGATGAAACCACGTCACCCTCAATATTGGAGAAGTGGGAAACGAGGTTTGTGCATGTACGAGGTCGCTCTACACGTTTAGATGCATCTGAGAAAAATTCGGAGACCCGAGAGAAGTTGTTGGCTGAAATTACGACATTAGGTGAGGCATTTGGAAAGGTGAACCAAGCCAACATAACCTATCGAGAAAACGTACCTCTCCATGTTTCGCTACAAGCCGCTTCTATTGCGAATAAGGAAGACGAGGATGGTGGTGAGGAAACTGATGATACCGATAGCAGTGAAGATGACCTGCCATGTACTTCAACCCCCAGGCGTAGACCGCAACGTTTGCAAAGATCTCTGAGCGTGATGAAATGGAATTTGAAATATTCAGGTGATAACCATCGGATGTTGGTTAGTGCGTTTTTGGAGCAAGAGACCAATTGAGTTTTGCTCGCAACGTCTCTAAACAAGGATTGTTTCACTCGGCCTTGGACCTCTTTTCAGGAAAGGCTTTAATTTGGTACAGGGCGTACCGTAAAAACTTTCATTTCAGCCTAGTAACTATGAGGATAAACTCCTGGATGAAATTAAATGTCGGACACAAGGACAGAGAGAGTCCAGCGGTTTATATATGGCTGTTATGAAATCTTTGTTTGGGCGACTAATTTATAAGGTTTCTGAAACTATGCAAGTCCGAACGATACGGAGAAACCTATTCCCATTTTACCAACACGGTTTAAGTTTGGTGGATACAAAAACATTAGCTGAGTTGGAAGTTTGCTGTCGGAAGTTGGAAGCATCAAAGGAAACCAGCGATGAGTATGTACCTCCAACATCATCTCGTCGGAGCCTTGAGCCAGACCTAGCCTACATTGAGGCGCATCCAATTAGAAAAGTCAGCGAGGTAGTTAGGTCGCAGTATAATAGGTTGTGTTACAGGTGTAATAAGCCTGGTCATTTTGCGAGAAATTGTACACTGCCCCCTGAACTTCGGTGCTACAATTGTGGAAATCGTGGGTTTAAAAAAATTAACTGCCCAAAATGTGCTGTTTCGGGAAACGGCAAGAGGGAGCAGTAAGTAGTCAAATGACTGCTCCCAATGATAAGATGATAACTAACCTCAAAACTCAGGCTGTCTTAGAATATGTACTGTCCCATAATAAAACCGATCAAAGACCCTTTCTCAAAGTAACAGTTTTAGGAGTAGAAATCCTAGGATTGTTGAATTCTGGAGCCATCCATACTATAGCAAGTAGTGTTGGATGGAATATTATTAAAAGCGTAGGACTACGGATGTTGTCTGGTAGAAGTGGAAATAAGCAAGTAGCCAACGGTGAGTCGTGTACGGCTATAGAAATTTGCAATGTGCCCTTTACATTGGAAGGGAAAACTAGATTTGTTGAAGTGTGGGTAATACCAGACCTTACTAGTCCGTTAATATTAGGAGCTGATTTTTGGCGAGAAATGGGCATAGTCCCAAATCTTCAACATGACAGTTGGCAGTTTTCAACTGCAGTTCTAACAATTAGCACATGTTTTCTACAGTCAGAAGGCAATCTGGATAGCAGTCAGAGCAGTCGGCTGAGTGAGTTGTTAAATGAAGTCAGAGGTCAGATGAATGGAAAAGCATTGGGTCGGACCACCTTAGTGAAACATACCATCATAACTACATCACCACCTTTAAAGCAGCGTTATTATCCTCGCTCTCCCCACATGATGAAGGTTATCGATCGAGAGGTAGAGGAAATGTTAAAATTGGACGTAATCGAACCTTCTAGTAGTCCCTGGAGCAGTCCGGAGGTAATGGTTCCGAAGAAAGACGGTTCAGTACTCTTTTGTGTAGATTATAGGGCTTTGAACGCCGTTACAAAGAAGAATGCTTATCCGATTCCTTACATTGCAGCCATTCTTGATAGGTTAAGAGATGCAAAATACATGACGTCACTTGATATTAAATCTGCATACTGGCAGATTGGCGTGCAGAAGGAGTCGCGGGAATACACAGCATTTACCGTCCCCGGAAGAGGGCTATACCTATTTAAAAGAATGCCGTTTGGGCTTACTAATGCCCCTGCTACTTGGCAGCGACTTATTGATAGAGTATTGGGTGTCGATTTGGAGCCTCACTGTTTCGTTTATTTGGACGACGTTATCCTTATTTCTCCGGATTTTGATCACCATATGGAATTATTGGGCAAAGTATTTAAACAAATAAAAGATTCTGGCTTGACAATTAGTGTGGATAAATGTCAATTTTGTAGGTCCAGTTTAGTTTATTTGGGATATGTGGTGGACAAGAATGGTCTAAGGGTGGATCCTGCTAAAGTTGAAGCAATAGTCCAGGTCCCAACTCCTAAGAATTTGGGTGAGGTGCGTCGTTTTCTTGGCATGACGGCTTGGTATAAGCGTTTCATTCCGGATTATTCTACCAAAGCAGCCTCGCTGCATGACCTTACGAGGAAAAATAAAAGATTCCTATGGACCGAAGAGACTCAGGCTTCATTTAACACCTTAAAACAACACCTAATCTCGGCACAAATTTTGTATAGCCCAGACTTTGAACGACCCTTTATTGTGCAGACCGACGCATCGGAGTATGGAGTAGGTGCGGTTCTGGCCCAAGAATATGAGGAGGGAGAGAGGGTTATCTCTTATTTATCGAGATCATTAACCAGACAAGAGAGAAACTTCTCAACCACGGAAAGAGAGTGCCTTGCCGTCATTTGGGCGGTGGAAAAGCTTAGGCATTATTTGGAAGGCGTGCATTTTACAGTAGTGACCGACCATCATTCACTATTGTGGCTACATAAGCAAAAGGACCCGACCGGTAGATTGGCGAGGTGGGCGGTTCGCTTACAACCTTTCGATTTTACGATGATACATAGGAAAGGGAAAGAGCATTGTGTGCCAGATTTTCTCTCTAGATCTGTTCCAAGAATTGAGGAGGTTAAGATAGTAGATGAAGAGAAGTTAGACCCCTGGTTTACACAATTGAGACTTAAAATTGTGAGTAACCCCTTACTATATCCAACGTTCAGAGTAGATGGAGATAGTATTTTTAAACATATCAAGATTAGTATTCCGGAGTTGTATGGAGAATCGGATTCTTGGCGAGAAGTAGTTCCAAAGTATTGACGTATGGGAATACTACGCGAAAATCACTCGGAATTGACGGCTTGTCATCCTGGTATTAGGAAGACGTATGCAAGAATAGCGAGGCGGTATTATTGGCCGAAGCTGAAATCGGACATAACAAAGTTTGTCAAGAGATGTTCTACGTGTGCTGAACAGAAGGTTGAACAGAAACCACCAGCCGGTCTTATTGGTTCAAAACCTAGTTGTCATCATCCTTTTCAGATGATCAGCATGGACCTTATGGGACCACTGCCAAAAACTCGTAAAGGAAATATAAACATCTTAGCCGTCGCTGATTACTTTAGTAAGTACGTAAAGCTTCATCCATTACGTAAAGCTACTGCATCTTCTATTTGCAAATACGTCAGGGAGAACATTTCCCTAGAATACGAAGTCCCAGAATTTATTATATGTGACAATGGTCCTCAATTCCGATCCAAAGATTTTCAAGCCCTTTGTGCCCGTTATCAGGTGAAGATAATATTCAACGCTGCCTATCACCCACAGACTAACCCAACTGAAAGGGTTAATAGAGTTGTGAAAACGATGATATCTGCTTATGTAAAAGATGATTATCGAAAGTGGGACACCATCCTTGCCGATGTTGCGTGTGCGATAAGAACCCAGAAGCACAAAGTAACCGGATATTTGCCTCATCTTGTGGTTTTTGGATGCAAATATAAGTTTTCGGGTGCAAGTTATGCTAGGTCCGAATTGGTGGATTTAGACATTGAGAGAAGGAAGATAGGGTTTAAGAAGATGTACGAGGATATTAAAACTAGGCTGGCGAAGGCAAACGAAAACATGGTGAGGAGGTACAACCTGCAAAGACGTCCTGTTAAGTTTAAAGTAGGACAGAAGGTTTGGCGTAGAAATTTTGCGTTGTCAGCTGGTGCGGCATATTTTAATGCTAAATTGGCGCCGAAGTATATTGGGCCATTCACAGTTAGGAGACGAACTTCATCTTGGACATATGCGTTGTTGGACGATGACGGACGTGATAAAGGAAATTGGCACGTCAAGGATCTTAAGCCCTTTGAGCAAGATCCATTCGAACTGTCTAGTTGATGATTTTTGGTTGTGTGTATGTAATGTGTGTGAATGTGTTTATGTGTCGTGATGTCCTGACGTTGGCATCCAGCTTTCTTTTTGATGCGTAAAGTATGGGGAGATACCCTGCATACTTTTGACGACGAACTTGGCAAACGAATTTGGATTTTGAGACGGTCATGATAGGGATTTACGTGGTGTCATGGGTACTGTTAGGCTATATTTTGTTTATTCTATTCTTCCTTTTTCCTTTCACCGACCACACACCACCGAGCTTCAGCCCCCGAGGGAAGGGTGTTAAAGAAGTCTCTAGGCTAGGGGACTAGTGTGTCGGACTACAGAACCTTCTCTAGGTTATACTTCCTTTCGGCTGCCTTTTAGTCAACTTTTCTCTTTCCTAACTATACTTGCGTGACACGGTGTTTCTTTCTTTAGTTCTTTATCTTTTTTTTGTGGTTGATATGACTTATTTAGGGTGTTTTGGGGTACTTAATACATAGTATCGGTTCCAGATAAAGAAAATTTATTCTAAATTTTCTTATGGTAGTAAAGGGGGAGTTGTTAGGTCCATTTTTCATCTGGAGATCGGCAACCAAATATACATCTTGGACCTGAAACGACTAAGGTAGTTAATAGTTTTCAACTTAATTGTTAAATTAATTAATAGTTTAATTATCAGATATGTTAGGGATTAAGTGAAGTTAATTAATTAGTTGCTTACCTGTCAATATTGATGATTAATTGCTGGATTACATCTGATCTCGATAGTTAGCCGATCTTGGATTCCGCTAACTTCCTTCTACCAATGTAACATCTGGAAAAATAGAATTGTTATTAGTTGATTATAATTATTATAAGTGGGAATTATAATTATTATTAGTGGGAATTATAATTAGAAATTGTTTAGTGTCAATAAGTCGGATTATCAACCAATTTTGTTGTTATTATTAGTTTAGGTTATGTGAGTTATTATAAGTTCACATCTTAGTTGAATCTTAGTTATTGAGGGAATTAATTTTATTATTGCTTAATTAATGTCTACTTACCATTATCTGATATTTAATTCGTTATTGTGCACATACACAGGCACTGTCACTTCACTGTCAGTGTTGTTGTCAAACGCCATATTGATTGGGCGGCGTGAAGTTGCTGGGACAGGGCGTGGTTGGCAATCCTGTGTACTGATGAAAGGGTGACAGCATTCACTTGGTTGTTGCAAATAATTTAATTGCGCATCACTTTCTCGCGAATCGTGGTCCGTTAAGCGTGGGTGTCCGTCTTCATATAGAGCTCTAGAAGATTTTTGTGGGTGCACAATTTATTGTGGAGGATTTGGTTTCCTACCAAATTAATATTTTGTGAAAAGTTTGGTTAAATGCAAATGTGCAACCCAACGTTTGATGCGGATTATTGACCCCACGTGGACCACGCGCGAACACTACGAAGCCGCACAACAACTTAGGTAGGATTAAAGTTTAAGGTAAAGAGACATTAATTAATTTTAGTTTGTGGTTATAGGCTTCGAATTCACATTTATCTCTAGATTAAATGTAAAATCTGATTGCTTCATCCTCCATACTCTATACTGCTGTATGCTTGAGTGAACTGGTCAAGCAAAAATGAATAGGAGTGGATAGGAATTATTATCCGACTTGGGAAATGGTTAGAAAGAGTCGAGATCCAACAACTAATAATCAGGAGCTGTGGCAACTGGATCTGGTTAGAAGGAGCTGTCCGTTCCTTGGATTTGTATTAATTTATATGTGTATTTTGTCTGTCGAATATCAGGTTCAATTTCAATTAAGTATTAACCAGTTAGCCAGGTTTTCTTCACCAAGGTTCACATGAACTTAAGTATAGCTTTAAGCATTTTAAAATTTTAATTCAATTTTAAAAGTAGAATTCTAAAGTACAATTTTATTGTTAAGACATTGAAGTATCTGTGTCGGGTTAAACCATTCTATTACAGGGTCTTGTGCAGGGATAGCGCTATTCCGGACATAACGACAGTGAGTACTAACCATCTTATAATTTACTTTTATGTTTACCTTTACCCAGATAATTCAAGTCTGATATTTTGCAAAATTGTGTTGTACTCAACAAATATTGATTTTGAACGGTGTATTATCATATTGAATTTTTGTTTTGAAGCATTATTGGCATTACTTTATTGGTTTTGTAAGTGTGCTTGATTTTGGATCTTTTGCGATTCGACTATTGTTGACTATTATTATAATGTTTGTGTACGACTCTCTAACAATATTAATGACATTTAGTCATTGACATAGATTTTTTTTTATTATCATTGAAGCGGAATCTTTCTAATAATTATATATTTTTAATAATCTCTAATAAATATACTTTTTTTGTATTAAAATTAGAGCTATTAATCTCTAATTAATTTACTCTGTTTTAAATTTAGAGTTATAATCTAATAAATATTAGATAACTTGGCCTTTTTTTTTTTTTTTCTTTTTTTAACATCCATATATGGTATCGGGTTCTACCTATAAGGAGGTGTGATCAATAACATACAGGGTGGACTTCAAAAGAGATCCCGTGGCGCTCACTCTTTACCACCCCCGTCTACACTGAGCTACGGCGGCAAGAGAAGCCCTGTCCTCCTCCTACTCAATAAAGAAGAAAAGAAATATAGTAGGCCAAAGGGAGCGTGACAATTGTGCCATCCAAAAGGATTGATGACCAACTCTAACAGGTCCCATTTAGCACCAGCACGTACAATTGAAATTTTTACCCTTATTACAGCGGTTTTTTTTGAGAAAGAACACCCTGCAATTGGTAACTGGTAGTATCGTGAAATTTGATCAAGTGGGATTGCTAACTTATGGTTTTGTAACCTAGCTTGTTATTTCATTAAACCGTTGTACAGTACCTTTGAACTAATGAGTACTATGGATATGTGTTGATGTTTGCAGCTACCAACAACTTCTTGATTACAAATCAAAATTGCAATCCTAGAAATTTTGCCTATTAACTCATACACATACCAAAATAAGATTAATTCATCCCACAATCTGTGCTCCTTAGTCTCTTGTGCAAAGTGCCGGGCTTGTTGATTCAGTTTATTTAGTGTATGGGCTATCCCTTAACTGTACTCTTTGAATAACGTTGATTGAGTTACCAGCTGTTTTATCGTGTCTTTTAATCCCTTCCCTAATAATTTTACTTTATTTCTTAGGTCGTCTTATTGAAAAAGTATCGAGTCGTGGCGCGTAGCAACCCCGCAGCACCATGCTACTGCATCCCCCAAGAAGTCCAACGATCGTTTACTTCTGACACTAATACGAGTGAGATCAACATCTTCCTCGTCATAGTCTTCGTATGGTGACGTGACATGAGTGGCATCCAGGATCTTACGATTTAATACTTCTTCCAGTTGCCGTAATTGTCCTTCGACCAGATTTTCGGTGTCCACAACTTCTCGTAAGTATAGACATGTTATATTTTTTCCTTTCCCTTTCTCTTCTTCCGGTCCACACCAATGTACCGGCATCATTCTTTCTGCCTGATAACCTTCTGTTTGCCATGGCATTTCATAAACTAGAGGTATCGAAGCCTAGTATAAAATACTGTCAGGGAGTTTTTTCCACTGTGCCCCTGTTGTCACCTGTACGGTGCTCCCTTGTGCAGTTCTTATGGCTATCATTATTAATAACCACATCTGTAAATTTGCAAACAAAATAACATTACTAATAAAAATAATTAATTTTTTATTTATTTGGGGCAATAATTTTCTCTTTTATTTAAATTTGGTATATTATTAATGTTAGCATAAATTTTAATTTATAATTATAATATCAACACTATTGGTAGGGTCTCCGGTTGGGTTGGACCGGTTGCGTTGGTCGCTTGACACAATTGTGTTGCGCGCGAGGATGTCCCATCGTGGCCGGATGTGGAAGATCATACCGCTTTTCGTTGTCTTCCCGGCTTTCGCTATATAACCTTCTATAGGGGTCGATCTTGGACTCTCATTGATTGCGTATCCGATCCTGCGCGTCGACCTGAGTGAAATATGGTAACCCTGGGCCCGGTATGGTTACCATGGGGACTTTCAAGAGTTTCATCTGGGCCCAATATCTGGCCATCGCTAAGGCGCATTGATCTCCTGTACCTTGGTGGGCCCCACAGGCGTATTCTTCGGGGCTATACAGATGCCTGCGCTTTTCTTTCACTAGGACGGCAGGTGAGCCCCAGGCCCCAATCATGGCGGCTTCGTGGCTCTCATTGGCATACACTTTGTTGCCCAAGATTAGTGGCCTTAGCCAGTTTTAGGTCTCCATTGCCTCGAAAATACCGTGTTCAAATTTTAACCCATGTTCGTTTTGTTGGCCCTATCCGTTCCTGGTTCGGGACGATTCGCCTCTTTTCCTTTGATTATTACATGGGCCTGCAGGGACTTATCTTCCCTTCTGAGCCCGCAGATGCCTATTTCCTTGATATAATGTCCTTCCGTGTCCCATGCGGAATGTACTACCACTACAACTTCTTTTTGATACGCAGTTTCCCTGTAAACAAAGTGACAAAAATAAAAATAAAGCATATATGATTTATTCATTCGATACTAATAAGGCTGTTGCTAAAGCCATCTATCTACACGTGCTACTAAGCCTACTTATGTCATGCATCAACTTCTTTACTACATAAGGAGTTGTAGGAGGTGGGTTGTAGGACAGGTTCCTACTGCTCTTCAAATTCATCCATATTTACTCCAGGGTCATGGTTGGGTATTTCCTCCAAACCATCCATATTCGCATCGCTATCGCTGCTATCACTACTGCCCAGTAAACACAGTTACGTTTAAGATACGTTTATTTTTGGTATTACACCTAAGTGTAATATTTGTTTATTTGTTAAGTATATTATTTGGAAAAATGTCCGGCGACTAAACGGATATATCTCGTATATTTAGTGTGTAATATACGTATAGGTTATATGTATTTTAAACGTGTAATTTAAAATATCAACGTAAAAAATGCGTTAAAAATATAATAAATATAATTGAATATTTTTTCAATTAAAATACACGTGTATTATAGGTTAAACTTTATCCGGCGAGTAGACATGTGTATGTTTGGATGCCTATACAAAATAACGGACTCATTATTGGGAAGAACTGGGTCACCCATCCAAGTCATGACCGGAGCAAACGTTGCTTAACTTTTGTTAACGCTGGTATTTGTACATGCCCTCTCTGCCGTACTGCCTACTTTCTCGGATATATAATAATATAAAATATGTATATAATTTTAACATAAAATACAAAGTATTACATGTAAATAAATAAAACATTATAATATTTAACAAAGATATTAAAGAACATTACAATTAAATTAAAGATTCATTTTGATTTTTTAACCAGTCTTTTGGTGAAAATATACTGTGTGTATTTCCACAACCTCATATGACACACATATGGTAATCTTTATTTTAAATAACTTGATTAGTTTGCTATTTGTATTTATAATACTATATATAACAATAGCAATTAAAACAATTTAAATTACTGTAATGGCTATAAAAACAAGTTATTTGAACCAAAAATGTCATTGCATATTTTCAGACTTAGCACAAATTAGGTATTTCATATTAGTACTCCTAAACCTGCGCTTCCAGTTCAATTAAACAACACTTCAGCACTGTTGTGTAACAACAAACAACTTAAAACTGTATCGGATATTGCAACTAATAGCAAGTGCACATTATGGTTGATAAAAAATTAAAAAAAAGATGAATCATGCATCTCAACATACACTTTGCAAACTATATTCACGCGCTCGGGTAGCCTCGGACGTACGAATATCCAAGACAACATATATTGATCGGCAAACTAAACCCAGAAATAATAAACGTTAAATATACGTAGATATATTATGCAGGTTATTTATAGATATATTTTAATGAATAATATACGTATATTAATCAACGGTAGAAAAAAAGGAAAATATTAACGTATAATATACAGATATACATATCTTACGTGTACAAGAAATGTATATTATACGAATACACATATACCATATACGCTTTTTACACCATATATACGTGTAATAAACTTATATTATCTAAATTTGTGTTTACTGGGTGGGGATCTCTCCATCTTTATAATAAAGAAGATTCTCGGCTTCCCCGGATACCCAGGGATCATATTTAGGTAGGATTTTACTCACATGGACTACGTCTTGTCTTGAATGGGCATGTGGTCTTATTCTCACTAGTTAATCTACTTCACCTTTCTTTTCTTATATCTCGTAGGGTCCGAAGTATCTCAACAGCAGCTTGTCGCTCTTTCTTTTTTTTTCTTATCGGAGTGTACACTTTGATTTTATCACCTTCTTCGTATATGATTTGCCGGTGTTTGAAATCATATCTTGTTTTAGTAGAGAAGCAACACCGATTCTAGGTCAAAATCCCATAAGAATTTACACAGGGGTCTAAAATCACTTTTATCCAACTTCACTTCGGTCGCGTGGCCCAAGATAGGCAAGCAAACGGGTGGGTAAGGTGCAGGCACGATGATAAGTCCTCTAAGTCAACCTCGCCTGCACGCGGTGCCCGCTGCATGGAAACCAAAGAGGCTCTGGCAAACACTTTCCCCTTCCCTTATTTCCCGCTTTGATCTGTCGACCTCCCTTGGTCAACTCTTCGGTCTACTCTTGACCACCTCTCGGCTACCGACGCTATTAGGTATCGAGGGCTAGGTAGCCAAAGCATCTTTCTCCATCTTAAACAAATGAATGTGAAGTATGAATGTGACTTTTTGAACCCCCTCTGCAGAAGGTCACGAAATTAAGTAATGATCCGGTAGGGCTCTGCTGCAGGGGGTGTACTCACCCTACATAGCTGGCGGATAGCTTTAAAAGGCAAGCTGGCGACAGCTATAAATCGCACAACATGGATAAGAATATTCCAACAGCCTCGGAAAATACGTTGCCGGTAGGGGGGGCTACCTCCGATGACAGCACACAGCCCCAAAATTATGACGGAAAAACCGCTACAAACACGGACATCGATTTGGATACTGGAAAAGGAAAACTCGAGGGAGAGAAGGAAGTAGAATGTGGCCTGGGGACACACGGGGACACAAGTCCGGCACTAGATGCGGAGAAGTGGATGCTGGAGCAGGCCAAAAGAAACAAAAAAACAAAAAGATCACCAGTCGAAAGGAGGATATCAAACGACAGCTTAGAAATTAATACAGATACCACTAAGTCTGCAGAGACCGGAGGCAGCTCTAGCGTAAAACACAGCGATGTGAATGCATCAAACCTTGCAGCCGGAAAAGCAACCAAAGCAATGCAAGTAATAACAGGAACACCACTTGCAGAAAGAAATGTGAGCACGGAAGACGAAACCGATTCGTCAACCGACAAAGACGATATGAACTCCACAATAAAAAGGATGGGTCCTAGCCCAGAAAAGAAAGAGAAGCCCGCACATAGCCGGCTAAACGTATTTAACAAGCTAATGAGATGTAATTCCACAGGGGGAATATACAAAAAAGACCTGATAAGAACGGAAAAAAAACAGCATCTTGGGCTGCGGTCTTCAACACCCCAGGAAACAAAAATTAAAAGGAAGGCCAAAGGATCCCCCGAAGTCGATGGGGAAGAGGATGAGCAAATTAGGGAAATAGAAAAGGTAGCAAACAAAGCAGGGAAACAACTAGACGAAACCCTATCTAACCTTACGGCATTCAACCTACAAAATAAAAACGTCCATACACACATTAAAGAGACTGTGAAAAGACTGGTGGAGCTAAGGGACCAAGAAAAGGCATTCAAAGACGAGCTCGAGGAAGAATGGAGACTAAAGACTAAAAAAACAAGTAAGACAGACAAATCCAGAAGACATGAAGAAGAGCTAAAAACAAAAGAAAGCGCAGAAATCTTGACCCTGAGGCGGAAAATAAAAGAAATAAGGGAGCAATTGAATAAAGAAAGGGAACAAATGAAAGAGGAAATGATAGACATTAAAACCCAGTTGCTAAAGGAAAAAATGAAAAACAGGATAAACAGCCAAGATGAGGCACCGGATAGAAGAGCGAGCGTGAGGGAAGCCTTCGAGGAAGTTAGATCAATGAGAAACTTCAAAGCAGTTGCAAAACTGTCATGAGAAGAGGAGGACTACCAAAGAACTGCACCGAAACCACGGCCGATATGGGAAGCGCAGAGGGAGCATGACTCTATCAGGGTAGTAGACATTGGGTCGTATTAATAAAAAAAAGGAAATGCTTATGCTTGCAAAAAGAGAAGGAAATCCTTCTGTTTTAATTCATATTAATTTCAAGTAAAACCTTACTCTTTTAGAGTATAAGCATAACCTTTTGTGTCAAATGAAGTAAATGGATATTTATAATCGAGACCTTTAACTTCGTTTAAAAAGGATATCCTTTAAATATTCTGAGTCTTGATCAGTAGCAGACTCAGTCTTGCAGTGAGAAGTATTTTTATTCGATTTTGTCAGCGTGATGGCAGACGTTGTGCTTCTGAGGGATGCTAAACATTACAAGCCACGCTTACCTACTCTTTCTCGTGATTTTAAAGAATTATACCGTTTTGAAAAAGAGAATTTACAGTGGATTTCGGACAGATTTTTAGGCGTATATGAAGAAACTCGAGGAGGTGCGTTGTCATCCATTCATAAATTAAAAATTTGTTTGCGCTATCTCAGTGACCCCGGCTATCAGAAAGGTGTTGGTCAAGAACTTGGCATTAGTCAATCTACAGTATCCCGCACTGTGAACACAGTAGTTGACAGCATAATTGTGCAATCAAATGAATGGATAAAGTTTCCAACTACCAACAACGAAATAATGGATGCAAAACAGTTATGGCAAAGCAAGTATAAGTTTCCGACCGTAATTGGTGTGATAGATTGCACCCATGTAGAAATACTGAAACCAAATTGCCACGGAGATGAGTATATCAACCGGAAAGGTAAGCCTTCTATAAATGTGCAAGCTACTTGTAATGCCCGAGAAATGTTCACTAGCGTCGACATTAGTTGGCCTGGCTCCGTGCACGATTCGAGGATATGGAAAAATTCAAAGGTTAGAGCACAATTTCAAAACAATGCGAATGTTGTTCTACTTGGTGATGATGGATATGGTATAGAGCCATGTCTTATGACTCCATTCAGAAATCCTGCTCCTGGCGCTGAGTTAAATTATAACATACTTTTGAAGAAAGAGAGAGTAATAATAGAACGGTGTTTTGGCCAACTCAAACGCCGGTTTCCTATATTACAGTATGTTTGTCGTGTTAAATTGGAAAATGTGCCTAAAATCATCATTGCCTGTGTCGTTCTTCACAACGTTGCAAAATCTTTAGGAGATCCAGACTTTGAGTTACCTGGAGAGGTGCCAGACAAACATAAAGAAAACTGTGACAACAACAAACTTCATCTTCGTCATCAAGGACAAGAAATAAGAAGAAACTTGAGTATTGTAATAAACAATTTTAATCATTAAGTTTTACATAAACGTAGAAATGACGAGTGACAAAAATCAAAAAACTGTTTTTTATAAGTTGAAGTATGTTTCAATTCCATCTGTAGCAATTGTTGGAATAAAATCCTTGCGCCGAATCAGTTCTAATTTTTTTTCATAATATTCATTTTGAATTTTACTTGTGTGGTACTGCTGTAATAGAACCAAGCCTTGCAGTTCCTTTGTGGTTAGTCCTTTAGTTTCATCAGTTTCATATTTCTCCAACACGGATTTCCTTTTTTGCAGCAATGGTGTAATCCCTTCCGCTGCACTCAATCCAGCTTCACTCCGTCCCCCGGTTTCACTAATTCCCGCTTCACTCCTTCCCGCTTCACTCCTTCCCCCAGTTTCACTCCTTCCCGCTTCACTCCTTCCTCCTTCCACAATACCAATCTGCATTGCCCCTCTAATCTTTTCAATTGTTGGATTAGAATCACCTTCCATAGCCTTCAGTAGTTTTCGTTCCCAATCTAGCAGTTTAATCGGCTTGTTTCCGGTTTTTTTTAAATCTGTTTTTTTCTTCAACCTTGACTTCATATTATTCACTTTTTTTAATAAACCTTTTGCATTTAATGGCTTACCAAAGGTCCTTTCATACTTTTTCGTTGCCTCCTCAATAGCTTCATCTTTTTTTCGTTTTATCTTTGGTACCTGTGATTTTTCTAGAATAACAGGAGCACTTAAAATTTTATTTGATATGAACTGTAGTTCATTTACATTGTTTTCCACACTTTCACTGTCACTCTCACTACTCGACGAAGACATGTTCACTGATAACAAAATCGGTACCTAGGTACTCATAAAACACGAGACGGCGTGACCCGTGACACAAGTAAATTAAGACTAACAAAATAAAACGGAAGTGCAGAAAGCGGTATATCACGTTAGAACATGTTCAGACATGCATGCGCCATCAACCCTTTTACTCAAATATATGTAGGATATCCTCGCAAGTATAAGGTAATGGTTATAAATACAGAAAGAAGGAAATACTTATGCTTCTACCTTTTACTTAAGAGCACAACCTTATACTTCTACCTTATGCTTAGAAGGATTTCCTTCTCTTTTATGAATACGGCCCATTAAGTACAAAATAATAAAGCAGAGCCAAGCCAAAAGAGGAGGAAATCCTATAAAAGAGGCAGCGGAGCAAAACATAAAACCGGGAGAAGCGGCGTATATTAAGCATATCACGCAAACTCCAGCAAACAACAAAGAATGGCTTACAAAAGAAAGGTATCAATGCCTCATAATGATAGATACGCAGGAAGATGACGAGACACAGTACCAGCAAACATACGAAGGACTGGAAAAAGTGCTGGCAAAAATGGGAAACCTTCAGAGAGATCACATGTTAGTGGAAATTCCCAGGCAAAACCCAAAGACCGTTAGGAAAATGCTCAAGTATCTGACAGAGGGACAAAACATGAAATTAGAGGTCTACGAACCGAGCGGTGCAAAGACTGGGCAAAAGGGCGAGGGACCCGCCAGAAACCCCGAGAAACATATAACAGGGTCAAATGAGGAAGACGGGGAATGGAAAACTAGTGGAAGAAAAGCGAGAAGGGGAAAGTTTGAAACCATAACGATCAAACCAAATGCAGGCAGATCATACGCAGATATTGTACATGAAATGAAGGAAAGGGTTAGCACGGAAGGTATCGAGGTGCATAGCATATCAAAAACAAGCCAAGGAAACGTGCAAATTAAAATCAAAAACTAATAAATACCGTAAAAGGAAAAGCAGAAGTCTATACAGGTGGAAAAAAGAAAACCACAGTAATGCTGCTGGACATCGAGGAAAACACCAGCCAAACCGAGATTGAAAGAACGCTGGCAAAAGCACTAGATGGCACCCGGAGCAACATAGAGGTGAACCTATCAAAGACAGGCAACAAAGCAGGTTTGAAGTACGCCTTTATAACAACCGAAGTGGAAGTGGCGGAAAAATTATTAAAGGAAAGAATAATAAGAGACTCCTGGAACAGCTGGCGGATCAAAGAGATAGTGGAGCCGAGAAGGTGCAACAAATGTTACGAATATTAAATATAATATAAACGATAATTTATAGACGTTTAGATAATATAATATTTACAGTTAAATTACTTAATAAATAAATGCGAAAGTGGAAGTTGGTGAGATTACAACAATGTTGCAAACCGCATTGATAGATAACAATTAATAATGAATCGTCAAACAAGCTGGAAGATTTGCGCTGGAGGTCTTTGCAGACGCAGACCCGGGGCTTGCCACCCATGTATTGTGTGTAATCTGCGGGGTATATCCCTGAAAGCCATCCAGCGACTCCGACGCCACCTCAACAAAGTTCCCCAGCATCTTTACCGCCCTCACCACATAAAATGTGCTAAAATTTTCATAATTACTAATTCGCTTAATTTATTTAAAATAAAGTTATCAAGAAGCACTGCAATTACCAAACATTTTATTTATCTATACATATATATAATTAATATATTTTTTTTAGATTATAGCCAGTTTGTGGTTGTCGAAACAGTCGAAAGAAAAAAAAAATAATGCGGATTGCGGATTTACAGTATGCAACCAAAATTACATTAATTAAAAATGCACATGTATGCTTTCACATTGTTTCGCATATATTTATTTTTTTTGTGTGGTGTTGAGGGTGGGATGAGGAAGAGGAACAGGGTTATTGGAGTTATTGGAAGAATCTTAGGATGGCTTGTCATACCACCTAGAATTTTTCCAATCAACATTGAATATTTTATAAGACTGTCGCCGATTCAGTCTTAAATTATATGCTGATTGTGGAGGTGTAGGTGGTGGTGGGTGTGATATCTGTTTTTCTTCTGGAGGTGGTGGTGGAGGCGATGGATATCCTTCTTGAGGAGGTGGCGGTGGTGGTGTAGGCGATGGTTGCCTTTCTGAAGGTGGTGGTGGAAGAGGCGGTTGTATAAGTGGGGGATATCCCCGCAAACTGCAAACAATACAGGGGTGGCAAGCCCCGGGTCTGCGTCTGCAAAGACATCCAGCGCAAATTGTCCAACTTGCTTCAGGATTCATTGTTAATTGATCGTGTTGCATTTCAACATGCCAAACGATAATGTTAATCAGTGTGAGAACCCCGGTTCCGCTGCATAAAACGCATTTTTAATAAAACCATAATACAATTTTTTACGGCTTGCACCCAATTTTTATATTTTGCTAGCATTTATTTTTCCCCGTTATCATTGATGATTTATCACATTTCGCGAATTCACGCAGCTTGCTGCTAGGACGTCCTTGAACGCAGAGAAGCGACGGGTGGATGACGTCACCTACTAGGAGGGCGGGGGTCGAGCCGTTCTGACCCTGGATTTGATTTTTCTACCCCCGGGCTCTTCCACCCCTAGGCCCTTTTGGCTTTTCGATCAATACATAGCAGTTTACAAGTACCCCGTCTGAGATCTTCCAACCTTTACATCATAGTGCCGTTTTGGGCACCCACCCTCACCCGTTATGGCCTTTTGGGGGTGACAAGATAGGGTGGGCACAGGTAAACCCCGCAGCTAATTGATTGGGGCACAGGTGAAAGAGTGCCTACCTATGACAAGATAGGATGAGCAATGACAAGATAGAAGGATGAGCACAGATGTGCAAATCCAATTAAGCCGGCCCTCTAGAAAAATCCACGTCTGGACTCAGTGATGGGCAGGTGAGAAAAGTGATTTTAGACCCCCCATGTAAACCTTTGCCGGAACCCTGCTGTCGGCAACCTGCTGCTGCTATTGCTGTTGCTGCTACTATTGCTGTTGCTGCTGCTATTGCTGTTGCTGCTGCTATCATTTGTTTTTTTATTTTAAACCATCCAGAAAGTTTTTTGTATTTTTATTGCTTAGGAGCGGGTCAAGTACAAGTTTTTATTTTAAATTCGTGACGTACGCGACGGGCGCTTTCATTTGAGTACCATGAAAGCCTTTTTTGCAACACCGGAAGTCGCTCTTCCGGTCGCCATTTTTGATTTTGGGATAAAGATTACCACTTCCGGTCGCCATTTTGAAGTTATTTTTGACACACCCTGTATATACAAAGTCTTTTGACCACCCTGTATATATGCTCGTTTGCTTGCCTATCTTGGGCCACGCGACCGAAGTGAAGTTGGATAAAAGTGATTTTAGACCCCTGTGTAAATTTTTATGGGATTTTGACCCAGAATCGGTGTTGCTTCTCTACTTGTTTTATCCTTGTTCTGTTTGTTCCTGATATTCTCTACTGCTTTGCTCCGGACTAGTAGTGTCCTCTCTCTCAGTTCTACTGAGTCTGGATGTTATACCTCAATTTGTAGTTTGGCCTCTGTGGGTAGTACTGGTTCTCTGCCAAATACTAGCATGAAAGGGGTATACCGTGACGTATCCTGACGTGCTTTATTATTCGCAAACGTGACGTGGGGTAGATACAAATCCCAGTCAGTTTGTTCCGTACCAGTAAACATACTGAGCATATTGGGTAGTGTTTTATTGAACCTCTCTGTTAATCCATTACATTGCGGATAATAACTAGTTGTAAACTGACTAGTTACGCCCATTATTCTGCACAACTCGGTGACCAGTTCTGACTGATTTAGCGACATGTGGAGCCCGCTGATATGCTAGGGTTCTCGTTTCCACATAACGTGTAGCATAATTTGTAGCTACTATCATACAAGTTTTCATACCCTTGGTAACTCTGAACGGACCTAAAATGTCGATTCCAACTTTTTGAAAAGGTTGTCCCACAGCAATCAGCTGTAGCAAACCAGCTGGTCTTAAGTCGGAACGTCCTTTTCTGGCCTGACAGTCTGGACACCTTTTTACAAATTTCTCCACATTCCCCTGCAATCCGTCCCAATAATATCTGTTTTTGATTTGATTTAGCGTTATAGTGAGACCCAAATGACCCGCCAAAGTTTCACAGTGGTGGGAGTACATTATTTCTCCTACTAAGGATCTCGGGATAGCGAGTAAATCATCGTTACCATTGATGATTGTATTTGCCTTATATAAGACATTCTCTATCATCTTAAACAACTTGGCTCTTCTGCTCAAAGCTACGTTTACTTTGGGGTTGTCCGTGTCCTCGATGGCTATGATCAATTAATTCAACCTGTCGTCTTCGCGTTGTTTCTCTGCTAGATCGTCACCGATCATCAAAAATTTGGGGATTTCATTGGCCTCTGTTTTGTCGTTTTCGACTGGATAATGCATCGTCATCTCCGTGTATCTTACCATGCTTGTGGTTGATGGTGTAGTCATATTCGGCTAATTTGATAGCTAAACGTTTAGTGGGATTCTTGACCCTTTTTAAATAACAGATGGCGCTGTGGTCAGTGATAATCTTGACCGGCCTTCCGTATATCAAATGACGTAAATACCCTAAACTCCAGACAACACCTAAAACCTCCAATTTTGAAATAGAGTAATTCTTCTCAGCTTTGGTTAGGCTCCGAGACACATACGCTATGGGGTGCAACATCCCCTTAATTTCCTGTAACAGTACTGCCCCTAAACTTATCATAGAAGCATCTACCCTCAGTTCTGTACCTAACTTGGGGTTAAAATAAGCCAACAATGGTGCATTCGTAAGTTTCTCTTTGAGAATCTTAAAAGCGTTCTGTTGTACTTCTTCCCATCGGAAAGGAAGGTTTTTTCGTGTTGCCTCGTATAGTGGCCTTGCTATATTGGAAAAGTTATTTATAAATTTCCGGTAATAATTACAAAGTCCAACAAAACTTTGTATCCCTTTTACATTCTTGGGAACTGGAAAGTCTGAAATTGCTCTCAATTTATCCTGATCAGGAGCGAGACCTTTTTCATTGACTAGATGCCCTAAAATTTTTATCTCTTTTTGGCATACGAGCACTTAGATGATTTCAACGTCAAGCCGGTCTCTCTCAAGCGCTGGAAAGCGTGCTCCAACCTGATTAAATGATCATCGAAGGTGACTGAATGAATTATAATGACATCCAAATAAGTCAGAAGTTTGACCCATTTTAATCCTCTGAAAACCTTGTCAGCTAGTAACTGAAACGTAGCAGGTGCATTGCACAGACCAAATGCCAATTTATTAAATTCAAAACTACCACCACCATTTACGACAAAACTGGTGTACTTTCGACATTCTGCTTTGGTGCCAACCGGCCAGTAACCGCTAAACAAATCTAAACTAGAAAAATATTTTGCACCCCCAACATAAGACAGAATATCGTCTATGTTAGGTAAGGGGTAGCAATCCTTTTTTGTGACGCTGTTCAATAGGCGATAGTCGACGCAAAATTGTTTGCGTTTTGCCATCCCTTTTTTTTAACTAATACCACAGGTGAAGCTTATGGACTAGCGCTAGGTCGAATGACATTATTCTGTAGCATGTCATTGATCTGTTCATCAATTATTTCACGTTTGGCTTAGAATACTCTGTATGGCCTTGATTTAATTGACATCGCATCACCAACATCGATGGTGTGTTCCACGAGGGTTGTGTAACCCATGCTGGCTGTGTCTGACGCAAACACATCATGATATTCGTCTAGAAGACGCTCTAACGCCCTTTGTTTGTCAAATGATAGCGTTGTTTCGATATCATGTGATTCATCGGCGTTGGTAGGGGATACCGAATAACAGGGCAGTTTGTTTGCGGTGACTCTATCAAGAGAACCTAGCACCGTACCTGCCATTATTCGGTAAGGAGTCGCCTTGATATTTCGTACCATGACGCATAACTAATCATCTATGACAACTGGATCACTTGTGACTTCCAACCCTTGTTTAATCAAAAAATATAAATTAGGGTTAAACCTAAAAGATTCTAAAATAGGCACAAGATTTTATTAATACTACTATTAATGTCTATTTTTTTGTAGGCTCCTATGTCGCCCCCTGTATGAACTTTTACTTTTGCGGTTTAGACTTTCTCCTCTAGAGTAAAAAGTTTGTTATGACTTGCCTGCTTTAAAAATGGATCTTCCTTATGACGGTTCTTAGCAGTGAAAGAAATGGTACGTAGGAAAAAATTGAATACGGCTGTGTTTTTTATTAAAAAGCTAACACCCAAAATTATAGGATGCGGCAACTCTTTCAAGATAAAAGCCAAAAATGTAAAATTAGTGTGCATTAGTTTGATAGTGACCATAACCTTACCCAATATAGGTACGGTTAAGCCACCAGCTGTTTTTACAAATGCAATTTCAAAAGGTTTAATTACGTCACGTAAATAGATATAAAATGCCGCCGGAAGTCGGATTTCTTATGGGATTTTACATGCACTTCCGGCGGATGTAAAAATTAGCTAGTTTTTCGTACTGCGTATGCTTGGTGTTGAAGTTGATCAAGTTGATCGTAAGATGGCAGCATGTGTATTATGTACAGTATGATCGAGAAGGGCGGTAAATTCAAATTTTGCTTACTCGTGTTCGATAAATGAAATTCAAGATGGCCGCTTATTTGTGCGGGCGGGAATTTCAAACTGAGTGCCAAAAGGGCCATATAAAAATTCCAACATGGCGACCAGAAGTCGAGTTATGATTTTGGTCAAATCAAAAATGGCGACTTCCGGTCCATCGTCCGGTTTTTTGAAAGGGGCCTTCCAGGTATTCAAATGAAAGCTCTCGATGCGTACGTCACGAAACTGAAATAAAAATGGACACTTAACCTGCTCGCGGACGAGAAAATATCGAAAAACCATTTGGACACTTCCAAACGAATAAATAAATATTAAAATGTACATAAGTTAACAATGTGAATGGAAACTAATGGATAATAATTCAATTGTGACCCTTAATAAACTAAAAATTTTCCAATAAGACACTAAACAAATAGAAAAGTAATAGGATTATTATTCGATTATGAACCTTAATAAATTTATACTCGTACCATCTATGTTTAATGTTTGAAAGTATGTTATTTGTAAGATATGCAACCCAACGTACATGTATTTGTGTAGTGTTGGTGGTCTATAGTCACATCCAGATGTTGTACATGCAACCATAGTTGTGTGTTTGTGTGTGTGTTTAGTTGCTTACCTACTATACTTTATTACGTTGACCGAGTATTGAAACGCGGTAGCCTGATGCCGTTACGTCATCGTCGGTGCCACACCTTTGTTTTGACGTTTTCAAGAACGTCTTGAACAAATGATGATGTAATAATTAATAAAAATAATCAATCAAACACATTTCATAGTGTTGGGGGGGGGGGGGGGGGAGGTCTATATAATGAAATGTTAACATCCATGTTCTTTAGTATTAAGAAAAATATAAAAATGGATAGTGTTATTAAGAGAAGCGAAGAAGTTGATAATTTCTCTCTGTGTGATTTTGAAATTCAAATTAAAAAGGAACATAGTTTAGTCAATGCTGTAAAATACTATTTAAATAAAAATAAAACAATTGGTATTTCTGTTGGATTGAGCCCATTACGTGGATTTTACCCTGCAATATTGTTGCAAACATCCAAAGATAAAATTTCCTTAACGGATGTAGAATGGAAGTGCTTCTTGCGACACAAAGAGGAAATAATTGAATACTTTACATGTGCAAAAATTCCAAAATTGCGGAAACGAAAAAGACATCTATGTGAATGTTGCAACAAAAAAAAAGAACCTATCAACGATGATGAATCCGAAGAAATAAAAAAAGTAATAATTTTATTTGATAAGTGTAATCTCAGATTCGACGCAGTTGGTAAAACCAAAATACAAAAAGCCGTTTTTATAGAAAAATATGATGGAAAAATAGATTTGAATCAGAACAGCTTTTTTGCTTTAATTGAAATTATCGACCTGATAGAGTTCCGGTTAAATCGATTGGGTGTGTTGAAATTTTTTGATTATTATAACTCAACACTTAATGAAATAGTACAGTATGTTGGCGTTAGTGAACTAAGAGAAGTCATCTTAAAACACATTGCTTTGAAGCCGCCCATGTACTCCGAAAATATTGAGTGTCTACTTGAAGCTGTAACGTATCAAACTGAAAAAATTGTGTCAGACTTACAATCTTGTTTGCGAGTTAGGTGCAGCATTTGAAAATAATACCATGGGTGATAACGGAGTATTGTGTCAAGATTGAAAAAATAAATACAACGGCTATGGAACGAGAAGAGATGTGTTTGGAAGACTTAGAAAACTGTATTTATGAAGGAATGAGTGACATTGAAGCAAAATTATTTTCAAACGTGAACAAAGCAATCGAACAATATCACAATCGTCATTTGGATGTTGAATTTGTGAAATATCTACCAAAGAAATATTTATGTTCGCTTTATGGATTGGAATTAGAGCGACTTTGGAACTTTCTACCAGCTAAATGTAGAACTACAACATATTTCCAAAGAAAACTCCCGTGCCACAAACATTATAACCTTTCTACCGATCGGTGTCATATAGATGGACCACCACCACCTGTAGAGAATTGTAGTCGATGTAAAAAAATCAAAAATGTTTAAAATACAAAATTTTGTGTTGTTGGCATCATTGGTGAATCATACTATCTTTGTGACGCATCCAAAAAATACCAGAGAATGTTTTATTACTATCGATTCGAACAATACGTTTAATGAAACTTGGCCCGATCAATGGATGAGGATGAATATGGACAATACAACACAACCTAAAACGTGTAGCATACGCGTAAATAAATTAGATGTAACACAATTCAATGTAAAGATACGCTACTTCAATAAAAATATGTCCTATTTCCTCGATGGCAAAAAATTGTGTTAAGAGATGTTAACTTACAAAATGCTTACATTGTAATATATCTATTAAGTATGTTTTTATCATTATTTCTAGTTTTATTACTAATTTTCCTTTATTTGTATGTGAAAAAAAACATTTTAAATATGATTAATGTTGATATGTGATTATATAAAAAAACTATTGAAAATATATTAATTTAAATGTTATCAGTTCTTTATCACCATGTGAAATTATAAAATAAATATTAGTTTGTCTGTGAATATAAGAACTTTTATTTTTCTTGCCTCAACTTTCTCATAAAAAAATTAATTAGAAAAAGTGGTTTCCTTTGTGACGATAAAGAAATGTGATTTCAACAGAAAATTGGCTTAAGCATGAGTAATAGGAAAAAAATTAATTAATAAATGATTTCTTTATGCTGATAAGAAAATGCGGTTTCCACCGTATAAGAGGTTTGGTAAGTAATAAAAACAAACACATAATGTCTATGTCCTTTGACGAATCGGGTGATGAACTATTGAGTCAGTTCATAACACCCACTTAAAAAAAAGAAAAAGCACTACCTGAGCGCCCAGTGAAAAAAGTGAAATCATTAAAAAGGAAGAAGCCGATGGTGGTTGTCAGTGATAGTGACAGTGAAGAAGAATTTGAGAAACCGGTGATTAAAAAAAAAATATTTACGGGCACTATTGATGTCGTAAATATATTAAATAATTTGGAGGGCTCAGACTTGTCTATAATCCCGCTTCGTGATTTGAAACAGGAAAAATTATATGCTGTTAACTGTTTTAAATATATGCAGACTAAGAATGGTCAGAAGTTGGTGGCTGAACTAAAAGGGGGTAAAACAGTCTTTCTCCTTGAGAGATATAGTCAACGGTTCACCGATGATAACGATCTTGATGTAATCAACGCATCACAAGTGGGATTATCTTACAAAGGATTGAAGAAGTTGTCTGGCGGCAGAAGTTGCCACGACAATGAATTTGTCAAATTACCCTAATAAACTAATTGAAATAATAATAATAAAAATAAAATGGAAACCGATAACCATAGTGATAATATGTTAAATGAAATAAAACTGCTAAAACGACGAATAAATACAAGTGATAGAAATGTTTTACAAAAGTGTCTCAAACTAATAAAAATTAAAATCAAAATGATAAATAAATGTATAAACATTACAAGATCATCCAACATACAGAAGCAACAGACATCTCATCTTGCCTCGTTGTTGACTTTAAAAACGGCATGTGGCACAAAATTAAAAAATAACATTCAAAATCGTGTGGGAACGGGTCTACGGTCTCTTAAAAAAATAAACTATAGTGAAACGGGTAAAAGAAAGGAAAGGAAAAACGTGTAATATGGAATGAGGTAATTATAAATATATATATATATATATATATATATATATTTTATAATTATTTATTTTTGCTTTCTGTGTGTTTAGTTAAAATCTGCATTTTTAAATAAGATTCAAACTGGTGTTGTCATCAATGTCAACCATACCGATCCGAAGTTGTTCTTGGAAGATGCTTCAGTTTTGATCATTAATAGAATCAACAATTTGTTAAAGACGCGCAATTGCTTTAAGTTAAACCTGTCTTTTTGTGGCCAATTTATTCAACCGTCGTCTGAAGAAATGGAATTCATAAGAGTGATCACAAAAAACAAAACGTTTCTAACGACAACACCAGTTGGGAATTTTTTAAAAGAAATGAAGAATAAAATTTTAACAAAGGTATGTACACACACTCGCGCAATTTTTGTTTTTTTAATTCTAAATATTTTTCAGCTAGAAGAATTTCAAGAAAGAAAAAGCGGGTGGGCTTTATTATCGATCGAGAATGTGGTCGTATCGTTCGCAAAGTATTGTCCATTGAACGCCAGTTCGCCTTCATTTCATTCATGCAGCTTCCACCTGAATTGGCCAAAAAGAAATCCATATTAAACATCAAAAATGCGGATAATAAATGTTTCGGATGGAGCGTCATTGCGTCACTTTATCCTTGTTCCCAAGGTAATGATCCCACATGCACCGACTTTTACCCACAAAATATGTATGAAGTATTTAATTTAAAAGGAATAGACTTTCCAATGAAACTTTGCAATTTACGTAAATTTGAAAATCAAAACAAATCAATTTCATTAAATGTCTATTCCTTTGAAAAAGATACTGATTGTGATGATGAATATTCAATATATCCAATTTATTAATCTAATAATTGTAATAAGTCTGTCATCAATTTAGTATACATGTATAGTTATCATATAAATTCTGGCGGGCACTTTTGTCTTATAACAGATTTAGCTAAATTATGTTGCAAACAAATATCCAAACATAAACACAAATTACATATATGCAATAGATGTCTGAATTATTTTAATTCCAATGAAAAATTAAATGTACATTCTATCGATTGTTGTAATACTGATGCCGTTAAAATTGTTTTACCCGAAAAGGGATCTGTCGTTAAATTCACTAATTATAGGGCAACAATGAAACTACCTTTTACAATATACGCTGATTTTGAAGCCATTACTAAGCCCGTATCATCATGCATTAACAATCCAAGTATATCGTTTACAGATAAATACCAACACCATGTTCCGTTTAGCGTAGGGTATTTACGTGTTTGTTTATATAATAATAATTTGAACCATTTTAATTTGTTTTGCGGTGAATCACCCGAAAAATGGTTTGTTAAACAATTAATAAACGAATGTAATGAGATTTCAAATTATATTAATAAACACGGAAATAAGCCAATGAAACCTTTGACGATATCAGAAAAGATTAAACATGACACGTGCGATAGTTGCGGATTATGTAGTTATGTATTTGACGAGTCCAATATAAAAGTTGCACATCATTGCCATTTTACAGGCAATTACATAGATACAATTTGCAATAACTGCAATTTACAATGTAAAACAAAACCTATATTGCCGGTGGTCATACACAATCTATCTCGATACGATGCTCATTTTTTTATTGAAGATCTATTAAGTATTGATAACCAGCCTGTGAATATTATACCGTCAACAAATGAAACTTATATATCGTTCACAAAAGAGGTGAATAATATCCAATTACGTTATATCGACTCTTTTCGCTTTATGCCTTCTTTATTAGAAAAACTAGTAAATAATTTATCAGATGAACAGATGTCACACACAAAATCAGCTTTTCCCAATAACGATAATTTCATATTGGTGAAAAGAAAAGGGATATTTCCCTACGATTACATAAGTGAAACTGATAGGTTACTTGAAACCAAGTTACCATCATTAGAGTGTTTTTTTAATCAATTAAATGGTTGTGATGTAAGTGAAGAGGATTACGCACATGCTGATATAGTCTGGAAACAATTTAAATGTAATACATTGGGCGATTACGCAGACTTATATTTAAAAACTAATGTGTATTTATTGTCCGATGGGTTTGAAAATTATCGTAATCTCACTTTGAAAACGTATAAATTAGACGCGTGTGCATTTTTTACCGCCCCAGGTTTGGCGTTTTCCGCCGCATTGTTAGTGTCAAAGGTACAATTGCAATTATTAACCGACATCGATATGGTACTCTTTTTTGAGAAGGGATTGCGTGGTGGTATATGTCAAGTAAGTAAAAAATACGCAGTATCAAATTCGCCATATAGCAAAAATTATGACCCGAAGCGAAATACGTTAGAGATTTTATACCTGAACGCAAACGGGTTGTATGCTTTTGCAATGACATTGAGCTTGCCATATGGGAATTTTCGGTGGATTGAAAATTTAGATTTGTTAAAATCACAAATATTGGGCGGTTCTGTATCTACAATATATGGTGACGAATTGGATAAATCTTGTATGTTAGAATGCGATATAGACTATCCTATCGAATATCATGATGTTCACATTTATTTCCCGTTTTGTCCCGAGCATCGATCACATTCGGATGAAAAATCAAACGTAAAATTAATGTTAACTTTAACGAATAAGAAAAGTTACGTTCTTCATCTAAACGTATTATTACAATGTATGAAACACTGGCTTGTTTTAAAAAAAATTAATCGTGCCATCGAATTTTCCCATAGTAAATGGCAAAAGACATTTATCGATCTCAATGCGGATCTACGTGCTAAAGCCACTATTAATTTTGATAAACAACAATACAAAGACATTTCAAATTTGTCGTTTGGTAAAATGATGGAGTCGGTAAGAAAATACAGGCACATTCGGTTAGTTAATAATTGGAAAAGTGCAAAGAAATTGATAGCCAAACCAAATTTTAAATCATTCACTATCTTTAATAATAACCTTGTAGCCGTAGAAATGAATAAGACCAGTATAAAATATGATAAGGCACTCTACGTGGGTGCATGTATATTGGACTTGTCAAAAACTGTACTGTACAGTTTTATATACGACTATTTAAAAACTAAAGTGGAGCCACATTTTAAAGTCGAAATTTGCTATAGCGACACTGATAGTCTTATCGCAACATTCGAACCTCTCGACGGCGTACAAACTTATAAAAGCATATATGATATCATGCGAAGAGATGCAAATTTAATATTTGACACATCCGATTATATAATTGATAATAAGTTTGATATACCTCTAGTAAACAAAAAAGTTTTAGGAAAATTTAAGGAAGAACTTGCGGAAAAAATTATTTTTGAATATGTAGGAATTCGGGCAAAAGTGTATGCTATTCGCGCTGACGGCGATAAAATAAACGAGTACAATTGTAAAAAAAGCATAAAGGTATTCCAAAACAAAGCGTTAACAAATTGACTTTTGAAAATTATAAAAATTCTATTTTTAATGACACATCAATACACACAATGTTTAAAACAATTCGATCACAAAACCATACATTATATTCATTTACACAAAACAAAAGTGCCCTTATTAACTTTGACGACAAACGAAAACAATTAGATAGAATAAACTTGGTGCCGTGGGGTCATTATTCCCTCTCTCCCCCACTAAACGATTAATATTTCTATTATATATTTTATTTCATTATTATTATTGTTATCGGTTATCTATTAATATTACAATTAATGTATTTTTTGGTAATGTTAACATACTTCTAATATAAAAAAACTAATTTGTTTATAATTATTTCTTGTGTGTTTTTTATAGGGTAGTGTAAAGAAAAAAATAAATGTTTATTTTTATTTTTTTTTTTATTTAATACAAATATTCACTCAACATTTTAACATTTTCTTTAGCACAGACGCTATTGGAAATAATATGATTAAAACAGTTATGACTAACAATTTCTGAGTGAGAGAGGTCGTCTATCTCAATTTCTAAATTAACAACATTTTTATTATGAAATAAATTTTCAATTAAATATTTTTGTTGATGACCTTTAACATAAATGTGATCGCACTCGTCGAGATGTGATTTTAGAATGTTTTCACAATTGTGTGACGGTAAGTAGCCGCTGCTGTATCGAAGACTGTGATGATGACTCTCTAAATATCGAATTTGGGTTTTTTCGTCATAACTGAGTTTTTTGAATGGCCGTTCGGACTTAAATAGGTAAACATGGAAGTCTTTGCCTTGACAGTTATACATAACTCCTTCGGGACGAGACGATCTTGAAGATAAAAGCCTTGTACGTCAACAACACCGATCGGATTGAAGCGATGTTCCATTTTTCGACGATGTTCAAGTGTAAGTATAGGTCCTAATACTGTAGAAGTCTGTTTTATTCTTCTTTCAAAACAAATTCAATTTCGTGCCAATATCATCCACTTAATTCCACTTCGATCGCTGCTCTTAACATCACCAATATAAAATATATGCGACGGTTCAATACTGTTGAATCGGATCCGCTTCATTCAGAAAAAAATACTTCAAGAGGGTGGAATGTCAAATGCTTCCGGATCGTAAATTAATAACGATTGGCAAATAGGACAACGGAACACCTTTGACTTACTCGACGAAATGCAATACGGTATGCACGGGAGGCAACTGTAATTGTACATATTATATTGCAAACTATTTTTCTTTTTAAATAAAAAAACTTACCATAATATACATGCTAATGCAGCCAATAAATGTGTTTTAAAAGTTGTTTCTCTTATTAGGACGGGTTTGACCAATTGTTTGCAGTGTCGACAAATTTTACATGCGTACCCCATTAGGTTTAAGAATAAACTGAGCAATTGAATACTACAATCGACAATTACAGCAACTAATTACCCCTCTCTTCCTCATCTACCGCTTCTAAATTATCCATATTGAAGTACGATACACTGGATGTTAGATTATTTAAAATATTTTTTAAATCATTTAATATTCCTTCATTTGGGCACGAAATACCAAACATTTTTATATTAATTTTTCCAACTTGCACAAGTGATTCTGAGTATTCATCGTACTCATCAAAAAGATTTTTTTTGAAAAAAAACAAATGCCCGTTTAAATGTTTATATGATGAGTCAATAGTTGTGGGTAATCCGGAAAAATGTTCATCAATTCTCCCAAAAGATTGCAATTGAAATGAGCATTCATTGATCAACGCATACGTATTATCGGTATAGAAAACCAGCGTTTTACCCGTATGGGTATGAATCATAGTAGTAATATTATAGTCCCCTCTTTTGAGAGTAGTATCGGGCATGGTATGCATTAATTTTAAAGATGGAAATAAAAATGTAAATATTTTATTGTCGATAATCATGACAATTTCACCATTTGGTCTTTGATATATTGCTTTAATTTTCGTAAATTCTTTTGTTATAAATGATAACCAATCTGTAATTAACAACGGCTTAGCGTTAAACTTGTATGAATTCAGTTTTTTTATCCATACCCATTGTTTATAGAAAACATAAAGTTTTTTGTTTAGTATAAAAAGTTTGTTTATTTTATTTTTTAAAGTACACAAATCGGGATAATTTTCTCTAATATTTTCAAGCTTCGATATTGGTTCTTTTTCTGCAGTTGTAATATTAGTTGTTGATATTGTTGTTACTATTGCTGCTGTTGTAGAAGTTGATACGGTTGAAATTTTTTTTTCGTAAAGTGATTGAATTGCGTTAATATCATCTTGTTGGAGATTTATTGAATCATTTCCGGTAATATATGGAAACCTTATTGAAGATGGAACATCGCTATGTTCAATACCGAGAGCGTGTTCAATTTCATGAATCAATGTACGATAAAACGAAGTTTTTTTATTAGGTATGTTATCATCAGGATTTGAATAATCCCAATCTTCATCTTTGTCAAAATGAATTTCGGTCACATTACCATGCGGGTAGAATGCATGTGCTAGAACATTACCTTTTCCGTCAAAATCAAAACCGCAAAGACCTTTAGACGATCTATAAAAAGTGTGCTTTTCAGATGCAAACTTAATGACTATGTTGGGATTTATAAATGATTTATTAAATTTTAATGTTGTGTGTTCACCCCATGCAGCAAATGACTTTAAGGTTAATTCGATTTGAATAGGGGATGCTTTGTAAAAGTGCCAGTTAAGAGTGTCCTTGTTCTGAAATTTATTTATATTGTGTAATGCAAAATTACTAACAAAATCTTGATTTCCACATCTCGTTGTCTTCATGAGATTCAAAGTTTCATTGTTTAGTTTTCCATCTACTGGTAGATTGTATTTTTCTTGAAATGATATAATACCTGCAGTGATAGTATCATTATCGTATAATATTAATGAGTCACCGTTATTATGTTTAATATAACCATATTGCGATAAATAACTAATGGCGCGGTCTTTATCGCAACAACACAAAACCACATTTACAGTAATCAATAAGTACGCAAGCGTCTTCATGGTTCGGATTACAATCCAACACTAATTTGAGTAGATTTATTTTATTAATAATATATAAAATTATACATATATTTTACAAACTATTATAACATGTTTTTTATCCAACTATTGTGCGAGTTATCAAAGCACAACCACTTAACGTATAGTTTTCCATTTTTACGTCGTAAGATTTTCTCCACTAAATGTATGTCGAGATGTTTTACCTTTTGAAGTTCTTGCTCGTAGAAACAACCTTTTATCGGATGTTCCTTGCCATCTTGGAGCATATATGTGATTGGATTAGTTATGTTGACTTTGATAATTTTAAATATTTCGGCTGTCCAATTTGGTGTTTACTATCTACTACCATTTACCTTTCGTATTTTTAATCTATTAACCTTTACATTTTAATTTATAAGTTAAATTAAAAACATGATAATATTATTAATATATTTATTTTAAATAATCACTTACATTTAAATTACAAAACAATATTTTTTTTATATATTTTTATTATCTGAGATTAATAATAATAATAATAATAATTAACATTTAACAGGAAACGAAATGACTCATATTTGATATTATTTTACGTTTACTATAAAACTAGTCATATCTACTACTACTATTCACCTTTTGTATTCTTAATCTATTTACCTTTTTATTTTTATTTATAGGTTAAATAAAACATGATAATCTCATATAATATTATTAATATAGTATTTATTTTAAAATAATCACATACATTTAGATTACAAACTATATATTTATTATATATATATATATATATATATATATATATCTATCTGTTGGGGAGCATATCGCGGCCGGGCTTGTATGGGAGCTTGTGGCGCATGCACACGGCAGACCGCCCGCCGGGTTTTACGGTCTGTAAATAAGAAAAGGTCTCCATTATATTGCTTTAATGGCACAAACTAGACATAATTATTTATTTTTATTATTATTTCGTTTTACAAAATATTATTTCTTCCTTAATCAAATTTGTTTGTGATTGCAGTTAAATTTAAATGTCAAAATATTAATTATCATTTTATAAAGATGAATTTTAAAGATTCTCGTTATTAACTTACGGATATAATTAAAATTAGTAACATCTTTATTTAAAAAAAGTAAAATAACAATACTGTTTCCAACTTGATTAAATAAATAGATTAACTAAATCAATCAACAACAACTTTATTTGTGTGTTAAATCATTTTTGTATTTAGTGTATTTTTCATTGCATTTTACAGTTTGGTCTATAAATAAGAAAAGGTCTCTATTGTATGCTTTAATAGCACAAGCTTGACAGTGTAGTTGTTCTACAGAATATTATTGCTTGCCTAAATTTTTTTTTGTAGTTACACTTAAATTTAGATGCAACATATCATAACAGATTTCTTAAAAACAAATGGATTTTAGAAGTTTGTTTAAAGACTAACAGATGTAATTATTATTTAGTAAAATATTTATTTCAAAAACTGAGATATTAATGGGTTTTACAACTTGATTGAATATATAATCTAATTAATAGACATTAGCAATAACTTCAATTGTGTTTTAATATTATAAGTAATTACGTGAGAATACAATAGTTGTTTAGTAGTTTAGTAGTTGTTTACATGTTTAATTGTTTAATTGTTTAATGCACGTACTAATAGTCAGAGTGGATTCATAAATCCGAAATTCATTTTGCTGTTCTTTGATTAGCTCTAAGCCAATACACGGATATTGTGACGGCAACTTTAGTTGCATTGAGCCAATGTATTCCTCGCTTAATTCTTGGATCGAGTTGAAAACTATACAACCATCAATATGCAAATAACCTTGGGTGGTCCCAATTTTTAATTTCTGACTATTAATATGGGCATAAATGTTTAGTTATTTAGTTGTTGTTTAGTAGTTGTTCAGTAGTAGTTTAATAGTTGTTTAGAAATTGTTTAGTAGTTTTTCAATAGTTGTTCAGTAGTTGTTTAGTAGTTGTTGAGTAGTTGTTGAGTAATTCTTAACTAGTTGTTTGATAGTTGTTCAGTAGTTGTGTAGTAAATGTTTAGTAGTTTTTCAGTAATTGTTTATGAGTTGTTCAATAGCTGTTCAGTAGTTGCTTAGTAGTTGTTGTTCAGTAGCAGTTCAGTAATTGTTTAGTAGTTGTTTAGTAATTGTTTAGTTATTATGTAGGAGTTGTTTAGTAAATGTGTAGCAGTTGTTTAGTTTATGTGTAGTAGTTGTTCAGTAGTTGCTCAGTAGTTGTTCAATAGTTATATAGTAGTTGTTTAGTAATTGTGCAATAGTTTTTTAGTAGTTGTTCAGATGTTGTGTAGTAGTAATTCAGAAGTTGTTCAGTAGTTAATTAGTAGTTGCTTAATAGTTGTTTAGTAGTTGTTTAGTAAATGTTTAGTAGTTTTTCAGTAATTGTTTATGAGTTGTTCAATAGCTGTTCAGTAGTTGCTTAGTAGTTGTTGTTCAGTAGCAGTTCAGTAATTGTTTAGTAGTTGTTTAGTACTTGTTATTTAGTAGCTGTTGCTTAATAGTTGTACTGTAATTGCTTAATAGTTGTTTAGTAGATATTTAGAAATTGTTCAGTACTTTTTCAGTAGTTGTTTAGTAATTGTTCAGTAGTTGTTCAGTAGTTGTTTGGTAGTTGTTTAGTAGTTGTTCACTAATTCTTCAGTAGTTGTTCAGTAGTTGTTCAGTAGTTGTTTAGTAGTTGTTTAGTTGTTGTTTGGTAGTTGTTCAGTAGTTGTTTAATAGTTGTTTAGTAGTTGTTGTTTAGTTGTTGTTCAGTTGTTGTTCAGTAGTTGTTTAGTAGTTGTATTGTAGTTGTTTAGTAGTTGCTCAGTAGTTGTTCAGTAGTTGTACAGTAGTTGTTTAGTAGTTGTTGAGTAGTTGTTCAGTATTTGTTTGGTAGTTGTTTAGTGGTTGTTCAGTAGTTGTTCAGTAGTTGCTCAGTAATTGTTAAGTAGTTGTTTAACAGTTGTGTAGTAGTTTTTCAGTAGATGTTCAGTAGTTGTTGTACTCAACAATTGTTATTTAATAGATGTTAAGTAGTTGTTTAATAGTTGTTCAGTAGTTGTTTAGTAGTTGTTTAGTAGTTGTTTAGTAGTTGTTTAGTAGTTGTTTAGTAGTTTTTAGTAGTTGTTTAGTTAATGTGTAGTAGTTGTTTAGTTTATGTGTTTAATAATTGTTTAGTGTTTGTTTAGTAGTTGTTTAGTATTTGTTTAGTAGTTGATTAATAATTATTTAGTAGTTATTTAGTAGTTGTTTAGTAGTTGTTTAGTAGTTGTTTAGTAGTTGTTTAGTAGTTGTTTAGTAGTTGTTTAATAATTGTTTAGTAGTTGTTTAGTAGTTGTTTAGTAGTTGTTTGGTAGTTGTTTGGTAGTTGTTTAGTAGTTGTTTAGTAGTTGTTTAGTATTTGTTTAGTAGTTGTTTAATAATTATTTAGTAGTTATTTAGTAGTTGTTTAGTAGTTGTTTAGTAGTTGTTTTGTAGTTGTTTAGTAGTTGTTTAGTAGTTGTTTAGTAGTTGTTTAGTAGTTGTTTGGTAGTTGTTTAGTAGTTGTTTAGTAGTTGTTTCGTAGTTGTTTAGTAGTTGTTTAGTAGTTGTTTAGTAGTTGTTTAGTAGTTGTTTAGTAGTTGTTTAGTAGTTGTTTAGTAGTTGTTTAGTAGTTGTTTAGTAGTTGTTTAGTAGTTGTTTAGTAGTTGTTTAGTAGTTGTTTAGTAGTTGTTTGGTAGTTGTTTAGTAGTTGTTTAGTAGTTGTTTAGTAGTTGTTTAGTAGTTGTTTAGTAGTTGTTTAGTAGTTGTTTAGTAGTTGTTTAGTAGTTGTTTAGTAGTTGTTTAGTAGTTGTTTAGTAGTTGTTTAGTAGTTGTTTAGTAGTTGTTTAGTAGTTGTTTAGTAGTTGTTTAGTAGTTGTTTGGTAGTTGTTTAGTAGTTGTTTAGTAGTTGTTTAGTAGTTGTTTAGTAGTTGTTAATTAGTTGTTTAGTAGTTGTTCATAGTTGTTTAGTAGTTGTTTTTCAGTAGTTGTTTAGTTATTGTTTAGTAGTTGATCAGTTGATTTATTAAAATTGTTAATTTAGTTGTTTTTTTTCATATATAATTAAAAGAAATGTTACGGTTATTTATAAAGCCTGTTTTATTTATCTAACTTTGGAATTTATAGCAATAAATAGTTTTAAAAACATGATATAAAAAAATATCGTTTTTGAGTTCTCAAAAACCAAGTACTAAGTAACTAAGATATTAGATTCTGAAAGAAAACCATTTGAACAGGTTTTTGGGGAAATATAATTATTATTTGATAATTTGTATTCTATGTTGAATGTTCAGCCAACCTAATTATTTACATTACAGTAAATGTTTAATAAATATGCAATGTTTTATATTAACTATTGATAAAATATTTGAGAAAAAAAGTTGTCATTTAATAAAGTATAAAAACAAACTAAAAAATGACAAGCCATATGATTGAAGACAAATTATAATTTATAGCTCTACAATAATCTTTTTTTTTTTTAAACATTTTATTTTAATCTGATTATGTTTTCCCCACATTTTTTCTACTTCCTTAAGTCGGCTTTTGTTAGTCTAGCCAAATACTTATCGATTACCGTATTAGTAGCGGTTCCAATATTAATACTCAGTAAGGTTTAATAACATTAATCTTTTTGTATTATATTATTTGGCACCAGCAAAGTAAAACTAGATTATTCAGAAACGTCAGTCGTGTTGCACGTATTTTAGCGTTGAATGCACATTTTGAATTTTTGAGTTCAGATTTTGGTTATTCTTATTGTTATTGTTGTTATTATTGTTATTTTTTTTGTGATAAGTGATATTGTTATTATTTTTTCAAGTTTTGCTTTTAAAGTGACATTGTTAAGTGTTATAAAAGTTTTGGACAATGTCATCGAGAACGAAACACCTGTAAAACTGGCACATGCCGTGCAGAGGTAAGTTATTTTAATATTATTTATTTTGATATATTTTCAATTTGTTTTTAATATCATGTTTTTGGATCTGTTTAAGTTAAAATAAATCACTTCATTCTGATTTAAAAGTACTTGATTTGCATTTTTGTCATATTATTAATAATGATTCAATTTATATTTATTATTATGGATAATATTACAATTTCTGTATAACCAAGTATAATCATTCATTTATAACTTTTTTGACATTGTTTTTAGAAATCACAGATATTTTAATTTGCTACAATAATATTGCCAATACAAATGTTTTGATTTAGGATTTTTGTGTAGATCAAGTTATATAAATTGCTCTAAAAATAGCATTGAACCTTAAATATTGTTAATTTATATATTTAAACTGAATTATTTGTATCAATATACATTTGCCATTATAACCTAAAATGTTTATAATATAATTAGGTACTTGATTTATTTATAAATAGTTATAGTTAGGTTTGTTTATTAAAAAATATACAGACCGGTCTGTACATTAAATCAACAATTAGCAGATTACAGTATATTTTTAAAAAACATAATTATTATACTTGTACATCAAATATATGCAGATCATATCAAGCTTATTTTAATTCAGTTTTAAAATGTAAAATAACAATATTGAAGGTTTAAAGCTATTATTCGAGCAATTTATATAACTGAACTACACAAAAACTCTAAATTAAATCATTCGTGATGGCAATATTATTGTAGCAAATTAAAATATCTGTAATTTCTAAAAAAAGTTATATATAAATGGTTATATTTGGTTATACAGAAGTTGTAGTATTATTCATAATAATAAATTGAATCATTATTAATTACATGACAAAAATGCAAAAGAAGTACTTTTAAATCATATTGAAGTGATTTATTTTAACATAAACTGATCCAAAACTATGATATTAAAAACAAATACATATATCAAATAATATTAAAGTAACTTACCTCTGCACAGCATGTGCCAGTTTGAACAGGTGTTTCGTTATCGACGACATTGAATTCCAAAACTTTGCTAACTCTTAACAATATCACTTTAAAAACAAAAAATGTAACAACAATAACAATAGTAACAACAATAACAATATCACTTAAAAAAAATGTAACAATAATAATAATAAGAATAACCAAAAACTAAACTCAAAAAGTACATACAGCGCTAAAATACATACAACACGACTGAAGTTTCTGAATAATCGAGTTTTAATTTACTGGTGCCCAATAATATAATACAAAAGAATTAATTTTATTAAACATTACTGAGAATACCGCACTAATCCGGTAATCGATAACTATTTGGCTAGACTAACAAAAGCCGACTTATGAAAGTAGAAAAAATGTGGGGAAAACATAATCAGATTAAAATAAAATGTCTTTTTCAAGTAAAAAAGATTATTGTAGGGCTATAAATTATAATTTGTGTTCAATCTTCAATCATATGGCTTGTCATTTTTCAGTTTGTTTTTATACTTTATCAAATGACAAAATTTTTTCTCGAATCATTATCAATAATTAATATAAACCATTGCATAATTATTAAACATTTACTATACTCTAAATAATTAGGTTGGCTGAACATTCACCTTGGAATACAAATTATCAAATAATAATTTTATTTCCCCAAAAACGTATTCAAATTCTTCTCCTTTAAAATCTATTATCTTAATTTACTTAATTTTTGAGAATTTAAAAAAAGTTATTTTTTATAACATGTTTTTAGAACTAATTAATTCTATAAATTCTATAGTTAGTTAAATAAAACAGGCTTTATAAATAATAGTATCATTTTTTATTAATCTGTATAAAAAAACAACTAAATAAACAATTAATAAAACAACTGAACAACTACTAAACAACTATTTAACAACTACTAAACAATTACTGAATAACTGCTAAACAACTACTAAACAACTACTGAACAACTACTAAACAACTACTTAACAACTTTTGAACAACAACAACTAAACATCTACTAAACAGCTACTAAACAACTACTAAGCAACTATTGAACAACTACAAAACAACTACTAAACAACTACAAATTAACTACAAAACAACTACTAAACAACTACTAATTAACTACTAAACAACTACTAAACAACTACTAATCAACTACTAATCAACTACTAAACAACTACTAAACAACTGCTAATTAACTACTACACAATTACTAAACATCTACTAAACAACTACTAATTAACTACTACACAACTACTAAACATCTACTAAACAACTACTAAACAACTACAAAACAACTACTAAACAACTACTAATTAACTACTAAACTACTACTTAACAACTACAAAACAACTATTAAACAACTACTAAACAACTACTAAACAACTACTAAACAACTACTTAACAACAACTAAACAACTACTAAACAACTACTTAACAACTACTAAACAACTACTAAACAACTACTAAACAACTACTAAACAACTACTAAACAACTACTAAACAACTACTAAACAACTACTAAACAACTACTAAACAACTACTAAACAACTACTAAACAACTACTTAACAACTACTAAACAACTACTAAACAATTACTAAACAACTACTAAACAACTACTGTTGAACAACTTTGAAACAACTACTAAACAAGTAGTAAACAACTACTGATAAGCTATTGAACAACTATTAAAAAACTACTAAACACTTACTAAACAACTACAGGGAATTTATAAATGAATGGGATTATGTAATCACTTTAAATATGCCGCCTTTTTAAAATCGTCCACTATACTACATATGTTTTCATATGTTTGCTTGACAGCTGTCAAAGTTGATCTGTCAAAACAAATAGTTTAGTGAACAATTTAACAAAAGCGGCACATTTCAAGTGATTACATAATTCCATTCATTTATAAACTCCCTGTACTAAAAAACTACTAAACAGCTATTGAACAACTACTAAAAAACTACTAAACACTTACAAAACAACTACTATACAACTATTAGGCAACTACTAAACAACTATTAAACAACTACTAAATAACTACTGAACAAGAACTACTAAACAACTACTAAACATCTAATTAACAATTACTAAACAACTACTAAAAAACTACTGCACAATTACTAAACAACTACTAAACATCTACTAAACAATAACTAAACAATTATTTAACTACTACTAAACAACTATTAAGCAACTACTAAACTACTATTCAACGACTACTAGACATCTACTGAACAAGAACTACTTAACAACTACTAAAAAACTACTGCACAATTACTAAACAACTACTAAACAACTACTAAACAACTACTAAACAACTACTAAACAACTACTAAACAACTACTAAACAACTACTAAACAACTACTAAACAACTACTAAACAACTACTAATCAACTACTAAACAACTACTAAACAACTACTAAACAACTACTAAACAACTACTAAACAACTACTAAACTACTATTAAACAACTACTGAAAAACTACTGAACAATTACTAAACAAATATTAAACAACTACTAAACAATTATTGAACAACTCTTGAACAAGAACTACTAAACAAGAACTACTAAATAACTACTGAACAACTACTGAACAACTACTGAACAACTACTGAAAAACTACTGCACAGTAACTAAACAACTACTAAACAACTAATGAAAAACTACTGAAAAACTACTGAACAATTACTAAACAATTATTAAACAGCTACTTATCAACTATTTAACAACTTTTGGACAACTACTAACCAACTAATAAACAACATTTACTAAACTACTAAACTACTAAACTACTAAACTACTAAACTACTAAACTACTAAACTACTAAACTACTAAACTACTAAACTACTAAACTACTAAACTACTAAACTACTAAACTACTAAACTACTAAACTACTAAACTACTAAACTACTAAACTACTAAACTACTAAACTACTAAACTACTAAACTACTAAACTACTAAACTACTAAACTACTAAACTACTAAACTACTAAACTACTAAACTATTAAACTACTAAACTACTAAACTACTAAACTACTAAACTACTAAACTACTAAACTACTAAACTACTAAACTACTAAACTACTAAACTACTTAACTACTAAACTACTAAATTATTAAACTACTAAACTACTAAACTACTAAACTACTAAACTACTAAACTACTAAACTACTAAACTACTAAACTACTAAACTACTAAACTACTAAACTACTAAACTACTAAACTACTAAACTACTAAACTACTAAACTACTAAACTACTAAACTACTAAACTACTAAACTACTAAACTACTAAACTACTAAACTACTAAACTACTAAACTACTAAACTACTAAACTACTAAACTACTAAACTACTAAACTACTAAACTACTAAACTACTAAACTACTAAACTACTAAACTACTAAACTACTAAACTACTAAACTACTAAACTACTAAACTACTAAACTACTAAACTACTAAACTACTAAACTACTAAACTACTAAACTACTAAACTACTAAACTACTAAACTACTAAACTACTAAACTACTAAACTACTAAACTACTAAACTACTAAACTACTAAACTACTAAACTACTAAACTACTAAACTACTAAACTACTAAACTACTAAACTACTAAACTACTAAACTACTAAACTACTAAACTACTAAACTACTAAACTACTAAACTACTAAACTACTAAACTACTAAACTACTAAACTACTAAACTACTAAACTACTAAACTACTAAACTACTAAACTACTAAACTACTAAACTACTAAACTACTAAACTACCTAGTTATGTTATTAAAATTTTAGGTTATAATGGCAAATGTATATTGATACAAATAGTTTGAAATGTTTAAGCCTACAACATTTAAAATTTTACGTAAATAAATGGTTATTTTTTTATTATTGTACATTTAAATGCACTTTGTAATACAATGTTTAAACAATAAAAGTATACAAAATTCTTTACGTTATAAATTAATTTTTGAGCAACTTTTACTTATTTATTAATTATTATTTAAAACTTAATTATAAATTAAACAAAAATAAAATTGTCATGCATGAGTCAAGTGTATGAAATAAAAATTTTGTTTTGCACAAACTACTGAAAATGGCTATCTTTACATGAATCCTGATCATGTGAATTTTTTCAAATAATAAATTTTATGTGCAAAAGATACTCTAAAAATTTTAGGATGTGCCGTGCACTACGCTCCGAGATATCTTGCAATGTATCCACAGAAATACTTAAAATTTAAGCCTTTTTGGCAATTTTAAACGTATTTGGCAATTTTGTTGATTGCTGAAGTTTTCCAAATTTTATTAAGTGCTGATAATTTTTAAACTTAACAAACTACATCTGTTCTATTAAATTTACTTGCAATTGTATTATGAATAGTACGACTACGATTGTTACTAAATTTTCTATAAGTAAAAATATAAACAAAACTTATTTTTATTATTATTACATTTATTTAATTATGTACCGCAAAGTTTTTAAATTAATCAAAATTATTCTACTATAAAAATGGCTTAAGGTCGCATTTATTATAACAAAACATTTGTGGACAAAGAATTCGAATTGAAAAGACTTTCAACTGAAACAGCAAACACATTTATTATATTACAATAGAGTACGATGACAGATATATTGCAGCGAAACTCAACAAAAAATAATATAGGCAACGCAAACGTGGCTGCGAGATGCTTACTTAGAAGGAGAGTCATATGACGCCGGCCGCGACGTTACCTTTTGGCCGCTACATGCTCCCATCTAAGAGCATATCGGTTGTCATAAGCTCCCATTAATATATATATATATATATTCATTATCTGAGATAAATAATAATTTTCCTTGAAATATATTTATTGTTTAGAGAAAAACATCTATAGTTGTGCTTGTATTTAAAAAAAAAATCGCAAACGATGTTCGGGTTTTAGTATAGGTTCCAATATTATAGAAAGTTTATTTATTCTTCGTTGAAAACGTGTTTGATTGCAGGCTTCATTTATCCATTTAAAACCTATTCTATCTATTCACAATCTTCTTCAGGTAAATAGATAACGGTGATGGCTTCGCTGAAAGTAACTTTCTTCATCATACGAGTCTTCTAACTAATCCAGACTACACTGTCGTATAAAATGAGACAGTATGCTCTGGTGTTATCCACAAAATTATGATGACCCTCTATTTCAATTTTTAGGTCAACAGTAGACGACTTTATGCTCTCATCTTGTTTTGATACATCGTGTACGTATAGCATCCGAGTTTTAAATTCAGAATAGTTTAACATCGGTTGATTAAATTTACCGTAATAACTGTTTTGAAAGTTTGTATATGCATAATAACTTCCTGTGTATTCACCATTTAATACATCTTGATTTAACTTATCATACGGATAAGCTGCTGAATTTAAATACACAGTTAAATTTTTGATGGAACAATGATCGAAATGACTTGCGTTTTGATCTTTTTTTCCTATTTTATTCTCTTGAAATGCAACAATCACATATCGAGGTTTTTCTAGATGGTTTGAAGTTTTAACCAAACAAACATCCTTGTCGGTTTTTCTAAGAGCTGGTAGTTCATGTAATTCCCATCTGCGAAACGGCATCAAAATTGGAGAGTCTGTTTTGATGTTGGTTAACATATTTAATTTTATTTCATCACATAGATGAACGTGTTGTATACGCCATTCGATTTTGTCTATGTTAATTTTAGCATCTTTCGTACTCGTATAACAGTTTAAATCAGTTCTAGGCTCTATGCAAAATAAGTTCTTGTTTTACATTTACTAATACTTTGTTGTAATCTTCAGCAAATCCTAAAAGACACTTTAACGGTAAAATTGCGTAGAATCGCTGATTTGTATCAAAGTATGTTTTAATTCCAGAGTCTAACGATTCGCTCCATCCACTCATTTCCAAACTTCTCAGATCTTGCTTACTATACGAGAGATATCCTTTAATCGTTGAGGTAATTCCCACATCACGATTTTTATCGACTTCTACACCGTTAATTTTATAAACAATTTCTCCAAAGAAAAATGCAAATGCGTTGGTAGTCCACTTAAAATTGGCAGTCGTTTCGATATCGGTACTACCAGAAATGTACAAATAACTATTGCACGGTAAAGTGCAAACATCTTCTTGTTGTATTAAAATACTGATTTCATCGTTGTTGTTAAATGCTTGCGATCTTGGTTGATAACTGTGAAATTCCTCTTTCACAATGCTCTCATCTACACCAAATTTATCAAAAATGTTTAATTTATCCATTTTTCACTTTATATCCCAATGACAAAAGTTTTTTTGTTGTGAGTTGTTAACGCTTTAGATGACGATCGACGAGTGATTGTTTTGATATTGTCTCTTCTTTTATTAGTTGTTTCAAAACCATAAAACTGAATTCCCATTTCTCTAAAAAAGTTGTTACCCTTTCAGATAAACAACAATGAATGCTTGTTTTTAGAATTGTTCCTCTTTTTATTGGTTTTGGGTGTTATATAGAACTTCCAGTCTAACTAAAATGTTTTCTCCTCTAAAATTCACCGGTGATCCGTCTTGATCGATAATTTTGATGGTGATGTTATCGATGACGCGTGCATTTACTGGCAAATATAAAATATTACGCGGTTCAATGGTAATCGCATACCCCGGTTCGACGGAAGGTGAAAATTCATAAATTGTATGTGATAATTTATCACCATAAAACGCACCCGTCACGATGTTACACTCCAGTCTAATGCTAGTTACTTTTCTTATTTGAACGAGTAAATCAGACTCGTAAGAGACTTCTGCTTTTAAAATTTTCTTAGAAAATCCTAGTAACGTACCGATACTATCTGACTCCGAAAAATATATGTCGTACTTACATAAAATTTCACATTTTAATGTGCTATTATTCGGTTCTAAAGTGATTATTTCATCAGATTCTTTATCACTTAAGGTTGATCTCAATTTAAGAACAGAATGCAAATATGATGCAATGTTTGTAATTTCATAAGAACCTGTTGGTATCTCAATCACTTTGTTACCGTTATGTTTGTAGTAAAACTTGTTACAACCACTTTCTACATTTGGAATGGTGTAATACGTTTGAAAACCGATTAGACCCAAACAATAATTTTTGTTTGGATCTAATTTGATTGGTGGATAATAATTTACAGAGAGCACACTGTCTTTGCACTGCAGAGTAAACGTATGAGACATGACTGAATAGTAAACTGTGTAGTTTGCTTGTATTTATACTTTTAAAAATTTTAAACATAAATGTCCACAATTAAATGTATCGAAATTTTGATATCTGTCGTGATTATAAGTAATTTCACTACCTTGAAAATATTTTAAGAGTTCTTTGGGCGGATGAAGATCACCAAAACTGTCAAAGTATTTCACAAAATTTCCTCGTTTTTTGTATGCGACCCAATGCGTACCGTCTCTGATTGATTGATCTAGATTAACAATACCGGACTCATTTTTATATGACGATTGTGGTATACTATCTCGCATAAAAACCCCTCTGAAATATGGAACTTTTGCTTTGGTGACAAATATTTTTATATCCTTATCGGTTAGTGGACGTTGAGGTATTGAATTTAAAAGTTTTTTGAATTGTGCAAATAAAGACCTAAACCTTTTTTGTATGGTTTCAAATAAAGTCCTCTCCCGGTTTTACCGAGCGCGATGGCTTCCATTGTTTTATTGTGTCGTCGAGATTCTTCATATTTTTGTTGCGCATTTTTACCTGTTTTTACCGCATTAACAACAGCAGATGTACCACCTGCTAACGCTCCCAATGCGCTGAGACCTGCAAATAAGGGTATCAGCGGGAGGAATCCACCGACTTTAGGAATTGGAATTATTCGCGGAATGTGAATTCTAGCTTTTCCCCCAAAATCGCGTACGGCAAGTTTAGCCGCATTCAATGCAATATTTGAACCTTCTGTAACACCATTTTTCCGATTTATCATACTTTTAAACCGTTTCAGCGCATTTTTTGCTTTATGCACAATGCTCTTTTGAAATACAAGTTTTTTAACCGACACCTTCTTAGTTTTAACTTTTTTATTTTTACAAATTTTCTTTTTATTGTTGACTCGTTTTTTCGACGACACACCCATTCCTAATTTTCTTTTCATTTTTATAGCTCCGGTTACAATTAAAGAATCAAGTTTTTCTCCCCACGATGTGTCTGGGGATTTTACTCTTTCCCAAGCGTCGTCTTCTAACTGTTTGTCCGCTATATGTCTATCGCTCAGTTTTTTATGTTTCCAATATGCAATATCGTGTAGCTTACACGCCGCATCCAAACCGTTTATACCTGGGTCTCCTCTTTCCACTCGTTTTTTGACTTTAGTCCCTGGCCCACAAAATTGATATTTTTTTAAACCTCTCCAAATATGAAACTCAATAGGTAAATTATTTATAGCTCTATTGAACACACCTGCATTTGATAGAATCCTCATGAGATGATAACTATTTATAGAAAAAAATATTCAATATTTGTTTAGTACGATGAAAGTAGTTAAGCAGAAGAAATCGTTACCGATGGTAAACATTGATGAGTATGTCGGAGCGGGTTTATCGGATACACAACGTCACGGTGATTTATTACCGAATACGATAAGAGCTCTTATTTGCGGGCCATCTAATTGTGGGAAATCAAATGCTATGTTAAGTTTATTGTTTGATGAAAATGGAGTACGTTTTGAAAACATTTACGTTTACTCAAAATCGCTTTATCAACAAAAATATCGCCTGCTAGAAAAAATCATCAGGAGTATACCTGAAGTAAAATATTTTCCGTTTAAGGAAAACGAAGAAATTGTAAGCCCCGAAAATGCCAAACCTAATTCGGTTTTTATATTCGATGATGTGGCGTGCGACAGTCAAGAAAAAATAAGAGAATATTTTTGCATGGGAAGACATAACAACATCGACTCGTTTTATCTTTGTCAGACTTATACGCGAATACCCAAACATCTGATACGTGACAACGCAAATTTTATCGTGCTGTTCAAACAAGATGAAATGAATTTGAAACATGCGTTTGGAGATCATGTCAGTAGTGATATAAGTTTCGAGAAATTTAAAAAGGTTTGTTGACAATGTTGGAAGGAAAAATTCGGGTTTGTGGTGATAAATAAAGATTGCGACGTAAATAAGGGTCGATACCGTAAAGGGTTTGATCGCTATATAGTTATAAATAATTAGTTTGATGTTTATTTCATTGTAAACATTTGAACAAGAATGTCACAAGTTAATCTTAAACAACGACTGATTGACATCCGAAAAGCAATAAGAAATAAACTGTTTGCCATGAAAATAAATAGTAACGAAGAGAATGAATTTTTAAATAAAACTTATAAACCTTTATTGGAACCATTAAAGGAAATTATCACTCACAATCACAAAAACAAATATATAGTTAAAATGCCGATACAGCGAAAAAGAAAGCGAACAAAATGGCATGGAATATCAAAGTACGAAGTGGAACCTCTTTATGATGATGAGGTAACGCATGGTGACGATGCGGTAGCGCATGGTGACAAAGAGGTATCGCATGATGACGATGAGATACCTCATTATCTTTTTAAAACACCTGATAAACCTCTTAGTGGATCTCATCCTTTACCTCATAATCTTTATGGAACACCTTCTAATAAAGCTCATGCTAACAAAGAGCTAGCTCATGAAATAGATGAAACTATAAATACGGCATATTTAGAAACCTTTGATAAATTACCTAAAAAATATGTCACAAAAAGACTTTCTGATCATCGAAAACTTGATGACTTTTACGGTATAAATATTGATAAAAATACAAAAAAATGGACGATGGGGAAACATGATGTTAAACTGATTAATGGTAAAAATTTTGAAATTGCCAATACAGAGTACGAATGAACTAACGGACTGTATGAGCTTCTTTTCATGAAAGATCCTGATAAAAATGTTATTAAAGATGACGATTTAAAAAATTATGCTGATATATTGACAAAGACAAATGCAAGACACCGTAATTACGACCCAGCAAGTCAACTACAGGGTTCAAGAAGTAAGAAGTATAAAGAGTTTATTAAGAATTTGTTTTCGCCTAGTAACAAAAAATCCCGACTTGATTCAACCAACTCTAATGAAGCAAGCGGTAAAGGATTTGATTCAAAACTAAGAGTGCAGCGTAAGAATTTAACACAGTACAAGTATTGGAATAATTTAAACGAACTTGTAGACAGATTGTGTTTATTGCATGCTTTAAGAAATGCAGGAAATAATTCGCTTGATAACGAAATCGTATCAATTGAAGAGGATTTGCGTGAAGAAAATATAATTTTTTAGTATATAAAGCAAACACACTTAACATCTATCTCATATACAAAATGAGCATCGATAAGTTTGGTCGTCATTCGTCATCACGAAGTAATACGTTTGAAGGTGTAAGAGGACCGCCAGGTGATGGATTTAAACGTGATGCCGATGGTCATTTCAATCTTGAGAAGAAACGCATAAAATTTGTTGAATTGCCGCTTGATGATACAGATGTTACAAATAAAAAATATGTTGATGATTTGAATGCGGTCGAAAGAAAGTTTCTAGATAACTCAATCGCAAACATGAATTCAAAGATTGGTTTAATTGTTAATACTCAACCAGGCATGATAGAGTCAAAAATTTTACCCATTCAAACTGATTTAATGTCCAAAATTACTGGCTTAACAAAAGATTTAAAAGATTATAAATCAGAAGCAAATCATAAAATAGAAGCGATTGAAAATAATATGGACGTGGATTCAAAATGGGATACGTTTAAAAGTGAAATAAATGTGCTTTTACAAAATCAAACAGATACCATCAAAACGATGATTAATACGCATCAGAAGAATAAAAACGTTGATTCGCCAACATCAGAATGAGTAAGGAAGATGTAGTCCAAGAATTGCATAAACAGGAAAGAAAAAATTTTCCCCGAAGACGAACGATATTAAAAGGTGTTGACGATTTGTGGCAAATTGATTTGGCTGAATTTCAATTATATTCTCGCGAAAATAGAGGATATAAATATTTATTTGTAGTAATTGATTGTTTCTCGAAATTTGTGTGGACTAAACCAATCAAAAATAAAACCGGTGTGTTTGTTACACAAGCCATGAACAAAATATTGGAAAATGCCGATGGACGTATTCCGAAAAATATTCAGAGCAATAATGGTAAAGAGTTTTACAATGCTCAATTTTCCGCATTAATGAAAAAGTATAATATAAATCATTATTCAACATATACAATTATGAAAGCAGCGATTGTCGAACGTGTAATTCGCACGTTGAAAAATAAACTCTATCAGCAATTCAGTTTACGTGGGCGTTACAGCTGATATGATATTCTCGACAAGGTTACGCTCGAATACAATCAACAACGTCATAGGACTATCGGTATGCGGCCAGCTGATGTAATTCCGGGTGGTGATAAGGAGACTATGTTATTGAAAACCGTCTACTCGTACATAAAAATTGCAGGAAAAGGGAATCTCCGAGTGGGCGATATGGTGCGATTGAGTAAACAAAAAGCTTTATTTGCAAAAGGATACACACCAAATTGGACAACTGAATTATTTAAAATTGTTAAAATTAAAATTACCAACCCGGTGACGTATTTATTGGAAGATGAAAGAGGAGATCCTATACAAGGAGCTTTTTACGCTGAGGAATTGCAGAAAACATCAAATCCTAAGATATATTTAGTGGAAAAAATATTGCGAAAGAAGGGAAATCAAGTGTTCGTTAAATGGTTGGGTTTTGATGCTTCACATAACAGTTGGATTAATAAACAAAATGTATTATAATTGCATAAATAATAATAATTTTATAATTATACTTTAGTTTTAATAAGACCTCTATACAATGATGATCTTCACACTCCTTATATCATTTATTATATCAACCTCAACTGACTCATCGTTCGATGGTAATAAGTATCTAGAATTCTATGGATATTTAAATGATAGTGACACATCGCTGACCGATTCCAGAGATGCTATAATATTGTTTCAAGAAACTTATGGTCTACCCGCAGATGGAACATTCAATAATGCTACGTTAAATTTAATGCAAACTCCAAGATGTGGAAATCCAGATCATTTGGAAAATTATGTAATTCATTCCGAAAAATAGCCAAACAAAACTTTAAAATGGCATTTTTTTAAAGGGAGTTATTTAAAGAAACAATCAGCCAAAGAGGCTTTTGATTTATGGTCAAGTTATACTAATCTAAATTTCATTCATGATCCTTTAAAGTATGATATTTTAATTTCATTTCAAAGAATAGCACATACATGGATAAAGCGTAACTACTTTTGCAATTCCTTTGACGGTCCTGGGAATACTTTGGGACATGCCTATCTACCTCACGACAACGGAAGTTTGACAGAAATTCATCTTGATGCAGATGAAGATTGGTGGACTTTGACAAAATCACCTTCCAATAACAAAATAAGTATTTTTTCTGTATTACTTCATGAAATCGGACACGTCTTAGGAATTCGGCACTCAAGCGATCAACATTCATTGATGTATGCATACTACTACGCTTATCCAAATTTAACTGAAGATGACATCAATGCAATTCAAGAATTGTATGGTGTAAAGGTTACGTCGACGACAACGATGGAGACGGAGGCGACGACGTCGACGACGACAAAGCCTACAACTATTCCTGCGATAAATTCCACAATAGAGTCTACAACTGTGGCAAATATAACTGTAAATTCTACGGTCAATTCTAGAACGGTTGACCCACCTGTTATTTACCCCGATTTGTGTAAAGTATCAAAGGACATCGATGCATTTCTAATAGTACTCGGAAAAATATACATATTTTATAACGAGTGGGTTTGGGTGAAAGGATTAAATATAAATTCATACGGAAAACCACAGTTAATAACCAATTGGTTACACTTTCTACCATCAACGTTTAAAAAAATTAATGCAATTTATCAACGCCCCAATGGTCAGATAGCACTATTCGATGATATGTATATACATGTTTTTGATTTCCTATCGTTAAAATTTCATAATTCAATTGTACAATCAAATTTACATGTTGGTGGGGTTGTGACTGCAGCTGTAAATACGTACAGTGGGCAAACATATGTGTTCTACAATAATAGCGTTTACGTTGAAGTGGATGAATGCAGTTATTATCAAAAAATAAATATGCTTGGATATACACAAGATTTCATAGGATTACCCAGGGACATTAATGGTGCATTCCGATACACAAATGGACTGCTATATTTCTTCAGTGAAAATATGTATTATGAATATAACAAATTTACATCTTCGATGGTGAGAGCAAATCAGAAAGATCTATCGTTATTTTCGATTAATTGTCCAACGCTTGGGATTCTACAACAACTCAAATCACTTTTGATAAAGCTAACAAATTTAGACTTACCTTTATGATGTAATTCAATTATCTGTAAAATGTATAAATAATGAAATAAAATGCTGTTTATTATAATATTGTTTTTTATTTAGTTTTTGTAAACATACCTTTTATATAATTTATAAAGCACATAAGAAAATATAATAACATTGGTAAGCATCAGTACAATGGTTTATGTAATGTAAGTTGCCAGCATACAAGCAGAGAAGAGGCTTATATCCTGCAGTGGACTCAAACGGGCTGAAGAAGAAGAAGAAGAAGAAGAAGCATCAGTATAATTTCTAAAATCAAAATTACATTTCTATCATTATTTACAACATTGTCCATTATTAATTGATTTGAAACATTTATTACACTGCGTTTTTTATCGAGGAACATAAAAGTTGCATTCATCGCATTTGACACTCCCGGGATTATACTGGTGTTTATTTTAAATGTTCTTGGGTTAGTGTTATTATCGAGGTACATCATTTTCCATTCCGAAGGCCAATCATTGATTCCTTTATTGCTAACGGTTATGTAGCATTGTCTGGCATCTTTGGGTTTGGTGATGAACAAAGTTCCATTAAGCAGAGTTGATAATAGTATGAATGCGGTGCTATTCATTTTTTGATACTTTTGGCACTTTCTCTAGTTGATCGGTAATCTTGACACTTTTGACAGATACACTTTTCTGCAATGCATCTAAAACAGTTTTTTATGGGTGGAGGTGGTCCGTCTATGTGGTCTTCATCGGTTGGAAGGTTGTAATGCTTATGACAAGGAAGTCTTATTTGGAAATATAAATCACTCTTACATTTTTCAGGCAGGAAGTCCCACAATCTTTCCAAATTTAGTCTATATAACGATCGCAAATATTTTTCAGGTAGATATTTTACATATTCACCAGTTAACTTGTATTCATCATACAATTCAATGGTTTTATTTATATTTTCAAATAATTTTATTTCAACTTCGCTAATTTCATCTGAGCTGCAATTTATAATCACAAATAATTTTTTTAACATTTTTAATTTGTTGTAATAGCCCTTTCAATCGGAACTTTAATAGCCGTATTTGCCTCCTCAGTTTTCTTCGCTTAATAATCGACGGTAATCTTCTCCACATTATTCACACTACTAACCAATTTTCTAAATTGTTCTAGGTATTTAAACCGTATTTTCATTTAAACTACACATTGTTTGCAAATCTTGTTTCAATTTCTTGTGGTTGTACAATATAATTTCTTGCATGCATTCAATATTTTCAAAATAACAATTTGTTATTGTCGACAAAACGGCAACAAAACCCTCATTTGTCTCGATATTCAATTTGACGAATTCGGTAAGACAGTTATTATAATATTTAAAGAATTGCAATTCGTGCATGCGCTGTAAACGATATTCTATCAAATCTAGTACATCCCACAATTGTTTTATAGCAATATTATTTAAGGTTATTACAACACCTCTTTGTTCGATGCATACCAACTTTGATTTGTTACACTTGGATAGGTCGATGTAGCATGTATCAAAAACATTGATCCTAGGTTTTATATCAATTTCCGCTTCAACATTGTAATTCAAACGTGGTTTTTTCTGTTGACACCTACACACAGCACATTTTCGCTCCGTCACTCTTAATAAACTTTTTTCAATGATGTTCTTATATTGCATCAGACTATTCCATTCTTCTTGAATAAATGAAATACTTTTTTTCATTGAACTTAGACGGATGCACTTGTAAAATCCTTTAGCGGGGCTTAAACCGACAGACACTTTCACCTGATTGTTTAATGGATAATAAACTTCATTAATTAATCTATCTTCACTGTTTAATTCCTCTTCACGTTCTTTAATCATTTTCTCAAAGTCGGTATAATTATCACTACTGTTGCTGTTACAACTACTGTTGCTGTTGATACTGTCTTGAATTGAAATGCACGGTAGATCAATATCGTCATCGTGCATCTTATTACCAACTTTATTAGAAAATAACTCCGAAATATAAGGTATTTCAATATCAATTTCGTTAAATATTGCACTCATAATACTAACTAACTAACACTAACTTAATGTATTATGTGCTTTCCAATTATACTCTATGATATTGATTAATCAACCAATCCACATCAAGATTCATAATTTAACAATCAATTATGATTGGACAAAATTTGAAAAAACAAAATTCTTATCAAATTACATTTCCGTCTTGTAATAATATTCAGTTCAAAATTCAATAAAAATGAATAATTTCTTTACCATTTATTTTGATAAAGCAATAACCGTTAATAGTAAAGTTCTTATCGACTATTTTAGTAGTCATCTTTAATTATTAATATTTTTCATGTGAACTCTTTTGACATGCGCGAAATCATTAAAAACTTGATGTTTGAGCGAACTGTAAATCCGATATCTGTGTAGGTAGAGAGCATCAAAAGTTTAGTATAGTACATATCGCTGTTGAGTACGATTCATAAAAAATATTCATAATGTTCATACTAGCAGTAGATATGCAGGGGTTTATAATCGCAGATCAGTTTATTCCAAAGGAAATAAGCATTGCAATAGATTACAGAAACATTTACACCTACCTGATGAAACCTACAATTGAATACTCCTTTCTAACATCTAGAGAAAAAATTCAAATTTGTTGGTTGGAAAGCAATCATCATTCAATTCCATATTCAGAGGGAATCATCGATATTGATGAGATTAACAACATTTTTTATGGATTCAAGTCAAGGGATATCATAAAGAAAATTTTTTAAAACGTTATTTTCCAAATTTTAATATATTAAACTTGGAAGGTGAAATTAACGCACCAAAGTTTAAAAAATTGAATCATCTCTGTGTAAATCATACGAGCAATTTTAGTAAATGCTCATTTCAAAATGTTAAACAAATTTGTTCTTATTTAAATAATAACATGTAACAATGTTTTTCCACTGTAATTTTCTTAATAACTTTAATAAATAATAATTAATTGCTTATCTCTCTTTTGTTTTATTACGTTATATTATTATTACAGTTTTATAAGATTATTTCATTTATGATAAAACATACATTCTAAGATATGGAAATGAATGGTTTTGTGGTTTCAATAAAAATTGTTTTTATTAAGTTTTAATGAAAATGATTCAATTTAGTGAAGTATTTCATATAAAATACAACGTATAATATTCTTAAAATGTTTTCGTGTAGTTTTTGCGATAAATCATTCACACAATTAAATAACTTAAATAGACATCGTCTAATACATTTTAATCAAGTTAATAAGTGTGTACTATGTATCAATAAGTATTTTGTGCGGTTAGATGCCCTTAAGAGACACCTAAAAACAAATCATAACGTTCCAATACTATGTGTTAAATGCGGTGTTACATATAATTGTGGAACTGATTATTATGACCACATTAAACAAGTAAACGTGAAAGTTAAACGACGTATAAGTATACCTGGAAAGAAAATGTTATAAATGCTGGAGGAAAGGACATGTAGCGGCAGAATGCAATGGGGAAGACAGGTCTTCGCTATGTATAAAATGCGGAAAGGAGGGACATCAGGTTGCCGAATGCAGAAACAAAGAATACTGCATTGAATGCAAAGTATTAGGACACAGAACGGGAGAGAAAAGATGTCCAGCTACAAAGAAAAAAGAAATGAGGAAAACAAAGAAGAATATGGAGGACAACAACCCAGATAACTGGAGAGAACAGGAGGAAAAAATAGTATCACATAATGTATAAGTTTATACAAATAAACATAGGGAGGGGAAGAGAGGCTCACGATTTACTAATAGCAACAGCGGAGAGAGAGGAAATAGACCTAGTGCTAGTGAGTGAACCTAATAAAAACAAACTAAATGGTAAGTGGATAAGAGACAAAAGAACAGATGCAGCAATTTTAGCTAGGGGGAAGTGTAGGGACAAGGTGGAAAGATGGGGAACACCAAAAGAAGGAATAGTGTGGGCAGAAGTACAAAGCATGATAGTATACAGCTGTTATATCAGCCCAAACTGCGGTCTGGAATACTATCGAGAGTGGATAGAAGAATTAGAAAGAAGTTTAAGAAAACAGAAAAACAAAAAAATTATTGTAGGAGGAGATTTCAACGCAAAATCACCGAGATGGGGAGGCTACAAGAACGATTTAAGAGGAAAAATCTTAGAGGAGATGATAGCAGGGTTAAATCTTACAATCTGCAACAATGGAGACAAACCGACGTTTGTAAGAGGAAGCTCAAAATCGCATATTGACATCACCATAGCAACGTGGGAAATGGCAAAAATAATAAATGAATGGACCGTGACTGAAGAAGAATCACTGAGTCTACATAAACATATACAATACAATACAAAGGAGAAAGGAAAACAGGAGCACACAAGAGAAGGTAAATGGAACGTAAGAAGAATGGACAAAGAAAAGATAAAGAGAGGCATGGAAACAGAAGAAGTGACAGAAAACGAAAATATTGAGAAAAGATGCGAAAGGTACTCAGAAAAACTGAGAAAAGCGGCGGAGGAAGCAATTCCTAGGTACAGGGAAGGCGGACGAAAAGGACCATACTGGTGGTGTGAGGAAATAAAAGAATGCAGGAAAAACACAATACAAACAGCGAGGAAAATCAAAAGGCTGAGAAGAAGAGGAGAGAACACAGAGGAAATAGAAGAGAAACTAAAAAACGACAGAAAAATTTTAAAAAAGGCAATTAGGGATAGCAGAAAAAGATGCTGGAAAGAAATGATAGAATCTATAGATGGGGATCCTTGGGGAAAACCGTACAAAATAGTGATGGACAAATTGGGTGGAAGAACAAAAGGAATCTGCTTAAAAGAAGACGAAGAAGAAGAGGTCATAATTAAAAAACTATTTCCAAAGGGAGAACCAGTAGAAGAACCAGAAACAAAAGAAGAAGAAGCAACAGTTATGGCAACAGTGGAAGAGATCAAAGAGATCATAAAAGAATTGCCTAACAACAAAGCACCAGGTCCGGACGAAATAACAACAGAGATTGTTAAAGCAGCATTAGACGGAAACGAGATAGAAATAACTCAAATAATCAACAGGTGCCTAAAAGAAGGAACTTTCCCAGGATGTTGGAAAGAAGCCACTCTGGTACTGATTGAGAAAAAAAAAGAAGCAGGAAAAGCAACATCATACAGACCAATATGTTTAATCAACACACTGGCTAAAATAATGGAAAAAGTTATTGTACGGAGAATAGAACAAGAAATAGAAGAAAAAGGAGGATGGGAAAAAGAACAATACGGATTTACCAAAGGAAAAACAACCTTAGGAGCTATTGAAAAAGTGAAAGCAATAGCAAAAGAAGCAAACAGCGGAACGCAGAGGAAAAGACAACACTGTGTAATGATAGCGTTGGACATACAGAACGCGTTTAATAGCGTATCATGGGCAGCAATTATAGAGGCGGCAAAGAAGAAAGAACTGAACAGAAAAACAATCAAGATTATATGGAGCTACTTACAGGACAGAAATCTAGTGACCAAAAATGGAAGATTCAAACTTACTAGAGGGGTACCGCAGGGCTCAGCACTGGGACCAAAACTGTGGAACCTTGTCTATAACGAGTTACTTCGAATGAAGATGCCGGAAGGCGTGTCAATAACAGCATTTGCGGACGACATAGCAGTAGTAGGTAGAGACGTAGAAATAGAAGTACTAAAAGGAAGATTAGAGCTGGCAATTGATATGATACAAATATGGATGAGAAGTAAGGGCTTAAAACTAGCAACACAAAAAACTGAGGCGGCATGGCTATCGACTAAGAGGAATAATAGAGGAACAGGTAAGATACAGGTGGGAGATCAAGAGATAACCATAGGGAAAAAAATCAAATACCTTGGAGTGACACTCGAAGCAAAGGGATGGAATGAACAGGTTAAGGAAGCGGTCATTGGAACAAAGGAAATTGAGAGAAAGCTTGGTAGACTTATGCCAAACAACGGAGGTCCAGGAGAAGAAAGCAGAAGGCTAATAGCAACGGCAGCAAGAAGCAAATTGCTGTACGCCGCAGAAACATGGGGAGAAGCCATGAAAACAAAGAAAAACAGAAAGGAAGTAAGAGGAGCCACAAGAGCAAGCTCGCTAAGGATTTGTAGAGCTTACAGAACAGTGTCACAAGAGGCAGTAGAGGTAATTGCGGCAACACCTCCCGCGGATATGATGGTGGAGGAAAGAATAGAAATAAAAAAACTTGTAAAAGAAGAAACGAGTAAAAAAGAAGCAAAGATAAGAGCAAGAGAGAAGACTATGGAAAGATGGCAGAGAAAATGGGATACAGGAGAAAAGGGGAAATGGACGAGAGAATTAATCCCAGACATAAAAGAATGGGTAGAGAAGAAACCCGAGACGTGTTATTATACAACACAAATACTGACCGGGCACGGAGCATTTGGAAAATTCTTGCAAAAAATTAAAAAAATAAATGAAGAAGAAAGGTGTACATTTTGTCAGGAAGAAACACACGATAACGCAGAACACACTCTAGTAGAATGCGAGGCGTGGGAGGAAGATAGAAAAAAACTAGAATATATACTAGAAAGCAAAGTGGATAAAAGAACAATCATTAACAAATGCTTAAAAGATGAAAATAAATGGAGGGCGTTAAAAAACTTTGCAACAAGTGTACAAAAAAAAAAAATTGAAGAGTTTGACAATAGAAGAATATAAAGAGACAGACAAAGGTAGGGGCTATAGGGAGAGAGGGGCCGGGGACAGCATGCGTGCCGCAGATGATGCGTGAAAATCCGCGAAGCAAAAACCAGCCCGCCTCAAACTAGCACCAAAAGTAGGTTAGTTTAGACAGGGACATTAAAACAACAGGATTTGCGCAGAGAAGAAAACCGGAAGGTATTACCATGCGTAAGTTATTCTTAAGGGCCACTTGTTGAGAGCCAAACAACTCACTACGTCCTAAAAAAAAAACAAAAAAAAAAAAAAAAGTATACCTGGAAGTTCCGGTGATATAATGACAGATCCTAATGCTGATATACATTCAAAGAAAAAAAGGAAGTTTAAATGTGAACAGTGTATTGTAGAATTTGATTCTATTGCTTCATATCGAGGACATATTCGATCTCAACAACATTTTAAGAAAACATCTGAGTTAATTGATGGAGTGGAATTGATTACTACCGCTTTTAAAAACAGAATAAAGACATATCAAATCAAAGCGTCATCTACACACACTACAGATATACCATTGTTTCTAAATAAAAATAAACAACCAATACAATCTCTCATAGAACCTTTAGTTACATCTGAAAAAAGTTTAAAAGTAAATGTTGAACTTTATGGAGTATATATGAAACAAAACAGTGATGGTGTAAATCAAACAGAATTAAAATCATTTAACACTAAAAATATGATTGTAGTACAAACAACTCATATTGATGATATATTAGAAGAATTCTTTGCTCTCATAAAAACTAGAAGTGAGGAGTTTCAAGAAAAAGATAGTGGTTGGGCACTTTTATATATATCTCATATCCAAATCAACATAAATAAATATATCCCCATACGAGGATCATCATATATAGACCTTCCACAACAAATTAAGAATAAACATGCATGCATAAACATTTAGAATGCTGATAACGCATGTTTAGCATGGTCACTTACTGCTGCTTTACATCCAATACGTCAAGGAAGTGCTGAACAAACGTCATCCTATCCGCATTACGACAATGTTTTAAATTTAAAAGATATAAGTTTTCCTTGTAAAATGTCAGATCTTAAAAAAATTGAACAGTTAAATAATATAAGCATTAATGTATATAATTTAGAGTTTAATTCAGAAAAAAAACAGTATGATGTTATAGGTCCAATTTATTTCACTTCTAAAAAAGTGGTAAAACATATTAATTTACTTCTTTTAGAAAATGAATTTACTAAACATTATGTATTAATAAAAAATTTGTCTAGATTAATTTCATCACAAGTGTCTAAACATAAGGGTAAAAGTTTTTTATGTGATGGATGTTTAACTTTTTTTAGTAATCAAGAAAAATTAAACGTACATATCTCTAATGACTGTAATAAAATTTATACAATTTTACCAACTGTTGATTTAAAAAAAACTAAAAATTGTGATTTAAAACCTGGAAATATATTAAAGTTTATAAATTATAATAATAAAACGATGGTTCCTTTTTCCGTATATGCCGACTTTGAAAGTATTTTAAAACATGTTCAAACGTGTGAACCTGATCCACTAAAATCATCAACAACTAACATACGTCAACATTCTCCATACTCGTTTGCATATTTAGTTAAATGTTCGTACGATAGCAATAATGATATCTTTAGATCTTATACTGGATTGGATTGTGCTAAAGTATTTTTAGAATATTTGAGTGCTGATATTAAATCAATATATAATAATCATTTAAAAACAATTATACCAATGGCAAAATTAACTCAAGATGAGCAAACAAATTTTGATGATATGACAGTATGTCATATATGTGAAGAACTAATAATTAATACTGCTGATAAAGTTAAAGATCATTGTCATCTCACAGGCAAATTTAGAGGGGTAGCTCATTCGAAGTGTAATTTAAATTATAAAAATCCTAATTTTATACCAGTTTTCTTTCATAACTTAAGTGGTTATGATTTTCATTTATTTGTAAAAGAACTAGCTAACGATAATGAAAAAATAAATGTAATTCCTCAAAATAAAGAAAAGTATATTTCATTTTCAAAAACGATATGTGTTGATACATATACCAACGAAGGTGTTGAAAAAAATATTAATTTGAAATTGAGATTTCTAGATTCATTTAGATTTATGGGTAGCAGTTTGGAAAAGTTGATTAACAATTTAACATCTAATCAATTAGTTGAAATAAAAAAATATTTTCCAAATAATAATCAATTTGATTTAATAAGAAAAAAAGGAGTTTTTTCTTATGATTATATGAATTCAATTGAAAAACTTTAAGAAACTAAACTTCCGCAAAAAAAAAATTTATAATTTTATGACAAATACAGATATCAGTAATAAAGATTATCAACATGCTCAAAATGTTTGGAAAATATTTAAATGTCAAAATTTAAAGGATTATTCAGATTTATATGTAAAATCAGATGTGTTACTTTTAGCTGATGTTTTTGAAAATTTTTGAAAAGTTTGTTATGAAACATATAAATTGGATCCTAGTCATTACTATACAGCACCCGGACTCAGTTGGGATGCTTTGCTCTACTATACTAAAATTGAGTTAGAATTATTAACCGATATTGATATGCATCACTTTATAAGATCAGGAATTAGAGGTGGAATTTGTCAATGTTCTCTACGGTATGCAAAAGCAAATAACAAATATATATCGGATTATAATAATAATGATCTTTCAAAATTTTTAATATATTTAGATGCTAATAATTTATACGGTTGGGCTATGTCCCTATTTTTACCATATTTAGGATTTCGATGGCTAAGTAACGATGAAATTAGTACTTTTAATGTTAATAATATCTCTGATAATTTGGAAAAAGGATTTGCTCTTGAAGTGGATATTAAATATCCAACTGATTTACATAAAGAACACAACGATCTACCTTTCCTTGCTGAAAATATAGTACCACCAAATGCAAAATTTAAATTTTAAAAATTGATACCCAATTTAATGAATAAATTTTAATATATAATTCACTATAGAAATTTAAAACAAGCGTTAGATAAAGGATTGAAAATTATAAAAATTCATCGTATTTTAGAATTTAATCAATCTCAATGGTTAAAAAAATATATTGATTTAAATACAAAATTACGTCAGTTAGATAAAAATGATTTTGAAAAAGATTTTTTTAAATTAATGAATAATTCAGTTTTCGGTAAAACTATGGAGAACGTTGATAAGCGTGTTGATGTACAACTGGTTAATCATTGGGAAAATATTGGTAAACAAAAAGGAATTGAGTCATTAATAGCAAAACCTAATTTTAAAAGTATTAAAATATTTACAGAAAATTTAGCTGCTGTTCAGATGGAACGAGTTAAAGTAGTTTATAACAAACCTATATATATATAGGGTTTTCGGTTTTAGAATTAACAAAATGTTTAATGTATCAATTTTATTATGATTATATAAAAAAAGAGTATTATAATAAAGAAAAACTTTGCTACATGGATACTGATAGTTTAACAATTATTATAGAAACGGAAGATATTTACAAAGATATGTTATTAAATCTAGATAAATTTGATACAAGTAACTTTTCCGTAAATATTTCGTATGGTATCCCATTACAGAATAAAGCAGTGTTGGGATTTATGAAAGATGAAAACGGTGGTAAAATTATGTCGGAATTTGTTGGTTTGCGTAGTAAAATGTATGCAAATAAAATAACATGTGGTCCTTGGTTAAAAAAAGCTAAAGGTGTTAAAAAATATGTAGTTGAAAATGATTTAACTGGTAGTGATTATAAAAATTGTTTATTTAAAAATGTTTTAATATATAAACATCAAAATTTATTTTCTTCAATCAAGCATACCATTTTCACGCAAACACAAAATAAATTAGCTCTATCACCATTCGATGATAAACGTTACATTTGTGATGATGGAATTCATACATTAGCCTGGGGGAGTAAATACATTAATTAATAACAAAAATGTTTTAGTTTTAAAGGATGTGGTAAATAGATTAAATGTTTCATTATTTAAAATCAAAATAAACCTTTTCATTCCTTAACAGTTATTAGATAAATATGTTACGTTTTTCAATATCCGACTTAATTACTAAAGGTGTTCAAGATACTAAAAATGTTTGGTATAATGATATAGACAGTGAGTGGTGTAGTTATTTTAAGGTAGATTGTAACGATGAACAAAAATATTGGAAAAAGTTTTGTGTTCACATAAACAAAATTTTAAAAGAACATTTTAAGTGCGATCGATTTTTTCAATGTGAAATTAAATATAATTTATTTGTAAAAATAAATAAGGAATCTTTGAATGAACAATTTCTTAATGAAGTTGAAAATGTAAGAAGATTTTTATATTTATTATCATTATCTGAACAATTTGATGAAGATGGATGTGCGGTAATAGTATGTGATTTTAGAACATTTTATAGATTATGCTATCATTCAATATTATTATTTTAAAATGTGTTCAATTAAGAAAATTATTAAACAGATTAAAAATATGCGGTATATTGGGTTTCCTGTGTTTTAATTAAAAAGCTGTGGTGTAACGGAAAATATATTATTTTATAAAATAATATCCGTATAGAAACTTTAGTTAAACCTGAGTAACATTAAGAATAACACCCATTAGTGTTTTGTGCGTTAAAAACAATAGTTCCAAAAAATGGATTTTGGAAAACTTCAACAGTTCTTTGGTGAATTTGCATATTTACCACAGAGAAATATTCTAGATCTGGAAATCAATTCCAGATATGTAATTGATTCCATTGATATTAAAGCTACAAGATATGGACAATCTATTTTGGTAACATGTTTTGAATTCAGTGTGTGGCTACCAAAAAGATTTGTGTCTTTTTTCACTGAGGCAGTTGTTGAGGACTTCAACAAAAATCACAGCGGAGGAGCATACATCGTATTAACGAAAATTGATGAAAGATCTGGAAAGAAGTATCCGGTGATAGAAATCAATAATGTAAGTTTTATATTGAATTAATTAATTCAAATTTTTCATGTTATTATTTTCGTTTATAGATAACGAATGACTAATCTCCAACTCCTGTCACAAGCTGAGCGGTAGACTAATCTCCAACTCCGGTCACAAGCTGAGTTATGTATATGAAGAATCTCTTCGTTCAATTGTTTTTTTCTTTGTATTAATTGCTTTTTTTTTTTTTGCTTATATTTATTAATAATATTATGTATTTTAAATTTCTTTAATTAAAACTGATGTGTTCTTATATTTTTGTTAATTTTTTTAATTCAAAGTGTAGGAATCAAAAAAACATTAAATATCTAGAGTAAGTTTTATATGGTAAGTATGAACAAATAAAATAATTTAATTCAATAATTAATTAATTATTATTATAATATGCTACTTATAATTTATTTTAATATCATTATAATATTATTTTGATAAACAATTCATAATCTATATTTATAGTAAATAAACATATAATACTAGATATCAAACATATGATTTAGTAGTTTTATAGTAAACGTAAATAATATCAAAATATGAGTTATTTTAGTTTCCTGATAAAAATACTATTATTATTTAGCATGTCACTAGCCTTATAGTAAACGTGAAATGATATTAAATATTAGTCATTTCATTTCCTGACTAAACGCTATCATTGCTTATATTAATTTTGATAAAAAGCAGTATTAATTTAATAAACAATTTCATAATCAGAATCAAATATTTAAAATCATATAGGTATCTAAATTTATTGTAAACATTTAATTACTAGATAGATAGATAGATACCATTCATATGACTAACCGCTCCTCTTAAACCCACCACCCCACCACCTGCAGCCGGCTTCATGCCCCTGGCCGCTTCCTCCTGCTGCCGGCCCCTTGCCGCCGGCCGCTAGCAGCATGCTGCCACCCCCTTGCCGCCGCCGGCTCTGGCGCTGTGGGATGAACCAAACGCCGAGTTAAAGCGCCCGCGCCCCCTTTTGCCACTTTATAGCAGCTACCGGCTCCCAACAATAACCTTACGCCATCTAGCGCCAGCCACCGCAACCGCGCGCACCAGTCACAATTGTCTCTCTCACACACATGAGACGGCAAATGAGGATCGTGGAGTTCCAGAACCCGCTTATTTACTCTACTGACTCCAATATTTTACCCAACATTTTGTACTTTGGTTGATACAACGATTTTGAGTAAATGTACACATTCTCATATTTTAACCCATGCACTCCAAACATCAAACTAAGCATCACGTTTAATTTTCCGTAGTTTGACGGACCGCAAATTATTGCCCTGATTGAGTTTGGTAACAATTTACTGTGATGAGTTTTTTCTTCTTTATGACCGTCACCACAAACAATATCCATGTTAACAACTTCTAATGACTGGTCTTGTTTAATAGTACGCATCTTTTAAACGACTCTCAGACTGTGACTGCGACGAGGTATAAATACTTATATCAATTAGTGTTTTTAATCATATGGGGGTGAGATACGGTGCAGGTTCATTCAACGCAGCTCTTAATAAACTCCCGTTTGAAATACACGCTTCGGGAGGTTATCAATTTTGCGGACCGGGAACAAAATTAAAAAAGCGACTAGCTTGAGGGGATAAAGGTAAAAATCCTCTTGACGTATTGTGCAAAACGCACGATATTGCGTACAGTAAATCGAATGATTTAAGTAAAAGACATAATGCCGATCAAATTTTGGAGAATAACGCTTGGGAAAGAGTTAAAGCAGAAGACGCTTCATTTGGAGAAAAAGCAACCTCTTGGTTTGTCACAAATATAATAAAAGGAAAAAGAAAATTGGGCATAGGACATAGAAAAACTTCACTAAAAAAACAACAAAAAAGTAAATCATCAAAACAAAGAAAGAAAAAATATCCCAGAATTTTACCAATTCCTAAAAGAGGTGGTTTTATACCGATAGTTCCATTAATAGCAACTATTGCTTCACTAGTGGGAAGAGCAGCTAGTGTTGCTAAAGCGGTCAAAGCTTCCAAAGAGGCAACTAAAAATGGTCAAGAATTGGAGAGACACAACAAAATGATGGAATCAATTGCAATGGGGAAACGTGGATCTGGGCTTCACTTAAAACGTTACTCCAATGAAAACGGCCTCCGTTTAAAAAATAAAAAAAACTAGTTAAGCTACCACAAAGAGCATTGACAGATGGAGATATTCGAAAACATTCGTCAAATATCAAACAATTTCGGGGGATTTTTATGAGAGACAACCTTACATGAACTGCCCACCGTAAGAGAATCAACAAACGACGTTTGGATGGTCAAAACGTCATCTAATCTGGAAAGACCACGCTATGTCATTGTAGCTTTTCAAACAGATAGAAAAGATAATGTTGCTAAAGACATTTCTCTCTACGATCACTGCTCCATTAGAAACATAAAAATATTTCTCAACTCAGAATGCTATCCTTATGATAATATGAATTTAAATATTACCAACGATAATTGGGTGCTTATCTATAAATGGTATTGCGATTTTTTCAAAAGTTATTATAAAGAAAATATATTCAATACCTTATTTGATTATGACTCGTTTAAAAATCGAATGATTTATGTGTTTGATGTTTCCAACCAAAATGAAAGCGTCAAAACGTCAACAATCGATTTAAAAATCGAGATGGAAGCAGTAACTGCATTTAGCCCAAAAACTCGAGCATATTGCCTCATTTTGTGTGACAACTTAGTCGAGTACAGACCATTGTCGGGAACAGTAACTGTTCCCGACAATGGTCTGAAAAATTATCTAAACAATGACGATTATATTAGCAGTTGATATACAAAGATTTGTAATTAACAGACAGTTTGAGGCAAAAGAAATAAGTATTGCAACTAATTACAAGAATATCCACACTTACCTACTGCGACCGCCGACACAATACCAGCTTTTAACTTCGTTCGAAAAAATTCAAACTAGATGGCTACAAAAAAATCACCATTCCATCCAGTATTTGAGCGGGTTCATCGATACCACGGAAGTAGAAAATATCTTTTATGCATTCACCAACAATGATGTCGATGTAACGTGCGTTGTCAAAGGCAGTGCAAAAGCGGATTATATTAAAAATAAATTTCCCAATTTTAATATATTAAATATTGAAGGTAAAGAATTTTCACCCGCGCCTATATTTAAGAAATGTACACATAATTGTGTAAATCACTATGATAATTTTAGCTATTGTTCATTTGAAAATGTGAAAAAATTGTGTACTTATTTAAATGATAATTGTTATTAATCATAATCATTAGATTAGTTATGCTTATTATAATAAAATTTATATAATGATATTTTTTGTTTTAATTTACATTCTGTTCCATCGTAGCAAACGGCGACTTTGTCAATACCGCTGATAACAATTATTGGAATATTACAAAAATTGTTAAATTACAAGCTATTTGTTTAGTGTGCTTATCTTAATAACACTATCCATTTTTATATTTTTCTTAATACTAAAGAACATGGAAGACCTCCAACACTACACAAATACATGTACGTTGGGTTGCATACCTTACAAATAACATACTTTCAAACATTAAACATAGATGGTACGAGTAGTCTCCGGCAGATCTAACATTTAAATTTATTAAGGTTCATAATCGAATAATAATCCTATTACTTTTCTATTTGTTTAGTGTCTTATTGGAAAATTTTTAGTTTATTAAGGGTCACAATTGAATTATTATCAATTAGTTTCCATTCACATTGTTAACTTATGTACATTTTAATATTTATTTATTCGTTTGTCCAAAGTGTCCAAGTGTCCAAATGGTTTTTCGATATTTTCTCGTCCGCGAGCAGGTCAAGTGTCCATTTTTATTTCAGTTTCGTGACGTACGCGTCAAGAGCTTTCATTTAAAGACCGGAAGTTGGACCGGAAGCCGCCATTTTTGATTTGACCAAAATCATAACTCGACTTCCGGTCGCCATGTTGGAATTTTTATACGGCCCTTTTGGCACTTAGTTTGAAATTCCCGCCGGCACAAATAAGCGGCCATCTTGAATATCATTTATCGAACACGAGTATGCAAAATTTGAATTTACCGCCCTTCTCGATCATACTGTACATAATACACATGCTGCCATCTTACGATCAACTTGATCAACTTCAACACCGAGCATGTGCAGTACAAAAAACTAGCTAATTTTTACATCCGCCGGAAGTGCATGTAAAATCCCATAAGAAATCCGACTTCCGGCGGCATTTTATATCTACTCACGTAGCTTGTCATCGTATTGTATAATGTTTTCGGCGGATCCTGTATCTATTATTATGTCGGTATCTAATTGAAATAATTTAGCGCGTATTAATAACACCGACGCAGTTTCAAATTTGTTAATTATTACCGTTGCGCAACCTATCGGGATTTTTACGTCGATATTGGATTTCTCCCCCCGATCATCGACGACAAAAGGGTTGACTTTTATTGCCGCCGATTCCCGTTTGGGGTCACACGTCTGTCAGAGTTAGTTCCTTGTCTCTCGTTGTCGTGTCGCTACCTGAGTATCTTTTTCCGGGATGATTATTGCCAGAATAATTTCCACGATGCCCACTTCCCAAATAATTTTGCCCGGAGTAATTTCCACGGCCACTACCGCGTCCTCTGCCGGCTTGGAAATCGGCGCGATCCTTCATGGCCCTGAGCATTGCAGGGTAACCCTGAGGATGCCTGTAAAATTCTTTGGCGAATGGCTCGCGGCATGCTCTTATCATATTCGGTTACAATTGTAACATCTGGGCCGCGCGTCATCCGACCTTGTTTGTGGTAGCCCGCGTTCGCCACTGTTGTAGCGCGGTGGTCCTAGTGACCTTGGCCTCTCGGTGCTTGTACCCGCTTTAGCTGCGTCGATACCTGTCATCATGGTGGTGAGTGCTTGGCCCCTTAGAGTGCTTAATAACTCTACTACCTCTCTCAAACTATCCTCTGTCACGGGAGTTTTCAAGCACATTTTGTACTTCTCGTAATAAGAAGGATATAAATATTTACATTCATCCTGGGATCAACATCCTCACACATGTTTAGGATATCATAAAAAAATATTTATATGTCCTCCGTTTGCCCTGTTTTCGGGTACACAGCCGGTATTGCATGTCACCGTGACTGCCCGCGTAACGCGAAATAAAGTCCGCTTTTACTTTGGCCCAAGTTTTGCTGTCATTAGCGGCGTTGTTTTTATATTTGTTAAACCACCCTAATGCCGAACCGATTAGGTATCCCCCAAAATACGTGAGTTTGGGCTTCATGCCCCATTTGTATTTCAAGGCCGCCTGCTCATACATTCATAGCTTTTTAAGAAAAGCTATAACATCGCCCGTCGCTGGGTCGAATGACTCGGGTGCTACAAACCGCGGCGCAATCCCTAAATCGCCGTTCTCCACTTTCGTGTCCCCTAACGTGGGAGGAAGCGCCATTATTTTTATTTTGTTGAATTTATTTACGATGGTTTCCGGGCTCTGGGAATCAATCTCAATATTCGATTTATAATCGGACTCAGAGTCTGTCTTTACACTACGCGTCTTAGAACTCCCTGAGTTAATGATTTCTTTGAATTGAAATCTAAACTAAACTAAATCCCATCCCCTAAATGTTTTATTTAATTCGTCGTTTTCGTTTTGGGGACTATAAAAAATGTCCGTTTCTCCCGATGCACTAGGAGTGATAAATACTAGATGGTCCCGTTGACTGAGCGGGGTTTCCGAATATTCTCCGGTCTTTAAAGTTTCGGGGTCCGCGTGCTCTGTTGCCTTGCCAATGTCTAATTTAAGAACGTTTTGTTTTCCCGGTGCTTTAGGAAGCTCGGCGATTAACTTTTCTTTTATGGTGCGCGCATTAACTTCTCTACCCGCGTCCCCGGTAATTAAATCGACTGTGGTTTTTACAACGGAAGCGGCGTTTTCCCGTAACGATGCTGGTGATTTAATTAGTATTGTTTTAATTTCTTCACGTATATTTAATTTTAATAATTTAGCCGCTGACCGCGTGATTATTTGCTTCTTATCTGTTTCACTATCACTTTCACTGTTGCACAATTGAAATCAAAATTCGGTCGCGATATAAGGGATAATTATACATACGAATTTTAAAATTAGGACCATATCTAAATCACAAAATATATACATAAACCATACGATAAATAATATTCTTAATCATATAAAATGGCATTAAATATGCGAATAAATTTGTGAAATACGATTCACAAATACTGCAAGAATTAATAATAACACACAAAAGGAAACCGACTGAGAGTGATGGCTAAAAGGATCTACAGGTGTTCTTTTTTTTAATTTTCTTTATGTATTTAATGTTTACTCGATAAATATACATTTCCCAACAGTATCATGCGTGCCAAGCTGTAATTCCCAGAGTTATATCATATAAATTTTAATTAATAAATTGCATATAATTTAATTTACTGTATTATGGCTATATAAATGAAGCAATGTTATAAATATCAGTATTTTAATTTTAGTTTGATGTAATTAAATTCTTATCTACTTTTAAGAAAACAGCTCTAATTAGCCCTAAAAATTTTTGTAACATGGGATACTACATAACAATACTTATTATGTCTACACAACGTCGCTTGATTTATAACATCCTTTAGTTTTAATGAGATATCGGATTAGTTATTGACTTCTTGAATTATTTGTTATCATAAGAATAAAAAACATAACAAATTGTTTGTAGATGGATTAATTAAAATTAGTTTGTGATTTATTATAATTTATATTGAACTCCCAAATAATACCCAAACTGAATTTTATTATTTTAATCATGATATAATTGCAATATTCCTTCCCCTTTTTAATTTAAACTACAGGAATTAATAAGAACGGCGGTCTCTACCATATGTCACAACTGGGTGTAATACATAACTATTACAACTATAGCTGCGTTCGGCTATTAATCCGGAGTAAGAGTAGTGTTGGAGTAGATTTTTTGTCACGTGATCACGGTGTTTTTAGAGTCAAACTAGCCGAACGCATTAAGGAGTTTGTCAGTGCTATGTGTCAGTGTCACTTCTCAAATAACCAACAAAACAACATACAATTTTTATAATACTAAATACAGCAAAAAAGTTAAATTTTGTTTTTCTTCCTGGTTGTTTGGAGTAATGTTTAATATATTTTTTAAATTTTCATCCAATTTTGCTCAATATTAAAAATAATAATAATTTGATTTTTCTAGTATTTATACTAATATTAAATGTACATACAATTGAAACATATAAATTACACAAATCTATGTAATTTTTTCTGAGTTTTTTATTGTCGCCTAATTATTGTTTCCCTATATTGCAATCAATTAGAATTTTATAAAAATTACTTTCATCTTCAAATATAAAATTCCAGTTTTCCCATGTCAATCAAGAAGCAATAATTTTAAACTACGCGCTTACTTCTGCTGCCGACTCCCATATCCACGCTAGTCGAGGTATGGTAAATAGAGTTGCTCTTTTTATTCCACTCCGTAATAGCCGAACGGCTAAAAAATGATTCCGTGCACTCCAAAAACAATACCCGAACGTTCGTAGAACAAAAAGAGTAAAAAGAGTGACTCGAGTAGGATAGCCGAACGCAGCTTATATACTCGCTTGGCTACGGTTGTGACGGAGTGACCTGTTTGCCGGGATGGCATTACTGTTGGGATTGGGGTAATAAAAACACATGGCTACATTTTTTTATTGGTTAACTTATTGGGCGGCTGGCGGGTGATCTTGGTTGATTCTCGATCTTAACTTACAACTAACAATAACTATTAACATTGACAACTACTGCTGATGACTGCCTGTCTGCACGACTGTCTGACTGTACGACTGTCTGCTTGACACACTATCTTCTCTTTTTATAATATCGGTCTTAACTATAGGTGACCTCATCTGACCGCTCCCGTCCTGTCTATTATTTAGACAGGTGGCCACTCAAAGTAGAAACCAACATCCTCAAGACTCATTTGTTTGTTAATCTCTTAACCGTCATGCGTAATTATTCTACTTTCTTTTATGCGTAATCGGAACTCTGTTATCCTAAATAAATATTATTTAAGTGCTTTGTCTATATAGGTGCAATACCACCCAGGTGCAATATTAATTTATAAATACAAAATATGATTTCGTGACAATAGTAATAATAATAATAATAATAATAATTTATTGTTATACTTATATTGTTTCATGTTTTTATTATTTATTAATTAATATATTATTTTAGACAACATGTTCATAATAATTATTAGAATGTTGGTATCTTTTTATAAACAAATATAACCTCTATCTTATATGTATCAAACTTCAAAGGACTTAAAAAAACCGGATATTAGGGAATGCGGGAGAAACAAAAATTTAATTTATTTATAGATCTATCAAAAATTTTTTAATATATTATATACTTGAAAATGTTGTTAAAATAACTAAACATGTTGTGTAAAATAATATATTAATTAATAAATCTTAAAAACATATGAAACAATATGAGTATAACAATAAATATAAAAAAGTTTCATAGAGTAAATAAAGAAAGCATTGAATAATATAAATAATAAAATGTTTATTTTCCTAAACAAGTTACAACCTAATTACAAAGGAAAAAAAATTTAAAAGAAAAACATTTCCACTAGTACAAATTAATTCAAAATTCAATAGCAACTTAAAAGTAAAAACAGTAAAAACACAACAAAGTAACAATAAAATAGTCAATATAAAAAATAATAATTCTGATCTATAATACATTTTGAAACAAATTACAAATTAAAGCAAGCAGAATTTTAATTCTTTTAAAAATTTGCTTCTGTCATTGCAAAATATGTCTACACCATATTGCACTTCATGATACTTTCTTATCATTAAATTAAAGTAATGGAGAATTTAATTGAAAGTTTGTGCGTGGGGTAACATATTGGAAAGATTGTTTGCTGCGGCAAGCTAACCTGAGAACTCCAAAATCAATCATTTGTAAAAACTGTCCATTGTCTACTTGATTATGAATGATCTTATACAACTCATTAATAAATAAAAATTTGTGCTTATTGTAGATCGATATCATAGCAAACTTTTACAATAACTGCTCATAAGAGACATCTCTATCCGAATATACTTTGTATTTTCTAAAATATAAGTATTTCAGAAATCTTTTCTGCACTTTTTCCAGAGCATTCATGTGACGTGCGTAGGTAAGTGACCAAACACAAACACAATAGTTTAGTTTGCTTAAGATAAAAGCCTGAAATAGTTTTATGGCGGCAGTAACATTAATAAACTCACGAGTATTACGGATGATAAACCCAAGTAGTTTATAACATTCGTTGACAACTTTTTCAACATGTCCATCAAAAGACAGTTTAAAATCAAAAAGAAAACCCAAATCCTTAATAGTATCACTCCTGTGTATGTTTTCCAAACCAAGTGAGTAGTTATACAGAATTTTATTGACGGATCCACTATACGAGATGATATGACATTTGGCAACATTTATTGCAAGACCGTTTGCTGTACACCACGTTGACAACCAAGATAAATTAGTTTGTAGTTTTTCACAGTCATTAACAGACTTAATAACATTATATAGTTTGACATCGTCAGCATACACAAAAAAGTTACAGTATAAAACACTCGCCATTTCATTAATAAATATTATAAATAGAAGTGGTCCCAAGTTGGAACCTTGAGGCACCCCAGTTGTAGCAGAAAATGTCTTAGACTTACAACCTCCATAGCACACAAATAACTTTCTGTTACTTAGAAAAGAATAAATTATATCTATAACATTAGAAGCAATGTCATAATGGTTTAATAAACCATAAGCTTGTAAACCAACTAAATATGGTACTTTTCTTTTCTACCGTAAAGTGTTAATAGATTTTAATAAATTACCTAGTGATATTACTAAATTATTATCGGTTAAAAACTTTAAATTTGCATTAAAACAATTTATTAAAACAAATACTATTTTATAAACTTTAATGTATTTATGTGTGATAGTTTGTTATTTATAGGTTAGTTATTAATTAATATGTATGTATTCATTATTTTACTATGTATTAGGCATGTCCTAGTTAATGAAATAAATATTATTATTATTATCAAATGCCTTGCTAATATAAGTATAAATTACATCCACCTGACTACCAAAATCTAATAAATCTAAAATGTATTGAGTTACATACCTAAGGTTAGTTTAGGTGCTTCTTTTATGTATAAAGCCATGTTGATTAATTGACAACTTGTGATCAACACCACTATGAATATAATCAGATAAAATGCGTTAAATTTTTTTAGAAAAGTTTGCAATTAATGATATCGGTATATAGTTTGCTATATTAGACCTGTCCCCAAATTTAAATATAGGGCAGACCTAAGTTAGTTTCCAGTTAGGAAAAACACCAAAAGAAAACATTAAATTGTAAATATGAATAAGCGGGTCTGAAAAGTACACAGCACAGTCTTTAATGATACAACCGGGCACTTGATCATGACCCATTGTAAAATTGCTTTTAATTTGCTTTAACTTTTCTAAAACACTTTTATCACTAACATTAAATTTGCCCATCACATCAACACTGCTACTACACTTTAGATAAGACGAGTTTGTGGCCGAATTGTACACACTTCTCCAGAATCATTTCTCCAAGTATACGAGATTTCTTCTTTCTCTTATTTACAAACGACCAAAAGCTTTTAGGTTGCAAAAAAATGTTACTTTCAGTAACCTGAATGTAAGTAGCATAAGCTGTAGTACTTTTGCCCTTAAACTCACGTCGGATTTGTTCATATTGTTCTCTGTTCACTTCATTGCTATTTTGGACAGATGATTTTAACTTTTCGTGTATCTTGTTTTTTTAATTTTAACAGTGTTATTATGTCTTTGTTGTACTATGCTGGATACTGCTTTCCACTGGATACCTGACATTTTTTTGGAGTACATTCATCAAATGCATTATACAATAGTTAAATAAGGTAGTAAAATTTGGCACAAGCATTATTACTGTCAATTTCCTGTATGACAGGGGTCCAATCTATTATCATAATACGTTTATATAAACCAACTAGATTGCCAGCTCTAAAATTGTATGATTTGCAGTCATTAACAGAATTGATTTTTTTTATGTACGAATTTACATTCAGCGTAAATGTTAAAGCAGGATGATGCTTATTTTCCTTAACAAGTGGGTTTTTAGATCTGGTAACTTTTAAAATATTATGAGTAGAGGATACTAAAACAAAATCTAAAATTCGACTATTTTCATTGCAAATAAAGTTACATTGCAAAAGATCTCTAAGTGCAACATAATTTAATAGCGATGTTAAAGTAAAACACGTATTTCTTCCGTTTCTTCAATCATTATAACTGGGTATGTTGAAGTTGCCACAAATTAATACATTGTCAGAGTTAAAATTATCTTCTAAGTAATTAAACTGTTGAGTATACACATCAGTAGTTGAATTAGAAGAGATGTAGACACAAATGACTGTATATATAGTTCCTGCAATTGTGATTTCTACAGCAACTAGATCAAAATTTATATTTACTAAATTATTTAATAACACTCTACGACTATGCATTAAATTAATAACCGAAATCAACACTTCTCCACCTTTGCAACGTGTTCGGTCGCATCTATAAACAACATAATTATCATTAAATAACTCTCCATCTAACACACCATCATTAAGCCAAGTTTCCGTAAAACAAATTATATCAAAACTATTGCTATTAAAATTACGACTAAAAGTATTTGTGCCATCTTGCTCTTCTTATTTAGTAGTTTTTTAATGCAACAATTTTAGGAATTAAAATATTTTATAGATAAATTAACTTCTCCAGCAACTTTACGGTGCTTAAGTTCATCGCGCAGTGATTTAAAATACAATTGTTGATTTTTAGTACAATCAGCTCTGATATAAATTTGATCGCGTTTCAATGTTCTACTATGTTTTAAAATGTCTAATGCAATATTGACATTTTCTAAGATGACTTTAAGAGGGCGATCTTTTAAAGTTTTCTTTCCTACTCTAAAGATTTTTATCAATTCAACGTCTGGTGTAACAGAGTTAAGGAGATGATTTTTATTATCAGAAATCTTATCATTTGCATTACCCTTGGTAGATTCAGGCAGGCAGTAAATTTATTATTTCAAAAGACTGCCTTTGATAATCTTTAATTTCGGACAAATGCAAGTTTTGTTAAATGTTCAAAGTGTGTTTTCAAATCGGTAAATTGTATAATTGCCAATGATAGCAAAAATTTAATGTGGTGGCATTAGCCGTTTTCACAACAGAAAGTTCAATACATAAACTTTTTTTTTAAAGAGAAACAACCTAAATCTAAAAACAAAATTAAATGTTTTGTAGATTAGGAAATGCAATTTTCAGTGAGCAAGTCAAAATCAAACGAAAATAGCTCGTTGATTAATAGTGATCTTATGTGAACCAATAGAAGAAGAATTACTAAATATGTCAAAATGTTTATGCTTAAAGATTATTATGAAATAAAAAAACAATTTACCATGTTTTTTTATTACAAATTTATTCTTACAAATACATTACTAGTTTAGGATTTACTATTAGAGCCAAAACTAGTAATGTATTCATAAGAATAAATTTGAGATAAAAAATATAGTAGAATACACAATCATCAATTTGTTAATTGTACAAAATATTGTGTATTTTTAATTAATTGTACAAAACCAATTCCATGTAATAAAAAAACGCCGTAAAACTATTAAAACAAAGTTTTGGGCGTGACTTCTGAGTACATATTCCAAAACAAAAATGACAAAAATTACACGAATAGATCAAGAAGGCTATGTTTGTACAAATTGCAATTAAAAGAAACGTTATCTTTAAATCAGTACTAATGCAGAATAATTTCTACCACCAATAGTTTGTTCTTCATGCCTTTAGTAATAGACCACACCTCACAGGAGTAACAGATGGTGCTCTTTAGTATGCTGTTGTACATGAGCATTTATGTGCTGCTTTTGGCTGCTAAAAGATTGAATTTAAGGCTTTTATGATCTTTTTTCCTTTGTTTATGCAATCTCTGATTGTGTCTTCTACGCGTCCGTTATCATCGATCTCTCCGTGCCAACGTAGGTATACTTTTTGCATGTGATTAATTTCTCTCTACATTCGAGTTCTAGTTCTTCAGCTATACCACCTATGCACATATACTGACTTTTTTTCAGGTTTATTTCCAGGCCCCATTTGAAATATTCCTCATGTAGTTTTCTGGTCATATACTGCATGTTCTCCCGGTCTTACAATATAACAACTTGATCGTAGGCATAGTGCAAGGTGTATAGACTGGTGTCTCTAATTGGCATACCCATTCCGAGTCACTTTCGTCTCCATTGACTAAGTACGGTATCTAGAAATATGTTAAACAATGTGGGGGATACACAGAATCCTTGCCGTAGGCTTTTAGATACTTGGAAATTATTCGTAAGATAGTTTCCAAATTTTATCTGTAACGTTTGATCTTTATACAACTTTTTCAGGGCTCCGATGAGATTTACGTTTATGCTGCTAGTGCCTAGTATCTCTTATAGTTTGTTCACTGGTACATTGTCATATGCTTTGCGGAGATTGACAAAGAGTACTTCTTTATTTCTTGCAACGCGTTTTTCTATCAGTTAGCTTTAACAGAAAATATTATCTAACGTCAACCACCAGCTCTGAACCCACTCTGCTTCTTCTTTAAGAACTAAGTACCATATAGGCGACTAAATGTGCGCGATTGATATCCCTAAGTAGGTTGACAAAAAAACAATTGTATTGAAAAGATAAAAAACTGTTCCGTGTAAAAAAAATCCAATCAATTTGTAGAAATGCACGTAAATGACGTGCAATAACTAAAAAAAGTGATAATTGAACCCAAAGCAAGACCATCAAACGTAAACTTAAATAATAATTTATACAAACAGATTTATCGTCAAATGTGGTAGATGAGTATGATTTTACTTGAGAATCTTTATAATAATAATAATTTAGCTACCGACGCATGTGATGATATTGTCACGAAATCATATTTTGTGTTTATAAATTAATATTGCACCTGTGTGGTATTGCACCTATGTAGACAAAGCACTTGAATAATATTTATTTAGGATATTATTCATAGGCAAGTCCCGATTACGCACAAAAGGAAGCAGCATAATTACGCATCGCGGTTAAGAGATTAACAAACAAAAGAGTCTGTTGGATTCCACTTTGAGTCTAAATAATAGACAGAACGAGAGCGGTCAGATGAGGTCACCTATCGTTAAAACCGATATCATAAAAGGAGATGATGGTGTGGCAAGCAGCCAGTTGTTACTTATCAGTTAGTTATGAGTCATCAGTCGTAATTGTTAAAGTACAAGTTATTAGTTAAAATTGTGAGTCGTGAAGGGTAGTTGCAGTCAAAGGCCGAAACCGAGAATCACCCGCCAGCCAACCGATTAATAAATCAATAAAAATGTAAGTGTTGTAGCCATGTGTTTTAATTACCCCAATCCCAACAGTAATGCCATTCCGGCAAACAGGTCACTCCGTCACAACCGCAGCCAAGCGAACATATAGTTTGTAATAGTTATGACAATATACACAAAGATAATGTTAACTGAATATAAAAAAAAATAAGCCAAAATAAATAAAGCTTATGTTACGACTACCTTGTCTACGGGAAGCACTTATGCTCACTAATTTTTTAAGTGTATTTGTGATATCTAGCAAAATGTTGTTCTGATCTTTTTAATATGTTTTGTAAATTTTAGTTTTAGGGAGAATCTTTATATTTAATAATGAAAAGTGCTGGAAAAGAGGAGTTAGCACTTTCAAGACGTAATGGCCATAGTTAAAATGTTGCATCAGAAGTTGTAAGTATATTATATAATATAGACAAAACTACAATACTTATATTGGTTAATTAAATATTGTAACATTGTTTTATATTTTAGGCTGTGATCATTAATAACCGGTAAATGATTATTTTTTGGTGTTCAAAATAAATATGCCATTGAGCGGAAAATAAAAACAAAGACATTGAAGCAGACGTTTATGTAAAAAAATGTAACGTTAGCATCTTAATGCACTAAGTTAAAGGAATACATAAAATGCTCTGTAAATCATGCATTTTGCAATTTTGATAATGTAGAAGATAAAACAGACATTTTAAATTTACTGGTGTACATCATTATTGTTATCAAAATCAAGTTTATTGATAGATAATAAACAAACAAAAAAAACTGTTCGTGAATCTTTTGGCACGGTTTAACAATGAAATACATTTAAACTTAGTGCAACGTTACAGTTATCACATACAATTGTATTTAACAGATATGCAAAATAAGAAAGGACTTGAATGGCACAAAGAACCAAGAAAAAAAGTTTTTGAAAAAATCCATACAAAAATTTTAAAAATGTTATGCAGCGACAAATTAAATTGCACAATAAACGGAAAGTAACTGTGTATACAAAAACCAAATCGCGCAAAAAGCTTAATTTTAAAACTTGAAGAATATAGCTCAAATATCTCTCAATTGAACTCTGAAAACTTGAAAACAGAAGTCAAAATTTGATACAAAGTTTCAGTGGAGAATCAAAGATCTACTGTTAACAAAACTCTTGATCAGTTTGATAACCCGAAATTCGCCAAAGAAAGAAGTTTGAGATTGAGTTAGCTATTTATAGATATAGAAATCTACAGAAGTTTTAGGTGCATGATCTTGGCAAGTGTTACATGATCATATACAAATCCAAGCCTTATGCGGGTAATTTTAGAAATAGATAATAATAATAATTATAATAATAATATATTTATTTATTTTCTAAAATTATACAATCATACTAAAATAATAATAATAATAATATTCATGTATAAAACTTGTATATGATTTCATTTTGTAAAAAAAAGATTAAAAAAGAAGATTGTTGTATTCAAATATGTATCAATTACTGAATAGTTAACTGACATCTTAACTGAGTAATTCAGTAATTAAACATTTGACTACCTCAGAAAAAAGTTTGTTAAGAATTTATAATTTTATATGTTAGTTTAAACTAACATTTTAACTACTCCCTATTCTCTTTTTTACTTCATTTTTTTTTTAGTACTCAAATTTATTTTTAAAAATGCAGAATAATTTAATATAATCAACCAGAGATCAGAACATAGGCTGATCTTTACTACCTCCCAAACTTGACATCTTTACCTGCCACCCTGAAATACCCAAATAAATTATTATTTCCCCCACTTCAACTAATGTTAAGAAACAGAAAAACATACCATCAAAATTGAGATACTACAAAAAAACACAGATTAATTTTTTTTAAATAAAAAAAAATCTTCAAAGAATTAATAAAGTTTATGTGGTTGAAATTTTATTTCAAATTACTTCAACTCACAAGTAAAGAAATGGTAAAATGCGGTATCAAATTACCTGTTACAGAACAAATAATAACTTTCCAATAATTTTAAAAAAATTAAAAATTTTAAAAACTTAAAAGATTTTAAAAATTTTAAAGTAATGATTATCAAAAGACCATCAAAATCGAGATAGTAAACAATTAAAAAATAATCACAGATGCAATTTTTATTTTTTAAATGAAATAATAATAATTCATCAAAGAATTAATAAAGTTTTTTCAAATATTTGTGGTTGGAATTTTATTTCAAATTACTTTAACCCACAAGTAAAGAAATGGTAAAATGAGGTATCAAATTACCTCTGGAAGAACAAAAAAATAGTTATCCATTAATTTTCAAAATTTGAAGAAGTGTTAAAGTGAAAAATCAGTTTTTTAGTTGATAAATAAACAACTTATCTTTATTTTTATAAGGTTGGAATTTTATTTCAAATTACTTCAACCTATTATAATAAAGAAGTAATAAATCAAATTAATTAAAGATGGAGTTGCAATTTGATTTTAAATTTGTTCGTTGAAATATGTGAATTTTTATTTCATTTAACCAATCCAAAAAAATAATATAAAGTTGCAAGTATTCTTGATTATAGAGCGCAGATAATTTTTCATTTATTTGAATTATCGGAGTTATTGTCACAAAACTAATCACAACATTCCAGTAATACTTATGCTGATTATTTTAATTAAATTATTTATAGTTGTTCCACTATTTTTTTCCTTTATATTAATTATTTAATTCAGCGAGTGATCATAGTTTTGTTTCATGAATTAATTCTTCTCACTCAATTTAATTCAATGTGTCCATTTTTTCGTAAGTGTTGTTGGAAATTATAATTGTTTTCATTTAGTATAATTTTTTCAGGTAGTCTCAATTAATTTTTTAATTAACTATTGTTCGTTTCTTTTGTAAAAATTTAAAATCACTATTTTCTATTCATCTTGCAGAAATAATTAATTTGTATTTAATTGTGTAGTCGGTTGTATTTTCTCGATTTTATCCATATTAATATAAAGTTTTTACGCCCATTTTCTAACTCTGCTAACTGATTTCTATGTTCAATTTGTTTCTTCGCGTAATTAGTTAATACTAAATGCATTTATTACACTCAAACTGGTAGTGAGTGTTTAACTTAGTAGAAGGGGCTTTACATTTCATACGTCGAAACAGTGTTGCCACCTGTATTTATATTCGAGTGCATTCGAATGCGTTCTGATTACATTCTTGTGCATATCTTTTCAGATTAGCAGTACCAACTGTCGGAAGCGACAAATAAAAAAATATTAATGGTTAATCTATATAATATATAATCATTAATAATATTAAGGGCCGTAACATCCAACTCATAATAATGCACCTAATAAGCTATTAGCTAAATAACCTAACTTTTTTTAAACTTTAATTTGATTTATTTTTGATATACCTCTGAGCGGTTAATAAATTATATGCTTAAAGCTTTTATTTGTTATAAATGTATATGTTAAGCATATATTTAATTGGTTGTCCATATGTATTAATAAAATAAATTAAATTAAAGTGTTATTCAGCTAATAGTTTATTAAGTGCCTTATTAGAAGTTGGATATTACAGCCCTAAAACTATTTGCAGTTTTATAAACCTAATGATTATTTAATCTCTTGTTGCGAGTTTTATTGTTATTAAGTTTATGATTATAAGTATTTGATAATTTATCATTAAATATATCATATGTAAAATGAATAAGGAAAGATAATTTCAAATTATTTATTGTAATAATTTTGTAAAAAAATAATCGAATTTTTGGTTCTTATATATAATACGTCATTAAAAAAACTAGTCATTTTAATATTCGTTTTCCAATATGGCTGCCTTAAACGAATTTCTACCTGGCCTACTTAAAAATTAATGAATAAATGATTGGTTCAACTTGTAATATCGTTTCTCTTTTTTATTATTACCTATGGAATGTTATTTCTATATATTTAATCCGCATTTTAATAAATTACATTTGCCACATAAATATAAATATAAAAAATAATTTAAACCACAGTTTTTAATTAAAAAAAATAAAATATCATAAAAACACTAAAAAATTTACAGTACAAAAATGTCAATAAAAATAACTCAATGTCATTTCAAAATTTAATAAACAATTTTGTAATGTCTATATTTCAAGTTACTGGAAATTTTATTCACAATACATGGCAAAAATCAAATTAAAAAAAAAAGATAAAATGTGCAAGTCGTATTATTATTTATACGCTATTTTTACGTGTCAACAATTTTAATTTATATTTTTAATTTTACCAAAGCTGTACCGGTATAAATGAACTTTGTGAGAATGTTGCTTAGCAGGTACAGAAATCAAAAGACCTGTTCCCAGAGCCGTTTATATCCAAAGAAACCCGTTCCCACGGCCGTTTCATATTGTATGTCAAGTATTTCTTGAATTTAACATGGGATGCTAGAATATTAACCTCTATACCCTTAGTATAGGGAATTGCAGGTATACGGCAGAAGGTATATTTAATGAATTGGTTAACGTAATTGCTATACAAATCCGGATTAGATCGAGGGATTTTAAGAATAATATTGTTATTAAATTGTTATGCTGAATAAAGCTTGCATACTTTTGTAATTTTGTAAATTTTATTTCATTTTTGTTTATGTAAGTTAGATTGCGACCCGACACTAACAACCCTCTCCAACAAAACTAGGTTGACTAAAAATGATTTTGCGTGCTTATTATTTACCAAAAAAAAAAAAATACTATAGCTCTTAAAATTTTAAATGGTGACATATAACATGAATAGTTAAAACAAATTGTAATAGAGACTTAATTAACAAACTTAATTAGAAATAATTAGCAAAGTATTGCTTGGATATTGTTATTTTTTTGTAAAAATATAACTTACAATAAAAAAAATGACTAACAATTGTGTATCTACTACAGCTAATTGAAATTTGGGAAAAAATTAAGATAGCAAATATAAATTTGCGTTTACTGATATACAGAGATGGTCAAAATTACCGAAACACCTAAATAATTCTCCATCCGTAAAAATAACTCAAAAAAAGTTTTAAACAAAAGTTTTTTGGTTTTAAACAAACTATTGTTTAAGTATATTTTAGTGTTTTTAATTCTATAAAATGCACCGTTTTTGTATTATAAATATTCAAACTCATTAACTTCAAATAAACATTTTCTCACCAACATAAACATTTATTTTAACCAAACGGATAAAAAACAATAACATAAAAAACAATTAACAGAACAATAATTAAATCATTAAAAAATGTTATAAAAATCATACATGTCCTTTCTAAAGACATTATTTATTTGGAAAATAATATATTGTAAAGAAAATTTTTATAAAGTTTTTTGATTATAAATCTAAAAAATAATTTTAAAATATTAAATTTGGTTTAGTTTTTTTTAAGAAATTACACTACATAATTATTTAATTTGATAGTGGTAAATAAAATAAAATAAAATAAAATAGTAAAAAACTTTATTTGTATGAACAAAACCAAACGTTTTGATAATTCATTTTTTAATAAAATTATGTAAATAAAACTTGCTAATTAAATCTTAACTTATTATTATTATACAAATAATATAATAAAAGCAAAACTATTAAGGCACCTACAAAAACAAAATAAGTACTTTATTATAATAAAAGATAACTATTTATACAAAATGTTCCAAAACGTAAAGTTACAAATTTGTGTATAAAGATGGTTCAAAATGGCTGCCGTTGTTCTGATTTATAAAACAGATCTGGTTATCTTATGCAACATATCATTGTTATTTCAAATTAGTTTTGATGATCATATGATCCTATAAATTATAATATAAATCTTGGAGGTCAAAAATTACATGTAACGCAAAGTGCGGACAGGCACTATCGTATCGTATCACATACTATGTCTGTTTGTCAGAAAAAAATTATCTAATAATTCTTCTAATAATCTTTTAAAAAATTTATATAGCTGTCGGCAGTTAAATGGTTTGTAAAAACAAATGAACCAATGAGCACTTTATCAATAATTACACCCGATATATTCACTAAAAAATACCAAAAGTTGCTGTTCTTTTTGTTTATCACTCTTTTCTTTGTAAATGTTACTTTATCCGTGAATAAAAATTGTAGGTGTCAATTTTGAATGATCCAGCAGTAAAATTCTAAACAATTAGCAAAATGTTCTCCAAACTTTCATTTGGTATTATTATAAAATTCTTGCAATTGTCAATGACTCAAGTCGCTAATAACTTCAGTTGTTATTAATTCAATTTGCCAATTACTCTAGTCTGCAATAATAACTCAAATTCTGAAAATTGCCCAAGTTTTCAATAACGGCTCAAATTGTCAATGACTCAAGTTGCCAATGACTTCAGTTGTCATTAACTCAAGTTGTCAATTACTTGAGTCTTCAAAACAGACTATAATTTCAAAAACGACTCATGTTCTCAAAAATAACTTGAGTTGTCAAGTTTTTAATAACTTAAATTGCCAATCACTTGAGTTGTCAACTACTCGTGTTTTTGAAAATGACTCGAGCTCTAAAATGAACAGAATTTTATTTTTATGTTTTTACTGGGTCTCTAAAATTTGCTTAGAATCCCGTATCGTCATATTTCTTGTTTTTTCTTGGATCAAAAGTTTTGGCATAATACAATTTAAATAAAACAATTATAATTGTTGCAGCATTTCAGTGTCCCAGAATTGGTCATCTCTGAACACAATTTTTGTTTTTATATCTTTTGGTGACCAAACGCAAAATAAACAATATTGTTTTTGGATAATGTGTACTTGTCCCAGGATTTGAAAATACCATTTTTTTTATAAATTGCGCCATTTTTTTTTTAATATTTTTTTTTGTCATAATATCTTTGTCTGGTGTAATTAACTTGGCTGAAAAACGACATTTTATTTTGAAAATGCCATCATCTTCTATCAAACCATCTAGGGTAAAATCTAAATATGAAATTTTATGGTCATTCAAAACATTCCGCATGGCTCTATTACAACTCAGAAATTGCTTAGAACTCATATTTTTTTCTATAGTCTAAAGCGTGAAAACTTTTGGTATATTCTGTATAAATTAGAAGATTGACACAATTATATATAAGGTTTTTTTTTGCAAATTGTACCAAAATTAAAAGCTGTTAGCAATTTCCTTTTCTTTTTTAACCATTCAATGCAGTTGTTTTGGTATTTTGTTCTAATTTCAAATTAACGTCGTTTCTTGCCAGTTCTTTTCAGAGCAAATAAAAATATTTCTTTGGCTGTTTCAAAGTTTTCTGCAGGTTTTTTTCAGTTCTCGCCGCAGTGTTGATTATTTGGCGCCGTTTTTAATTTTTTGTTTTGACAAAAAATTTGTTTAGATATTTTTTTTGTAGTTTTTCTCACTTATAACGTTTTGCGTATTTTTATGGAGACTCATTTGTGCAATATTTATAAATTGTATAAAAAGGTTTGTATTATGAGAAACAACTGCCACAGAACATTTTGCTTGATAAGAGCCTTTTAAACTATAATTAATCCGTTTTTTACCAACGAATTTACAAAGAATAGAGTTGTACTGCTCTACTATGTTGCTGTCTAAATCACAAATATGGCTTTTTGAGTGACCAGCAAGAAATCTAAAAATGACAGATCATTAGACATTAGTTTATAAAGTTCCGCTAATTTAAAGTCATTTATAGTATTTTTTTGGTCTGGTACTTTTTGTCACATTAGGTACATTTAAAATATCTCAATCATTTTTCTACCATGTTCAATGTTTTCATTTTTTTTTTGTATTTAACAGCTTTGCAAACTGGACACTGAAACAAATATTTTTTTTTCAATAAATTGTTACAAATTATCTTTGGGCTAATTTTTAAATTGCTTAGATTTCATAGCTTATTGCAAAAATTGCGAAATAAATGATTTTTGCATTTAGATTTCTCTACAATATGGCGCATGGCGCGTACGGACAAAACTAAAACTTTTTTATAGCAAGAGCTGTCACCATCTGATATCATTGTTGTATATTTTACGCCGTGAAGTTCAATACTTGTTTTAAATCCTTCAAATATTGAAGCTGAATCCATTGCAGGTAAATTATCTCCCAATTTTTAGCTCTTGCACACACAAGGCAATATTTATTTTTAACATTAATATATAACATCTTTTTTGTTTTGTGTCTTGTAATGTAAGTTGCCAGCATTACAAGCAGAGAAGAGGCTAAGACGCCAGCAGTGGCGTATGAATGGCTGAAAAAGAAGAAGAAGAAGAATTGCAGTTATGCCAGATAATGCATTATAGTTTGTTCTGTATGATTGCTTATACCAAGCTCTATCACAATCAACTACTATTTTTGGAATTCCTTTTTTATCTACATGACTTTTGCAGCAGCAGACATTTTAGAAATTGCTATTTCTTCATATTTGCTGTTTACTTCTTTTTGAACTTGATTGTATTTACGTGTCGACATAAATGGTACATTTATTGACAATAATAGTTTGCACAACATGCTGTAACCACCACCAACGTTTATTCCGCCAGCAACAAAACTATTGTTTATACTTAATTATCATTGAAGTTTATTAATTTGATTGTAAACTAAACAGTACATTCCTTTTTTATTTGAGAATATTAAAATTGCTAAGATTCCAACATTTTTAACTTTATTTCATTTCAGTTCATTATGCTGAAGTGTAAAACATGGTTATTATTTGCGTCTTCGAATCACCTTCTAAATATCCTACTGAAGAATGCTGCTTTCTGCGTGAACAGGTACCCTCCAATGTTGTTTCACAATTTGGCTGTAAGCCCCTACAGAAAGTTATAATCAAATGTTAGTAATTAATATATTTTATTATATATTACTTTATAACTATAAATCACATGTTCCAAATATAAAACGCTTTATCATATTTGTATCTATATTTTATACTTTCATACCAGTATATTTTATTTAACCATTTACTTTATATTTAAATTGATATTTTAAGTGGACATTATAAAACATAATCTTTGCTTATAATATTCACGTTGTAATATACCAAATATTTACTTTATCATAAAAAAACACTCCTAGTTTGTTGGAAAGTTGCAAATGTTCAACCTATACCTAAAAAAACAGACAAGTCTGATTCTTAAAATTATAGACCAATTGCATTATTGTCAAATCGGTCAAAAAAAATAAAACACATATTAATGTCCGCATTATTAAGTTTTTAGAACAAAATATCTTCATCCCAGATACTCAATATAGATTTTAACCAACACGTTCGATAACAGATTTTTTGATTTATGTTAGTCACAAATAGAATTCTACTTTAGACAAGCATGGAGAAAACCTTGCATTAGCTCTAGAAATTTCTAAAGCGTTTGATAGGGTATGGCATCCTTATATTATCAACAAACTCTTGCGACGTGCCAGGATTACTTAGCCACGTGCAACGTCTAGCTTTTTTAGAGGGGTTTTTAAAGACCCGTCTGGAGATAGAATCTGGTAAGTTTTTATATGTACGCCACTTTATTAATTTAACAGGGGCAAATAAAGAAAACTCTTTCTTAACCATTTAAAAATTTATTCACTTTATATCACACACATGTATATATCCGCCGAAGTACTCTCTCAAGTCACCCGCTTAACAAGCAAAATTCCTGCAAGCGTCCCCGCAAGAAAACCGTTGGGGTGGGAATGGTTCTCACCAAATTCAAATTATCAATAAATGAGTTGTTACAAGTCTTTTACTGAAAGAAAAGAATGTTGCTTAATTTTGTAATAACAAAACAAAAACTCTCAATGATTCATTCCTAAAATTTAAAAACGTTAACCCCTATGACTACTTCTACTTGTTTAACTGAATCAAATCTGTATCTAACATTTATTGAATAATTCCATACCGTACCCATAACTATTCTAATACATTATCATAGATCGTGTATAGATTTACCCAAAATAAACCTACTAACCTAACTAAAATTACTTTATTTTAATTGACCTAATCTAAATAACACTAATTTTAACTAATTAAATTTAACCTAATTTTACTAAATGTCGGGCTCCGGAGAATAAGGTTTTAGTTCCTTAACATGATAGGCGCCCAGGACCTTAGTTTCCATTCCCGGTTAAAACTTTATATACATTGTAACCCACATTAATTTCTTTTAACTCGTGTGTACATTTTAAAGCTAATTTCGTACTAAAGTATTTCCCTGCATAAAAATGATGTGCTCGACACAATACCTTATCACTGGGTTGAAATTCTACTACTCGACGACGTAAATTATAATATTTGTCGTTTTGCTTGCACGTTTTAAGTTTTTGCGCACATTATCAAAATATACCGGCAATTCACCTAATTTTTCTACCAATGCTTTTCGATCATATTGATCAAAAGGTTTATAGTTTGCAAATGGCACGTGTACGCTCGTTTTCATTGTAAATTCGTACTTTGGCAAATTAATGTCCCACAACTTTTGATTTTGCTTAGCACTCGATTGTACTTTTTTGTGGGGCTTGCTTGAGGATGATAGTTGGCACTGTATAGAATGCAAACCTTATACATTTCACAAAGTTCTCGGAAGGAAGCACCTTTAATTGTCGACCATTATCCGAGATTATCTGAGCTGGAACTCCGTATTTTAAAAATATATGGTTTTTAACAATATCAGCAATATAAGAGGCTTTAGCGCGTCGTAGTAGAAAAAAGAATGATTTTTTAGTAAACAAATTGCATACCACCAGTGTAAAGCGATTTTGTTTCAATAGTAAGGAAAATGGTCTTCTTAAATTCAAAGAAAGAATCTGATAGGGTCTGTGCGGTTGATGTGATGCCAATAATCCACCGGGTTTACATTGTTTTCCTTTATGCCCGGAGCAAACTTCACAATCACGACAATATCAAGCTGTATCTGCTAACTTTTGTGGCTAATAATATTGCTAAGCTGTTTCAACATTGTGATTGTCGTAATGTATGGCTTTCCGACACGATTGTGGAACTACAATTTTCCTGGTAACTTCCAGCTTTGATAAATTTCCACAAATCATCACCATCAATTTGCCAGGTAGGAAATTTATCGGGATTTTTCTGTATTTGGACAAACATGGATTTATACCAACGATTTGACTAGGATAGAACAACGGTTGCAGTACTTACGGTTTCTAGTTTAATTGGGTCATCAAACGTACGGGAGAGTGCATCTGGCGCTTGATGTTTTACCACAGTACGATGTTTGACCATAAAGCTATATTGTAGCAGTTTCATTGCCCAACGACATAGAAATCCCGGTAGATTCTTTAATCCATAGAGCCACTTTAATAAAAAGTGATCGGTCACTACTACAAAATGTGTAGCTTTTATATAATTTCTTATTCTAATTCAAAATTTTGTTAAAACCACGTAGTTGCTTTGTTTGTATAGGTTACCACCTTTTCATCTTCAGAGTAACGCTGTGTAAGAATGCATCTTAGACCAACCTTGCTACTATTACAGTTCAAATAAAACGTTTTTTTCTAATCGGGGACCATCATTACTAGAGTTTTAACTAAACATTGCTGTAAAATACGTAAGGTTTCTACTGACGTTTTCTTCCATCGCTATGGTGCAGTCTTTTTCATCAATACAATACAAGTTGGCGGTTTTAGTTGTAAAATTGAGGATAAACCAATGGTACTAACCGGCTATGCCAAAAAACCTACGGACATCGCGATGACAGTGGGGTACCTGAAAGTTTAGTATTGCCAACACTTTTTCAGGAGCAACAAGGAGTTTACTGTGGATAATAACGTAACCCAAATATTTCAATTTTGGCCCTGCAAACTGACATTTCTCACAATTCAAGGTTAATGCAGCCCAATGTAGTCGTGACAAGATTTATAAGCAACACTGGATAGTACCGTTGTTTGAGGAGAACCGCGACATTTACGTCAATATAATGATTGACTAACATAGTGCACCCCAGCCTTCCTTCCATCTTCTGATAATATGATTCCGTAAGCCGTCTAATTTCATGCCAGTAGTAATGGTACGCCCAATGTTAAGTCAGAGCCCGACCAGTTAACATCTGCGGAACGGCAATAAACATTTCATTCTCGTTGACGTGCTTTCAAGAAATGCATTGAGGTTTTCTTTAATTGCCAATCCTTAAAAGATGAGAAGCGCGTTTGACATATAATTGGTTTGGGGTTTGGCGTTCAAACTCGAATTTGCGGTAGGAGGTTCAGACTCTGCACCCACGAATTTTAACTCTTTTGATTTTTCCAATTCCACTAACTAACGTTGAAAATTTGCTATCGTCTCTTCGCAGCCTTTTAAAGGTGTTGGACATCTAGCAAAGCGACTAGTATAGTGAATTAATTTGGTTTTCGCAGTTTTAGCAGTGTTTGAGTTTTTATCCCCGTTAAAACTACTTACAAAATCCTCCAATAAATTTAACTTATGTTTCCATACGTTAAGCTCTTTATTCCAATCATAGGTAGTAGTAAGTGCGTCATTCGATTGGTAATTTTCTTGTTTAATGTATGGTGCGTGAATATTCTTAATGTATAACGGTTTGAATTCTTACCATTAGCTAGACGGCAGCTCTAATTCGGTTGGCGGGTAGTGGGTCGCTTCAAATTCAAGGAAAACTCAATAGGCGTACTTACTAAATGTTGAGCTCCAGCCACTAGAAATCTAGTGACACGTACTAAACATGAAGGAAAGACGTTATTGAGGTATAAAACTCATAGTTGTGATACCTGACCATTTAATAAAAAAGAGACATGACATTACAAAAAAATATAATTGGTTCAGGAAGAGAGAAAATTTCTTGAGCGGCTTAACATTAAATTAAGCTCATTAAAGACCTCCCACATCATTGACCGATCAAGCGGACCCAACAACTGCCAAGTTCTCCCAATCCGCCAATGGCATCGGAGAACAAAAAGAAGCCAACCAAAATTAGTAAAATTCCCTTAATGCTCTCCCACACTACTGACCGATCAACTCAACAACCGCTAAGTCCCCTTGACCCCTCAATGATGATAATAAAAAACAAAACAAAAATATTGACCGAAACAGTTAGACACCGTACGATATTTAATAACCTTAAGACTAACCTAGGCAAACAAGCTTATTTCCTGTACAAAAATAAATGGTGTAATAATGTCACACTGTGCAACCATAAAAATTCACTGGCATTAATAAGTTTAATTTGTCAAACTTTTTGATTTTTGTGAACACTACCTTAGCAATAATATAAAAAGGTTTAAATTTGAATTTACAGATTAACATCGGTAGGTTCACGCTAGGGCCAACTCACCCTTCCAGTCGGTCAACGACGACTACCACTAAATTGACACTTAAAATTTGTGACACCATTTGGTGCTATTGGCATAGAAAGAAGTTTGCTTGGCAAATCTTCTTGAACTTAACACGCTCCAATTTAGCAAAAAAGCAAAAGATTAAATTGTGAAAGTTAAGAAGTTAAATTTAAAATCGAAGCGTGCAAACTTACAACATGGCTCAGCATGGCTGAGTTCTAGCACCACTTATCTTGCAAGGAAAACTGAAGAGAGAATCCTCCACCTCCTGGGACCGTCATACAAGCTCCAGCAAGTCGTGAAAAGTTTCTCCAAGACTCCTTGCATGTGAGTGTTGTGTACATCAACCTCGGGAAAAGCTTGAAATGGGTCGAACACAGATCGTAAAGAATCTGGTACTAAGCGAAAGCAATATGGGTCATGCAGACTAGTTATCCAGTCTTGGGAGCATTCCAGATCTTACTGCTACTGTTCAGGTAAATGGTTTAAGTTGAGTTTGAGCCTGAACTTAAAAGCCGAAATTTAAATTGAATTTAATATACGAACAATTATTATTATTCGAAATTAACTTTATTTGACAGATATTTTTATGGCATTAATGTTTAAATATGATTTTAGGCATGCGACTGCCGCGGCTTGAGCGTACATTGCGTAATCTGTAATCCAATTTTCACACACTGTTCAAGCTGTAATTCAAGCTGTATTTTGGCAATAATGCGTTGAAAGTTGGCTTTTAAGTGTTTAATTGTTTCTGGTTTATTGGTGTATACGTGGGATTTTACATATCTCTAGAAAAAATAATCTAATAGCGTCAAATCGCACAAACAAGGTGGCCAGATAACAGGTCCATTTCGTAAAATTTATTGTACGTAAAATGTTTCTTTCAGTAAATTAACTGTTTTGCGCGCTGTGTGGCATTAATGCTGTCTAATTTGAGCACAAAAAAGTTGGCAATCATGTCTCTGTACCATTCAACGTTGACTGTAACGTTTCGACCATTCCAATTTTTGAAAACATATAGACCAATGATTCCACCGCCATAAAGCGCATCAAACGGCATATTTTTCTGGATCTAATGGTGTTTTGACAATGGCTTATACATTATTATCGCTTCAAATGCGACAATTTTGTTTGTTGAGCCATTTAACCAAACTAATGCTTCATCACTGAACAAAATTTTCATATAAAATTATGCATCAATAGCAATGTTTTTCTCAGCCCATTTACCAAATGTACTGCACTAACAATGATTGTGGGGCACCAATTCCTGTACAAGTTGAATCTTGTAATTACGAGCTTACCAAGATCATTTTGCAAAAATTTTTATAAAGTGGATGGACACAAGTTTAATTGTTAAGCACAATGACAAATTGACACATTTGGATCTTCATTAACACTACGCTGCACACTATCAATTGCTTCATGTGTGTGCACTGTATGACGTCGTACTGAATGCTAACTATCGTTTAGATTAAACATATTGCAAAAACGATGCACAGTTTTTCGAATTAATTGCTCTGATGGACGATTATGCACACCATACAATGCACGTAATGGGTCAGTTTCTAGAACTAATTTCTTTTAATAGCCATTAAAATAGTAATTGATACAAAAATTATAATGGTTACTGACAAATGGGTTACATGTACCAATGGCCTTGGATTTCTTTGTTTTCTTGTATGTCATTTAGTATTTCATTAACATCTTCAAGGTGTTTTGGTTCTTAGTGTAGTTCAAATTTGTTCTGAAAATTTATATTTTTAATTTCTGGCATTGTTATATTATATGATGTATTACAATTTTCAAATATTTTGTTATTAACAATAATTTTGCAATTTGACATAAGTAAGGCATTTTTCTTAACAATAAACTTTTCTACACTAGAACTACATTCTTCAAAATCTTCAATAGTATCAAAGCTTGAGACTAATAATTGTTTAGTATTATATTGAAAAGAAAACTTAAAATTATTCTTAATTATAACAAATACGCAATGTTCCGGATGTTCCAAAGAACATTTATTACAATGCGGAGTTTCGAGGCACAAAAGTTTAATTTCAGTTCTGTTCCACTTTTCAGTAGTCCAGAGTTCTTTGTTTGATCCAATGAAATGAAACTTTGCTGGTGGTATCAAAATCTACATCTTGATGTTTGGGATGAGATAGATTCTATGGAATTGAGTTTGGGATTTTACAATAGGAAAGTATAAGATACTTACAATTGTGTTTTTAATTGATAAAATTTTGAATTTGAATATTCTAATATTTTAAAAGGGTGAGTTTTATCTAATTTTAACAATTCGTTTTTTTGTGAGCAACCGACAGATGGTCTGTTATGTCTAAATGTTCTTCAGTTAAAATTAATTCTGAATTAATTATTTCATTGAAAGCAAGACTGATTGTTCGTACTGTTAACTTTAAAGTATGAAGCAACTTTTGGCTTAGATAAATATAATATTGTAAAATTGATTGCAACTCAAATTCGCTTTTGATTGATATCAGTGCGAATAAAGAAATATTAATATTGTTTATAATTATTTCTAAATTGTGTGAATACTTAAGTGTTAAACGATTTGCAAATGAGGTGAATTTATCAACCTGTTTGATCGTATTTTCTTGATTTTGAAACAAAATATTAAGATTTTTATTAATGTCTTGTAAATCATTATCATCTAAAGCAGTGTTTGCTGCATCCGTTGTCAAACAAAAGGTTTTCTCAAAATCTGGGTAGATCAGTATTGGTGAATTTGTTAAAAGTTGTTTACATTTATTAAATGATTCAAGATATTTGGTATTATTTATATTAATTTTGGAATTCTTTTTCAAGCATTTAGTAAAAGGTTGTACTATTTTTGCAAAGTTCTTAATGAAGCGTTTATAGTATCCGGTCAAACCAAGAAATGATTTAATTTATTTTACCTTTTTTTGGTAGCGGTTAATTATCTATAGCTATAATTTTATTTGGGTTGGGTTTTATACCTTCTGGTGTGATGACGTGGCCAAGAAATTGTACTTCTTTTCTTAAGAACTCATTATTGTCTAGTTGGATCTTTAAATTAAAACTCTAAATTTTTCAAAAATTTTCTTTAAATGAATTAAATTCTCATGTAATGATTTTGAAAACATATCAACGTCGTCCATGTAAACGAAACAAAATTTATATAAATATTCTTTCAAAAAGTTGTCCATAACACGCTGAAACGTACTAGAAGCATTTTTGAGACCAAAGGGCATTCTGACATACTCAAAATGTCCATTGTTGACTGAAAAAGCAGTTTTTTCAATTGAGGAAGGATCCATTTTAAGCTGATGAAATCTTTGAGCTAAATCAAGCATTAAGAAGTAGGTACATTTACCAAGGTTATCAAGAATTTTGTCTATTCTTAGTAAAGGGTACTTATCTTCTATAGTTTTTTTGTTTAAGTTTCTAAAATCAATTAATAATTGCCATTTTTTTATTCCTGAGATATCTGACTTCTTAGGGACAATCCACACGGAAAAGCTGTATGGTGATATTGATGGTCTAATAGTCTTGTTTTCTAACAAATTTTAAATTTAATTTTGAATTTCTTGTTTCAAAGAATATGGGTATCGATATGACTTACTATATACTGGATCTTCGTCAGTTGTGCGAATTTCATGTTTAACGGCATTACTAAAGCTTAGATCGACATTTTCATTATAATAAATGTCTCTAAACGATATACATAATCTTAAAAGTTCGATTGCTTCTTCTTGATTTAAATGTTAAGTTCTTATTACTTTGTCAACATTAATTTTGTTGTTTTGATTGTCATTTTTATGATAATGTAACTCTATATTTGTAAGCGGTGTTACTTCAAGTTGTTTTTCAAAATAAATGTTAATTTCTCGTTCTTCTTCAATTGGTAAAGTAAAGGGTATCGCATGTTTTTGTCGCATTTTACAACTCTTTTTAGCTTTTTAGCTTTTAACTATAAATGGTTTGTAAAATAAGTAATTTAAAAAAAAAATGTTTGTGCAGGGCCTGGATTCATTAAAGAATTTGTTGCGCCACTGTCAATTAAAATTTTAGTTAAAACTTAAATAATTTTTCAGAGATAAAATTTGCAGGTGTTGCATTTTTAAAATAATGTGGCCTGTTTTGTATAGGGTGATTTCACATATGTGAAAAAGTGTTGTTTGTTACTACAGACATAAGGGTAGGTTTATTTACTGTCGATTTGCCAAACACTTGAGAATAGGTTGGAAAATTTGTTTTATTTCTTAGCGGTTGAGGCATGTATAATAGACCTCTGGGGAAGCTATAATTTGGTTTTTGAAAATATTGATTAGGTTTTTGAAAACTTTGAAAAGTTTCATTTGGTCTTTGAAAGTTTTAAAAATTTGAAAATTGCTTTGGCGCAACATAATTTTTATTTGCAAAATTTTTATTATTTTTATATAAAGTATTTGAATTTTTGATTGGTTTCAAATAATTTTGTTGTGTTTTTGCTTTTCCGCAAAGAAAATACATAAACGATATTTGAGTTGCGTGGTTATCATAACGCCTACATTCATAGAGACATGCTTCAATTGTGTTGCAGGTGGTGATAAGGAGATGGATGCGTACAATAGGGCTCAGTGACACCGGCCTTGAGAGTCGCAAGCGCTTGATGTTCAAACATGTTTCTTTTGTGTAATAAAATATCATTATTTAATTCTCACAGACTTACATGTTTTACTACTAATCGCAATTTACGTTTTAATTTTTTCTCATAGGATTCGTTTTGATTTTGGTAACATGTTGTTAGTACAAGTCAGTACCAATAATTCTTCCAATCTTAGGTCTCTGTATTTTTGTATCAGAGCGTTTTTTAATTGATCCCAAGTGTAGGTCGAAGTACGCCACTGTGTCGTGTGTTGTTATTATTTTGGTGCTATTTGGATTTTGTGTGTTATTAAGTTTAATTAATTAACAATTTCTTGGCACATCTTGTGTTGACTGTGTAAGTAGTTATATATGCTAATTATTAACTCCTTATAGCAGCGATATTCTTGATGTGCATTGTTGTTAATAAACTAACTTTTAATTATTGTTGCAACATCCACGCCGTTTGCGGCATATTTTCTTACTATTCGTACCAGTGGCGTAACATAGAGATTTAATTTGTGATTTTATATTACAATTTTATTTTAAATTTATTATAAAGTTTGTTTTTAATTATCCCGTTGTTTCTACAGTAACCTTTCCGTGGTCTATCCGTGTTTGTTTTAAAGTCAGTCACCAGGTGATAGACCGTACCGGTGTAAAATTTGTCTCTTGTTTTAAACCTTTTCCTACATATTTTATTTTATTCACATTTATATTTACATTTGCATTTATTATTATGACTGGCCTTTGCAAGTGTAACAGTATAGCACAATCTGGAATTACTTGTAGTGGTTGTGGAGTTATTTTTCATAATAACTGTGCTATTCGCTACAAGAAATGTCATTGTGGTGTTTTATTTGATTTTAAATCGGAATCTGACCTATGCAAATTGTACAAAGAAAACAACATGTTGTATCAAGTATTGTTAGATAAAGTTCGCTCTAACAATAAACTTTTAACTGACAAAAATTTTTATTTGAAGGAGAAGATAGCTCTGAAAGATATAGAAATTTTAGACTTAAAATCATGCCGTCTACTTGAACCTGTTTCTATTAGGTCTGTTATTAATGCGGATTCAATTCAATTGCCACCGGCAAAAACAATTCTATCCAGTACTTCTACCACTACTAGTAGTTCACAACCAATTAAACCTAGAGTACAGCACAAAACTCCAACGAATTTTGGATGTGGTCCAGACAATGACCAGCTACAAGCCTACGTTCCCCCTTCATATATTGATGTATCAAAACTTAAGCGTGGAACAAATAAAACTGAAATTGCAAACTATATGAAAGCTAAACTACCATCTGTTTTGATTGATGTTGTTGAGTTGGTAGTGAGATCTGGAAACTACAGCAGTTTTAAAGTATCTATTTCAGCAAATCAAGTTGGTTTAGTTTTTTCTAAAAACTTTTGGCCGGCAAACATTGCCGTCAAGAAATTTATTAATTATGGCCGACCACGAAATTTACCAGCAACTCCTGCAGGGGATTTTTGAACGTTAAATTTGATCAACAGTTTGGACCCGTTTCCAGGAATACCAACGGCCTCTCAATTTACTACCAAAACGTTGGAGGTATAAAAACCAAACTAAAAAAACTTTTGTTAGCTGTAGCTTTGTCAAGTTATGACATTATTGTTTTAACCGAAATTTGGCTATCTGAAGACATCACTGACTCAGAACTGAGACTAACTGGCTATAACCTATTTAGATGTGATCGGTCTAATTTAACTAGCCCTAAATTAAGCGGAGGTGGCGTATTGATTGCGGTTAGAAGTCATCTTAAGTGTACATTACTACATCCGCCATATCTAAGTGTTAAACATGTGTTTGTAATTGTCAACTTTAAGTTTGTATCGTACATAATTAGTGCAGTTTATTTACCCCTTCTTTCGGTTATCAATAATTATTACCTCTGTTACTCCGTTGAATCTTTTGCTGATGTCTTTCCTAATAGTAAATTAATTCTACTGGGTGATTACAATTTACTAGAAGCAACGTAGCTAAATAATGAATTTGGAACTGGAATTTCTTGCAACGGAAACTACCCTGAACATTTAGTGGCTAACTTGCTACAAACTTTAGATGTAATGGATTGTTAGTCCATCCGGCATTACTCAATGGAGATAGGGGGGGGGGGGGGGGGGAGGTGTACACATATATAATTATTGGTCAGTAACTTATCGATTGTGTGATTTGACAGAAATATACAGAAGCTATAAATCGACTCACCCGTGATCCAAAATTCTATGCTGATATTTACTTGGGCTCCAATTGCTTTGTCACGTGATTGGTCTTCCTTCTTCCTTGACTGGATAGCGAAAAGCAATAAATAGCTATGGGGAAGGGATGTAAGGGAACAAGTAGAACAATGTAAAACAAACTTAATTTCCCAAACAAATATAATTATCATAACCAACCAAAACATATAGTTGAATCCAACTAATTCGTAAAACAAATGCGTCAGCAAAAAAAAAAAGGAACACAGAGCGTAAATGCAATTATAATAAGATAAACGAAAATAATAATAATAGTAATATTCACTTGTCACGCATTCAACTTTCACACTTATGAAACTACAAAAATAGTAATTGCAATTCAAACAATATATATATGAATAGAATTTACCATTTACAAATAACGAATAATAATTAGCAAAATTAGAAAAAGTAATTTGGGTTCTGATATCACACGTGGTCCTCTCGTCGTCAATCACAAAATTAAGGGCAGCGTGCTGGTTAATTATTTGCATCCAGTAACTGGATTTACAATTTAAATTCTTGCACGTATTGTGCATAAACAACAACAAATTATTGCTATTACATTTATAAAATTGTTTAATGGCAAAGTAAGTTTGTTCAGTGTAACTATAATCGGGGTCTAAGACCTGGCAATTAGCACACGCACCTCGAAAAGAATTTAATTTAGCAGTGAATGGGGTTGATTTGCTCATCCGTGAAAACACGTGTATGAGAGAATAAAACATCAAACACCCAAAAAAATCCGTTATAACAAACGTCCAGCCGATATGCTGTTCACCGGTAAAAAGGATCGTTTTCAGCCCAAGGCAGATCCTCCTGAAGAAATCCTTTCCAGTGCGCATGTACTACTTTGCCAACCAAGTAAAATTAAAAAGGAAGGTAGAAGAAAACAAGGGAAATATAAATGGAAAAGTAATAATGATAATAAAAACAGAAGGAATTAACTAAAGGGATCATCAATATAATTTAAAACTAACTAGTAAGTTTGAATGTAAACGAACCTTACCGAACAATGTTCACGTTGGTGCCAGATGAAAGAATCAATTATGAACTATGATTATGAATGAAGTGCAAAGTGACAGCTATAAGTGACGTGAGTTAAAAAAAGGATAAATTAAGTAATTATTGGTAAGTAATATTAACAGTTGTTAATTGAATAGAAACAGCATATTGCTAGCAATTATAAATGAAATAATTTTAATTTACTATAATTAAATTATATTGACAGGGAAACATTTTAGGTTAATGAAGATCAAATCAAAACAAACAGTTGAGATGAGCAACAAAGATGATGGTATGAATATACAAATGGATAAACAAATGAATATAAGGTTGATAAGCAAATGGATAATCAAATCTAATATAAATAACAGGATACAGTATGAAAGTGAATAATTTGTCGAGGAAGACCAAACATCGTAACCGTAAGTAGCATTTAGTTAAATGGTAGTTAGTTGCCTGGGCCAACAAATCTCTCACGACTTCCTCACATTCCTGCCCTATCACACAAGTAATTCCACATCACAAATAATTAACAAAATTAGCTTGAACAATATAAAAATATTTATATATGTGTGTATCTATAGGAATCCATTTTTCAATATTTTAATGAAGCAACCCGATGTACATTACGACTAATATGATGCCTATGATAAAACAAGATAAGTTGCAATTTAATATATTCAAACCAAATAATTATATCTTTCTGTTTCAGATTCTTAAATTATTTCAGAACGTAACAACTTCACCCTCCCTCGGTTAAAAAAAAATGGAATGCAGTGACATTTTTTTTTTGTTTTAAAACATAAACATTTATAAATAAATGGATTAATATACTCTGTAAAAAAAAAATAACATATAAGATGCAAAAATAAACTCAAATTGTAACCGTAAGTGTAATTTTAAAATCATTGTACACCCGATACATGACTAACACCACGACAACATAAAACAAACCAATTTCATAACTAATCCAATATACATTCTTTTACTGGCTTAAGGTCCTTGATGTGCCAACAACCTTTAGAATGACCGCTCTCATCTTCCAGCTCGTAAACGTTAATTCCTTTTTTCATCTTTACTTTATACGGGCCAGAAAACTTGTCGCCTAGCTTTGCACTAAAGTATTTATTGGCATCTGAAAGACGATATTCCTTTTTCCAAACATTATCACCTACATTTAGTCTAACTTCACGCCTACGTAAGTTATACCTAATCTTACTCTTTTCTTGAGCATTTAGTAGTTTAGTTTTAACTAATTCTCTTAGTTTTTGCAGCAACATATTTTTCTTAGGAAGAGATTCACCATCATTTATGCCTTTAACGATTTGTTCCTTAACCCTTCTCTCAGAATAGTCATCACCATCTATTACCATCTCGCACCCAAAGTTTACGTAATATGGGGTGTGGCCAGTAACCTCATGCTGTGCCGTTCTGAGTGCACAACCGATTTGAAACAACTTATCATCCCATCTTCGATGATCATCCTCCACATAAGACGATATCATTGTTTGAAGGACTCTATTTACGCGCTCGCAAGGGTTCGCCTGAGGATGGTATACAGCGTTATATATAGGCCTAACATTATACTGACTCATTAGTTTTGTAAATTCTAAACTCTTGTACTGTACCCCATTGTCTGCTATCAACAACTCTGGCACCCCAAACATTAAGAACACATTCTCCTCCAGAATTTTACAAACACTGGCACTAGTGGCCTTGCGTAGCGGGAATACTAACGTAAATTTACTAAAAAAATCACTGACAACTAACACATAACAGTTACCCTTGCGGCTTCTGGGTAATGGGCTTACCAAGTCGGTGCTTATCATTTGCCAACATTTTGACACCACTGGCCTACTACCCATTAAGCCTGCGGGTTTCAGTTGCTCGGGTTTATGTGTTGCACAGATCTTGCATGCACCCACATAACGAGCCACGTCCGCCTTCAGCTTGGGCCAGTAATATCGAGAAGCAATTCGATGATATGTTTTATATAACCCCAAGTGACCAGCTTTAGGCTCGTCATGATAAGATTGTAGATAAGCTTTCCGATTTTCCTTAGGCACCACTAATTTCCACCAATCCCCATCATATTCGTGGCCTGCACCATGCTCCACACAACGGTATAGACGACCGTCCACTACTCTCCAATTAATAAAATTTAGAGGTTTCTCCGCTACTCTCTCCAGCATCTTAATATACCACTTATCATGGACCGTCAAGGAAGCTGTATCAGCTGCAGGTTGCTCGATGTTATTTAAAGATATCCAGAACGCTTCGGGAATGGCACGTGACAAACAGTCAGGGACCACATGATCTTTCCCTTTCCTGTGCACAACTGTGAAGTGATATTGCTGCATGCGCAGCGCCCATCTCCCTAATCGTCCCTGGGGATCTTTTAAGTTGTCCAGCCATAACAAGCTGTAATGGTCTGTTATGACTGTAAACTTCGCACCTTCTAAATAACACCTAAGCTTCTCGACGCTCCAGAGAACGCACCAGCATTCCTTTTCGGTGACATGATAATTAGCCTCGCACTTAGTCAGAGAACGAGAAAGGTAGCAGATCACTTTCTCTTGGCCGTCGATACACTGTGTCAAAACAGCGCCTAACCCATACGAACTAGCGTCGCACTGCAGGGTAAATGGCTCCTCAAAATTGGGGCATGCTAAAATAGGGGGATGAATTAACGCTTCCTTAATGTTAATTAGCGCTTGGATACACTGTTCCGACCACACAAACTTCGCATTCTTTTTCAGCAATGACGTCATTGGTAAAGCAATATCCGAGAAGTTTGGGATGAACTTCCTATACCACGACGCCATACCGATGATGCGTTTTATGTCACGCGCGCATTTAGGGGTGGGCATGTCCATAATCGCACTCACTTTTTCCGGGTCCACATTAAGCCCAAACCGGTTTACGATATACCCTAAGTATCGGAGCTCATCTCTACAAAAAATACACTTATCTTTGTTAACGGTTAACCCCGCTTTTGTTAGCCTGGACAATACTTCCTCAACAATTTTGACGTGAGTGGGAAAGTCTGGAGTAGTAATAACAACATCATCCAGGTAAGTGAACAGGTATGGTTCTAACTCTGCTCCGAATAGCGTATCCACGAGGGATTGAAAGGTACCCGGGGCACCACTTAACCCAAAAGGCATTTGCCTAAACTGAAATAATCCCCTGCCTGGGATAGTAAATGCCGTATATTGCTTACTATCTTCGGCCATGGGTATTTGCCAATAGGCACTCTTGATATCTAAACTGGTTAGATATCGCGAGTTACCTAGTTTTGTTAGAATTGAATTGATATATGGGAGCGGGTATGCACATGGCTCAGATACTGCATTTAATTTTCTGAAGTCCACGCAGAACCTGTATGAGCCGTCCTTCTTAGGGATCATCAGGATGGGTGAGCTCCAGCTACTAGTGCTGCGCTTTATCACCCCGAGATTCAACATGCTGGTAACTTCAGCATCAATCAGTTTTTGCATAAAGGGGCTCACAGGATAGTACCGACTTTTAATGGGTGGACTTTTGGTGACAATCTTATGCGATACCTTACCAGTGCAACCCAAACCCATACCTTCAATTCCGGCAAAATACCCATCAACAATGGCATTTAACTGCCCTCTTTCCAAGACTGACAAATCATCAGCGTTTAGCAATGAATTGATGGAATTATTTTTGGTGATTATATCTTGACAAGTGCCAAATATCCACTCACCCGTTCGCAAATTTGGGATAATATTCATTCTTGACCAAAAATTTACTCCTAACACTAACTCATGTCTTAATTCGGGTACAATAAAAATATCAAAAATTTGCACCTTTCCTTTAAGTTCTATAGGAACTGAGACCGTACCTGCACAACAAATTTGACTATTGTCAGCGACGGTGCAAACACTTTCTTTTGTCTTCATTTTAATCCCCATATATCGTAACTTTTCCCATCCACTTAACCCCATAAAAATGCTATTGGCCCCTGAATCTAAGAGACCCAATATCTCAATCCCATATATCTTAATGACCATGTAAGGGCACTCATCTTTGCCCGATTGGCTTAAGATAAAGTCTAGTATAAGTTTTTTACTACTTAACGCGGCGTTATTAATAATCGGAGCCAGCTCTAAACCGCTTACTGACTCCGCCTGCCATTTCCCGACTTTCCTGAACATTTTGGGCATTTTGGTTTACTGTAGCCCGCCATGCCACAACCAAAACATTTTATATCTTTGACGGTACAGTCACGTGCAAAGTGACCTTTTTTATCACAATGAAAACAAACTACATTTACATTATTACATGTTCCCACATGCACATTTTCTCTATTACTATTTTGACGAGTTGGACTACCGTTCGCAACGGTTCTTACATTTTCAACTCGCGTGACTTCCTTTTGGCTAGTTAAGTTCCTAGCTCTACTATCACTTCTACATCCACCTCTCTCACGAGGTCGATGTCTACTTGGTTCTACCTCTCTATCATAATCAGTGCTTCTGCCAGGTCTAACCCATCTATCATCTTCATCCTCATACCTATCACTCTCGTCATATCTAAAAAATGTGTCGCTTATTACCCTACCCGATTTACACACATAAGACAAGTCAGGTTCTAAGGTGAATTTTGGATTACCACGTGTTGGAGGTGCGTAGTTCTCAACCAGACTACGGGACTCCTCAATTTTTCTACATAACGAAATTAATTGAGTTTCGTTTTGTACATCCTCCAGGACCAGTTTGCTTTGATAAATAGGATGCAAATTTTGCCGAATAACTTTTAGTCGCATTTCCGGAGTTATTTTACAGGTCATGCGCTGAAATAAGTTGTTCATGTATGCCAGATATATGCCAATCGATTCATCCCGCCCTTGAGTACGCGCCCTAATTTGCTGCCAGAGACGCTCGTTGTAGTCACGCGGTAAAAATTCGTCTCTTAAACCCTCACATAACGATTCCCAGTTTAGTATCGCGTCCCTATTTGCCCTAAACCACACTAATGCTCTCCCACTAAATAACTCTATCGCACTTCGATACAACAATTGTTTACTTACTCCTCTAGCTTCACCAAGCTCTTCCACTCGCTGCAAAAAACTATTAAGGCTTTCGTTAGAATGCTCGCCGGAGAAAGAGATTTCCAGTTTTTGAACCGCATCAAATTGGGCTGGTCTCACACTCAGATTGGCCAGACTGGTAATGTTGGGGTCTACCACATTAGATTGGGTAGCGGTGCGTTGATGTATTGGTGTAGATGACGCTCCTCGTTGATCTAAAATTGCCTGTGTTAGAACTACTTCACCGGGTATTTCAGGCTCTTTTTTTGATTGATCTTCAATGCGTTCTTGCAAATCTCCATAGGCAGTCATTGCTAAAACGGATAGTGTATTTCGCCTTTGTTCATCGTCCGCATCTTCACTAGTGCATCGCTCTAAGCGACCTAAAATGTGAGCCAACTTACTTTCTACCCGTCTTATGACACTCCTGCTTATCAATGAATCGCTCAGAAGCTCGTTAACGTCTTTCAATTTTTTTTCACATTCATCTAGGTCTGTCGAAACTTCGCCGTCCCAGCTATTTTCAAAAATCTTTCCATCTTTTTCTAGTTTTAGCATTCCTCTCAGACACTTTGCTAAAGCTTTAACATCACCCGTGGTTTTAACTCCACGAACCCGGAGTTCATACTCTAGCTCGTCTTTATTGAGACGGTCCGGCTCCATTTTTGACATGACGAGATATATACAGTATTTATCCCAACACAAACAAAATTACACAGAACACTACGTGCGCAAGAACACAATGATTAATCAAAATTACACTTTCAACAATTTTTCAACTATCAAAATTACTATTATTACTTCCGTTATTTTAATTATTGAAACTAAACAAATAACCGCCGCGGCCCCACGTTGGGCTCCAGAAATTTGCTACAAACTTTAGATGTAATGGATTGTTAGTCCATCCGGCATTACTCAATGGAGATAGGGGGGGGGGGGGGGGGGAGGTGTACACATATATAATTATTGGTCAGTAACTTATCGATTGTGTGATTTGACAGAAATATACAGAAGCTATAAATCGACTCACCCGTGATCCAAAATTCTATGCTGATATTTACTTGGGCTCCAATTGCTTTGTCACGTGATTGGTCTTCCTTCTTCCTTGACTGGATAGCGAAAAGCAATAAATAGCTATGGGGAAGGGATGTAAGGGAACAAGTAGAACAATGTAAAACAAACTTAATTTCCCAAACAAATATAATTATCATAACCAACCAAAACATATAGTTGAATCCAACTAATTCGTAAAACAAATGCGTCAGCAAAAAAAAAAGGAACACAGAGCGTAAATGCAATTATAATAAGATAAACGAAAATAATAATAATAGTAATATTCACTTGTCACGCATTCAACTTTCACACTTATGAAACTACAAAAATAGTAATTGCAATTCAAACAATATATATATGAATAGAATTTACCATTTACAAATAACGAATAATAATTAGCAAAATTAGAAAAAGTAATTCGGGTTCTGATATCACACGTGGTCCTCTCGTCGTCAATCACAAAATTAAGGGCAGCGTGCTGGTTAATTATTTGCATCCAGTAACTGGATTTACAATTTAAATTCTTGCACGTATTGTGCATAAACAACAACAAATTATTGCTATTACATTTATAAAATTGTTTAATGGCAAAGTAAGTTTGTTCAGTGTAACTATAATCGGGGTCTAAGACCTGGCAATTAGCACACGCACCTCAAAAAGAATTTAATTTAGCAGTGAATGGGGTTGATTTGCTCATCCGTGAAAACACGTGTATGAGAGAATAGAACATCAAACACCCAAAAAAATCCGTTATAACAAACGTCCAGCCGATATGCTGTTCACCGGTAAAAAGGATCGTTTTCAGCCCAAGGCAGATCCTCCTGAAGAAATCCTTTCCAGTGCGCATGTACTACTTTGCCAACCAAGTAAAATTAAAAAGGAAGGTAGAAGAAAACAAGGGAAATATAAATGGAAAAGTAATAATGATAATAAAAACAGAAGGAATTAACTAAAGGGATCATCAATATAATTTAAAACTAACTAGTAAGTTTGAATGTAAACGAACCTTACCGAACGATGTTCACGTTGGTGCCAGATGAAAGAATCAATTATGAACTATGATTATGAATGAAGTGCAAAGTGACAGCTATAAGTGACGTGAGTTAAAAAAAAGATAAATTAAGTAATTATTGGTAAGTAATATTAACAGTTGTTAATTGAATAGAAACAGCATATTGCTAGCAATTATAAATGAAATAATTTTAATTTACTATAATTAAATTATATTGACAGGGAAACATTTTAGGTTAATAAAGATCAAATCAAAACAAACAGTTGAGATGAGCAACAAAGATGATGGTATGAATATACAAATGGATAAACAAATGAATATAAGGTTGATAAGCAAATGGATAATCAAATCTAATATAAATAACAGGATACAGTATGAAAGTGAATAATTTGTCGAGGAAGACCAAACATCGTAACCGTAAGTAGCATTTAGTTAAATGGTAGTTAGTTGCCTGGGCCAACAAGTCTCTCACGACTTCCTCACATTCCTGCCCTATCACACAAGTAATTCCACATCACAAATAATTAACAAAATTAGCTTGAACAATATAAAAATATTTATATATGTGTGTATCTATAGGAATCCATTTTTCAATATTTTAATGAAGCAACCCGATGTACATTACGACTAATATGATGCCTATGATAAAACAAGATAAGTTGCAATTTAATATATTCAAACCAAATAATTATATCTTTCTGTTTCAGATTCTTAAATTATTTCAGAACGTAACAACTCATTTGGATTTTTAAACTGTGTTTAATGTATAACCATACCAAATAGTATGGATGTATTTTTGGATTTGGGTTTTACTAATGATTGTGATAATATTACTGTGATAAATGCTGTAGTTGTTTTATTAGATATAAGTCAACATCATAATGCCTGCCTGTGATAGATGTCAAATGTGATACATCTTGTGATATTTTAAACTGTAACTACGTTTTTAATGAATTTAAATGTGCCAACTTCAGAGCAATCAATATTTTTTTGTTGAACGTTGGTTGGTCTGTTCTTTTTAACAACTGTGATATTAATGTATGTGTTGATTTATTTTATTCTGTTTTGTATTATGCAATTGATTGTTATGTACCTAAAAGAGTGTGGAATAACAACAACTTTCCTATTTGGTTTATCAAGGAATTAATTTCACTTACTAAACTAAAAAAAAATAGCACATAAACGATTTAAATCTTCAGAACTTCTGTCTGATTACAATAAATTTGATTCTCGTCGGACTTCATATAATAATCTGAACGCACGTCTTTACAAGCAGTACATTTTACGCACCGAGAATAACATTCGGTCTAACCCAAAACATTTTTGGAGATTTGTAAATGAAGCTAGAAAAACTAATGCTTTTCCAGCTACAATGTATTATGGTGATCAAACCTGTATTAATGGTGACGATCTAAACAAATTTGCAAATTTTTTCTCTTCGGTTTATAATTCTCAAATTCATCCAGCTCCATTGTTTAAGTTTGATAAATACGTAATTCATACAAATTTCTCAGTTAGTTTACTAAATATTTTTAATGGAATTACAAGCCTTAAATCTAATCTTAGCACTGGACCTGACGGTATTCCTTCTATGCTCTTAAAAAATTGTATTTATTCAATTTCAAAACCATTACATTTACTTTTCAACGCATCATTAAATGAAACTAAATTTCCTGATGTATGAAAACAAACTTATATTATGCCATTTCATAAATCTGGTGCTAAAGAAAATATTACAAACTATAAAGGCATTTGCATTTAATCTGCTATCCCGAAATTATTTGATCAAATTATAACTGGTCAAATACATTGAATGTGCAAAAGTATTTTAGTAGAGGGTCGATCTACACTTAGCAATCTACTTTCTTACAAAAATTACATTTTAAACGCATTTGAAAGCAAAACTCAAGTTGACTCTATTTACACCGACCTTTCAAAGGCCTGTGATCGTGTGAGCCACAATATTTTGATTGCTAAGCTTCGTGCCTTGGGTTTTCATAATGTAGTGGTTTCTTGGTTATCTTGCATTTTGAAAAACCGAACGCAATGTGTAAAAATCAATAACTTTTTTTCACAACTTATTTTAGTTCCATTAGGTGTTCCTCAGGGATCTCACTGCGGACCAATTTTATTTTTACTTTTTATCAATGATTTTTCTGACTGCATTAGTTCATCATCATTTCTGTTATTTGCAAATGATTTAAAAATGTATAAAAGGATTTTATCTATTGATGATTGTAATCTTTTACAACAAGATTTAGACACTGTTAATGCTTGGTGTCTTATTAATAACCTTTTGTTTAATGTTAATAAATGTTTTGCAATCAGTTTTAATAGAACGCTAAGCAAAATTTCGTACGATTATACTATCGATAACAAGGTGCTACAACAAGTAACACAAATTAAAGACTTGAGTGTAATTTTTGATTTTTAACTTACGTTTCTGAGCATATCAGCTACATGTGTAATCGTGCTATAAAAATGCTGGGGTTTGTATATAGAATGTCAGCTGATCTTTCTCTAAGTACTCTTAAATTACTATACTGTGCCTTGGTGCGTTCTCATTTAAAGTACGTTCCGTCAGTCTGGTGCCCTTTCTATGAAATCCATAGTCAGAATATTGAACGTGTTCAAAACAAATTTTTTTGTCTGTTGTCCTATAGATCTGGTATATTGTCGGTTAATTTTGATCGAAGAAATGTACTTTACTATACAATTTACCGTCACTAAAACTTCGGCGCAAAAGATCAGATCTCTCATTTTTGCGTGGTCTAGTGATGTCTGAAGTAGACTGGCCTGAGTTACATGTATCTTTTTCATTCTACATTCCTATTATTGAACGACGTACCAGGCAGACTTTATTATTTAGAGAATTTTCACTTTCTACTAATTATGGATTTGTAGATTTGCAAACTGTTTAACAAACAATTTCAATTTTTTTTGTTCTAAATCTATGTTTAAGATTCAATTGAGTCATATTGATTAAATGTTATGTATTTTATATTGTATTATGTTAATTATGTCTATCTATTGCTTCTGTTTTTTTATTATTAAAGTTGTACAATTTGAACTTATTATGCTTTCTCTAGCCTCACCTTGTATTTTAGCTTTTACACTTTCAAAAAGTATTTTATTAAATAAACATTCCGGTGGATTTTTCCTTAATAAGTTAATAAAACTATCAGATTGCTTTAAAAAGTAAGGGAGATCTTTTGATCTTCTTTTATAATTGGGGACCATGTCCTTCGCGAGTTGAACTTCTATATTAGTCGGTTCAGTCATTGTGTTATTGCTTAAAATATTTTCTGAATTATTAATATTATTGTCGATATTATTTTTGGTATCGTTTTCGATATCACTTTCAGTATCGTCTGAAATGTTATTTTCAATATTGCTAAAATTATTTGAACTAGGGAGATTTATTGGACTTCTATCTCTTGACATAAATAAAACAATTATGTTAGTATGTTTCTTAGGGATAAAAATAAATGGGATCGACTTACAGTGTTATCGGTGCAAGTAGCATTTCTGATGCGATAATGCTTTGTGGTGATGAGTAAGCGGTGGCCGTCTTGATGTCGGTCTCGGCAAATACTTCGAGAAGATGGGCTTCTTGGTAGATGAGCGGTGTTTTCAAGTATTTCAGTGGATTAAACAACGATACGCACAAATCCGTTTATTATTCCAGTTAAAAATTTAATAAATACCAGCACTTTTTAAAATTGCTTTAAATTTAAACAATCACTTGTGCCGTACTGGAATCCTGTTCGCAGCGCCAATTATGTTTTTAAATGATTACTTTATTTATTAATTACAATTTATATTTGTTTTACATTTGACTTGTTATAATAAAGTGACGTTTAGTGCGCCATTGCAAGTTAATATACCTTGCCGCTTTTGCTGATCATACAAGATCATATATTATTGAAAAACTAAATAACATTTCTTAGTAGAGGTGTGATAGAATGTGCATACACATAATTATATATTATTAAAAGAAGAAGACCCAAAACTGATCCTTGTTGTATACTGCTTTTCATGTACAAGGTTCTGGACGTGGTATAATTGATTAGAAAACTACTTTTTTTATTGTAAGTTTGTATCTCTGATACCATACTGAAAAGCTTGGTGATTAAAAATTTATAATCAACAAGATCAAAGGTTTTGCTCAAGTCAAGAAATTTACCAAAACAATGTTCTCCTTGATCCAAACTTGTAAAAAGATTTTTAAGATACTAAAAAACCTTGCTGATACTTATTAAATAACTTTAAACAATAAAAAGTTAGTTATTCTCCTCCATATTATACGTTCTTTTAATATAGTACTCAATATTGCAATAGGTATTTGCTGTTTTGGGTACTGAAATGAGTTTGGTTAGTTTAAGAACTGTTGAAAATATTTCTTGATGCAAAAATTCATTAATGATAGATATAATTGGAGTTACTTAAAATGATATACAGGTTTTTAATCAGTTAGCACTACACCCGCTGAGTTTAAATTTTTAAATTTACTACAACATTAATAATGTTACTTTAAGATGCTTGTTGCAGAACAACGTCATAGTGGAGTATTATTATTTTCTAAAAAAGCGCAAAAGTGGAAATAATCAAACATGTTAAAGAATTACATTAAAAAAAGTATTTGAAAATCATCAAAAACTACAGACCAATTTTTCTATTCACAACACTATTTAAAGTATTTGAAAAAGTTGTAGCAAATTGAGTTATTAATTTCTATAAAAACAATCAACAAGGGGTACCGCAAGGCTTTATACTAGTACATTATTTATTGCAATAATTAAAATTGTGTTGTATTATCCAAAGAATTATTAGCTTTGCTGACAATACAATATTTTTTTAAAGTACATTTACGGACAAGGCTATTATAGAAAACATAAACAATATACTAATAAACACTTGTTCCTACTGCCAACAAAATAATTTGCTTTTGCTTATGCTATTGACATTTATGTTAGTTATAGACACGTTTGAGTTTATGTATTGGTGTAATACTGCGTACACACTTGCAACAATCTGCCGTATCGCAACACCGTCGCGTATCATCGTCGCGTACCATCACTCCGCAACACAACTGCGAACCGCAACATCGTCGCGTAACATACTCCCGCAACACAATGCCGTTCCATTGCCGTATTGTTGCGCCCTGCCGTACTAACTTGTAAAGGGAGCTGCAACATCGTCGCGCAACGTTCCTTTGATCCGACGGCATAAAACCGACAAGCGGTGGGACGCTAGAAAAGTCCCATGTTGCGAGGAAATGTTGCGCGAGGATGTTACGCGACGGTGTTGCGGTACGGCAGATTGTTGCAAGTGTGTACCGACTATAAGAATGAGAAAATATTACCTCTGTTTATTGGACGCAACAATACTTGGGATTCTTGCCCGATTCATATTTGAAACGCCTATAGCTTTTTGCGCAAATTTAAATAAATATAAAATGAAATTGGCCGAAAAAATAAATTTAATTTCTTGTTGTTTAGTTGCTGATGTAGGTGCGTTCTACGTGTGTCGACAAAAATAAGGCGTTGACGCCGACAAATGCTAATATTAATAACCAATAAGCTATTGTTTGATTATACTTGTGAATTGTAGGCCGTTACGTGCTGCTGCTGGGCGATTAATTTATAACATCTACCCACATGTGTATGACTGCGTGGGTAGAAGAAGTTCTGATAGAGACCCAAAGGTTAATTAGTTTATACAGTTCATGCGTGTATGACCGCATGAAAAGAACCGCTACCCAACGAAGCAAATCATTTCCAGCAGAACATCCAGATGCACTGAAAGCTGCCTAGATATTGTCTATCAGTAGGAGAAGACATCCATCGCCCTCACATGCGGATTGATTGAGCAGTACAAGCTAAAGTTTTTTTTAAGCATAGTACATTTTTTAATTCTAATAGGTCTATTCTAAACTTATTTTAACGTCAATTAGCTAACATCGCTGTTAAAATTTTTAGACAATCTAGCACCATGTTTTTTAAACACCTAGCAACAAATAATGTGTTTTACTACTTTTAATTTACTAGAAAATAAAAATACGTTACTCAAAATGACTCTTGCAGATATATTTTATGAGCGATATTGTGTACCTGTTGAGCCTCGAAGTCGATAAAATCAAAAATTTGTTGTGTAAATTATAGTTTCTTTAGTGTATTTTTACTTCTGTCTATACCTAATTAGATTATCATATTTTTAATAATAATTTTTTCAAATCATTTGTTTATTATAAACTGAAATAAGTCAAGTTTTTTCTATTGTAATAAAAATCTAGACATAAAAGTAGTATACTTTTAGTAATATATAGTTTGTATAAATCAGATACTTATATGATCTCACTTGTGCAAACAGTGTTTTAGCATGTTAAATACATTGAATTATGATTTATTTTAATCTAACTAGTGGTTTATATTTTAAATGTAAAGTAGAATATTATTTGTTTGTGTACTGTTCTGGTATTTTTAGTATAATTTTGGTTTACAGAGGCGTTCTGTATATACAATTATAATTAAATAATAAACAAATAAGTATTGATTTAAAGTTAAATTAAATAAAGATAAATTTCTAGCACCTTTTTTACTGAAATAAAAATTTGTTAAATAAACATCCCTATCTTAAATTATTATAAATTTATAATAGTTTAATTAAATGAAAAATAAAAGCTTATTGCAACCAGTTTCTTGTACCCGATGAATGGATGTGCGTGGAGCAATATAACCGGATGAACAGGTTAATAAACTTGCAGCTAGAGTGCAATGAATGCACTCACTTTTACCTGTCTGGCATCTGCACCCGATATAGTATCTTAACCGAAACAATATAAAATAAACAGTTAAAACTAAATGTTATTTTTACTTTTAATGAGGATGATCTAAAATAATATTTGATAATATTTTATACACTTTTGTGTAATAAACAAAACAAAATTAAAAAAATTATTTGCTAGTTTATTTTGATTAATTAAATAATGTTTTTCTAAATATAAAACGTAAGTTAATTAAAGTACCGTTCTAATAAAAAAAAATGATAATTGATATAAAATCTTGATGAATTTTACTGTGAATTTGATGTATTCGAATGCAATCGAATGCAATACAACGCATAAAGTTGGTAGCACCGACATAAATTATAAAGCAGTTTCATTCGCCATTTATATGTAATAGTGTACGATCATCGGTGTTCGTGCTCAGTACCTTGTACACGAATTACTGATTAAAAATACAACAAAATAAGTGCTAACAAAAGTTAATATTTCAACCAAACAACATAAAAATTAAAACAAAAGAAAATGACAGAATGGAGTGCAGGCGTAATTACCAATTATTTCCCGATTGATACACACCAAAGTAAACTACATTAGAATTGAAGAAAGAAAAAAGAAGAATGGAAAATAATAACAAAAAACAGTGCAATTCAACCAAACAATAAAAATTATGGATAATTTTTAGTCAGCTTGTGATAGAAGAAATATGCAATCCAAGTGAAATAAAAAGAACATCAATTCAAATAAAATAAAAATTACTTGTGGAAAATACAACATAATAAGAATTCTACTGCTGCAATAAAGCCATTTTGAAGAATCACATCAGATGGCAATTTAATGTAATTCTGTGTGCAAATATTTATGAAGACAACAAAGAATATATTAATATTGAAGAATTCCTCTGCGATGAAAATTAAATTATGATAAATGACATGTTGAAAAATTAATTTTCAATTAATTTTATTATTTGAATATAATGCCATTTAATTCTTAAAGGTGAGCTGAAGAATTTGAAATAAAATTCCGGCCTCCTAACGCATCTTCGAAAACTTCACTTTCAAATAATTTGGTTATTTGAATCGTTCTTATCTGGTGGTTGAAAAAAATTTGAAATAAAATTTTTGTCCTTAATTTTTCACAATGATTTGTTATTTAAATTGTTTATAAAGTTTGCTTGTAGGTTGAAGAAATTTGAAATAAAATTCCAGCTTTGTCACGCATTATTTAAAACAATATTAATTTTGATTAGTTTTATTATTTAAATTGTTTTTTACAATTTATTCGTTTTTATATGTGGTGGGTTGAAGAAATTTGAAATAAAATTCTAGCCCTTTATCGCTTTTTATTATTTTTTTTAATTCGAATTGTTCTCAACAGTTTATTTTTTTGCGATGTGTTAAAGAAATTTGAAATAGAATTTCAGTTCTCTATCGCATTTTTAAATATTTTTTTTATTTGAATCGTTCTTAACAATTTATTTTATGCGGTGTGTTGAAGAAATTTGAAATAAATTTCCAATCAACTAACGCATTTTTGAAAACTTTATTTATTTTCAAGTTATTTTTTATTATTTGAATTGTTCTTAACAGTTTTTTTATGCGGTGGGTTGAAGAAATTTGAAATAAAATTCCAGCTCTAGCATTTTTAAACATTTTTCAAACTTTTTCTTATTTTCAAATTTGAAATAAAATTGCAGTTTTCTATGGCATTTTTATAGATATATTATTTTTCATTTTTAAATATTTTTTTTATTTGAATCGTTTTTTATCAATTTATTTTTATGTGATTGGTTGAAGAAATTTGATACAAAATTCCTGATCTATTGCATTTTTGAAAACTTTCAGTATTTTATATTTGAATTGTTTTTAACAATTTCATTTATGCGATAGATTAAAAAAATTTCAATTAAAGTTCCAGTCAACTAACGTAGTTTTGAAACCTTTTTTTTTATTTGAATTATCTAACAATTAATTTTTATGCGGTGGGTTGAAGAAATTTGAAATAAAATTCCAGTCTACTAAATCATTTTTGAAATTTTATTTTTCAAGTTTTTTTTTTTAATTTAAATTGTTCTGAACATTTTTTTTTTTGGTGGTTTGTAGAAATTTGAAATAAAATTTCAGCCTTCTATCGCATTTTTTAACATTTTTTTTAATTTTCAAATATATTTTTTTATTTGAATTTTTGTAACAATTTATTCTTATGTTGTGGGTAAAAATTTTATATTGTATCCAATAAATCTGTTAGTTACTCAATAAATAGCAATTTTATCAAAAACCTTGTATGCATGTCTAACATTTGATCTTTGAAAAAGTAAAAAGCTGCTTGGGATTTCAGTTAGTTGTTAGAAATGGCTTTTGGTAAGCTGCAAAATATGTTCACTAAATTATTGAAAATATTCTTAGTTGCTTTGAAAATCAATCTCAGAGTTGAAATTTAAAATGATTTTAACTTATCAATATAAGATAACATACTATGACAGGCGTATGTTAGTATTTGACTTATTGTTTTCAGTATTATTGCTTGTTGGTTGCATGAAAGTTGGAGCTTTTTTCAAAACAATTTTTAGGTACTGAACCAACCTATTAAATGGGTTTGCCGTTGGGGCAGATGTTTTTTTGCTTAGAAAAGAGAACTGTTTTGCTTTCCTCATATTTGATATTAAATATTTACTCTCATAGCTAAGTGGTGCATGGTATGTTGGAGACATACAAGTTAAAAAGCATCAGAATTTTTCATTAGCTATCCATAGATGAAAACATTTCTTGGCACATTTGCATTCGGCGAGCCAAAGTGAAAAAATCCGTGCGATTATTGCTGACAGCGGCAACTTGCTCGCTACCTGCTGTAAAAGTTTTACACCACAAACGTACATGCTTACGCGGGTGCTAATTACATCGTTTTTTTTTGTTATTATATTTTTATTTTTAAACATTGTAGAGTCATTAGAGCACTAACAATAATAATTATTTTTTTTAAGCAAATGTCCCACTTTTCTCGCCGCACGCAAATTTGCCTAGAAATGTGTTTGTCTTTAGTTACCTATTGGGTGGATGCTTGACAAATTGATCTTTTATTTAGATAAAAAGCAATATTATACAATTAATTTTGGATTGAGCTTAAAAAGATAGAGTTTTAGAAGAAGGTTCTACTGCCAGGAGTTCAGATCAAAGGCCTTTTCAGATAGCACTAGTAATTTTTTTTATAGAAATGCCAGTTCGGATTTGATTTGCAGCTCTGATTATTGATTAATTGTAAAATGCCCATATTTGAAATAATGTTGATGCTTTGTTAAATCAACAAAAAGCTCATCAATTGGGCGGCAGTTTTACGGTAAATGCTTATCTATTTCAACTTTGGGTATTAGAATGACATTAGATTAAAAAAAAAAAAAAACGGAAACAGCAACGAAATGTTAGCGTTTGTAATGTGTGTGAGGAACATTACAGTTTTGTTAGAAAAAAAATTAAGACTTTGTGCAGATTGGAAATTGCAAACAAGCAGTTTTGAAAGATGGAGAAGTGTCAGTGCGCTGCCTCTCTGTGACTGTAAATATTATCTAGGTCTAAATCAACTTAAAAAAACCAGCATGCTTTGAACGCTGCCAGGTCAAAAAATGTTTTAGGTTTGTTTTTCAAAATATATTCTAGTTCATACCTAAAAAAATCGACGTACAATTGCAAAAATATTTTAATATTTTCCACATTTTTGTAATGTTCTTCAATAAAGCTATGCTAAAAACGTCATATGCGTATTTCTTGCTTTAAGCGTACTCAAATTATTTTTTGCCGTACGATTTGTGAGTTTGATTTGCCAAGCTAAATGTTTATAAGTTAAGTCAAATGCAATAATGGTAGGATGCGTCTACTAGGCATTCAAATGGAGATAGTTAGTTGCTTTAAAAAAATGTTTAAATTGACCGTTTTAAAATGCGTTTTGGTTAATTTTGGAAACGGCAATCTTTTATCGATTTTTTGTTTGTTTGTCTTCTACTACCAAGAATTAATATTGTTAGAACCTCTATAGTTCTAACAATATTTTATTTATTTTATTTTGTAAGTTTGACTTTAAGTTGAATAACGTATTCAGTTAAACTTGGATTTAATTGTATATGTGCAGCTTAACTCTTAACTGAGTTGTTTTATTAATATATCAAATACTGCTTGATTGCCTTTTTATCTTAATTAACTAGCATTTAGTCGGTTTTTTTGTTCCATTGGAACGGCACATTTTCCATGTAAGTTGGTTAGCAACGCACATATGCCTAACATGCTCTACAGTTGTTTTCTTGTGGTGCGTTTTGAGTATTGAGTATAACTAGATGTTCAATGATTTTCTTGTCCTCGGCGGTGTCCTAATAACTAAGACTGCAAGTCAGTTATATAAATAAATCAAGTACTTTTATTAGGTTAGTGAAATGTAAAAACTTACCAGTATCTACTCCTTAGCTTTTGTGTTTTTTTTTTTTCTGAGTAGAAAGACGGGAACAGGAAGACGGAGATTTATATTGATCTCTAGCTTTTGTTTTTTAATGGCCTGACTTGCCGTGTTTTTATTGCAGCATTGACAGCTGTCTACGCTTGCATTCACTACGTCCTTGCCAATCCAATAGCTTTCTTAACTATACACAAAATTAAATTAAAACTAGTTGCTCTAGCCGTGTTAATATTTTTCTAAGCCAAAGTTTGTTGATGCCAATATGACCTCATCCATATGCCACTGCAGTACCGTAGTATACCTAATGCCATGTTGATTGCTCACGGAAATACTGCTAGTGCATTGGCCAAACTATAAGACATTTGCAAGTATTTATAATGCCCAATTAGAGTAACAAGTAAGATTTACGACTACATCCTCTTAACTTGTCCAAATGATCATCACACATTTAGACGGAAGTTTATTCTTTATTGAGTTGGCATTTTGCATAAAGCAGAAATTTGATGTTTAACAAACAAAATTAAACTAAGATTTGCGGATAATATTGTCGGCCCTTATGGCCATATCGACTCGCTTGGCAGTGGTTGTGACGGAGTGTTATATTGACCTGGACGGTATGATTAATTAGGACATAAGTAGCAATAAAAAATGTTGTTTTGTTACATTGTTAATTTTATTTATTCTTAATATCTTGTTGGCTCGGTTGTTGGATGATCCCAGGGACGGACACTTGGAATGTTTCTAACTTAACTAAACTACGCGACTAACGACCACTGACATCTTACAATTATCAATTACAACTCACAACTCACAAACAACTCTTAATTAACAACTGCGGTTTGCAACTGACAATTCTTAATTTATAACTAACTACTGACTGTCGACTGCAAATTTTTGCCGCTCCCATCCTGTTTTGTATTTTTGAGATATTACATTCATGCATGGAAACCCAGATCCATTTTTGGTAGCCCATTGTTTCTTATTTAATTATATGCAAATTGAACATCCTTTTTGGAAGTTCCTTTGTTTCAACTATTATTATTATTGTTATTGCGTCGCAATGCATGATTCCATGACTTGATGAGATTACTCATCTATTATGAGTGATCTCATCAGTACCTTGAATTGCTAATTATGCAGAAATCATAATTATGCAGACATGTAAATATGTTTTTGTATTTTCCTGACAATATTGTTGTCCAACAAATTGCCCACAACATCACGTTTGTAGTGAGATAGTTAGCAAGGTTTATAAACTACATGCGTTTCAGTAGTTATGTTGATTTTTATTTTTGTTAGACTAGTTATTCTCAATACTTCCATTGATTGAGAAAAACAATCCCGAAACTTGTTTACGAAACCCAATAGCTATTGCTGCTTACTACTTGTCAAATTATTGCCATTTTGCACAATTCTCAAAGTTTGAAGTTTTTCGACAATCTACTCAACACTGAATACAATACTAGATTTGGAACTTGTATCCTCTTTGCATAAATTACTTCTAAACACTACCCAAACAATATTTGATTGGTTTTTGAAAGTTGAGTTTGGTATTCAAACAAAGATTTTTTTGACATTTGTAATACAGCTGCTTACTACGTGATTAGAACTAGGTATTAACCCATTAGCAAAATCTACAAATAATAATAATAATTAAAGTTTTCTTTAATGATTTTTGTGCCACTCTTGTTGTTAACGGTTGTTGATTTGCTTGCACCTTGTATTACCACTGGACATATACGTTATACCAGGGTGATTTAAAAAATTTAACTACAACAAACAAAATTACATGTTTTAAATCGAGATTATCTTCAAAAATATGTTTACCTTTTTCAAGATAAAAACTTCTTTTGCGGCATAGTTTCTTACAACTTACGAAGTTTGTAACAGTGTGGATTTTCTAATTAAACATGTAGCCAATATGTGTAGTTGTTGGGGAGTTACTAAATAAATATTGAACAATAATTATCATTACTTTTGGTTCGGCCAAAACCAGACAGAAATCCCTCATAAGACAAATTTAAATAAGTTTAGTTAGCACTGACTAAACCAGATAATTAAATCATATTCTCTTAACTACCACACATATCGACAAACAAACCTCCAACCTAGAACTTCTTTTAATTAATGTACTTACCTGTTGATTACCATCTTGCCCCTTTTAGTTCACTTGCACAAGCATCAAACATTGTCAAACAACACTTAACAATATTTTGATTTAAATGTTATTGTAAACAAACGAACCTGTTCAGTGTGTTACGTTTGTTTTCCAGACATTGAATGAAACGTCAGATACTGTCAGACGCACGTGTTTAGCTAAGTTGTTTGCGATGCGCAGAGTCCTGTGGTATTGTAGGATCTTGTAAATGCGGTTAGTTGGTAGTTCATGCAAAATACATTAGATGGCGCTGCTAGTATATTAAACTTAACGCAGTTTGGTTTTATTGGTCGGTTTGAATTAAGCGCAAGATGCGCGCATATATTATATACATCAAGGTTTTGATAAAGTTTGAAAGTTAAAACGTAGAAGATTATTCCTTCCTTTTCTGATCGCGACTTGGTGGAGTAAGTCATGCAGTGTGCTGTGTCTTAATTAAGTGTCTTTTTGTGAGGACCAGCAATTTCCTCAGGTTCAGCCAATAATTATTTGAATAATTTTTGTAAAGTACTATTGAATTATCTACTTGGACCTATATAATCATGGGTATTTGGAATAATGTACTCCACCATGCGGTCAATCGGAAAAAGCAAAACATTATCTAAAGCCAGACCATCAGGTAAACTATTAAATAAATATCAAACTCGGTTTAATTGTTTAATTGATTTATTATTAAAACTACATAAAGAAAGATATACAACTTACAAATTTTATGTTTAGGTTTTTAAGACCTTGTGGTTTGATCCATTTACACATGGTCGAATCAAGAATTTTTAAGTATCGAAGTCATCCTGCTTCCGATTCAATCAAAGCCTTGATGATTACTAGTCAATCTGCCAAGAAACGTAGTAGTAAAAAAAGGTGCGCGCTAGGGCACCTCCCACCACTTTTTCAAGGTCAAGGCCATTGCCATGGCCACGCCTCCTCAAGGCCATCACGCCCCTCCATGGTCAAGGCCATGGCCACGCTTCCTCAAGGTCATCACGCCCCTCCAAGGTCAAGGCCATGGCCACGCCTCCTCAATGCCATTACACCCCTCTAGGGCCATGACCACACCCTTCCAAGGTCAACAGCACTTTTTTCAAGGCCAACCCCATTTTTTTATGGTCACACGTGTTCAATTTTACTTATATAATGTTACTCAGCTGCATTTTAACTATTGAATATAACTTCAATTATAAAAGGTAGTAGTAGTAATGGATGTCATTAATTATTTTTATAAAATTAATATAAAATTAATATCTAAATTAATAAACATTAATGTAATTAAGAATGAAGATATAAATATTTTAAATCAAGTTCTTAAATTAATGAAGTGTGTATCCGGGTACTGGTGTATTTGTGGAGGATTTGCATCATGTTTATTAAACCGAACAAATTCCTATAAAGATATTGATATATTTACAAACACAAAAGAAGCACATTTAGTTATACAATATGCAAAGAGTATAGGATTTAACTTTACACCAATTGAAACAGAATATTATTCTGGAGGAGATCAAATGAATAACTTTTATTTACAATGCAATGGACACATCGTATTCAATATAATAGTTAAAACAAATATGGAGTTTGGATCACATGAATCATTTTCAAATTCAATTATACGAGAATTTGATATGGGTATATGTATGAGTGCTATATATTTTGAAAATCGGAAATGGTGGTCCATATGTCGTAAAAATTTGTTACACAACAACAAATTTATTAAGAAAATGCGCATTCAGAAATATCATAATAGAATTATTGAGAAACAATTCCAACCACTTTCCCTTCGTATGTTGTGTTTAGACAAAATTATTATGTGATTTTTGTGTGAAACACATTATTCTTGTAATCCGACCTCTTACAAACCAATCGGTTAGAACTCCTATAAGTTTTAAAGTAAATTTTATACTATTCAGTTCAACGTTAAGCATCACTACATCAATGTCTTTCGAAGAAGTTGCATATTTACCTCCTGTAGAGGTTCTTATTATAAACAATGGTGTAGAAATTCCAATGCTCCCCAATATTGCAACGGAATATTTTCAACAAAAAGCATACATTTTGCTTGGTATGATGAACGTGGATTTACAAGCCTACGAAGAAATTATTGTGGAATTTACTGATGAAGACTTGAACAATTTGGAACTAGACCCTAATCTTATTGTGTATAATCATAATTTAAAAATATTACGGTTAAAACTGTATGATGAGTGTTATAAAATCCACATTGTAATAATATTAGATGATTTTGAGAAAGATATATTAAATGAATATATTTAAGAATAAATAGTTTTATTTTTATTATTAGATCTATAAACCATATTGTAAAATGAAACGTGTACACTTTGTAGACAAAAACAAAATAAAATATATGTATGTTTGGAACTTTGCACATCAACAAGCTAGAAAGGGGGTTTGGATGCTTAAAGCAATAGATAGAAGTAGATTTGCACAACGTATTGAAAAAATAGATAAAATCATATCATCTGTTTTGGATGAAGGACACAGGAACAGAATTTACCTTGAACGATGTATTGGTAGTGGAAAGTGTAATTAACGTTTTGATGGTGGGGGAATATAGATATAAATGAGCAGTATTACCTGAATTTCTAGAGTTTCAACCATGTGGGCTGCATACGCTGAGATGAACTTACCAACACCAACAGATTTAAAAAGTGCAATAGAAACTTTACATAATCGGTTTTACATTTTCTGTATGGATGCTTGTCGTGCCCAAAATCGACTTGATAGTTTTGAAAGTGATGAAGTTTATCAAATGAGAGAAACAAAGTATGGTTTGGGGATGAAGATTTGTTACAATTATCATCTCGGTATAATTTCATTAGAAGAGTTTTGTGAGCAATTATTAAAAATTGACATTTTATATGATTTTATCTATGATATAGAAGAGTTTTTACCAAACCACATAAAATGCAACATTCGTCAAAAAAATGAATTAACACCAGTGGATTTATTTTCGTCAATTACTAGAGTTATGCATATATTAAAAAAACTTTCTGAAGATTGTGATAGAATGCGAAGAAGTATAGAAAATGAAGATTTGAAAATAGATTTAAGAAAAATTGATGATATGTATACACATGGGGTGGAATTGTGTCAAAAAGTTTTAGAACATCATATTACATTAAAACAATTTTGTCAAAAATTTGAAAAGTCCAATGTTTTATTTAAATATTTAAAAGAAATAAAAAAATTTTTTCCAGATGATATTTTAAATCAGCCCAACATGATAGAAGTGAACAATACAATTGAAAACATACATAAAAAACTTGAGAATTTATCCAAGGATGCTGGTCGGTTTAATAATAGGATTATACACCCATTTTTTGAACAAGATGTAAAAACTTTAATGAAAAAATATGAATATGGGATAAATACAAGGTGGGGCAGATAAACCTATCCGATTTCAAAACGTTATAAAATTAAAACCACCCAACTTGTCAAAATTTTTTTTTTATTAACATATCGCAAATTTTATGCCATTTTTAAATTTAAGTTTTGAAAATCACATCACTCAAATGTCGTCCTTGGGAGCGGATACACTGATTTAGGCGCTCGCGGTAGCTTTCCATGACTTTCACCGTCATTTCCACAGGAATTTCTTCAATTGCCCGAGCAATTTCCCTTCGTAAAGCAAGAAGGGTCCTTGGTCGATGCTGGTAAACCTTCGATTTGAAGTAACCCCAAAGGAAGAAGTCACATGGAGTGAGATCCGGTGAGCGCGGCGGCCAGCCAAGATCACCTCTCAGGGAAATGAGGCGACCGGGAAACAGTTCCCTGAGAATGTCCATTGATCGTCGCGATGTGTGGGCGGTTGCCCCATCCTGTTGAAACCACACATTTTCCACGCCATTTTCTTCCATTTTGGGTCTAAGAAAATTTTCCAGCATGAAACAATAGCGCTCGCTGTTGACCGTTACGGTTTGCCCATTTTCTTCAAAAAAGTAAGGTCCCCAGACGCCTAGGCGGGAAAGAGCACACCACACAGTCACTTTTGGGCTATGGAGGGGTTCCTGATGGATTTCTCGAGGATTTTCGTCACTCCAATATCGAACATTCTGCCTGTTAACGCCACCACAAAGGTGAAAATGGGCTTTGTCCGTGAAGAGCACAACATCGTCGTTTGGGAGTTCTCGGAGATCGCGACACAGGTTCGTACGGGTTTCAAAATCCCTTTCACTTAATTCCTGTGCAACAGCCATTTTGTAGGGATGCATTTTGAGGTCCCGGTGCAAAATGCGCCGAATACTGCGGTTGGAACAGATTTTTTAAATGAATTTATTTCATTGAATTGTCATTACACCAGATTTATTATTTAATTTTGCTGCTGATATTAAACTTTACCTGTAATTTATGTATTGATGTTTTAATAAAAAATATATATTACAAAAAATGTTTTATTAATTCATTATAAAATCATTATACAATTGATAAACATTTGATAATGCACACATAGTGACATGTTTTGAGTGATATAAACATTTTGATTCCGTTAGAGTTAAAGCTGGATGTTTATCAAATTCTTGTATAGGTATGGTTGTAAATTTTTGTAAAAAAATAACTTTTTCTCTTCCCTTAACATAAATCGTATCATCTTTGATGTCTTGTAGTATATTTTTAAATTGATGTTGTGGTGTAAATCCTTGACTCCAATTGATGCAATGATGATTATTGATTAACCATATAGCTTGCTTTTTAAATTCTGCTTCCAATAAGTGGAATGGAAAGGGGGGTTTGAATACGTAGTGGGCAATTTGAGTGCCATTAAAAATTGCCAATTCTTTCGGTAAAAACTCTTTAGAACCAATATTAAATCCTTGGACGTCAATAACTAACATTTTATTTTCAATTTAGAAAACTCTTTAAAAAGTTTATTTTTAAGAGAGTACAAATGAATTTGTTTTTTTAACGTCTTTAATTTTATCTTATGAATAATTAATCTTTTATTAAATTCATTTTCCATTTACAACTGTCTGACCGCTTTGGTGAATGGATTGTAACTGATCATCTTATCGTGAAGAATGAGGCATACAGCAGAAGTGTTGGCTTTTGTAGGTACACTTGTGTCAAATTCAATTCTAATTTCAACAGCATTTGATTGTAATGTTTCGTTTTGATTACTACAATCGATGAGTACTATTGGTGTTGTTTCCTTAAATTCTTTGCGATTAAAAAGAGGTTCAATTTCTTTGTGATAATAAGATTGTTGAAAATTTGCATACATTTCATATAATTGAGCAATTTGATTTGTTTTGAAATTTAAATTTAAATTATCATAAGGATATCTTTCAGAATTTAAATAAACTCGAAGATTTGTGAGTTCATTATCATCAAATTGACTCATATCCTTAAGTTTTTTGTTTTTACGATTAGTCTGTAACCCAAAAATTATATATCTTGGTGTTTCTAATTGAGTAGGCGTTTTCACAGCCTATGTATGTCTTGTTGTTTCTGGCAACGCAGGATATTCATGTAATTCCCAAGATCTGAAAGCTATAGATAAATCCTCATTTTTTCCTAACAATTTTGTCAATCTAAGTTGTTCAGCCAATCCTACAGAAATGTGAGGAACTTTCTAATTGATTTTATTAATTGTCACCTTAACAGCTTCGTCTTCAGTAGATACAAGTGCATCAAGATCGGTATTACTGCGTATTAAAACCAGTTCTTGTTTGGTATTTATTATAATTTTCTTATAATCCTCAGCAAAGCCTAATAACATTTTAAGTGGTATGCAAACATTGAAATTTCCATCCGTATCTACCATGTCATCTTGTTCTGTAGCAGTTTTTGAAAACCATCCAGCGTTTTGTAATTTTTGATTAGAATTGAAGGATAAGTAACCTTTCAATGTTGATGTTAAACCAACATTTCTAGTAGAGTCAATAACAACACCATTTAATTCATAGCGAAGTTCACTAAATAAGTACGCAATACCGTTGTTAATAAACTTTGTTTTTTTTGGTTTCTTAGAATCATCAGCTTGCAATTTGCCTTCTATGTAAATGTAACTTTCACTTGGCAATGTGTACATATCTTGTTGTTGAATCGGAATTCTGATTTCATCATTGTTGTTGAAATTTGTTGATGCATATGGTTGATGAGTGTGAAATTGAGAATTTGCGATTGAGTTGTCGATAAAGACATTTTCTTTAACATTAAGTATACTCATTATTTAATATAATTTAAATCCTAAAGACTTTAAAAATATAATGTTTTCTGATGTTAATCTACTGCGTGCGGATTGTCTAATGATGGAATTAGTTGTTGTAGTCAAGTTATATTGTAAGTTTTTGTAACCATAATTACGCATACTATGATATTGCACTACCATATTTAAGAAATTTTTTTTAAATGAAGTCCTACTGTGAAGGTTTCTCCTCTGAAATTGACTATATTTCCGTCTTGATCCACTATTTTAAGTGTTATGTTATTAATAGTTGATGTATTAATTGGTAAATATATAACCGTCTCAGGGGACTGTACAATTTTATAACCTGGTGGTACCGTGGGAAAAAATTGAAACAATGTATGACCCAATCTTCCGTTTCTATAAGAGCTGGTTGTTATACTACAATCCACACATAAAGAATTTATTTTTAACATATCTGTTGAAAAGTCTGATTCATTGGAAATATCTTTTGGTAAAATTCTTTTACTAAAACCCAACAATGTTCCAATTAAATTTTCTTTAGTAAAATCAATAGGTTTTGTACATTTTATATGCACTTTTAATGTATTATTATTTCCTCTAATTTTGATATCTTCGTCATGCTTTTGAAGTTGTTTTTGTAAATATGTGTTTAAATCAGTAATTTCATAAGATCCTACAGGAATTGTAATTTCTTTATTGTCACCATAGTAAAATTTGTTATTGCTTTCATCTATGTTTGCAATTGAATAAAATGATTCAAAATTTGTTAGGCCCAAGACAAAATTTTCATCTTGTTTTAAATATAAAGGTGGGTTGAAATCTGCCTCTAGGATTGAACTTTTGCCAGTAAAAGTAATATTATAAGACATACTCGTTTGACATCAAACATACGAATGATGGATTTTTCATAATGTATTTTCATATAAAAATATTAAACATAAATGTCCACAATTATAAGTGTTATACTTTTGAAAAGCATCATGATTATATAAAATATTCTTTTTACCATCTTTATAAAAATATCTTACTAATTCTAAAGGTGGTTTTAAATTACCAAAACTGTCAAAATATTTAATATTATTATCATTTCTAATATAAGCTACCCAATGAGAACCAATTTTTGATTTTGTTTCTAAATTTGCAATACCACATTCTTTTGCATTCATTTTAGTTGGTAATTCATCTAGCATGTATACACCTCTAAAATATGGAATGTTTTTTGCATATTTATACAAGTCAATATTGGTTAATGCTCTTTGTGGTAGCTTTCTTATTAGTTTTTTTTGTAAGGATAAATGTAAAGACCGTGACCACGTTTATATGGTTTCACATATAAACCTTCACCAATTTTATAACCCTCTTTGCTATTTACTTTGGATTTTAATACATCTTCTTCCACTTTGTTATGTCGTTGTTGTTCTTCTAGTTGTCTTTTTAATGCTCTTTTCTTTATTATAGCTTTTGCAATTCCGATAGCGCCAGAAACTATAGCTCCTAAGAAACCCCCGCTTTGTGGTATTTTAATAATCCTTGAAGGTATTTTTTTTTCTTATATATTTTGTTTTACGTTTACCACCTTTACCTAATTTAATTTTTGCTGACATTACATTAGACTTTGATTTTGAAATTTTTCTTTTTGAAGTTTTTTGACGTCTTAGACTCATACCTAATTTGGTTTTTACGCGCATAACACCAGACACACCTAGTGCAGCAAACTTTTCACCAAAACTAGCGTCAGGTGCTTTTAATCTTATTGCAGCTTGTCTGGCTAGTAATCTATCCGCTTCGTGTCGTTTAGAAATATCAAAATATTTTGAATATGCAATATCGTGTTGCAGTGATCGTCTAATACGTTTATACCTTTATCACCTCTTTTGAGTCTTTTTTCTAATTTTGTTCCTGGACCACAAAAATTGTATCCCGGAATATGAAATTCCCGTGTAGTTTTATTAATTAATTTGTTGACAAATCCACGTCCGTTAATTTTTTTGGTACGTTTAGTCTTTCTTTTACGAGTTAACATAATATACTAAATAACAATACAGAATGTAGGTGTACTTATATATTCTATGAAGTATTGACAAATTGATCAGTTTAACTACAGATTTAGAAGCATAATGAGAGTTGTAAAACAAACTCAATCTTTACCAATTAACAATCAAGATGTAGATTGTTCTGAGAATACGTTTCAACGACATAGTGAGTTGCTTAGTGGTGGTTGTAAAAGAGGATTGATTATTGGTTGTTCTGGGTGTGGAAAAACAAATATTATAATTAGTTTACTTTTACATCCAAACGGTTTAAGATTTCAAAATGTTTATATTTACTCAAAAACATTACATCAATCAAAATATCAATATTTAAAAAAAGTTATTGAACCTATAAAGGGTATGGGTTATTTTGAATATGATAACAGTGATCAGATTTCATCACCACAAGAAACCAAAGAAAATTCAGTTTTTAAATTTGATGTGTTGTATGTTGCAATCAAAGCATAATGAGGGATTATTTTAGTTTTGGTCGACACAATAACATAGATTGCTTTTATATTTGTCAAACATATACTAAAATACCAAAACAACTTATAAGAGATAATGCTAATATATTGATTATATTTGAGCAAGATAATACCAATTTAAAACACATTTACGATGATCATGTAGGTGTAGATATGTCATACCAACAATTTAGAGATATTTGTTCCTATTGTTGGAAACAGAAATATAGATTTTTAGTTATTGATAAAGAAAGTGAAATAAAATCTGGACGCTATAGAAAAGGATTTGATTCATTTATTTATTTATAAACAATATATAAATATATTGTATGTTTGAGTTCCAACAGTTTGCATCTACATGTAGTTTAATAAACATCATGGACAAGCAGTTAGTCAAGCAGTTATTAAAAACTCGACGTATTGTAAAAAAAAGTTTCAAGATTTGAAATCTGATTATGCACAGTCGCAGTCACATATGCGATCGGCCTATCAACCAATAACCAAACCAATAGAAGACCTTATTGCAAATCTTAAAGTTAAATTGGAACCAAAATTTGAAAAAATTGAGGAAACTGAAGAAATTAAAAATGAAACACCAAAAAAGAAAAAGTATGGTAGAAGGTCATCCCCTATTAAAATGGAAGAATTTGTAACACCAACTAATACTACCATTGATACAAGTATTCTTCCACAAGTTTACGAGCACACCCCTTCTACATCCAATACACAGCCAATAGTCGAAGACCTATATGTTGCTGATAATGATGATGATGATGATGATGATGATGATGATGATGATGATGATGATGAATATGCAAATGTTGAAGTCCAAACTAAAAAGATAAGTGGTTTGGATGAATATGTAAAACAATTTTCCACTTTACCTAAAGCCTACATTTACGATATGATATCTGATACAACGAGGGCTATGGATCACACATATGGAATAAGAGTGGTACCAACTGAAGATGGAGACAAACATAATTATGCTATTGGTAATGGAGTTGTTACCTTCAGAGGTGATGATGTAGTTATTAAAACAGTTATAAATGGGCAAACTTTTGAACGCATATATACAGGTACACCGGGTTTGTATGAGTTATTATTCAAGAAGGTACCAACAGGATTTAGGAGTGTGGATGTAACTAATTATATGGAAATTGTTAATAAAACAAATGCAGCAAAACATGGTTATATACCAACCGGTAAATTAATAGGAACTAAACTACCAAAATATAATAACATAATTGCACCTTTGCTTGATAGGCGAAAAGCACTTCCGGTTAGACTCACACCTCAATCATTTTGTACAGGTAAAGCACTACTTGAATACGACAATAAGCCATTAGAATTTATATATTGGGACAATCCTAATGAATTAGTTAATCGTCTGCGCCTTCTAATTTCTTCCCAAGTTGCTGGGCATACTGGACATAATAATGAAATTACTTCAATAATTGAAGAGTTGCGAGAAGCAAAAATTATTAAATAACGGTAACATAGATGTAAACTCTCATTAACTGATTGAGTTTTAAGAAATAAACATGACCATTGATAAATTTGGAAGAACACTATATTCGAAACATAACGATATCGACATAATACTTCAATCAACATCACCAAAAAAATACAGTTATACAATTACACTAAATTTTTTTAGTGATACAACGCTCAACAATAGATATTTTTTATATAATACTTTATCAAATTACATTTTTCCACACAAATCGGCTACAATTGTATCGGCTTTCATTAGTAATAATTCTCAAATAAGAATAAACGGTTCACCATTCTATGAGAATGCTTTACGTAATTTACCTTTAAAAAGGGGGGATACTATAGAATTTCCAGAACAATATGTTGGTGGAAATATGGTAACGTTATATGCTGAGTTAGTACTTAAATGTCCTGTGGAAGAAGAATATAGTCCAGTTGTTGAAGAAAATGGTTAAGAATAAGATAACAAATGTTAAACAAGAAATTGTTGAAGAAATTCACAAACCAGCTCGTAAAAATTTCAAGCGAAGACATGTTATAGTAAAAGGTCTTAAAGATTTAATTCAAGCAGATTTAGTGGAAATGATACCCTATGCTAAATTCAATAAAGGATTTAGATATATTTTAGTAGTTATTAATGTATTTTCAAAATTTGTTTGGGCATTTCCAGTAAAAAGAAAGACTGGAAAAGATGTTTCATCTGCCATGGAAAAGATATTTCTAATTAAAAAAAATGCTGTAAAAAATGTTCAAACAGATATGGGTACGGAATTTTACAATAAAGACTTTCAAACGTTAATGAAAAAATACAACATAAATCACTATAGCACATATTCAGTTCAAAAGGCGTCCGTTGTAGAAAGAGTTAATCGAACTTTAAAAAATAACATGTGGAAATAGTTTAGTTTACAAGGAAATTATAAATGGTTAGATATTTTACCAGAAATTGTTAACAAATACAATAATACCAAACACAACACTATTGGTATGAAACCCATTAATGTTGACAATAAAACAGAAAAAGCTGTCTTACAAAATTCATACAATCATATAAAATTAGTTGACCCTAAAGCTAAGAAATTTCGTGTCGGTGACAACGTACGTATAAGTAAATATAGAAGTGAATTTGCTAAAGGATATACTCCTAACTGGTCAAATGAAATATTTACTATACATAAAATTCAATCAACATATCCAGTAACATATTTATTAATCGATCAAAGTAAACAAGAGATTAAGGGTATTCTATGAATATGAACTACAGAAAGAAAAACATCCAGATATATATTTGGTTGAAAAAGTAATAAAAAAAAAGGAAATAAAGTATTTGTTAAGTGGTTAGGATTTGACTCATCACACAACTCTTGGATTTCAAAGAATAATGTCCAATAAACATCTTTTCCCATGTCTAGCATATAAAAGATTTCAAACGTACACAACCTTAGTGTTCGATAAAATGTCTTTGGATGATGGTGTTTCTCCTACAAGGTTTTCAATATTTGAAGAACTGTTGCTAACATTTAAGAATTGGGTTGGAGTTATAACACCCAAATCACTTGCCGAAGCTGGTTTTGTCTACTTACAACACATGGACCACGTTCGCTGCTTTTGCTGTGGAGTCAGTATTGTACGTTGGGAACCAACCGATACAGCTATGGGAGAACATATAAGATTGTCACCAAATTGTAAATTTGCGAAATTACTTAGCAAAGGAGAAGAAAAAAAAGAAGATCGAAAAAAGTTTAAGAAAACATCAGAACAGATTTATCATTTATTATTACTTAATGTATTACAACAATTACAAGAATAAATTTTTTTTCTATTACTTATCTTTCCAAAATGATTCAAAATAATTAAATAAACTACATATTACAAAATTAAACATTTATTTATAAAACTAAAAATACAAAAAAAAAATATAAAATTAAACCTATAAATAAAAATATAATTTTTTTAATCTTTTGCTGCTGGTGGTGCTCCACGGGTCCTCAGTATAAAGTGGGGTATTGCCCAACTCATCTATTGCTGTTGTAGAAAGTGTATTGAGGAATCACAAAATAATTAAATAAACTGCATATTACAAAATTAAACATTTATTTTTAAAAGTATAAATACAAAAAAAATTAAATTAAACCTATAAAAAGTATAAAAACATAAAAATTCAAAATTACAAAATTTTAAAATACAAAAAGAAATATAAAAATACAAAAATAATTACAAAATTAAACATTTATTTATAAAAGTAAAAATACAAAAAAAAAATTAAACCTATAAAATATAAAAATATAAAAATACAAAAAAAATATAAAAATACAAATATAAAAATATATAAAATTAAACTTATAAATACATATATAAAAATATAAAAACATTTTATTCCTCTTCTGGTGGTGGTGGTGGTGGTGAAAAATTTTCTGCTGCTGGTGGTGGTGTAGTGCTCCAGGGGTCCACGGGAGTACTTGACAACTCAGCAATCAATGTTTCTGGAAGTGGATTGTTTCCAACCAAAAACGAATCCAACTCCCATGAAGCCATTGGAAAATCCTCGAATTCATGCATCCCTACCAATCTTAAAATTTGTTCAGGGATGTACCTGACTGCCCTTGATAAAAATGGCCGGATCATCGGATAAACACTCACTTGACTGACAAACTGCATCATCACAAAAAATTGTCGCAAGTTTAAATGTTTTAAGTTGGTTGTTGGTCCACTGCAACACATAAAAAAAACATATATGTTAAAAACAAATATAAACAAAAAAAAAATCATAAATAAAGATAATAAACAAAAAAAAAAGTAACAGTAAAATATACTTACATCGTTAGATAATTCTGGAATGAGGCTTCTCTCCTCTTCCCACAATGTAATTTTAATGTCTAAATAGTTGAGGAGATAACCAATCTCAGCAACAAATTGGGGGCTATCAGTGAAGCACGGCATTTTTATTTAACTGTTATGTTTTTTGAACTTGCACTTGAACTTGCACTTGCACTGTTTGCAGATAAAATGCATACTGGTAGTGCAAGTATTTATACTATATCAATCCCACTATTTTTCTTAGTAGTGGGGAAAACAAAGTTGATGACCATGAACAAGTGCAGATGTGCAGTTCAAGGTCACAACATATATTTTACGCACAAAAAAAAAAAAAAAAAAAAATGCAGTCACAAATTTATTAAAACAAAATTACAAATTATCAATTGCTTCGGAAATAATTTCATTTGCATTAATAGATAATTTACGCTTTTTAACACCTTGCTCCAATAAATCAGGAAAAATATATAATAGTTCCTTTATTCCATATGCATTTTCGTTTGCATTAAATGGTACCATTAATGCCTCAATGTTTTGCAAACTATCACCATTCATATTAACCAAATTCCAAATTAAATTGTTGTAAAACGTTAAAAATTGTTGCCTCTTCAGTTTCTCTAGAAGATCTTTTACCAGGGGTAGCAATTTCCACAATTCCATAACTGATTCATTTGCTAACATTACAAATGAAGTATCTGTTTTAGAAATTTCAATAAATTTCTTGTTTTTATAACTTTTAAAATGGAGTGTGAAATTTTGCATTGAAATTGGATTCCATTTTTCATTAATAGGGGGTCCAGGGAGGGCAGAGCCCCCCCTGGTCCGGGGGCGGCGGGAGTGGCAGGGGGGTGGGGGCGGCCGGGGGCGGTGGGGGTGGGGGCGGCAAGGGGCATGGACTGTGAGTTGGGGCAGGGGGCTGTGAGTTGGCGGCTGGGGGCAAGGTGGTGTTTTACAAGGTGATCTAGTCTGCAAATGCATGCAATTAAAACCACATTCCAATACTTTTTTTTATTTATTGCTTTACTACCTATCTGTATAAAGGCGAAACCACATTCCAATACTTTTTTATTTCTTATTTTACTTGTATAAAACCGTGTGTATTTTCAATCTTTAAGATAGTTGCAAAATGAATTCTCAAGAAGCACCTAACTCCATCTTACGGGGATTGTTAGAAACTCCGTTAAGGCGCGATGGGTGCGACTACGAGTTGAATGTTGATAATCAACCTCAACTTTATGAATTCTTTTTCGGGCCACCCCCTTTGCCTGAAATTTTAAATATTTCTAGTGCTGTAACTGTTAACAGCAATTTAACTAATATAGTTTTAACCCCGTGTCCACAAAGTATAGTGAGTGTGTGCATGGATCAAGAAGGAATCAATCCATCATCTATTCTTCAAGAGGGATTAATGGATTGTTCATATAGTGTTGACAGCATTATTATGAATGTCATTAATCCCAATGACGGTTCTTCTTCCCGTGCCTCAACAACAACATCAATTGACAATTTAATGTGTGTTTCGTGTGATAGTGATGATAGTGAGAACTACAGCAATTTTGAAAATGGAGTTAAACGTTGTTCAACTCCATATCAAGGGGACAACATCTACGGCACGACTAGTTCTTGGTGCGGTAGTGATTTTTCTAACAATAAACATAAGTGTAGTGAGTCTCTCCTCGCGATTACTATAGACAGTTCTTCGTGTAGTGACTCGGAGATTATCCCCGAAGTCATATTAATTGACAATTCCTCGTGTGGAAGTGACTTTCCTCCAAATAAATTAATGTGTAGTGAGTCGGAGATTCCCCCCCCAAATTTAAATCCAAATACTATCGATTTGGATCTAAGTATGGGTTCTATTGAACAATTTAATCTAAGTGAAAATTTTAATACTTCTTTAATAGACAATGCAATGGACACAGCTATAGTGCGTGCGGTTAGTGATATTGATCGAGAAATGCATGCTCTCGAAAATTCAATAGACAACCGAATAAATAGATTGCAAGAACTATCCGATTTGAAAGCGCGACTAATTAAAAAGTAGTTATTTATAGTAACCCCCCCCCCCCCCTCTTCCATCAACCCTTTCCATTATTTCCTATCATTCCTGACAATGTGCTGACACCTCCCCGTGATATTGTTGGGTAACGCCAAGATCAGCTTCCTTTAAATAAAATTCTCCGAAGAAAAATAGAAACATTTAGTGTGCATCTTTCAAACATAATGCACATCATGAACTGCTTTAAGTGTAATAAATTATACAAAAGTGAAAGGTCGCTAAAAAGACACTATAAAGAGAGTTGTGGTTTAAACAATGATTCACCTCCGAGCAAACAACAAAAAACAAATCCAGGTAAGTTTATTTTTTTAATAATTTTTAAATCTATTAAGTTATAATATTTTTCAGATAAGTTTTGCAATGATTGTAAAACTATCATTCCGTCACGTTCATACAACAGTCATCTAAAAAGCTTTCACCATAAGAAGAATTGTTGTCTGGCTATAGATGATGGTGTAGAGTTAATAACAACTGCATTTAAAAGCAGAATTGTTACATATAGAGTCAAATCAAACCGCGACTATTTAAATTTAACTGATTTTATGAATGAAATTAAAGATAAAGTAAATAAATTAACAAACAAAGTTGTAAATAAATTTTGTGCTGTTAAAATAAGTTTTGAATTATTTGGTATGTACACAATTAGTGAAAAAGAATTATTTGAAATAAAATCGTTCAATACTGCTAACAAAGTTGCAACTATCTCTACATCATTTGAAGAGTTGTATGATACTTTTAGACAAATTATCGACACAAAAATGTCTGAATTTCAAGAACGTGATTCAGGTAAGTGCTAAGTTGTAAGTTATATATTATTTAACTTAATAAATATATTATTATAGGTTGGGCGTTAGAAAAAATACTGTTTTTAGAAGTCAACTTCAACAAGTATAATCCTCTCCGTGCTTCATCATACATTCCACTGCCTACAGAAATTAAAAGAAAGCAAGCAATTGTAAACATTCAAAATGAAGATGATTGCTGTTTTGCATGGAGTGTTGTTGCAGCAGTACGCCAACCGACTGGAAACCCCAGTAAAACTTCATCATATGAACATTATAGTGAGGTATTTAATTTTAATGATATAAATTTTCCAATTAAGTTAAGTGATATCGAAAAATTTGAAAAAAGTAATATTGTGTCAATTAATGTTTATGGTTTAGAGTATTACTTTAAAGATGGAATCAGGAAATATGAAATTGTTGGTCCTATGCATTACACAAAATTAAAAAAACCTATTCACATAAATTTGCTATTATTCAGTGATGATGATGGTATTAATCACTACTGCTACATTAAAAACTTATCTAAATTAGTTTCAACTCAAATTTCTAATCATCATCAAGCAAAACACTTTTGTGATGGATGTCTACAATACTTTAAAACTAATTTTAAATTATTAAGACATTTAGAAAATGATTGCAATTACTTGTATACACAAATTCCTTGCACGGAAACAAAAATTAATAAATTTGGAAAATCAGTGCCAGAAAATATATTAGAATTTGAAAATTTCCAAAAACAATTATCGGTACCATTTGTTGTTTACGCTGACTTTGAATGTGCTTTAAAACCAATGTTAACTTGCTCTCCTGATCCAACAAAGTCTTTCAGTACTAAAACATATGAACATGAACCATATTCTTTTGCATACTATATTAAATGTAATTATGATGATTCATTATCAAAATTAGAAATTTATCGTGGTCCCAACCCCGAACTAATATTTATTGAGAAATTAGAAACTGATTTAAAAAATATATATCACAAACATTTGAAACCAATAAAGTTGATGATAATGACGATGCAAGACAAAAATGAATATCTAAATTCAACAGTTTGTCATATTTGTGATACAACCTTTTCTGATAAAGATATAAAAGTAAGAGATCATTGTCATTTGACCGGAAAATTCAGAGGTGCCGCTCACTCCAACTGTAATTTACAATATAAAAATCCAAATCATATACCTATATTTTTTCACAATTTAAATTATGACTCTCATTTGTTTATTAGAAATTTGGCTTTAAATAATGAAAAAATTAATGTTATTGCACAAACAAAAGAAAAATATATATCCTTTACAAAACAAGTTCTGGTTGATGTAATTAATAAGGAAAACGTACACATTCAAATGAGGTTCTTAGACTCTTTTAAATTTATGCCACAATCATTAGAAAAATTATCAAAAAATTTAAGTCCTCAAGAATGTATTGAAGTAAAAAAATATTTTAAAGATTCAAAACAATTCAATTTTATAAGACAAAAAGGTGTATTTCCTTACTCCTACATTGATAATTGTTTAAAATTAAATGAAAGAAAACTGCCTGCAATTGAAGAATTTTATGATAAATTAAGAGAAGAAAATATTTCGATAGAAGATTACCAACAAGCTTGTGATGTATAGGATTTATTCAAATTTTAGCAGACGTTTTTGAAAATTTTTGTAAAATTTGTTTGAAAAATTATAAACTAGACCCGGCACATTACTTTACTGCCCCTGGTTTAAGTTGGGATGCTATGCTAAAATTTACCAAGGTAAAATTAGAACTACTAACTGACATTGATATGTTGCATTTTTTCAAAAAGGGTATCCGTGGTGGTGTTAGTACATGTGTTGGTAGACAAGCTGAAGCAAACAACAAATTTTTACCAAACTATGATCCCACTAAACTAATCTCATTTTTAATGTACCTAGATGCAACTAATTTATATGGTGGTTCTATGTCTGAATATTTACCCGAAAAAGATTTTAATTGGTTAACACCTGAAGAAATAGAACAGTTAAATGTATTTGATATATCTGATACATCCAATATAGGTTATGTTTTGGAAGTTGACTTAGAATATCCATCTGAATTACATGATACTCATAATGATTTTCCATTTTGTCCAGAAAACATAATTCCACCAAACAGTAAATTTGCAAAATTGATTCCAAATTTATATGATAAAAATAAATACATTATTCATTACAGAAACTTAAAGCAATGTTTAAATAATGGTTTAAAATTGAAAAAAATTCATCGTGTTATTCAATTCAAACAATCACATTGGCTTAAAGGATATATTGATTTAAATACTAAGATGCGAAATGCATCAAAAAATGATTTTGAGAAATTATTCTTTAAACTTATGAACAATAGCGTATTTGGGAAAACAATGGAAAATTTAGACAATCGAATTGATATAAAACTTGTTAGCCATTGGAGTAAGTTAGGTAAACAATTCGGAGCAGAAGTATTTATAGCCAAACCAAATTTTAAAAATTGTTCAATATTTTCGGAAAATTTAGTTGCAATTCAGATGAATAAAGTAAAAGTGTATTATAATAAACCAATATATGTTGGATTTTCTATATTAGATTTATCAAAGACAGTTATGTATGATTTTTATTATAACTATTTAAAACCAATGTATAATGAAAACGTGTCATTATTATATACGGATACCGATTCACTAATATTAGATGTAAAAACTGATCATTTTTATGATGATATGAAACAAAATTTAAATTATTTTGACACATCCAATTACAAGGATGGTAATATTCATGACATACAAAGAAATAAATCTATTTTGGGTAAAATGAAAGATGAATATGTTGGAGAACCTATTCAAAGTTTCTATGGTACCGGAGCAAAGGCATATTGTGTGGTAACACCGACATCAGTAACAAAAAAAGCAAAAGGGGTTAAAAAGTGTGCTATTGATAAACAATTAACGGTGCATGATTTCCAAAATATTCTAAAAGGTAATAACAAGTTATGTAGAATGTTTATTTTTCGGTCACATTTACACAATATGTACACTGAATTAAAAAATAAAGTAGCATTGACCAACTTTGATGATAAAAGATATATAATTCCTGATTCCATGAAAACATTAGCTTGGGGGCATAAATTATTAGATAGTGACCCTTGGAAACAAAATATTGATATGTTTTTTGAAGTAGCAGAAGAAATTGAAAAAGAAGAATCAGAACAAAATGTAGAGACATTATTTAGTGTAAATAATAAATCACTTTGGCAAAGTAATATAGATCTATTATGGAAAGTGGTTGAGAATGAAGCACTCGTAACTTTTTAAAAATATTTATTAATAAGTAATATATTTAGTGTACATTTTATTTGTAATAAAATATAATATATAAGTAAGAAACAATGTTAGAATAATAATTGATAATATGTTAACAAAAATGTACAATGTTGAATTATTAAAACTAATGGTATTTTGAAAACTTGCTGTTATGTTTGTATTATTTTTTAACCTATAAATGATTTTGTATCCTAAATGGTTGTTGGCATTTATCGAGGTTTTGCATGTTTTTGGATGAAAAATATAGTCCATATCCATTTGTTTCCATGTTGAATTTTTAATTGAAATATAACATTCGTTTGTATTTTTTGGTTTTGACACATACAATGTGTTGTTTAAAATTGTAGAGAGTAAAATAAAAGTTGTTACATTCACGGCAAAAGATACAATAATCAATGTTGTTGTGTAACATTATATAAGTAAATGTTTTAGCCTGAGAATCAAATTGATCTAAAAAAAAAAGTGGTGACTATGACAGGTGTAGCTTTAGAAAAGTGGCATTGAAGAAGTGTGCCAAGTTGGCCTTGGAAGGGTGTGGCCATGGCCTTGACCTTGGAGGGGCGTGATGGTCTTGAGGAAGCGTGGCCATGGCCTTGACCATGGAGGGGTGTAATGGCCTTGACCTTGGAGGGGCGTGATGGCCTTAAGGAGGCGTGGCCATGGCAATGGCCTTGACCTTGAAAAAAGTGGTGGGAAGTGCCCTAGCGCGCACCTTCTTTTACTACTAAACGTAGTGCAGCCCATATTTCTCTTGGAATGCTGAATCAAGAGTTGCGTAGGACGTGTTAAGGAATCTCAGCTAAGTGGATGTTTGCGTATATTTTTCTTTGTACTTTAGAACATTTAACTTCATCCGTCAATTTTCAAATGTTTAATCCATCAGATTAACATTTTTGTGCATCTGAAATTTAATTTAAAATATGTTTTTTTTAATTATTAATTAAGTTTAAGAACTACGACCCACTCTGCGACAGGAGAGCTGCCGTATCGCAGGAAACGAATAACCGAGGTTTCACTTGGAGCCCAACGTGTGTTAAGCTTTTTTATAGTCAAATTAATTAAATTGTTAAGTGTAGTGTTGATAAATTAATAATTATGTCGGACGGTACAGATCTAGATCCAACCGATCTAAGAAAACATGAACTTGAATACGAGTTGCAAATTAGGCAATATGTTGGCGATCATCCCCTATCATTTAAATAACAAATATTGAAGAATTTAATTAATCATGAGGTGAAAGTTGAGTTATGTGAAGTAAACATAGACACGGAGAAGACAGAAATTGAAGGTTCATTAAATAGTTTATAAAAAGTAATAAAATCTTACCCCGGTTCAGACAAGAAACGCATGTTCAAAAAAATTGTGTCATGTATTAAACATATATTAGGCAGAATAAAAAATATAGATCCCAAGGATGACGATGAGTTAGGTGTATTTTATTACAAACAGAATTCCAGCAGAAGGTAGAGGATAGTGATAGGTCAGATAAAATCAGGTTTGAACGAGAACTAATTTGCTCAGAAACTCGTTAATGAATATTGAGACAAGTGTGGAACAGTTTCAAAATTTAAATACTGGAAATGTTAGTACGCCAGTAGCTTCAACCTGGAAGGCAACCCACTAGCCTGCCCCAAATTCTCAATTGACTCAAGGGTTTGATGTTCATTTATCCAATCCTATACCCACTTCACATCAGAACCAAACCCCCCTTCAATCTGTTGCCCCTTATGTCCCGAAACCAAATTATAACAATAACCCGATGGTGATACTACCACAGAGCGATACATGCCATGATAGCCGCCATGTAAATAATAATAAAGATCAAAACGTACTACATTTTAACGGTAAAGAAAATTCCAATAGCTTCATAGAGTTTTTAGAAAAGGTCAAAAAGTTGAGAGTTGCTCAGAATGTTTCAAAAACTGAATTGTTTAAATCTGCATTTGATTTATTTAAGGATAAAGCACTAGAGTGGTATCGTTTGGTACGGAATGAGTTGAACAATTGGGATTCACTTGTGGAAACACTCAAAGCTGACTTTTTACCGTATGATTTTGAAACAAAAACCTGGGATGAATTCCGTCTTTGTATACAGGGACCGGATGAAAGATTCCATATGTACCTAGCATCGATGGAAAAACTTTTCCGTAGGCTTTCAGTACTACCTAAGGAGTCAGTTAGGTTAGAGATTATTAGACAGAATTTGCGAGGAACTGTTAATGCCCAACTGGCGTTGATAGACATTACTAGCTTGGAAGAATTGGGAATATTATGCAAACGTCTGGAAAAGTCTATGTATTTTCAACCACATGCCACCCCTAAAAAGTCGGAAATATTTACTTTTTCTCCCTCGGTTAAAGATCAACCCTCACCTGCTGTTAGAAAAGTTTTCCCCCCAGTTAACAACGCAAAGGTTTGTTGGAACTGTAGGAAAACAGGACATAGCCATCGAGACTGCCAAGAAGTTAGAAAGTTGATTTGTTACGGTTGTGGTAAGGAGGGCGTTATAAGACGCAATTGTAAAGATTGTTCATGCCGAGGAGATAGGTGGTCCACGGTGAGACCAAAGTCGGGAAACGCTCAATAGGGCTGCACAAATATTGAGACCTTGGCAGTCCTCGAATACATATGGTTTCAAATCAACAAAACAACATAAGTGATAGAATCGAGATTTTTCCAATTTTTACCAAAAGGAAATGCGACAACCGCATATATATAGAAAGAAACATTTTAGGTTTAAAATTAAGTCCTTTACTTGACACTGGAGCAAATTTTTCTTGTATTGGGGAGGGAGGAGTTCCCCTATTAAATAAATTAGGTTTTAAAATACAACCCTCTGATAAGAAATATTTGGTTAAGATTGCTGATGGCAATGAAGTGCAAATTAAAGGGTTTAGTTAAAATCCCGCTTACAATTGAGAGGGAGAGTAAATAGGCAGAAAATTAAATGGAGTGATAAGGCCCAAGCAGCATTTGACAGTATAAAAAAAAACCCTAGTAACATCTCCGGTACTAGTCAGTCCAGATTTTACACAATTGTTTACCATACAGAGCGATGCTTCCGACGTGGGATTAGGAGCTGTGCTCACCCAAGATTCGGAGGAAGGCGAGCACGTGATTGCTTATGCGAGTAGGTCGCTGTCGAAAGCGGAGAGTAGGTGTACTAAGCGGATTCGGGCTCAATTTCTTATGGGGATTTACATGGGGTCCAAAATCCACGTTTGGCCGCCATCTTGGATTTTGAACATCCGGTTGGGGACGGCTATCTGGGCGTGTCAAAGGAAGTGGGCGCTGGGGGTGACCTTGGGATTTTGGAGATCCGGTCGGGGACGGCCATCTGGGCATGTCAAAGGAAGTGGGAGCCGCCGGTGGCGCCCTTCTGTGCGCTAAGTGTGCAGTACCGCCATAAGAGTGTGTGAGTGCGAGGGGTGTGCAAAAACTCGAAAAGAGTGGGATGGAGAATGAGTGCACGTCAGCGCCGCGGTGGCAGAAAAAGTAAGTTGGGATGGATGACGTAATAGAAATTTTGCGTGTCGAAACATGTCAAAAATTTTAATTGTGGTGAGTCATCGATGAAAGATAAGAGTTGTGTACCGGAAGTAGCAAGTGCAATAAGGATTAATGTACCGGAAGTGCATCCGGTGCGATAATGGGTGTCTGCTTAATTGGAAAGATAGGGATTAATGTACCGGAAGTGCATCCTGTTAAAAAGTGTTGTGTATCGGAAGTGGATTTTGTAAAAGTAAAAAAAAAAAATATTATTGGGATGACGTCATGCAGACAAGGGCGTAAGTAGTTCATTGAAATTGAGCATGTTGAGACTTGTCTAAAATGCTAATTATTACCAAAATTTTAATTGTGCCGAAATAATTAGATAGTAAGGATTTAATAGTATTTGATTGGTTGAAATCACTGGCGTTTTGCGGTTTATGATCTAGTATAAATACGAGAATCGGAGGGTTCAAAATCAGTCTAGTACAACCCTCGAGAGTACACTACTACTATATCATCATGGCTACAATTTCAGACGTTGCTGACGGTATGGTCCGAATAATGGAGCAATTTATGGCGCAAAAGGAGACTGATATGGGTGTGATAGAAGAATGGATCAAGCACTGTTCTAAACAAATTCGTATTTTAAATACGGCGTTAAAGGCGGAGACGTCTATGGGAGTACAGCAAAAGATATTGTCGACAATCAGTAAAATGATGACATACCGGACCTTGTTAAGAGTACCTGCAAGAGCCGGAGGCAGCATTTCAATTTGCAGTAGGACTTACGCTAATTGGGCTAGTGAGGCGGTAAAGTATGAAGATTCAAAATCTGCGTTTGACGGAAGAATTAGAACAGGAGTTTTAACCAATATAAAACACAGGGAGCCAACATCATATTTAAAAGAATGTGAAATTTTGTTTGTAAGAAGGATAAGACTAGCGTTGAAGAAGGAGCCGTTTTATAAAATAAATACGGTATTTTGTGGTAAATTTGTGAAAAACAGTCAAGACGGAATCGTGGAAGATTTCAAGTACATAAACACAAAAAATGCGGTGGTTGATCGAGACTGTGAATTAAATGGATGGTTTGAAGAGAATATATCTGCCGTGCTGTTGCGTAAGTTGGAAGAATTTCAAGAGCGAGACAGCGGGTGGGCATTGTCGGCGATTATTAATTTGTGCATCAATATTAATAAATATAATCCGCTGAGAGGTTCATCATACTTGGATTTACCGCAGCAAATTAAATTGAAACACGCGTGCATTAATGTAAAAAATAAAGACGACGCATGCTTTGCGTGGGCAGTAACATTGGCATTACACCCGGTTGTAATTGATTCAGATCGAACGTCTTCTTACCCGCATTATTCGCAAGTTTTAAAGTTGGACGGCATTAGTTTCCCTATAAAGCGTGAGGATATATCAAAATTCGAGCAATTAAATAACAAAACAAAAAGTATGTAGTCAGTCCGAACAGAATAGCAAAACAAAAGAGAGACAGGCACGTGAACTTATTGCTTGTTCAAGATAACTATTGTACGGAAGAGGAGGAAGACGATACAGATTTATCCGAACCGAAATACCATTAAGTATGGATAAAAAATTTGTCAAGGCTGGTTGCCGCACAATTGTCTAAGCACAAGGGAAAAACATTTATTTGCGATCGGTACTTGCATTATTTTCATACCAAGAGTAAACTGAAAACGCATATAGAGGACTGCGAGCAGAAAAATGAATATAAGGTGAGTTTTGTAAAAGATGGCTAAATTAAATTTAACAACTATAAAAACAAGAAGCGATGTCCGTTTATTGTGTATGCGGACTTTGAATGTATATTGAATCGGGTGAATATCCGCATGGGCGACAAAAGCGTCAAGTACTAGCAGCACGAGGCATATAGCGGAGGATATTATTTTAAGTGTGCTTATGACGATACCCTATCCTTCTACCGCAGTTACCGAGGTCCTAATTGCGCCGAATGGTTTGCGGAGCAGTTAAAGCAGCTTGCTGAAGACGTCGAAACAGTATATTTATGCGAAATGCCAATGGAAATTAGTCCAAATGAAGAACGCCAGTTTAGACGAGCATCATTGTGTATATATGCGAAAAATCTCTGGAGTTTGATCGCGTGAGAGACCACTGCCATTTGACGGGGAAATATCGAGCAGCCGCACATACAAGTTGTAATATTGAATACCAAAACAGCCGCACCATCCCGGTGGTTTTTCATAATTGGAGCGGATACGATTCGCATATTATGTTGAAAGATGTTGCATTAAAAATAAACGGGACCGTAAATCTGATTCCAAGCAACACCGAAAATTTTATCGCCATGATAAAAAATATTTCAGAAAGCAAAGTGAAATTTAAATTCATAGATTCGTTCCGATTCATGGCATCTTTCCTGGATAAATTAAGCTCAAACTTGGACGATAAACCAATTTTAAAATCTCAGTTTGGTCATATTGACGATGGGCTGTTTAAACTGCTGACGCGCAAGGGGGTTTTCCCATACGATCATATAAAATCTTGCGAAAATCTGAACAAAAAAGTGTTGCCTACGTATAACCAATTTTATTCAAAGCTAACAGAGTCCAATATAAGTTTTGAAGACTACGAACACGCGAAAAAGTATGGCATGAATTCCGAATACAAACGTTGGGAGAGTATAGCGATCTGTACTTAAAAACGGACGTGTTGTTGCTGGCAGACGTTTTTGAGAGTTTTAGAGATGTATGTCTGAAACACTATCGGTTGGATCCCGCTCATTATTTCACCGCTCCGAATCTTAGTTGGGACGCCATGTTAAAATGCACCAAACAGGAGCTCGATTACATCAACGACATCGATATTTTAATGTTTATTGAGAAAGGGGTACGTGGAGGTCTCACCCAGTGCTCAAAAAGGCATTCGAAAGCAAATAATAAATACATGCCCGACTAAAACCCGGGCATACCTCAAAAATATCGAATGTATTATGATATTAATGCGATGTACGCCTGGGCAATGTCGCAATGTTTGCCGCAAGGCAATCTCAAGTGGGTGGAAGGAGACGTGTCCGCATTTAATTACCAGGTATTCGATGAAACATCTATAGGGTATATACTGGAGGTAGACTTGGAGTATCCCGAGAGCATCCACGACAGACAAAAAGATTTACTAATGGCCCCAGAGAAAGGATGTCCTCCAGACTCGAAGCAACCAAAATGTTGGCGACTGTTTGCGATAAGAAAAAATATGTCGTTCATTATCGTAATTTAAAACAGTATGTGTCGGAGGGTCTGGTTGTGAGAAAAATCCATAGAGTGCTTCAGTTTTGTCAGTCTCCATGGCTAAAAAAATATATAGATCTAAATGCCGAGCTGCGCAGAAAATCGTCAAATGACTTTGAGAAAGATTTTTTCAAACTGATGAGTAACGCTGTGTTTGGAAAAACTATGGAGAATGTGAGGAACAGACGAGCGATTAAATTAATAACCAGATGGGATGGAAGATACGGCGCAGAAGCTCGAATTGCAAGTCCGTGTTTCCACAGCTGTAAAATAATGGAAGAAAATTAGGTGTTGATAGAATTACTGAAAAACGACGTATTGTTTACTAAACCAATTTACGTGGGTATGGCTAACTACATGTACATAAAAAACAAGTACGGAGACAATGCTCGACTCTGTTACACCGACACCGACTCCCTTATTTACGAGCTTGAAACGGATGATGTATACAGCGACATCAAGCAGGATATCCATCGCTTTGATACTTCTGAATACGCACAAAAGAACGCTTATGGGATTCCTTTATTAAACAAGAAGATGCCGGGGCTAATGAAAGATGAAAACCACGGTCAAATCATGACAGAGTTTGTAGGTCTTAGAGCTAAAATGTACGCATGTATGGTTCCATCGGCCGACAACCCCGTCACAAAAAAGGCTAAAGGTATAAAATCATACATGGTGAAATCTCACATTACGTTTGACGATTACCTGAGGTGTTTGAACGGAGGTATAGAAATGGCTCATCAACAGCATTCCATCAGGTCGATAAACCATACTATATATACTATAAATTAGAAAAAAATATCTCTAAGTCCTCACGATAACAAAAAATATTTGATTCCGGGAAGCCCCGAGACTTTGCCTTGGGGACATTACACAATAATGGAGAGTTAAAGTAAGAGAAAAATATGGTGGGGATAAGAAAAAATGGGGGGGATAAAAATAAAAAAAAGTAGTGGGGATGAGAGTAAGATGAGGAGCCTTAAAATCCAGATGTGTGTAGCCATAACTCGTCTAGTGCTTGAAGTTGAAACAAGTAAAATAATAAGAAGAAAAAGAAATACCAGAAATGGCAGAAGAATTTGTGGATCCCATCGACGAGATGTTTAAAAACTTGGACGCCAGAATCAAGAAGAAAGCAGTCATGTTGGGAGGATCTACTTACCCCTTAAATATGTCGATGACGAAATATGTGTCTGTCGGCATCAATCCTGCATTGGGCTTTCAGCCCGCCGTAAAAATCTGGGGTGCTCGAGGCCAGCTGGTGATGTCCGTCGAAGAATGGGGCGAGTTTCTAAATATCGATCCTACAAGTATGGAAATTGAACGTCCTGTGATGTTTGGAGCGGATACTAGCATCTCGAGGAGTCAGTACAAGGATTTTGAGGTGTTTAACGTGGAATGCAGAAATTTCAAAGTCATTTTATCTCAGGCCACATTGTACAACTTAGGTCAGTTGAGACAGGTGATTGGTTGCAAGCTGGATCTTGTGAAAAAGTTAAAGTTTAAGGAGTATTATGATGGTATGATGCGTTCATGCCTGAAGATGAAGGAAGATTTGTATTCCAACATAACATCATTAATGTACGCAAATCAGAGTACAGAAAATATATTATTAATGAACGAATGTTTGTATTTCCATTTTAAGCAGATGAGTTACGATTTTAAAGTAATAAAAATATTGTAATAAATATAAAAACTATATTAATTTTAATAAATAAGTTATTAGTATAATCTCGTGTTTCCCCCACCACTTTAGCAGTGTTTACCTGGGTCATATAAAGGATTAGAGCGATGGCGGCTTAGTAGAGAGAGATGAGAGGTATCGTCAACGTCGCAAGATGAACGCGACATTCATTTTATTACGTGTCTTGGCAAAGACATTTTATTTATCACAAAACCGAAAAATTTGAGATACTGCTACATATCCGGCGAAATCAAGGACGACGGCAACCCTCTGCACTGGGAAGCCATGGATCTAAGGAACGACACCAGCCCGAGAACGTTTCAAATCAATAAAACTTTTATTCCCGGAGTGGAGTCGAATTTAATGAATCTGACATTTATGTTCCTGGATAAGAATCAAAGAGCCCAAAATATATCTCGAGCATTAATAATCGAGGACGCCGCTTTTGTTGTAGAATTGCTTTCAAATTTTTTTACATTTTTAATTATAATATTCATTTTGTTGTTTATATTAACAGCTTTTGTAATATATAAATTATGGATTAAATATTATAAAAAGTAATTTTATGGTATTATTTAACCTAGGCAACCAACATCGCATGCATGCTATAATAGCGTGCGAGTAGTGTTGTAAAATGACGGTCATTTAAAAATCGTGACGGTCACGATGTTTATGACGGTAATAAACTCATAATGACGTCATTTTGAGTCATTTTAAAATATATTTATTATAAATCTGAAATAATAAGTAAGGAGCATAAAGTAACAAAAATGATACAATACAAGTAAATTCTAAAAAAATATATTAAATGAGTTCAAATTCTTAAAATTTACAATAGAAAATAAAATATAAAATTCAGTCATCATCGCTGGATTCATTTTCCAAATCGCTTTCATTTATTTCCTCTTGTCCATCGTCATCGTCCTCGTCATCGTCATCATCTTCCGTGGTGGTTGAAACTGTTTCATTCTCGTCCGCAAAAACGACATCTGCATTCAGAATGTCAGAGACAGAGAATGCAGAGGTACTAGGTCCTGCATCATTTTGGACGGACTGTGGTTGTAGCTCCAGAAACGATGGTTCTCGCTTGTCTTTGCCGTTATTAGTATCCGTGCCGGTGTCCCCAAACCTCAAATTTTGGTGAACGTAGGTAAGCATGCCAGCACGTTTTGTTGTTAACCTATTCCTTTTTTTGGTATGAATATTACCGTAAGCACTAAAGGATCTCTCCGTTGCTGCCGAGGTAGCTGGCATGCTTAACACAGCTTCTGCAATATGTCTTAAAGGAAGGTCTGTGCATATTCCCTTCCAGAATGTAAGAGTGGGAATATTATTATTTGATGCAGATTCCTGGACAAAAGGTAATGCCCAAAACCCAGTACCAGCTCTATAGGCTGCAATGTTTTCTAAAATAGCACCCTGGTCTACATTTGGCAGATGTCTGGCGACCTGGTGAATGTATTGCAATCCTTCCAACTTTTCATCTTGACTTAGGCACTGTCCTTTATATTTTGGGTCCAGAATATGAGCTGCATAGTGAATTGCCTTCATACACATTTTTCTCCTGTTTGTAACAAATGAAGCTGCAGTCTTTTCTTCTGATGTAAGAAGTGGTGATGAGCCCAGTTCATTCCGAAATGTATCGTTAATTTCTTGGAATGCCACTGCAACTTCACTAATTTTTGGACTGTCACCCTCTAGTTTTGTTATCCATATTTTTATAGGTTGTAGAAGCCTCAGAAATCCATCAATGCGTTTCCAAAATACGTCATCATCCAGAATGTTGCGCATATTGTCTTTTTCTAACATGTCGTTATATTCCTCGGAAATTGCCAAAGTTTTCAAAATTCCCTTATTTTTTTGTAGACTTTCAAAACTTATCACAATAGAAGCCCATCTTGTAACGACGGGTAATTTTAATGAACATGAAGAGGAAGACTGAGACGTAGTAACTTTTTCAGTCTGTAGTCTAGAAAATGCCGCCAGAAGAACATATTTTCGTTTTATAGTTTTAATAATTGAAGTTGCCTGTTTTAATACCCGATCAGTTGTTTTAAGTTTTAAAATATCAGTTATGATCAAATTCAATGTATGTGCTGCACAACCATAGAAGCATATTGGGTAATTTTGTTGCTCTGTGTATTTTTGTTCTAATATAGCCCAAGTGTTGGTCATGTTTCTAGCATTATCCGAACAAAATCCAAGTATTTTCTTCACCCCAATTTCATTAAAAACAGCATCCACCTGCTCTGATATGTATTCTGCGGTATGTCGCATTTCACCAGTTGAAACGGTTTTATAAAATACTGGATCCGGAGTGGTAACAATAAAGTTTATTATACTTTGGTTTTTAATGTTTGTCCAGCCGTCACACTGAACCCCGACCACGGATGCACTAATTATCTTCTTGGTTACGTCAATTTTAACACTATTATAAACTTTGTCGAGTAGCTGTCCTAACAAGATATATCGCGAAGGAAGTTTAATTGAAGGTCTAATATACTTCAGGTAATCAATCCAGTATGGGTTGCTAGTTATACTTAATGGAGTTGCAGAGGCATATATTGCTTTTGCTAGTTTTAACCAAGATATATCAATTTGTTCCTGTGTAATAGTGTCAACATATTTACCAAGAAATGAATTGTTTTTATTTTGTGGCTTTGGTTCATTAACGGTACTTTGAAATGAAGTAGATACGCTAACGCTATCGAAATCTTCATCACTATCACTGTCTTGGGATCGAGACCCAGTTGTATTTGTATGTATTTTTGGCCGTTTTCTTTTGCCTTTGGATTTAGCTTTCACTTCGTTCTTTATTTGTTCCGGACACTTTTTACATTTTTTAATTATATGTAATGTCATGCGAGTTGCATGTAAAGCATAGCCCTTTTTGCAAAATTTGCACTCATATTGTTTCAATTTTTGATTACCTGCATTTAATTTAAGTGCAAAATAAGAAAAAACAACACTTGTCGGCCTCATTATTAAAACATCAGCCTGTCGCCACGATAACTCTAGGCATGTAACTGGAACTGGCTGATACTAAGCGTACGGCACGTCGACCGCCACAGACATGTCTTGTCTTGCCAGGACTTGCGCCTGCGCGCTGGTTTGTTTACTACTAAGAATGAGAATTGGTCATTTTGATAAAATGACCGTCATAATCAATGTGACGTGACCGTCATTTATAAAATGACATCGGTCATGACCACGGCAATATGACCGCCTTACATCACTACGTGCGAGTGATAATATCCCGAAACAGCAAAGTTACGTAATTGCCCGTTGGTCTAGTTGGCTACGCATCGCCTTTAAACCCAGGGGGTCGGCAGATCGAGCCCAGACGTAGGGAAACTTTTTTTAATTTTAATTATGTATTTAATAATAACTCAAAATAAATAATAAGTATTTCTATCAAATTTATTAAAAAAAATAGCTTTGACTTTATCATGTGTAGTGGACGTATTTATCAAAGCTGATTAAATTTAATGTCTATTAAATGGGTCAGCATAACATCATACATAATACGTCAAACTTTATTATTATTAACTTTTGGCTGAAAAATGGGGTAGGAAGTAGACATGATAAAGTTTTTAACAATAAAATAAGTTTAAAATAGTAAATTATTCAGAAAAAAAAAAATGTTATACAATAATAGTAAATATTTAAATAATATATATATATATAAAGGCGTGGTAGGCTCTAGGGCGGCTACGGGCGGCTACGGGCGGGTGGCTACAGGCGGGCGGCTACGGGCGGCTACAGGCGGACGGCTAAAAACAATAAAACAAAAAATTATTTGAAATAATAAAAAAAGGCTTTAAAAACTTACCTAGAGTGCTATACGTCTTATAAACTCCGCTTTCGCAGGAGCTTCCGCCAGAGGCAGTTCCACATGGCTGCCGCCGGCAGCCACTTTATAGGCGACGATGAACCGCTCGCCATTAAAAATCTTAACGACGAGCGGCTCGTCGTCCTCCAGCTCTTTGAAGTCGATCCTCACGACGCGGTCGACCCCCAGGTACGTGTACCGAAGATTGGTAAACGCCATCCCGGACACGTCCCTCACCCGCGCCGTAAATTGTATGTTGTCTTGCTTCCTCCATACCGGGCGGCTACGGGCGGCTACAGGCGGACGGCTAAAAACAATAAAACAAAAAATTATTTGAAATAATAAAAAAAGGCTTTATAAACTTACCTAGAGTGCTATACGTCTTATAAACTCCGCCTTCGCGGGAACTTCCGCCAGAGGCAGTTCCACATGGCTGCCGCCGGCAGCCACTTCATAGGCGACGATGATCCGCTTGCCATTAAAAATCTTTACGACGAGCGGCTCGTCGTCCTCCAGCTCTTTGGAGTCGATCCGCACGAAGCGGTCGACCCCCAGGTACGTGTACCGGAGATGGGTAAACGCCATCCTGGGCACGTCCCTCACCCGCGCCGTAAATTGTATGTTGTCTTGCTTCCTCCATACCGGGCGGCTACGGGCGGCGGCTGCGGGCGGCTACGGGCGGCTACAGGCGGACGGCTAAAAACAATAAAACAAAAAATTATTTGAAAAAATAAAAAAAGGCTTTATAAACTTACCTAGAGTGATATACGTCTTATAAACTCCGCTTTTGCGGGAGCTTCCGCCAGAGGCAGTTCCACATGGCTGCCGCCGGCAGCCACTTCATAGGCGACGATGAACCGCTCGCCATTAAAAATCTTTACGACGAGCGGCTCGTCGTCCTCCAGCTCTTTGGAGTCGATCCGCACGAAGCGGTCGACCCCAGGTACGTGTACCGGAGATGGGTAAACGCCATCCTGGACACGTCCCTCACCCGCGCCGTAAATTGTATGTTGTCTTGCTTCCTCCTTACCGGAGCAAGCAAAACAACAATAAGTGCAGGCCCGTTCATATCGAATTAATAATGGCTTAATTAAATTCCTGCTCTTATATACCTCGAAAAAACCACAATAAGGAAAATGGTGTAACGTGCACTTTTTTTATCTCAATTATAGCCACAGGTTTATTAATCGCAAATTATAAAATATTGAAAAAACCGCAATATAGTAAAATAAAAGTAACACATATTTTTATCTTAATAGCCAATTATGGGTAAATAAAAGTAACACATATTTTTATCTTAATAGCCAATTATAAAATATTGAATAAACGTCAATATGGAAAATAAAAGTAGCACGTATTGTTATCTTAATAGTCGCATGTTGCAGTTGTAGAATCGCTTTCAAATTTTTCTACATTTTTAATTATAATATTTATTTTGTTGATTATATTAACAGCTTATGTAATATATAAATTACGGATTAAATATTATAAAAATTAATTTTTTGGTATTATTTAACCTAGGCAACCAACATCGCATGCATGCTACAGTAGCGTGTGAGTGATAATATCCCGAAACAGCAAAGTTACGTAATTGCCCGTTGGTCTAGTTGGCTACGCATCGCCTTTAAACCCAGGGGTCGGCAGATCGAGCCCAGACGTAGGAAAACTTTTTTTAATTTTAATTATGTATTTAATAATAACTCAAAATAAATAATATGTATTTCTATCAAATTTATAAAAAAAAATAGCTTTGACTTTATCATGTGTAGTGGACGTATTCATCAAAGCTGATTAAATTTAATGCCTATTAAATGGGTCAGCATATCATCATAGATAATGCGTCAAACTTTATTATTATTAACTTTTGGCTGAAAAATGGGGTAGGAAGTAGACATGATAAAATTTTTAACAATAAAATAAGTTTAAAATAGTATATTGAGAAAAAAAAAAGTTATACAATAATAGTAAATATTTAAATAATATATATATATATATATAAAGACGTGGTAGGCTCTCGGGCGGCTACGGGCGGCGGCTGCGGGCGGCTACAGGCGGACGGCTAAAAACAATAAAACAAAAAATTATTTAAAATAATAAAAAAAGGCTTTATAAACTTACCTAGAGTGCTATACGTCTTATAAACTCCGCTTTCGCGGGAGCTTTCGCCAGAGGCAGTTCCACATGGCTGCCGCCGGCAGCCACTTCATAGGCGTTGATGAACCGCTCGCCATTAAAAATCTTTACGACGAGCGGCTCGTCGTCCTCCAGCTCTTTCGAGTCGATCCGCACGAAGCGGTCGACCCCCAGGTACGTGTACCGGAGATGGGTAAACGCCATCCCGGACACGTCCCTCACCCGCGCCGTAAATTGTATCTTGTCTTGCTTTCTCCATACCGGGCGGCTACGGGCGGCTACAGGCGGACGGCTAAAAACAATAAAACAAAAAATTATTTGAAATAATAAAAAAAGGCTTTATAAACTTACCTAGAGTGCTATACGTCTTATAAACTCCGCTTTCGCGGGAGCTTCCGCCAGAGGCAGTTCCACATGGCGGCCGCCGGCAGCCACTTCATAGGCGACGATGAACCGCTCGCCTTTAAAAATCTTTCCGACGAGCGGCTCGTCGTCCTCCAGCTCTTTGGAGTCGATCTGCACGAAGCGGTCAACCACCAGATACGTGTACCGGAGATGGGTAAACGCCATCCCGGACACGTCCCTCACCCGCGCCGTAAATTGTATGTTGTCTTGCTTCCTCCATACCGGAGCAAGCAAAACAACAATAAGTGCAGGCCCGTTCATATCGAATTAATAATGGTTTAATTAAATTCCTGCTCTTATATACCTCGAAAAAACCACAATATGGGAAATGGTGTAACGTGCACTTTTTTTTATCTTAATTATAACCACAGGTTTATTAATCGCAAATTATAAAATATTGAAAAAACCGCAATATAGTAAAATAAAAGTAACACATATTTTTATCTTAATAGCCAATTATAAAATATTGAATAAACGTCAATATGGGAAAATAAAAGTAGCACGTATTTTTATCTTAATAGTCGCATGTTTATTATATATGAATATATTACATTATAGCAAATTATGTAATGTCCGATGCACTTATCCAGCTGTTGTGAATGGTATCTAGCCCTAACCACTTTACATATGCTCCATTGCCTTTTTTTCTCAGCACTTTCTCAACTAAATAAACGTCCTTATGTAAAACTTTTTGAATTTCTTGTTCATAAAATGCACCTTTAATGGGAAGCCCTTGCATATCGTGTAAAAAATATACCGCAGGCGTGCTAATTTTTACGCTAGCTATTTTAAAGAGTTCGGTGGACCAGTTGGGCGTATAACCCTTTTCAAAAATCATTTTTTGTTTGCTGATACGATCAATATCGCCTACTCGAAATTTAATTTTACCAGCTGTTTTTATATGAGAATACACCGTTTGCAGGAGATGCTTCTCGTTATCGCTTCCTTTCTCGATATCACAAGGTCGCATTCCTGTCGTACTATGCTTTCGCTTATTATAATCATTTGTAATGACTGATAATGAATCGTACCATATGTATTTTCCCCGCACGCTAAACAAACGATACAATTTATCTTTTAATGTTCTAATTACTCGTTCAGCCATTGAAGCCTTCATCGTGCTAAAAGTCGAGTAAAGATTGATGTTATGTTTATCCATTACGCCTTTGAAATGAGTATTGTAAAACTCTGTGCCGTTATCTGTCTGTAAATTTTTGGGTATTCGATCGTTTTGAGGCAATATTTTACTGAAAGCCTCTGCAACTTCAAGCCCGGTTTTATTTTTAATCCCACGGTCCACAGATATTTAGAGAAACAATCAATCACAACTAAAATATATTTATATCCCTTATTATCTCGAGAAAACAAGGTAAATTCGGCCAAGTCGGCTTGCCATAAATCATCGACAAATTTAACAATTGTTCTTCTGCGGGGATACGTTCTACGAGCGGGCCTGTGCAGTTCGTTAACTATATCCTGCTTTATTTTACTCATTATTATTTATTACAATCGGGCTGATTTTCAAGAGGAGTCAGACGGGTATTTATTAAATCGAAAGCGGCTTGGATCTTGTTATCCATCATTTGAGGTATCGATTGAGCAGTCAGCAATATATTTCTAGTAATATTCGTAAAAATAGCATCAATATGAGTATGTTTAACGTTAGAGTTACGCTGAAAATTTTCAAAGTGTATTCTCAATGAATCGATCGTCGACTGTAGTGTATCGATTTTCTTTTTTATGCTAATATTATCTGCGTTGACGTGTTTTATACAGTCATCAACATATTTTTTGGTCGATGCGTCCGCGTCTTCAGCGGGGACGTTTAAATATTTTAAGCGCTTGTTGTTTAAGCTAAAATCACCATCCTCGGTCAAATCGAAGCCAACTCCTGAAAGTCTCCGTACCGCAGCTCTGTTTCGATGTGCTGTGCTGGAAGTTGAATAGCGTCCGAACTTATCAACACTCATCCTAGTTATGAGACTAGATTAATGATGCGTTAGATATTTATGCGATTATATCTGCTTCGCAAAGTTCTTCTTTGATCGAGGCATTTTCATTGTCATGAGAAGTATTTCCGACCCGTTTCGAGGCGTGCAGCAAATACAAGCGATACACGAGCTTGTTGACGTCGTCCCAATACACTTACTTGTGCCGATTATTTACAACCCGCATTTTAGAATCGACAAACCCCAATCCGGATCGCGAGACGGATTTTTTACCAGATTTAGCCTCTGCTTCTAAGGCTGGCTTAATAATTTTTAGATATTTGTGACTGGTCAAGCCCAGCTGCTGTTGTGTAGGGTCATTATTTCTATACAAGGCGTTGGAGAAATTCAAGATTTCTACATACTTCTTAACGTCGGAGTTGGTATAATCTTTAGGTTTTTTTTTAAATATTAACTCGTACAGTCCTTTAGATCCCGAAAAGGGTTTTTCGTGAATAATTATATCGTTATTTTTGTCGATATCTATATCTGAATTGCCTATTGCAAAGCGCTCTGTTGCCATGTTGTAAGTTATTCCCGTGTGTTTTGAGTTATCGTATTCGTTTGATCTAGGTGCCATTACTAGCCCCTCTACGTATGTTTTTGCCATTGGAGGATACCTATTTGATCAATCTTTAGAATTTTCAAGAGGATCATCAAAGGCGTCATCCCAGTACTATCAATCTCGCTATAATGCTCATTATCATCTTCATCAGAGCCCTCCATATTATCATCTTTATTATACTTCTCTAGAGCATTGTACTCGCTATCTAAGTTACTGGTAGGAGTGGCAGGTTTAATTTTAGGGCTTGCAAGACTTGCAGGTATAGTTTTTACGTTGGTGCTTTCAGAGCTACTTTTTATGGTAGCAGCGGTTGATTGCGTAATAGCATTTTTGAGAGGATCGATTAAAGGTTTGTATATTTTTTTTAAGTGCTCGTCTTCCTCGGATCTGCCCAGCTTTATAGAGAGCAATTTGCTTCTAATAGCATTTGCTACTTCTGCTATTCCAAACTTGACTTGATCATTTACAGTTATGGTTGGGGTTTTGGCCGTTGGAAGTTTTTGATTGTGAATTTTTTTTATCTTGTTTGATATTTCACGGGGGTGCTTAGCCGTCATGTTTTTGTTATGACTTTTTCATGCCTCTGCAAATTTTTAAGCAATGAAAAGCGTTTATCGCATTCTTTACATTAAGCATAATGTGTGCTGTCCAACGTCTCATTATAAAGTGATTACCAGTCCCTACCACTTCAATATATAAATATTTAATGTTAGGAAGGTACAAAAGGGGATGGATTTTATCCGGCTGGCTGGTGGGTTGGCTGGTGGGCTGGCTGGCTGGCTGGTGGGCTCTCTGGCTGGCTGGTAGGCTGGCTGGCTGGCTGGCTGGCGGGCCGGCTGGCTGGTGGGCTGGCTGGCTGGCTGCACTATAACATCGTATGAAGTCAATTTAAATTTTAACAATACTTAATATAATTAATAATAACTTACCATTAAAAAAAATAATTTAAAACTAACATTAAACATTTTAAAATTTCAATTACACTATACATTTAAATACACAGACAATTCATTTTAAAATTTCAATATTAACCATGTGATGGAGAAACATGTTTTTTACATTTATTTTATTCCGTTCTAAAACAATAAGATCTAAAAAGACCAAAAAAAAAATTATTTATTTTCAAACAAATGTGAAAATTCAAGGTGATTTTACTAACAACCTAAATTATCAAATATAGATGTAAGACTTTAATATATTATATAATTAAAGTTACAATGATACACACGAAACGTCCACTGTGAAATAAAAATTTTAATAATGAATGTTTAACTAATTCTCACAGTCTTACAAAGCTGTTGTTTATTTTATTAAAAAAAATAACATAATCAACAATACTACAACCAATATATAAATAAATTTATATCATAACTACTTATTTAAAAATGTTCGATCAAATTTAACTTAAATTGCATTTGTATACATTTTCTACGTCCCTGACTATTTCTTTTGCAGTTCGCCGATAACGCAATATAAGCGCCACTTACGAGATAATAGAGGAACTAAACAACTCAACTTTGCACAAAAAGTTGCCTAGTAATATAATAATTCAACGTTACAAAATATTGAAAAATTTCTAAAGGGTTTATTTAAAAATTAGGTGGAACAGTTTTATAAAAATGGTTTTAATTCAAAGGTATGTTACCAAAGTTGGATATAGTTTAATCTGATTGTCATAAAACATCAAGGGTATGAATAATTAACGTTTTTACGCAGATTTTAGAAGTGCCGGTTTATAATAATTAATATAAAAATCTATTCTTAACTTAAAAAACTAAATCTTTTTTATGACTTGCGCAAAAGTTCAACCTTTCAATTTCTACATTGCATGACATGATCAGTTATGTAATTTGATTGTAAAACCATGTAAACGTACTATATAATTTTCCATATACGACGCAAACAGTCGTACGTCGGTACCGGCACCTTAAGAGACTCGTACCCAATGTATATAACATTTGTTTCATCTTTTATACATAACACTTTAGCGTTAAATTTTTCAAGTAATTTGTTTTGTTCCTAGCTGCACTGGCCACCATTCACTATCTTCGTTTAACGAAAAATAACTTTTTATGTTGTCTTCCAAAAATTGTAGCTGTGTCCAATCTTCTACACATAAGTCAATATGCTGATTATTAGTTGAACTAATTTGTATAATTTGAGGGTGTGTTATATTTGTAGTTAGACCAATGTTGACACATTTTGTTTTTGATTTATTTAACGGATATGTTGTTACATTTAATAATGGATACATTTTTTAGTATAAATATTACTACTGCATATTACATTATTGCATCTATTATATATGTTTTTATGTGCGCAACACCTCATAAAATTGTGTACGCGTTAAAGCTTTAGTCATGCGCGTTAGTGTTATATATTGTAAGAGCTTAATTAATATAATTCAGAAAATGATTATCATTACAAAAATGATAGATAAATTTGGCAATACTATTGAAAAGTTTAATATTTCATTTTTTAAGTTAACCCACCAGTAAACGAGTGGCTTTGGTGTGGTACCAGCGCATGGGTGAGGTCTATCAGGAACATTTTATAATAGACTGTAAAAAATATTTGTTTGAATATTTAAGTAAGTTACTTTCGATGATTTTAAAGTACATCTATTTATGTTTTATTGTGCATAATTTGAATTGTAAAAAATTAATTACTATTTTTGGGGCTCATAAAACTAAAAAAAGCTTTTTTTATAACGATTTTATTATATTATAACACATCAAACAAAAAAACCATTAATTTATTATTTTCCCATAACAGGCATACTAAGTAATATATAAAACAAGCGTATAACTTACGCTTAAACTCACAGGCCACACCCGTGCACCCTTCACTGAAATTAACTTAGATTTTTTGCAATCAATGCAAATTTTTTTCTTTTACCTAAATTATAATTGTACCTAGAATTAAATGTCGTTAAATTAAGGTTAAATTAAAAATAACAAAAAAATAAAAAAAATAATTATTTATTTATAATAATAGATAACATAATTTGAATATATATTTTATTAATTTTAACATATAAAAAAATTAAAATATTGATTGTGTAGCAGACGGTTGAGAACATCCACCCATAGGAAAGGTCCATCCCCTGGCTACGGATTCCTTATTTCCATAACAGAATAAAACAAATAATTAATTCAAGAAAAAAAAATTAATTTAAAACTTACCATTCTTAATACTTTCGTAGCTGGAAAAATTGGGTGGACTCTTCAATACGGCGTTTGAAACTTCTGAAATAAAAAACAAATATTAATAAAATAAAATTACAATAAATTTTTTAATTCACTCACCTTTTTTAATTTTGCACACTTCTCCAACCTCTCAAGTTTTTGACTTTCTTTCACCAAGGAATCCTTGAGGGTTTTTACTAACGCCCTCTGTTCTTCTAAGTGCCGCTTTTCCTCTTCTTTGCGGAAAAGCGACTCCACTTCTTCGTCAACTTTGATTAGTGATTCCTCCGAAAATTCACATGAATCTTCTAGGAGGAGATCTTCTAAAGGTGGTGTTAATAGGTCATATATATCTTGGGAAAAGGGTGTTTGGCCGGTTATATTAGAAATATTAGAGGGTTGGGGGGCAGGGGTAAAAAGAATTAGGGAGGCTAGGGTAAAGAAGATTGGGGAGGCTGGGGTAAATTACATAACTTGCAAGGAGTTGGGGAATCATTTATTACGATGATCTCGTCTTCATCATCATATAGTGGAAGGGAATAAGGATATTGATCTATTAACTCATCTAGATCATTATAAAGATTAAAACTAGAAAGTGTTATTTCGCAATTTGGAGGGGTTATTTGGATATTATCAATTATATTAATTTTGGGATGCATAGTGGTTGGTTGTATGGTTGAGATGTGGAGGGTTTCAACTACTAGAGTGTAATATTATAAGTTAATACTATTTTCGCTTTATATATTAGAATTACAATAAAAAAAAGCAAATGTGTAAATGTAATTAATATTGTAGGCAAATGTGCATAATGCTTCCTAGTTGTAGTAAAACATGTGTTGCGCGATTGGCGGAACTGGCTGCCGAGCGGTTAAGGAGCGGATGGTGCGGTGGGTAAGAATGAATTGTTGCAGACGGCCACTTAATTCACATAGTATATTGAATAAAAAATAACAGGGGTTAGTCCATCTCGGGACTCTACTCTCGACTGCCAATGTCGACCTAAAACTAACTACTTATATTCTAAAAAATGCACACGCATCATTATGATACAATGTATAATGAATGCGTGTCCTATATTAAAGTAAAACATTCCCATAGATAAAATACAAAGTATCGGGGAATGTTTTATATGAATGGTTCTCAAGGGCTTTAACCCGCACCTGAAATAACATTTATAATAAGCTAAATCGGCTATATTACAATGTAGCATTAATAGAAATATGTTACAATATAATTCTACAACACCTCCCTCGCCAAAATAAAAATGTTCATGTCTTAAACAGATATGAATATTTTAGAGTTGGTTTCTTTGGTTCTAATTTTTCTGCAAAACTTTCAACTTCAATTTCATTATTGTTATTTAAATCAGTTAATTCCAAATCTTTTGCGGGAGTGTTTTTTGATACATTTAACATCTTTCCTAATAAACTACGGTAGCGAATACAAAGTACAATTATTATAAAAAAATATTACATATAACAAAACATAATGATGATAGTCATGGTAATTAATTGATTTTAGACCTTTTCTTTCCAAAAAATCTAATGATTTAAGATCATTACCAATTTTATCAAATGATAACAAAGAATTTGAGTGTGTGAAAATTAAGTCCTTTTGCACAACAGAAGGTAAGTCCATGTTATGGAAGTTAGTGTTGATGGCAACAGAGATATTGATTGTTGGTAAAAACATGGTGACATTTGAAACGTAACTTTTATGATTCTTCAAAATATAGCTAGTTGTATGCACCAAACAATCTGAATTAACTTTTAAAATTCCAGTGCCTTTTAAATTTAGTTTTAAAGGTTCAGCGATATTTTCGCAGTATAAATTCACACTTTCAGAAGTAGGTATAACAAATAACCAGGTATTAGCTGTCATTGTTTGAACCCAAATATCTTTCTTTAGTTTACTTATACGTATGTCACAATTTTTTGGTATGTTAATTTCAGAAAAAAATATTTTTGACTCACAATTATCATCATTTTGAGTAAAACTAATTGGTACATTATTATTACATATAAATTTGTTGTCAAACAAAACTTGACATTTACTTAAATCTAATTCACTCAGTAGAAAATAATGTCCACGTGTTCTATTTATTACTAAATAGTCCGCACTTGGTAAAATAAATCCATAATTGTCATTTTTTAACAATGTTGGTACACTTGTCATTTTAAAAACTTCATACACCTCATTCCCTATCAGAGGAATGTGCAAAACAAATAACACTTTTTGGTTTAAAAACACAACGTTAACCTTAATTAGTTTATAAAAAGTATCAATTTCGTTCAACAAAAATAATGGAAAATGTGTAGTATTTTTGAGATGGATTTTGAGTTTTGATATCTCTAATTCAAGAGACAAAGGATCTATAACCATTGGATTAAGGATGCCCATATTTGCATTTATTAAAATGTTTAACACATTTTCCTGTAGGAAATGGAAATTATTAATTGCGTTCTCTGTTAAAACCATCAGCTCTTCTACTTGCATTTTAATATTTGCTTCTGTACTAGCATTTTTAACGCGGTTTACAAATTTTTGAATAAAGTCATAAGTAACCTTTTGCTTTTTATTAAATTCGCTTAATTCATCATTTAGTGTTTTAAAAGTTTTATTTGCAATAGAAACAGTTGATTTAACAATAGAAGTTTGTTCCTTAATCATATTTAATAAATTGTTTTGGTTTCCTCCTAATGCTTTAAGTTGATTATCGTAATAAGTCGCATCTTTGTTATCCAAAGTACCGAATAATTCTTTTGATATTTCTCCAATTACGTTCAATAATGCTCTTTTAGTTTTTTTATTTGTTGTTTTTGATCCTAGTAAACCTCTTATAACCGAGTGTACATGTTTAAAATTAGTTAACATGTTATTAAAATTTTCAATGCCATTTTTACATAAATCATTATATTTTGAAGTATGGCAAATATCATAGATTTTTCTTATGTATTCTGAGACGGATATATATTGATTATTATAAATTTGGAAATCTAAAGCTACAATTAGTTTCCACTCATCGGTATTAAAATATAAAGAACCTATATTTTCATAATATAAACCTGGGTTATTGTTTATGTACGAAATCTCGTAGAATTGTTGTGATGGCTTGACTGGTTGAACCAGAAATATTAGAAATAGTAGAAACGCCATCTGAAAAAAAAAAATTGTGGTTTATTCCACGAAATGCTTTAGACGGTTATTATGAACCTTTAAATTTTTGTTTTTATATTTGATTGTGGTATTATAAGTTGAATTCACTTGTACAACTTCATAAGGACCTATCCATAATGGGGTAAGTTTTTTACAAGTACCTACCGGTATAGCTTCTTGTTTGAGCAACACCTTATCTCCTACTATGACACTAAATTCGTTAGAGTTTTTATCATAATATTGTTTGGAAACAATTTTCTTAGCAATCAAATTTTCTTTAGCTTCTTTATGAGCATGTTGTAAACGAGCTTTTAATTCCAATGCATAGTTATCAAATGAATACACTGGTTGGGGATCTCTAGTTATAGTTGCTGGTAAAATACAATGTTTGCCAAAAACTAGTTCGTATGGTGTGAAATTAGTTGCGCTATGAACCGAAGTATTATAACTAAATACACCAAAAGATACCCATTCATCCCAAGTTTCTTGCGCCTTGGAAATGAAATTCCTCAAAAATTCAGTAAAAGTTCTATGAGTTCTTTCTAAACCTCCTTGTGTTTGAGGATGGTGACTTGTTGAATTGAGTTTCTTTATTTTAAGCAACTTACAAACTTCTTGAAACAACTTGCTCATAAAATTTGTACCCTGATCAGATAGTATCGATGTAGGTATTCCGAATTTACAAATAAAATGCTCTACTAAATTTTTTGCAACAATATTAGCTTCCTGACTTTCAATTGGGATTGCACCCGAAAATTTTGTTAAATCATCTTGGTATGTTAATAAATACTTATTACCTTGAATGGTAAGTGGCAATGGTCCGACAATATCTAATGTAATTTTTTCAAACGATGTGCTTGATGTTGTAGTAATGGCCATAGGCAGTTTATTTACTTTTGATAATTTGTTTTTCTGACAGCTTTCACATGTTCTTATATATGTTTTAATATCTTTATGCATGTTCGGCCATTTATAATATTGCTTTAATCTTTTGTAAGTTTTTGAGACACCTTGATGACCTCCTGTTGGAGTTATATGGAATTCTTTTAAGATTTGAGGTATTTCTTCCTGTGATAAATTGTCTATTATATCGTTATGATATATATGAACAACTATGTCACTATTTATAAAAATATATCTCAACATTATTCGTATTTGTCTATAATCTAGACGGTCTAACCCACAACTTAATTTAGGAACAGCTAATTTGGAAATTTTATGTTCGAGACAGAAATTTTTTAATTTTGTTAATGTTTCATATAAATTCTCGTAAGTAGGTTTATCGAAATAGTTGGCTTTTACCACTAAATAAAATATGAATCTGTTGTCTTGGTTAAGATAACAAAATGAATTTACTTCAGCATTTTGTTCTTTTAATTTGTCTACATTGTTGTATTTTTCTTTGAAAATTTTTGCAATGCCCGCTCCCATTTCTAAATCTTTACTTACTGAATGAGCCAAAGCAAAGTCAGCGGGTGCATCAAAAAGACTTCCTCTTTTATCAATTACATTTGTATTTATAACAATGTTTTTCTTAATGTGTACTAAATAGTTCTCATAAGTATCTGAATGTTCTGTGGTTTTATTTTCATTTAATACATTTATTCGACTTAGAGCGTCCGCATTTAAATTTATTCTTCCCGGTTTATGAACAATTTTATAGTTATATTCTTCAAGTTTGAGTCTAAATTTAGTCAATCTGGATCCAGGATCTTGAACGCTAAACAACCACGTTAAAGGCTTGTGGTCCGTGTAAATAGTAAAATGTTTTGAGAATAGATACGGTCGAAAATATTTTACAGCCCAAGTTATAGCTAACAATTCTTTTTCGGTAACACTATAATTTATTTCAGCTTTATTCAGTGTCCGAGAGGCATATGCTATAGGCAAGTCCTTGCCTAGTTGACCTTGTGACAGAATTGCTCCAATGGCATTATTCGACGCATCTGTTGTTAAAATGAATTCACGCTCGAAATTTGGGTATTGCAGAATTGGTGGGGCAATGAGTTTTGATTTTAGTTCTTCAAACGAATGATCGCAAAGTGCGTTCCAATTAAATTTGATATCCTTTTTTAATAAGTTTGTCAGCGGTTTTGCAATATGAGCAAAATTCTTTATGAATCTTCTGTAATAGCCGCAAAGACCCAAGAAACTTTTTATATCTTTCGTGGTTTTTGGATATGGAAATTCTTTGACACATTTTATTTTATCTTCGTCTGGGAAAATACCCTGGTCGGTAATGCGATGACCTAAATAAACTACTTCCCGACGCAAAAATTGACATTTAGATGGTTGTAGCTTTAAATTAAATTTCTGTAATCGCACAAAAATATCTCTAAGTTTGGATATATGATCTTCTAGATTAACACCGTAACATACAATATCGTCTAAATAGACGTAACATTTTATTCCGTTTAATCCGGTCAACACCGTATTCATTAAACGTTGGAAAGTACTAGGTGCCGTTTTCAATCCGAAAGGCATCCTCAAAAATTCATAATGTCCATTATTTGTGGAAAATGCAGTTTTGTGTCTGTCTTTTTCCTCGATTTTAATTTGATGGTAACCCTGCGCAAGATCTAGTGTACTAAAATATTTGGCACTCCCCAATTGGTCGAGAATGTCTACAATGTTAGGTAGCGGAAATGAGTCGCCTATACTAATATCGTTTAAACGACGAAAGTCTACAACTACTCGCCATTTCTTTTCTCCGTTTCGATCTTCCTTTTTGGGAACAATAAGTAAGGGAGAATTAAAAGGTGATGTTGAATGAATTATTATGTTATTATTTAACATATGGTTAACTTGGTTGTCAATTTCTTGTCTTTGAAAAAATGGTAACCTATAGGGCTTAATATTCACCGGTTCACTATCTGTAAACAAAGTTAGTTTATGCTCGACGGCATTTGTATATGTAAGTTTATCCCCTTCCAAGTGGAAAATTTCATTAAATTCGTTACATAAATTTGTAATGTTCTGAATTTCCTCCGTATTCATATGATCTGTTTGCAATTCATGATGTAATTTTGTTAAACGGTTATTTATTACATTATTTGTATTTACTTTAACAATGTCGTAGCTTTTCAAATTTTCAAACTTAAAATCTTGATTGTTTAGATATACTTCTGAATTACTGTTGTTTAATATGCCTACTGGACAAAACTCATTTTCAGATTTAACAATGGTATTTGCAATAAATACGTTAGGTTGAATTTCTTTAGCTGTGCATAGGTATTCTCCTTCTAAATTTACTTTTACCCGGGCAACAAATTCACTTCTAGCCGGTATGGTAATATTTGGATTCCATGCAACTAAAGGAAACTTTAATGTTATCGTTGGATCACTAAGAAGTGGGACACATAATTCCCTTTTTTTAAAATCGATGTTAGTTTTGTAATTCAATAAAAAGTTTTTACCTAAAATTCCGTCATTTTCCAACGGAAAATCGTAGTCTACCACCTGGAATTTTTGAAACACTTTAGTATTTTCTTTCAAATAAATACCTATTTCACAAATTCCTAAACTCGTAACTGGATTATTTGAAATTCCGACAAGCTCACTCTTTGCGCTTGTAATAACGTTCACATTGTCATGTAAACATTGGATTTTTATTACACAAACATCTGATCCAGAATCTATTAACAGATTAGATATTGGAGATGTTGTTGAATCCAATTTTAAAAGGACAGAATCTACTTTTGTTGTAGAGTTATTTATTTTGTAGGAATTATATTTTTTTAAAGCGGATGCTTTTATTCCGGAAGTACCTGGTTCATTTCTAGGTTCAACCGTATTTGATGCAGATTGTGCATAATTAATCTTGTTTGGTTCGTATGCTTTTTTAGATTCATTATAAATGCGCTTACGACATTCATTAATAGAATGTCCACTTTTCTTACAATAGTTGCAATTTTTTACAGAACTTGACAAGTTATCGACTCTTGAAATTCTTTCTTGTTTAATTTCCACTTTTGGAAATCTGGGTAGTGAGGAATTTACATTTCCTAATTTTAAATAACAATTTTGCGCTACATGGCCCATTTTATTGCAATTAAAACATTTTACATTTGTTTTCAAGCCAGGTTTATTTATAACTTTATTCACTGGTAAAACCCTTTCTTCTTCGAGTGCAGCATGAATTGACTCCGTTAAATCAGCAATGCGGCTAGCTTTCATAATTAATTTGATCGGTTCTCGTAAACCTTCAGTAAATGCTTTCAAAGCAGCCTTTGAATTTAAATTTTGTATAGTATTAATGGAATCAGCTGGTGGTAAAACGTTATTATTGCTTTCAGACAGAATGCATGCATCGTTTAAAGAGCTTAATATTCTTTCAATTTTATTAGCAAATGTTCTTATATCCTCACCGAATAATTGTTTACAGTTTAACAATTCCATTTGAAGTTGACCTACTGTTCTTCTATCAGAATATTGATTTTTTAATTCACTTTTTAATTCGGCAAAATTGGCAAAGTTTTTATATTTAATAAAATCGTAAGCTTTTCCAATAAGTTTACTTATTATCATATTATACAACATTGGGTGATATTCCTCATCCGTTGAATTTTGAATAATATCGCAACAGTTTAAAAATTTATGTAAATTTTCCCTATTCCCGTCGAATTCAGGGATGAATTTCATCGTGAAATCAAATCGCAAATTTCGCGCCATTTTTTTTTTTAAACAAACTTGATACTCTTTATATTTTTCACAAAAATATTTAAAACAATTTTATAAATTTTCTTATAAGGTTCTGACAAGCGAAAATTTTCTTATAAGGTTCTGACAAGCGAAAATTTTCTTAAACAAACTTGATACTCTTAATATTTTTCACAAAAATATTTAAATCAATTTTATAAATCATACAATAAGGATCTGACGGCAATCTTTTAAAATACAAAAAAAACTTACTTTTTTTTTTTTAATTTAGTTTATCGTAAAAACAATTGCGAAACAATTGCACGGATTTCTCGGTGATAACTTCGCAGTGGAGTGGAGTCTTGTGAATCCCGATGGAGACTTGTCGTCTGGAACGTCCTGGTGAATCCTGCTGGAGTCTGGTCGCCCTGTTGAAGACTGTTGCTCTCCTGGAACGGCCTGTTGTTAAATCCTGTTGGAGTCTGGTCGCCCTGTTGAAGACTGCTGTCGCCTGGGAACGTCCTGGTGAATCCTCGGATTTATTTATTTTTTTTACACAATAACTAATTTGATGTTGACTTTACGTCCAATTCACCCCACTTATGACACCAAAATTGTTGCGCGATTGGCGGAACTGGCTGCCGAGCGGTTAAGGAGCGGATGGTGCGGTGGGTAAGAATGAATTGTTGCAGACGGCCACTTAATTCACATAGTATATTGAATAAAAAATAACAGGGGTTAGTCCATCTCGGGACTCTACTCTCGACTGCCAATGTCGACCTAAAACTAACTACTTATATTCTAAAAAATGCACACGCATCATTATGATACAATGTATAATGAATGCGTGTCCTATATTAAAGTAAAACATTCCCATAGATAAAATACAAAGTATCGGGGAATGTTTTATATGAATGGTTCTCAAGGGCTTTAACCCGCACCTGAAATAACATTTATAATAAGCTAAATCGGCTATATTACAATGTAGCATTAATAGAAATATGTTACAATATAATTCTACAACACATGATGGCACGGCCGATGTAATTAATAATAATTAAAATAATTAATTAAATTATATAAAAAAAAGAAGAATGCGTCTCGATTATTAGCATATGAACATTTCTTATAGGGGAACCTGATACTAATATGCAGCACGCTCTGGAATCCAGTCTACATTTTATTACATAATATATGTTAAACTTCAATTATTAACACATGTACATTTCTGCATGTTAAAGTTGAATCAACATTCCTTATTTAGAATGAATGTCAGATTTGCAGGTGGTTAATACGATGAAAGCAGGAACAAAAGATGCCGTTGATATTTTTTATATTCTATTTTTAGAATGGGGCAGATGCTAAAAACATTTACTCGATGTTTTGAAATATAATGTAAATATTGGATTACACCATAACATATTCCACGCAAAATGCAATTGCTATAAATAAACCTAAATAATATACATACAAATAAATTAATTATTACAACTATTTCTTTTTAAAATATAATGGGGAAGCACAATCATTACGCAGATGTACATTCTTTGCAATGTTTAATTAATTAAACACATATTAATTAATTAATTTAACACATAATCAAATTTGCAAAAAAATTTGAATGAGACAACTGGCGCTATAGCAGGTGGTCATTTGACAGGTGGTTATTTGACAGGTGGTTATTTACCAGGTGCTCGTTTAGCATGTGTTCAACTAACAGGTGTTTGTTAGCAGGTGGTGAATGAGGTCAATGAACTTAATGACACGATTCAAGGCCATGACCTGCCCCATTCTCTCTCTACTAATAACGATGAAATCAGAATCACAGAACCAAGATATTTTTACATGTCCAGGTGAAAGCTGTATATTTTTGGTTGGAGAGGTCGAGGGACAGCCATCAACAAGAAAAACATTTAGCATAACCAACAACGATTTCTCATTCTTGTTCGAAGAAATCCGGTATGAGTTAAACGGTGTCGAGATTGATAAAACGAAAGATTTGGGAATCTCAAGCACTATGAAGGGGTTCCCTATGGAGACGCCGAAGAAATGAAAGTTCTGGGAACTGCCGGGTGGGGCAAAACCGCTCAAATAAAAATATATTTTGTGAATAAAAAGATCTTTGCTCTTATACCGCAGTAGATAAAGTTGGTGAGGGCACCGAACCTTCCACCACTTTTCTAAAGGTCAAGGTCAATGTGGGTGGTGCAAATGAAGGTCAAGGTCAATGTGGGTGGTGCAAATGAAGGTCAAGGTCAATGTGGGTGGTGCAAATGAAGGTCAAATCTCAAGGTAAATGTGGATCTCAAGGTTTGCCCCACTTTTCTAAAGGTCAATGTCAATGTGGGTGGTGCAAATGAAGGTCAAATCTCAAGGTGAATGTGGATCTCAAGGTTTGCCCCACTTTTCTCAAGTGCCTAAAGGTCATTAACTAAAGAACTTATCAATATTACAAGTTCTCACGGTCAGTACCACAATGTCTTTCAAAAAAGTAGCATATTTAGCACGAGTTGATGTACATATTATGAACAAACGTGCACAAATCACAAGATGCATGCTACCTGATATCGTTTGGAATTATTTTCAAAAAAAAAGCAACAATTTTCCTTGATATGATGAACGCGGATTTACGAGGAAGTTATTGTTGAATTTACAGATGAAGACTTGAACAACTTGGAATTAGATCCCGACCTTATTGTGTATATCCACAATTTAAAAATATTACGATTAAAAATGTACGATGAGTGTTATAAATTATATGTAGTAATGATATTAGATAACTTTGAAAAAGATATATTGGATGAATATATTTAAGATATAAAATTGAGTTTTCTTATTTACCTTATTCCAAAATGAATCATGTACACTTTGTAATAGAAAATAATGATTTTTTTTTTAGCATAAATAATTCCACGTCCACGTTTTTAAGTAATTATGACCTTATAAAAAATAAACAAACAGTCCTAAGAAGCCGTTTTTTTTATTATCAAATAATAAATATAAAGAATCCCAATCTATTTAAAATGAAGACTTCTAATCAAATATATAAATAAATAATTTATAAAGGTTCAATTTATACAATGAAGGTATGTTGGTAGTAAAATATCTTTGAAATAATTTGTAATAATATTTGACACCTTATTGCATACATTGAACCTTTATTTCGATTTTTTTAATAAGAAAATAAAGATTAAAAGAATAATAATTATTAATGGTAAAACATATTAACATAATATATATAAGTATTTTACCCGAGCTGTGCCAACATCTTGAACTGGTCTCAGTTAAAATTTCATGATAATCCTTTGAACGAATATTATGAAAGTTAACTCGATCGCAACGTCGGAATGCGGAACATTTCGAAAGAATTTATGATAATTAATTGCTTTGACCATGAACCACGAAATGATAATGTTAAATGTCAACGAATGCAAATAAAATTTTATTATGTTAATAATTCCATTAAACCAACTAAATAATTGTAAATACAAAAGTACTTACACATATATATTTTGATGCAACAGACTATTTATTAATAGTTTCACGTTTAACAATTATACGAAAGTACTTACTTACACATATATATATATATATATATATATATATATATAAGTAGAGGAACTAAGCTGGTTCAGAGCCAATTTCTTATGGGCATTTACAAGGGGTCCAAAATCCTACGGCGGCGGCCATTTTGGATTTTTGACATCCGGTTGGGCACGGCCATCTGGGCGTGTCAAAGGAAGTGGGCGCTGGGTTGACCTTGAGATTTGGGGATCCGGTCGGAGCCGGCCATCTGGGCATGTGAAAGTGGGCGCCGCCTGTGGCGCCCTTCTGTGTGCAAAGTGTGCAGTACCTCCATAAGAGTGTGTGAGTGCGAAGGGTGTGCGAAAACTTGGAAAGAGTGGGATGGAGAATGAGTGCACGTCAGCGCCGCGGTGGCAGAAAAAGTAAGTTGGGATGGATGACGTAATAGAAATTTTGCGTGTCGAGACATGTCAAAAATTTTAATTATGGTGAGTCATCGATGAAAGATAAGAGTTGTGTACCGGAAGTAGCAAGTACGATAAGGATTTGTACCGGAAGTGCATCCGGTGTGATAATGGGTGTGTGCTTAATTGTAAAGATAAGGATTAATGTACCGGAAGTGCATCCTGTTGAAAAGTGGATTTTGTAAAAGTCGAGCTTGTTGAGACTTGTCTAAAATGCTAATTGGGGTGACGTTCTATAAAAGTGTGGGAAAATGTCCAATTAAAAAATTTTAATTGGTTTTTGTAAAAGTCGAGCGTGTTGAGACTTGTCGAAAAATGCTAATTGGGGTGACGTAATTTAAAATTATTAGCGAAAATTTTAATCGTGAAATAATTAGAAAGTAAGGATTTAGGAGTATTTGATTGGTTGAAATCACTGGCGTTTTGCGGTTTATGATCTAGTATAAATACGAGAATCGGAGGGTTCAAAACCAGTCTAGTACAACCCTCGAGAGTACACTACTACTTTATCATCATGGCTACAATTTCAGACGTTGCTGACGGTATGGTCCGAATAATAGAGCAATTTATGGCGCGAAAGGAGACTGATATGGGTGTGATAGAAGAATGGATCAAACACTGTTCTAAACAAATTCGTATTTTAAATACGGCGTTAAAGGCGGAGACGTCTATGGGAGTACAGCAAAAGATATTGTCGACAATCAGTAAAATGATGACATACCGGACTTTGTTGAGAGTACCTGCAAGAGCCGGAGGCAGCATTTCAATTCGCAGTAGGACTCACGCTAATTGGGCTAGTGAGGCGGTAAAGTGGGAAGATTCAAAATCTGCGTTTGACGGAAGAATTAGAACGGGAGTTTTAACCAATATAAAACACAGGGAGCCAACATCATATTTAAAAGATTGTGAAATTTTATTTGTAAGAAGGATAAGACTAGCGTTGAAGAAGGAGCCGTTTTATAAAATAAATACTGTATTTTGTGGTAAATTTGTGAAAACCAGTCAAGACGGAATCGTGGAAGATTTTAAGTACATAAACACAAAAAATGCTGTGGTTGATCGAGACTGTGAATTAAATGGATGGTTTGAAGAGAATATATCTGCCGTGCTGTTGCGTAAGTTGGAAGAATTTCAAGAGCGAGACAGCGGGTGGGCATTGTCGGCGAATATTAGTTTGTGCATCAATATTAATAAATATAATCCGCTGCGAGGTTCATCATACTTGGATTTACCCCCGCAAATTAAATTGAAACACGCGTGCGTTAATGTAAAAAACACTGATGATGCATGTTTTGCGTGGGCGGTGGTATCGGCTTTGCACCCAGTAAACAACCAGAACCATCCAGACCGCATATCTTCTTACCCGCATTATTCGCAAGTTTTAAAGTTGGACGGCATTAGTTTTCCAATAAGGCGTGAGGGTATATCAAAATTCGAGCAATTAAATAACATTTCTGTGAATGTGTATATTATTAATAAAAAAGGCAAAAAGTATGTAGTCAGTCCGAGCAGAATAGCAAAACAAAAGAGAGACAGACACGTGAACTTATTGCTTGTGCAAGATAAATATTGTACGGAGGAGGAGGAAGACGATACAGATTTATCCGAACCGAAATACCATTACGTATGGATAAAAAATTTGTTGAGGCTGGTTAGCGCACAATTGTCTAAGCACAATAGAAAAACATTTATTTGCGATCGGTGCTTGCATTGCTTCCAAACCGAGAGTAAACTGAAAACGCATATTGAGGACTGCGAGCAGAACAATGAATATAAGGTGAGTTTTGTAAAAGATGGCAAAATTAAATTTAACAACTATAAAAACAAGGAGCGATGTCCGTTTATTGTGTATGCGGACTTTGAATGTATATTAAATCGGGTGAATATCCGCATGGGCGACAAAAGCGTCAAGTATCAGCAGCACGAAGCTTATAGCGGAGGATATTATTTTAAGTGTGCTTATGACGATACCCTATCCTTCTACCGCAGTTACCGAGGTCCTAATTGCGCCGAATGGTTTGCGGAGCAGTTAAAGCAGCTTGCCGAAGACGTCGAAACAGTATATTTATGCGAAATGCCAATGGAAATTAGTCCGAATGAAGAACGCCAGTTTAGACGGGCATCATTGTGCCATATATGCGAAAAACCTCTGGAGTCTGATCGCGTGAGAGACCACTGTCATTTGACGGGGAAATATCGAGGAGCCGCACATACAAGTTGTAATATTGAATACCAAGACAGCCGCACCATCCCGGTGGTTTTCCATAATTGGAGCGGATACGATTTGCATATTATGCTGAAAGATGTGGCATTAAAAATAAACGGGAACGTAAATCTGATCCCAAGCAACACCGAAAATTTTATCGCTATGATAAAAAATATTTCAGAAAGCAAAGTGAAATTTAAATTCATAGATTCGTTCCGATTCATGGCATCTTCCCTGGATAAATTAAGCTCAAACTTGGACGATAAACCAATTTTAAAATCTCAGTTTGGTCATATTGACGATGGGCTGTTTAAACTGCTGACGCGCAAGGGGGTTTTCCCATACGATCATATAAAATCTTGGGAAAATCTGAACGAAAAAGTGCTGCCAACGTATAATCAATTTTATTCAAAGCTGACAGAGTCCAATATAAGTTTTGAAGACTACAAACACGCGCAAAAAGTATGGCATGAATTCCGAATACAAACGTTGGGAGAGTATAGCGATCTGTACTTAAAAACGGACGTGTTGTTGCTGGCAGACGTTTTTGAGAGTTTTAGAGATGTATGTCTGAAACACTATCGGTTGGATCCCGCTCATTATTTCACCGCTCCGGGCCTTAGTTGGGACGCCATGTTAAAATGCACCAAACAGGAGCTCGATTACATTAACGACATCGATATTTTAATGTTCATTGAGAAAGGGGTACGTGGAGGTCTCACCCAATGCTCAAAAAGACATTCGAAGGCAAATAATAAATACATGCCCGACTACAATCCGGGCATACCTCAAAAATATCTAATGTATTATGATATTAACGCGATGTATGCCTGGGCAATGTCGCAATATTTGCCGCAAGGCAATCTCAAGTGGGTGGAAGGAGACGTGTCCGCATTTAATTATCAGGTATCCGATGAAGCATCTATAGGGTATATACTGGAGGTAGACTTGGAGTATCCCGAGAGCATCCACGACAGACAAAAAGATTTACCAATGGCCCCAGAGAAAGGATGCCCTCCAGACTCGAAGCAACCAAAAATGTTGGCGACTGTTTGCGATAAGAAAAAATATGTCGTTCATTATCGTAATTTAAAGCAGTATGTGTCGGAGGGTCTGGTTGTGAGGAAAATCCATAGAGTGCTTCAGTTTCGCCAGTCTCCAAGGCTAAAAAAATATATAGATCTAAATGCCGAGCTGCGCAGAAAATCGTCAAATGACTTTGAGAAAGATTTTTTCAAACTGATGAGTAACGCTGTGTTTGGAAAAACCATGGAGAATGTGAGGAACAGACGAGCGATTAAATTATTAACCAGATGGGATGGAAGATACGGCGCAGAAGCTCGAATTGCGAGTCCGTGTTTCCACAGCTGTAAAATAATGGAAGAAAATATGGTGTTGATAGAATTACTGAAAAACGACGTATTGTTTACTAAACCGGTATACGTGGGTTTGGCTATCTTGGACATTTCAAAGACTTTGTTGTACGATTTCCACTACAAGTACATAAAAAACAAGTACGGAGACAATGCTCGACTCTGTTACACTGACACCGACTCCCTTATTTACGAGCTTGAAACGGATGATGTATACAGCGACATCAAGCAGGACATCCATCGCTTTGATACTTCTGAATACGCACGGAAGAACGCTTATGGGATTCCTTTATTGAACAAAAAGATTCCGGGGCTAATGAAGGATGAAAACCACGGTCAAATCATGACGGAGTTTGTAGGTCTTAGAGCTAAAATGTACGCATGTATGGTTCCATCGGCCGACAACCCCGTCACAAAGAAGGCTAAAGGTATAAAATCATACGTGGTAAAATCTCACATTACGTTTGACGATTACCTGAGGTGTTTGAACGGAGGTATAGAAATGGCTCATCAACAGCATTCCATCAGGTCGATGAATCATACTATATATACTATAAATCAGAAAAAAATATCTCTAAGTCCACACGATAACAAAAGATATTTGATTCCGGGAAGCCCCGAGACATTGCCTTGGGGACATTACGCAATAATGGAAAGTTAAAGTAAGAGAAAAATATGGTGGGAATAAGTAAAAATGGGGGGCATAAAAATAAAAAAAAAATAGTGGGGATGAGAGTAAGATGAGGAGCCTTAAAATCCGGGTGTGTGTAGCCATAACTCGTCTAGTGCTTGAAGTAGAAACAAGTGAAATAATAAAAAGAAGAAGAAATACCTGAAATGGCAGAAGAATTTGTGGATCCCATCGACGAGATGTTTAGAAACTTGGACGCCAGAATCAAGAAGGAAGCAGTCATGTTGGGAGGATCTACTTACCCCTTAAATATGTCGATGACGAAATATGTGTCAGTCGGCATCAGTCCTGCATTGGGCTTTCAGCCCGCCGTAAAAATCTGGGGTGCTCGAGGCCAGCTGGTGATGTCCGTCGAAGAATGGGGTGAGTTTCTAAATATCGATCCAACAAGTATGGAAATTGGCCGTCCTGTGATGTTTGGAGCGGATACTAACATCTCGAGGAGTCAGTACAAGGATTTCGAGGTGTTTAACGTGGAATGCAGAAATTTTAAAGTCATTTTATCTCAGGCCACATTGTACAACTTGGGCCAGTTGAGACAGGTGATTGGTTGCAAGCTGGATCTTGTGAAAAAGTTAAAGTTTAAGGAATATTATGATGGTATACTGCGTTCATGCCTGAAGATGAATGGGGATTTGTATTCCAACATAACATCATTAATGTACGCAAATCAGAGTACAGAATTAATATTATTAATGAACGAATGTTTGTATTTCCATTATAAGCAAATGAGTTACGATTTCGAAGTAATAAAAATATTGTAATAAATATAAAAACTATATTAATTTTAATAAATAAGTTATTAGCATAATCTCGTGTTTGTTTCCCCCCCCCCCCCCCACCACTTTAGCAGTGTTTACCTGGGTCATATAAAAGATTAGAGCGATGGCGGCTTAGTAGAGAGAGATGAGAGGTATCGTCAACGTCGCACCGGCATCAAAAAAATTTAAGAAAAATTAGCGCATAGTCGTTTGAAGAAGTTGTATGAGAGATATAGCATCGAACTAGAAGAAAAGAACAAGGCTATCGTTGCTGCGAAAAAGGAGTTGGAGTATTACAAGTCGGTGATAGAGCTTTGCAATCTGTTTACAAAATTAGAAATATAAGATGAACGCGACATTCATTTTATTGCATGTCTTGGCAAAAGACATTTTATTTATCACAAAACCGAAAAATTCGAGATACTGCTACATATCCGGCAAGATCAAGGACGACGGCAATCCTCTGCACTGGGAAGCCATGGATCTAAGGAACGACACCAGCCCGAGAACGTTTCAAATCAATAAAACTCTTATTCCCGGAATAGAGTCGAATTTAATTAATCTGACATTTATGTTCCTGGATAAGAATCGAAGAGCTCAAAATATATCTCCAGCATTAATAATCGAGGACGCTGCTTTTGTTGTAGAATCGCTTTCAAATTTTTTTACATTTTTAATTATAATATTTATTTTGTTGCTTATATTAACAGCTTATGTAATATATAAATTGTGGATTAAATATTATAAAAAGTAATTATATGGTATTATTTAATCTAGGCAACCAACATAGCATGCATGCTGAATAGCGTGCGAGTGATAATACCTCGAAACAGAAAAGTTATGTAATTGCCCGCTGGTCTAGTTGGCTACGCATCGCCTTTAAACCCAGGGGTCGGCAGATCGAGCCCAGACGTAGGAAAACTTTTTTTAATTTTAATTATGTATTTATACAATTAGATAAAACGTCAAACATGTTATTTTATCAAAAATTATTCATATTAACATATTCATCCACTTTATTATTAATAATAATAGCATCTTTATTTCTTTATATTTACTACAAGAAAACGGCGAAGTTCAGCCTAAGGCTGGTCTTCTATTTAACCTTTTTTACATAACTACAAAAATTTGGCGTCTAAATTAATCTTAACTGTTTGCGTTCACTGGGCTGCTATGCGTAATGATCCATTATAAGTCCTTTTTGTATTTTTCTTGATACTAGGATTCTGCATGTTCTAAAATACTATTAAATTTATTAACCAACTGGTTGGTTGTCAAACTGACATATATATTTTATCTGAAAATAAGGTAGGAAGTGTGCATAAAAAAATACAAGTACAACAATAATATATAATAAGCGTGGTAGGCTCGGTAGGCTCTCGGGCGGCTCGGGCGGCGGCTACGGGCGGCTACGGGAGGGCGGCGGCTCGGGCGGCTACGGGCGGGCGGCGGCTCGGGCGGCTACGGGAGGGCGGCTACGGGCGGCTACAGGTGGGCGGCGGCTAAAAACAAAAAAAATATTTTAAAATAAAAATTAAAAAAAAAAAAGCATCGTCAACTTACCTAGAGGGCTATACGCCTTATAAACTCCGCTTTCGCAGGAGCTTCCTCTAGCGGCAGCACTACATGGCTGCCGTCGGCAGCTATGAGATTGAATTTAGTTTTAATAAAATATAAATTTCAGTTTAATTTCTTTTTTTTTTTTTTTTTTTTTAAACTAAATTCAATTACTCAATTAATCTATCTTAGAACTAAAATAAATTTACATACAATTAAAATAATGCAGTTCAGTGTATTTGTATTGCATTGTCAGTGACATTGAAAATTAAATAAAAGAATGTGCTTCTCGTTGCGTTTTGCAAAACTTTGATTTGTTATTCTGACCTGTTATTACAATTACACTTCACCTACTTAAAATAATACTATAAAATAAAAACATAATATGTACTCATTATTAAATTTTTAACATTTAACACTTTTAGTTTCTTTCACGATAATGTTGTATTCTGTTTTTATGCACTGTCACTTGTTTGTTATTGTTTTCTATTGTACAATTTACACTATCACAATTTATTACTTTAAAAGGGCCATTAAACCATGGATCTAGCTTTTTTCTTGATTCATTGGTAATTAATACTAGGTCACCTGGTTGTAATGTCCTTTTATTATTTATATTTTTATCGTAAATGTTTTTTCGTTTTAATTTTTCTTTTAAAATATATTTGCTAACACGTTTATTTGTTGTTTGCATTCTAAACTTAACTTCTAAATAATAAGAGTCTACATTGTATAAAGGATCTATGGTGTTATTTGTAAATGAATTTGGTATTTCGCATTTTTTCCCGAAAACTAATTCGAATGGTGTGTAGTTATGATAAGTACTTGGGGCTGTATTATAACAGAAACAGTAATAAGGTATCCACTGATCCCAATCTGTTTTCATATCGTTTATATACATCCTCATGTACTCATTAAAAACTTTATGATTCCTTTCACATCCACCTATGCTTTGGCTATGGTATGCAGTTGAAAATTTGTGATTTATTTTCATTAAATTTGTTAAGTTACTTATGACTTCATTTTTGTATTCTGTGCCCATATCAGTTCTGATTTCTTTCATTGGACCATATACCAAAATGAAGTTTTTCATAACTGCTTTAGCAATAGTGCAAGCCTCTTTATTTGCTATAGGAATTATTATGACATATTTAGTTAGTTCACATTGTATAGTGACTGCGTATGAATTACCGTTTGTCGTTGTTGAAAAAGGACCGATTGTATCAATGCATACTATATCGAAAGCCTGTTGGGGTGTTGGTGTGATTACCATTGGTTCTACGTGTTTTATTTTGTTTTTGTTAATTTGACATTTATTACAAGTTTTTACAAAAGTGGCTACGTCGCGAGACATGCCTTTCCATCTATAATATGATCTAAGTTTTTTCAAAAGTTTTTTCTGTCCGCAATGTCCTCCTATCATTGGATCTTCGTGAAACTTTTCTATTAATTTGTGACGTTCTTCTTTGCCATTTATTATTTTTTGATTTGTATATAATATTATATTTAGTTCTTTTAATATTTTATTACCTTGTTCTTTTATTTCATTTATTGTGCACATTTTAAAAATATTATCGTTCATATTAAGTTTTAATTCATTTATGTTAAGATCACTAGCCATATTCTCTAGCTGAGACAAGATTTTTTCTAGAAAAAATTTGCCATTAGTCATCAAAACTTCTCTTTCAGATCTGAATTTTCCTTGTTTCCCTATAATTATACTAATATAATTATCATTATTTTCGAACTTTAAAATTGGTAATTTAACAATATCATATTTATCAAAGCTACTATATACTTTAGGTTTCACCTCTTTGTTATCTGTTGTTTTATTTATTATTTCTGGTACGGACTTTATCATAGAACGAGTGATTGCTAAGATTTGCTTGTTTTCATGTGCAATATTCTTTAACTCGCTTATGTTTATCCTCGATAGTGCATCTGCGCCTACATTTTCAATTCCTTTAATATATTCTATTTCAAAATCATACTCTTCTATATCCAATCTCATTCTAGTTAATTTAGATGAGGGATCTTTCAATGAAAACAAATAAATTAATGGTTTATGATCTGATTTTACTGTAAATTTTTTACCGTATAAATAAGGTTTAAAATGTTTGATTGCCCAATGTATTGCTGCTAATTCCTTCTCAATGGTAGCTTTATTTATTTCGCCTTTTGTGAATGATTTTGAGGCAAACGCAATAGGCAAATCATTTCCTTCGAAATTTTGAGAAAGTACTGCACCACATGCTTCTTTAGATGCATCGGTTGTTAAGATAAATTCTTTATCAAAGTTTGGGTATTGCAGTATTTCTGGTGACAGTAAAGAATTTTTTAATTTTATGAATGATTGTTCACATTCATTGTCCCAATTAAATTTGTTGTTTTTCTTCGTAAGTTTGTTAAGTGGTTTTGTAATTTCTGCGAAATTTCTTATAAATCTCCTATAATAATTGCAGAAAGCTACAAAACGTTTAATGTCGTCTACGTTAGTAGGTGTAGGATATTTCTCAATTACTTCGTACTTTGAATCATCAGGTAATATACCTTTGTCTGTAATTTTGTGTCCTAGATAGGTGACATCAGTTCTAAAAAATTTGCATTTTTCTGGATTTAGTTTAAGATTAAATTTTCGACATGTTTCAAAAACTTTTTTTATATTTTGAATATGATGCTCTTGAGAACATCCAATTACAATTAAATCATCCATGTATAAAAATGCTTTTTCGGGTGTTATACCACTAAACGCAATTGACATCATTCTTTGAAAACTATTAGGACTTATTTTGAGACCAAATGGTAACCTGGTAAATCTATATGATCCATTATCTACACTAAAAGACGTAATGTCTCGTGAGTTTTCTTCTAATGGGACTTGATGAAAACCTGATGTTAAGTCTAGTACCGAGAACCATTTTGCACGACTAAGTTGGTCTAGAATATCGTCTATTCTAGGCAAAGGAAATTTATCGGCTACTAGTTTCTTATTTAGCTGTCTATAATCAATGACTAGGCGCCATTTCTTTTCTCCCTTAGTCGATTTCTTGGGGACTAGTATTATAGGGCTATTGTACTCTGAAATTGATGGTTCAATTATTCCATCTTTTAACATTTTACCTACTTGATTATTAATTTCCTGTTTTTGAGAGTGTGGAGTTCGATAATTTTTTATATATACAGGACTGTTGTCAGTTAGATTAATTGTTTGTTTATAAAAATTATTAGTGCTTAATTTATCGGTCTTTAATCCAAAAATGTCTGAAAATTCTTCACATAGTGTCAACATTTCATTTTTTACGCATTTAGGCATATCTTTATCGATTTGTTGATTTAATATCAATTTTCTATTATTATTATTTGTTTCTAATTTAAATATATTAAAGTTATTTAAGTTTGATATTTGTACATTTGCTATATTTACTGATACACTTTCATCATTTGTGTTAATAATTTTCACTAGAGGGTTTTGATTTGATATTATGGTACTTGCCACCAAAACACCTGGTGCTATTTCGTCGTTTATTATAACTGAATCTTGTGTTATTGTTGAAAACTTTTTTATATAACGAATAACTTCACAGCGAGGTGGTATTGTTAATACATTTTCACTTAAATGATGATGAATTGGAACAGTGATTTCCCGGTTTGTTGATCTTATACTTATCGTCCAGTTAGAATAATCTAATTGGCATTGATATTTAGTAATAAAATCTCTACCTAGAATTGCATCAGATGGAATTGGAAAATCATCATTTACAATATGAAAAGTATGCTCAATTGCCATGTTATTTATATAAATGAAAGTTTCAGTTGTTGCTATTGAATTTGACATTTCATTTGTAATGCCTTTTAATTTACAAGCCTTTGCCCAATCAACGATTTGAGTTGGGTCAATTTTTGATCTTTTAATTAATGATATGTCTGCACCGGTATCAATCAAGAACGTAACGTCATGATCTCTCGTCATTTCTGTTTTTAATATTACAAAGTTTGAAAGTGCAAGGTCCAAATTAAAAATTTTTAAAGGTTTGCCCCCAGTGGACCTGGTTGGGGGTCCTTTCGGTTTTCCGAACCGTTTTCCGATTCGTATGTACGTACAAACTGGTTTTGTCCGTTTCTTTGAGAGAATCCTCGGTGCGAATTTCCTCTATGGTAATTTGTCTTAATATTACTATTATGGTTATTACTATGTTGATAATTGTAATCATAACCGTTATTATTAAATTGTGAATTATAATTATTCCTATTACTAAATTGATTATGAAAACCTCTCTTGTTAAATTGATTATAAAAACCTCTATTATTATTTTGAAAACCTCTATTATTAAATTGTGTATTTCTAAATTCTCTATTATTAAATTGTTTGTATTGAGATCCTTTGTGATCTCTTGTAAAGAATACGTTAGCTGCATCAGATGGATAATCTGGTGCTACGCTAACATATTTGATAATTGCGTCTTGTGACGTTGTAAATGTGCCTGCTTCCATAATGATTTTTACTTTTTCGGAGCATGCATTTTTTGATAAGGTCTTAACTGTTGAGTCTGTGACATATGTTTCAGCTAAATTTACGGGTACTCCCTCCGAAATATATGCTCTTTTTAATGAATTTGCTAATGATTCTATATCTGCGGCGTATTTGGATGTATCTTTTGTATTTTTTAATGCTAATAATTTTCCAGTTATTAATCGCGAACTTTCTCCTTTTAATCCGGTTTTAATATTTTCTATTATTTCGTCAATAGAATTAGGTGATGATATTATATCTCTTGCTTTTCCAACTAACTTTGTTTTTATAAAAGCAATGGCATTTATTTCATGACCTGTTGAATTAGCTTTTAATAAAGTTAAAGCATCAAGGACTGCTTGTTTTTTATCTTGACTACCGTCGAACTCGTTCGGTAGTATTCTACTAGCTAAATTAAAAAATTCAATTGATGACATGGTGCCCGGTTTTGTAATTGTATCGCGCCTAGTTGTCAATATTAATTTAATTTCATCATATATTTTATCAATATTTTCAAAAATTACTTTTACTGTTTCTATTTCATTCGCATCTACACTTGATGATTCAACTTTTTCTTTAAATATTAGTTTGTGGTTATTATAATCAGTATTAATTAATTTAAGCTTATTTATTCTACTTGTATTTAATTCTTGATTTACGCGTCTATCTTGCGGATCTTTTTTTATATTAGATAAATAGTTTTTAAATTCTTCGTGTAATTTTAAATAAATTTCCGACATAACATCATAGATTCTTTATGCATTACAATAATTAATTAACATTACTAAATTTTATTATGTTTAACTAAGACTAACCTTTATGAAAATAGACAAAATTACGAAAAATAAATAATAAATACAGTTTTGTTTTTTTTTTTTTTTTTTTTTTTTTTAACTCACGCCTTAGCCAGTTGATCGCATGATTTTCTTATTTCATTTTTATTAATTTCTTCTATGATGATGGACCGCATCGACTTTGAAATCCTCTTCTTTGTCCAGATTAGCAGAATTGTTAATAGTATTATGCTAATAATGATGAGGAACCATTCCGTTCTTGTAAGCGATGATGATGATGTAGATTCGGTTGCAGCATTCGTTCCTGTACCTGCGGCTTGGACGATGATTTCTTCTTGCTTCGTTTGTGTTGTTCCCATTTTCACGTACCCACTGACACATACACGACACTTAATTTTTACTAGATCATTTCACTAATGTACCGGCATATGACTTGCCAGAGCCTTCTTACTGCGCTTTCACGGCAGGAACTTTTAGGGCAGGATCGCCATGTAATAGTTTAAGTGGCGTATGTAGCGGGGTGAGGATATTCAATAGGATAGGATCACAAGTTATTGGTTACGATTTGTAATTCGAAATCAAGCCCAGCGGCCTTCCTCTCTTTTATTAATAACTACTATTTTATAAACATTAATTATACTTATAAATATTAATTGTTTAATTATGCAAACCGACCTTGCGGAATAGCTGCGTTATCATAACATTGATTGTTTTATTTAATTCAATCAATGCCATGATACAAGGGTACTACACCAGCTGTTGTGAATGGTAACTAGCTATAACCACTTTACATATGCTCGATTGCCTTTTTTTCTCAGCACTTTCTCAACTAAATAAACGTCCTTATGTAAAACTTTTTGAATTTCTTGTTAATAAAATGCACCTTTAATGGGAAGCCCTTGCATATCGTGTAAAAAATATACCGCAGGCGTGCTAATTTTTACGCTAGCTATTTTAAAGAGTTTGGTGGACCAGTTGGGCGTATAACCCTTTTCAAAAATCATTTTTTGTTTGCTGATACGAACAATATCGCCTGCTCGAAATTTAATTTTACCAGCTGTTTTTATATGGGAATACACCGTTTGCAGCAGATGCTTCTCGTTATCGCTTCCGTTCTCGATATCACAAGGTCGCATTCCTGTCGTACTATGCTTTCGCTCATTATAATCATTTGTAATGACCGATAATGAATCGTACCATATGTATTTTCCCCGCACGCTAAACAAACGATACAATTTATCTTTTAATGTTCTAATTACTCGTTCAGCCATTGAAGCCTTCATCGTGCTAAAAGTCGAGTAAAGATTGATGTTATGTTTATCCATTACGCCTTTGAAATTAGTATTGTAAAACTCTGTAAAGTTATCTGTCTGTAAATTTTTGGGTATTCGATCGTTTTGAGATAATATTTTACTGAAAGCCTCTGCAACTTCAAGCCCGGTTTTATTTTTTAATCCCACGGTCCACAGATATTTAGAGAAACAATCAATCACTACTAAAATATATTTATATCCCTTATTTTTTCGAGAAAACAAGGTGAATAAATAACAATTGTTCTTCTGCGGGGATACGTTCTACGAGCGGGCCTGTGCAGTTCGTTCACTATATCCTGCTTTATTTTACTCATTATTATTTATTACAATCAGGCTGATTTTTAAGAGGAGTCAGACGGGTATTTATGAAATCGAAAGCTGCTTGGATCTTGTTATCCATCATTTGAGGTATCGATTGAGCAGTCAGCGATATATTTCTAGTAATATTCGTAAAATTAGCATCAATATGAGTATGTTTAACGTTAGAGTCACGCTGAAAATTTTCAAAGTGTATTCTCAATGAATCGATCGTCGACTGTAGAGTATCGATTTTCTTTTTTATGCTAATATTATCTGCGTTGACGCGTTTTATACAGTCATCAACATATTTTTTGGTCGATGCGTCAGCGTCTTCAGCGGGGACGTTTAAATATTTTAAGCGTTTGTTGTTTAAGCTAAAATCACCATCCTCGGTCAAATCGAAGCCAACTCCTGGAGGTCCCCGTACCGCAGCTCTGTTTCGATGTGCTGTGCTGGGAGTTGAATAGCGTCCGAACTTATCAACACTCATCCTAGTTATGAGACTAGATTAATGATGCGTTAGATATTTATGCTATTATATCTGCTTCGCGAAGTTCTTCTTCGATCGAGGCAATTTCATTGTCATGAGAAGTATTCCCGGCCCGTTTCGAGGCGTGCAGCAAATACAAGCGATCCACGAGCTCGTTGACGTCGTCCCAATACACGTACTTGTGTCGATTATTTACATCCCGCATTTTAGAATCGACAAACCCCGATCCGGATCGCGAGCCAGATTTTTTACCAGATTTAGCCTCTGCTTTTAAGGCTGGCTTAATAATTTTTAGATATTTGTGACTGGTCAAGCCCAGCTGCTGTTGTGTAGGATCATTATTTCTATACAAGGCGTTGGAAAAATTCAATATCTCTACATACTTCTTAACGTCGGAGTTGGTATAATCTTTAGGGGTTTTTTTAAAAATTAACTCGTACAGTCCTTTAGATCCCGAAAAGGTTTTTTCGTGAATAATTATATCGTTATTTTCGTCGATATCTATATCTGAATTGCCTATTGCAAAGCGCTCTGTTGTCATGTTGTAAGTAATTCCCGTGTGTTTTGAGTTTTCGTATTCTTTCCATCTAGGTGCCATTACTAGCCCCTCTACGTATGTTTTTGCCATTGGAGGATACCTATTTGACCAATCTTTAGAATTTTCAAGAGGATCATCAAAGGCGTCATCCCCAGTACTATCAATCTCGCTATATGCTCATTATCATCTTCATCAGAGTCCTCCATATTATCATCTTTATTATACTTCTCTAGAGCATCGTACTCGCTATCAAAGTTACTGGTAGGAGTGGCAGGTTTAATTTTAGGGCTTGCAAGATTTGCAGGTATAGTTTTTACGTTGGGGCTTCCAGAGTTAGTTTTTATGCTAGCAGCGGTTGATTGCGTAATAGCATTTTTGAGAGGATCGATCAAAGGTCTGTATATTTTTGTTAAGTGCTCGTCTTCCTCGGATCTGTCCAGCTTTATAGAGAGCAATTTTCTTCTAATAGCATTTGCTACTTCTGCTATTCCAAACTTGACTTGATCATTTACAGTTATGGTTGGGGTTTTGGCCGTTGGAAGTTTTTGATTGTGTAATTTTTTTATCTTGATTGATATTTCGCGAGGGTGCTTAGCCGTCATGTTTTTGTTATGGCTTTTTTCATGCCTCTGCAAATTTTGGAGCAATGAAAAGCGTTTATCGCATTCTTTACATTTAAGCATAATGTGTGCTGTGCAACGTCTAATTATGAAGTGATTACCAACCCCTACCACTTCAATATATAAATATTTCATGTTAGGAGGGTACAAAAGGGGCTGGCTGGCTGGCTGGCTGGCTGGCTGGGGGCTGGCTGGCTGGCTGGGGGCTGGCTGGCTGGGGGGCTGGCTGGCTGGCTGGGGGCTGGCTGGCTGGGGGGCTGGCTGGCTGGCTGGGGGCTGGCTGGCTGGGGGGCTGGCTGGCGGGCTGGCTGGGGGCTGGCTGGCCGGCTGGCTGGCTGGCTGGCTGGCTGGCTGGCTGGCTGGCTGGCTGGCCGGCTGGCGGGCGGGCTGGCTGGCTGGCTGGCCGTCTGGCTGGCGGGCTGGCCGGCTGGCTGGCTGGCCGGCTGGAAAGCGCATGGGATGCTAAAAAGTGGATGCTCGGCTGAAACACTAACTAACTACTATATACTCTTCCAAACCTCGTCTATATCTGCCCGTATTTACTCTACTGTCTTTGTCGATTACTAAAAAACCAAACTCCTCTTTCCAACATTTTGAACAAATATTTTTAAAATTTTCAAACGACATGTCGCTGCTCACGTGATCATTATAAGCGTGTCTCAAGTTTAAATCGTCTTGCTTAAATAGTATTATAAAGTTTGCGTTGTCTCGGATCAGATGCTTGGGTATGCGAGTATATGTCTGACAGAGATAGAAGGAATCAATGCTGTTGTGACGACCCATACTAAAAAACTCTCGTATTTTATCTTGCTTCTCACAGGCCACGTCGTCGAATATAAATACGGAGTCGAGCAAGGCTTTGCTCGGGCTCAATATCTTCACGTTCTCGCAAAACTGCTGATGAGTCATCCCATCAATTTTATCCACTTGAGCTAAAAATTTATACTTGGGTTGATAGAGGGACTTTGAATATACCTATACATTTCGGAATTTTAAACCGTTCTCGTCAAAGATTAAACTCATCATGACGTTTGATTTACCGCAATTAGAAGGACCGCAAATCAGACATCTAATAGAATTTGGTAATAAAAGACCGTGTCTGTTCTGTTTGGGCTTTAGCCCATCTCCAGACACCGCATCCAAATTCAATATTTTAATAACACCTGTCTTCTGCTTAAGGAACTTCATGATACTAAACGCTCGCGATTATTGCACCTCTATATATATTTGTATATATATATATAGCACAACACACGCAGAAACTTTTAAATGGCTTTATACCGCGGTCAAGGCGTGATCAATTCATTAATCAACAATACACCGTTTGAGCTGCATCTACCTGGTTATCAATATTGCGGCCCCGGTACTAAATTAGCTAAAAGGCTTGCTCGAGGAGATCCAGGTATTAATAGGCTGGACTCGGCTTGTAGAGAACACGATATTGCATATTCTCTACATAAGAATTTAGAAGATCGACACAAGGCAGACGCCCTACTACAGCAGGCCGCTCGCTCTATAGCCGCATCGAAGGACGCAAAATTGGGGGAATAGACAGCCGCGTGGACTGTGGGCGCCATCATGGGCGTTTAACGTAAACTGGGTATGGGCGCAATCTCAAAACCTGCTAAAAGAACAAAACTTGGCCCCACGCTGAAAAAAATTACTGCAGCCCTAAAATCAAAAATTAAAAAACGTTCAATACTTCCTGTCATGGCCAAACTAAAGTTCAAAACAACTGCTTTAGGTTCTGGAATAGTAGCAAAAGCAAGAAAAGCCATTAAACCTTCACTAAAGAAAAAACTTCAAAAAGGTCTCAACATTGTCGATGCAATTAACTTGTCGCTTGCCGCCGCCAAAGTAGCAGTCAAAACGGCAGGAGGAAAGAAAAAAATTCGAGTCCCTTGCATTATACCTATACCCAAAAATGGAGGTATTATACCCCTCATTCCTTTGTTTGCCGGTTTGAGTGCTATTGGAGCGCTGGCGGGCGGTGCGTCCAGTATTGCCAATACGGCAATTTCAGCCCAAAACGCTCGTAAAAAACAACAAGAGTTTGAAAAACACAATAAAAAAGAAGAAGAAATTATGATGCATGTCGGTAAGGGCCTGTACTTAAAACCGTACCGAAAAGGACTTGGACTACTTGAAAACGCAAAATAAAAACACAAACTCAAAAAACTTTTAAAATCGCTACCTCAGCGCCCTCTTACGGACGTAGACATTCTCAAAGCTGCTAAAAATATTAGGCATTTTCGAGGCGTGTTTATGAGAGATAGCTTACCGGCGAAACCCCACGTAAACGAGTCCGCGGTTATTAATTTAGATTTAAGCAGCGGACCCGGAACGCACTGGGTGGCTTTCAAAAAACGAGGAGCAGTCGTCAATTATTTTTATAGCTTTGGTAATCTACAGCCTCCGTTGGAGCTGGTGAAATATTTTCGAGGTAGCGAAATTAAATTTAATCATACGCCCCGCCAATCTTGGAACGAATTCAATTGCGGACTTTTGTGCTTGAAATTTCTATATAAGTAACTGAGTCGCCATCTAGCGGTTAGTCATGTCTTTAACCTTTGCACTGCAAGGTACTACGAACGTCATATCCGCTAAATATCAATTGATCGAATTAGATCCTCAATTCGAATACTGCTTGGGACTAATTGGACTGCGCACCTACAACAGCGTGCCAAACGTCGAACAGGGAAATAACATAATTGTTATTGGAAGACGCGCTTACAAATTTCCCGAGGGCTCATACGAAATTAGAGACATTGAATTGTTTCTGCAAAAAGTCCTTAGTCAATACTACAATATTAAAGAAGGCGAAAATCTCATATCATTAATACCTAATAACACGCTAAAGTGCGAGCTCGAATGTAAATACAAAATTGACTTTACGGGAGCAAACACTGTCGCCAAACTATTAGGATTTTCCCCTCAGATACTCGAAGCCGGCGTTTTACATACTTTAGATCTGCCCGTTAAAATAGTCAAAGTCTCTAGCATTCGTGTCGAGTGCAACCTTATTACAGGAGCGTATTACGATAATAAATTATCTCACACTTTGTTCGAGTTCTCGCCTTCGGTAGACCCCGGATTTGCCATCAACATCGAACCCAAGAATATACTGTATATGCCAGTCAACGTACGCAGCATTAACAACATCACACTTCGACTTATCGATCAAGACGGCGATCCCGTAAAATTTTGAGGCGAAAATATTTTGATTCGATTAGAACTTAAACGTCTCAATTAAAATGGGTTTGGTGTTTGACTGCCGACAACGCATAAAAAGAGAATCAACGCAGCCCAGAGTCAGTCTGAAAAAGATTGGCAAAGGTATAACATCCTCCTCCAAGCAAAAATTAAAAGCGCTGCGCTACATCTTAAAACATGAGTAAACTTGATATATTCGGAGACGTTAAACTTGATAATTCCGTTACTCACGTCGATTACCACACGTACCATCCCAGAGCCGATAATTTTGGAAACAACGATGAAATCAGAATTCCCATTTAGAACCAATCTAAGCTCGAGTTATATCCAGCTATCGGGTCACGTGACTTTTGCCAAAGTTGATGCGACAACTGCAGGCGGAATCGAACTTGTGACGAACGCGTTCTGCTATCTATTCGATGAAGCCCGCCTTGAGTTAAACGGCATCGAAATTGATAAAATACGAGATGTCGGAACCACCACCACCCTGAAAGGACTCGTCTCGTACACCAAAGATCATGTAACCAACTTAAACACAGCCGGCTGGACTCTCAACGCTAAATTACCTACATATTTTCCAGACACAAACAAATTTTATGCCGATATACCCCTCAACCACGTGTTTGGTTTTGCTGAAGATTATAGAAAAATTATTATTAACGCTAAACAAGAACTGATTTTATTGAGATCTCGAAACGATACGCAGTGTTACAAAGGATCAAACGTTAAGAATGTCGTCTTTCACATCAATAAAGTAACCTGGAGAGTCCCTCACTATCAAGTTGAAGACAATTTTAAACTGCAAATGCTGACCCACTTGAAAGACGACAAGTCCATTATGCTCCCTTTCAGAAAATGGGAATTGCACGAACTTCCCAGCTTGAGGAATACGCGTACTGACGTTTGGCCAGTTAAAACCTCCAGCAGCTTAGAACGGCCCAGGTATGTCATTGTAGCATTGCAAGTAAAAAAGAAAGACGATCCTGCAAAAAACATTACGCAATACGATCATTGCAACATAAGAAATATAAAAGTTTTTCTAAACTCCATATGCGTTCCTTACGAAAACATGAATCAGGAGTTTTCAAGCGGGGACTATCTTAAAGCATACATCATGTACGTGGAATTTCAAAACTCTTATTACGGACGAACCAGCAGACCCTTTTTATCGTATGAAGATTTCCTCGCTCGCCCTCTCTTCGTATTCGATTTATCCAAACAAAACGAGAGTGTAAAGGCGTCTAGCATCGATTTAAAAATTGAACTAGAAGCTTCGCAAGCATTTGAGGTTGGTACTACTTACTGTCTCATTCTGTACGACACCGTCTACAGGTTTGCACCATTGAGCGGACTTGTCCAAAAGCTGCTCTAAATAATGATTATTCTACCTATACTCTATGCTCTTTTGGGCTCGTGTCTCTGTAAACCACAACAATTTAAAATACTTGTATGAATACAATAAATATTATAATCTATTATTAAAATTAATTTTAAAGCGTGATTGCACTACCTTTTAAACAAGCCACTTCCGCTCCTGCTTCGTTCGATATAAAAACTGCATGGCTCTTACAAGAATCAGTACGTCGCAATAAAACGGCGAGTAAAGTACCCGCGTCATGAAGTCCGTCACTTTTTCATCGAAAGCTCCCATCATCATTTTAATCAGCGACGATCCCGAAGAAAGATCCGGCTCGGAATGGATTCGAAAAGCGGTGAATCGCATGCAATTCCAAGCAAGAATACGTAAATTGGCTCCAATACTCGAACCAATTCTTCAGCCTCAGCACAGAAGCAAAACATTACGCAACAGACAACTCCTCAACGTTCTTCTTATCGATCTCCAGGGATTTATTGTCGATGGGCAATTTACCCCAAAAGAAGTCTGCTACACAAAAGACGGTGTCGATCTAAATTTATTTTTAATTAAACCTGCCAAACCATACACTCAACTATCGTCTAAGGAAAAAAAGCAAGTCAAATGGCTGGAGAAATTTCATCACACCATTCCATACGAGAAAGGATGCGTCGAGTTTGGGAGGATGGCTGCCATGATTAATAACGCTGTGGGGAAACAAGCGGGCTGTAAGATCTACGTGAAAGGAAGTCAAAAAGCTGAGTACATTAAGCAACAAGCATCAGATCACACCGTCATCGATCTAGATAACGATATCGGCTACCCCGCATTGACAAAACAACTGCACTTGTGTAACCATCATTCCAATCCCAGAAGCATCTGCGCCCTTGAAAATATTATAATATTAATGCCATATGTTTTTTGCTATGATTAAATATTTTAATTAGACTTATATTTTTTTTCTCCCCTTTCTTTTTTTTTTCATCATTTTTTTTTTTTGTGTTTATGCCATCTTAAGCTTAAGCATTCTCTGAAATAAATTAAAAAAGGTATAAAAAATTATTTTTACAGCAAACTCCGTTTAAAATATTTATTAATAATAAAAATTAAAAAAAAAATAAGAAGACAATAAAATTTAAATTAAAGCATATCTATCATCTCTTGCGTCGATGGTGCCTGTCGAGGGGATGAGGGGGGCGATGGTGCCTGTCGAGGGGGCGATGGTGGCTGCCGAGGGGATAATGACGCCTGTCGAGGGGATGATGCTGCCTGTCTAGGGGATGATGCTGCCTGTCGAGGGGCGATGGTGGCTGCCGAGGGGATGATGGTGCCTGTCGAGGGGGCGATGGTGGCTGCCGAGGGGATGAAAGGCGGCTTCTTTTGAGAGGAGGCGTTGGTCCATCGGGCCTATATCCTCCCACAAAAATTTTGATCGCCTTCCTTTTCGTCCCTCTACAGTACGGACATTGAGGCATTTTGCTTAAACACGTGCTGCAAAAACAATGCCCGCACTGCAACGCATACTTCATCATTGCCCCCATGCAGATGGGACACTCGCCGCCGCACTGCATACCTTCCAAACCTATAAAGAAACAAACAATTAATATCTAAAACTTAATAAAAAAAAAAAAAAAAACTTACTTTCATCCTCGCAAGAAAGTTCTTCTTCCTCTTCGTCGCTAGATCCCCAATCCGATTCGGGTAATTGACGTTCTTCTTCTTCGGATTCATTGCCTGTATCCTCTTCAGCCTCCAAATTTATAGCATCCGCAAACATCCTTCGCCATACTCCGGCACGATTCTCTTGGACCAGTGTCCAGGCGTCGTCTTCAATTTCAAAATTAAACTCCAGTCTTTGCGCCATAACTATAATCTTTATTTGACGTTTATTTATCACTTACCTTGCTCTTTATACTACATCTTATCTACCACGTGACCTGATATCGACAAGTCTCAACAAGCTCGACTTTTACAAAAACCAATTAAAATTTTTTAATTGGACATTTTCCCACACTTTTATATTAAGTCACCCCAATTAGCATTTTAGACAAGTCTCAACACGCTCAACTTTTACAAAAACCACTTATCTCTTTTTACCAATTTAAATTTTTTAATAGGACATTTTCCCACACTTTTATATTACGTCACCCCAATTAGCATTTTAGACAAGTCTCAACAAGCTCGACTTTTACAAAATCCACTTTTCAACAGGATGCACTTCCGGTACATTAATCCTTATCTTTACAATTAAGCACACACCCATTATCACACCGGATGCACTTCCGGTACATTAATCCTTATCGTACTTGCTACTTCCGGTACACAACTCTTATCTTTCATCGATGACTCACCATAATTAAAATTTTTGACATGTCTCTACACGCAAAATTTCTATTACGTCATCCATCCCAACTTACTTTTTCTGCCACCGCGGCGCTGACGTGCACTCATTCTCCATCCCACTCTTTCCGAGTTTTCGCACACCCCTCGCACTCACACACTCTTATGGAGGTACTGCACACTTTGCACACAGAAGGGCGCCACAGGCGGCGCCCACTTTCACATGCCCAGATGGCCGGCTCTGACCGGATCCCCAAATCTCAAGGTCAACCCAGCGCCCACTTCCTTTGACACGCCCAGATGGCCGTGCCCAACCGGATGTCAGAAATCCAAAATGGCCGCCGCCGTTGGATTTTGGACCCCTTGTAATTGCCCATAAGAAATTGGCTCTGAACCAGCTTAGTTCCTCTACTTATATATATATATATATATATATATATATATATATATATATATATATAGATGTAAGAAGTGTATTCGTCCTACAATTTTTATATATAATCGTATGTGTTGTCGTCCTACATTTGAACGTAGGAGCATTACACTTTATATCTTAACACACAAAAATCAACCTGCGGGCTTATAGATACGTATAGATACCGCCTGCTGTGAGGGTCGAGCAAGTAACATGGAATAAAAGAGTTATTTAAATCTTATCAAGATGTTTGTTTAGGACGTGGAATTTATTCTTTTCAACTGATAATATGTATATTGTGTGTTACCTTATTCTAACGGACATTGCAATAATTATGCCAATTTTAAAATTAAAATAATGTGCAAAATATATTGAAAATAATTTAACCATATCATTTATTTTCAATTGGTTTATAATTACTATCAGGTTAGTAAATGTAGCTCTACAAAATCTTATTAGTCAACAGCTGCACATTTATTACAATTAAAACGACGACAAAAACTAGATGAACAAAGCATCCATTTTAATAAAATTAACATGTGGGTGATATAATATATATTATACAAGTGTTATTACTAAAATGTAAATTAGAAAAACTGTAATATAAGATTGCAAGTACATAACCACTGCATAACACTTTATTTAGTTGCTTTGATATAAATATTATGGCCAATTTTCTTCTTTTTCTTAATTCAAAAACATTTTTTACTTTTCTAATGTAATGCTACTTACTAGAAAAGTATTGTTTTTATGTCAAAATGATATTATATAATGTATGTACGTATGGGTGTCTGTGAACACAATTGCACAATTGCACCAGTGTATGAAAATGTGAGCAGTAAGAGTAGTAAAAGTAGTAAAAGTTGTGAGAATGTGAGAATAATGATAATGTGAAAGTAGTGACATTGTGAGAGTAGTGAGTATAGTGAAATTGCTAAAGTAGTGAAAATGTAAGAATAGTAAAATTGTGAGAATGTGAAAGTAGTAAAAATGTGAGAAAAATGAGATTGTCTGAGTAGTAAGAATGTAAGAGTAGTGAGAACTTTTACATTCTCAATCACTTTCAGTCAGTGTAGGGAATATGTGAAAATATTGAAAATAGTGACAATGTGAGATTAGTAAGAATGTGATAGAAAGTTTTTGAAAATAGTAAGAATATAAGAGTAGTAAAAATGTGAGTTTAGTGAGATTGTGAGAATAGTGAGAGTGTGAGAATAGTAAGTGTGAAAATAGTGAGAGTGTGAGAATAGTGAGAATAGTGAGAATAGTGAGAATAGTGAGAATATGAAAATAGTGAGATTGTGAGAATAATGAAAATGTGAAAATACTGACAATATGAGAGTAGTGAAAATGTAAAAGTAGAGAAAATGTAAGAATAGTAAAAATGTGAGAGTGGTAACTAGTGAGAACGTAAGAAAAGTAAGAACAAAAGAGTAGTGAGAATAATAAGAATGTAGGAGTAACTAACATGTGAGAGTAATGAGAATTTGAGAGTAGTCTAAATGTGAAATTCGTGAGAATGTGAGAGTAGTGAGAATATGAGAAAAGTGAGAATGTAAGTGTAGAAAGAATGTAAAATAGATAATATGTGAGAACGTGAGAATAATAAGAATGTGAATGTAGTGAGAACGAGAGTAAGGAGAATGTGAGAATAGTGACAATGTGAGAGTTGTGAAAATGTAAAAGTAGTGAGAATGTGAAACAAGAGAAATTGTAGGAAATGTAAAAATGTGAGAGTATTAAGAATGTGAGAGTAGTGAGAATATAAGAATAGTGAGAATGTGAGAGTAATAAGAATGTGAGAATAGTTAAAATGTGAGAGTAGTAAAAATTGAAAAGTTGTTGGAATGTGAATGTAATTAGAATTTTAGACTAGTGAGAATATGAGAGTAGTGAATGTAAAAGTAGTAAGAATGTAAAAACAGTAAAAATGTAAAAGTAATGACAATGTGAGAATGTGAAAGTATTATACATGTAAAAGTAGTAAGTATGTGAAATTAGTGAAAATGTGAGAGTAGTAAGAGTGTTAAAGTAAAAAAAGTGTGCGAGTATTGAAATATGAGAATACTGTATATAGTGATAATGTGATAGTGAGAATGTAAAAATAGAAAGAATGTGAGAATAGTAAGATGGTGATAGTAATAAAATGTGAGAGTAGTGATAATGTAAGATTTGTAAAAATAGTGAAAACGTAAAAGTTGTGAAAGTAGTGAGAATGTAAGAGCAGAGAGAATATAATTATACTAAAAATGTGAGAATAGTGAAAAAAAGTAGTGAGAATTCGAGAATAGTGAGAATCTGAAAATATTGTGAATATGACAGTAGGGAAAATGTGAGAATAGTGATAATGTGGGAGTAGTGAAAGTAAAACGATAATCAGAATAGTAAGAATGTAAGTGTAGTAAAACTAGTGAAATTGAAAAACAATTTAAAACGTAAAAGTAGTGAAAATAATGAGAATGTAAGAGTAACTAAAATGTGAAAGTAATGAGAATATAAAAGTAAATAGAATTTGAGATTAGTGAGATGTGAGAGCAGTGAGAATGTGAGAGAAATAAAAATGTATGTGTAGAGAAAATGTAAAAATTAAAAAAATGTGAGAATAGTAAAAGTGTGATAGTAGTGAGAATGTGAGAGTAGGAAAAGTTTAAAAATTAATAGTGATAATGTGAGTGTAGTGAAAGTAGTGAAAATGTGAAAGTTGTGGAAGAAGTAAGAATTTGAGAGTAGGGAGAATGTAAAAGTAGTTTGAATATGAGAGTAGTGAAAATATGAGAATAGTGAGAATAGTAAAAATAGTAAAAATGTAAGAGCAAAAACAGTTGTAAAATTGTAAGTGTAGTAAGAGTATGAGAATTGGGAAAATGTGAGAGTAGTTATTAGTAAAAGTAAAAGTAAGAGTAAGAGTATTGATAATATGAGTGGAGAGAGAATGTAAGAACAGTAAGAATGTAAAAATAGTAAAAATGTAAGAATATTGAGAATGTGAAAGTAGTGAGAATAGTAAGAATGTAATAGTATGAAAAGTAGTAAAAATGTAAGAGTAATGAAAATGTTAAAATAGAGAAAATGTGAGAGTAAGAATATAAAAGTGAAAATGTGAGAGTAAGAATGAGAATGTAAGAGTAAAAATATTTAAGTGAGAATATGAGAGTGAAAATGTAAGAGTGCGAATGTGAGATTGAGAATGTAAGAGTAAAAATGTGAGAGTTAGTATGTGAGAGTGAAAATGTAACAGTAAGAATGAAAATGTAAAAGTGAGAATGTGAGATTGATAATGTGAGAATGTGAGTGTGAGAATGTGAAAGTGAGAATGTAAGAATGAGAATGTGAAAGAAAGTATGTAAGAGTGAAATGTAAGAGTAAGAATGAAAATGTAAGAGTGAGAATGTGAGAGCAATAATGTGAGAATGTGAGTGTGAGAATGAGAGAGCAAAAATGTAAGAATGAGAATGTGAGAGTAAGCATGTAAGAATGAGAATGTGAGAGTGAGTATGTAAAAGTGAAATATAACAGTAAGAATGAAAATGTAAGAGTGAGACTGTGAGAGTGATAATGTAAAAATGTAAGAGTGAGAATGTGAGAGTAAAAATGTAACAGTAAGAATGAAAATGTAAAAGTAAAAATGTAGCAGTAAGAATGAAAATGTAAGATTGCAAATGTGAGAGTGATAATGTGAGTGTAAGAATGTAAGAGTGAGAATGTAAGAGTGAGAATGTAAGAGTGAGAATGTGAGAGTGAGTATGTAAGAGTGAAAATGTAACAGTAAGAATAAAAATGTAAGAGTACAAATGTGAGAGTGATAATGTGAGAGTGATAATGTGAGAGTGATAATGTGAGAGTAAAATAGAGAATGTAAAAATGTGAAAAAAAATAATGTAGATTGTAAGAGTGAGATTGTGAGAGTGAGAATGTGATAGTAAGAAAGTGACAGTGAAAATATAAGAGTGAGAATGTAAGAGTGAGAATGAGAATGTGAGAATGAAAATGTAAGAATTTGAGAGTAGAATGTAAGAGTGAAAATTTAACAGTAAGAATGAAAATGTAAGAGTGAGATTGTGAGAGTGATAATGTGAGAATGTGAGAGTGAAAATATAACAGTAAGTAAAAATGTAAGAGTAAGAATGTGAGAGTGATAATGTGAGAGTGAGAACAAGAAAGTAAAAATGTAAAAAAAATAATGTAGATTGTAAGAGTGAGATTGTGAGCGTGAGAATGTGAGAATGAGAATGTGAGAGTGAGAATGTGATAGTAAGAAAGTGACAGTGAAAATATAAAAGTGAGAATGTAAAAGTAAAAAATTGAGAGTAAGAATGAGAATATGAGAGTGAGGATGTGAGAGTGAGAATGTAAGAGTGAGAATGTGAGAGTAAGAATGTAAGAGTGATAGTGAGAATAAAAGTGTTAGAACGAGAATGCGAGAGTGAGATGGTAAGAGTAAAAATGCGAAAGTGAAAATGTGACAGTAAAAATGCAAATGTAAAAATAAAGTGAGTTTAAGAATGTAAAGGTGAGAATGTGTGAGTGATAATGTAAAAATGTAAGAGTAAGAATGTAAAAGTGACAGTGTGAGAATGAAAATGTGAGAGTGAGAATGTGAGAGTAAGAATATGAGAGTGAGAATGTGAAAGCAAGAATGTAAAAGTAAGAATGTGAGAGTGAGAATGTGAGCGTAAAAATGTAAGAGTGAGAATAAAAATGTGAGAATGTAAACGTAAGAATTTGAGAGTGAGAATGTAAAAGTGAAACTTTAACAGTAAGAATAAAAATGTAAGAGTGAGTAAGTTTGAGAATGTGGTGATGAGAATATAAAAGTAAAATTGTGAGAGTGAGAATGTAATAGTAAGAATAAAAATGTAAAAGTGAGAATGTGAGAGTGATAATGTAAGAATGTAAGAATGAGAATACAAATTTCAAAATAAAAATGTGAAAATAAGAATGTAGACTGTAAGAGTGAGAATGTATAAGTAAAATATTTTGGTGACCCATAATAATTGATTATCTGTACAAGTCAGAAAGTTTTTTATAGTATGGTTTTACTTGTAGAAGTAAAGTAGTATTGTGAATTTTAGCACCAAAATAGCAATATTTGCCAATTAAGCTATTAATCACAAGTTTTTTTTTCAACTACATATCACTGGATTTGCTATTTTTAAATCTATCAATTGATGTATTTGGCAAGCAAACGCGTTTTTATTTATTCTAGTTTTGATGCTAGTGGTTGCTAGTGCTTTTCGTTGGCATTTTATTATAGTATTTAATAGAGACAACTCAGAAAAATATTACTATAACCGGCATTTTATTTGTCATCTATTTTATTTTGCTTTTTTATAAAAAATCGTACAATTGCCTTATAACTGAAGATCATCGGTCTAATCTTAATGCTTTCAAAATATACTGTATAAATTTTAGTTTAATCTTTAACTGTTATTTGAGTTTGTAAAAATTAAATTTAATAAATAAATTGCAAGTATTGCAAAGATAATAAATTTGTATCTTTAAATTAAAATAAGTGGGCTCTGCCCAAAGCTCTGCCAATAAAAAGAAACTTATTAATTACTGTTAAATTCAGAAAATTTAAAATGAAAACTGGCATTTATTTATAACCGGCAAAATAATAATTTCAAATTGTCAAATTAAATAAATTGATAAATAATTAATAAATAACAAATATAATTAATAAATTATTGTTATAACAATGACAAACAGATAAAAAATATTGAAATAAGTTTTGTTTTTAATAATCATCAGCTCTAAATTAGAATTTAATAAAAAACTCCATTCAGTGCTGAAATGATTGTGAATGATAATTAATTCAGTAATAACCGTCAAAAAATAGAGCGATGGTACTAATTTGAAAAGAACAAGGTCACTTGATAAATAATTAAAGAATGACAAATCTGGTTATTGCATTGCAATTATGATAATAACTGGCGCCAGACATTCTAAGATATACTTATTGCAACAAGTAAGATTTGAAATAATTCAATTATTTATTGTTTTAAAATGATTTAAAGATTGACTTTGTATCCAATAGTTTTTATTATTTGTGTCAATAATTTTGATATTTCAGCGAATTATTTATTCTTGAAGAGTATAAAAAAGTCTTGATTATATGGGGGTATTCAGATAACAAGAACTAAATAGTAAGATATTTGCTTATAGTTTTAAACTATAACTGAAAATAAGCTAAACATTGCTACATATAATCCTTCACTTGTTGATAATTATTTTTAAAACTGCATGTTGCTACCTGTAAGCTGCTAAAATTGTAAATTGTTTTGCCAAATATATAAACAAAATTATAATTGATTTGTTTATAATTATGCAGTTAGTTGCAAACTGTTATTAGATTTTTTATCAAAATTTTAACAATTTTTTTAATGGCTAGGAAACGACTAAATAAAAATATAAATGTTGCAAACGTTATTTTTTATTGAAAGATAAAAATTGATAAAATTATGTATCTCACACTCTTACAATATCAACCAAACTTACAAAATAACAATTTTTAGTTAAGTTAAAATGTCAGTATAAAAATATATTATATGCCGTATAAATACATATTGATTATTCAGATTAAATAAATTATTAAAACTAATAATAATAACTAACTCAACGAACCAACGCGCAGCGCAATAACAAACTGCAAAAAGGCACAGAGTGCACAGAAGTCTTGTGCAATATTAAAACATGCTCACCGACGGATAAAGATGCTTCACCCGTCTGTCTTCCGCACTTTATCTGCGGTATTGTTAATGTCAGGATATTTGCAGTTATTAAATACTACTATGGCAATGTTATCTTAGTAATACTACTATTATCAATAATTACTTGACAATAATTTGTTTGTAATACATAGTTAATAATTTGCTATATTAAATTATTTGTAAATAATAAATAATCAAATGTATGCATTACATAATAAATAGTAGAGATGTTATAAAGAAATTTCTATTTCTAAACCATTCAATTATAAAATTGTATAAAAAATAACAATGAAATTTCAACAACAGCTTACTTTGTAAAAATAACATGAACGAGCATTTGAAATTTATTGCACAAACAAAACGCAACGGGACATAAAAATTTGCCGCGGGGCAGACGTTAGTCCTACACAAACACAAAGTTTGCTTCCGTCGGATCTCTGAAAAATGTAGCACAAAAAACAAACCTATATATATATATATATATATATATATATATATTGATGCAAAAGACTATTTATTAATAGTTTGACGTTTAACATATTAATGCAATAAAAAAATGTCTGACGAAATTACTGATTTAGAATGTAGAATATTGAACCTGTTATTTTCATGCAAAAAATTAACTATTTTTAATACAAATTTATTTGTTATATTAAAAAATAATATTAGTGACAAAAAAAGGTAAAAATAAAACTTAATGTAAATACAATAATTAAATTTATTAAAAAATCAATACAAAATATTTTTTTACTTCTTTTATGATAACTGAATTACCAATAATATCCAACAAAACTTTTCTTCTATCATTTTTAAATTTTTTATCTGTTGTTCTTGTTTTCTCTTTTCCTGTTCATTTGTTGGCTTTTTCTTTTCCCATTCTTCCTTCTTTTGTTGATTGTATAATAGTAATATTTTCAAATACTTTTCTTCTAGTACTTTTATCAATTCTTTCAATTTCTTCTCTACTTCATTTTTTGGATTTTCTGCTTTTTCCTTTTTTGCTTCTCCTTCACTAAGTAATTTCACAAAATCACAATTTGGTGATAATCTTATATGCTCTTCAATGGCAGTATTGGTTGGTTTCCAATCTCCAATAGTGATTCCACATCGAAAGCACCGAACGTGGTCTAAGTATTGGAAATTAAAAAATCCAGCTGCGGCTAGTGATTTGGGTGTTATAACTCCACTCCAAAACTTAAATGTGTGCAACCTTTCTTCAAATACTAAAAACCTTCGAAGGCGATAATCTTCATCTTCACAACACATTTTAAGAGGATACCGACCGCAACAGCGAACTCAAATAGTGCACCGATTAGAGGGATACCTCCTACTACAAAACTTAGAAAGGGGAAATTTCAGCCAATGCTTGCCGCGATCACATTTCTACATTCGAGTGATTCGAGTAATTTCGACAATTGCCGAACTAGCATTGCTCTTTTGCGTCGCTGGAGAGTCACATCTGACATTAAAAAAATGCAAATTTATTACAAATCTTTTATCATAATAAATAAACTCTTCGATTATTATTTTACTATTTTGAATAGTATGGTGTAGGTGATTTATTTATTTTTTAATAGAATTTGCTTTTACATGATATATTCATATATTATTTTTTCATAAAATATTTATATTAGAATTTATTATGCTTTATTAAAATTATAGAATACAAAAAAAGTACATCACAATTTTAATTGCAATTAAACTTTTATACAAAGACAATAGCATACAAATTATTTCTCATTATATGTGTTAAATTAACTACAGTTTAGCCGAAAAGGATGGTTAAAATCAATGGTTAAAATATTGATAGCAAAACTTGATCGACTCTGATATTGGCTACTCAATATTTAGTTTGCGTCTTGGACTAAACTATTTTCTCCTGAATAAAATTCACTTATACCATAAATTGCTATTATTTATGAGGTATCCAAAATATAGTTATTCATTGGAATTTTTTAACAAAATAAGTCAAAATATTTTTTCACAAACATTTATTTTAAAAATATATAGCGACGACAAATAGTAAAGCAATATTACATTAAAATATATACATAAAATATATATCAATAATAAATAAAAATATAAAAATAGTTTGTTTTTTATTTATTTATTAAAATTATTATTTAACTAAAAATATTAAAAATAATAAACAAAATCACCTTGTCAAATAGATGACAGAGATTATTGTAATTATATTATAACAATTTTCTTTTTGTGGGTAACATTTTATTATTTTTTATCTTCTGAGCTTCAATAATAGTAGTGGGTTCTCGAATTGGAAGTTTTCGCGTATGTCGAGGATCTACTAGTTCTGGCAACAAACAATCCTTGTAGAAATTAACTAGTTTAGCTTCCATTTTATTTCTCCAAAAGTCGTCTTTTTTTCTTATATATTTTATTTTCATAGAATGTTCGTTGCCCGTCCATACAGCAAAAATACAACCTTTTCTGTTAGAGACATGTAATTGTCCCTGTATTTGGTAAAACCAGTAATGTTTATCATTGACGTAACAGATATTTTTATCAGTGTCATAATTCCAAAATTTAATTTTGTTTGCTCGAATTGCGTCATAGGGATCCATGCCATATGCAGAGTAGGGACATTTAATTTCCACTATAAGATGTGTTCCTACGAGCCCGTCTGGAGTTGCACCTATAAAATATATAAAAAGTTACTAAATTATAATGAAGTGCAATAATGTTATTTACCTAAAAATGGATACTTGTCATCAATAAAAAGTCCATTTGGTTTTATCTGAATACCTTCTTGTTTTTCTAACTTGTTGATTGCAGTTTTTTCAAATTTTTTGCCATGATTAATTGATGCAATATTTAAACTTGCTGCTTTATACAAAAGCTTAATTACCAGTTTCGAACAACTAGTACTGGGTCGTCTTGTACAAACTGAAAAAAAATTTGAAGCGGTGAGCAGTTTTCTTCTTTCTTCTAACCAGAATCCACAATCTGATTGAAATATCGTACTACGTTCCAATTCCATTTTTTCTTGAGGTGTTCTTTCTAAATTTTTTAAAAATCTTTTTTTTTCTGCTTCTAATATATCAGTTTCTAAATCTGTTTTTAAACATGGCTCTTCATAAAAGTCATCTGGTCCAGAATATGATTTAGTCTTGGAACTAGGTTTACTTTTTCGCTGATATTTTAAAGTCTCTCGACGGTTTTTAATATAAGAGATTTTTAAATTTCTTCTGGTTTCGTGGAGTTTTAATAGTTTCTTAGGACTGGTTCCATGCAGTGTTTTATGCAACTCATAGTGAGGTCGTTTTGAGTTGAATGACGCAACAGCTCCATGACATCTTGCTTGGTAGGATTTTCTTTGAGTAAAGTTTATTCTTTTTCCTCCAATAAACTTATTTATAATTGAATTAAACTGCTCAACTTTATTGCTGTTGACATGCTTTATTAAGCTTCTGCTATGGTTTGATATATATGAAACTATATCAGAAAGCCTGCAAAACAGTTCGGGGCACTTCTTGAACTCTGACATATAATTGATGTCCGTGCTGTCCTTCTTACAAAAATATTGGTCACAATATTTGTGCTCTCCAAAAACATGATACAGACTATTGTCAATGTCTTTTTTCAACAATAAAGGAGCACCAAGAATATCGATATTTTTAAAGCGGTGAGCAATTGCACTTGTTATAGCTGTTCTTAATCTTATAACATTTCTAGATATAATTTTTCTATGTTTAATCGGAAATCTAGTGTTGGTCGTAATAGTTTTTAATTTGTTGCAGTAGTTTCTTAGAAGATGATTGCGACATTCTATTTTTTCTACTGTTAGCGATTTATAAGGTCTTGTCTCCAATATTCTTCGGTATGTGCTGCTGTCACCATCGGCAATCATGGTTGCATATCTTATACCATACATGTTTTCACTTTGCGCGAAGCCTTCAGCAAGACTTTCGGCTTCTATTCCTGTAGAGCTACCAGTATAATTTTTGTAACAGGTATGGGTCGGTGGTTCAGAATTATGGCTGCATATTGAACAATATTTATTTTTGACGGCTGAAAACAATACTTTTCCAAATGTATTTCCCACAATTGCAGCTGCTCCCGATAAAGCACTATAATTTGACCTATATGATCTTTTAGACCAGCATCCATCTGCGATTACTGTAATTAATGGAACTCCATCTTTGTCAACATTGCCTTGGGAAATCGCATTTGCAGCTTCTTCTTTTGCAGCTATCTTCATTAACTTTTGTGCTGTTTTTTCCCACCCTTTATTTATCGTATTTTCGCACTTTGAATACAACTTTGAAGACATATAAGGTATATTCAAAGTTGAAAATAACTCTTCACTATTATAGAACCCACTTCCCGTACTTGTTATACCCGCAACAGCATCTAAATTAATATCTTCTTTTGAAGTTTTTATATAGAAATTACTCTCGCACATATTACAGTGTAGCAAAAACTTTGAATTTAGGCCTGCTTTTACCTCATTATAAATAATTAAATTATTAATAGAGCATCCAAAATGGGGTGCATGAGTGTTTAAATCTTGCAGTTGTTCGAAGAAATATGAAACATCAATAATTCTTCTATTTTCAGTTTTCATCGGTGTGTAGTTAGGTTTGCGACGCTTTTGATGAACAGATTCATGGGTAACCTAAAAATGAAATATATTGTATAATAAAATAAATAGATAAAAATTTAGTAAATATTCAATTATTCCAGGGGAAACGGCAATAGGACACGGGCAAGTACTTATACAAGGTGTCCCGAAAAGACACCACACAAATGATAATCATATTCGTAGACATACATAGACAAATACGACGTCATTGTAGTACTGAGGAAGGGATACGTAAAATCCCGAAACGTTTGCTAAAAAATAAAATGAGTGTTTATTAAAATAAACATAAGTACTTGCTCGTGACCTATTGCCGTTTCCTCTGGAATAATTGAATATTTACTACACTATTGAAGGACGTAATATCCGACTACTAATAAGATAAAGATTTAGTTCATAATATAAAACGTTTTTGGCAAATATTTAGTTATTCATTTAAAAATTGTAATTATTTTTTTGGCAGTTCAAGTGACTTACCTCAGTTACTTTATCTTCTTGCAAAATTGTCGCCGGTTGAGGAGGGTGATAAATTCCGGAGTTCGTGCTAGGTAAATTTATATCACATTGATCATCTACATGTGCGTTTAATATATCACCACTTGATTTAATTCCAGTACTACATTGTTCAGTAGTGTCAGGATTTTCAGAAATAAAAACTCGATCTAAAAACAAGAATTATTAATTTATATTTTCAAAATGATAGAAATAAAAACAACTTACCAAGACATTCTTCTAATAACAAACTGACAAACTTTTTTGTTTTTTGCAAATACAAAAATTTTGTATGAGTTCCTAACTTTTTTTTACTTGACAACCTCTTTTTACTTTTATTTGCCTTTGCCATTGTTTAATTACAAATATTTTAAGATAAATTTTACACAAAAAACACAACTTACAATACACATAAACGATCCGAGTTATTAAAAATCGTGGCCTTTTCAAAACAAATTGTAGACTTGCCTTAGCAAAGTAGTTTTACAAACTGATGGTCGCGATCTGCGATCACGAAGAATTATATTTTTGGTTCTCGTTACTTAATTAGGTTTTTGAATTTTACCAGCTTATTTTTAAGCTGCATGTTATTATATTTTATTATTATTGGGTAATGCGATATTTATTATCTTAAGCTTTCTGGGAATATCCCATAATCTTGTTAAAGCTGTTTGTGGAATTTTATATATTATTATTTGCTACCCTCATTAACATCTTATTGGTTATTGAAATAAATTATAAGATGCATACATAAGGTAAGCGTTATAAGGTTTGAAGCAATAAACGCTATTGTCTTACTTCAGTTTGCGCCGGAAATATCAGCAATTGTCAATGCTTCCATATACGTGACCATGGCCCTAACGAGGGAACAGAAAATTTAGAATTATTTTTAGCTGAAATTTCTAAGTTGCCATCTCATTATAATATATTAATTGAGAATAAATTGTGAAGTTATTTGTTTCTCCTGTAAAATTCATCTAAATTCACCAACGATATGTGGCGACTGTCGAGACTTGTTTTTATAATATAATATACAACGCGGAGCGAGAACCGTACCTCAATCTGCAAATGTATAGAATGCGCTAGCTGTATCCTTTCGTCTTCGTCTACTGGAGTAGAATACGGTAGAATAGTGGGACTGATCGAAACGGATAGCTCAATTTATTTGATTTAATTTTTGTTAAATCTATACAATCTTGCGAACCGTTTTATACTTTTTATGAAATAATTTTTCAATATTTTTTTTACCATTATATTCAGAAAGAAACAAGCTACTTTACGGCGGTTTAATTTTGTCAAATATATAATTGCAAGTGGTCATAAAATGCAATTAAAATATTGACAGAAAATACGATTTTTACGATATTTGCATATTATTATTCGTCTTAATAATTGCTTTAGAAAAAATATCAAACCGCCGTTTAGTAGCCCTATCATTATAGCACAGTATAAAAAAAATTAAAACAATCTATCAAAAAATAAGGGCGCTATAAGTCCGCAAGTTTGCCCATTTTTGCTTAAATTTTCTGAGCCCGCGTGCGGTCGGTATCCTCTTAACCAAGACTGAGCTTGTGTGCGTTTAAAATCTCTTAAATAATAAACATAAGGGAGGTGGGGGTTTATTGTACATTATCCTTTAAAATCCAAGAGTTAGTTGACGAGTCAAACCCCAACCATTTAACAAATACTTTATTTCCTTTTCTTCTAATTACTTTATCAACTAAATAAATATCTGGATATTTTACTTTCTGAAGTTCGTATTCATAAAAACCACTCTTAATCTCTTGTTTATTTTGATCCGTTAATAAGTATGTTGATGGATACGTTGCTTGAATTTTATTTATAGTAAATATTTCATTTGACCAGTTTGGGGTATATCCCTTATCAAAATCACTTCTATATTTACTTATACGTACTTTGTCACCAACACGAAATTTCTTAGCTTTAGGGTCAACCAATTTTAAATGATTGTATAAATTTTCTAAGATATCTTTTTCTATTTTATTATTAACATCAGCGGGTTTCATACCAATAGTGCTGTGTTTAGTATTATTGTATTTGTTAACAATATCTGTTAAAATATGCAACCATTTATAATTTCTTTGTAAACTAAACCGTTTCCACATGTTGTTTTTAGGGTGCGATTAACTACTACGGACGCCTTTTGAATTGAATACGTGCTATAGTGATTTATGTTGTATTTTTTCATTAACGTTTGAAAGTCTTTATTGTAAAATTCCGAACCCATATCTGTTTGAACATTTTTTACAACATTTTTTTTAATTAAAAATACCTTTTCCATGGCAGCTGAAACGTCTTTTCCAGTCTTCCTTTTTACTGGAATTGCCCAAACAAATTTTGAAAATACGTTAATAACTACTAAAATAAATCCTTTATTAAATGTTGCATAAGTAATCATTTCCACTAAATCTGCTTGAATTAAATCTTTAAGTCCTTTTACAATAACATGTCTTTGCTTGAAATTCTTCCGAGCTTGCTTAAGAATTTCTTCAACAAATTCTTGTTTAACATTGGTTATCTTATTTTTAACCATCTTTTTCAACAACTGGAGTTTCTTCTTCTTCCACGGGACATTTAAGAATTAATTCAGCATATAAATAAAACACATTCTCACCAACAACATGTACTAGAAATTCTATTTTGTCAACCCGATTTAAAGTTACGTTAGGAAGAGCATTCATATAAAATGGTGAACCATTTATTCTTATTTGAGAATTATTACTAATGATAGCCTTTACAATTGCAGCCGACTCGTATGGGAAGGTGTAATTTGGTAAAGTATTATATAAAAAATAATTATTATCACTATTTGCAGAGTTACTAAAAAAATTTAGTTTAATATTGTAACTGTATTTTTTTGGTGTTGTTGGTGAAATTGATTGAACTATTATGTCAGCATCTATATGTTTTGAATAAAGTGTTCTTCCGAATTTATCGATTGTCATTGTTATTTCTCAAAAGTCAAACAGTTAATGAGAGTTTACATTAGTGCTACATCTATTTAATAATGTTTGCTTCTCGCAATTCTTCATTTATTGAAGTAATTTCATTGTTGTGTCCACTATGTCTAACAGCTTGGGATGAAATTAGCAATTGTAGACGATTAACTAACTCATTTGGATCATCCCAATAAATAAATTCTAATGGTTTATTGTTGTATTCAAATAGTGCAGATCCTTTGGTAACAGTTACATCTCCTCTACGAGTGAGTATTCCTTGGTGTTTTGTGAGTCTAATTGGAATTGATTTTCGCCTATCAATATGAGGTGCAATTATTTTGGTATATTTGTCTAATGTGCTTCCAGAAATATTGCCGCTTGACTTATATCCAACTCTGGCTGCATTTGTCTTATTAACAATATCTATATAATTAGCTCTATCAGCATCCTTGTATCCTATGGGTATCTTTTTAAATAATAACTCATACAACCTCGCCGTGCCTACATACATGCGCTCAAATATTTTTTTTCCATTTTCAATTTTAGTAATAACGACATTATTATCACTGAATGTGACAGTTAAATCACCAATGGCATAATTAAGTTTATTATCTTCTTCGTTTGCTAGAGCTCTTATACCATATCTGTGATCCATAGATTTTGTGGAGTCCGTTATCATATCATGAAGGTATGCTTTAGGTAATGTGGAATATTGTTCTAAATATTTATCCAAATCATTCTTCTTTGCAGTTGAGTTTCCATCATGTTCACCTTCATTATCATCATCATCAATATCTGTCTCATCAATTTCTGTCTCATCCACTAGTGAGTGCGTGCTAGATACAGAAGGGCTATGCGCATAAACTTGTTCAGGAATAATTGGATTAATGGTAGGATAGGTGGTGGGTCACTAAATTCTTCCATTTCAATAGGGGACGATCTTCTACCATATTTTTTTTTCTTTTCTGATGATTCATGTCCATTTTTCACACAAAAACTGAATTTTCCTTGATTTCTTGTGGTGATGTGATCTGATCACTGTTTTCGTATTTAAAATAGCCCATACCCTTTATCGGTTCAATGACTTTTTTCAAATATTGATATTTTGATTGATGTAATGTTTTGGAATAAATGTATACATTTTGAAATCTTAAACCATTCGGATGGAGCAGTAAACTAATTATAATATTTGTTTTTCCACACCCAGAACAACCAATGATTAACCCCCTTTTACAACCGCCACCAAGCAACTCACAATGTCGTTGGAACGTATTCTCCGAACAATCTACATCTTGATTGTTAATTGGTAAAGATTGATTTTGTTTTACGACTCTCATCGCACTCCTAAATCTCTAGTGATACTAACAACGTACTTATGATTTTATACAATATATAACTAAACTTGTTTATCGTGTACTCATTATACTATGTTAACTCATTCAAGAAACACCGAACGTGCAAGAAAGTTAAATGGACTTGGATTTATCAACAATTTAATTAATAAAACTCCACGTGAATTCCATATTCCTGGATATAATTATTGTGGTCCGGGGACAAAATTAGAAAAAAGGCTTAAGAGAGGTGATAGAAGCATAAATCCAATCCAATCATATTCAAAATATAACGATATTTCAAACAGACAGGAAGCGGATAGATTACTGGCCAGACAAGCAGCATTGAGATTTAAGGCACCCGACGCTAGTTTTGGTGAAAAGTTTGCTGCACTAGGTGTGTCTGGTATTATGGGTATAAAAACCAAATTAGGTATGAGTCTGAGACATCGAAAAGCTTCGAAAAGAAGAATTTTGAAATCAAAGTCTAATGTAATGTTGGCAAAAGTTGGTAAAAGTAGCAAACGTAAAGCAAAATATGTAAGAAAAATACCTTCAAGGATTATTCAAATACCTAAAAGTGGGGGTTTCTTAGGAGCTATAATTTCTGACGCAATCGGAATTGCAAAAGCTGTAATGGCAAAAAGAGCTTTAAAAAAACAACTAGATGAACAACAACGACATAACAAAGTGCAAGAGAATGTATTAAAATCTAAAGTAAATAGCAAAGAGGGTTATAAAATAGGTGATGGTTTATATGTTAAACCAGTCAAAGGAGGTCACGGTCTTTACATTTATCCATATAAAAAAAAAACTAATAGAAAAGCTGCCACAAAGAGCATTAACTAACATTGATTTGAATAAATTTGCAAAAAACATTCCACATTTTAGAGGTGTATACATGCTAGATGAATTACCAACTGAAATGAATGCAAAAGAATGTGGTATTGTAAATTTAGAAAAAAAAAATTAAAGATGGTTCTCATTGGGTAGCTTATATTAGAGAAAATAATAATATTAAATATTTTGACAGCTTTGGTAATTTAAAACCACCTAAAGAGTTAGTAAAATATTTTTATAGGGATGGTAAAAAGAATATCGTATATAATCATGATGCTTTTCAAAAGTATAACACTTATAATTGCGGTCATTTATGCATAAAATTTTTATACAGGGAGTTTATAATTGAATGGGATTATGTAATCACATTAAATATGCCGCTTTTTTTTAACAGCTGTCAAAGTTGATCTGTCAAAACATATAGTATAGTGAACAATTTAAAAAAAACGGCATATTTAAAGTGATTACATAATCCCATTCATTTATAAACTCCCTGTATAAAAACACATAATGAAAAATCTATCATTCATGTGTTTGATGTCAAACAAGTATGTCTTATAACATAACTTTTACTGACAAAAGTTCAATCCTGCAAGCAGGTTTCAACCCTCCTTTGTATCTAAATCAAAATGAGAATTATGTGTTGGGGTTAACAAATTTCGAATCATTTTATTCAATTGCAAACATAGATGAGACCAATAACAAGTTTTATTTTGGTGACAATAAAGAAATTACAATTCCTGTAGGATCTTATGAAATTACCGATTTAAACAAATATTTACAAAAAAAACTTTAACCGTATAACGAAGATATCAAAATTTCAGGAAATAATAATACATTAAAAGTTCATATAAAATGTACAACATCTATTGATTTTACTAAAGATAATTCAATTGGATCGTTATTGGGTTTTAATAAAAGGAAATTACAATAATAGATCTACTGAATCTGAATTTTCAACAGATATTTTAAAGATTAATTCTCTGTGTGTAGATTGTAGCATAACAACCAGTTCTTATAGAAACGGAAGATTGGGTCACACGTTGTTTCAATTTTTTCTCACGGTACCGCCAGGATATAAAATAGTACAGTCCCCCGAGACAGTTATATATTTGCCAATTAATACATCAACTATTACTAACATAACACTTAAAATAGTGGATCAAGACGGAAATATAGTCAATATCAGAGGTGAGATCATTACAGTAGGACTTCATTTAAAAAAGATGTCATAATTATGGTAGTGCAATATCATAGTATGAGTAATTATGGCTACAAAAACTTACCATATAACTTGAAAACAACAATTAATTCAATCAGTAGACAATCTGCACGCAATAGATTAACATCAGAAAATATTATATTTTTGAAATCTCTAGGATTTAAATTATATTAAATAATGGATACTCTTAATGTTACCGATGGTGTCTTTGCCGACAACTCAATCACGAATTTCTTACACATCAACCATATGCATCAACAAGTTTCAACAACAATGATGAAATCAGAATTCCAATTCAACAACAAGATATGTACACATTGCCGAGTGAAAGCCAGATTTAGATAAAAGGCAAATTGCAAGGGGCAGATTTTAAAAAACCAAAAAAAAAACAAAGTTGACTAACAACGGTATTGCTTATCTATTTAGTGAACTTTGTTATGAATTAAATGGCGTTGTTATTGACTCCACCAGAAATGTTGGGTTTACATCAACAATGAAAGGTTACTTATCTTTCAATTCCAATCAAAAATTACAAAACGCGGGATGGTTTCCAAGATCTACTGATGATACTGATGTTATGGTAGATGTAAATGGAAATTTCAATGTTTGCATACCACTTAAAATGTTATTAGGTTTTGCTGAGGATTATAAGAAAATTTTATTAAACACCAAACAAGAACTGGTTTTAATACGTAGTAATACCGATATTGACACACTCATATCCACCGAAGATGAAGATGTAAAGCTTACAATTAATAAAATTAATTGGAAGGTACTTCACATATCTGTGGGATTGGTTGAACAACTTAGATTGACGCAACTATTAGGAAAAAATGTGGATCTACCTATAGCATTCAGATCTTGGGAATTACATGAAGATCCTGCATTGTCGGAGACAACGAGACATACATGGGCTGTAAAAACATCTACTCAATTAGAAACACCGAGATATATCATTTTTGGGTTACAAACAGATCGTATAAATCAGAAAAAAAAGATATGAGTAAATTTGATGATAATTAGCTTACAAATCTAAGAGTTCATTTAAATTTTGAAAGATATCCTTATGATAATTTAAATTTAAATTTTAAATCTAATCAGATTGCTACATTATATGAAATGTTTGCAAATTTTCGACAATCATATTATTATAAAGAAAGTGAACCTTTTTTTAACCGCAAAGATTTTAAGGGGATAACACCAATAGTACTAATTGATTGTAGTAATCAAATCGAAACATTGCAATCAAATGCTGTTGAAATTAGAATTAAATTTGAAACAAGTGTAGCTACAACAGCTAAAACTTCTGCTGTATGCCTCATTCTTCACGATCGGATGGTCACTTACAATCCGTTCACCTAAACGGTCAGACAGTTGTAAACTCACTTTTTAAAGAGTTTTCCAAATTAAAAATAAAATGTTAATTATTGATGTCCAAGGATTTAAAATTGGTTCCAACAAGTTTTCACCAAAAGAACTGGCGATTTTTGATGGCACTCGAATAGCTCACTATATATTTAAACCCCCGTTCCCATTTCAACACCTGGAGTTGGAATATAAGAAGCAAGCTAATTGGTTATTTAATAATCATCACTGCATTGATTGGAATCAAGGATTTACACCGCAACACCAATTTAAAAATATACTACAAGACATCAAAGATGACACAATTTATGTTAAAAGGAGAGAAAAAGTTACCTTTTTACAAAAATTTACAACAATCCATATTCTAGAATTTGAAGAACATCTAGCATTGACTCTAGTTGAATCAACATGTCTATACCTCAATGTCTATATCACTCCAAACATACCTACATGTGTGCTTTATCAACTGTATATAAATTGTGTAATAAAATATAAAACATTTTTTAAAATATATATTTTTTTTATTGGCACATCATTCATTTAGCATATTAGGTAAGGTCTAATCTCAGAAATAAATCTGTACAAGACGATCCAATAATGCAATTCCATTTAAAAATGCGAAACAAATATTCATTCCATATTCATATTTCCCATTTAGAGTTTTCATATCATCTACAAAAAATGGGTGAATAATTCTATTCTCAAACCAACCAACATCTTTAGATAAATCTTTTATAAATAATATAAGTTTTCTATAAATTTTTTGAATTGTCGCTATAATTTCCTTCATATTGGGTTAATTTAATTGATTTAATATATCATCTGGAAGATTTTTTAAATTGTTGACAAAATTCCTTTAATGGTATATGATGTTGAAAAGCCTTTTCGCACAAATCCACCCCATGTGTATATATGTTATCAATTTTTTTTTAAACCTACTTCTAAAATATCATTTTCGATATTTCCCCGCATTCGCACAAAATCTTCCAAAAGTTTTTTTAATATATGCATTACTCTGGCGATTGATGAAAATAAATCTACTGCTACAATTTCATTTTTTTGAAGAATCTTACATTTTATATGATATGGATAATAGTCTTCTATATCATAGATGAAATTATATAAAATATCCACTTGCAGTAACTGTTCACAAAATTGATCCAGTGAAATGTGTCCATCGATATATTGGTAGCAAATCTTCATTCCTTTACCATATTTCTTTTCTCTCATTTGATAGACTTCTTCACTTTCGAAACAATCCATTCGATTTTGGGCACGACAAGCATCCATGGAAAGAATATAAAATCGACTGGCCAATGTTTGATTAGCTGTATTTAAATCTGTTGGTATTGGTAAGTTCATCTTGGCGTATGCAGTCCACATGATTTAAACTATAGAAACATAGAAAATATTTCTCATTTATATCCACGTTCCCCACCACCACTATTAAATCGTTCAAGGTAAATTCTTTGTCTGTGTCCTTCATCCAAAATGGTAAAGATGACCTTATCGGTTTTTTCAATACGTTTTACAAATCTACTTCTATCTACTGCTTCAAGCATCCAAACCCCTTTTCTAGCTTGTTGATGTGCGAAGTTCCACACATGCATGTATTTTATAGAATTATTTTCTATTACAAAGTGTACACATTTCATTTTGGAATAAGGTAAATAAATAAGAAAACTCAATAACAATTTCAAATGCAACCTTAATTATTTTATTGAAATATAATAAAACATTATTTTATTAAAATGTAATAATTATAAATCATCAATAACATCAGAAATAATTTTATTTGTATTGATTGAAAGTCTGCGTTTATTGACATTCTTCTCAAGCAAGTCTGGGAGAATATAGAGAAGCTCTTTAATTCCAAATGCATTTTCATTCCCATTGAATGGTGATATTAGTGCTTCAGTGTTTTGTAAATAATCACCATTCATATTTGCTAAGTTCCAAATTAGATTGTTGTAAAACGTTGAAAACTGTTGCTTCTTGAGTTTTTCCAGAAGATCGTTAATCAATGGTAACAATGTCCATAAACAATAAATACTTTCACTTGCTAGGAAAATCTTGTGAGATGTAGAAACAATTTTTATGAGTTTCCGATTGTTGAATGTTTCAAAAGATAGTTTCAAATCATTCATCTTTATTGGATTCCACAAATATTTGTCAGTAGACGATAAATAATTTGTAATTAAACCTTGATTTTGTAGTAGCAATTTCCAACATTGTTCATCAAAATCTGTAGAATCATCTTTCATTGATGTAATTTGGACAGTAATTTCAAATTCTCTTTCAATGGAGTGACCAATGCTCACATATTTTGTTCGGCTTTTGTTCAGGAAGTATGTAGTAGAGTTGATCAGTATCATGTTGGTATCAGTTCTTAACTTGTTGCAGTATTGATGTTGTAGCTTGGTGGAACATTTTATATGTGGAACTGAATAGAGGGGAGGAGCTATTTACCGTATGAAATTACTAACCTTAAAGTTTTAAGTCACTTACACGAGGTCAACTGGTATCGTTAAATTTTAATAAAAAGCGTCAATGTATGGTAAATGTATGAGGAACCTGTTTGAATTAACACAAGGTTAACTAGTTTGTGAATGTGGATTTTTAAAGGAAGGATATGGTAAACTCAGTCTGACAAAAAGTCAACAACAAGTTTGTGAAAGTAATTTTTTTGTATTGAGTGACTATATAAAAGCGTGTAAAATTATTTTTTCGAACATTGTAAACTATTGGTTTGAAGTAATTACATCATATATAAAAATATATTAAATGTGTGATTGAAAATCAATTTTATATCAAATGTTAACGTCGGTTTCATCTACATCCACATCGGCATTGGCATCTACATCAGTACAAGTTGCATCCGCTCCACCCGGATCGACACCATCTATACCCCCTACTTCATCACCATCAAAAGTTCTGGATGGATATGTAGCTGTTGAAGTCGTTGAAGAAGATTTGTTTGCAAATCTATATGAAATACGTTGTTGATGATTTTAACGATCAGATTTTGAAAGATTTATGTAAGGAATTGGAAGGAGTTGTGAGTGAAGAGGCAACTCTTTCAATTAATGAAAGCAAAGAGGAGCTGACATTCATTAAAAACATATTAAATAACTTCGATGATGCTGATCCACAAGAAGAAGAACATGTTTATAAGAAATCCATTAAGTAGTATAAGATAGGGGCTTCTGGATATCCTTGAACTTTGATCTTATGCGTGTATGCATGTAATTGCATATTTTATTACATACTTAAAGTAAATATTTATTTTACATAATTCACACTTGCTTAATGTACATAATTATGCGTGTATTAATCAATATTTTTAATTCTTCACAATTGCATTTTTTATTAGGTACTATTACAATAAATTTAGTAATGAATGATGCAACCAAGGAATAAATATCTAAATATAGAATGTATTCATTCATAATACGCACATTTTTTGTTTGTTTTATGATAGAACTGTATATTTGTGTATTGCTTAAATATTTTGCAGAATCTCAAAAAAAAAATAGAACAATTAATTGTGTATTAATTTCAACATTTCTTTTTTTTTTGTAAAAAACAATATCTGTGCATTAGTCCGAGCTAATCGTTTTACAATGTCCATAAAAATGTTGTTAATATTCGCGATAATTTTGAAGTGTGTTTCATGTCATGTTTTAACTACATATATCTTTGCAAGAGTATTCTGCGCTGAGGAATCGGAAACATGTGTGTGAAAATGAGATCAAATATTATGAATACCAAATTGAGGAGAAGAAAGCATCCAAAATGTTTTATAATGATTTTTTAAAAAAATTGTATTCTCGATATTGCAAGTAAGTAGTTTATATTAAAACAAAATTACAGTTTTGTTACATCCGTTTATGTACAAATTAGGTAAAAATTGGCACTCGTATTTGAACCAAATGGAAATCTGGTTCAATGAAGGATGATTCCATTGAGTGCATCGAACCACTATCATCTACAACAACAACAACAACGACCGATTTACCAAGCGAGGAAACTCCCGAGATATCTGCGGATGGTGCATTTGTAAACTCGAATAATTCTATCATAATTATTTTAACTACGTTGCTTATAGTTAATATGATAGTAATTATTATATTGTTTTTTTTTAAATTATATTTATCTAAAATATCTAATATTTTTGTAAAGAAAATGTAACAAATTAATAAAATATTTCAAATGCAAAACTGATGTGTCATATAATAAAAATAGTGTGCAATAAATTACTTGTTACTCAAATGCAAAGTAAGCAATTATCAATGTACATAATTTACATTTTGGCAGTACACCTTACTTAAGTAACTAGAGTACTTGTTGAAGAAAAATCAAAAATAAATATCTATTTTGTTTCACTGGTGTTTTTTATAATTGAGATCTGCAAAACAAATAGTGGACTAGTGGAACTTAGTTATGAAGATTATAAAAAAATGGAAGATAGTGTGCAATCATGTCAGCAATATATAAATGTTGTGAAAACCGAATTAAATCAGTGGGAAAATATCAATAATTATATTCGAAGCAAAATGGGTTCTTGCATTTCAATGCTGTATGGTAAGTTTTATATAAAATTTGTGTAAATAATAAATTATTGTTTTAGATAATACATCTGCTATTTATAAATACATGGATATATATAAAAAGCAGCAGAAAAAGAACAGAAATTGTAACGATTTAATTGAGACAATGGATGTTATGGATAAAGTGGAATATGTTAAGGCATCAACCAAAATAATTAGCTTTGAGATTATTAAAATTGAACATGTATTATATATCATTTTTTTTTTTTATTTGTTATAATAATAGCACAATGTATATATATTATTTATACTTTAAAATCTCTCATATTTTTGTTATAATAATAATAATATTTATAATAATGTTACATTAAAATTAACAACAGTTTTTTTATTTATTTATTTATAAAAAAAAAATACATATTGAAAATATAATTGCATGTAGCAAGTCTAAAGAAATCATTGTAATTCCTCAACCATTTTTATGAATGATAATTTTTTTAAGGAATTTGGATTTAGTTTTCTAGGAATAATTCTTGATTTATATTTACTTTCTCTCGGGCTAGATGATGCTGAGCAAGTAGTGAGAGTGCGTGGTTCAATATGCAAACTCATAAGATGCCCTGAAACATCTGCTGGAAATAAAGCATACCGACAAACATCTAAGTCGAAATTTAATAATGTTCTTAAAATCCATGATTCCTTCAATTCATTGACTTTGGGTAGTTCTATATAAATTTCATTTATAATTCGAATCTCACTGATGTTTATATCCACATATTTTATCGAATAGTGATAAGTCGGACATGATCGGTGTCGTCTGGATATTGAGGACATCATAAGCGCATCTTCATGTCCAATGAAAACATCAACATCTCCATATTTTCAATGTATAGGGAAATAACGGCAATAATCGGACAACATTAATTAAAGTCATATAATTTTAACGAATTACAAACGTTTCGGGGACTAATCTGTCCCCTTCCTCAGTGCTAAAAATTTTAAAAAAGGTATAAAAAACATCTCAACAACATGTAAGATAGAACAAACATCAATAGTAAAATTAGATAAACAATATGTGTAAAGAGGACAATGAAATCAACTATATTAAATTAACATTAATTACACACTAAACTTATATTGAAAACAAACTAATTGACAGACAAACAACAAGGGGACATTATCACATTGACCAATGTATCAAACCACAGACTCATATGCTTACCAATTTGTAATAATTACAGGTGAAATTATTATAATTTATTCTATTTATCATGTCAACGAGTGTTACTCTTCCCGTTGTTGTACTGGAACTGATCTCGATCTCAATTGAATTGAAAACAGGTTTATAATATTAACGGAATATTCCACTCACAACGAGTGGAAATTGTTTTTCTATATTTTAAATTATTTTCTATTTATTTAATATAATAACTACAAATATGTTCTGTGTTTGTTCTATTACCCGGATATACTTTAAATATATTATAATTAATACAGCATAAATAATATTAATCTCACTACTGTTGAGTTATATCAGGAATATAATGATGACTGATTAATTCCATAAATTTTAAAAATTGGTCAAATGATAATGTCAACTCAGTGTAATAAAATAATTTACAATTAATCTAAGTATATACATTTTACTAGCTCATACATATATTTTACAACAGACTAAAATGTGTCATAATACAACACAACAAAGACCATTACATGTTAAAAAACAATAACTTATAACTACAAACATTTAACAAATTGAAAGATCTAAATCAGTGACTTGACCAGATTATGATATATAATATTCAAATTAATACTATCTAATTGAAAATTGCACATGTCGTTTACTTTGATGTGAATCATCTCGCTAATTAAACGCTTATTATAGTTACTTTCTATGTCTAGTATCTTGACATTATCAAAATTAAATTTATGTCCAACCTCCGTATGATGACTCGATAATCCTGTGTTAATATTAAGTGAAGCACAATCCCTTTTGTGTTGACTAATATTGTAATTAATTTTTGTTTAGTTTGTCCAATATATTTTATTGGGCAGTTAAAACAGGGAATGCTATACACCACACATTGTTTCTCCAACTTAGGAACTCTATCCTTGAGATTAGTAAATAGTTTACCTAACACATTTTCTGATTTAAATGTAATGTTTATATTTTCATCTAAAAGAATTTTCTTAAGTCTATGTGACAGGCCACGAATGTTCGGTATTGAAAACCAACCTTTCTTGATTGTGTTATGCTCATTATCTATTTCATATTTGGTATTATTAATGACAGAATTACTATTGCTATTATTATGTAGAATAGAATTGACTAAAGTGAAGGGATAGTTATTTAATTTTAACAAATGTTTAAGTTTATTAAAATTTTCTTTATGGAATCTCTCATCACACAATGTAAGTATTTTATTCTTATACATAGTAATAATGTTGATTTTTTGTGAAAGTGTATGATCTGACTTAAAATTCAAAGTTCTGTCACTACTACTAGGTTTTTTGTATAGATCTATATTAATTTTGTCATTGTCTATAATTAGCAAAATATTTTTAAAATTTTTAGCACTGAGGAAGGGGACAGATTAGTCCCCGAAACGTTTGTAATTCGTTAAAATTATATGACTTTAATTAATGTTGTCCGTTTATTGCCGTTATTTCCCTATACATTGAAAATATAAATTGAAGGACGTTGATCTATATAAATAATATCTCCATATTTGTTCGTAATTTGATTTAGATAGGCACATACTCCACCTGCTATAAAATAAGGTTTGTCTCTGCCACTCATTCTTGTTTTACAATAATCCAATATAAATTTAATCGTCCCTTTAGCTGTTGGATTGTCGTAATGTACAAAATTCTCGCTGATGTTGCATTGTTTCATTATATAATGCGTTAAACTTTGATCACTCATTTTTTTTCTTCTGCTTTAAAATTTCAGTATTGTATTTGAAGAATAAAATTATCAACTATCATGTAACAATGATCAATCACATTATATATACATCTTAACACCACTATGTAATCACATATTTGCATACTTTCTATAATGCAGTTTTATGCAGTTAATTTTCATTAGTGCACGTTTAATACATTAGTGAGTGAGTAAGCGAAGGACAAGCATTTATTCTCATCACAACAAAAAAAAAAAATGAATAGTAATAACATATCAACTTACTGTGAGAACAATGCAACGCCATTAATTGTTAAACTTTTTTGTGGACCCTTACTGGTAGTAAACGACTATGATTCGCCTTTTTATATTAGTGGAAATTGGAGCAAATATTTTGATGACTTAACATTACAACCTGTTAGAAATGTACCAAGGAATTTTAATCGTGTACAAGAGGCAAGTGAATACTTATCACTGGAATTTCTGTATTGGCTTCGATACAAATTGAAGTTTCCAATGCGATTTTGTAACAGAGGAATGATATGTACAAAATCATATGCCATAGGTTCATTTAAATTAAATGGCAAACCTAAGTATATGATTAGCTGCAATGACTGCTGGGAAGAAGTGTTTCAATTGGTAAAAAAGGATCATCGTGCATTATTTGTGAATGAGATTCACTACCACGGTCGACCCATATTGGGATGTGATCACTGCGGAGAAGAGTTAATATTTTCCGATGGGGATAATGCTGTTGAAAACTGTGAGGACACAGAAATTAACAGTGGACATTTTATGAACATTGTAGTATTGGAGATACTTTGTAATTTTATCATATTTATGTAAAAGGTGTTATAAATAAAATCATGAATCATATTTAAATTTAATTATTTATTTAAATATTTTTTTTTAAGATGGTGTAAAATTAAATTATTTACATATTAAAATAAAGATTAACTATTTATTTATTTACATTTCTAAAAAATTATACAAAAGTTTAACATTTGCTAAAGCACAATGGGCAAATGATAATTGGTGGAAGACACATTTTGGTTTTCCACAAAATTTTTGCAAAGATGGTTGCTCACTTGACGGATATTCAATTACATGACAAGAAACTATTTTTTTAAGATATTGTTTTACAACATCACATTTTTCTTGTCCTTTGACATAAACTGTCTTATAAGATTTGCAAACATTTTGTAATAAAGTTGGCAAATAATTTAATTCGATCCAGCCAGATTTCCAAGAAATACCATGATAATTTGTTTCTAACCATTTCACCTGTTTCTTTTCGGTGTCATGTAAATGTTTGAAATGAAAAGGTGGTTTGAAAATAAAATGACTATATTGACATCCATCATAAGAAGCCATTTCTTTAACAACAAATTGATTTTTTCCATTATTTTGCTTTACTTGGAATCCATGTAGGTCAATTATAATGAAATGTTTAATGTCGACCATTATTATGAATGCACTACAATTTATGTATGTTAAGACCAGATAACGGATAATAATCATAAAATACGTCATGTATTATTAAAGCATAAACGATTGTTTTTTCCGGAAAATTTGTATGTCCTTCTATTTCCAAACTAACATCAACCGACCCCGTCTTAGTCTCTTCAGTCTAATGACTACAATCTATTACTATTACGGGGCAATTCTTATTTATAAGATGTATAATCAAGGAGGGGACTGCTCCTTTTTCTTTCATAATAGGAATTCTGAAATGATGAGTATGCGTAATATGCCGTTGAATATAGAGCTTCTGAAAATTTCATTTTTTGATTGTTATAGGGAAAGCTCTCAGAATTCAAGTACAGCTTCACATTTCGCACATCCGCTGAATCAAATTCTGCAGAATTTGCTGCTGGCACATCTTTGCGATTTGTTTGGATTACAACGAGTACGTATCGAGGTTTTTCTAAATTATTTGTTGTACGTATAGCCCATTTCTCAGTAGGACTCGGTTTTAATGCTGGCAATTCATGCAGTTCCCATTGACGAAACGCTAATTTTAATGGTTTATCTATCTTTAAAGATTTCACAAGACTTAACTTGATTTCATCGTTTACATTTATATGAGGAACGTGCCATTCAACAGACCTGATAGAAAACACGCCATCCTTTCCAACAAAAGCATTGGCATCGATGTGCGCTCTGTTCAAAATTAATTCCTGTTTACAATTAATCATCACTTTTTGATGCATTTCTGCAAATCCAAGAAGGCTTTTCAGAGGTACTATTGCTTGAAACGTACCAGAAAACGAAGTATCCGTGATTTTTGTTATTTTTATCGGTGTATCTGATGAAAACCATCCTGACATTTCCATCACTCTTGAATCATCCACAGTGTAACTTGTTAATCCCTTTATTGTACTTGTTATACCAGGATTTCGAACTCTATCTATTGTAACATTAATCAGCTCAAATCTAATTTCATTGAACAGAAATGCAAATGCATTCTTTGCAATTTTACAGTTAACATCGGTGGTATCAAACTTTACATTTATGAGAATGTAACTGTCAGCAACTAATGTATAGATATCCTGAGCTTGAATAAGTATTCGAATTTTATCATTTAATCCGAATTTTGTCCCAGCATATGGTAAATATCGATGATATTCTTTCTTCGTGATAATATTTTTAAATTTTAAACTTTCAGAAATGTTTAAAATATCTGCTTCATTTGCTGATAACATGTCAAATCTTCTTTATTTTAAACCCCAATGATTTTAAAAAAAGTATATTGCTATCAGTTATTTTTTGCTTGGTCGATACAGACGAGGGTCTCTTCTGTTTAATAGTCTGTTTAGGAGTGTTGACTTCTAATGATAATAAAACTGTTTTATAGCTTGACCTGTCACGTTGGATGTAACAAAGTCCCATTCTTTAATGTGTAGCTTTACTACTGTAAGCGAATTATTAAAGTTCAGAATTTTACCTTCCTGATCAGTAATGCGAATGGAGATAAAATTAATTGTGTCAGTATTTATAGGTAAATATACAATATTTTGTGGTTTCTCACTTATATATTCACCATATTGGTATTTATCCATACAAAAATTATAAATTGTATGTTTTGGATGATCATTAAAAAACGATCCACTTACAATGTTACAATGCAGTTGGACAACTAATGGCAGCGTTAAAGTATTCTTTATTTTACCTTTAGAGATAATTATGTCTTTAACGTAGTAATATATTTGTTTTATGTTAAAAATATCATGCAACGATGTATTACTAGTAAAGTCTATTGCAAATATTTTAGACTTTATAATAAATTTAGCTTCATCTTCATCATATCTTATAGTTAATATATCATCAGGATCATCGATAGCATTGTCTCTTAGACTGTGAATCATTAATTTCCTTAGTACTTTTTCTATGGAAAAAACGTTATAATAACCATCTGGTATTGAGACAATCTTTAAATCGCCTGATTGTTTAAAACTAAGAGTTCTTCCAACTATGTTAAAGTGTCGATGATATGTTTCAAAACTCACTAGTCCAGCACAATACCGAACAGCTTTATCTAAATGAATAGGTTGATGAAATTGTGAAAGTAATAAATTATCACTTCCCGAAAGAGTTACTGTTAGCGACATTGTCCACACTTAAGAATATCAAACACAAATGTCCACAGTAGATTGTATTAAAATCTTGATATCTGTCGTTATTATATAGAATTTTACAATTCTTGAAATATCGGATAACTTCGGTTGGTGGGGGTATGTTCCCGAAACTATCAAACCATACAACAAAGTTATTTTTTTTTCTATATGCTGTCCAATGCGTCCCCTGCCCACTGCTTGTATCCAAATTAATAATTCCACTCTCGTTTCTATTTGGACCACATCGTGGTAGTTGATCTCGCATAAATATTCCTCTAAAGTGTTTAATATTTAATTTTGTCGCTAATTCTTGCAAAGTATTATCATCGAGAGTCCTATTTGGTTAGGTAATTAATAAATTTTCTTTTTTTTTATGACCATAGTTTTTGGACTTAGAGCCGGTGTCAAAAATAATCCCAATCCGGATTTTCCTCGTTTTTTAATTTCGGCTCCATTTTGTCGGCCTGACCCTAACGCTATTGTCTCCATCATTTTGTCATGTCTAATTGATTCATCTAGTTTTTCCCGAGCAGTTTTAGCTTTGTTTATTGCTTGGGCAATAGATGCACCTCCTGAAGCTATTGCTCCTAACGCTGACAATCCAGCAAATATTGGCACAAGAAATGATAAAAATCCTCCGGTTTTAGGAATAGGTATTACGCGTGGAATTCGTACCTTATTTTTACCGCCTGCTTTTTTTAAAGCACCTTTTGCTGCTCTCAGAGTTTCATCAATGTTGCCTAAACTGGTTGCATACGTAGCAGCTGCAGGTTTAACAATGCTTGAACGAAATGACACTTTTGGTCTTTTGCGGACACGTCTTGATACCATTATAGTTACGTGTGATTGCTTCCTCTAATATATCTATATATATACTGTTTCAAAATTATTAGCAGCACTAGAATATATAGCTCTAAAGAATGAGCAAACAAGAAGCATTTTCAGTTGAAAACTATGATGTTATAGTTGAGGAGGAAGATAATACACAAAATCGCAACGGAAACTTATTTCCCAATACCATCCGATCTCTTATTGTTGGTCCTAGTAATTGCGGCAAGACAAATGTTTTGCTATCATTATTGTTGCAGCCAAATGGTTTGAGATTTGAAAATATTTACATTTATTCAAAATCTCTTCACCAACCAAAGTACCAATTTCTCAAAGAAGTGATGCTGGGTCTAATGAAAGATGGAATGAGCTACAAAGAATTTACGGAAAATGATAAAATTATTCCGACATCTGAAGCAAAACCAAATACTGTAATGATATTCGATGATGTTGCTTGTTCACCTCAAAGTACAATACGAGAATATTTTTCAATGGGACGACATTGTTCGGTCGACTCCATTTACTTGTGTCAGACCTATACTAGAATTCCAAAGCAACTCGTTCGAGATAATGCAAATTTTCTCATCATATTTCAACTTGACGAATTAAATCTAAATCACGTTTACAGAGATCATATAAATAGCGATATGTCATGGTTAAAGTTTAAAGAGATCTGTAGTGCATGTTGGAAAGACAAATATGGGTTTTTAGTTATTGACAAGGAACGTGAATTAAATAAAGGTCGATATCGAAAACAATTTGATACATTTATTAAACATGTATAAACCAAGTTTTCTCGATCAGTTTATAAATAAAATACCTTTAGAACTCCATATTCCTGGTTATAAATACTGCGGTCCTGGTACCAAATTACAGAAAAGACTTCAACGCGGTGACGCAGGAATCAATCAATTAGATGATGCTTGTAGAGCACATGACATTGCTTATTCATCCAACGACCGGATTCAACGTAGATTTGCTGACGAACAGCTACAGAGAGTGGCCGAAGAAAGGCTCACTTCAAAAGATTCCAAATTTTATGAAAAATTATCCGCCTGGATTGTAACAAAAGCTATGAAATTGAAACGAAAGGTTGGTCAAGGTTCCAATGACGATAAAATGTTACGTGTAAAAAGACAGCTAATTAAAACTAGAAAAGATGTGCGGAAAAAGCTATTGCAAATGAAAGCAATCAGTATACAATCTGAAGATTTTTTCCGAGAAAGTTTGAAAAATATATTACCTATAACAAAAGTGGAGCCAATTAAACAAGAATACAAAAATGAAATAGGAGGATGACCCGTCTTTAATTCACAAACCCAAGACTGAAGAAATTGAAATTCCCCACAGATGGCCTGGAAGAAAAAGTCAAGCGGATGTTTTGTTAAATGAAGATGAAGATGTTTTTGAAGATATTACTGACTCCCAAAGCCCTCCACAACAAGAACATAGTAAAAGAAAACAATCGGAAGTTCCTGAAAACTTAGAGGATATGCAGATCGCTTTTCAAACTGACGAGGGAGAAGAATACCTTAATAAACTGTCTGAACAACCAAGAAAGTATTTGAAATTTTTGACAAGTGGTTCACAAGAAGTCGATTTGGTTTCCGGAGTTTATTTTAATACTTACACACAAAGCTGGAAATTAGGAATTAAACCTATTCATTTTAATGATAATAATATAATTATAGGAGATATTGAGTATTTAGAAACTGAGGGACTTTACAATTTAATTTTTAATAAATTTCCTTCCAATTATAATACCGAAGATCTCGCTACATATAAAGATATATTAAAGAAAACTAAAGCACATTACGAGAATCGCGGTTTGGGAAAGAAAATAATCACATCTAGCGATAAATATAAAAACACAATATCTATAATATTTCCTCCTAGAAAAAAATCTGCACTAGTTAATTCTAGAAGACTGCGAGTTAAAAGTACTGGAAATGGATTATTGTCTACAAATGGATTAATGAAACAACTAAAAAACAATGTACATATCGAGTATATTCCAATGATATCAATAAATGATTTAGTAAATCGTTTGCGACTGATAAATGCGAGCAAAGCCAGCGGAAATACGTCTGTTGATAATGAAATAGTATCTATTATTTCAACATTTAAAGAACATAATATCATCTATTAAATATTATCGAACAGTTTTAATTAAAACAGTTTTTTTTAACGAACTCCGTTATTAGAGTCATCTACTAATAAATAATGGAATTGTCTTTCAAAAGCTAATATTAAAACAAAATATTTGTTAATACTCAAGTCTTAACAATACAAATGTCGAAGGAAGTTGTTGTTCACGAGCTTCACAAACCAAAATTTATTCCAGATCATAAAGTAAATAAAGGTTATAAATATGTACTAGTTACGATTGATTGTTTTAGTAAATATCTATGGACTAGACCATTGAAATCAAAAACAGGTATTGAAGTTACCTCTGCAATAGAAACAATATTTAAACAAGGTCGACCAAAACACATTCAAATTGACCAAGGGCGTGAATTTTGGAATGTTCATTTTCAAAAATTATGTACGAAATATAATGTAAATATGTATTCCACCTACAGCACAGTTAAAGCTAGTATGGCTGAAAGAGTAATAAGAACTATTAAAGAAAAATTGTATAAACAGTTTAGTTTGCGAGGTCAAAATAAATGGATAGATCTGTTAGAAGATGTAACTCAAACTTATAATAATACACCACATTCTGCCATAGGAAGATTTAAGCCTACTGATGTGAACAAATCAAATGAAAATTTTATTCGAAAATCTTTTTTTACGCATTTAAAAATTGCAGGAAAACACAAATTTCATGTGAATGATTACGTGAGAATTAGTAAATTTAAAAGTGTTTTCAGTAAAGGATACACTCCTAATTGGACAACAGAACTCTTTAAAGTTGTAAAAGTTAAAATTACTAAACCAGTTACAAATCTTTTGGAGGATATGCAAGGAAATGCCATTATATGAGGCTTCTATGAAGAAGAACTTCAGAAAACAACTCAAAAGGATGTATTTTTAATAGAAAAGATATTACGAAAGAAAGGTAACAAAGTATATGTAAAATGGTTAGGATTGGTAGATAAATCATGGATAAATAAAAGTGATATTTTATAATATGTATTATTAAATTTATCAAATAAATATTTAATATTCTGACTTTTATTCATTTATTTGTTAGATACATGATGATAATAAAACATACGAATCCTAATACTAATTAAAAATATATTTATTAATAATATTGATATTAATAAAATAATGATAGTTATCTGAAAATTTGAATCGTCATATTCCGTTCTCCATTTATTTTGTTCATTTACAATTTTCCATTTATTCTGTCCAACCATTGCCATTCCATTTTGTTTGTAAATCATTACTCTTGTTTGATGATTTGAAACGGATTTTGAAATTCAAGTATTGATTGAATGGGTATACTGTACACGTAGTCTTCGATTTTCTTCTCACTTTATTGCTGCTATTGTTGTTGATTAAGGATGTAAAATTAAACTTAAATATGTGAATGGCATTATCATAATCTGATATTGTATTTTGCCATTCAATAGTTTCATTATTTGCCAAACATGTAAATATTTCTTCATTAATATATGTTTCGCTATTGTTTTTACTTAGAATCAGATTATTTGTAAAATAATACAATAGGTCAGCTTCATCTGCATAACTTGGCCGAGCAACAAATAATGTATGATTGACTAGGTTAAAAAGTAGAATTATTTCTACTGGGTTCATCATGGTCAGCGTATAGTTTAATAACTGTCAATGATGATAAATTTGCATGTCTTAAATGTATCTATGGTGGGAATAAACAGGAGGGAGATAAATAAGCTAACTATTTTTTTTAATTATTTTTATTAGTTACATTACAAGCATGACCATGGCCGCTGCACTAAAACCATACTTATTAGAAACATCGTATATTCCAAATGATGAATTTATTGTACGTATTGGTTTGAATGTTTATAGTGATTATGAGCCAGTGGTTGAGTTTGAAAAGTCCAATCAATCTATTTCATTGTATCAACATGAATGGAACAAATTTAGAGGAATGAGAAATTTGATGTTTGAATATATCTACGAATTGTTACCTGTAAATTTGCCTGAATTTAATTCCCTTAACGTGAATATTGGAGAAAACTTTATACTAAAGTTTTCAATGTACAACGGCCAGAGGAGTATTTTGTTAACAAGTGCCACGAAAAATATCAACTTTGTTATTGACAAGTATTCAATACAAGCTATATTGAAATTGGAAACAATCATTCAAACAAACTTGAATATTTTGAAAGACGTCGATTTTAAGAAGCATTACATTAAGTATTTACACAATTATATGCTTCATCAAAAGGATTTAGCTTTGATATTGAAACTAACTGAAGAAATTCCACCATCAATAGTACTTCGAGGTTTACTTGAACTTCAACATTATTACCCAGAAGAAATAAATAAGGATGTTAGACTTGTTTCTTTGTTTAACGTTAGTAAATTAAAAAAAATGTACACATTTATATTATTACATTAAAATTATCTTATATTAATAACATATTTATACATTGTATTAATTAAATATTTAATAAATACATAAAAAAAATAGTGAGGTTATGTTTTATTAAAAAAAATTATATATAAACCATAAATTATAACCATATAAATATAATAAAGTTGCAGATTTGAGAAAATTATTTTATTATTTCAATATCATCTAACTTCTCTGGGATTGCACAATTTCCCTAAGCCAAGGTAGTTACATTATCTGGTAAAATAAACCTCTTTGTGTCATCAAATGATATTGCAACTTTTGTAACATTTTGAATGTAGATAGTATGCAATATTGAACGAAAAACTGTTTGTTCTTTCATTACAGAATCACGTGTCATTAAAACGTTTAAGTAGTCTTGTTTCGATATCTCTTCTTTAACAACAGCTTTCTTGATACCTTTTGCTTTCTTTTTTTTAACATCATTTTCACTTATGTGACAATATAATTTCGATCGTAATCCTATAAACTCATAAAAAAAATTTCCTCCATATTCATCTTTCATTAATCCAGGAACAGATTTATTACACCTTATTATATTGAATTGATTATTTGATTCAAAGTTTGATGTATCAAAGAGATGTGAATTTTCAATAATTATTTTATAAATATTTTGTTCTTGAAATAAAAGTGTTAGACTATCTGTATCAACATAACATAATGTAAAACTTTGTTCAAAACTTGATACAAAAAAATCATAATAAAAATTATACAATAACCATTTTGATAGTTCAAGTACTGCAAATCCTATATAAATCGGTTTGTTGTAATATACTTACTTCCAATTTATTTAATTGGATCGCACATAAATTGTCATCAAATATAGCAACACTATGAAAATTTAGTTTAGCAATTAAAGACTTTGCACCAATTTTTTGTTCTAAATTTTCCCAGTGACAAATTAATTTAACTATAACACGTTTATCTACAGATTCCATTGTCTTACCAAATGCAGCGTTATTCATTAGTTTAAAAAAATCTTTATGAAATTCCGTATTTGATTGTTGTCTCATTTTTGTATTGCGTTCTATATAAGATTTTAGCCAGTAGCTCTGTTTAAAAGATAATATTCTGTGGATTTTTTTTTAAATTAAACCTTTTTCCAAACATTGTAATAAGTTTCGATAATGAATGACATAATTAAATTTATTACTAAGGTCTAAAATTAATTTTTTTGTTTTACAATTTTTTGTTGTCTTATTTTCGGAACAAAACGGTAATTTATCATGTACATTATGCAAATGTTTAGGATATTCTAAGTCAACCTCGAATATGTAACCTTGTTCACCTCTGACATTTAATTCACTTAATTTCATATTATTTATTTCTTCAATATTTAACCATTTAAAATCTTTTTCGGGCATTAGTTGTGACATAGCCCAGCCATAGAGATTATTAAAATCCCAATACACTAAGTAAGATATAGGTTTATTGGAGTCATAATTGGTTTTCATATAAGGATTATTTGCTACAGCATGTCTGTGGGAACACTGAGAAATACCTCCTCTTATAGATTTTCTAATAAAGTGCAACATATCGATGTCCACCAAAAGTTCAAGTTCAACATTAGTAAATTTCAATAACGCATCCCATGTCAATCTAGGTGTTGTAAAAAACTGTGCGGGATCTAAATCATAAGTTAATATACAAATTTCACGAAAATTCTCAAAGATATCAGCAAGTAAAATGACATCTGTCTTGAGGTAGAGGTCTGAATATTCACCTAAATTAGTGCAATTAAATTGATTCCAAATTAATTGAGCTCGCAAATAATCTTCTTTCGATAGTTCTTTTTTGTTTAAAATATCATAAAAATTTGTACGAGATGGCAAGTTAGTATCAAGCAATTTAGAATAATCATCTATATAACTGTAAGGAAACACACCTTTCTGTAATAACAAATTAAAATTTTTATTGTATGAAAATTGCTTTGCCATTTCATTAAACTCTTCTAGTCTTAAATTTTTAACTAGTTTTTTGAGACTATCGGGCATGAAACGGAACGTATCCAAAAACCTCAACTTAATTGTTTCCTTTTCGTTTGTAGTTCTGTTGATATTTACAATTTAAGTTTTTGATATAGAAATGTATTTTTCTTTAGTTAAGGGAATAACTTCAGTCAATTTATTGTCAAATGCTAACTCTTTTATAAACAAATGAACATCAAAATTTGAAAAATTATGAAAAAATATGAGAATAAATTTTGGAATTTTAAAATTTAAATTACAATTTATATGTGCCACTCTTCTATAAAGACCAGTCAAATGATCGTGATCTAAACATTTTTCTGAATCATTTATAATTTGGTTACATATATGACAAACAGTTTCGTTTTTACTTTCCTCTAGTTGAATTTCGTTTAGGGTCATCATTGGTATAGTTACTTTTAAGTATTTGTTATAAATATGTTTCACATCATTACATAATCTTTGCACAAACACCTGAGGGCAATCTAATCCACGATATGTAGAAAAAATTGATAAATTATCATCATAAGAACATTTAATATAATATGCAAAACTATATGGTACATGTTTGTGAGTATTGACTGTGTTTCTATTTGAAGTAGATTGTATGGGTACCAACATAGTTTCAAAATCAGAATATATTACAAATGAAACTTTCATCTTTTTTTCAAAATTTACAAATTTCAATATATTACCTGCCTTCAGTTCACCCAATTTATTTATCTTTATATCTGTCACTGGTAATTTAGTCTTTACATAATTGCAGTGATGTTCGTTATGTTTGATAAGTTTATTTTTAGAAGTGAATGGATATAAGCATCCATCACAGAAAAATTTTGCATTTTTAGATTTTGAAATTTGACTTCGAAGCAAACGCGACATATTTTTGATCAAACAATAATGCTGGTGACCTTGACTTTCTAGAATTAATAAATTTATATGTTTTTCACGTTTTAATTTAGTGAAATGTAATGGACCAATTATTTCGTATTTTTTATCTTCGGATAATCCATACACATTAATGCTTATATTGTTTTGTGATTCAAATTTCACAATATCCTTTATTGTCACGGGGAAAGTAATACCAGAAAAGTTTAAGAGTTCTAAATAATTTTGTGGATAACTACTGAGCAACGATACATTTCGATGAGCAGGATATAACGAAGCTATAATACTCCATGCAAAGCATGCTACATCATTGTAATTTTTAATATTTATACAGGCGCGTTTAGATTGAATTATTTTTGGTAAATCAATTAAACACGAAGAACCACCAATTGGTGAGTACTTATTAACATTTACTTCAAGATATGACAAAGCATTAAAAGCCCAACCCGATCCACATTCCGAAAATTCTTTACTCTTTTTTAAAATATTACTAATCATTTCTTTGAAAATATTTTCAAATAAATTGATGGATGTGATTATTTGAAATTTTGTATTAAACGATTTCATATTAGATACAATGGAGTCTTTTGAGTATTTTATAAATTCCGCGAAAAACTCTATATTAAATTTAATCTGTTTATGAGCATTTAATGCTTCCTTCACAAGAGTAGCAACTTTATCTTTCACATGAGTCATACCTGTAGAAATATCCATGGTTTGATCCAGTTCGATACTGTAGCTGCAAATGCGTCGTCTAAAGCAGGAATTTATATTTTGAACTCCTTCCATAATTGTCTCCAAGCAATTATTTTTATGCTGTGCAGACTTGATATGGGATCCAAAACTCTTTGCGTTTACCATTATTTGACAATTACTACAATATTTCTTCTTGAATGATTCTAAAACAATAAAAAAATATTTTATAAAAATAATTATATAGTATTTGTTTTATATTACCTCCTGTGTCATTCGAATCCATTAACCGTTTTGCGCTATTCATATCTGTCATCATTTTTTCTTCTTACTGACTGTTCCTTTGTTCAGCGTTATAAAGTTTCTCAATTAAAAAATCTGTTGCAAGTTATAATCTAGTATAATATATGGTTCTTAATTACTTAATGAAATTTTATTTTAACCAACATCCTTGTTTATAAAATATGTTAGTATATATATATATAAAATAAAAATATACAAAATTAAAAATAGTACTGTGTCATTCGAATCCATTAACCGTTTTGCGCTATTCATATCTGTCATCATTTTTTCTTCTTACTGACTGTTCCTTTGTTCAGCGTTATAAAGTTTCTTAATTAAAAAATCTGTTGCAAATTATAATCTAGTATAATATATGGTTCTTAATTACTTAATGAAATTTTATTTTAACCAACATCCTTGTATATAAAATATGTTAGTATATACAGGGAGTTTATAAATGAATGGGATTATGTAATCACTTTAAATGTGCCGCTTTTTTTAAATTGTTCACTAAACTATTTGTTTTGACAGATCAACTTTGACAGCTGTCAAGCAAACATATGAAAACATATGTAGTATAGTGGACGATTTTAAAGAGGCGGCATATTTAAAGTGATTACATAATCCCATTCATTTATAAACTCCCTGTATATATATATATATAAAATAAAAATATACAAAATTAAAAATAAAGTTAGTTATCATCCATAAATTTTAAGTTGTATTTAAATTTTCCATCTTCATATGGCTCTTTTTTTTGTAATAAAAAATGATTTTTGTTCTTTTTTATTGATTTCTTTCAAATATCCATCATTTAAATCATTAAATCTAGTTGGTAAAAACATGATCTTGCCATCATACGTTTTCAGAGCAATTTTTTTACCAAACTTTGTTTGAATGTAAGTAATTGTTTTGAACTCTATTTTTGTATGAATGGGTAATGTGTTGAATTTAATTATTTCAGCACTATTTCCATATTCATTTAATTTGTTCTGCGAGGAAAAAGAAAAAAACATATATTCTACATATTTCAATATTTATCGTTTATTCCATTATTATATAGCAAGGTCCATTTATTATTATTATTATTAAATAATCTGTTTTTTTTTTATTAAATAAATAAAATATGAATGTAAAACTTACCATTGTAATAAATTACACTTGTAATAATTGTCACTTGCACTGGTGTTCCCAAGCGGTCACCCATCCAAGTACTGACCGCGCCCGACGTTGCTTAACTTCGATGATCGGACGAGAACCAATTCCAATTCCAATTTAAAAGGTCTTTATTCAAATATAGATTATTTACAAAAATTTTACAATTCAAGTGTATATATGTGCATATTGTTTGTAATTCCTGTCTGGAATAGACTTATAATACTAAAACTAGTTTATATACAGGGTGACAATTAAAGTTAGTAACATTTTTGATTTTAGATTCATTCACGCATCCAGTCACTCATCCAGTCATGCAACATTTTCTCGTACTTATGAAAAAATAATTAATTGTAATAGCCCAGGGAAGGGATCAGGCCATTTAACGGTAAGTTTTTTTTTTTTTTTTTTTTTTTTTTCCTAATATTATTATTTACATATTTACATTTTAACTAAAAAATAAAGTATTCAGTATAAAGTGTGAAATGAGGGTGAGTGATTTATATATGAAGATGAGAAAAATAAACATAAGAGATATAAACAATGATTTTACAAGTATATACATATGATACAGATACATTTTATTTACAGATACATTTTATTTACAGATACATTTTATTTACAATGGTTGTTGGAATATTGGCAGACCCTGATAGATTAGTTTGTGTTTCAGTCGGAATGTGGAATTGTTGTTCCTAATTGCCGTTAGATTTTGTAGCAGGGGATTTTTGTCAAGTTTATTGTCATAAAAATTGTTTGACAATTTGTGGATGTACTCGTTTAGTAAGGGAACTCCAGAGTCTAAGTGCAGATCTCTTATCCTTTCATATCTGCCTTTATTGAGCGCCAGGCGTAGGCATTTATTTTGCAGGATTTGCAGGCGATTTAAGTTGGTGTTGCCTACGCCGCACCAGACAGGACACGCGTAAGTAAGCGATGGACGGATGATTGCTTTGTATAAATGAAGTTTCGTTGAAGACGATAGGTGACTGTTTTTGTTAATAAATGGGTAAATTTGACGTATGGCTTGATTGGTTTTATGAATTACATGTGTGAGATGATTGTGAAAGTTAAGTCTGCGGTCCAGTAAGACTCCCAGATACTTAACTGGTGATTTAATAGGAATGATTTGATGACTGACTGTTGTGGGTGTGAATGTTTTAATATTGGTGAATTTTCTAGTGAATATGATGCGTTCTGATTTTAATGGATTGACTCTGATTTTCCATTGCTTAAAATAGCGTCCAATTGTCTTAGGTGAATCTGGTTTTGTGCCTGTGCAGCGACTGCATAAAAGGATCTTGAGTACACTGCCGTGTCGTCCGCATACAGAGCTAAGTTAGTTTTTTCAAAGCTGGGAATGTCATTGATAAATATGTTAAACAATTTAGGGCCCAGAATTGATCACTGGGGTACCCCAGCTTTGATATGCTTTAGACACGACAGTGTCTTATCTACTTTGACCTGGAATTGTCTTTTGTTTAGGTAATTATGGATGATTTTAATTAGGTAGGAGGGATAGTTGTGCTGAATCATTTTATATGTTAGTCCGTCTGTCCAAACTCTGTCAAATGCTTTTTGAATGTCTAATAGAACCATGTCTGTTACTTTGTCTTTGTTGAAGTTAACTGTAATGTCATTTACTATTCTGGCAATTTGTTGAACAGTGCCATGTCCAGATCTGAAACCAAATTGCCATTTTGATGTCAGTCTGTTATCATTTTCAAAGTCGTCTAGTCTTTTTAAAATAATTTTTTCAGTCAATGTACTAAGTGACGTCAGTAGAGAAATAGGTCTGTATGATTCAGGCGAGGAAGGATTATTAGAGGGTTCTTTAATGGGGATGACGTGGCCTATTTTCCAGTATTTAGGAAAATAGCCCACTCTGATAATGGCATTTATGATGTAATGAATATGAACGATTGCTTTGCGGGAGACATGCTTAATGACGATGTTTTGGACATTGTCATGTCCCGCCGCTTTAAATGGTGGTAATTTTGCAATGATGTCTCTGACCTCTTTTGGGGTAGTCAGATATTGTCCAATACTAGCGTCATTACTGTGATTCAAAATGAAACTGTCCACGTCAGCTGTAATATTATTTTGTTTGTCAGTCTCGTTATCTTCTAAGTCGTGTATCTGTTCTAAACAGTCCCCAATCATGTCTACCTTTTTCTCATTTGTGGTGGCGGTTGTTATGCCGTCAGCACTCGTGAGGGTTGGTATAGTCACCGTCTTCTTTTTAAGTCTGTTCACAAACGTTCATATACTATTGTCTTTGTGGGACAGGTTTGCAATTTTCCTGTTACACGTTATGTCCCTATATTCTTTAATGTCTCTATTTATTTGTTGCGTCAGTTCTGTCATATTATGTTTTTGTGCAATGTCGCCAGTTCGTTGCCACAGTTTACGTGTTCCATTTCTGACACGTATTCTGTCCAGAATGTACTGTGGCAAGTCGTCTTTTAACATGTCTGTCTTTTTTGATTTGATTGTCTTGCTGATGGCTCGTTGGATTGTCTTTGTGAGAGATTCAACTTCTCTGTCGATATCATCTGCACAATTTATCTGTCTATTAATAACAATATTTCTGTCTATGAACTGTCTAAAACGTGTCCAGTCGGCAGTTTTGTAGTCCAGTCTATATTTAATCTGTCTCGATCTATTTACTGAATTAAGTAGGTCAAATGATGTTAAAACGTGGTCTGAGCTAAGCTCGTCAATAGTTTTAATGTTAGTTGTGTCTGTCACATTTTTATTTAAAGTAATGTCAATTGTTGTGGGTGTCATGCCATTTGATGGATAATGAGTATGATTAGGAGGGTAAAGGATACTAAAATTGTGAGCTAGGGAAAGGTTATAAAGTCGGGTACCATTGGGGTTGTTGCGATGACAATTCCAGGTCTCATGTCTGGCATTAAAGTCGCCAGTAATTAAAACCCGGTTACCTAAATCTAACATGTCGAGTACATCCAAGTCCTGAAACATGTATGTGGGGCTATTATACACACCTATCAGGGTTATACCATCCTCCAACCTCAGCGCAACATGTTCAATTTGAGTGTTGCACTGAATGCGGGTGAAATTAATTTCATTTCTAACCAGAACGGCGACCCCCCGGCTTGAATTGTTCGGTCCATTCGTTCCCATTTATAACTGCGAATATTGAATTTACAAGTTGCGTCTAATTTTGTTTCGCAAATTATAAGAATGTCGACCGCCGTTCTGTTTAAAAATTCAATTAACTCACCCACTTTTCCTTTTACACTGTTGGCGTTCCATTCAAAAATACTGAGTTTATTATTTATTTTACAATTCATATTATCTCACTGATGAACTGTATCATGGTTTGGAACCTCTCAGCGTCTGTTCTACAGTGAGACAATTTATTATTCATTAATTTTAATAAACTCAGCATTTTCGGAACGTCAACAAGTGTATTTAGTTTATTAATTTCGTCCATGACTTCGAAGAACGTTCCCTCTTGTTCCGCCACTGGAGTGTTGTGTGAGGTAGTCGGGCGCGTGGCAGCGACAGCGGCAGCGGTAGTCTGGCGCGTGGCAGCATTCCTGTTTCTATTCCACGCGTTCTCCGTCGGCGCGGGAGCCGGCTCGTAGTAGCGCGCCGGGGCCTGGGCCGCATATTGGATGGGTCCGCGCCTCGCTGCGCGTCGGTCTCGTTCGTTGTGCATTATAATAAATATATAATAATATAATATAATAATATCTTTATTTCACTTTAGCCACACTACATGGATATGAAACGTCATACATTTGAATATAAAAATTAAAAACTATATAATAATACACATTAAAATTTAAATCTATATAGAAATACACATTAAAAATTAAAAACCTAAATCAAAATAGACAAGAAACATAGTAAAAACAACATATAAATCCTGAACATATTTATTTATCACAGAAAAAAATCATCAATAGAATAGTAACATTTGTCACTTAAAAATGAATGCAATTCCTTTTTAAACTTTTTATAGTTATTAATATTTTTTAAATTTATAGGCAAATTATTATATAAAGCAACGCCGGAGTACTCAGGGGATTTCTTGTAATGTGTTGAATGGGGTATTGCAGTTCTAAGATGATCACAATGTCTTGTATTATACGAATGATTTGCGCTATTAGTTTTATAAGTATTGATGTTTTTTTTTCACATGTGTTATGGCTTTAAAAATATAAATGGAAGGCGTTGTTAAAATTTTATGAGTCTTAAAAATATCTCTGCATGTGTTGGGGATTTTAATGTTAAAAATTAATCGTATTAAACTTTTTTGTTGAATAAATATTCTATTATTATCTGTCGCTCTACCCCATACAACAATATTAAAAGCTATATGCGAATACGCCAAGGCATAATAAATAGTTAATAAAGTATCAGAATTTAATGACTTTTTTAATTGTAAAATTGCAAAGAACGCTTTATTCAATTTTTGACAAACATAGTCAATGTTCCATGATAATTTTTCATTAATAATGACACCTAAAAATTTTGTTGATACAGATAATAAATAATGCTTGCTATCAAATACAATTTTAAAATTATTAGACAACTGTCTTCGTTGATGAAAATGCATATTAATAGTTTTATCAGCATTAATAATTAATTTATTATTATGACACCATAGATGAAACTCATTTAAAACTTTGTTAATTTTACGTGCAAGTTCAAATTCATTTAAAGCTGATATTGCAATTGTAGTGTCATCAGCAAACATAACTACAGTTGCATCTTGAATAGCCATAGGCAAGTCGTTTATAAATAGCAAGAACAAAAGAGGCCCTAGTACGGAACCCTGAGGCACACCGTATTTAATGTATATTCTAATGATTGGATATCTTTTATTTTAACCGATACTTTGCGGTCTTTTAAGTAAGATTCAATCCATTTAGAGGCTATTCCTCTAATCCCCATAGCATGTAGTTTATTGATTATAAATTTCGGGCAAACTGTGTCAAACGCTTTTGACAAGTCAAAAAAAAAGAGCTACCACATATTTTCCATCGTTATTTTCATTATGTATGAATTGTAATAAGTTAAAAGTGGCAGTTTCAACGGAGTAATTAATTCTAAAGCCATGTTGGTTAGTTGTTATTATATTAAATTTGTTAAGAAATTTTATTATATACTAGCTTCTCCAGTAGCTTAGAAAACGAACTGAGGATTGATATGGGTCTATAATTTTCAATATTTAAAGGGTCATTTTTTTTTTTTAAAACACCTAGTGATAAAGATAAATTAAAGATTTTAATAAGTATTTCAGCTATGGCTGGTATAATAGACTTTAGGGTTATTGAAGATATGCCATCAATACTACATGACGTTTTGTTACTTAAACTTGCTACTGTTTCAAATAACTCATGTAAGTCAATAGGTTCCAAAAAGAAAGAATTTGCATTAAAAGAAGGTAGTGTACAACTGTTAGACATATTGAGCCCAAAATGTGCGGTACTTAAATTTGTTGCAATGTTTGAAAAATAGAGAGCAAATTCATTAGCTATAACATCTTCATCTTTAACCGTAACTGAACTAATATTTAATTGAATATTAATTCTAGGTTTTACACGATCAAGACTTTTATTAACAAGTTCCCAGGTAGTTTTAGATTTATTTGAACTAGAATCTATTTTACTACCCATAAAGCTTTTCTTAGCTAGATCAATATTAAATTTAAGTTGTCTTTTTTTAGTTTTATAGAATATTTCAGTATTTATATCATTAGTATTTTTTACAAGCCAGAACAATTGTTTTAACTGAGTACATTCATTTTTAAGAGCAGGAGTAATCCACTTCTTAGTATTATTAACGTTTGTTTTACAAACTAACGGACAAGCACATTGAAAACAATTCTTAACACGATTTAAAAAACTACTAAATATTGAGTTTAAGTCTGAGTTTAAGTTAACAGTTACATTCCAATCAGTAGTTAACAACATTTCTTTAAAACTTTCAACACATTTATTTGTGATTTTTCTGTAAGTAATTATTTCTTTTTCTTTAGGTATTGAAACTATTCTATAAACTGATATAATTTGCATTAGATGATCTGCTATGCTACCATCAATATTTACAGTATTATATGTTTCACACGGTAAATTTGTTATAGCATAGTCAATAGCTGTTTCTGACTTAATACCGTTTATATTTGTAAAGATGCGAGTGGGTTCTTTTAGTCTTATCATTAATTCATATGAATCAAATATATCTAATAAAATATTACGCTTTTCTGTATTAACTAAAAGGTCAACATTAAGATCACCACATAAGATACAATAGTCACATTCTATATAAATTTTGTTCAACGCCTCACATAATAAATCTACAAATGTTTTAAAATTGCCCTCTGGCGGTCCATAAATGGACAATACACATATATTCTCATTATTTTTTGAAAAGGATATTCCACATAGTTCAATGTTCATTTCACTATTGAAAGCATCTAGCTGAACTTTTTTCACTGTTGTAGGAAAATATGTAGATACAAAAATTGCGGATCCTCCATGTATATGTTGCAATCTTATAAAACTAGTTGCCAAATAAAAGTCCGGAATCACTATATCACAAAAATTTATTTGAGTAAGCCAATGTTCAGTAACACATAAAATATTTATATGTTCATTTGCACACAAACACTCCACTCTATTTATTTTATTTATTAAACTTTGGACATTGACGTGGCAAATTACTATTTTAGTCAGTTCAGTAAGCTGAGCTGTACTGTGCTGCACTTTAAGTTCGTTGACAAGTCTAAAAAATCATCATCGGAATTATATCTGTCTTGTACACTTTTACTACAATCTTTGGAATTAATAGAATTATTGGTGATCATTATTTCATTAAGGACTTTTGATTGCCTTGATATGTATTTAGTTATATGATGTATAACAGCTCTTTTTTCAGCGCTACCAAAGTATATATCTTCATTTTTAAAGTTATTGTAGATAATATGGTTAGTATCTACAAAATAACATTGCGTTTTAAGACAGATATCGTATAGTTTTTTATTTAACTTATGTATAAACTCATTCGTTTCGGGAGGCTTTGTATTACTAGTATAGTACGGGTTTGAAAAGATTATTACATTGGTGTTAATGATGAGTTGAGACATTACTTTTAGTAACACATTATCAGTCAACAAACTTTTATTGTTAATTTCATATTTCCCTCCAAAAATCAGTACGTAGTCATTTCTTGTGAAATTTTTAGTATAGTTAACAGCGTTTTCAATAATTTTGTTCAGCGATGCTCCAGGCTTTAATATGGTTTGAATATTATATTTTTTAGTAGGCAGATAGTCTCTACAAATGTTTCCACAGTTTTCACCATACTTATCAGCAAATATTAATACTTTACATATCGGAGTATCTATTAAAAGTTTCGAATTTGGTAACTTATTTATGTAGTTTTCATCTTTTTCATTGACTTCTTTATTATTTTCAATAGTTATAGCATTTAAAACCATTTTTGTAATATTTTCCGTTATATTAATATCTTCTACAACTCTTGAGCAATGTTCAGTTTGAGCCGTTTTGTCTATACCCTTATTTCTAAAGCCATCTGAGTTGATGGCTTTAGTAATTATTTGTTCAGTTTGCGAAGCTACATGAATTACATGCCTACTTTGGATATTTTTAATCGTATCAGAAAGTGTTTCTATTATTTTAGTTTTACCAATTAGTTCATTTTCTAAATCTTTACACAATGCCTCATACTTTTCTTGTAGATTATAATTGACATTATCTTTATCCGCTAATTTATTTCTTAAGTCCAAAACTATGTCATTATATTCGTTACTACTACAGTTATTACTTGAAATGATACTTATATTACTAACATTAAGTGTATTAGTTTTTTTAATTGGTTCATTTTTAACATCTGTTTTATTTAGTGTTTTAGCAAGTCGTTGACTTGATCTTGTTGTAGTGTCGTTCTTCTTAGTCATTGAACACTTTACTAACTTAACCGACATTATTAATATTAAATATTACAAACTATTTCTTAAATTACTTACAAAAATACTAATGATTTACATGTCAATAATAAATAACTATTTTATTTATTATAAATGATAAAATTATTTAAATATATCTAAAACAAATAAACATATAATCAACAAGGACATACTCTTCACACCATAGGGCCTGTTATGGTGGCTTAATATGACGAGACAAGGAAGGCCTCGGAGAAGGTGTATTAACAGGATATTTAAATATTATTAATTATTGCACTATTTTATTAAAAAGCCGTTGGGTAAGCCGAGGTTCGAACCACGACAGAAAACCAATATTGAATTGCGAGTCAAGCAGTTTACCACTGTACTCGTTAACAAATATTTTCTTTGATATTTTTAAATGTCACAATTAAAAATAAAATGTGTCTTGTAACAAAACAAAACAAACAAGAATTATTTGTAGGTTATGAATTATAGCTATTAATTTAATCAAAGATTTCGATTTAAAACTCACAAAACAAACCCGTCCATTAAATCTTTATATTTTGTCACTATTTGTTAATACGTCACAATCACTAATATTAAAATAAAACTACAGGATTAGTTAATATATGTAATAAGATGCACTAGGTCTATTGAACACTTTGACTGATGGTTTATGAATAATAATAATATTGTCCCGCGTCGTTGTTCCATTGCTTTCAACTTCTTAATATACACGGGGCAATTTATTGAATTCGCCGGATGGTCTCCGTCGCAGTTTATACATTTTGCGGGACTGGTTATAGGCTTCGTGGCACACTTAACGCATTTAAAATTCACTTGGCAGTTACTTGTTGCGTGCCCCCATTCTTGGCACCGGAGGCACTGCGATATATGTTTTTTATTTACATATCGTTCCCAAGTTACTCTGGTAATGATAGACAATTTTGATGTTGTTTTGTAAGTCCTTCAGATATACTTTGTCGTTTGTTGTGATAATAAATATGGGATATTTCGTGTTTTTTAGTTGCGAACACGATATCACATTTATTTTTAAGGCATTTAATTCTTGTTTTATTTCATCTGGTGTGAGTTCTATTTGGATACCGTGCAAAACAAATGTGTGCGTTTTTGCACTTTTCGAATGAATGCCATTCGATTAGATTACTGTTGAGTAGTTCTTTTACTTTATTGTAATCTTCCTCGCTATTTGTAAAAATATTTATTCTCTCAGCGAGGAATTTTAAATAAAATGGTTTTTTGCACTTCTCCTTTATTGAATCGGCAAAATTTTTATAGTTCTCTAGGTCGGAATGCACGATTATTGGTGGCATTTTTTGTTCATTTGATTTATTATTTGTTGAAGCAGTTTGTTCTGCTTGTACTTCTTCCACAGGCACATTTTCCACTTGCATAATGGTATGTGGATCTTCTATTTGTAGCACTTGGTACCTGTTACTGGTAGGCACCTGCACCTTGCTGGTTGTAGCTTCATACGGGGTGAAGTTCTTGCGTTTTAGTGAAACGCGTTGTTTCACCTTAATGATTGGCGGCATGGCTGATCCGGTGGACCAGTGCCAGGTGTTGAAACGTCACAAGGACACTCACGATTTACATAAAACAATGAAAAATAATAAACTGGTTTTAAAGAATGTACAAAATAAAAATGATTCAAATAAAAAGAGGTTAGCTTGGAGCGCGCTATGGTTCGGAAAGACGTCTGTACTTTGTGAGAGTTCAGACGTGACTGGGACGAGAACCGGTGTGTTCACCTTTTACATCTAACTGATCAAAGTAATCAAATGCATAGTATTTATAAGCTTCCCATTAGGAAATTTTTACATCATGCAATGCATACGCAATAATTATGCATTTTACTTATAGTTATGTATGACATAACACAAGTGCACTTTTATTGAATATGAATTTTATTGTAATAGTATCTAATAAAAAATGCAATTGTGAAGAATTAAAAATATTGATTAATACACGCATAATTATGTACATTAAGCAAGTGTGAATTATGTAAAATAAATATTTACTTTAAGTATGTAATAAAATATGCAATTACATGCATACACGCATAAGATCAAAGTTCAAGGATATCCAGAAGCCCCTATCTTATACTACTCCATTAAAAATATTGAAACAAAAAACAACCTTTTAAAAAAGTATTATTTGGAAACAAAAACAAATTCAACGATTGATTGGAATCCTACAATCAGATATGGCAAAATATAAACAATTTTAATTAATATAATATTAATAAAAAGTAATATTAAAATAAACATATGTACTTACAGATATTGTTGTTAATGATTATTGATTAAGTCAATTAAATATAAATACACACGTACTACATTTAAAAATTGTCAAAAAACAAATCAAACATATTAAAAATACAATTACAAAACACTTTAAAATAGTCGTACAATTATTCAGTTAATGATAATAAAATATATGCATACATTATACATATACATATATATATATATATATATATATATATATATATATATATATATATATATCAACAACAATTCCTTCATTTAACATAAAATTATAAACAAGAAAACATGGACTGCCATAAATGTAATAAAATATTTAGTGCAAGACAAAGTTTGAAAAGACATTTAAGAGAAGCGCATTTTGAGGAGCCTCTTCAAAAATTCAGTATGTATTTTTGTAAAGAATGTAATATCAACATATCTCAACAAAAATTAAATGGTCACAATAGAAGTAAACAACACAAACAAAATTGTTGTATAAATGTAGAGGAAAATGTGGACATTATATCTACAGCTTTCTAACATTGTTACTTATAGAGTTAAAGCTAAAAAAACTCATATTGATTTAAATAGTTTTATCACTGAGATTAAACCAAAAATTATTCAACTACTTCGAGAAAATATTAAACAATTTACTACCACTAAAATACAATTAGAACTTTTTGGATCATATATTATTGCGGAAAAGGATTTAAAAGATATTAAATCATTCAATACTAAATATGAAATTGCAACAGCTGCTTCAGACCTTAGTAGTATAAAAACGCGGGTGCCACACCCAAGTTCTTATGTGATTTTACATGTACTTCCACCGGATGTGTTTTCAGTGCATGGATGAAGTGCGCATGCGTTGTGATTAGTTCTGAGTTTCCCCGCCCGACGCGTCTGGTGTCTCTACCGTCGTGGCGGGAATGTCTTGGCGGGATGTTTCAAGATTGCGTCTTGGCGGGTAGTCGAGTTGTCCACTAGATGGAGCGTTCAAGATGGCGTCTTGTCGGTTTGTCAAGTTGTCCACTAGATGATCTAGAGTATGCAACCCAAGTTACAGTGTATTCTTGGTAGCATCGTATTTTTTTAGTGAGTTTTGCCTGCTAGGATTTAAACACCGGTCGGTTGAGAGCCCGACGCGCTACCCATTGCGCCAAACAGTGTTACTGATAAGGAATGGAAAAAGTGCTATAATAATGGGACCTCAATGTGGACTTGTAAAAAAAAAATAGAAAAAAATATGTGATGACGTCTTGTAAATATTCAAGTCCTTACGAGTTAAACTGATAATGAAAGGAAAAAAAAACTAGCGCGCGCTTCTAAGATGGCGTCGCTAAGGTGTGGTCGTGTCTCCAAAAAAAGACACTGAACCGTACCTCGGTTATTAATGGTGACATTTGAAAATGGTCTAAAAAACAACGCAAGTTACAAATATAATATATTTATTAAAAAAAAAAATCAAATAAAGCAAATGTTATAAAAATGTTACTAAAATTATAATAATTCAAGTTTTATAATAATATAAATTATAAATGGATATAATGTTGAAATAGTTCTAGAATAATTAAAAAAATATATATAAAAAAAACAAGAATGATAACACACAACTTATTAAAAAAAATCATTCAAAATTGTGATGCCCCCACGGCACTGAATTAATTTGATAAATTTATTTCGTTTGTCGTCAAAATTATGAAGAGCAGTTTTATTAATTTCTATCGTATAAATGTTGTGACCTTCTGATCTTATGCAATTAAATGTTGTCATTTTTGAAACGTTATTAAATATTAAATTAATATAGTCTTCGTATTGTAATTTTCGAATTGCCGATCTTCCTATACCTTTGTGTTTTTTTAATTCAGTATTATCAGAATCCGACCGGATAGCGTAAACTTTTGCTCGGATACCCGCATATTCTAGTATTATGGTTCCTCCTAACTCGTCTTTAAATTTACCAATTACTTTTTTATTAACTAGCGGAATTTTAAAGGGATTATTTACCGAATAATTTAAGGAGTCGAACATCAGAATCGCATCTCTCCGGATTACGTCATATATACTTTGATACGGGCAGTTGTCACGTCGAATAAATTTGGCAACAATACTATCCGTATCGCTATAGCATATTATTACTTCGAAATGCGGCTCGACGTGCACCTTCAAATAATCATAGATAAAACTATACATAATAATTTTTGATAAATCTAAAATACAAGTGCCCACATACAATGCCTTATTATATTTAACAATTGTTTTGTTCATTTTTATGGCAACAAGGTTTTCATTAAATATTTTGAATGATTTAAAGTTTGGTTTTGATATTAATTTTCTCGCTGTGCTCCAATTATTTGCCAAGTAAATTGACCTATATTTTCTAACATTTTCCATCATTTTACCGAATGACATGTTAGACATGTCTTTATATTGTTGCCTATCAAAATCATTTGTCGACTGGGCGCGCAGTTTTGCATTTAAATCGATATATGGCTTAAGCCATTTACTATGAGAAAATTCGATGGTCCAGCCCGTGTTGTAAACATTGCATTAATGAATTTAAATGAAGCACATAGTTTTGTTTTTCGTAAAGTGTAAGCATTAATTTTGTGTTGGCTTTGTTGCCGGAATGTGATCTGTGCTCTGCACAGAACGGGAAATAAATATGCTTATTATGAAGTTCTGTAGGATAATGCAGATCACATTCTAGCATCAACCAATTACCGAATGGTAGATTTGATGTCATAGCAAACGCGTAAAGACCATTAGCATCTAATAGTAAAATTTCCGATACTTCTTTTGTTGGGTTATATGAGGTGCTATAAGGTGAATTAGATTTAGCCTATTTGCAGCTGACTTGGCATATGCCGCCTCTTAACCCCTTTTCAAAAAATAACAGCATATCAATATCGGTTAATAGTTGAAGATGTGTTTGAAAATTATCGGAATTTAACTATGAACACATACATGTTGGATGCGTGCGGGTTTTTAACAGCGCCCGGTTTGTCTTTTTCAGGTGCATTAATAATTTCCAAAGTTAAACTTCAACTAACTTTGGAAATTATTAATGCACCTGAAAAAGACAAACCGGGCGCTGTTAAAAACCCGCACGCATCCAACATGTATGTGTTCATAGTTAAATTCCGATAATTTTCAAACACATCTGCGAGCAAGTAAACATCGGTTTTTAAATAAAGGTCTGCATAATCGCCTAATGTCTTACATTTGAAATGCTCCCACACTGTCATAGCATGCAAATAATCATCGTCACTGACCGCACAATCATTTAAATGATTGTAAAAATGTTCTTTGGCGGGTAATATATTGTCATTTAATCTATCAATTGACGATATATAATCGTAGGGAAATATACCTCTTCGTTTGACTAACATCAGATCCTCGTTTTTTGGGAAACCGGATTTGGTCAATTGTAGCTGATCAATATTTAAATTCTTTACTAGCTTATCTAATGAGGAGGGCATGAATCGGAAAGAGTCCAGAAATCTTAAATTAATCTTTCCAATTCTTTTGCTGAAGCTGATGTAAGTTTCGGTTGTGGATGGTATGATATTTATGGGATTAGCATTTACACTTGATAGAGCCTCAATGATAAAGTGCGCATCATATCGCGATAAGTTGTGGAAAATCACGGGTAAAATGTTTGATGTCTTGCACTGCAAGTTACAATTATTGCTTAAGGTATTAATAAAGTCGCCAGTATAATGACAGTGATGTGCCACTTTTACATTGGTTTTGTCAAAAAAATAATTACATATCGAGCAAGACTGGCAAGTATCATGTTGAATTTTTTGTATTATTGTTAAAGGATTCATTGGTTTATTATTATCACTATTTATATATGCCCAAATAACATTGCACTCTTCTAACAATTGATTAATAAACCATTTATGTGGATCCAAACCGCGATACATATTGAAATAGTTTAAATTTGAATTATAAGAGCATACGCGCAAATAAGCCACACTAAATGGTTTGTGATTTTGATAACGCCTACTGTACGAGTTACGGGGATTATTTGCGCATGATAAAATCGGTAATGTCACTGCCTCAAAATCGGCGTATATTGCAAATGGCAATTTCATGGTAGCTGTAAAATTTTGAAACTTCACTTCCGAGCCCTCAATGGGCATCTCAATTTTAACTGGATCAAAAGTGTTGCAGTCTTTTAAATGTGTTTGCAATTTATTCTCGTTACTAAAATTATTAAGACATCTATGACAAATAAATAGCTTACGTTTACGTTTATTGAATGTTGAGGAACATAATTTAGACAAGTCTTCAATTAGACAGAAATGGCCAGAATTTTTATGGTATTTAGGTATATACAATAAATTTATCTGTATTTCTCCAACATGATTGTTTGAAATATGTAGTGGGTAAATTTGAAATTGACTGTCACCGGTATCGTCGTCGTCATATGAATACACATTAACGGAAAAAAATGGATTTTGTTTTTCAAACTTATTTATGTCTGATATTTTCATAGGCATATTTATATTATTTAAATTAAATTGATCAAAAATAACCGGATAATTTAAACAGTTTGTGGGGTCATCACCTTTTTTTTTACATGGGTGTAGGGCAGCAATGAGACACCATAAAAAGCAGCGCTGATCCATATTTTTGATGTTGATGCAAGCATTCCGTTGAATAATCGGTTTTGGCAATGGTACATAGCTGGTAGATCCTGCGTTCAAGGGTGCATATTTAGCAATGGAGATCAAAAGATGCTGTATGGCATGCAGAGCCCATCCACTTTTACGCTCTTGAAATTCTTCAAGCTGCAAATATATATATATATATATATATAAATATAATACATAAAATATATAAATTTCAATAAATACCTTTACTAGAATTTCTTCAAATAATTTGTCTAGTAAGAGTGCATCGTCAGAGTGGAGTAGAAATATTTTATTTTTTGACATTATTCGAAAAATTTCAATTTCCATACATACCGGCTGCACAAATTCCCCACACAGGGCCAAATGACACTTAAAGCATGTGAATTTCTTGCGTATGTTTTTTAAACGATTTATAATTTTTATTTTACAATCGTTCAGAAAAAGTTTTGGATCAACATGGTTTAAGTTAATTAAAGCACCTGTGCGAATCTGATTATTGAAAGCTGTTTTCAACTGCAATTATAAATATATAGACTATTATTACTATCTGCCTTTTATGTAAGTATGCATACAAAATTAAAAAAAACAAAACATTACTTACTTCGGTCCATTCCACTGCAGGTTTTCTTTTATTAGCACCATAGTTGATTGTTCTCTCGCTGCGAAGTCCATCACCCGTTCTTGAAAGCGTTCTTATTTTGGTTGCGCATTTTGCCTGTAGAGACAGCAGTGATTCCAAATTAGATGTAATATGTTGTTGATTCCTACCAAAATTGAGCGATGCACATTTTTTTAATAATTTTATATTAATTTTAATTTCTGCTTGGCACTTTGTTAATACATCCCTGTTGACCCCCACACTGTTTATTGTTTTTGAAAGTTTTTTTATTTGCGTTATCAATCTGTTATCGTCCATATTTAGGCTTTTTCAAACTGCACGTCGTGATAACTACGACCGCCGCTTAATGATTTTAATCCATTATAAAATAGTATTACTTGCGATCCGCGTATTTTTTCCAGATCTTTCTCTTTTGCAAATCTCCTTGAGTAACGATCCGGAAGGAATACTATTCCATGTTTGAGTTCACAAACAACTTTTTTTCCATTAACCGTCTGCATATGACAAAAATCATTAACGACGTACGGTTTTCCAATCTTTAAATCCCTCAAGGGAATAATGGAAGCGCCGCCGTCACTTTTGCCGATTTCATTCAATAAATCGGCAACGTCACGGTCTTTTATTGATTGACTGTCGCTCTCACTATCACTTGACAAAACTTTTGGTTTCCGTTTTTTTAGGGGCAACACGGTCTTCTTTTTTGATTCAGTGTCGCTTTCACTATCACTTGACAAAACTTTTGGTTTCAGTTTGTTTGGTGCAACCGGCACCGTGACTTCGTCATCAAACAAACGTCTACAAGCCTTATCACCAATTAAGCGGCGTCGTTTATTTGGTTTTTTTACCTTGTCACACACTTTTGTAATGGACGGTCTGGAGTTACATACTGCGACAATAACTCATCACCTGAAGACTCGCTCAACATGATTATTATTTTTATTTGATTGCTTGCTTTTTATAAACTGACACACTTCACAGAATGCATTGATTTTATATGGGGAGAAAACGAATAGGCGTTTTTTAATTAAGCGCCAAATAAACGAAAATTACATCACTGTTCTTATCATATACATACATAAGGAAAATGATAACAAATTGCTTAATTAAAAAAACGGAAGATGTGGTTTAAATTAAGCGCGAAATTACCTCATATTGTAGCTTATCGCATGTAAAGTGAAAACGGATGTGATTTGGTTAAATTGAAAGAAATTACATCATACTACTTACTTTAAAATGAAATTGATAACAAATTTATTAATTATTTAATATTTACTTAATTTTTAAACTTCGTTTTAAATTTATTATTAATATGGATTACTTACCTTTTTTTATAGTTAACGCATTTTCTTATTTATTGTAGGTAAAATAAAACAATATTATTACAACAAAAATAGATTTATTTTTTAATTAAATTACATACTTAACAAGACTTAAAATATTTAAATTCATATTATAAAATATAATTACAGAAAATAATTACAAAAAACTATTTACTGTAATTATTACCATTTAAATAAGTACAAATTTTTTTAACATTCTGAAATGAACAATTAGCAAACTCATCTGTGTGATTTGCACAGAAATGAGTACATTTTTCAAATTTTGGTGAATTAATTTCACCTTCAAGGTTTAATATGGTAAAATTCGGGAAATGTCTTTTTAAAAAATCTTCTTTTTGAGCACCCTTGACCACGCACGTCACATCGGATAAATTCTGAGTAAATCCGTAAAAGATGTTGTCAATCTCGGCCATATCAACAATTCCTCCGGAATATGGAATTGAGTGGTAATTATTTTCCAACCATCTGGCTTGGATTTTTTCCTTCGATGTTAAAAACGAGTAGTCGATTGTCGGTTTTATCAAGTAAGTGTGAATATTTTTGTAATTTATTGCAATACTTATTTCCTTCGGCATAAACTGATTTGCAATTACAAATCCTTGCATATCGATGGCCAATATAATCATCATGTTATATGAAGTGTACACATCAACGACCTGTACTCGACTAAAAATAAGAGCTCAATTGATGGGCATTTTGATGCAATTTTCTATGTTCAGGATTCGCTACTGCAATGTTAACTTTTGGTTTGTACTACTTTCCATTAAACAAGTTTTCTCACTGTTCCAGAGAGCGGTCTGTATTCGGCAACTTGGTCAAACAATATGAGACAATATGCTCTTGTGTTGTCTGGGAAAGCCAGGTGTCCCTCCATTTTAATTTTCAAATCGATCGTTGACGATTTTACACTTTCGTTTTGTCTTGATACATCGAATACGTATAACATTCGATTTTTAAATTCTGCGTAGCTCAATATGGGTCGGTTGAATCGACCGTAATAACTGTTTTGGAACTGTGTGTACATGTAATAACAAGTTGTGTATTTGCCATTTGTCACATCTTGATTTAACTTATCATAGGGATAACACTCCGAATTTAAATACACATTCAAATTTCTCATAAAGCAATGATTAAAATGACTTGCATTTTTATCTATTTTTCCTACTTTATTCTGTTGAAAACCTACAATAACGTATCGAGGTTTTTTCAGATGGGTAAAAGTTTTAACTAACCAAGTATCCTTATCGGTTTTTCTGAGAGGATGCTCAAATAAACGCCATGTCCTATATGGCATTAAAATGGGAGGATCAGATTGTATGCCGGTCAATATTCGTAATTTTGCTTCATCGCACGGCTGAACATGTTGTATGCGCCATTCAATTTTATCTATCCGAATCTTGCAGTCTTTGGTGCTCGTGTAACAATTTAAATCCGTAGTGGCACGCTTCATGATCAACTCCTGTTTCACGTTCACCATCACCTTCTTGTAATCTTCTGCAAATCCCAGAAGACATTTCAAGGGCAAAATTGCATAAAACTTTTGGTTTGTATCAAAGTATGTTTTAACTCCCGCGTCAAACGTTTCGCTCCACCCGCTCATTTCCAAACTTCTTAGCTCTTCCTTATCATAGGAGATGTATCCCTTCATTGTGGACGTGATTCCAACACCTCGATTTTGATCGATTACAACTCCGTTAATTTCGTAACAAATTTCTTCAAATAAGAATGCAAATCCATTTGTCTCCCATTTAAAATTAGCATCGACGGGATTTTCCGTTGTACCAGCGATGTACAAATAACTGTTGCACGGCAAAGTACAAATATCTTGATGTTGTATTAAAATGCGAATTTTATCGTTATTGTTAAAGGTTTGTGTTCTCGGCTAATAACTGTGAAATTCCTCTTTCACAATGCTCTTGTCCACACTGAATTTATCAAAAATGTCTAATTTATCCATTGTTTTTTTTTCTTAGCCTGTAGCCCAATGAGGAGAGTCTCTGTAGGTCGTGACTTGTTAGTCCTTTGAAGAATAATTGAGGAGTGATGTTTCGAATGGTTGCCCCCCATTTATTAACATTTGGATTAGAATTAAATTGAATCGGCATAACGTTACTCCGTTTTCAATTCGAGTCTTGCTAAAATATTTTCACCTCTAAAATTTACGGATGCTCCGTCTTGATCGATAATTCTGATTGTAATGTTGTTGATGTTGCGTACGTTAACCGGTAAATATAATATATTTCGAGGTTCTATGTTAATGGCAAAACCCGGATCGACGGAAGGTGATAATTCGAAAAGCGTGTGCGATAGTTTATCACCGTAAAAAGCACCCGACACTATGTTACACTCGAGTCTGATGCTGGTCACTTTTATAATTTTAACAGGTAAATCGGACAAATGCAATTTATTTGCACCCAATTTTTTCTTTGAAAATCCGAGTAAGCTACCGATACTATCGGCCGGTGAAAAATCAATGTTGTATTTGCACAAAACTTCACACTTTAATGTATTATTATTTGGATTTAAGACAATTAACTCTTCCGATTCTTTCGATCTCGATTTTAAAACAGATTCCAAGTAAGATTCAATGTTGGTGATTTCATACGAACCGGTAGGTACGTCGATTACTTTGCTACCGTTATGCTCGTAATAAAATTTGTTACACCCGTCCTCTATATTTGGAATAGTGTTGTACGTTTGCAACCCGATCAGGCCCAAATAATAATTTTTGTTAGGGTCTAACTCGATTGGAGGATAATAGTTTACGGAGAGTACACTGCTGTCGCTCTGCAGAGTAAACGTGTAAGACATGACTGCGTGCAATTCCCTAGTCTGTTATTGTATTTATAACAAAAATTTCAAACACAAATGCCCGCAGTTATACGTATTAAAATTTTGATATCTATCGTGGTTGTAAGTAATTTTGCTACCTTGAAAATATTTTAAAAGTTCTTTGGGCGGTGAGAGGTCACCAAAACTGTCAAAGTATTTTACGTAATTTCCGCGTTTTTGTATGCCACCCAATGTGTACCGTTTCCTCTCGAACAATCTAGATTAACAATGCCGGATTCGTTTTTATGGGGTTTAATCGGCATGACATCGCGCATAAAAACAGCTCTAAAATATGGTACTTTTGCTTTTATTGCAAACATCTCTAGATCCCTATCGGTTAGCGCTCTTCGAGGTAGCGTTAGTAGTTTATTGGCTTCTGCAAATATAGCCCTAAGCCTTTTTTGTGCGCTTTAAGATAGAGTCCTTTTCCCGATTTTCCGCCGATTGCAATGGCTTCCATCATCTTATTGTGACGTTGTGATTCACCAAATTTCCGACGAGCGTCCGAAGCGTCGTTCACCGCTTTGACAATACCAGATGCACCACCCGCAAGTGCTCCCAATGCACTAAGGCCCGCAAAAATAGGAATCAATGGTAGGATGCCGCCGACTTTAGGCACTGGAATTATACGAGGGGTTCGAATTTTTTTCCTTCCACCAACTTTGCTATGTGTGATCCTTCAGTTATATCATTCTTATGTTTAATTTTATTTTTAAACTGTTTTAACGCATTTTTTGCCTTCATTACAATTACACTTTGCAACGTAACTTTTTTCTTGACACTTTTTTTTCTTGATGACATGCCTATACCTAATCTTCTTTTCACTTTCATTGCTGTCGTCACAGCAAAAGCGCTCGCTTTTTCACCCAACGATGCTGAGGATTTGGCTCTTTGCCAAGCGACTTCCGCTAACTGTTTATCCGCAACGTGTCTATCACTCAATTTTTTGTTTTGTGAATATGCAATGTCGTGTAGTTTACATGCGGCGTCTAACTTGTTTATGCCCGGATCGTCTTTTTGCAAACGCTTTTTAAATTTTGTACCCGGCCCACAGTACTGATACCCCGGTAAATGTAATTCAACCGGTAACTTATTTATAAAAGAATTGATAATACCTGCACCGTGATACAAATGCATTTAAAAGATTCACTATGAAGCGCTTCTATTTATAACACAGGTCCAAACCCCATTTTATGCCATTACAATGAAAGTGGTCAAGCAGAAAAAGTCGCTGCCGATCGTGAACATGGTTGAGTACGTGTCGGGAATGGGTTTGACGACGGAGAGACGTCACGGTGAATTATTACCAAATTCAATACGAGCCCTCATTTGTGGACCGTCCAATTGCGGAAAATCAAACGCGATGTTAAGTTTATTGTTCAGTGAAAACGGATTACATTTTGAGAACATTTATATCTACTCGAAATTGTTGTATCAACCAAAGTACCGCTTATTGGAGAGCGTTATGAAGTCTATGCGAAAAATAAAATACTTTCAGTTTAAAGAAAATGAAGAAATCTTAAGCCCCGAGAATGCCAAACCAAACTCAATTTTTATTTTTGATGATGTTGCGTGCGACGGTCAAGAGAAAATCAGAGAATATTTTAGCATGGGAAGACACAATAACATTGATTCGTTTTATTTATGTCAGACTTATACACGAATACAAAAACACTTGATACGTGATAATGCCAATTTTATCGTATTATTCAAGCAAGATGAAATGAATTTGAAACATGCGTTTGCGGATCATGTGAGCAGCGACATGGATTTCGAAAAATTTAAAAAAATCTGTAGACTGTGTTGGACAGATAAATACGGATTTATAGTAATAAATAAAGATTGTGATCCGAATAAGGGAAGATACCGCAAAGGTTTCGATTGCTATATAATGATTGACAATTGATTTCATCAATCAAATTTACGCAGGCAAATGAACATGTCGGACCGTGCGATAAAACATCGTCTGATCAACATTAAAAAGGCTATAAGAAAAAAGCTGTTTGCCATGAAAATTAACCATTCGGAAAATGACGAATTTTTGAACAAAGCATATAAACCGTTATTGGAACCGTTGAAGGAAATAATTTCTCTCAAACGTACAAACGTAAATTTCAAGAATGATAACGATAATGATGAAATAAATCAAAATTATAAAACCGAACCGTTAATAGAAGTTACACCCAAACACACTAAATATACGGTCAAGGCGGTGCGGCCGCGAAAGAGGAAGCAGATGACAAAATGGACTGGTTTTACAAAACGTAATTTGAACGATGAGGATGATGAAGAGGTATCGCATCAAAGCGAAGAGGTACCGCATCGAAACGAAGAGGTAGCGCATCGAAGCGAAGAGGTACCGCATCGAAGCGAAGAGGTAGCGCATCGGGGCGAAGAGGTAGCGCATCAAAGCAAAGAGGTAGCGCATCGGGGCAAAGAGGTAGCGCATCAAAGCAAAGAGACACTTCGTAAATCTTTAACACCGCAAAGCGAACGGACCATGAAAATTAAAAAGTTTTTGGATTCGTTCCATGAAAAGCCTCGAGAGTACATTGCAAAGAGATTTGGTGCTCATCACAGTTTAGATGAGACCACTGGTATAAAAATTAATTTACACTCGCATAAATGGATGATTGGAAATCATGAAGTTAAACTGGTCAATAAAAAAGATTTTAAAATTGGTGACTCTACATACGATGGAACAACGGGTTTATACGAACTGCTTTTTATGAAAGATCCTGCAAGTTATACAAACGATGATTTACAGCATTATAAAAAAATATTATTAAAGTCACATGCAATATACCGTAATTTTGATCCAAATAATCAGATACAGGGATCAAAATCTAAAAAGTATACAAAGATTATTAAACCTTTGTTGGATTCCGATTCAAATTCCACCCAAGGAAGAGGATTTGATTCAAAGTTGCGAGTGCAACGTGTCCCTACGCAATACAAGTATTGGAACAATTTAAGCGAACTTGTGGATAGATTGTGTTTATTGCACGCATCGAGGAATGCGGGGAATAATTCTCACGATAATGAGATTGCGTCAATCGAAGAGGATTTACGCGAAGAAGATGTTATTTATTAGTATAACGTTCTACATTGATTTCATTTACAAGATGAGCATCGATAAGTTCGGACGCCATTCGTTACAAAATAAAATAAATAAATGCGTGGGAGTGAGAGGACCACCGGGCAATGGTTTTAAACGCGATGTTGATGGGCATTTCAACCTTGAAAGTAAAAGAATAAAATATTTGGAATTACCGGTTAATGAGAGCGATGCCGCCAACAAGAAATATGTCGACAATTTGCATGTTGAAGAGAAGAGATATGTTGAAAATTTAATAAAAAATGTACATGAAAAAGTAAATGGGATTATCAACAGTGTCCCCGGTATGGTAGATTCCAAAATTACACCTGTAAAAATGGATTCTTTGGATCGGTTAATTAAGTTATCCGCGGATTTGCAGGAGTATAAAACTACTACGAATCACAAAATAGAATCAGTTGAAAACAATATAGCGTCTGCGAATACCAAAATAGAAACAATTGAAAACGATAATGCAAACGAATGGGAGCTGTTTAAGATTGAATTAAATACGCTATTATTAAATCAAACAACTAGCATCAAACAGCTGATTGCCCCATTAAACCGTTCAAGTCAAAATGAGTAAAGAGGATGTAGTGCGAGAGTTACACAAACCGGCGAGAAAGAATTTTGCTCGAAGACGAACGATACTTAAAGGTGTTGACGATCTGTGGCAAATAGATCTTGCCGAGTTTCAATTATTCTCTCGTGAAAATAAAGGATATAAATATATACTGGTAGTAATTGATTGTTTCTCAAAATACGCCTGGACTGCACCAATAAAAAATAAAACCGGTGTGATTGTTGCAGAAACCATGGGAAAAATATTGAAAAACGACGGTCGGACACTGAAAAATATTCAAAGTGATCATGGCAAGGAATTTTATAACAAGCAATTTTCTACATTAATGAAAAAATATAATATTAATCATTATTCGACATATACAATAATGAAAGCTGCCATTGTCGAGCGTCTTATTCGTACGCTAAAAGATAAACTTTATAAACAGTTTAGTTTGCGTGGGCGCTACAGCTGGTATGATATTTTGAACAAGGTTACGTTAGAATACAACAATCAACGTCACCGTACGATAGGAATGCGACCAGCTGATGTAATCCGGGCGGTGATAAGGAGGCTATGTTATTAAAAACTGTCTATTCGCACATTAAAATTGCAGGAAAAGGGAATTTCCGAGTGGGCGATATGGTGCGATTGAGTAAACAAAAAGCTTTATTTGCAAAAGGATACACACCAAATTGGACAACTGAATTATTTAAAATTGTTAAAATTAAAATTACCAACCCTGTAACGTATTTATTGGAAGATGAAAGAGGAGATCCTATACAAGGAGCTTTTTACGCTGAGGAATTGCAGAAAACATCAAATCCTAAGATATATTATAACGTATGTCTGCCCTACGCCTTATTGACAGACATATGTTCTTCTTATGTGGATGGGAAACGGGTAAATGATAATGCGAGATGCATAATAAATTGCGTAATGCGCTCTTGACAGTTTCACTACAATAATATTTAACACCTTATGATAATATATAATATTTTAATAATAATCTAAAAAGAGTGTATATCTTTACACCTCCTCTTTTTAATATATATTTTTTTTTTAATTATTTTAATATATATTTTAAATTTATGTTATTGCCAAAATATTTTTTATGTCTACTTCCTACCCTATTTTCAGATAAAATATAATAATAAAGTGGATGAATATGCTATTATACATTTCTTAAAAAAGTGATAATTTTCGATAAAAGAACATGTTTGACGTTTTATCGAATTGTGAGGTTATGCTGGCACATTTAATAACCATTAAATTTAATCAGCTTTGATGAATACGTTCAATACACATGACAAAACCAAAACTATTTTTTTGTAAATTTGATAGAAATGCATGTTATTTATTTTGAGTTATTATTAAATACATAATTAAAAACAAAAAAAGATTCCCTACGTCTGGGCTCGATCTGCCGACCCCTGGGTTTAAAGGCGTGTTTTTTTTTGGGCGTTTAGACGTTTATAGAAATTTTTTAAATTTATACATAAAACAGGGTTTTTGGTGTACATTTCAGGTTAAGATTGTTTCATGTTTTAAGAAACTACAACAATCGGTATACAATCAACATAATAAATAAACAATTGTGATAATTACTATATACATTTCGTCCATTCAGACTCACATTCATTCTTCTCTCATTCTTACATTTAATAATAATAATAATAATAATACTTTATTGACGGTATAATCTTACCATTTACATCTACATCAAATATACATAAACAATGATTTACAATACAAAAATAAAGAATACAAATATACCATTCATAAAAGCGCACATATTAGACATTAGTCAGCATGACTTAGCTGACTTCTGAACGTAGATTTAGAGACACAAAATACATTAATATCAGTTGGTAAATTATTTGCAAATCTACACATTCTACTAAGTGGATTGTTGAAACCATAATTAGTAGAATGAGTAGACTCGCGAAATAAAGAAGAATGTCTGCTATGTCTATTATTAGGTGCTACATGGAATGGAAGAGTACCAAGTAGCTCCGGACAATCAATCTCAGACATAATTAAATTACGCAAGAACGACAAATCAGCTCTTTTGCGGCGAATCTTCAATGGCGGTAGATTGTACAATAAAGCAATGTAGCAGTAATAATAATTTACAGATAATATGCCGGATTTATAAGACAATAAACGACAAAACTTTTTTTGAATTTGTTCAATACTACGGTTATGAATTTCATAAGCAGGACTCCAAACTGACGGAGCATACTCTAAATGCGAACGCACCAAAGCACAATATAAAAGTATAAGTGTACTGGCTGATAAATCCGCGGACATTCTATATACAAATCCTAACATTTTTATGGCACGATTGCACATGATGTTTATATGTTCAACAAATGTAAGTTTATGATCAAAAATAACGCCTAAATTTTTTATTTGTGTGACTTTGTTTAACACTTTAGTGTCAATTATATAGTTAACAGAAATTTTACTTAAAGTTCTATGGAAACTTATTGAAAAACATTTATCAGCATTAAAAAATAATTTATTAATAAAACACCAAGTATTTATAGATCTTTCATTCTTCATTCACACAGGTTATAAACATTTTAAATTATTATGGTTTTGGTACAATTAAATGTTCCGCATAAACATCGGTAACAAATTTTAACAAATTTTACCTAAAAATCTAACCTAACCTACTATTTACAAGTTAAAAACAGTTTTGTACAATACTACAAATATGATACAAACATGATACAAATATGATACAAATATGATACAAGTATGATACAAATATGATATAACAGTTTTAATCATGTTGGTTAAAGATTGGAAGACACTGGTAGCTGAGCCTGTGTTTCAGTCGGAAAGGTTTGTTGTGCGCTCTTATACTGGTTAATCCTGTGAGAAGAGCGTTGTTGTCGAGTTTAAATTTATAAAAGTTTTGAGAATTTTCTAGGATGTGGTCCAAAATTAGTGGTACTTTTGCCTCTTGATGCAAATCAGTAATTTTGACATACCTGTCTTTTCGTAGCGCCATTCTAAGACACTTATTTTGCATTATCTGTAACTTATTTAGGTTGGTCTTGCCTACGCAGCACCAAACTGGAGCTGCATAAGTCAAAGCCCGTCTAATGATTGTTTTGAAAAGATGAATTTTGGTGTCTGATGAAAGTGAGCTGTTTTTGTTTATGAATGGATATATGTGTTTGATGGCCTGGTTTGTTTTGTCTATTGTGTGAGTGAGGTGTTTATGATAATTTAGACGAGAGTCTAGATAGACTCCCAGATACTTGACGTGCTGCTTCGTCGGTATAGTATCTTGGTCGAGTTTGGTGTTTGTAAATGTTTTAATATTTGTGAATTTACGTGTAAAAATTATTTGCTCTGATTTGTTAGTGTTAATTTGTATTTTCCAAAATTTGAAGAATTTTTGCAGCGTGTTTAGGTGTATTTGGTTTTGTTTTTGTGCGGCCATTGCGTAGAAAGAGCTTGAGTAAATCGCAGTATCGTCTGCGTACAATGCAAGATTTGTCTTTTCAAAGACAGGTATGTCGTTTATGTAAATATTGAAAAGTTTTGGGGCTAATATTGAGCCTTGCGGCACACCAGCAACTATAGTTCTTAAGGAGGAAAGAGTGTCATTTACTTTTACCTGGAACTGCCTGCCTGTTAAATAATTGTGTACAAGTTTGGTCAAGTATTGTGGGTAGTGTTGTGTCACCATTTTAAGGATTAGTCCGTCTGTCCATACTCGGTCAAAAGCTTTCTTGACGTCGAGCAGAACCATGTCAGTCACTTTGTCTTTGTTGTAGCTAATTTGAATGTCGTTGACGATTCTAGCAATTTGCTAAACCGTCCCATGTCCGCTTCTAAAACCAAATTGATTATCGGTCGTCAGTTTGTTGTCCGATTCGAATGTATCCAGTATATTGGACGATATGAGTCGGGCGAAGTAGGTGATTGTTTAGTTTTGTGAATGGGCATCACTTGAGCTATTTTCCACAGTTTTGGAAAATAACCCAACGTAATGATCCCATTTATTATGTAATGCAGTTGTACCAGTGTTTTTCGTGTGATGTGTTTTAGTGTAATGTTCTGTATATTGTCGTGTCCTGCTGCTTTTAATGATGGTAGTTTTCTTATCACTTCTCTAACCTCTTTGGGACTTGTCAAAGATATTTCATCCTGAATAGGTTGATATTCTCACAGGAAACGTTCCACTCCTTCAGTGATTTCTTTTTGTTCGTCGGTCTCGTCATCGTCTAAAACGTGTATTTTCTCTAATGTCGCCCTTAGCATTTCTGCTTTGTCAACGTCAGTGAAGGCGGTAGTAATGCCATCTTCACTTGTCAGTGTCGATATCGTCATTAATTTTTGTTTGATCGACTTCACCAGGGCCCAGATCGAGTTGTCTCTGTGTGAAAGTCTCTCAATTCTGTCGTTCCAAGATTTGTTTCTGAATTCTTTAATGTCAAATTTAATTTGTCTGTTCAAATTTGTCATGTAATCTTTTTCAGTCCTATTTCCGGTCCTTTGCCAAATTTTACGAACTCTATTTCTATTTTGAATTTTGTCAATAATGTCTTGAGGTAGTCTGTCTGCCAGAAGGTCTATAGTTTTCATTTTTACGCTCTTTTTCAGAGCTTTTTGTATAGTTTTTGTCAAATTTTCAACTTGTCTGTCAATTTCGTCGGGGCTGTTAATGTTTCTGTCTACAATAACGTCTCTGTTTAAAATCCTCCTAAAGAGAGGCCAATTGGCACTCTTGTAGTCGGGTTTCTGTACAATCTGTCTTTGTCTGTTAATTGTGTTGTATAGTGTGCATGTTATTAGTGTATGATCCGAGCTCAGTTCGTCTACTGTTTTCAAATCTGTTATATTTGTCACGTTTTTATTGATTGCCAAATCTATTGTCGTAGGTGTCATTCCATTAGGTGGGTAGTGTGTGTGTGAAGGTGGATGCATGATGTGTAGATTATGTGCAATGGACATGTTGTATAAACATGTACTGTTGGGGTTGTTGAGGTGACAGTTCCAGGTGCTGTGTCGTGCGTTTAAATCTCTAATGAGTAAAACTCTATTTCCTCTGTCTAGAAGATTTAGAACATCTTCCTCATTGAAGTGGTAATTTGGTCGATTGTACACACCTACCAGCGTTACTCCATCTTCCAATCGTATTGCGATATGTTCCAAATTGCTATCACACTTTATGCGCATAAAACTGATCGAATTTCTTACAAGCAGAGCCACCCCACCACCTGCAATGTTACGGTCTTGTCTTTCGACTTGGTAGCCTTTAATTTTAAATTTAATACTGGGATCTAATTTTGTCTCCGTAATTATTAAAACATCTACTTCTGTCCTTGTAAAAAATTCTATACATTTCATTATCGTGCATTCACAAAACAATTTGACGTGGCATGACCCCACTCTTGATATCGATGACATTGGCTTATGAGCTTTTTATTAAAATATCTCTCAAAAGTAACCGACGTGTGGTATATATAACGGACTTTATCGCTCAATTCCTTTAAAGTAATTTTATTACTTGTTGTTAAGATATATATAGATTTATTTTGCATTTTCATGGAGTTTAAAATATCTATTTCATATGAGTCTGAAAATTCAGTTTTAATTTCATCTGCTTTAAGGTCGACCTGAAGCCCAAGCATAACAAAACTGTGAGTTTTTTCACTTTTTTGTGTAAATGTGTGAAATTCTAATTCTTCATTTTTAAATGCTTCTTTTAATAGCCTAAAGTCAGACATGGTACTAGTTTGTACTGAAATTCTATTATTAAAGCCGTGTTTAATAAAAAATTTATCATTACTATTATTTTTGATAAATGAAAACAGCTCTTTTAAATTGTCCAATTGAGTATGTAAAATAATAGGAGGCGGTTTATTTAAACTAGCAGGCGGTTTATTTATATTAGTAGGCGCTGACAAATTAAATTTAGGAATTAAAGGAATTGAAGGATTAGCCGTTTGGGGGGTACTTTTCTCACCCACAATCGGATTATCATCGGTGTTCATCGGTGTGAGCACCTCGAATCGATTCTGAGTGGGAACATTTACACTCCTTTTTGCACCCGTCAGGTTAGGTTCAATTAATAATTTTCGTTTTAATATTCTATTACTCACTTGCGGGGGTGGTGGGGTTCCATTTGCCTTCTCGTCAACCATTTTTAGTAATTATTTACTATTTTCTTTGTTAAATATCCGAAATAAATTGACAATTAAATATGAATTTAATTAATTTCAGATTGAGGTTATGTTTGACAGTTGTCAAATTTCAAACACTTTTTCTGAGGGCCTCCGGGCTCCCCCGGGGCTAAGAACACTTCTTTTCAGCTACTTTTAATTATTTTAAGGTTTTCTGACACTTTCCAACAATTAATTCCACTTTTTTCCGGTAAATTATTAATTAATTATACGGAGCACAAAATCAAGATGTCAATCGCAGACTGCAAAGCAACTGCTCTATGGGTTTAAAGGCGATGCGTAGCCAACTAGACCAACGAGCAATTACACGAGTTGTTTGATTCGCGATATAAACACTCGCACGCTATTATAGCATGCATGCGATGTTGGTTGCCTAGGTTAAATAATATCATATAATTACTTTTTATAATATTTAATCCATAATTTATATATTACATAAGCTGTTAATATAAGCAACAAAATAAATATTATAATTAAAAATGTAAAAAAAATTGAAAACGATTCTTCAACAAAAGCGGCGTCCTCGATTATTAATGCTTGAGATATATTTTGGGCTCTTCGATTCTTATCCAGGAACATAAATGTCAGATTCATTAAATTCGACTCCACTCCGGGAATAAGAGTTTTATTGATTTGAAACGTTCTCGGGCTGGTGTCGTTCCTTAGATCCATGGCTTCCCAGTGCAGAGGATTGCCGTCGTCCTTGATTTCGCCGGATATGTAGCAGTACCTCGAATTTTTCGGTTTTGTGATAAATAAAATGTCTTTTGCCAAGACATGTAATAAAATGAATGTCGCGTTCATCTTATATTTTTATTTTTGTTAACAGATTGCAATGCTCTATCTTCGACTTGTAATACTCCAACTCTTTTTTCGCAACAACGATAGCCTTGTTCTTTTATTCTAGTTCGATGCTATATCTCTCATACAACTTCTTCAAACGACTATGCGCTAGGTTTTTTTTAAATTTTTTTGATGCCGGTGCAACGTTGACGATGTTTCTCATCTCTCTCTACTAAGCCGCCATCGCTCTAATCCTTTATATGACCCAGGTAAATACTGTAGTGGTGGGGGGAAACAAACACGAGATTATACTAATAACTTAGTTATTAAAATTAATATAGTTTTTATATTTTTACAATATTTTCATTACTTTAAAATCGTAACTCATCTGCTTAAAATGGAAATATAAACATTCGTTCATTAATAATATATTTTCTGTACTCTGATTTGCGTACATTAATGCTGTTATGTTGGAATACAAATGTCCCTTCATCTTCAGGCATGAACGCATCATACCATCATAATACTCCTTAAACTTTAACTTTTTCACAAGATCCAACTTGCAACCAATCACCTGTCTCAACTGGCCTAAGTTGTACAATGTGGCCTGAGATAAAATAACTTTGAAATTTCTGCATTCCACGTTAAACACCTCGAAATCCTTGTACTGACTCCTCGAGATGCTAGTATCCGCTCCAAACATCACAGGACGGCCAATTTCCATACTTGTAGGATCAATATTTAGAAACTCGTCCCATTCTTCGACGGACATCACCAGCTGGCCTCGAGCACCCCAGATTTTTACGGCGGGCTGAAAGCCCAATGCAGGACTGATGCCGACAGACACATATTTCGTCATCGACATGTTTAAGGGGTAAGTAGATCCTCCCAACATGACGGTTTCCTTCTCGATTCTGGCGTCCAAGTTTTTAAACATCTCGTCGATGGGATCCACAAACTCTTCTGACATTTCTGGTATTTCTTCTTCTTATTTTTTCACTTTTTTCTACTTCAAGCACTAGACGAGTTATGGCTACACACACCCAGATTTTAAGGCTCCTCATCTTACTCTCATTCCTACTACTTTTTTTTATTTTTATTCCCCCATTTTTTCTTATCCACACCATATTTTTTTCTTACTTTAACTCTCCATTATTGCGTAATGTACCCAAGGCAAAGTCTCGGGGCTTCCCGGAATCAAATATCTTTTGTTATCGTGAGGACTTAGAGATATTTTTTCTGATTTATAGTATATATAGTATGGTTCATCGACCTGATGGAATGCTGATGATGAGCCATTTCTATACCTCCGTTCAAACACCTCAGGTAATCGTCAAACGTAATGTGAGATTTCACCACGTATGATTTTATACCTTTAGCCTTCTTTGTGACGGGGTTGTCGGCCGATGGGACCATACATGCGTACATTTTAGCTCTAAGACCTACAAACTCCGTCATGATTTGACCGTGGTTTTCATCCTTCATTAGCCCCGGAATCTTCTTGTTCAATAAAGGAATCCCATAAGCGTTCTTCCGTGCGTATTCAGAAGTATCAAAGCGATGGATATCCTGCTTGATGTCGCTGTATACATCATCCGTTTCAAGCTCGTAAATAAGGGAGTCGGTGTCGGTGTAACAAAGTCGAGCATTGTCTCCGTACTTGTTTTTTATGTACTTGTAGTGGAACTCGTACAACATAGTTTTTGAAATGTCCAAGATAGCTATACCCACGTAAATCGGTTTAGTAAACAATACGTTGTTTTTCAGTAATTCTATTAACACCATATTTTCTTCCATTATTTTGCATTTGTGGAAACACGGACTTGCAATTCGAGCTTCTGCGCCGTATCTTCCATCCCATCTGGTTATTAATTTAATCGCTTGTCTGTTCCTTACATTCTCCATAGTTTTTCCAAACACAGCGTTACTCATCAGTTTGAAAAAAAAATTCTCAAATTCATTTGAGGATTTTTTGCGCAGCTCGGCATTTAGATCTATATATTTTTTTAGCCATGGAGACTGACGAAACTGAAGCACTCTATGGATTTTCCTCACAACCAGACCCTCCGACACATACTGTTTTAAATTACGATAATGAACGACATATTTTTTCTTATCGCAAACAGTCGCCAACATTTTTGGTTGCTTCGAGTCTGGAAGACATCCTTTCTCTGGGGCCATTAGTAAATCTTTTTGTCTGTCGTGGATGCTCTCGGGATACTCCAAGTCTACCTCCAGTATATACCCTGTAAATGCTTCATCGGATAACTGGTAATTAAATGCGGACACGTCTCTTTCCACCCACTTGAGATTGCCTTGCGGCAAATATTGCGACATTGCCCAGGCATACATCGCGTTAATATCATAATACATTAGATATTTTTGAGGTATGCCCGGGTTGTAGTCGGGCATGTATTTATAATTTGCCTTCGAATGCCTTTTTGAGCATTGGGTGAGACCTCCACGTACAACTTTCTCAATAAACATTAAAATATCGATGTCGTTGATGTAATCGAGCTCCTGTTTAGTGCATTTTAACATGGCGTCCCAACTAAGACCCGGAGCGGTGAAATAATGAGCGGGATCTAACCGATAATGTTTCAGACATACGTCTCTAAAACTCTCAAAAACTTCTGCCAGCAACAATACGTCCGTTTTTAAGTACAGATTGCTATACTCTCCCAACGTTTGTATTCGGAATTCATTCTATACTTTTTGCGCGTGTTCGTAGTCTTCAAAACTTATATTGGACTCTGTCAGCTTTGAATAAAATTGGTTATACGTAGGCAGCACTTTTTTGTTCAGATTTTCCCACGATTTTATATGATCGTTTGGGAAAACCCCCTTGCGCGTCAACAGTTTAAACAGCCCATCGTCAATATGACCAAACTGAGATTTTAGAATTGGTTTATCGTCCAAGTTTGAGCTTAATTTATCCAGGAAAGATGCCATGAATCGGAACGAATCTATGAATTTAAATTTCACTTCGCTTTCTGAAATATTTTTTATCAGCGATAAAATTTTCGGTGTTGCTTGGAATCAGATTTACGGTCCCGTTTATTTTTAATGCAACATCTTTCAACATAATATGCGAATCGTATCCGCTCCAATTATGAAAAACCACCGGGATGGTGCGGCTGTCTTGGTATTCAATATTACAACTTGTATGTGCGGCTTCTCAATATTTCCCCGTCAAATGGCAGTGGTCTCTCACGCGATCAGACTCCAGAGGTTTTTCGCATATATGACACAATGATGCCCGTCTAAACTGGCGTTCTTCATTAGGACTAATTTCCATTGGCATTTTGCATAAATATACTGTTTTGACGTCTTCGGCCAGCTGCTTTAATTGCTCCGCAAACCATTCGGCGCAATTAGGACCTCGGTAACTGCGGTAGAAGGATAGGGTATCGTCATAAGCACACTTAAAATAATATCCTCCGCTATAAGCCTTGTGCTGCTGGTACTTGACGCTTTTGTCGCCCATGCGAATATTCACCCAATTTAATATACATTCAAAGTCCGCATACACAATAAACGGACATCGCTCCTTGTTTTTATAGTTGTTAAATTTAATTTTGCCATCTTTTACAAAACTCACCTTATATTCATTCTTCTGCTCGCAGTCCTCAATATGCGTTTTCAGTTTACTCTCGGTTTGGAAGCAATGCAAGCACCGATTGCAAATAAATGTTTTTCCCTTGTGCTTAGTCAATTGTGCGGCAACCAGTCTTGACAAATTTTTTATTCATACATAATGGTATTTCGGTTCGGATAAATCTGTATCGTCTTCCTCCTCCTCCGTACAATATTTATCTTGCACAAGTAATAAGTTCACGTGTCTGTTTCTCTTTTGTTTTGATATTCTGCTCGGACTGACTACATACTTTTTGCCTTTTTTATTAATAACATACACATTCACAGAAATGTTATTTAATTGCTCGAATTTTGATATATCCTCACGCTTTATTGGAAAACTAATGCCGTCCAACTTTAAAACTTGCGAATAATGCGGATAGGATGATGTACGGTTAGGTCTAATTACGTCTGGGTGTAATGCCGATGTTACGGCCCACGCGAAGCATGCGTCATCATTATTTTTTTACATTAATGCACGCCAGTTTCAATTTAATTTGCTGCAGTAAATCTAAGTATGATGAACCTCGCAGCGGATTATATTTATTAATATTGATGCACAAATTAATAATCGCCGACAATGCCCACCCGCTGTCTCGCTCTTAAAATTCTTCCAACTTACGCAACAGCACGGCAGATATATTCTCTTCAAACCATCCATTTAATTCACAGTCTCGATCAACCACCGCAGTTTTAGTGTTTATGTACTTGAAATATTCCACGATTCCGTCTTGACTGTTTTTCACAAATTTACCACAAAATATCCTTCTTACAAACAAAATTTCACAATCTTTTAAATATGCTGTTGGCTCCCTGTGTTTTATATTGGTTAAAACTCCTGTTCTAATTCTTCCGTCAAACGCAGATTTTGAATCTTTCCACTTTTCCGCCTCACTAGCCCGATTAACGTGAGTCTTACTGCAAATTGAAATGCTGCCTCCGGCTTTTGCAGGTACTTTCAACAAAGTCCGGTATGTCATCATTTTACTGATTGTCGACAATATCTTTTTTTCGCACACCCCTCGCACTCACACACTCTTATGGCGGTACTGCACACTTTGCACACAGAAGGGCGCCACAGGCGGCGCCCACTTCCTTTCACATGCCCAGATGGCCGTCCCCGACCGGATCCCCAAATCTCAAGGTCACCCCCAGCGCCTACTTTCTTTGACACGCCCAGATGGCCGTCCCCGACCGGATCCCCAAAACTCAAGGTCACCCCCAGCGCCCACTTCCTTTGACACGCCCAGATGGCCGTGCCCAACCGGATGTCATAAATCCAAAATGGCGGCCACAGGCGGATTTTGGACTCCTTGTAAATGCCCATAAGAAATTGTCTCCGTTCCCGCTTAGTTCTTCTACTGTCACGATAATACTACATTTAAAGTTTCTGTGAAAATGGTTGTAAGATATAATCGAAGTGTTTTAAATAATTCAACTTCTTCTAAACCCATCATTGCTAAGAAGTTATTTGAAGGGTTAACACCTCAAAATCAGCAGTTTTTACTTCAATTACGTTTTAAATTAAAATGAATATTTCAAGTGTTAACAAAAAAGCTCTGTTTGATAATGCCATATTAATGCTGAAAAATATTCACACCTCCCATACGCACCCACTTTATTTAATAATAACGATGAAAAAAGAATTTCAATTCAACAGCAAGATATTTACACTCTACCATCAGAAAGTTACTTATATATTGAGGAGCGATTACTCAATGAAGAAAATAAAAAATCTGCAACTGCAAAATTTATAAATAATAGATTTGCTCATTTATTTGAAGAAATTCGTTATGAAATTGGAGGAAAAGTAATTGATCGGATTAGAAATTCTGGTATAACATCCACAATGAAAGGATACAATTCGTTCAATGAAAATAATAGTAAACTTCTAATCAATGCTGGTTGGTCCCTTGATAATGAAAGTACTTATAATATTGAAAGTGACAAGGGTATTTTGATGTTTGTATTCCGCTAAAAATCCTAATGGGTTTTAATAAAAATTTTAAGATATTTTTTTTAAATTTGCGACAAGAGCTCGTGTTAATTAGGAGTAATTCAGATGTTAATGCAATTTTTAATTCTGTAGATACAGAAACGGTTAAAGTACACATAAATAAAATTATATGGAAGGTTCCGCATATTTCAGTTGGTGATGCTGAGCGTTTAACTTTATTAAATTATGTTAACAAAGGTTATGATCTTGAAATAGGATTTCGTGGTTGGGAATTACATGAATATCCATTATTACAAGAAACCCAACAACATACCTAGACGGTTAAATCGGCCACTCAATTAGAAAAACCTCGATATGTTATTATCGGTTTCCAAAGCCATCGTAAAAATATTAAAAATGGGAATTTTAGTATGTTTGATCATTGCAAACTAAAAAATATTAAATTATTTTTGAAATCGGAAATGTATCCATACGATAATTTAAATTTGAATTTTAGCAACTATCAATTTGCATCTTTATATGAAATGTATGCGCAATTTCAAAGTTCATATTATGAAAAAGAAAACGAACTTCTTTACAACCTTAAAGATTTTAAAGATTTAGCACCTCTAATTGTTATCGATTGTTCGAGACAAAACAAAATTTTAAATTCAGGTACTGTTGATATACGTTTAGAATTTGAAACGGTTGAAAAAATGCCTGCTAAAACAAGTGCTAATTGTCTCATTTTACATGATTGTATTATAAAATATAATCCATTGACTAAAACTGTACGTTCGTTATGAACATATATATCTACAACAATTTATTATAAATCCATTTATTAATAATCATGGTTGGTGTAAAGATGGAAGAGATTTGTATAATAGACGTTCAACGATTTCAATATAAAAATGATAATTTTTTGTGTAAGGAAATTACAATAATAAAAACGAATGCTCAATTTCATCAATTCTTTAAATTTCCTTTAAAATAAGAGCATCTAAATAAAAACGTTAAAATGCATTTCGACTTTCTCACCCGTAAGTTACACGGTCTGACTTATGATACCTCATGTGGTTTGCCATATTCAGATTTTTCAAATTATTTAGAAACTCATACTAAAAATATTAACATAATTTTAATTAAGGGACTTTAAAAGGTCACTTTTATACAAAAAATATTAACTTATAAAAACATTATAAATTTAGAAGACTATAACTGTCCTCCATTAAAAATATTAAAATCATATGTAAATAGAAATAAATTTCATTGTCTTCAGCATTTTGATAATATTTTTCTCTGTTCCAATCAAAATGCAAATATTTTGTATTGTTGGGTTTTAGATAATATGATTACAAATAGAATAATTAAATAGAAAGATATATTATTATTATAAATGTCATCCCTTTAGAGATTTTTCGTATATATACAAAATTTTTTTTTTATTTAATTCAAAAATAATCTCAAAGATGAATGCATGTGAATGCAATCTTTGCTTAATTAATCTCTAGTATGGGGATGAAGAAATGGACGTCGATGAAGAGCCATCTCCCGAGATGGAAAATCATCTATATTGGGTAGAAATGCAGCAAAAGCTGCTACAGCTGCTAGAGGAACAGGAGAGGCTCCTGGAAGAGCAGAGGAGGCAACAGGAAGATCGCTTTCAGGAGGAAGATGAATTGGATGATCTTCTCGATGAGATTGAAATCATCTTCGAGTTAAACGATTTAGAAGAGGAAGATGAACGATCGTTTATTGTTTTATTTTGTTAATTTTAATAAACTATTTTAAATATTAATATTTTTTCTTTATGCTTATTATCAAAATTTATATACAGGACACATATTTAATAACTAAAAAAATATTACTCCACATAAAATAATGAATAAAAGTAAATTATTGACCAATATATTAAGTGTAAAGCTTCTTTGTTTGAGTACCAACGCGAGGCGGGATAACCCGAAAATAAATTAAAAATAAAAATAGTTATAACCACGAAAATTTAAAACATAATATTATATATTATTATATATACATATATAAAATGTTTTAATTTAATTTATTTATAGTAACTTCATTTTTATTTGTCATTTAAATACAAAAAGTCTATTTCTATTTAATATATTTTTTTAACTTATTACCTGAAGATATATGTAATTAACATATGAAACGTTGTGTTTAATAAATAAGTTTTACAAATTTATTTTTATACAAGACTTTATATTTCCCATTATATATAATAATAATAATCAAAGTCTGTTAACAATTCATAAATTATACATATGTATATACATAATCTATTTTATAAATTTATATAATATTATATAAATGATTTTATGTAATATATATATATATATATATGAAGAAAAACCGATACAATCCAAAATATTGGCTAATTTTTAAAAGATTGTTTTATAAATAAATAATAATTAATTTTTTTTATCATTTCCCCAATATTAATCTTCTATAATAATAATAATGTAGACATATTGAGTAAATTATTTTATTTGTGTTTTTTTTTTTAAGATTTTTGTAGAAAAATATATATCGTTTGTTAAAATTTAATTTTCAATGCAAAATGTCCGCGTCGGTAATAATATTACTATATTTTACTTTTATATTTAATTTTGCTACATTGTAATTATTAATGTGGAATGAACTCAAGATTCATATTACTACATGAAAATGTATTACATATTAAGCTGTTTTGCTTTTTTTTTATTTGTTTTACAAGTTTTATGTTGTTTGCAAGTAGTATTAAATTTATTTTTATAAAATTAAAATGTTCAAAATAATTTGTTTTTTAATCGTTATGTCGGCGAATGCTGATATACAAAACGAAAGGAGGGCTCATTTTATTAAACTCGTAAATGAGCTGGAGCGGTGTTTGGATGGCACCGTAGAAAGCGCAGATATTGCGGATCTAAGAACCACAAATTTCTTCTTGAGACAAGATGTCCTTAATTCAAAAGTAAGTTTTAGTAAATTTTTATTATTATATTTTTCTTAACATAAACATTTTTCAGGATCAAATGAACATGACCGCTAGTATCTATAAAAATATTTCAATGCTTTATTTAAATTCTTTAGATAGAATTATTACGTTACAGAATGAATTACAAGATATTAAGGAACAAAACTTAAATTTAATAACATATAATAAAACATGCAACGAGCATCTTGAAATTTATGAAGATAGACAAGATCAATATATTGAACGTATAAATAAAAAAAAAGATACAATTAGATTTCTAAAAGCAGATTGTAAACTAAAAAATCAAAATCCGGAAAGCGGGCTAAAGGGAACAGAAAAATAACAAGAAAGAACAAACCAAATAAATTTAAAAAAATGCTAAAAGCGGGATAAAGGGAAGAAATAAAAATGAAAAAAAAAATTATGAATGTAAGTTGTATTTAATAAATTATAAAATGTTAATTATTATATTGTTTCTTTTTACAGATTTTCCTGTTTTTACTTAAAATATAATTAAATTTATTAGAATTTAGTTAGTATTAATTAGATATTTTAGTTTATAACAATTTAGCGTAAGTTAAGATTTAGTTTGTATTTATAATAAAAATAAATTTAATAGATAAAAGTTTGTAATATTAATTATTAAACATTTTTATGTAATAAATTTAAAAGAATTGAATGGACTTTTAGATAATCGTCGGCGTTTTCAGACGGCCATAAGCCAGTATCCAGTCCACTTCTCCATCCAACAGGTAAACCATTTTTACTATTTTCAATGTTTTTAAAAATCCAATTCAGTAATTGTTGATGGCTGGGTCTTGATGTTGGCGTAAACATAAAAAATATATTTAATTCCACAAAAATATTCATTTAACATTCTAAAAATACAGAGTCCGCATAATACGCGTAATCACAAAATATTTTATTTACAAAATATATTGCATCATAATAATTTTTAAATAAATTGTTTGTTGATAAATTAAAATTTTTATGATTGTAAAAAAAATCTGGCTTAGAAGATAGTAAATCTATTATAGCCATTTTATTTAAACTATTATAATCTAAAGGATCAAATGGAAAGTTATTTAAATCATAAATGTTCCAAGAATCATTTTTAAAACTTAAAATTTTTCCTACAAAAATATCTAATTTTATTTTAAATTTTAAAATTAATTTTAAAGTTTCACTATCATTATTTTTTAATGTTTCGTAGCACAGCACAGAATCACTTAACTTTGTTTTATTTAATAAGAAGTTTATTAAGTCTATATCATTTCTTGATAAAGCTTCTTTTAAATAATCTATATAAATTTTTTTACTAGTCTTGTAGATTTTGAAATTAATTTCGTCAATTTTTAAATCCATTTTAACTGAACGAAAGTAAAACTCGCACTGATATTTACCAGCAAGTTCATCGGATATTTAGAAAATATCAACTAATTTGCATGTAAACAACCCTTTTTCGTATACATAAGTTTAACCTACAAATATTAAAGCATTCACAAGATTTGACGTGTTTTTCTGCTTACGTTACCTGCCGTTACAGATTATCATATTAATTAACCCTTTTTCTATAAAAAAAGTTTTTTGGTCTAGAACCGGCCCACTATATCTACTCATGTTTTCAAATATCTTGACACAATTATTATTATATCCAAAGACTTCGATAAACACCTTGAAGTCATAAACAAGGTACTACTTCGCTTACATAAAGCTGGGCTAACCCTAAACCGGTCTAAATGTCAGTTTGCTAGACTTGAATTGCGCTACTTGGGTTATGTAGTCAATGAATTAGGCCTTTTAGTAGACCCCGAAAAGGTATCTGCTAATTTAAGTTTTCCGAAGCCAAAATGCCAACGCAAAGTTAGACGTTTCTTGGGTTTAGCCTGTTGGTACCGGAGATTTATCAATAATTATGCAACTTGCGCGTCGGCGCTGCACAAATTATTGCGCAAAAACGTTAGATGGAAGTGGACAGATAAACAAGATAGTGCTTTCAAGAATTAAAAGAATGTCTAGTAGAAGCACCAGTCTTAGCTGTACCGGATTAGAAAAAAAAACGTTTTACTTAGAATGCGACAGTAGTAAGGTCGGTATAGGTTGCATACTGACACAGAAATACCCTGAGGGCACCCGTGTGATTGCATATGCAAGCAGAGCTACTACTCCTTGCAAGCGAAACTTTCACGCAACTGAATTAGAATGCCTCAGAGTGTTGTTTGGAATTGAAAAATTTCGAGGATACATTGAAGCTACCGATTACGTAGTAGTCACGGAGCACTCTTCTTTGAAATGGCTGTGGGGGCTGAAAGGCCCTCCTGGACGGCTTTGCCGCTAGGTTATGAAGCTCCGTATAACTTCAATGTCATACATCGAGCCGGCACAAAACATCAAACTCCGGACGCGCTTTCAAGGGCTTTCAAACCCACGGACGACACTTTGCAGGTACTAGCAATCAATCTAATTCCAAATGATTGGTGGTATAAAAACAAGTGTAAACAAGTAAAAGAGAATGTTTATGATTTTCCTACATGGCGGGTAGACAATGAGAACATTCTCTATAAATTAACCAAAACTGGTCCAACTTTAATCTATGACCAGGACAAGCGGAAACGTGTTGTTCCAAAATCACGCAGGCTAGAGGTGTTGAATAAAAACCACAATGTGGAAACCGCTGGACACTTGGGAATATTCAAGACTTTTTGGCGCATTTCGCAGAGATATTACTGGCCACGCATGTATGACGACATAGCACAATGTAACGAACCCGGGGATTTATTCACAACAAAATATGATTTCCATTGTTGATTATTAATTATTCTTTTATTTTGTTGTACAATGAATCGTCGGTTTCGTTGGTTCCAATTGCCACCCGGTATACTTTGTAATATAAATGTATTTCGATGTGAAAGTAGGGTTGCCTACGTTAAAATAACATTTATACTAATTAATTAAGTATCAATTATGTACCATATTAAGGTCCGCCGTGAATACTGTATGCCGGCGTAATATATTTGTTTTATATTACGCCGCCATGCCCCCGTTATTTAGCACGCCGCGGTCCTAACCTGTAGGACCACGGACACGTGTTTTAAATTAAATTAACGTAATTTATAACTTACCTCGCGACATTTCGTAATCCTGTACTAAGCACTGTAACCACTAGCACTGTTTACAGTCACTGAAAACCCGCCGGGGCCCCGTTTCATAGCCTCCATTTATCTCGCCGCACACGTGTTTTCTCGAGATCGGGTTGAAATTAGCTGCGGAACCCAGTGGCGTAGCATATGGGGTTTATGTTGATTGTTTATTTTACCGGCCAAATATTAATTAGGATTGTTAATTAATTTATGTTAGATTATAGGCAACCCGTACAGCCGCGGTTCTTTTCTTAGCATAGCGTCCTAACGAGAGGGCATATTGAACCGGGGTTTGCGGGGTGCAATTATGTACATTTTATTGTTGTTTGTATATATTTAATTTTAGCATTAATTAGTTTTTAATTATTGGATGTATAGGCCACCCCCTATACATCCCATAGTTTAAGTTGGCATCTCTGTTCCCCCACCTTTCCTCCACCAATCAGAGTCCTTGTTCTATCCCCTCTCTTTCTTCTTTTCCTATATATACCGCCGTCCCATCCTAGTTCCGAGAGTCAGCCTTGCACTCAGACAAGACACCAGCACCTGTTCCCGTAAAGTTTAGTTCCCGAAGTTTTAGAAGCCGCAGTAAGTGTAATCCCGCCTTGAGCATTTCCTCCCGTTTCTTTTCTTTTCCTCCTTTTGTGTGTCCGAGGTTGTGCGGCGTCGCAAGACAAGCCACCTCGAATTCCAGACCTTACCCTTATTCCTGCCAGTTTTCACTGTTAAATATCCCCGTGAAGTCCGTGGATGCGTATTTTGTTGTTGTGGGTGGACAACAGTCATTTTGAGTTCGTTTGTTTTCTTTTTTTTTTTTGGATTTAACAATAAATTTTATTTTCCCTTTCCACATGGTTGTTGTTCCTTTGTGTCCACACTAAAGTGTGGTGGCGCCCGAGCTCCTCCCGGTCTCCGGCAAACCTTGTGATCACGGCTGCAGCTACCTCAGCCGCGTTTCTCTTCCTTACCGGACGAAAACGTGTTACAAATTTGGCGCCCGAGCAGGGACTAAACAAAAAAAAAATATAAATATATAAATTCCAAAAAAAAAAAAAAAAAAAAACGTTGAATTAAGGGTAAGGGTAAGAAAAGGGCGTTGAAAAAGGATGTTTGGCAGTTTACCACCGCCAGCGGGTGAGCGAGAACCCCGACCACTTTGATTGGGTTAATTCCGCCCCCCCGTCAGTAATTCAGAATCACCTTCAGCAATTTAGACTTGCGACCGACGGTAACTTACTTGTTTTTCATGACCGGAGACACATCTACGTCCGCAGACAGGACCATGGCGGACCCACCAGTTTCCCCTCCGGCTTGCCCACCCGTACCAGCCTCACCACCAACCGATCCGTCCATACCGGCCCCCACCATCTGTCACCAGACATATAACCGCTAACCACAGTCTCAGTTTTACCAGCCCGGAGGCTACACTTTGCTCTGTAATACGGAAGTGGAACGTCACTTACGACGGAACAAAGTGCCCATTTGCGTTCTTAGAAAGGCTTGAAGAGCTAATGCGCTCGTACACGGTCTCCGAAGACCAATTGGTAGTGGCCTTGCCTGAGTTGCTCAGAGGCGAGGCCCTGCACTGGTACCGCAACAATTACGAAGATTGGCGAAACGGCCGAGACTTCCTCGACAACTTCCGAGCCTTTTTCATGCCAGCCCGCCTAACGCAGAATCTGGAAGACGAGATCCGGAACCGCAAGCAACGGTCCAGCGAAAGTGCCAAAACATATGTTGTAGAGATCCAGACGTTGATCCGCCGCCATGAAGGTTTCTCGCGTCAACAGGCCCTCCGAAGAATTTACGATAATCTACAGCCTGCCTACCGTACCTACATTCGGCCCCACGACTTTTCGACTGTGGCCGAACTTATCGAGGTCGCCTCGGTATACGAGGACCTGCAGCAGGAAGTAGCAAAAAACAAACCCGCCACGTCGACTGGGGTCTATCAACCTCGTTCCCCAGCGCCTGGCCAGCCTTTGCTAGAACCCCGACGCCCAGTCAACCAATCCCAAAACCTGACAATTGCTAACAAACTACCGGGGTACGACCGAAGTACCTGCTGTTGGAACTGTGGCAGCGAAGGCCACGATCGCTTCGAATGTCGCAAACGCACCTTACACTTCTGTTCTTACTGTGGCTTAATGGGTACCTGGTCAAGAACCTGTAGGTGTGAAAAACAAACGGGAAACGAGAATCTGACCGGAACCAGGGGGTAGACCGGCCAGACTTAACAACCCCCACACCCTTCACCTAAGACGGCCAAATAATGACATACCTCCAGGTCCTGGGAAAACAGTGCTGCGCGCTTATCGACACCGGGTCCCAGCGCTCCTACGTAAACACCAAGTTCAGCCAATGGCTCGAGGATCAACGGATCCCGCCCCTTCCTATTGAAGAAACGATTCTCGTAGCCACTGGTAAGTCGACAGAGCTCACAAAGGCCTACAAGGTCTCCGTAATCAGGCCCGGAGGACACCCCGACCAGATTCAGGTCCGCCAGCTACCAGGTATGATGCCGTCACTCCTCCTCGGTTGTGATGTGTTAAATCGATGGGGAGCCGTCCTAAACTTTTCAACCGGGACCGTCCGTTTCCAACGCCTGAGCGTGGAAGACGCGGTTCACACTATCGAGCCCGAACCGACACTCACGCTGGACGCGGTCCTGGCCGAGCATGGAAGGTTCGCCAGTCATACGCCCGCCACTACTCACCTCGTATCACACCACATCAGATTTGCCGTGGCAGCCCCAATCAAACAACGCCACCGCCCGCAAAACCCGAGAATGCAGGAGATAATAAACTCAGAGGTAGACAAAATGTTGGAAGAAGGAGTGATAGAACCCTCCAACAGCCCCTGGAGTTCACTGGTGGTGGTAGTCCGCAAAAAGGATGGAAAACCGCGGTTCTGTATTGACTTCCGGAAAGTCAATACAGTGACTATCAAGGATGCTTACCCCCTCCCATTTATCAACGGCATCCTGGATCGAGTACGCGATTCTAAGTTTTTTTCCACCATAGACCTAAAAAACGGATACTGGCAAGTCCCGCTAACCGCAGCCAGTAAACCAATAACCGCTTTTACTGTGCCTGGTAAGGGCCTGTACCAGTTTACCGTTATGCCATTCGGGCTACATTCAGCTCCCGCAACCTTCCAGCGGTTCTTGGACACCGTGATTGGTCCAGAAATGGAGCCCAGGGCCTTTGCGTACCTGGATGATATCATAGTCCTGGGCAGAACAGAAGAAGAACATCTGGTAAACCTGCGAGAAGTGCTGCGCCGCCTGCGAGCCGCCGGCCTTCGGTTGAACCTCGAAAAATGCGAGTTTGCAAAAACCGAACTGCGATACCTGGGACACGTCGTCAACCAATTTGGCGTACACACCGACCCCGACAAGGTCAGAGCAATCCTCGAGTTTAAGGCTCCCCAAAACATCAAACAACTCCGCCGATTTCTGGGGATAGCCTCGTGGTACCGCCGTTTTATCCCGGCGTACTCCGAAACAACAGCCCCTTTGACCGCCCTTCTGAAAAAACAGGTACAATGGAACTGGTCCGAGGTCCAAGAGAAGCAGTTCAACGCCCTGAAACAGTTGTTGACGCAAGCCCCAATCCTTGTCAGCCCGGACTTTGCCCACCCGTTTTTCTTACAAACCGACGCTTCCGCTCACGGCATTGGTGCCGCACTCCTGCAACGAACCCACGGCTATGACCAGGTTATAGCCTACGCGAGCAGAACCCTGAATGCCGCCGAAAGAAACTACTCCGTGACCGAGAAGGAATGTTTGGCCATAGTATGGGCCATCCAAAAGATGCGGGCCTACCTAGAAGGATACCGGTTCACGGTCATTTCCGACCATCAATCTCTACGGTGGCTCCACTCATTAAAAAGTCCGACCGGACGCATCGCCCGCTGGGCCATACTGCTACAGCAATTTGACTTCGACATAGAATACCGGAAAGGGGTCCTCAATCAAGTCGCAGATGCCCTATCTCGACAACCCGTCGAAGAAGCTACCCCTGATGAGGTGTTACAGGTCGCTGATTCCGACGCAGACCCTTGGTATAGTCGATTAATGGAAGCCGTCCAGAACCAACCAGAGTCATTCCCCGACTTTGCCATACGCGAGGGTAAATTATTTAAGCATCGATGGGATGCCGACGCATATCTCGACACCGACGACGTATCTCCCTGGAAACTATGTGTCGGAAAGCCACTCCGAGTTACGGTGCTCCGCGAGAATCACGACGACCCAACCGCCGGGCACCGGGGCATTGCCAAATCTATCAGCAGGATCATGCGATCATACTACTGACCCGGCATGCAACGAGACATTAAACGCTACGTACGGCAATGCGAAACATGCCAGAAATTTAAACCCCTCCAGTAAAAGACGCCCGGAAAAATGACCGGATCAAAAGTTGTTGGACCTTGGGAAACCCTGAGCCTCGACCTGATCGGACCTCTACCCCGCTCCTCCAAAGGAAATACATACCTTCTCGTGATGCAGGACCGTTTCACAAAGTGGGTGGAGTATCATCCGCTACGATCTGCCACCGGCCTACCCATCCGACGGATCCTGTCCGAAAAAATTTTCCTCCGTTTTGGCTGTCCTCGCCGAATAATCGCAGACAACGCTCGCCAGTTCAACAACCGAGAGTTTCGGTTACTCCTGGAAGATTTCGGCATCCAGTAGGCTGAGATCCCTCCATACACGCCGCAGGCAAACCCTGTGGAGCGAACCAACCGATCAGTAAAAACTATGATATCCCAGTACTGTGAGGATAATCATCGGAAATGAGATCAGTACTTACCGGAATTAATGTTCGCCATCAACAGCGAGAAGCATGCGGCTACCGGGTTCTCACCGGCGTTTTTAAACTATGGCCGAACTCCAGTGTTTCCCAGTCTCACCCCCGAGCTCCGCCATGATGTGCAGGCCACTCCGAGACCCGGTCGTCCGTCCGCCACCGCCCGCTTCCAGAAACTCAACGAAATATTGGGTCTGGTCCGCATCAACCTGACGACTGCAAGGGAACAACAGAAACACTATTACAACCTCCGCAGAAGAGATTGGGTAATCCGGAAGGGAGATCGGGTGATGAGGAAAACCTACCACCTCTCCTCTGCCGCTCAAGGCTTTGCCGCCAAACTAGCTCCCAAGTTTGATGGCCCGTTTATAGTGGTAGAAGTGTTGTCCCGAGTCCGATGCCGCATTAAGAAGGTCGATGGTCGAAAGACCTGGCACGTTCATATCAAAGACCTGAAGCCAGTTCCCGCGGCAGATGAGCCATAAACGAGTTATGTTGTCCTGTGTTGCCCTTTGATCCTGTTTTAGAATTCCTGTTTCAAGCCCTGTTTTGAAAAACTGTGCCCGTGTAATGTTTTACCTGATTTTAGAGACAAAAGACGACCTGTCACTGGCCTAACTTACACATATATTTTAAGATACTCACCGTGGACCATTTCAATGGATTACCTAGAGCTGCACGCCTCACCCATCTCTACGGGAAGCCGTTCCCCACCTGTGACGCCTGGGAAGTCCGTGCAACTCGAAGCCCATCATGCCTTAAAAGTTGCTGCATTGTTTGGCCTATCAACTCCACCACTTGCATCCTCGTCTCCAGTACGTTCGCCCAACTTCTTTTGCAATTTACCTGCCGCCGCGTCAACTCCAACACCGAAGATCGGCCCTACAGCCTACACACCAGAGCCGTCTAGTTCCAGAATAACTGATGCACCACCGTCTTTAGCCACACCTGCAGAGGTCTCAGCACGTGCGTGTTTTGTGGTGCCGCTTCCGCCGTTAGTGCGCGTGTGCTCCGGAACAATAAGACTGCCAACCGTAGTGTCCTCCGCGCCCGTTTCGGGTCCGACCCCAAAACAGTTACGCCGGGCCCGTAACCGCAAATCTCGGGCTATTCAGCGACGCCTCCAAAGAAGCCTGGCCAAGATTCCCAAATCACCAAAGACTACCTAGAACCTAAAAAAAAAACCTTTTTTTTTAATTTTAAGTAAGAGGGGTGTAACGAACCCGGGGATTTATTCACAACAAAATATGATTTCCATTGTTGATTATTAATTATTCTTTTATTTTGTTGTACAATGAATCGTCGGTTTCGTTGGTTCCAATCGCCACCCGGTATACTTTGTAATATAAATGTATTTCGATGTGAAAGTAGGGTTGCCTACGTTAAAATAACATTTATACTAATTAATTAAGTATCAATTATGTACCATATTAAGGTCCGCCGTGAATACTGTATGCCGGCGTAATATATTTGTTTTATATTACGCCGCCATGCCCCCGTTATTTAGCACGCCGCGGTCCTAACCTGTAGGACCACGGACACGTGTTTTAAATTAAATTAACGTAATTTATAACTTACCTCGCGACATTTCGTAATCCTGTACTAAGCACTGTAGCCACTAGCACTGTTTACAGTCACTGAAAACCCGCCGGGGCCCCGTTTCATAGCCTCCATTTATCTCGCCGCACACGTGTTTTCTCGAGATCGGGTTGAAATTAGCTGCGGAGCCCAGTGGCGTAGCATATGGGGTTTATGTTGATTGTTTATTTTACCGGCCAAATATTAATTAGGATTGTTAATTAATTTATGTTAGATTATAGGCAACCCGTACAGCCGCGGTTCTTTTCTTAGCATAGCGTCCTAACGAGAGGGCATATTGAACCGGGGTTTGCGGGGTGCAATTATGTACATTTTATTGTTGTTTGTATATATTTAATTTTAGCATTAATTAGTTTTTAATTATTGGATGTATAGGCCACCCCCTATACATCCCATAGTTTAAGTTGGCATCTCAGTTCCCCCACCTTTCCTCCACCAATCAGAGTCCTTGTTCTATCCCCTCTCTTTCTTCTTTTCCTATATATACCGCCGTCCCATCCTAGTACCGAGAGTCAGCCTTGCACTCAGACAAGACACCAGCACCTGTTCCCGTAAAGTTTAGTTCCCGAAGTTTTAGAAGCCGCAGTAAGTGTAATCCCGCCTTGAGCATTTCCTCCCGTTTCTTTTCTTTTCCTCCTTTTGTGTGTCCGAGGTTGTGCGGCGTCGCAAGACAAGCCACCTCGAATTCCAGACCTTACCCTTATTCCTGCCAGTTTTCACTGTTAAATATCCCCGTGAAGTCCGTGGATGCGTATTATGTTGTTGTGGGTGGACAACAGTCATTTTGAGTTCGTTTGTTTTCTTTTTTTTTTTTGGATTTAACAATAAATTTTATTTTCCCTTTCCACATGGTTGTTGTTCCTTTGTGTCCACACTAAAGTGTGGTGGCGCCCGAGCTCCTCCCGGTCTCCGGCAAACCTTGTGATCACGGCTGCAGCTACCTCAGCCGCGTTTCTCTTCCTTACCGGACGAAAACGTGTTACAACAATATTGTCGTCGGTGTGACGTATGCTTAGCTCACAAAGCAGACCAAAGTAAACCAGGAGGCCTAATGAGCTCACATGTCATAGACCGTCCGTTCTAAGTTTTGTCAGTTGACTTAATGGGCCCGTTCCTCTTGTCGACAAAGAGAAACCAATTTATATTAGTGGTATGTGACTTGTTTACTAAAAACGTGTTTCTATTCCCTTTAAAAGATGCAGTAGCAAAACAAATTAATCTCGGATGAGGAGATATTAGAAGTGGTTAATGAAGAGGATATGAATGATATTATAAATAAAGAATAGAAAGATACTGATAATAAATTTTTATATACGTAAAAAAAAAAGAACCCAATAATGAGAAAGAAAATGGATACAGGACTATTAATAAATAAAGTTAAAATAAGCAAAGAAACTGGTATCTTACAACAAACAAAAATAAAATACCCAGAACTAACAAAGGAAGAAAGAGAGGATAAAACGCTATATATAAAAATAGTAAAAAATTTAAGCGGAAAAAATGTGGGAAAGGTACACATTATTAAACAGAAAATTGAAACCGCAAAAAATAAGGAAGTATTAATAGTTATCAAAAAAATGCTTATCAATGCAAAAAGATTAAATATTGAAGATATAAATATACCAATACCAACGGAAATTATTAATCTTCAATTACTGATCTTCAATTACTCATCTTCAATTACTCATCTTCAATTACTCATCTTCAATTACTCATCTTCAATTACTCATCTTCAATTACTCATCTTCAATTACTCATCTTCAATTATTCACCCATGTACTTAATCCTTAACTGCACTTTCTTTAACTGCACTTAGTCTAACGCAGTGACGTCATTTACCGAATTCATTTTCAAATAAATATTTTTATTAAAAAATCGTCTGGGGAGATGTGGATTCAAACTCACAATCCTTGTATCTATTGCCTGGCGCCTTAGACCACTAGCCCACAGAGACTGTTGCAGTTTGAAGCATTAAATATGTGTATTAAAACGCTTAGTAACAATATGAATGAGCAAAATGGGTTGTCTATTTATCTATTTAAAAATATAGACAACCAAATATACTTATAGTAGTGAATTTATTGGTATAAATTTATCTAAAAAAATTATATATTTTTCTTGCCGAGGATTGAACCCGGGGTACCTGAATAAGTATCTAAGCATAAGACAACTGCGCCACTAAGACTTACTGATTTTTTTGTAAAAACCGCTATATAATAAAAATATGATTTTTTAAATTCTTCTTATCATAATATCATTGAATTCTACTTTCCATATAGCAGGTTTTAAATTTGCATTTAACACGATAAATATATTATTATTTGTTTTATTATTATTATTTTATGTTTCAAAATGTACTTTTATGAGTCAATTAAAAATGTGTTGATGAATAATTTTATTTGTATTTTTTTTTTTCTATGTTTTTATTATTCAATATTTGTTTGTATATATTTTTGTGTTATTGTAATATTGCTTGTAACTCATTTTTGTTATTTATGTTGTAGTGGCGTAATAGCCAACCTTCCTCCAGGGTTATAATATGTATAAATAAATAATAAAACAATATAAACTGACCTACCAAAAGTACCTTGCCGCACAGCACATTTCAATGTCTGTTTATCAACACAAGCGACATTGAAGGAATGCTGGATCAGCTATATATCAATCGAATGATAATATGAAAATCAATAATCGTACACTAATGAAATAAAGTAAAGTATAATATAAAGTGCAACGAGTTTTAGTATCAATCCCTCATCAACAAACAATGCAGAATTAACATGCATTACAATGTACATAATGATGTAAATGTAAATAGGTTCTTTTTATATACCGTAAATAAAGTATTGTTATTATATCATATACATTATTAATGCTTATTATTATGCTTTACTTTTTTCTCTGTAATCTATTTTTTAAATTTTGCTTTTAACACAATTAATAAAATATTATTATCATTATATCATTATATGATATTAAACGTTGTTGGTATTTCTATGTATAGTAATTTTTTTCGGTTTGATTTAACTCAATAAATATAATATAATATAATTATTAATATAATATTATAATTATATACTATTATAATTATATATTATTATTATTATTAAACGTCGAAAGCTTTTTTCTGTAATGTAATTTTTTCGATTTGCTTTTAACGCTATAAATAAATTATTATACATCGGCATTTTTTTTTCTGCAATCTAAATTTTACCGTTAATTACCATATTAGATATTTTTATTACTTAGCCTTCGTTTTATACAAAATAGGTGTGGTATACAATTTTAAATACAAAAATGTATTATTTGTTAGAAATATATGTCGTGGGCAATTAACTAATGTAAATTTTACGTATCAGCCTATTTCTAAAACGAGTTTAATTACCATCTCATGTATTTTTATTGCATAGTCGTTCACTTTTTCTATATTTAATGAAGGTTTGAAACAAGATTTTTATTATTTTTTATTATTTTTTATTATTATTATATGTCGCTGACATTTAACTGTAATATATATTTTACCTATCGGCTTACTTCTAAAACAAATTGAATTACAATCTCATGTATTTTTATTGCTTAGTCGTTCACTTTTTCTATATATATATATATATATATAATGAAGGTTTGAAAGAAGATTTTTATTATTATTAAAAATGGATATATGTGACGTAGTTATAGTTCAAGTGATTGAGTTTATACCCAAGGTAATTTTTTAAATATTAAATATATATATATATATATCTATATATATACATATATATCTATATCTATGTATAAATTTTGTTATTGTTTTTTAGAGGCGACAACGGATGGTTTGCCCGTTAAGGCGCATCCCTTCGACCCTGAAACGCATAAACTGATTTATGCCAGCAGTTTCAGAAATAAAATGATTTTTGTCTACGATAAAGGTGGGCAGGTGTTTGTATCGTACAAAGAAGAAATATGGTAAGTTTTTTATTTTATTTTAATTTAAAAATTAATTTTGTTTTTCTTCTGTTGCAGAATGTTTGGGGCAAACAATTTTCAATTTTCATATACATTTTACAAGAATTTAATGATTTTTTTAAAATAAATAAATAATTTAAATATTTTTTTTTCTTATTTTTCTTTATGTACTTAAATTATAAAAAATGAATTACAAGCAATATTACAACAACACAAAAAAAATATATTCAAACAAATATTGAATAATAAAAACATAGAAAAAAAAATACATAATAAAATTATTCTTCAACACATTTTTAATTGACTCATAAAAGTACATTTTGAAACGTAAAATAATAATAATAAAACAAATAATAATAATATATTTATCGTGTTAAATGCAAATTTAAAACCTGCTATATGGAAAGTAGAATTCATTGATATTATAATAAGTAGAATTTTTGGTATATAAGGAGATATTTTGTACTAGCTAGGCATCAGTCAAAATGGATTTTTCAGCTATGAACAGTTTGGGAAACATCAAGCCGACAAAAAAGCTCTTTGAGCTACAGCTCAATGAGCAAAATACTATTTTTGGTGTTATGGAAAAAAACACCATATATGGAAGAGCAATTTTATTATCGCTCTTAGATTGCGACGTGTAGATGCCGAAGCGCATCAATAGCGTCTTTACAGAAGATGCTATCAAAGATTTCAATTCTAATTACGCAGGGCAAAAAGCTCTTGTAATAAAAGAGCTTAGAGAGGTTTTTGGGAAGAAAATTATCATCTTTAAAATTGTTGACGGTAAGTTACAACATAAGCTTTAAATTAAAACTAATTGTTTATTTTTTTTTTTTCAGATGATATGAACGACAGTCAGTTCCGTCTGTCATAAAAATGATATTTTGTAATTCATAATAATAAAACTATAATGTTCATAATTTTTTTAATAAACTTAATAATTATTTTACTTTTTTGTTCAAATTTATTATGTTATATGTATATATATATATATATATATATATATATATATATATGTAGGACCGGACGCCCCTGTACGATACAAGACGCTTGGAACCGCCCGACCCGAGAGAGACAAAACTGAACCGACAAGACGAAGGTCACGTACAAGAGTTAAGAAGTAAGGATCGCGCTATTAATTGTTTCGTACGTTTATATTATACCGATACTGATTACTGTTACATGTATTAGTTAATTTATAAAAAAATGTATCAAGAGTGTAGATGTAATAGGTGATTAATTAATCTGTCATATGAAAAAACCCTGATCACAATAAACCTACAGGTGAATTAAATAGAGTGGGACTGTTTTATTTGCCGCTGAATATTATTATTTCCTACAACTTGGGGGCTCAACCGGGATACGGAACACGCAGTGAGTAAAGTCTTGACTACAGCTGGTATTACAATGGCGCGCGCTAAGATGTTCGCTTTAGGAGACATTGCCGATATTGACCACAATATTACGCATCTCCAGTGTAAAACGTTGCGGGTATTATTCAGAATAATATGCGATGATCCGAACCGACGACTCAACAGAACGATGTTAAGAGAATTCCAAGGATTTACGTACAAAACGGGTTCAGATGAGTACTCATTAAAATTAGACGACATGAAAGCAAAACTGTCGTATGCAGATTTAGTGTCAGTGTGTCATGTACTCAATATCGAATACGACGGGTCCGAAGACGATGTTTGGCAAAGGATATTGACATTTCTATGCAATATCGTAGACAAAAGTGATGAAAGAATTAACCAAGACGAAGCCGAAGAAGAAAGTGAAGACGACGAATACGACGAACATGACGAAGAAAACGGAAAAGACGGATCAGATGGGTTAGAAGACAGTGATAAGACGAAAGATGCAAATAAGACGAAATCAAAGAAGAACAGTAGAGCTGGAGACGCCAACGACGACGATGAAGGTGCTGTAGCTCGAAATTATGACGTTATGAGGAACCGTTTTGCAGCCTGTTCGATCGCTTTTAGGGATATGGAAGATTCGATAAGACGATTCAACGGCAAGGATGGATATCCTATATTGAAATGGATTGACGAATTCGAAGAATTAGCTAAACTTGCAAACTGGAACGATTTCCAGAAAGTGATCTATGCCAAAAAACTTCTAGATGAACTTGCAAAGCTTTTAGTTCAGTCCGAAAAAGGTATAACTACCTGGCATCGATTAAAGGCTTTACTGAAGAGGGAATTTAAAGAGAAAGTTAACAGCGCGGAAGTGCATAGAACATTGATGGGCAGAGCTAAGAAGAAAGAGGAAACGATGCAAGAATACACTCTGGTCATGCGCGAAATAGCTAGCCGCGCATACATCGAACCAGAAACCACCATTCAATACATCCTTGATGGATTTCCAGGTGATCCTGCAAACAAAATGATTTTGTACGGAGCCAACGACTTCCGAGAGTTTAAAGCAAAGATCAAACTCAACGAAGCGATGCACAGAAGAACTACGACGGAATCAAACTCAAAAGATAAACCTCCTAACACCAAAGTAAAAACGCCAAGTGGTGGAAAACCTCCAACCACGAAAGACGAGGGCACGCGCATGCGTTGTTATGGATGCGGAAGCAAAGGCCACGTATCCAAGGATTGTCCGTTCAAGGAACGAGGAGTAAAATGTTTCAACTGTAACGAATTTGGACACAAGGCGGGGGTGTGTCCTACCAAACCAAAAGATACCAATACCAAGAGCACCATGTTGATCAACCACGAGAAGAACCATGCTGTCAAAGATGTCAACATACGAGGAAAGTCTATACCTGCATTGTTTGACACCGGAAGCGACATCAACCTAATCAAACGCGATGCCTTTATGACGTTGGGTCCAATACGTCTACAAAACGATACAATAACGTTAACAGGCATTGGAGGCAGCAGAGTTGACACTTTAGGCAACTTCCAAATCGACATTGGAGTCGACGATGTCGTGGTAAGCACAAAGATGTACGTGGTACCAAGCGACGCTTTGAAGATCCCAATGGTCATCGGCCAAGAATTTTTGAAGAACGCTGTCATCAAGATGGATGCAAATGGGATAATGGTGACGAAGAAAGTGTGCGACGACCTTTCCGATGACGAAGCACAGATGTTAAACATTGTATGTGAAGCACCTGTACTAGATCTAGGTCACATCATCAACGCTGACCTGAGAGACGAGATCAACCAGTTACACAAGACTTACGATCCAACTAAAAAAACGAAGGAGAGTTCGTTGAAGATGAAGATCATTTTGAAGAGCGAAGTTCCCATTTATCACAGACCCAGAAGGTTGGCACATGCGGAAAAAATCGAAGTGGACAGACAGATGGAAGAATGGCTACAAGAATCAGACCTAGCCAGTCAGAATTCGCGAGTCCGATCGTTTTGGTAAAGAAGAAGGACGGAGCAGTACGAATTTGCCAAGACTACAGACGACTGAATGAACAAGTCGTCAAGGACAGATACCCTCTGCCCTTGATCGAGGACCAATTAGATCGTCTGCAAGGATACCGTATCTTTAGTACATTGGATTTGAAAAACGGATTCTTCCACGTGTCAATTGATGAAGAAAGTCGAAAATATACATCTTTTGTCACGCCAACAGCCCAGTACGAGTTCATAAAGACGCCATTTGGTTTGTGCAACTCGCCGGCCATGTTCCAGAGATTCATCAACAAAATATTCAGAGAACACATCAAAGATGGAATCTTACTAACCTACATGGACGACTTGGTAGTGCTCGCCAAAAACAAAGAAGAAGCAGTGAGGAGATTGGCCATAGTTTTAAAGACGGCTGAAGAGTATGGTCTCCAAATTCAATGGAAGAAGTGTCAGTTCCTAACGAATACCATCGATTATTTGGGACATCGGATCGAAGACGGAAAGATAAGGCCATCGTCAGCAAAAGTGAATGCCGTGATGAAATTTCCCAAACCCGTTACGGTGAAGCAGGTACAAAGCTTTCTAGGCTTGACGGGGTACTTCAGGAAGTTTGTTAAGGATTATTCGATAATCGCAAGACCCCTTAGCAACTTAACAAGACAGAATGTTCCTTTTACCTTTGGCGACGAAGAAAATCTAGCCTTTGAGAAGTTGAAGCGAATACTGTCGACAGAACCAGTCCTGGGGATGTACGATGTAAACGCGGTCACCGAACTGCATACAGACGCCTGTATAGATGGATTCGGGGCGATCTTGTTGCAAAAGAACGACTCCGGTGAACTTCACCCAATCTTCTATATGAGCAGAAAAACCTCAGAGGCCGAACGAAAGTACAGCAGCTACGAACTGGAGGTTCTCGCCGTCGTATACGCTTTACGAAAATTCAGAGTATACCTACTCGGGTTGACATTCAAAATCGCAACTGATTGCTCAGCCTTTACGTTAACGATGAAGAAACAAGACTTATGTACTAGAGTCGCACGATGGGCCATGCTGTTAAGCGAGTTCAATTATTCCATCGAGCACCGACCTGGCACCAGGATGAAACATGCTGACGCTCTATCCCGAAACAGTGTGATGTTAGTCGTCAAGAATGAACTGATTGCGTCCGTGGAGTCTGCTCAATCACGAGATGAGCATCTATGCGTCATTAGGCAACTTCTATCCACTGGTCGACCATACAAAGATTACGTGTTGAAGAACGACTTGCTCTACCGAGAACACGAGGGTAGGACATTGCTGGTCGTCCGAGAGCTGATGCAAGCTGGCATCGTAAAGAGTTTCCATGAGAACAATGGTCACTTTGCTATCAAGAAGACCAAGGACCTGGTTCTCAGAGAATTTTGGTTTCCAAGGATGCAAAAGAGGATTGAGGAATGCGTGAGGAACTGCATCCCATGCATCCTATCCAAAAAGAAGACGGGAAAGGCCGAAGGGTTCCTGAATCCTATTAGCAAGGATGAGCTACCACTTACTACCTACCATATCGATTACCTTGGTCCTATGGCAGCCACAGGCAAGGGATACAAGTACCTGTTTGTAATCATTGATGGATTTAGCAAATTTGTCTGGTTGTACCCTACGAAAACGGTGACAAGTCAAGAAGCCATTGCAAAGCTTGAGGTCCAAAAGCACACCTTTGGGAATCCAAAGCGCATTATCGCAGACAGAGGGACCGCCTTCACGTCTACAGCCTTTGAAGATTACTGCAGAACTGAAAGAATCGATCTGACCCACATCACCACGGGAGTTGCTCGTGCGAACGGTCAGGTAGAACGAATGAACAAAACCATAATTCCCATCCTTACGAAACTTTCACTGGAAGACGAAGCGAAATGGTACCGAAATGTAGAAGACGTACAAAGGGCACTGAACAGGACTCACCAAAGGAGCATCGACACGACCCCATTCAAACTGTTGTTTGGAGTGCAGATGCGTCATCCCAGTGATCCTGGTTTGGAAGAGTTAATACAAAAGGAGTATCGTCGAACGTTCCTGGAAGATCGAGAAGAAGTCCGAAAGGCTGCTAAAGAGCAAATTTTGAAATTGAAGGAAGAGAACCGAAGAACCTACAACAAACGACGGAAGCTGGCCAGAACTTACCAGATTGGTGACCTCATCGCCATAAAGCGAACCCAGTTCACCAATTTGGGCAAATTAAAACGTAAATTTCTAGGTCCATACAGAGTAACCAGAGTCAAAAGACACGACCGATACGATGTGGAACGAGTTGGTCCAGAAGAGGGTCCCAAGAAGACATCCACTGCAGCCGACTTCGTGAAACCGTGGGCACTCTGTTCCGAAGGCGACCGTGGAGAAGATGACGAATCCGAGGATGAGGCAACCGGCGTCGACCACGAGGACGAGATCGAAAGTACGGATGGCCGAGTTGTAGGACCGGACGCCCTTGTACGATACAAGACGCTTGGAACCGCCCGACCCGAGAGAGACAAAACTGAACCGACAAGACGAAGGTCACGTACAAGAGTTAAGAAGTAAGGATCGCGCTATTAATTGTTTCGTACGTTTATATTATACCGATACTGATTACTGTTACATGTATTAGTTAATTTATATAAAAATGTATCAAGAGTGTAGATGTAATAGGTGATTAATTAATCTGTCATATGAAAAAACCCTGATCACAATAAACCTACAGGTGAATTAAATAGCGTGGGACTGTTTTATTTGCCGCTGAATATTATTATTTCCTACATATATATATATATATATATATATATATATATATATATATATATATATATATAGACACAAACTCTGTATTAGGAGCGTTTGCTCTTGAGAGGATTGGGAGCGTTTAATTTACTTTATAAACTAACCGTGCCATAGTGTTTCAGTACTATCTTTATACGTGAAAACAACAACAATTTATTATTAAATTAGAAGATTAATAAATAGTTTGCAAAACAAATTTGAAAAATGATCAAGCAATTCGTTATTTTGCCGAAAGGTTAAATTAGAAACCTATTTTATTTACTTTTTATTTTAATACATTTGGTTCTTGTCTAAGTTATTTACAGTTATGGCTAAACGCTCCCAAAACTACAAATTGGTCATGTTTAGGGGCGTCTAACCGCATGCTTATCCTATTGAGTTTAAATGTTTACCGCTAGGGCTATACTACAGTTCACGGCTTTGCCGTTAATGTGTAAACGCCTCTAGAGCGTGTTATGTGCAAATAAACGCTTCTAAAACGTATATTGTGCAAATAAACGCCTCTAAAACGTATATTGTGCATATTAACGTTTTTAGAACGCAAGCTTTTACGATTTCATTTTTCATACACGTTTAGTTTGATAATTAAACATTAACAATAGATATGGTATAATTGACTTACCATTAAATATGGAATATTATTTATTTCAAATTAGAATACATTAACTAGTTAAAATTATAGCCCGTGTTAAGCCTGCGTTTGAATCAATTACTTATCATTGCAAAAAAAGTGCAATTTAGTTTTAGGCATTAAAATAAGTAGTTGTAAAAATAGACCTATTCTTAGTATTGAAGTTGAGTTTTATGGTTAAAAAAAATAGAAAGTTTGTTGACATTGCCACTGCAATGCAAGGGTAACCAAACATTTTATTTCAACAAATTATGTATAATGGTTACATAAACGTGAAAGAAGATGTTTTAAAATTTGCAATATTATTTTTTTAATAATTTAATTAAATAAATTATTGATTATAAATATTATAATAATTATAATCGGTATTAATTGAAGATTATTATTATGGAATTTATTTTTCAAGTGGGATGTTAAAAATAAAAATTAAACAACCATAAACGGCAGCCAAGACAATTTTTTTTGTTTAATAGTATTTTTTCTTTAATTTACAGTTATTTTTTGTTAAAGCTGCCGATTATGATTAAATTAATTTATTTATTTTTAAGATCTAGCTTGAAAAGTGCACACCATAATAATAATTTTAAAATCTAATCTGTTTATTTATAAGAATGTTGTTTTTCAATAGATTTTGATAATTTGACTTTCTTATTGTGTGTGGCATTCATAAATAATAAAATGTTGTGAACATCAATGTCATAATTGTGCCGCCTCTAACAGGAATTATGTTATTTTAACTTAATTATTGTAATGAACATACTTAAATACTTTTGTCTAACAAACTTTATTAAAAGTATACAATTTTGTGTATTAATGTTATAATTGTGTCGAATTAAGAAATTGTGCCGCGTTCTAACAGAAATTTTGTTATTTTGAAGTTTTGATTGTATTTGTATACTTAAGTACCCCTGTCTACCAAAATTTATTAAGATTATAGAATGTTGTGCATTAATGTTATATTTGTGCCGCGTCCAACGGGAATTTTGTTATTATATTTTTATCATTAAAATTGAGATACTTAAGTATTCCTGTCTACTAAAAATCATCATGATCAAAAAATGTTATGCATTAATGTTATGATTGTGCCGCTTCTAACAAAAATTTTTGTATTTTAACTTAATCATTGTAATTAGCATACCCCTGTCTACCAAAATTCATTAAAATCATAGAATGTTTTGAATTAATATTATAATTGTGTCGCCTCCAACAAAATTTTATTATATTAACTTAACTATTGTATATAACATACTTAAATACCTTTGTCTACCAAAATTCATTAGGATCATAGGTGCATTAATTTTATAATTGTGCCACTCAACAAGAATTTGGTTATTTTGACTTTTTCATTGTACTTGACATATTTAAGTACCCAGTCTATCAAAATTTATCAAGATCATAAAATGTTGAGCATAAATGTTATAATTGCGCCGCCTCCAATAAGAATTTTGTTATTTTAACTTTATCATTGTAATTATCATACTTAAGTACTTCTATCTACTAAAATTCATCAAGATCATAAAATGTTGTGCATAAATGTTATAATTGCGCCGCCTCCAACGAGAATTTTGTTGTTTTGACTTTATCATTGTAATTGATATGTTTAAGTAATTCTATTTATCAAAATTCATCAAGATCATAAAATGTTGTGCATAAATGTTATGATTGCGCCGCCTCCAATAAGAATTTTGTTATTTTAACTATATCATTGTAATTATCATACTTAAGTACTTCTATCTTCTAAAATTCATCAAGATTATCAAATGTTGTGCATAAATGTTATAATTGCGCCGCCTCCAACAAGAATTTTGTTGTTTTGACTTTATAATTGTATTTGTCATGTTTAAGTAATTCAATTTATCAAAATTCATCAAGATCATCAAATGTTGTGCATAAATGTTATAATTGCGCCGCCTCCAACGAGAATTTTGTTATTTTAACTTTATCATTGTAATTATCATACTTAAGTACTTCTATCTTCTAAATTTCATCAAGATCATCAAATGTTGTGCATAAATGTTATAATTGCGCCGCCTCCAACGAGAATTTTGTTATTTTAACTTTATCATTGTAATTATCATACTTAAGTACTTCTTTCTTCTAAAATTCATCAAGGTCATCAAATGTTGTGCATAACTGTTATAATTGCGCCGCCTCCAAGGAGAATTTTGTTGTTTTGACTTTATCATTGTAATTGTCATGTTTAAGTAATTCTATTTGTCAAAATTCATCAAGATTATCAAATGTTGTGCATAAATGTTATAATTGCGCCGCTTCCAACGAGAATTTTGATATTTTAACTTTATCGTTGTAATTATCATACTTAAGTACTTCTATCTACTAAAATTCATCAAGATCATAAAATGTTGTGCATAAATGTTATAATTGCGCCGCCTCCAACGAGAATTTTGTTGTTTTGACTTTATCATTGTAATTGTCATGTTTAAGTAATTCTATTTATCAAAATTCATCAAGATCATAAAATGTTGTGCATAAATGTTATAATTGCGCCGCCTCCAATAAGAATTTTGTTATTTTAACTTTATTATTGTAATTATCATACTTAAGTACTTTTATCTTCTAAAATTCATCAAGATCATCAAATGTTGTGCATAAATGTTATAATTGCGCCGCCTCCAACGAGAATTTTGTTATTTTAACTTTATCATTGTATTTGTCATGTTTAAGTAATTCTATTTATCAAAATTCATCAAGATCATAAAATGTTGTGCATAAATGTTATGATTGCGCCGCCTCCAATAAGAATTTTGTTATTTTAACTATATCATTGTAATTATCATACTTAAGTACTTCTATCTTCTAAATTTTATCAAGATCATCAAATGTTGTGCATAAATGTTATAATTGCGCCGCCTCCAACGAGAATTTTGTTATTTTAACTTTATCATTGTAATTATCATACTTTAGTACTTCTTTCTTCTAAAATTCATCAAGGTCATCAAATGTTGTGCATAACTGTTATAATTGCGCCGCCTCCAAGGAGAATTTTGTTGTTTTGACTTTATCATTGTAATTGTCATGTTTAAGTAATTCTATTTGTCAAAATTCATCAAGATTATCAAATGTTGTGCATAAATGTTATAATTGCACCGCTTCCAACGAGAATTTTGATATTTTAACTTTATCGTTGTAATTATCATACTTAAGTACTTCTATCTACTAAAATTCATCAAGATCATAAAATGTTGTGCATAAATGTTATAATTGTGCCGCCTCCAACGAGAATTTTGTTGTTTTGACTTTATCATTGTAATTGTCATGTTTAAGTAATTCTATTTATCAAAATTCATCAAGATCATAAAATGTTGTGCATAAATGTTATAATTGCGCCGCCTCCAATAAGAATTTTGTTATTTTAACTTTATTATTGTAATTATCATACTTAAGTACTTCTATCTTCTAAAATTCATCAAGATCATCAAATGTTGTGCATAACTGATATAATTGCGCCGCCTCCAACGAGAATTTTGTTGTTTTGACTTTATCATTGTAATTGTCATGTTAAAGTAATTCTATCTATAAAAATTCATCAAGATCATAAAATGTTGTGCATAAATGTTATAATTGCGCCGACTCCAACGAGAATTTTCTTGTTTTGACTTTATCATTGTAATTGTCATGTTTAAATAATTCTATTTATCAAAATTCGTCAAGATCATAAAATGATGTGCATATATGTTATAATTGCGCCGCCTTCAATAAAAATTTTGTTATTTTAACATTATCATTGTAATTATCATACTTAAGTACTTCTATCTTCTAAAATTCATCAAGATCATCAAATGTTGTGCATAAATGTTATAATTGCGCCGTCTCCAACGAGAATTTTGTTATTTTAACTTTATCATTGTAATTATCATACTTAAGTACTTCTATCTTCTAAAATTCATCAAGATCAACAAATGTTGTGCATAAATGTTATAATTGCGCCGCCTCCAACGAGAATTTTGTTGTTTTGACTTTATCATTGTAATTGTCATGTTTAAGTAATTCTATCTATCAAAATTCATCAAGATCATAAAATGTTGTGCATAAGTGTTATAATTGCGCCGCCTCCAATAAGAATTTTGTTATTTTAACTTTATCATTGTAATTATCATACTTAAGTACTTCTATCTTCTAAAATTCATCAAGATCAACAAATGTTGTGCATAAATGTTATAATTGCGCCGCCTCCAACGAGAATTTTCTTGTTTTGACTTTATCATTGTAATTGTCATGTTAAAGTAATTCTATCTATAAAAATTCATCAAGATCATAAAATGTTGTGCATAAATGTTTTAATTGCGCCGACTCCAACGAGAATTTTCTTGTTTTGACTTTATCATTGTAATTGTCATGTTTAAATAATTCTATTTATCAAAACTCGTCAAGATCATAAAATGATGTGCATATATGTTATAATTGCGCCGCCTCCAATAAGAATTTTGTTATTTTAACATTATCATTGTAATTATCATACTTAAGTACTTCTATCTTCTAAAATTCATCAAGATCATCAAATTTTGTGCATAAATGTTATAATTGCGCCGCCTCCAACGAGAATTTTGTTATTTTAACTTTATCATTGTAATTATCATACTTAAGTACTTCTATCTACTAAAATTCATCAAGATCATAAAATGTTGTGCATAAATGTTATAATTGCGCCGCCTTCAACGAGAATTTTGTTGTTTTGACTTTATCATTGTAATTGTCATGTTTAAGTAATTCTATCTATCAAAATTCATCAAGATCATAAAATGTTGTGCATAAGTGTTATAATTGCGCCGCCTCCAATAAGAATTTTGTTATTTTAACTTTATCATTGTAATTATCATACTTAAGTACTTCTATCTTCTAAAATTCATCAAGATCATCAAATGTTGTGCATAAATGTTATAATTGCGCCGCCTCCAACGAGAATTTTCTTGTTTTGACTTTATCATTGTAATTGTCATGTTAAAGTAATTCTATCTATAAAAATTCATCAAGATCATAAAATGTTGTGCATAAATGTTTTAATTGCGCCGACTCCAACGAGAATTTTCTTGTTTTGACTTTATCATTGTAATTGTCATGTTTAAATAATTCTATTTATCAAAATTCGTCAAGATCATAAAATGATGTGCATATATGTTATAATTGCGCCGCCTCCAATAAAAATTTTGTTATTTTAACATTATCATTGTAATTATCATACTTAAGTACTTCTATCTTCTAAAATTCATCAAGATCATCAAATTTTGTGCATAAATGTTATAATTGCGCCGCCTCCAACGAGAATTTTGTTATTTTAACTTTATCATTGTAATTATCATACTTAAGTACTTCTATCTACTAAAATTCATCAAGATCATAAAATGTTGTGCATAAATGTTATAATTGCGCCGCCTCCAACGAGAATTTTGTTGTTTTGACTTTATCATTGTAATTGTCATGTTTAAGTAATTCTATCTATCAAAATTCATCAAGATCATAAAATGTTGTGCATAAGTGTTATAATTGCGCCGCCTCCAATAAGAATTTTGATATTTTAACTTTATCATTGTAATTATCATACTTAAGTACTTCTATCTTCTAAAATTCATCAAGATCATCAAATGTTGTGCATAAATGTTATAATTGCGCCGCCTCCAACGAGAATTTTGTTATTTTAACTTTATCATTGTAATTATCATACTTAAGTACTTCTATCTTCTAAAATTTATCAAGATGATCAAATGTTGTGCATAACTGTTATAATTGCGCCGCCTCCAACGTGAATTTTGTTGTTTTGACTTTATCATTGTAATTGTCATGTTTAAGTAATTCTATTTATCAAAATTCATCAAGATCTTAAAATGTTGTGCATAAATGTTATAATTGCGCCGCCTCCAACGAGAATTTTGTTATTTTAACTTTATCATTGTAATTATCATACTTAAGTACTTCTATCTACTAAAATTCATCAAGATCATAAAATGTTGTGCATAAATGTTATAAATGCGCCGCCTTCAACGAGAATTTTGTTGTTTTAACTTTATCATTGTAATTGTCATGTTTAAGTAATTCTATTTATCAAAATTCATCAAGATCATAAAATGTTGTGCATAAATGTTATAATTGCGCCGCCTCCAACGAGAATATTGTTGTTTTGACTTTATCATTGTAATTGTCATGTTTAAGTAATTCTATTTATCAAAATTCATTAAGATCATAAAATGTTGTGCATATATGTTATAATTGCGCCGCTTCCAATAAGAATTTTGTTATTTTAACTTTATCATTGTAATTATCATACTTAAGTACTTCTATCTTCTAAAATTCATTAAGATCATCAAATGTTGTGCATAAATGTTATAATTGCGCCGCCTCCAACGAGAATTTTGTTATTTTAACTTTATCATTGTAATTAGCTTACTTCAATGTCACTGCCTACCAAAATCACTAGATTTGTAAAGTACCTCTATTTACAAAAATTGATTAAGATGAGAATGTTGTGCATCAATGTTATAATTGTGCAGCCTTCCTTAATATTATATAATGCTGTAAAGATTAATGTTTTAACTTTACCGTCTCTAACAAGAATTTTGTTTTACTGACTATATCTTTGTAATTAGCATAATTAAATTCCGATGTATACTAAAATTTATTAAAATCATCAAATTCTATAAATATTAATATAATACTTTTGCCGCCTCTAATTTTTTTTAGAAGCGACACTTTTGTTGACATTATCTTTGTAATTGGCGTACTTATCCTTGTCTACTAATTTTTATTATTTTTCAATTTGTTTAGTATTTACTATTCATTATAGCATGTATAAACGTTAGCGTTGACCTTAAACTTGTTGTGAGACCTAGAAAAATGATTGACCTTAAACTTCAACTTAAAAATAAATACAATCTGTTGTGTTATCATGTAAACTAGTTATAAGATTTATATTTTTTTATATCAAGTAATATTTTAGTTGATTTATAATACAGGCAGAATATTTTTAACTAATATTTTAAAAGAAAGTTTATTAAAAACTTGTAAAAAAAACATTATGTATGTCAATAACCCTATTCGATTTGATTTTATTACGGTAGATATGTCCGCTACAAAAGCACAAATGTGTGGCTACAGTAATGTACTAACAAATTCTGTCAATCTTGATTTTAATGCCATCTATTAACACTCAATTTAAACTAACCGTTGGACGCTCTTAACACGTAGTTTATATGCACGGATTGGGAGCGTACGCTTCCAATCCTTAGACGCTTTTACGACGTAGAAAGTGTGCGCTTAAACGCTCCTAAACCAGCGTTTTTATCTCTATATATATATATATAAATATATATTGTTTTATCAGAACGTTTTGTAATTGAGTTTAGTTTTGTTTTGTTTTAATTTCAGGTAATTGTTGTAAGCCAAATTCAATAAATAAATATCTTCTATTTCATTTTTAAATTTAGAGTTTTTTTTTTAATTTATAAAGATTAATTCTTGGCAAATATATGTTTAACACTGACACTGAATTAGTGTGTATGTTTTCTGCTTATAAATTTATTTTATAAAAACGGTAAGATAATATTTACTTCTCGATGTCTAAATTATAAATAATAATAAATTTTAATGTTGAAATGGGAGTATATGTGGCCAATTAGGACTAATGCAAAGAAAATAATTTTTTCTAATATTATTACAAAAAAAAAACAAAACAAAAAAACTTTATCAGTGCTATAAAAATTTATTATAAAATCATTTTAGATAATAAAAAATTATCAAAAACACACAATATTAAAACAATAAAATTTAAGAAAATTACAGTTATCCAAATTAAATTTAAGTAATAAACTTACTAAATGTAAAAATAAAACGATTTTTATTATTATAAACATAAATAAATATGAATTTGTAAATAAATAACATAAGAATGATTGATGGATATACTCGAATTTCAACATTAAATATAGAAGACACTAAATTTATAAATAAATTTTTAATTACAGATAGATAATTTTTAAATAATTAAAGATTATTCAATTTTGGTGCGTCGATTTGGATTAAGGGGTCGCAAAATTGAATTTAAAATTTGACCAATAACCAAATCTGTGGACAATCCTGTAAAATGGATTAAAGACGCTGTGGAGCAAATTGTAATTTTTGCTACATCTACAGTGAACCCTACTGATCAAATAGGCTTCACGTTTAGTAGCAACAATTTTAAGGAAAAAAACCCGAGTTGATCAGTTTTCGTGAGGCGTTTCGAGTTTCTGTTGAGGATTTGTGAAAAGTGTTGGGGAGTATTTTCCAAAGCAACTCAGAAGGAATGAATACTGATTCCCTCTGTTTAGGCGTTACCACTGTAAAAATGCCACAAGGGCGTGAAAAAAGAGTGCGAGTTGGGGCGTACTCTACGTTTGAAGAAAAATGTGCAAAAAGAAGAGGCATAATTGTTAAAAATAATAAAGACAACATATGCTTTCCTCGAGCTCTAGTGGTAGCTATGGCACATGCTACTAAATCGAACGACTTCCACAGGATGCGCCGCAACATGGGTAAAATCCAAGATCAGGCAGCGACGCAACTATTGCAGAAATCTGGAGTAGCAATTTTGAGAGATGGTGGTTGTAGAGTACCCGAACTACAAGTTTTCCAGCAACACCTTGCTCCAGAGTATAAAATAGTAGTGTATAAATATAAAAGTAAAAGTCGGAAGTTAATTTATGAGGGTAATCAAAATGCACCCCATAATTTAAATTTATTTTTTTACAATGGCTACTACAACGTAATCACATCTCTCTTATTTTTGTGAATTATGTCATGTACCGTATGATCACAAAGGTAGTCACTGATGTATTGCATCTTGTCCGTGCTGCCAACGGTCTCCACCCTGTAAACCTGCGACAAGCATTACGTGCAAAAATTGTAACCGTTCGATTAGAGAAGCAAATTGCTTTAAAAACCATCAGGACAAATTGTGCGAGGACATAAAAAAGTGCAGTGAGTGTTTAAAAACAATTAAAACTTATCGCAAACATATATGTGGGAAAGTTTATTGTAAACTGTGCAGAGACTTTTTTGATGCTGCAACTCATATGTGTATTATGACTGTAAATACCAAACAACCGCCAAAAAATAAATTTTTGTTAGTGTTTTTTGACCTGGAAACGCGACAGGAAACCAGATTGAGTACTGAAACAGATACTACAAATTACGAACCCAATTTGTGTGTGTATCAACAGTGTTGTGACGTGTGTCTTAAAGAGAAAAACTTATACTTTTGCCAAAAGTGTGGATTTTGGCAAAAAGTTATTGAAATAGAAATTTTTGGTTTCTTTTTACAATATTTATTGGCAGCTCGCAACAAATTCAAAAAGATTGTCTGCATTGCACACAACGCACAATCTTTTGACGCGCAGTTTATTTTAAAATGTGTTTTAAAAAAAACCGTTATGAAACCAAATTTAATTATGCGCGGTAAAAAATATTGATGATGGCGCTAGATAACATTTGTTTCATAGACTCTTTAAATTATTACCCTATGGCTTTGTCACACTTCCTAAGGCTTTTGATTTCGGTGTTGAAACAAAAAAACAATACTTTCCGCATTTATTAAACACGTCAGAAAACGCAACGTACGTCGGTCCAATATCTGTTCCAAAATAATATTCCCCCGATACCATGCCTGTCAAGGATCGGGTTAAGTTTCTGGAGTGGTACGACACTCAAAAATACATTGAATTTAATATGCGGCGTGATATTATCGACTATTGTGTAAGTGATGTAAACATTTTAAAAAACGCGTCTTTAAAATTTAGAGAAATGTTCCTAGATGAATGCATCGTGTGCCCGTTTATGGAGGCTGTAACGATAGCATCCGCCTGTAATCTGGTATACCGACGAGGCTACTTAAAAGCAAACACCATAGGCATCATCCCCCGTGGTGGTTGTCGTTGGCTTAAAAACCAGTCAGTTGAAGCTATCCAATGGATGTTGTAAGAAGAACAGCAACAAAAAATTTTGATTCACTATGCAGCTAAAGGCTGAGAAATGCTTGTTGCAGGCGTTCGAGTTGATGGATTTTGTGAAGAAACTCAACAAGTTTTTGAATACCATGGGTGTTATTACCACGATCATCCAGTATGTATGCGCTTAAATCGTGATTTACCCCTTTTTGATGATAGCTACGACATCTTTGCGCGACTAAGATCTAAGGGATATGATGTTGTGGAAATGTGGGGGTGCAATTTTAAAAAAACTAGAAGGAAACAATATTAATGTGCTCAATTTAAAATCACATCCGTTTTTAACCCACAGTGCACTGAATCCATGTGACGCGTTTTACGGTGGTCGAACCGGAGCCGCAAAACTTTATTATTGTGTAAAACCAGGTGAGAAAATCAAGTATATTGATGTGTGTTCCTTATACCCATGGGTATGCAAATACGAAAAATTTCTTATCGGGCACCCAATCATTGATGTTTTGTCCGAAGCGTGTGCAAAACTTGATATTTCTGTAATAAACGATCTGATAAAATGTAAAATCCTTCCAACAAGCATGATAAAAATCATTTCTTAACTAAAAAAGTTTTCAATAATTAAGTTGAACAGAATAAAAACAAATTTAACAGGTTTGATAAACATTAAAAACTAATAGTCCATTCACTCACAGATTCATTCTTCTTTCATTCACCCAGTCAAACATCATTCATTCAGATTAAAACATTTTTAAATAATATTTTGATTAAAAAACACTACAAGTCCCGCAAAAATGTCAACAATTTTGTTTTGAGCTTAAAACTAACTAACCTAATCTAACTATTTACAATAATATTTACAAAGACTAATCTAACCTAACCCTACTATATACAATAATATACAATCAGTACACAATTAACAAATTTTGAACCAAAAAGTTTGCAGGGAGGGTAGTAATTAACTCAAACGTTTTGGTTAAAGATAGGCAAGCACTGATAGCTGAGTTTGTGTTTTATTCTAAATGGTCTATTATATGAACGGATGCTGGTGAGTCCCCTGAGGAGGGCGATATTTTTTATATTTGTAAAAAATTTGAGAAATTTTTATAATGTAGTCCGAAATAAGGGATCTATCAACTAGTTCCGAAAAAAATATTTAAAATTTTTATTATTTTCCTCCTTACAAATAAATCCCAATAATAGTTAATAGAAATTATTTATTTATTTTTAGTTATTGTAATTATTTTCAATAATGCGACTATAAATAGTTTTCTATTACTCGCAGTTATTATCTATTGAAATTAATATTCAATTTTAATTATGCTTCTATAATTAGTTTTGTATTATTTGCTGATATATGTTGCATATTTTTCCATTACAAAATAAAATATAATCGCAATCAATACCAGAATTACAATACATATAGCTGCGGGCATTTATGCTTAAAAATTTTGTACAAATAATAAACACATTTTAATCATTTGTGTGTTGTTTTTCTGTTACTTTGATACGCTTCTCGTTATCCATCACATCTTCATCGGTGTGTTTATAAACATCCTCATTAGAATTAGAATCTCTATCGAAGTTTTCATTGGGAATTTTTTCATCATTACCATGGTTCTTCTTTAAATGTCTACTATGAGCATCACTACGTGAAAATGTACTTATGTAATAAGCACATTCAATTTAAGCGCGTTTACAAATGAGTTCTCTCATGTCTTTTTAGTATTTGAAAACTTGAAACTTTCTTTTTGCATACTGTACAAACAAATACAAATTTGTGTATTTATATAGGACGGCACATATTCAACTTCTTTCAGACACTTAGGAAATATTTTGAATAATGACAAATTTGCAGAATAATTGATAATTGGATCAGCTTTTATATTATCGGTTTCATTAGTTGTGTTGAAGCAGCTATTCCCTGTTCTCGCGTTGTACAGAATTTCCATCTTGAGAGTAAAACGTTTGTTTAATACCGAACTTTTAACGCTGCTTGATTCTATTTAGTTCTTTTTTCAATAGTAAATTAGCAGGTGCCGGTAAGTATTGATCAGCCAAAATTAACTGTTGATTAGCCACCGATTAGCTAATGCATGCTATTAATTAAATAATGTTTATTTTAGTGGATGAAAAGTGGATGCAAGTAGATTGAAAGTAGATGCAAGTGGATTGAAAATAGATTGAAAGTAGATGGAAAGTGGATGGCGCTCCCAATTAGCCACCGATTAGCCACCGTTGCGCGCGCATTTAACTTTACCTTACTATCCTTACTTTACCTAAAAAAATCCGCTCCGTTCACTTTCCATTTACTCTCTGTTCACTTATCACTGCTAATTGATGGCTAATCGGTGGCTAACGGTGGCTAATCAGCAGTTAATCGACGGCTGATCGATACTTACCGGCACCTGCTAATTTACTATTGAAAAAAAAACTAAATAGAATCAAGCAGCGTTAAAAGATTTACTCTCAAGATGGGAATTCCGTACAACGCAAGAACAGGTTGCAAGAGTTTTTAATAACAGCGTAACTTTGATCGTAATCTCTTCATTTGCAAGTAGATATACTAGGCAGGTTCTAACTCAAAAAAGTCCCAAGATTGGAGCCCCCTGTGGTGAGGGGTGAGGGGAAGAAAATATGTAAATTAGGTAAAGGTAATTTATATGCTAATTAGTGAGGTGAGGGGTGAGTAGAAGAAATAATGTAAATTAGGTAAAGGTAATTTATATGCTAATTAGTGAGGCAAGGGGTGCGGGGAAAAAATATGTAAATTAGTTAGAAGTAATTTATATGCTAATTAGGTGAACAGGTATGAATGTGCAGGTGTTTAGGTAAATTTGTCTGTGTAATTTATATGCTAATTAGTCGGGCGAGGGGTGAATGAAAGAAAATATATAAATTTGGTGAAGGTAACAGGTTTAAACTTGTAGATGTAGGTGGTAAATTTGTCTGGGTAATTTATATGCTAGGTCAATAAACTTTATTAAATTAAATAAACTCAACGAGAATACCGAATATAGTGTTGCAGAAATAAAAAGGATTAAAACAAAGTTTGGTGATAGTATTTTGTATTTCATTAAAAATAAAGGTCGCATGTTCCTACCGAAACGATATGCGGAAATATTGGGTGATTGTGTTGAAATAAACCAGGACATAAAGGAACGGGGGCTAATCTTAATCAAGTGTCCCAATATTGGAAATACCGCAGAAATCATCTTCAAATATGGAGAAGAGGAACAATCAACGCCAGTAAAAAAAAGAAAAGTAATTAATGTACTTTCTTTTGTAAAGTTATATTAAATATTATATACTTACTATTAAAAATTTTATTGAATAATATTTGTGTGTTTTCTTAATAAGTATGTAGAAATTGGGGTGCGTTGATCTTGAAATGCAGGTAGTTCAACGCGTGTTGGAGCGGTAGGGAAATAGATATTAGTAGATATTTTATATGTTCTATTTGTGAAAGTGAATATTATTTGTGTTTTATTGAAAAGGTTCCAGGTAGATAGAGGGCTAATTCATATGATAATCTGTAACGGCAGGTAACGTGAGCACGTCGAATCTTGTGAATGCTTTAATATTTCTAGGTTAAACTTATGTATACGGAAAAGGGCTGTTTACATGCAAATTAATTGATATTTTTTTTAATATCCGATGAACTTGCTGGTAAATATCAGTGCGAGTTTTATTTTCGTTAAGTTAAGATGGATTTAAAAATTGACGAAATTAATTTCAAAATCTACAAGACTAGTGAAAAAATTTATATAGATTATTTTAGAAGAAGCTTTATCAAGAAATGATATAGACTTAATACCATTTTAATTAAATAAAACAAAGTTAAGTGATTCTGTGCTGTGCTACGAAACATTAAAAAATAGTGATAGTAAAACTTTAAAATTAATTTTAAAATTTAAAATAAAATTAGATATTTTTGTAGGAAAAATTTTAAATTTAAAAAAATGATTCTTGGAACATTTATGATTTAAATAACTTTCCATTTGATCCTTTAGATTATAATAGTTTAAATAAAATGGCTATTATAGATTTACTTTCTTCTAAGCCAGATTTTTTTTACAATCATGAAAATTTTAATTTATCAACAATTTATTCAAAAAATATCATGATGTAATATATTTTGTAAATAAAATATTTTGTGATTGCGCGTATTATGCGGACTCTGTATTTTTAGAATGTTTAATGAATATTATTGTGGAATTAAATATATTTTTCATGTTTACGCCAACATCGAGTCCCAGCCATCAACAATTACTGAATTGGATTTTTAAAATCATTGAAAATAGTGTAACGGTCTCATTGACCGTTAGTGCTGTGAAATTTTCTTTTTAATTAAAAGGCTCAAGGGAAGCTAGATTTACACAATAAACTTAGGTAACTTTACTTAGGTTAAAAATATTTATTATAAATATTACAACTTACATGTTAATTTTTATATGTATATTTATATCAATTGAAGCATTAAACTTGCCATCTTAAGTCCGAGCCTGATCAACTCCAACTGTTGAGACTCAAGGTATATTGGTGGTGGTTGGCCACCCTTCCTGCAGCTATCCGTTTAGGTTGCCGTAGTCTGTAAGTAAAAGAATTATCTGTTTAATTGCTTCAATTTAATCGACACAATTACAATTTAAATATAACAACAAATGTTCCTCGGCTCTGCTGTTTGAGTGAGTAAATCTCAATAAGTTTGAGTTATGAAATTAAAAAAACGTAAATGTCAGATATGGAGCTGAGGGAGAAAATCCCTACCATTTGGTGGCGTAAATTGGCAATACTGATTGCGAGGGAGCAGTGGCGTTCTGTTGGGGGTTACTTTCATACTAAGTTACTGCGTAGTCTTAGTAAGTAGCCTTTATTAATTAATTTAAATTCATTTATGCTCCTTTTAATTGTATATAAATAGATTGTGAGTGTGGTATTATAGATTTGTAAGGTGGTTGTTTGGCTGCTGTTTGGCATTGAAGTACCATTTTTAGCGCGCCTATGGGCGGTGTCCCACGTGCCGCGGGAAATGCTTTTTATGTACAAAACTGCGTAAAAGCAAATGGTAACCGTTTTCCGGCCTCTTTGGGCAACAAGCGTGGTACAGATTGGGCGGTGAAGGAAGAACAGTTCGGGCACGTGGTCAAATAATTAAAATTACCGCGGCCAACTGAAATTACACCCAACAAGATTTTATTGACGGTAGATATGTGCCATATATCTACTGAAGGTACCCGCAAGAAACAACAGCCGAACAACAACCAAGATAAATTTTAGTTTTTTGTATTGTACGTAAGGGGAATAATTATTTAATTATTTATTAAATGATAAACTAATTGTAGGCTGTTTGGAGCGTGGGTAGATTGTTACCATGCCCTAACACATAAAGCAGAGAAATTGTTACTGAATCGATGACCAAATAGAGAGTTACTTATTCGAAAAATTCACGAGTAGTGTTTCTTTATTTCGTACCCTGCTCCAATGATTACAGGACAGCCATTTATTGCTTTCGGCGTCCTAGCCCCGATTAAAACCACCAGGTCTCAACCAGGAGCACGAGGCACCGGAATGGTGCGCTAAAAGAATTATCAACAAAGCAATTGGAGCCCTTGAGTCGTGCAGGTGAGTGTTCTTGTGATTTCGGCATTTTCTTTCGTTGTGAGCTGCCTGGCATCGTGCCCGCCCGGCCGTCCGCACACAAATTGACCATATAACCATTCTTTTATTAATACGTGTTTCGATAATTTTGTTTTTATTGCGAGCCACGGCCTCCCTATCGCACTGAGCTGCGGCATGTCTCTTTTAGTCAATAAAAAGGTGACAATAGTAAAAATGGTTTACCTGTTGGATGGACCGGATACTGGCTTATGGCCGTCTAAAAACGCCGACGATTATCTAAAAGTCTATTCATTCCTATTAAATTTACTACATAAAAATGTTAAATAATTATTATTACAAATTTTTATTTATTTTTAACATTCTAACTTTATTATTATTATAAATACAAACTAAAACTTATTCTACGCTAAATTATAGTAAACTTAAAATATACTCTAATTAATACTAACTAAATTCTAATAAAAATAAATATATTTTAATTAAAAATAGAAAAAACAAATTTGTAAAAAGAAACAGTATGATAATTATTAAATTTATAATTTATTAAATAAAATTTACATTTATAATTAAATCTTCTTTTTTATTTCTTTTCTTTAGCCTTTTACTTTTAAAAATCTAATTGTTGCCTTTTTCTTCTTTAAATGGTCAATAAAATAGTCTTGCTTTTCCTCATATATTTCAAGATATTTGTTACAGGATTTATTATAAGATATTGTCGCAACTGGGTATAATACATAACTAACTATTACAACTATTACAACTATATACTCGCTTGGCTACGGTTGTGACGGAGTGACTTGTTTGCTGGGATGGCATTACTGTTGGGATTGGGGTAATAGAAACACATGGCTACAACACTTACATTTTTATTGATTTACTTATTGGGCGGCTGGCGGGTGATCTTGGTTGATTCTCGAACCACAGTTTTAACTCACAACTCACAACTAACAATAACTATTAACATTGACAAATACTGCTGATGACTGCCTGTCTGCACGACTGCCTGCTTGTCACACAATCTTCTCTTTTTATAATATCGGTCTTAACCATAGGTGACCTCATCTGACCGCTCCCGTCATAATATCCTAAATAAATATTATTTAAGTGCTTTATCTATATAGGTGCAATACCACCCAGGTGCAATATTAATTTATAAATACGAAATATGATTTCGTGACAATATTAAGTTTGAGTTTTCAGACTTAATATCTTTTAATTCATCTTCCAACTTATATATTTTTTGTAAAGATTTGCAATAAAGTTTTGAAATATTTTTATATATGTCGGCGTTTATGTTTATTTGATCCTGGAAAGTAATTATGTTAAGAAAAATATAATAATAAAAATTTACTAAAACTTACTTTTATATTTAAAACGTCATGTCCCAGCAAGAAATTTATGGTTCTTAAGTCCACAATGTCTGGGCTTTCTCCGGTGCCATTCAAACAATGCTCCAGCTTATGCACAAGTTTAGTAAACTGAGCCTGTCTTTCAAAGTTACGTATATCGGCATTCGCCAACAACAATTAAAACACAAATTATTTTGAACATTTTATTTATATTTTTTTTATTTAATAAAAATAAATGATTAAACCTCACACACTAAAGTACAATGTAATACTACTTGTAAACAGCATAAAACTTGTAAAACAATTATAAAAAAACGCAAAACAACATAAAATGTAATACATTTATTTCCATGTAGTAATATGAATCTTGAGTTCATTACACATTAATAATTGCAATGTAGCAAAAGTAAATATAAAAGTAAAATATAGTAATATTATTGAAACGCGGACATTTCGCATTAAATAATAAATTTTAAAAATTTTAACAATATATATTTTTTTTACAAAAATCTATAATTTACACAATATGTACACATTATTTTATAAAAGAAGATTAATATTGAGGAAATCATCAAAAAAATTTTAATTATTATTTATTTACCCAAACAGGTACACGGTTTTACGGTTTAAAATTTTTCAATTTGTTACCGATCCATGTTAGAAATTTATCTTATAAAAACTTCAAACAAAAAAGTGAAAAAATGAGTTCTTATTGGACAATTTAAGACTAAGAACGTTATATATGTAACTGTATTGTAATTATTATACTGTTTTTTAACTATTTTGTACTGAAATGATTATTTTTTATTTCTATGTAATTTTATATTATTTATGACTATGACGAGTGTAATAAAATGTATTTTTTAAACAACACAATAAACTTAAACTTGAACTTTACTAAATCATTTAAAAATTAGCCAATAATTTATATATTACTCCACAGTAATATTTGTTTAATTTTAAATATTCGTCCTGTAGCATAAATTTTAACAATAGGAATAAAGACAAAATAAATATAAATATAAATAGTTTATTAAAATTAAAATATATAAAATAATATAATAAGCATTTATTAATTTTCCATACTTTTGTAACCTTCATCTTCATACTCTTCAAAATTATTTAAGTCAAAAATGATTTTAATTTCATCAATTAATTGATCGAAATCATCATCGTTTTCCCGTTCTTCAAGCGGTATGAGCCTTTGCTGCTCTTCCAGGAGTCTGACTTGCTCCTCCCGCAGCTGTATCAGCCTTTGCTGCATTTCTACCCAATATAGATGATTTTCCATCTCGGGAGATGGCTCTTCATCGTCCATTTGTTCATCCTCATACTGAAGATTAATTAAGCAAAGATTGCATTCACATGCATTCATCTTTGAGATTATTTTTGAATTAAATATAAAGTCAATTTTTTTTTAGTATATATACAAAAAATCTCTAAAGGGATGACATTTATAATAATAATATATCTTTCTTTTTAATTATTCTATTTATAATCATATTATCTAAAGCCCAACAATACAAAATATTTGCATTTTGATTGGAACAGAGAAAATTATTAGCAAAATGCTGAAGACAATGAAACAACTTCCACATCATCGATTTAAGTGTTCTATTAACTCGTTCGACTATTGATGCTTTTATTATACTATATGTTGAATATTGATTATAAATCCTTATTGTAAATATTTTTTTCATTATCGGTTTGCATATTTTTAGGGATATGAGGAAACATTTATTTTTATGGCATTTGTAACTTCTTTTGCAGTCTTATTTTTTACTGGAAGTTGTAGTGGCGTAATAGCCAACCTTCCTCCAGGATTATAAAATGTAAGTAATAAACTAAAATATGTTATGTATTAATACAATAAGTAATAATACATAATATCACTCACCTTGCACTATCAGCGCATTCCAAGTCTGTGACATTGGACTGCGTTGAACTGGTATATAAACCAGGGTGCAAGTGAAGAGGATAATTAGTAAAGAATTAATTATCATAGAATTAATCATGATAGAATTATTATAGAATGATTATACGATTATTAAATGATTGTGAATAAATACCAATGAAATATAAAGTGCAACAAGTGTTAAATTTAAACCAAATATTCAACTCAATAAACAACTACATTACATGGCAAAACCACCAAAAGAGGAAGAGTGGTATCCACCATCAGGAGTCGAAGATCCCTATCTCTTCGATCGGAAGACGCCCGACATATGGACACCATATGTCACCAGCTTATTCGAAGCAGAAGGAGGAAATAACAAGAAAACGCAGTAGGTTTGTTAAAAACATGTTTAAGTGAAGTGATTATTAATTAAGTTAAGAAAATTAAAAGACAATAGTAAAAAGCTAGAAACATTATAAAAATTAATTAGTAATTATAAAATAGAAATAAATAAATAAATTTAAATATAATCAAATAATTATTAAAGGTATTATTGTCGATTGTGCGTACCAAGCATTTATTTACGCGAAATCAATAGCAATAATATAGCGAGTTACAAATAACATTAAGTAGTAACAATGATCCTGCATGCTATGCAGTAATATACACAAGTTCATTATTACAAATAAATTAAATTAGAACACTGAACTTACATACATAATTTTATACAAGTTTATAAATTATTTTCACACGGAATTAATCAACAATTCTAATAAAATTTAATATACTTACTATTTGTACAAAAACACTCACAAACACTTAAAACACATTTTTACTAACTCGCAAATGACGCGCGACCAAATTAAAAAAAAAAAGAAATAAATAAATAAATAAATAAAAAATTGCACTTACCAAAATAAATATATTATACCAAAAAAAAAAAAAAAAAAAACTATTTCACTACATTTTATAAAACACATCACTCGCGCACAGACAGGCCATTTAAAATTTAGCACAAAACATAACACAACACACCGAGAGACATGAACACCGACGCGGATGACCGTCGTTGACAAACTAAATAGTTAACAATTTAGCATTTTTGCAATATACGATAAATAGAAAAACTCGCAAGCATCGCGAAAACATATAGCAAACACCGCGGGAATGTGAACTCATTCCGAAAAACGCAAATAAAGCATTTTAACTATGTTGTTAGAAATTTAACATAGTGAAACTAACATTAAAAATTCTACTATAGATTAAATAAATTGATTACACAAACAATATTATATATAGTAAACACTAATATAAAACAGATTTACGGTATAGTAAATATTTAATAAACAAACAAAAAATGTATTACTTACACTGACATTAAAAATATAATGCGTACACATTAAAAGCAAACTCTGCGAAATTGTAGATAGTATTGCAAGAAACAATGAACTCGAAAAAAAAAAAAGATAGCAAAACAAATTATGTTTATTAAACAATAAACAATAATTAAATTAATTAAACAATAAACAGTAATTAAATTAGAAATAATTTTATAAAAATACAAATGAGATTAGCAAAAATTGAGAATGATCAAACTGAGGAGTGTACAACCTCATTTGATTAATAAAGATAGACAAAAAGAAAAGAATTAAATTAGACGGTAAGATTTCTAATAACAAATCTGGCTTAGGTCAGATCATGTTAAGGCTTGAAAGTATAGCCGGAGATCACGGGATAAATAAAATAAAAATAGAGCTCAATAATAAAATGTTTAATGTAATACCGCCGTCGTTATTTAAAAATTATAGCAAATGAAAAGCTAAATAAACTCTTAATACGAATCTGACTTAGGGCAGATATTGTCTAGGATTGAAAAATATCCGGAGTTGACAATATAAATAATATAAATAAAGTCGAGTCGCTCTCGAATAAATAAAAAATATATAAATCTCCGATTCTAAATAGAATAAATTAAAGCCAACAATAAAAACTATTCACAATGATCCAATCTAGGACGGACATAGTGAACCCAAGGAAACAATTTAAAATAAATATGTATTTAATTTTAAGAAATTTCTGTAAAGTGTAAATTTTTATTTTAAGTAATAAAAATTCACACTCCCTAAAAGGAGGAGGTGGAGTGGCGTAATAGCCAACCTTCCTCCAGGGTTATAAAATGTAAGTAATAAACTAAAATATGTTATATAAATATAAATATTTTGAATTGCTTTAAACCGCTTTTGAACCGCTTTTAAATCGCTATAAACCGCTTTTGAACCGCTTTTGAACCGCTTTGAACCGCTTTTGAACCGCTTTTGATACTTGCTCACATGCAAGTATAAAATGATACTGATTGGTTATAAGAAGTTATAGCTTTAAGTACTCATCAAATCCTTTTCTATACCGTCCACCGTTCAAATCACTGTCTTTATCTATTACTACAAAATCATGTTTTTTGCACCAACACATAGAACACATTTCTTTAAATTTATTGAATGACATATCAGTATTAACATGATCCTTATATACATGTTTTAAATTCATATCATCTTGTTTAAATAAAACAATCATATTTGCGTTGTCTCTAATTAAATGTTTAGGTATGCGAATATATGTTTGACATAAATAAAAAAATCAACTGATTTGTGTCTCCCCATACAAAAATAGTCCCGTATTATGCTCTGTATGATACATGCGACATCATCAAAAATAAATATTGAATTTTTTTTTAACTTTAGATGAATCGATTATATTCACATTTTCAGAATATTTTGGTTGATATAACGATTTTGAATAAATATATACATTCTCAAAGCTAAGACCATTAGGATTTTTAAGTAAACTTATCATTACGTTTGTTTTACCACAATTTGATGGACCTGCAATAATACATCTGATTGTACTTGGTAGCAAAGGACCATGTTTTAAACTTTTTTGATTATCAATGTGTTGATCAATGTTTTTAACATCAAGTATATGACTATGTTTATTGAGTTTCATGTTGGATACTAATATAAGTATCAAAATGTTTGTAATTATATATCATTTCAATACAATCTTCAACCTGATTTGGTTGTGTGAGTATATATAATGAGAAGTTACTATAAAAAACAAGACAATTCATGTGTAGCTGTCAAGAAGAGCGGACGGGGTCTTTTGAACAAAGTTATAAATAATTTACCGTTTGAACTACATATTCCAGGATATAAATTTTGCGGACTAGAAACAAAAATAAAAAAACGTTTGGAACGTGGAGACACTGGTATAAACAAACTGGACGAGGCTTGCAAGCTTCACGATATTGCATATACAAAATTTAAAAATTTAATAAAAGACACAAAGTTGATAATATATTATCTAAAAAAGCTCTTAATCGCATACAAGCATCTGATTCAAGTTTAGCTGAAGAAGCAGCTGCTTTTTACCGTTAATTCCAATATTTGCAGCCTTAAGCGCATAAGGAGCATTAAGTGGAGGTGCAGCTGGAATTGCTAAAGCTGTAAATGAAGCAAAAACAACAAAAAAAATCTTAAGAAATCACAACGTCGTAATCTAGCAATGGAATCAATGACTGTAGGAAAAGAAAAGCATTTAAAACCTTACAAAACAGGTAAACCATACTCAAAAAACTAATAGAATTTCCACACCGAGCACTCAATAATTTAAATTTAACAAGATATGCAGTAAACAACATTTTCGTGTAGTATTTATGCGAGATATCTTACCAACATTTATTAAGTTAAATGAGTGTAGTATTATAAATACTGATAGCAAATAGGGTAATGGAACGTGTAGCATATTTAAAAAAAAATTAATATTATTTCATACTTTGCTACGGAAATTTAAAACCACCAAATAAAGCAATCAAATATTTTAATAGTAGAGGATTAGTTAAAATTTTCTATAATCATGATAAATATCAAAAATATAATTCAGTTTTTTGCGGTCATTTGTGTATAGATTTTTTATATATCAGCGGTTGTTGTTTTTTTTTTTAGTCTTTCGACGATCATGCAGACGTTTACTCTTACCGGTAACACTTCTGTTTTACATTCGCATTATAATGATATAGTTTAGGTTTAATAAGTTTTGAGGCATATAATGCTATACCAACAGGATCCTATGAGCTTGAGGATATAAATAATTTTATTCAAAAACAAATAAGAAAATTAAACACTACACATTTTAATTCTATATTTGAATGCAATATTACAGCAAATAATAATATGCTAAAGTGTGAGATAAAATCTAATAAGACAATTGATTTTGCTAAAACTGATTCAATTGGAATATTATTAGGTTTTAAAAGTAAAATACTTGAAGCAAACATATTACACAAATCTGATTTACCAGTAAATATTTGAAAAATTAATAGTTTACTGATTGAATGTAATTTAACGACTGGGTCGTACAATAATAGCAGTTTAGTTCACACAATTCATGAGTTTTTTTCCTTCGGTTCCACCAGGTTTTAAAATAATAGAAGTTCCACAAAATGTAATATACATGCCCATCAATACAAAAATTATAAAAAACCTAATCCTTAAAATAGTCAATCATCAAGATGGCAATGCGGTTAATTTCAGAGAGGAAGTCGTCATGATAAGACTACATTTAAAGGTTCTGTGAAAATGGTTGTAAAATATAATCGAAGTGTTTTAAATAATTCAATTTCTTCTAAACCCATCATTGCTAAGAAGTTATTTGAAGGGTCAACACCTCAGAATCAAAAGTTTTTAATTTAATTAGGTTTTAAATTAAAATGAATATTTTAAATGTTAACGAAAAAGCTCTGTTTGATAATGCCATATTAAATGCTGAAAAACATTCACACCTCCCATACGCATCCACTTCATTTAATAATAACGATGAAATAAGAATTCCAATGCAACAGCAAGTTATTTACACTCTACCATCAGAAAGTTACTTATATATTGAGGGGCGATTACTCAATGAAGAAAATAAAAAATCTGCAACTGCAAAATTTATAAATAATGGATTTGCTCATTTATTTGAAGAAATTCGTTATGAAATTGGAGGAAAAGTAATTGATCGGATTAGAAACCCTGGTATAACATCCACAATGAAAGTATACATTTCGTTCAATAAAAATAATAGTAAACGTCTAATCAATGCTGGTTGGTCCCTTGATAATGGAAGTACTTATAATATTGAAAGTGACAAGGGTCATTTTAATGTTTGTATTCCGCTAAAAATCCTAATGGGTTTTAATGAAAATTTTAAGAAAATTTTATTAAATTTGCGACAAGAGCTCGTGTTAATTAGAAGTAATTCAGATGTTAATGCAATTTTTAATTCTGTAGATACAGAAACGGTTAAAGTACACATAGATAAAATTATATGGATGGTTCCGCATACTTCAGTTGGTAATGCTGAGCGTTTAACTTTATTAAATTATGTTGACAAAGGTTATGATCTTGAAATAGGATTTCGTGGTTGGGAATTACATGAATATCCATTATTACAAGAAACCCAACAACATACCTGGACGGTTAAATCGGCCACTCAATTAGAAAAACCTCGATATGTTATTATCGGTTTCCAAAGCAATCGTAAAAATATTAAAAATGGGAATTTTAGTATGTTTGATCATTGCAAACTAAAAAATATTAAATTATTTTTAAATTCGGAAATGTATCCATACAATAATTTAAATTTGAATTTTAGCAACTATCAATTTGCATCTTTATATGAAATGTATGCGCAATTTCAAAGTTCATATTATGAAAAAGAAAACGAACTTCTTTACAACCTTAAAGATTTTAAAGATTTAGCACCTCTAATTGTTATCGATTGTTCGAGACAAAACAAAATTTTAAATTCAGGTACTGTTGATATACGTTTAGAATTTGAAACGGTTGAAAAAATGCCTGCTAAAACAAGTGCTTATTGTCTCATTTTACATGATTGTATTATAAAATATAATCCATTGACTAAAGCTGTACGTTTGTTATAAACATATATATCTACAACAATTTAATATAAATCCATTTATTAATAATCATGGTTGGTGTGAAGATGGAAGATATTTGTATAATAGACGTTCAAGAATTTCAATATAAAAATGATAATTTTTTGTGTAAGGAAATTACAATAAAAACGAATGCTCAATTTCATCAATTCTTTAATTTTCCTTTAAAATATGAGCATCTAAACAAAAACGTTAAAATGCATTTCGACTTTCTCACCCGTAAATTACACGGTCTGACTTATGATACCTCCTGTGGTTTGCCATATTCAGATTTTTCAAATTATTTAGAAACTCATACTAAAAATATTAACATAATTTTAACTAAGGGACTTTAAAAAGTCACTTTTATACAAAAAATATTAACTTATAAAAACATTATAAATTTAGAAGACTATAACTGTCCTCCATTAAAAATATTAAAATCATATGTAAATAGAAATAAATTTCATTGTCTTCAGCATTTTGATAATATTTTTCTCTGTTCCAATCAAAATGCAAATATTTTGTATTGTTGGGTTTTAGATAATATGATTATAAATAGAATAATTAAATAGAAAGATATATTATTACTATAAATGTCATCCCTTTAGAGATTTTTCGTATATATACTAAAAAAAATTGACTTTATATTTAATTCAAAAATAATTTCAAAGATGAATGCATGTGAATGCAATCTTTGCCTAATTAATCTCCAGTATGGGGATGAAGAAATGGACGTCGATGAAGAGCCATCTCCCGAGATGGAAAATCATCTATATTGGGTAGAAATGCAGCAAAAGCTGCTACAGCTGCGAGAAGAACAGGAGAGGCTCCTGGAAGAGCAGAGGAGGCAACAGGAAGATCGCTTTCAGGAGGAAGATGAATTGGATGATCTTCTCGATGAGATTGAAATCATCTTTGAGTTAAACGATTTTGAAGAGGAAGATGAAGGATATGGAAGTTGTAATGATGAATGATTGTTTATTGTTTTATTTTGTATATTTTAATTTTAATAAACTATTTTAAATATATATATTTTTTCTATATGCCTATTATCAAAATTTATATACAGGACAAATATTCAAAAGTTAAGAAAATATTACTCCACATAAAATAATGTATAAAAGTAAATTATTGACCAATATATTAAGTGAAAAACTTCTTTCAGGAGGAAGATGAATTGGATGATCTTCTCGATGAGATTGAAATCATCTTCGAGTTAAACGATTTTGAAGAGGAAGATGAAGGATATGGAAGTTGTAATGATGAATGATTGTTTATTGTTTTATTTTGTATATTTTAATTTTAATAAACTATTTTAAATATATATATTTTTTCTATATGCCTATTATCAAAATTTATATACAGGACAAATATTCAAAAGTTAAGAAAATATTACTCCACATAAAATAATGTATAAAAGTAAATTATTGACCAATATATTAAGTGAAAAGCTTCTTTGTTTGACTACCAACTCGGGATAACCCGGAAATAAATAAAAAAAAATAATAATTATAACCACGAAAATTTAAAACATAATATTATATATTATTATATATACATATACAAAATGTTTTAATTTAATTTATTTATAGTAACTTTATTTTTATTTGTCATTTAAAGACAAAAAGTCTATTTTTATTTAATATATTTTTTTAACTTATTACCTGAAGATATATGTAATTAACATATAAAACGTCGTGTTTTGTAGAAAAATATATATTGTTCGTTAAAATTTAATTTTCAATGCGAAATGTCCGCGTCGGTAATAATATTACTATATTTTACTTTTATATTTAATTTTGCTACATTGCAATTAGTAATGTGTAATGAACTCAAGATTCATATTACTACATGGAAATGTATTACATATTATGCTGTTTTGCGTTTTTTTAAATTGTTTTACAAGTTTTATGTTGTTTGCAAGTAGTATTACATTATACTTTAGTGTGTGCGATCATTTATTTTTATTAAATTAAAATATTCAAAATAATTTGTTTTTTAATCGTTATGTCGGCGAATGCTGATATACAAAACGAAAGGAGGGCTCATTTTATTATACTCGTAAATGAGCTGGAGCGGTGTTTGGATGGCACCGGAGAAAGCGCAGATATTGTGGATCTAAGAACCACACATTTCTTGTTGAGACAAGATGTACTTAATTTAAAAGTAAGTTTTAGTAAATTTTTTTTATTATTTTTTTTCTTAACATAAACACTTTCCAGAATCAAATGAACATGACCGCTAGCATCTATAAAAATATTTCAATGCTTTATTTAAATTCATTAGATAGAATTATTACGTTACAGAATGAATTACAAGATATTAAGGAACAAAACTTAAATTTAATAACATATAATAAAACATGCAACGAGCATCTTGAAAATTATGAAGATAGACAAGACCAATATATTGAACGTATAAATAAAAAGAAAGATACAATTAGGTTTCTAAAAGCAGATTGTAAGCTAAAAAAATCAAAATCCGGAAAACGGTCTAAAAGGAACAGAAAAAATAAAAAAAGAACAAACCAAAAAAAAATTAAAAAATGCTAAAAGCGGGATAAAGGGAAGAAATAAAAATGAAAAAAAAATTATGAATGTAAGTTTTATTTAATAAATTATAAATTGTTAATTATTATATTGTTTCTTTTTACAGATTTTCCTGTTTTTACTTAAAATATATTTAAATTTATTAGAATTTAATTAGATATTTTAGTTTATAACAATTTAGCAAAAGTTAAGATTTAGTTTGTATTTATAATACAAATAAATTTAATAGATAAAAGTTTGTAATATTATTTATTTAACATTTTTATGTAATAAATTTAAAAGAAATGAATGGACTTTTAGGTAATCGTCGGCGTTTTCAGACGGCCATAAGCCAGTATCCGGTCCACTTCTCCATCCAACAGGTAAACCATTTTTACTATTTTCAATGTTTTTAAAAATCCAATTCAACAATTGTTGATGGCTGGGTCTTGATGTTGGCGTAAACATAAAAAATATATTTAATTCCACAATAATATTCATTAAACATTCTAAAAATACAGAGTCCGCATAATACGCGCAATCACAAAATATTTTATTTACAAAATATATTGCATCATGATAATTTTTGAATAGATTGTTTGTTAATAAATTAAAATTTTCATGATTGTAAAAAAAAATCTGGCTTAGAAGAAAGTATATTTATAATAGCCATTTTATTTAAACTATTATAATCTAAAAGATCAAATGGAAAGTTGATAAATGTTCCAAGAATCATTTTTAAAATTTTTTCTACAAAAATATCTAATTTTATTTTAAAATTTAAAATTATATTTAAAGTTTCACTATCACTATTTTTTAATGTTTCGTAGCACAGCACAGAATCACTTAACTTTGTTTTATTTAATAAGAAGTTTATTAAGTCTATATCATTTTTTAATAAAGCTTCTTTTAAATAATCTATATAAATTTTTTTACTAGTCTTGTAGATTTTGAAATCAATTTTGTTAATTTTTAAATCCATCTTAACTGAACGAAAGTAAAACTCGCACTGATACTTACCAGCAAGTTCATCGGATATTTAAAAAATATCAACTAATTTGCTTGTAGACAACCCTTTTCCGTATACATAAGTTTAACCTAGAAATATTAAAGCATTCACAAGATTCGACGTGTTTTCTTGCTCACGTTACCTGCCGTTACAAATTGTCATATTAATTAGCCCTCTTTCTACCTGAAACCTTTTCAATAAAACACAAATAATATTCACTTTCACAATTAGAACATATAAAATATCTACTTAAAATTTTGCTACCGCTCCGACACGCGTTGAACTACCTGCATTTCAAGATCAACGCCCCCAATTTCTACCTGCATATTAAGAAAACACAAATATTATTCAATAAATTTTTTAATAGTATATAATATTTAATATAACATTACAAAAGAAAGTACATTAATTAATTTTCTTCTTTTTTACTGGCGTTGATAGTTCCTCTTCTCCATATTTGAAGATGATTTTTGCAGTATTTCCAATATTGGGACCCTTGGTTAAGATTAACTCCCGTTCCTTTATGTCCTGGTTTATTTCAACACAATCACCCAATATTTCCGCATATCGTTTCGGTAGGAACATGCGACCTTTATTTTTAATGAAACACAAAATACTATCACCAAACTTTGTTTTAATCTTTTTTATTTCTGCAACACTATATTCGGTATTCTCGTTGAGTTCATTTAATTTAATAAACTTCTCCACTTTGCCGGCATTATTCATTTTGGATAGTATGTTACTCATGTTGAAGATAGTATATAGACTACATTGAAATTCAATTATATACCCCTCACCTGAACCCTTCCCCTCACCCTAGTGCATTAAAATAGCATATAAATTACCCAGACAAATTTACCACCTGCATCTACAAGTTTAAACCTGTTACCTTTACCTAATTTACATATTTTCTTCCCCGCACCCCTCGCCTCACTAATTAGCATATAATTTACCGAGACAAATTTACCTAAACACCTGCAAGTTCAAACCTGTTCACCTAATTAGCATATAAATTACCTTTACCTATATTACATATTTTCTTCCCCGCACCCTTCGCCTCACTAATTTGCATATAAATTACCTTTACCTATTTTACATTTTTTCTTCCCCTCACCCCTCACCTTACTAATTAGCATATAAATTACCTTTACCTAATTTACATATTTTCTTCCCCTCACCCCTCACCACAGGGGGCCAACAAGTTGGGACTTAGAAAAGTTTTTTGGTCTAGAACCCGCCTAGTATATCTACTGAAGTTCTAAATGAACTTAAATCTGAAAACGACAAACCTAAAAGTACTAAAAGAAAAGCTGATCCGATCCGTAAAGAGAATCTCAAAAAGAAAATAACCGAAACAATTTACAAATTTTTTTCTTCAGACTCACCACCGTGTGGAGTCTGAAGAAAAAAATGAGTCCACCGAACAAGTAAGAAATGCTTTAAATAAAATTTTAAAAAGAGACAATAGAAGCCCTAACAACTTACAAACCGATAACGGTAAAGAATTTTACAATAAGTGTTTTAAAACACTTATGGAAAAACATAATATTAACCATTATTCTACTTATACTACCATGAAAGCATCTATGGCTGAAAGGGTTATACGTACACTTAAAGAAAAAAATATTTATACTATTTAATCTTGAAGGAAAATATACTTGGTTTAATAAAATACCCTCTGTCACGTTAGAATATAATAAACAAAAACATAAAACAACTAAAATGAGACCTATAGATATTAAAGGAAAAAAAAAGAAAAACTTTTGCTTAAAACTGCATATTCACATATAAAAATTAAAAATAAGAATAGATTTAAACTTGGTGACGTTGTTCGAACAAGTAAACAAAAGACAATTTTCACAAAAAGGTACACTCTAAATTGGTCGACGGAACTTTTTAAAGTTATTAAAATAAATATGACAACACCAACAACATATATGCTTCAGGATATGGAGGGGTTTTCAATTAAAGGTGCATTTTATGAAGAGTAATTACAAAAAGCAAAACATAATGATGTTTACTTGGTTGAAAACGTATTGCGTAAGAAAGAAAATAAGGTGTATGTAAAATGGTTAGGTTTAGATAAATCGCAAAATAACTGGATAGATAAATCAAATGTATTATAATAATTAAATAAAATAAAATGTAATTTCAAATATATTTATTGTTTTATTATTATTATTTAATTAACAATTTAACAAAATTCTACTTTGTCAGTAGTATCCTCATATGTTGAATTCTGCTCATCACTGTTATTGCATGCATAGCATAGATAAATAAGAGGTGGTGGACCGTCAACGTGTGTTCTATGATGTGGTTGGTTATAATGCATATAGCAAAATAATCTTTTGGTAAATATTTAATTGTTTCTCTATCAAGAGTATTATCAAAAAATGCAGCTATTTTATTTCTAATATTTAAAGGACTGTTGTACATGTAATTGTTTTCTTGAAATTTTTTGCAAGATTGGTTGATGACGTTATTACCTTCATAGTATACATTATATGTTTCGTCATTCCACCTACTTCCGGTTTCAATGCAATAATACACTTCGGGGTAATTAATTTTCCATATTCTTTCTATTGGTTGGTCAGGTTCATTAATAAAATAATAATGTAAAAATGACTTGCTTGTCTGCAGTAAAATCATAATGCAACGGCGATTTTTCTTAATTTCATATAATATATTATGTGCGTCCTTGATTATGTTGTGTATGCTACACAGACGTGCCGCCTTTACCCAGTTTATCATAAGACCTTATTTATTTAAGATTGCAACCATGCTAATGGTATTGTTGTAAACAACCCTTCAACCCTCTAACTTTTTTGTACCTTACCCGAATTCTATGAATTCAATGTGTACCCCACATGTTATTTCAGACCACCCGCACTTCTTACCAGAATATATATATATATATATATATATAACCATGTGTAGTTAGAAAGGGGGCAGTCAGAAGTAGAGATCCAGAGTAAGCAGCTTAAATAAAGAAATTGTAAATAGTGAGATATTTGTTATTGAAATTCCATTCCTTTTACGAAGGCATCATCATTCACATCATCCCGGGGACTCAACATAATTGGTGGCAGCGGTTTTTTTTTCTTCTTCATCGAACCCAACGGACTCAGGAGATTAAAATGAATTTTAAAGTATTGTGAGTACAACGATTTACATATATTTTTGTCGGTTGTTGACTGCCTTTTATTATAAATATTAAATTGGTGATATTGTTTTTTTTATATATATATATATAATTCTGTTTTATTTGTTTTTATACATAATATAAATTTGATTCAAAATGGCTTTAAAAATCAATAAAATAACTGATGTCATTCAAATAATTAATTTAATTCCTACATTTACTGGAAATAAATCTAAACTCTACGAATTTATCAATAGTGTAGAAAATAATATGGAGTTAGTCAGTGAAGAAGCACAAGATATTTTTATTAAATTCATTTTAAGTAATAAAATTACAGGAAGTGCACTACCTTTGGTTAGAGATAGGGTAATAAATGGATAGACAGTTTTAAAAAAAATATTGCTAGACCACTATTCGGAATATAATAGTACTACTAACATTGCTTCAATATTAGCCAATTTAAAACAAAAAAATACAGAATCAATTAAAGATTATTCGTTGAGATTAGAAACTGTGTTCATGGATTTTGTAAATTCTTTAAATTTAACTGCGGCACAATTTACACTAATGTTAAAATTAGATACTCAGTATTTGTTGCCTGCATTTCAAAATGGCATATATGATATACGAATTATCCAAGCTTTAAATATAAATCCAAAGAACAATTTTAAAGATGCAGTAAAATATTGTACAATGTTGGAACAGAATTTTAATACAAATCCTGTACCTATATTACAAGTAAATTATTGTACTTATTGTAATAAAAATAATCATTCAAATAATAATTGTTATAAATTAAGAAACTTTTCAAATAATGGTGAAGGTTCCAGTCAAAGCAATAATGGTAATTTTAATAACCGGAATAATAATTCTAATATGGCAAGTAATTTTAGTAGATATCAAAATCAACATTTTAACAATAGCAATAGACAAAATTTTAATAATAGTTATAGACCGAATTTAAATAGCAATAATTCAAATAGAAATAATCAAAAATATTACAATAATACGGGTAATCAGTTTTCCCGACAAAATGGTCACGAAAATCAAAATTATCGGCATGAACAACATTTTAATAATCGACCAAGAAATGCCTCATATGCGTCTAATAGTCCGCGTAATAGAAACGAGAATGTAAATAATTCTCACCAACAAAATAATTCGGGAAACTAAACAGGCCAAACTCTGCACCTAGAGTTATAGGGCATATTAATAGTAAGAATCATGGTGCAGTTGTAAATATTAACATTGAAAATAATAGTGATGTTGAAGATTTTAAAATAGAGGAAAATGAGAATATTAAAATAAATAACAATAACATTGAAACTTGTACACACAGTGAATTTAAAACAGTAGAGAGTAAGAATAACACATTTGATAATGTTTTTTATTTTCTATTTGTGTTAATTTATCTTGTACAAATGTTAATTACAATTGTTTTTAATTATATATATAAAAAAAGATATATTTTAGATTTAATTAATAATAAATTATTTACAATTTTCGAAAAAGGTTTTAAAAATATAAAAAGTTATTTTTACAATTTCCAATTTGTAGATTTTTCTAATATTTTAGTAACAAGTACTGCTAATTTTAAATTAATTAATATAAAATTGAAAGAAATTTCGGAACCTTTAAATTTTATTGTTGATAGTGGAGCCGATATAAGTTTAATTAAAAATAATATTTTAACTGAAAATAAAATTGTTGATAGTAAAAAAAGGATAGAATTAAGAGGAATTTCGAATACACCAGTATTTACGTTAGGTATTTGTTCCTTGCAAATTTGTAATAGTAAAAGTAATTCTGTTATAGAACACAATTTTTATGTGGTACCAGATTCTTTTCCTATTAAACAAGATGGAATATTAGGGCGAGATTTTTTTGTAAAAAATAAAGTTAGTTTAAATTATAAGTTAGGTATTTTAGAAATTGAGAATGATACTTGGAAACTTTATAATGATAAACAATTATTAATTCCAGCTCGTAGTAGTATTTTAGTAAATTTAAAATGTAATTTAAAAAACGGGGAAGGAATCATTTTTAATAAACAAATATCAGAGAATGTTATTATAGGATCATGTATTACCCAGGCAAAATACAACGCTTGTACTGTCCCTATAATTAATATTTCAGATAATGATTATTTTTTACCTGAATTAAATTTAAATTTAATATCTTTATCTTCTGTAGAAATTCATAATTTTTCAAATTATTCTTATGGTAATTGTGTAACAGGAAATAAAATTAATAAATTAAAAACTATTATCAATATGGATCATTTAAATTATGAGGAGAAAAATGAATTGGAAGAAATAATATCAGAATACTCTGATTTATTTCATCTTGAAAACGAAAGCCTTTCTGTGACAAATGGTATTAGACATACTATTCCAACCTTGCAAAACTCTGGTCCTATTTACATTAAACCTTTTCGACTACCTTTTGCACATAAGAAGGTTATAGAAGACCATACAGGGCAAATGCTTAAAGACGGTATTATTAAAAACAGTACTAGTCCTTATAATGCTCCTCTTTTGGTAGTTCCAAAGAAAAGCGATAATGGTGAACAGAAATGGCGAGTAGTAGTGGATTTTAGACAATTAAATAACATTACTATAGGTGATGCATATCCTCTTCCAAATATTACTGATATTTTAGATCAATTAGGAAATAGCAAATATTTCTCTACATTAGATTTGGCAAGTGGTTATCATCAAGTAGAAATGTGTTCTACTAATAAACACAAGACAGCTTTTAGTACTCCCACTGGACATTTTGAGTTTAATAGAATGCCTTTTGGATTAAAAGGAGCACCTGCTACTTTTCAACGGCTAATGAACTCTGCATTGTCAGGACTAAATGGTGTAGAATGTTTTATTTATCTAGATGATATTGTGGTTTATGGAAATAATCTTTCAGATCATAACACCAAATTAAGAAATGTTTTAGAGAAACTAAAATTAAACAATTTAAAATTACAACCTAATAAATGCATGTTTCTCCGCAAAGAAGTTTGTTATTTAGGACATGTTTTGACAGAAAATGGAATAAAACCTAATCCTAGTAATATAAACGCAGTAAAAGAATTTAAGGATCCTAAAAACGCCAAGGAAGTAAAATCTTTTCTGGGTTTGGCAGGCTATTATAGGAAATTTATTCATAATTTTGCTAAAATTGCATTACCGTTAACAGACCTGTTAAAAAGAGATGTAACATTTTTGTGGACAGATCGAAGCAAGGAAGCTTTTGAATTATTAAAAACTCTTCTTACTACTCCACCACTATTAAAATTTCCCGATTTTAATCAACCTTTTTTAGTAACTACAGATGCTAGTAATAAAGCAATTGGTGCCATATTATCTCAAGGCCCAATTGGCAAAGATCTGCCAATAGCATATGCTAGTAGAAAAATGAATAACGCAGAACTCAATTATTCAACTACAGAAAAGGAAATGCTTGCTATCGTATGGGCATGTAAATATTTCCGACCGTATCTACTAGGGATACCATTTACTGTGGTAACTGATCACAAACCATTAGTTGGCATTTTTAATATTAAAGATCCAGGTTCTCGTTTGACTCATATGCGTATCAAACTTGAAAAATATAATTTTAACGTTATATATAAAGCAGGTAAAAAAAATACTAACGCAGACTGTTTAAGCCGAATTTATCAGACTGTAGAAGTTAATAACATAGAAACTTTTTCAGATTTTAAAACTTATATGAACAATAACATTATAATTAATGATAAAGTTATAGATATCGATCATTTATTTGACATCAATAATGAATATATTATTGCTTCTTTTATAAATATAAATACACCAGTTAATGACCTCAATGAAAATAAAATTAAAATAAATGCAAATGAAATTAATTCGTATTTAGAAATTAATAACAGTGACATAAAAATAGGAGAAAACGTCAATATTAATAAAATAGAATGTCTTATTTATAATAATTACATCTCAGATAAGATTGAATATGATAATATTTTGAGTTGTTTAATAAAATTTCGAGATAAATGTATAAGGGATAAAATTAATAAAATTGTATTCATTAATTTAAAACATAATGTTAAATTTAAATGGCCCTTAGTTAGGTCAATGATTCGATTTGTATTTTTAAAATCCAATATTGAAATATTTATCTATAATAATGTTGTGTTTGATGAGATTACGGAAAATAAAAAAACAGAAATATTAAATGAATATCATAACAATCCATTAGGTGGTCATCAAGGTTTTTCTCGAACCTATAAACGTATTAAAAGTTATTATTATTGGCAAGGAATGAGACAAGATATTAAAATTTTTATTAAAAGTTGCGTAGGTTGTCAACGTAATAAAATTTCTAGAAGCACAAAAATGCCAATGGAAATAACTACGACTTCAACTATACCATTTGAAAAGGTATTTCTTGATATTGTAGGACCATTACCAGAAACAAGTAATAAAAATAAATATTTATTAACAATTCAAGATGACTTGTCAAAGTTTTCGGAGGCTTTTCCCATAGAAAATCAAGAAGCTATTACAGTTGCTAATATGTTTCTAGATAAATTTATATGTACATTTGGTATCCCTCAGAAAATAGTGACAGATCAAGGTACCAACTTTATGAGCAATTTATTTAAAAATTTATGCAAATTATTAAAAATTAAAAAAATTACTTGTTCCGCGTATCATCCTCAATCAAATGGCGCTTTAGAAAAGAGTCATCGTACACTTAAAGAATATTTGCGACATTTTATTAACGAAAGTCAAAATGATTGGGACGATTATATACCAAAAGCAATATTTACTTATAACACTACACCTCATACTAGTACAGGTTTTTCTCCATTTGAGTTAATTTTTGGAAGTAAAGCTAATATTCCAAATTCTATTTTACAAAACCCAATACAAAATTATAATTATGATGATTATTTAATAGATTTAAAATCAAAGTTCAACAATATTCATAAAATTGCTCGTGAACATCTTTTAGGAAATAAAGAAATTTCAAAAAATTATTATGATAAACGCATTAATATTCAAATTTTTAATGTAGGCGACCAAGTTTTATTGCAAAATGAATTAACTAGAGTAGGTAGAAACAAAAAACTAGACCCAATCTGGAACGGACCATATACGGCAGTGGCGGTTCCTTAGAGGAGGCAGGGGAGGCAGTGCCTCCCCTGCGCAAAATCTGTATACTAATCTGTAGTTATATAAGTTTATTATGTTTTTGATATTTAATTTTAAAATAATAAATAATTTACATTTTCGCGCAATTACTAGAAATTACTATTATTAGAAACATATTCTGAGCAACGATTGCAAGTATTGCAACGAATATTTGATCTGCTAACTATATATTTTTATGCGACGCGTCGACGTAGTTACTGGACGCATGTACAAGCGGGAGAACTTTGCCTCCGATCTCCTATTCTGCGGCGTATAAATTATGACCTTGAGAATAGACAGCAATTGCTAACTTTACATGCATGTATATCACTTGGGAGCGGCTGGAGAGGTATATGCCTCCGTCCGTAGAGCGAGAGCGCCCGACGCGGCCCGATACATTACGATTTCATATCGTTGGTTACATTGCATTATATTGCATACGCCAATCACACCATTCACTCTAAACACGTGCGACGCATACGTTGAATAGAATTTCATTTTATTAGTTGTTTTATTGTGAATAATACCATTGTGTCAATAAACGATAATACGTATTAGTTGTAGTAGTTAATATCATAATTATATTAATTATTAATATAAGCATAAACATGGAAATGGAACTACTACAAGGTCTACAAGGGAATCAAGGAATTCAAAATAAAATAAAATGTTGTGAAGATATAGTAGAGTTTTTGATAAAAACGCCATTTGAATCATTAAGTTATGATAACAAAGTATATGTAAAACATTTAAAAATCCCTCATCCTAAATTACCTAAATTAGTTGTGATAGGTATAGGTCCGAAATCCAACAGAGGCTTTAATGAAGCATGGTACGTTAAGTGCGATTGGCTAACAGGTAGTGTAATCTTAAATAAATTGTATTGTTGGCCCTGCATTCTATTTAGCATGTTGTATTACGGGGCGCTTCACTTAGGGTAAGTTTACTGTTGTCATATATATATATATATGATGATTTTGTATTTTATTTGCCTCCTCGCCTACAGAAAGTACGGGCCGCCACTGATATACGGTTATATCTGTAGAACCACGATGTAATTATAAAATTAAAATGGGTAGAACTATAATTACCGTACATGCAAATAGATTAAAACAGTATTTTGACTGATTTCGTTTTTTTTACTTGTTACAGATTTGTTTCGATTACCTTCATTTGCCTGTGTGTCGCTTATAAAAATAATAATTTTTATACAGTTAAAAAATATGATAAATCACCTGGTATCCATTTTGAAAAAATTGGTAATTTGCGAGTTTATAATAAAGAATGGAGTTTAATAACTTACATTAAAATGGACGAATTTAGAACAAAATTGGAAAAATTATTTAATTATTATTTACAGTCAACAAAGCTATGTAGTAAAATTAAAAGAGTTTTAGATGTTGTGCCAGAATGCCGCGAAATTGAATCTTATGATAAAAAGTTAAAAGGTTTAGAAATTGAAATCAATGACATAGAACATTTAATTGGTCATAAACGTTCGAAAAGAGGTTGGTTTGATATCATCGGAAAAGGAGCTAAAGTTTTATTTGGGACTTTAGATTCCGACGATGCTGATCATTATAACGATATTATAGAAAACATTAATACAGAAACAAATGCAGAACATGAGCTTTTCAAGAAACAAAATGTTATAATAGAATCAACTATAAGCAGTGTAAATAGTTCTATACATTCTATTTATTTAAATCAAAAAACATTCGAAAATAATTTTAAAAAAAATGATGATTTTATGAACACTAACGCTAAACAAATTGACTACATTAACTTAAAAAATGATCTTTTTGAACATGTTTCTAATTTTAACGAAGCTTTAATTCAGTTTCAATTGCAATTAATGACGTTAACAAATGCAATTATTTCAGCAAAGGAAGGTATTCTACATCCCGCTGTATTAAAAGTAAATACATTTATTGAAATTTTGAGAAATGAATCTCATCAGTTACCAAGTGGCGTTGAATTTCCAGCTCCTGCTGAAATTAAGTATTTGGATATTTTTTTTAAAACTGCCAAACCAACAATTTATTACCAAGAAAATAAATTAGTTTACGTTTTTAAAATTCCTCTTTTAGAACTAAATCATTTTACCTTGGTAAAGGCTGTACCATTTCCTGTACTTATTAGCGATAACCAATTTGCATTTATAGAACCAACTGATGATTATTTTTCTATTGACCAAAATAAACAACTATATATTACTTTTACTTCGGTAGAGTTATTAAAATGTAATTACTTGTCTGAAATTGATATAGTTTGTAAACAAAATCAACCTATACAACTTATTCATTTAAAAAATAATTGCGAAATTTCACTTTACATAAACCCTTTTAAATTGCCAACTGTTTGCAAGAGAAGACATATAATAATTTATCAATCTAAATATATTCAATTAACATCTTCAAATACGTGGTTATTCATTTGTCCAAAACCAGAATTATTAACTTTTAATTGTGAAAATTACGGACCATTTGATATTATTGTAAAAGATACTGGCAGTGTAATGATTGATAAGAAATGTAAAGCGTTTAGTCACAATATAGCATTATTTCCACATGGTGTTTTAAATGGAGGATCAATGGATAACGAGATGGTACCAGAGTTTGATTTAATGGAAGAATGTTGTTCTAAATATAATGTCTCATCAAAAAAATTATACACATTTAGAAAGCAAATTCTACTTTAAAAATGTTGAGCAGAGCATGGAAATGGTTGATGAAAATCTCAACAACATAAAACATTTGAATGAAGAGATTGGAACGACGATTTTCTCTCAACACCATATCTACAATACTGGTTCAATAATTGGATACGTCTGTGCAGTTATTATAGTTATATACATATTGTACAAATTAATCAAACGATTCCAGACAACAAGCTGCTGCGGTATGAAAGGATTGTGCATACGAATTGAACAAAACGTTTCAAATCCAAATCCCGCACAGTTATCCATCCCTATCCAAAATGAACCAGTGATTACTTTTAGAAGACAGAACTATAATGAAGAAAAAGTAGTGAATGAAGAAGATGAAGAAACAATATTTCGTCGTAACAGATATACCATACCCGACACAGAAACTAGAAAAACAAAAAACAACTAAACATAGTGAATGATTGTGATCATTTTTATTTCTCATTCAGTGTTTTAGAATTAAATTTTATTAGTATTAATAAGTATAATATTTTGTTTTGATTACATATTCTAGTAATATTTTTATATGTATATACATTTTTTTTTCTCTCTTATTTTGTATTTTATATTTGTATTAAGTATTTTTTTTTCTCATTTACACGTTTAAAGAAATTTTATATTTTTTATATTCTAAAATAATAAAATTTCTTGTTTTTACGGGGGGAGGTGTTGTGTATGCTACACAGACGTGCCGCCTTTACCCAGTTTATCATAAGACCTTATTTATTTAAGATTGCAACCATGCTAATGGTATTGTTGTAAACAACCCTTCAACCCTCTAACTTTTTTGTACCTTACCCGAATTCTATGAATTCAATGTGTACCCCACATGTTATTTCAGACCACCCGCACTTCTTACCAGAATATATATATATATATAACCATGTGTAGTTAGAAAGGGGGCAGTCAGAAGTAGAGATCCAGAGTAAGCAGCTTAAATAAAGAAATTGTAAATAGTGAGATATTTGTTATTGAAATTCCATTCCTTTTACGAAGGCATCATCATTCACATCATCCCGGGGACTCAACAATTAAATATTCGCATCTATTCGTACTAATTCTTGTTCTGATAATTGAATCTCTTCTCCAATTTCTTCACAATAAGCGGTAATGTAAAATTTTTGCACTAGATTACTAATTGTATTAACGGTTAAAGTATAACTAAATTTTAGTTTACTTGATTTATTTATTTATAGAATCTAAATACTGGTGGGGAAAAGAAAACAAATATATAATTAATTAATTTAATTTATTTAAAAGAAATTTAGATAAAACACTAGTAAACATAATAAAACTACCATAATTATTACAATTAAGGTAAAAAGTGCAATAATAACATAATTTTTATTATTTAACATGTTTGAACAAGTTCCTTCATGTCGAATTGGGTCTGTAATTTTTATCCAATCACTTGTAACAGTAGTACGATTTATGTAAATATGTATATCGAAATTTACACGCACGCCACATTTTGTTATAAACTGATGCATTGGTTGATATATTATATAAAAATATATTTGATAATTTATCAATCTCCATTTTGTTTCATTTTCCAAGCCATGTGTCATTATGGGATCCATCATCTATGCTGATGAAACAATCGTAGACATGATGAGGCTTATTTAAATAAATAGTTATGTTGATATAATTAATTAAAAAAATCAAATTTAAAATATTCATTTTAGATTTTTATATTTTTTAAAGTATAACGCAACGTTTTAACTGTTTTGTAATGTTCAATTAGTATTTTTAATTTTTCAATGTTTACAATGTGGTCTTTAAGTTTTAAATTAAAGTCAACTTGTAATTTTGCAGCTGTCTTTACCATGCTACAACTCCGACAATAATGATAGTATCTGCATTTATGCTGTAATTTATGTAGGAATATTAAATAAAATCAATTATATATTAATTTCAGTAACTCAAAATCTTCTGTGATTTTAGCATATGACAAATGTAATATTTCATTCATATATAAAAAAATTTCAGACATTATAGATGGACTTAATAATAAGTTAATATTATTAAATAAATCTCCATCCATTTTTACACAATTACTTAAAAGTAAATTGTGATAATCTATAAAATTTATTGATTTTAATAAATCCATTTTATAATTTACAATTCGACTTAACGCGTACAAATTATGCAATGTTTCAACAGTTAAAATAACAGAAAAACGTCTACATTCAATACTGATTGTATCTTTATTGTTATAAGAAATGACCGTTATTTTATGATCTGAAGCAAAATTAAAGGGGACATTTTTTTCTAAGCATGTTACGTCAATATTCATAAATTCTCCCCATTCTTCTTGATTAAAAATTATACAGTTTCTGGCTCCTCATATTTTGATTATGGGTATAAAACCTGTAACAGGGCTTAGTCCAATTGAAATCCATTTTGTTCTTCAGCGGGTTAGAAGATAAGTAGACATTCCGATAAGATATGTTTCTTTTATTAATTTATCATCATATTTTTCAATCAACGCATCTATAAAAGCCATCGGGTTCTCGTCTGATAAATTATTAAAACATGTTATATTTATTTAATTATTATTATAGAAACACTTACAACAATTTACGGATGTCATATTTAATAATAATACCAACGATTCTACTAATTCTATTAAACTATCCGGTTAATTTCTCTCAACATATATACCTAAAATTTTAATTAGGATGTTATCGAAAATGGCACGTGATCATTGATAACAGATATCAAAGTAACGATCGCAATTTTGTGTCATAAAGATGGTAATAATTTATACATTTAACAGGGATGTTAGAACAATTAAAAATTTAATTTTGGTTCAAGATAAGAGATAGCGGCATGCGACAAATCAAAGGTCAAGCTAAAAAATGTAGCACGCGGCAGGGGCTATAGGTCAAGAAAAGAGATGTTGGTACGCGACTGATAGATAATTTTTAGAAATTTAAATAATATATTACTTAATAATAATATTTTTTATTATTTTAAATCTGTATTAAATGATGCGTAATCAATAATTAGTAAAATATAATTGTATCATTTATTATTATTATTTTTGCTTAAATTACAAATAATAGTAGTTGATGTTTAATTTAAATGCGTATTAAAAATGCTACGTAATTAATAATGAAAGTAATTTATAATTGTTGTGTCATTTATTATTTGCTTATATTACAAGTTATGGTTGTTTGAACTTTTATAATCAGCTTGTAATGCATTTTTTAGTATATACATAAATAGCGCGTTTTTAAATTACTGAATAATTTTATAAAAAATGAATTATGGATAAGACTCCAGTGCCTCGGAAACAAAACGGGGGTGAATACGGAACAAATAAGGTCGTCCCTTGTGAAGAGTATTAGGACTACCTACCGGATGTAGGGACCTATGTCTATCTAGAAGACAAGTTAATTTTAAGGTCTTGTCCCCCGGGGCTTTCTATAGCCCAAAAAAAAATTATTTCGGCAGTCGGAGAAAATTAGATTTAATAAATTGGTAAGTTAAAATTTTTTTGTAAAAGTTTTTAATACTAACGTTTTTTTTTTTATTTTTTAGCTAAAATCTCAACTACCACCACAATCGTCGGAGCCATCCGAGCCATCGTCGTCGTCGGAGCCATCCAAACAATGAGCCGCAGGAATAAACTTTTTTAGTGTGTTTTTTGAAGAATTTTAAATAGAATTAATTTTTACAATTTTTTATTATTTATTTATTTTTTATATATTTTTTATACAAATAAATCAATTATTGTGAAGTCCATCTCTGGTGATGAAGGTTGAAAATTAAAACACCTGGCTATCAGAATCAGCTGAAAAATAAAAAACCTTAGTAATTAAAACTTTTACAAAAAATTATAATAATAACTTACCATCTTCTACTTGGAAAACTGGAGTTTTTTTTCCAAATATGAATTTATGTTCCTTAACAAAAATTATTTTTTTCATAAAATAATTGTTGCTAAAGTCTGCAATGGAGTCTTCATTAAAGATGTGGTTAACTCTCCTTGGTAACCACACATCAAAATGATCCGATGAAAAAGCACTGCTCTCCCATACATAGTGCTTTTCTCAATAACGCCGTGTATAATATACCGCCCTCCTACGTTGAGCTCGAGCAGACTTTTGGCATATCGAGTATTACAAGATTGGTTTAATGAATCGAAATTCATTTTTACTTATAATGATTTTAAAAAAATAATTTCATTTATAAACAAATTACGTTTATCATATAAAATTAAACAAAATCATTGAAAGGTCAGTTAAACAAATATAGTTAAGCCAAATTAATTTGCATTAATTTTTAGCAAAAATAAAAATAATGATAATCCTCAAATAAGCCGAACACTAATTGGCATATTTTATCATGTAACAAATGGGTTATGCATATTGAATTAATTTAGCAATAATTTTATTGTATGATAAAAGATCGGAAGTCATACGATATGTATTAATTATTATTATTTTTCTGACCTGCTTGCTTATTTGCAATTTATTTTTGCGTAATGCCTTAAAGCGCCATGTTGTAATACTAGGATTCTGGGTTCGAATCTTGTCTTTTGCACAATTTTTAACAATGTTATTTAAAATTAAATTAAGTCTTATTATTATTTTAATTTTATTTTAATATATTAGTTAGGCAACTTTACTTACTCTCATTTAATATTTAAATGACAGTTATATAAGCAACATTATTTACAACATTTTAAACAATTGTTTTTATATATATACTACAAATATTCATTGTACGAACCGCCTATGGCGCATTAGCTTAAAGCGCCATGATTGTAATAGAAGGATTGAGTGACAACTTCAGAAAGCCTCCGTAGCTCAGTGGTTGAGCCGAGGATTTCTAAATATTCCGATTTTCAAGCGGCGGTTCGAATCCAGCCACAGCTATTTATTTTTCATTAAATAACAAATTCTAAGGTTTAACAGGTGCATATAAGAAACTGCATATCAGGAGCTGCATATAAGAAGCTGCATATAAGAAATAAGGTAAAATGTAAAGGTAGGGGCGTGGCCAGGTATGGGCGTTGTCACGTGGAGCGCGTGGTCACCTGGCACGCGACAGATAAAGGTAAAAATAAAGGTGTGGTCACCTAGCACGCGACAAAGTCTAAGGTCAAGAGGTGTCAAAGATCAAGATAAGAAGTGTCGGCACGCGACTGATAATGGGAAAGGTCAGGTCTGGTGATAAGGGCGTGGTCACCTAGCACGCGACAGGGTCAAAGATCAAGATAACAGGTGTCAAAGGTCAAGATAAGATGTGTCGGCACGTGACTGATAAGAAGGGCGTTCCTGTGATAAGGTCAAAGGTCACTAATAAGGTCAGAGGTCACCTGATAACCTAGTTCCCAGACCAGACTAGCCCAAACTACTAATAGATGCAAGCAATTTTGCTAATAAAATTTTTCACAAGGCTAAATTAATTCAGATTTACCCATAGCGTACACAAAGCACATTCCGCCAGTGATTATAAACAAAGTTGGCATTGAATGTGATTCCTGGGCAACACCTACAGATATATAACATGAAGTGTTAGAGAGTTTTGGATAGTGTATAGTTAATGAACATTTAAAGATGAAGAATAATATAAACAAGTTGTATTATTACTATTATCAATTCCTCTTCTACTTGCCGTTCAACATATATTACAAGATCACAATTATTTCAAATTTAAGTACCCTTTAAGTATAATAGTAATATTGATCCAAATAATCTAATATATAAATATAAGTGTCTGCTGGTACTATACAAAAAAGGAACCAAGACCCACAACAGTGCCCAAAAATTCAAAATTGTCTTCCACTGTTGTCTTTGTAAAAATATAAATAAAATTATATAAATGATTAAGTCACATCAGAAATGCAGAGAAGCTTTTGAAAAACAAATTACCTTTTTTAAAATTATATCAAAAGCGACTTTTATAAAACGGCAATAAAAGTATTTAACAATAGTTGAGCTGGACGGATGGCTTTAGATATAAAAAAGCGTAGAAAAGTTTCTGGAAAGAAAACTCCCATCTTCGAAATAGTCGACGGTAAATTATCGTAACAAAAGTTTTAAATTAAAAATATTTGCTTTTTTTGTTTCAGATAGTATGAAATGGTAGGATATGTTTACTACTAAAAAAGTCAGACTGATTAACTAAATTCTATCTTTCTTTTTGACGTTTAAAGTAAAGGTTACCTTCTTAATTAAAAGTGTAAATCATTATGAACAAATAAAGTAACGTTTTAAATTTGAATTAGTCAATGATCAACACTGACCTCATTCAGTTCTCAAAAAGTGTTACCATGCAAAGTAGATTTCAATGATCAACATTAGTCAAAATGGACATTTCAACTTTAAACAATTTAGGGAACATCAAGCCAACAGAAAGAGTCATTGAGCTAGGGCTCAAAGAACAATACACCATTCAGTATTTTAGAAAAAAAAAACACCACATATAGGAGAACAATTTTATTGTCGTTTTTGGGTTGCGACGTATGGATGCCATAGCGCGTCAATAGCGTCTTTTCAGAAGCGGCAATAAAAGACTTCAATTCAATTTTATGTGTAAGAATATAAATATGTATTGTATAGATGTTAATATTTTTTATGTAGAGAGAGAAGCATTGCTTTGTATTCTCAATAAAAATGTTAGTGCATAATTTTTATTTTTACTTATTTTTAGTAATTTTATTTTTTAATAGTAGGGTGTAATGGCGCGTAATCCACAAACAACTACGAATAAAAATAAAACCTCTGCGTCAGTAAAACAAGAAAATAAAATGAAACACTTATGTAAATACTGTTCCACTGTAATAAAGGAAGCAGACATTTGCAATATATGCCAATAGCTGGAAGATATGGGGGCATAAGAAAATTAAAAAAACAACACAAAAATTATCAAAATCAGAATCAAGGATGAAATAAAATAAGCAATTGAGGGTGGCAATCAACAAGATAAAAGTAAAAGAGCTGGTGAACCCAACAAAGGATAAGGACTGGGACCCACCAGAAGGAGTGGAGGATTCCTATTTGTTCGACAGGAGGACACCTGACATATAGACCCCATATACCGTCAACAACAAAAATAAAAAAAAAGGAAATTAAGAAACAGTAAGTGAAAAAAAACATTGTAAGTGAAAGTAAAAATTAGAAAATTAATTTAGTCATCAACAATCAGACAATCAGACAATTTATTTATATATACAAACATGCATTTTAATAGTCAAACTATAAACTATGCATTTATTTATAACAAATTCTATAATAAAAATATTTAACTACTTAAGTTAAAATCGCCAATAATTTAATAGGACAATATGCAATAAATTATAATTAAAATATTAAAACTACCCGAGTCATTAAAATACTAGATTATAATATACACAAAGTATGAAATTAAGCAACCCAAGGAAAAATTCAGCAAATGTTTTAAAAACAAAATTAAATTAAATTAATTAAAATAAGTAAAAAATTTGATGAACTATGCACGGACATTTTCAATGACAAATAAATACACAAGTTCATTATTGAACATAAATTAAGATACAGAATTAATTACAAACATACCAATTCCTTTTATATAACATATCCATTACAAGGGTGATGTTAACTGTGTTGTCACACAGATGACTTGACTGTGTACAATTACCAATCATATCATCTCATTAATAACAACATATCTGAATTAATTATTGAAGTAATTACTTAATTAAACACGTACTGAGCAATGACTAAATCCCTAAGATAGCAATGTATGTCCAGCTCCAGAAGCTAAAATACCTCCTCAAAAAGCAGACTGAAAAGTTCAACAAACTCGAGACATACGTTATTTAGAAGATTGTCGACAAATCAAAGAGATGCAACAACCTGAAAGACGAGCAGAGGCAGAGCAAGGTGGACCTAAAGACTTCTTCTTCAAACTTCGTACGGACATCACAAAATTAGGAAAAATAATGCCTCATTTATCGCGTCAATAATGTCATTTGTTGCCAAGCAGATCTCTCAGCCACTTACGCTACCGGTTCTTCCAACCCCGACGCATGTGGATTTCCCAGGAAAGCAACAACGTGTTCTTTTACACCTATTAATTACAGTCCAAAAAAACCTTAAAATATGTTGTCAGGAACATAACAGCTCTAAGATATGCTCCTTTATCTGTCAAACGCATGGAAAAAGATGGGAAACTTTTCCCAATGACATTGTGTCTCTCACCAAGTTGTGTAAACTCATGGTAAGCGTCGAGTTTAAACGCAAGTCCGGGAATCTTGTATGTAATTCCATCTACGTATGCGTCAAACGCAAAAACCCAACTGCACGTGCAAATTTACAGAGGAATAAAAACATGTAGCTACATGCTCAGCGTGCAAGGAGGCGCACACCGCAAGTTATAAAAAATGCCCAGTTTATCTTAAACTAAAATACCAATACCAATCTTTTAAGCCAAAAGCAGTCTCCCGTTTCTCCCTGAAGAACTCTAAACAAAAACAGGCGTAAAAGGTTAAAACGCTTTTAATCAGAAATTATAGTTTTTCCTTGGCTTGGCTCAAGCAAACTAAACTGATTTTAAGGAAAAGACTCTCCTAGATTAATACACTAGAAACAAACTATTCTGTCCGTTAGTACAAATTCTAGACATAGTCGAGGTACAAGTTCTCCCTAAACACAGTGCAGTTTCCCATTAAGGCAATTTTCAGTATTAGTCACGTCTACAAACTCTGTTCAAGGATATAAACATAATCATCGACTACGCCTCAAATACGAAAATCATTCCCCATGTTCTACGTTCAACTTCCACAGAACGAATATGTCACCCAACAAGTTGTATCTTACATCCGTGTTGAGTATAAGTCGGGTGACATTGTGCAATGCCACCATGGCTGGCGCAATAGCCATACGACATCAAAGTGCAATTCACATACAATAAGACTAAGGAATCAGGGCATGTAGCAACTTGCACTAAGCACAAAGGGCCGCACACTGTAAACTCTCTAAACTCCGTCAAAGCCCCCTTCCAATGCACTTGCTTACCAAAGAAAAAAATTAACAAGTTCCCAGAGCACACTTATCGCACGTATGGAGAAATCCTAAGCGCAGGCAACGAGTAGCAAACCTTTCCTATCAAATATCCATTTACCCGCAGCCGTAACCCGCCAAAAATAGCATAGCAGCTCTAAGTCCGCTAAACCGTCCAACATAATAGCTGCGCAAAGCACAGCAGCAAAAAAGCAGGTCTTTATTCAATATAAGTCTGCAACTGTTGCTAAAACCTAAAATTTGTTTTTACTTTGCTTGAAAAGTCTTTTATCTATACGCATTATTAGATTTATTTGTTGAAATCCTTTGTCATGATTTTTATTATGGCAAGATTCAAACCCTTTTTTGTTGCCAATTTAAATTTATAAATTTGTTTTGTTAAAAGTGTGTTATCAAATCATTTTAATATTTATAAATTTGTTGTAATTACGTTTAATTATGTAAAGGTAACTTACAAATATACACACATCAATTCAATAAAAAAATATGCTTACAACCAATGCACAAACAAATATAAAAAAAAGATTACCAAAATGTCCACAAGAGGAATAAAAGAATGAATCATAATTGCAAAAAATTTTATCGAGTGATATTTTGAGTAAAAATGTACCAGTTATTCATACACATAAGCAGTGAAGTGACTGTATATACAGGGAGAACCTCTTGAGCGCTGATACAAGTAGCATAGCAATAAAATAGAGAGAGTAACGCAAAAGCGGATCAAATATGTAGTGTAAAAATTGAGTAAAAGAAATGTGTATTCGTAAATAATTAATTATTATTAAGAATCGATACATATTTATAATAAACCGAACCAAGCCGGATATCTTCAGTGATCCGGGAAAACCAAATCATATAACAACTGAAGTGGAGCCCGACATCAAAGTTTGCCGACGAAGCCGAGCCAAAGAATTCATTCTCTGTGAAAAGTAAGCCCAAATTTACTGCCAATGGCCCAAGCAAAGATAAGCGGAACATGTGCACAAGGTGCTGAATCAATACGGAACCTGATACACAGGTATCAAAGAAGTTATCTAACCTTGATAGGTTAGATCTTTCCAATTGAAATGAATTATGTAATTAATTAATTAAAGACAATTATTTTTCTTTAAATGAACTTTTTTTAATTAGTAAATTGTAATTATTATTTTGTATATTAAAACACGATTAAGTAGATTAGGAAATACATTTTTTGCCGTAGTTATTAATATTGTATATTGCAATTCTTTTTTGTTGAAAATATGTACATAGTAAATTTATAAATCAGTTTTTTTGGAGCACATGGATTTTATTTTTTAGTTTTTTCTTTAGTAACTTATTTTAATAATATATTATTTGTGTTCTGAAATTATTTTTTAATTATTGTATGTTTTGAAATTACTTTCAATTATTGTATTATTTGATTTGGAAAAATGCACCTTGCGGGATAGACAGCATTACAAGCGGAGTTAAGATTCTTTTAATTTTTTTGGGAATTATGTAATTATTTTGTTTAAAAATAGTAAGAAAAATGGACGTTTCTCGTCTCACAAAAGATGAATTAGCTTATGAGCTAAGGGTCCAAGAGGACTTTAGAATGAATCATTTAACTTTAAATCAAATGCGCAAGAAATTATAACCTTACTTCAATGCTGAGCTTTACGTAGAGTCTAAAGAGATTGATACGCCAGAATACGATTGGAGAAAGGAATTACAGGTGGGTAAACATAAAATAAAGTTACTAGATGAATCAGCAACTTCATATAATGGACTTAGAGGGTCTAATGCAGCACAGACATTAGAGACTAAGCTTATACATTTAACCGGTACATTAGCTAAAAATCCTGGGAAGTTAGACGACTATAGTACGGTAGTAAACCAATTCAAAGTAAAATTAAGCGAAATTGAAACACAAATTAAATCTAAATGTTTGATTGAAGAGTAGGAACCACTTTCGGCTAACTGTAGTTTTTCTACACAACCGGGTACAACCCTACCAACACCAACAGTCGCACGTTACCCAATACTTAAGGATTAGGATGTAAAATTTTTTGGTGACCACAAAATGAGCGTTTGTTCATTTCTTAAACAAATTCGGGAAAAACAAATATTGCACCGAGTGTCTGACGATGACATGCTGTTATTAATCCCGCAATTATTATCAGGAAATGCTCTAATTTGGTATAGGGCGTATAAGTCTAAATGGAGTAATTGGGATCAATTTATTCAGAGATTTCGAGGAGAGTATAATCAGAAGATTATGAATTTCTTCTTATACAAGAGATCAATAATCGCAAGCAAATGTCAGTAGAATCAGTGGGGGATTATATTTTGTGTATGGTAGCATTGCACAATCGGCAGAGCAATTATATATCATTTGGCGGAATTTACACCCATATTATTTGGATAGATTAGAGTATACAGACATAAGACCCACTGACGAGTTACAAAAATCAAGTACTAATTGAAATTTTTTCATTAGCACCGGGATCATTTTTTTTTTGTTACAGTAGAGCTAGAATTTGCGGCACCTACAACAAAGCCAGAAAGGTGTTATAAGTTTAGTGTATCTTTATTTATGTACAATTTAGTTAATTCATCCATAGATGTTTAAATTTGTTTTCAAGAACGTGTTTGATGTAGAATTACATTTCAAAAATTCATATTTTGTACTGACAGACTACACCCGTTCAAATGTGTAAGAATTAAGTATCTAACCTGGCACTCATTTATTCATCAAGTTAGTCAAACTTAACCGACTCAAATTTGACTAAAAAGCGTCTATTGAGTTGAAAGTCTCATTTATAGTTATTTACATGTAGTACAAAAAAATTACATAAGAGGTAGATTCCATTGCTAGCCACTATTCAGAAAGAGTAACATTCTATCCATTAGCAGCATATTTCTTCTAGAACTTCTTGGGTTAATACATAAATATGTGAACAAATTTAATATAACTTCAGATATACATAATTGCCAAACAAAATTTTCTGATCAGTTATACTTGCCAATACCTCGTACTACCCTAGTGCGCAACTCAATTTATTTTTTAGGTCCTTCTTATTAGAACCGTATCCCAAAAAAATTCCGTGATATAAATTGGATCAAATTTAAAAATCGACTTAAATTATATTTTATTAATGCATGTTACTATTCATTAGAAAATTTCGAAACAGATGGTTAGGAATTGCAATGATGATTGTGTTTGTTTTGCTTGTGCCTGTGTGACACTGTATAGTATAGTATGCCCATAGATATAGTGTCTTTACAACATGGCTTTAAATTATCTCAGCGGATTACTTCATTACTAATCGCTTTTGGGAGACAATTATATACATTAAATAACTTATAACACCTTGATGTTCAAGGATGAAAATATTATATAAATATGAAATATTTTTACTTTTAAAAATTACCTCGGGTTCCAGGTAGATAATACAATCATAATTGGTTGATAATAAAATAATCCGTTGAGATCAATTGAGCCCATGTCGTAAAGTCACTATATCTATGGCCATACTATACGGTAATATTTAGTTTTATATGTTTGATTATTTATGAATGTATTTTTGTATTTTATGTCCAGTTAGTCTTATAAGTCTCATATTGTACAACATTTATGTTTTTTTTTTTCAATAAATATTATTATTATTATTATTAATTATTAATTTTACAAGTTTAGTAATTTCTATTTGGTTTTACTGATTGTAAAAAAGATTGTGAAATGGATGATTATAGATATAAATTAATATGACTGACACAATTGTATAACTAAAGGCCTGGTTACAGCTGGCCTAGTCAGTTACTGCAGTGCAGTTATTTGCACCATGTGACCGCATCATACAAGTTACTGTTCGTCGCCATTATCGTATGATGAGGTCACACGGTGCAAGTAGCTGCACTGCAAGTAACTGACTAGGCCAGCTCGGATGCTAGCTCGCACTGTGTAACCAGGCCTTAAGTTCCAACAGACAATAAAATACGTCGTCTGAACAGGAAATTAATTATAAGTTAAAAAAGTGAATAAAGACAGATGAACAACAAACTATTACTTCTGATCAAACTTTATACTGTCAAGAAAAACACATATTTTTAATAATAATATTGATAAAATTATTCATAAATAACATCACGTAAGAAAATCGTACATTGCGGATAAATAACAATAATTAAACAAAAGAATTCTCTATAAGGATGTGAGTTTCCATTTAAGGACGTCATACCCCAAAACACCAGACAGGATGGGAGCGTTTAGCCGTGAAATCACCTCGGTCAGGTCCAAGCTTAAAAGAAGAGAACAGAGTCCCAAAAGTAGTTAGTGGGTAACTCGGAGTTACAAATTCAAGTTAGTTATTAATCGGAAAAACCGCAAGTCGGTAGTCAATTATAAGTTAGTTCAGTTGAGTCTAGTTCAGTTATAAGTATCCGCCCCCGGGATCACTCTCAGGCCAACAGGGACAAATACGGATCATATTAAATAAAACAATGTAAGTGTTGAGAATGAACCTACTTTATTATCACTCTCTCCAACAACCATACCACAACCACCGCCAAGCGGGTTAATATGACTTTAAGGGTCTACCCAGTTGTGACAATACTATTGTGGTGGCAAAAATTAGTTTCACCTCGAAATATAAAAACTCGTCAAGAAAATATAATTACTTACTTGCTAGGAACTATAGGAAGAGCCCGGAACGAATTTTGTGCTACATTGGCGCAATGAAAGTTTACATTTTTATTAATACAAATAATAACAAAGCAAGTAATTTCTTTAGTGTTTTCTTTCAGTGATATGACTGCCGTATCAGATATTTCTAAAAAAATGTAATGGCATAATAACTGCACTTCATTTCAGGGTTTATTATGTATAAAATATTTATTAATGATTAGACCTAAATGTTTAATAAATAAACTTTACATTGAATTGCGCGCCGACAAGATATATGTACGTAGAAAACGTTAATTATAATTAGGTTTAGTATGATAATAATAGTTGAATATTATTAATACCATTTTTGGACCAGTTTAGAACCGGAAAGAAGAAATAGAACAAAAATTTACCATAAATGCAAATATTGCAGCGTCGCGCTAGAAAACAGTACAATTTGCAAAATCTGCAAATATTTAGAGAGCATAAGAGCCTAAGTATTGGAAAAGAAGCAAATACTAAAATAGAATTTGCTGAATAAGAAAAATAAACTTAGAACATAATAATTGTAATGGGTAGGTCCACATCAAATAAAGCTGACGTGACGGACACGGACATCGGAAACCAATTTCATAACAGACCAGCAGCAGCTCCAGGTACCACACGAATTAAAGACAGCAGTTTGAATGATTGTAGGACTTCTGTTAATTTTGCCAAACCTCAACTTTTAGCAAACATAAAAAAAATGTGCAGAAACATGATGTTATGGCCAAAGCCACCAGAAACAAGAAAGCTAGTAAAATTCCAGCAGCAACCCACAGAGAAGCACATAACGAAGGAAAAAACCGTAAATTGCAAATATTGCAAAAGAAACAAAATACGTTTCTATTGCAAAGTTTGTAAAAATTGGATGTGCATGAAACGCATTACAGCTTGCTGTGCAAATTGAATTGTCATTTTGTACGTCAAAGTTTAAACCACCGCCATTTGTGTGTGGAAGTTATGTAATCATTTAAATTTTTTGATTAGTTAATTTGATCATTTTTCAATAAATATTATGTGTGTGATGCTATAAAAATAGTACCATAATAATTTTGTATTACACAGTAAGTAAAAAAACTCCATATTACAAATTTTGACATAAAATTAGTGTCTTAAACGTCAGCATTTATCATAAACAGATAATTTAATTTTGTTCCTCACAGACCACACTCAAAGGGAATACTTAAACCCTAAACATCAATCGACCAAATAAAAAAAACCATGAACAAATAATATCTATAAATGTATGTATACATAAAAATTAAATTGATTTTAAATTACTTTGATAAAATTAAAAAATTAAATTATTAATTAAAAAAATTAAACTTAAATCGAACAATGATTAATGTAAAATACAGGGTTAAAATTTTATTTCAAATTATTTCAACCATACAGCAATCAATCAAAACCAAAAGTGTTTATCAATCATTACATAAAAAAAATTAAAAAAAACCATTTTCAATTAAAAAAATATAATTTGAATCGAATAAAGAAAAAATAATATCTATCAATGTAGTATGGGGTTGGAATTTTATTTCAAATTACTTCGTATACAACAATAAAAAAAATTTAATTAAAAAAATCAAATTTGAATCAATAATTAAACAATAATATTGATCAATGTAGATGAGGTTGGAATTTTGTTTCAAATTACTTCAATTGTATACAAAATTCAATCAAATTGAAGAAAAGGTAGTTATCAATTATTACAAAAATAAAATACAAAAATCAAACTTTTAATTTAAAAAAAAAAAAATTTGAAACAAATAATGAAAGAATAATATTGACCATTGTAGTATAAGGTTGGAATTTTATTTCAAATTACTTCAACCGTATACAGGAATCAATAAAATTTAAAAGTGGCTAACAATCATCGCAAAAAAAAATTGAAATTTAATTTTTAATTAAAAAAATAAAATTTAATTCGAATAATAATAGAATAATATTGATCAATGAAGTATAGAGTTTTTACTTTAAATTACTACAAATACAACATGAATCAAATAAAACAATATCGACCAGAGTAAATTATGAGGTTGGAACTTTATTTCAAATTACTTCAACCGTTTACGGCAATGATTGAAAGAATAAAATAAAAAAATCAACCGTATACAGGAATACAGGAAAAAATTAAACTGAAAAGTCGCTATCAATTATTGCAAGAATAAAAATAAAAATTCTAATTTTCAATTAAAAAATTTCAAATTTGAATCAAATAATGAAAAAATAATATCGATCATGTAGTATAGAGTTGGAATTTTATTTCAAATTACTTCAACCGTATACAGCAACCAATCAAATCGAAAAGTAGCCATCAATCATTGCGAGAAGAAAATTTAATAAAAAAATTCAAATGTGAATTGAATAATTATAGAATATCAGTGAAAAGTATGAGGTTGGAATTTTATTTCAAATTACTTCAACCATATACAACAGAAATCAAATTGAAAATTAAATCGAATAATAAAACAAAATTGATCAGTGTAAACTATAGAGTTGGAATTTTATTTCAAATTACTTCAACCCAATACACCGATCAAGTATAAATTCTATTTCAAGTTTTTCCATTAACAAAACTTGAATATTTTCCCTGAAGAAAAATATACGTATTTTCTTTTAATTTTATTCGTGCTTCTTGTAGTATTTTTTAAATAATTCTTTGTCGATATTTTTACGCCATGCATTATATGCAGCTGGAGCGTTAATAGTATTGTAGTAATTGTTGTTAGGTCTCTTTTATCAGTCAATATTTGTTTCATTTCTTCCAGCGGTAACATATTTCTGATTAAGGTTTTTTTAATCCATTTTATACGATCCGTTGAAATAATTTCTGATTTATTTTACAGTTGCTGCCAATTGTGTTATATTCTGATTTTATTCTCGATCCATATTTGTAGACTATTTTCAATGTTTTCTTCTTACATTTAATTTTTTCTCTATTAACGTATTTATATTTAATAATTTGCTTGTTTTCGATTATATAATTCTCTATTTTTAAAACTCGTAGATGTGACACTTATAAAAAATCTATGATTACTGATAAGTGTGGCAGTTGAGACAGAGGTAACAGCTCACCCGTCCATTTCAGTTGATAGTGTTGCCAACCTTATGAAACTTTACTCGAGTGCACAAATAAGTTTATACAAATAAATAGAAACAAGAGTTTATTATTGTATACAAATTTAATTTAATTACATTTATAATTTGTTCATGATTAAATTACATACCGTATTACAATTAATGTAAGTTTCTTTTTCATATTAGTTATAAGTGCATACTCATAGTAGAACTGTACTGGGCGTTGAAAATAAACATGACGTCACATATTTTTAAGTCGAATGCACTCGAATAGAATATAAGTAATTTAGTAATAATTATACAAAGTTTGAAAGAATAATTTTTTATATATTTATAAAATGTAGCTGGAGTAAATTTAATACTATAAATATTGTTAAAAATTTATAGGAATAAAATCACAAGCAAGCTGTTTTAAATTCATGTCTTGCATAAAGTTTCATAAGGTTGGCAACACTACCAATAAAATAAATTAATATGATTTCACCAAATACTAATAAACATTTAGTATAATAAAATTTAACATTACATTTTTTATTAACAAACATTATTAAGATTTATAAAATTATATTTAATTTCACTGCATAAGCAAAAAAATATAAATATTGTGTGCATCATTTTTTAAAGTTTTAAACAATAATTTGTATTTGTTCTATTACTTTAAAATAACTAAAAAAACTTTAAATTAGTTTTAATAACTACATACAAATATGATACTAAATATTATCTTGTTGAATAAAATATAATATTATATTTGCTTGCTATATTATAAACCTTGAACATGAAACCTGTTTGATTGCACACTTTCATAAAGTATAATAAAATGAGTAGTGTTTCAACCAAGGATTTTGCCAAGTTCTGTTCATGACATTGCACAAATATTTTATCATTTTATTATATTTCATCAACACATAGACTTATAGAATAGTTATTTATTTTAGTGAAATAATTGTATTAAAAAATACAAATTCATATTCATAACAGAGCTGTACTACATACAAGCCACATTATTTGACGTATTAAATTTCAATGTCAAGTATACAGGATGTGTATACAACGCTGTGTTTCATAGTGTAAATGACCGAACGAAACTCTTTTTAGCACAAATTAATAAAAAATATAGTAAAAAACATTAAAGAAAGGTAACAAATACAAAATATAATACGATTATAACCGTGCAAATACCTAATTTACTATCAAATATAAAATTTATAATTAATTAGTTTATTGTATAATCATAACATAAATTAATTAAAAACAATAATACATCAATTTATCTAGTAAATTATAATGCACATACATATCAAATAAAAATAGACAAATATATAAAATAAAACATATTTAGAAAAGCGGCAGAAACTAAAAATTACATTACATACAAAAAGAAATAATAAATAAAATTATTTATGCTATTTATTGTTTACATATTATTTATAATAAATTTACAAATACTATTTTCTACTTCTTACTTTTATAAAAAAAATGTAGCAGAACACAGCAAAACCCAATACAATTTAATAAATAATTTAATTCTTTTTGAATGTGTTATAAGTATTATAGTAGTGATAACGCATAATGCACATTTTCTACAAGAATAAATATTACACATGAGCTTCGTAATGTCTTGCGATGCAAGGTGCAACATTTTTAGTGTCATACAACTTCGAGACCAACTCGCGCAATTTAACTCTTTGAAATCAGTTTTTTGAGTTTATCTTATCACTACTATTTATTGACAGTTTGCAAGTTTAGAACTGTTTCTCATAAAACAGATTTTTTTTGTTTTGTTAATATATCTTTTTATATTGATAAAAAATAATTAATTTTCAAAACAAAAATTAAAGTAATAATAATAGTTTATTTTTTGTTTTTTGGTCTAAAAACTCTACAACTTAACATAACATTTACCATATAAACATAATTCACTACTTATATACTATATTATATATAATAATAATTACTCTAAACACTTTCTAGGTACTTTGGTAGTGCATCCGTTATAATATGTACATCATTTAAAATGTACTTAGATTTATTTATCTGTATTCTATGCTCTTGCTCTTGTATATCTCAGTTGTCTTGCTTCCTCACTAACATATCTATTCCTGTTAAATTATAGTCTCTGATATTTTATTTTGTACAATAACATACTTTTTACTAAACTATCAAACATCATTCTTCATACATTTAATTTTAATCAATTCCCAATACTTGCCTTATTGCTTTATTAGCCTTTTTTGTCATAATTTTTATGTGTTTTTTTTATTATGGTTTCTAGAAAAAACACATCACAGGTATTTAAATGTTTTTATTTCTTTATTTTTTTCTATCTCATTTCCAGTTTTTTACTTAACGTCTTCTTTCCCCCTTTCTAAAAATCATCATTTTTGTTTTATTTACATTTACTTCGATTTTTTTTTTCTAAAATATTTATCTAGGCATCTAACCATTTTGTTTATTTTATTTGCTTGTTTTGCCACAATCACCATGTCGTCTGCATAAGCAAGCAACACACTTTTTCTCTGCTGGGTGGGTCTGCGCCCTACATAGCATTTCTTCTGCAATGTAAGCCGCAATCAAACTGGAACTGAGTGATCATCTAGGTTTTGTTGTCCAAAAGTTATTATTCATATTGCCATTCAATCATATTCTTTTTACAGGTTGCTCATTTACTTCTCTTTTTTTCAAATACATCCACAATTTATCTCTACTCATACTGTAAAATGCTGCTTTTGAGTCCAAGTATATTACATACAACTTTTCTCTCTATTCTGCTTTTTTTTACTATATGGTGTAGTATGTATACATTATCCATGGTTTTTCTTTCTTTTCTAAACCCGGTCTGTCCGTCTAGCAATATAACATCTAGAGATAAATGTTATATTGCTAGACTCAGTTTTTTTTCTAGTACCAAGTATTATTATCAGATTTTCCGTACCATACATCCATGCTTTATTTTGTATTCCATCTACATCTGGCGCTTTTTCATTTACACCTTGTTTCAGTTGTTGTGTTGTCATTAGTTGCATCGGTTTTTCTGTTCAATCTTTTATACAATTTTAAGAAGTGCATCCTTTAGTTTTTTATTAAAATTAGTTTGTTTTGTTTTGTTTTTTTTTGTTTATGTATTTCCATGCTTTTTCCTCAAAATGTTTTTTTTATCTTTAATTCTTTTTTTATATACATTACTTCAACTTTTTTTGCATTTTTTTTGTATACCTTTTGCGCCTTTTGATATTGTTGTTCATTTTTTCAATGTCGGAGTAGTTTTTTAGTTTTTTTTGTGCATTCTTTGTTCCATCATTTGCAATTTCCAAATGTCTATTCTGTTTGTATGAATGTTTTTTTTTATTGTCGTGTCTGCAATTATGTTTTTTAACTCTGTCATTTTTTATTCTACGCCTTTTTCTTAAAAATGAAATCTTCTCTTACTATCAGTTTTCCTCTCTTCTGTTTCTTGTATTTAGTTTTCTAGCTTTGTTCTAATTTTTTTTGACTATATTGTATTTTGTTCTACTCAGTATAAAATTTTGTTGAACTAAACCCTTCTTTTCTAATTTTACATCAACTTTTTGTAGTATTTTATTTCTTATTCCTGCTATGTTACCTTCTGTTGCTTGTCTCATTTTTTTTTTAATAGCTGGCTGGCATTTCTATTTAGACTCTTTAGACATTTGATCTTTCATGTTTCATTTCCTCTTTTTATCTATCCATGTCTCCACAATTACAATTAGATCAAATTTTCTTAGGTATATCCAAAAACATTCATTTTTGTTATTAAATTGTTTAACACTCCAAAAAATATTTTTATTTTATTGATGGTATATTTTATTTTTGGACTATTTTTGATAGCTTCCAACTTGTTAATTGCTTTTTGTTCACAACTTTTCCAATTAACGTAATTTGGTCTAGATCTTTGTTGTGGCAGTGGCGAGTATTCTGAGAGGATTTGTAAATCCTTAGGCATCGTGGCCTGATTTATATACTCGCCGTTTAAACTGCATTGAGTGGTGATATATTGTGCTGTGTGCTACCCGCTACGTGAAATTTAGGGGATTTTATCGTTTATACCACAACCGCATGGCGGATTTGTCACCCACCCACATCTCATGGCTGGAAGTTATTTAAAAGGATTGTAGGACCGTATTAAAATCTCAGGTTGGTCTAGTGTTTATTTTCTCTTGTTTTTATTGCTTTCCGGGGTTTGCAGAATTATTTGTAATTCTGGTTTTGTATGGCATGTTTTAGGTTCTTTACTACGGGCGTTCTAGTTTATTCTTAACGACCCAGAACGGTCGCCTCTCTGCTGTATCTATCGCAGGTACGGGAGACCCCTCTTGACGTTCCGCATAGGACGTGCTGAAGAATACAGAAGTGTGTTCAAGCGTGAGGCCGCTGATGTTCCCAAGTCTCACATCCTGCTCCCAATAGAAGTGATTGGTTTGGTTTATATAAAGAATACAGAAGTGCGTGCAAGCGTGAGGCCGCTGATGTTCCCAAGTCTCACATCCTGCTCCTAATTGAAGTGATTGGTTTGGTTTATTTGAAGAATACATAAGTGTGTTCAAGCGTGAGGCCGCTGGTGTTCCCAAGTCTCACATCCTGCCAATTGAAGTGAAGTGGCTTATTTCCAAGAATCCAGAAGTGTTTAACAGGAAGAAGACAACCACGTGATATCGACAACCTTCATGTTCAGCATTTAAAATTTTTGTTTTTTGTTGCAATGCAATATTTGATTTGTGCCTACTTCCACTTGGTGTAAAGCAGCGAGATAACTGTGGGCTGTGAAATTTATTGTTTTGTTTATTTCCGGGCGTGCTAATATTTACCTTACAGGATTTTTGGACGGGGATAGCGCTATGCCTGGACAGGGACCCTAACCGTGAGTACTCCTTTTTTTTTATATACCGATATTTTGATTTAAAATTTCACGGCTTATTTACCACTCACGTATTTTGTTATGTTCATTGCTTATAGTCATTAAAGGCATTGGTAGATTTGTCGGAAGCACGGTTGTTCGATTTCTTTAGATCGATGTTTGTTAATAAGTTGTAAACTGTTGAACTTTACATTTAATTTTACTTGTTAATGACAGATTGGCCTAAACTGTTGTAAATACATTTTTTGGGAACAATCTAATAAACTGGGTGTATTTGTACCAGTATGTTTGCATTTACCTTTTTTTTGCATTTAATTTTGTACATTTATAGATGTTCCTCTCTCGAACATTAATTTGCCGTATATAAATAAATTGTATTAGCTTCCTTTACATTTGATATCCGCATACGCCTTTTTGTCTTACTTTTTGGTATCGGGTTCTACCATTAGGAGGTGTGGCCAATTACAGGGTGGACTTTGTAGAAAGATCCCGTGGCGCTCACAACTTACCACCCCCGTCTCCACTGAGCTACGACGGTAAGTGAAACCCTGTTTACCTTTTAGCCTCACAAAAGGGCATAGGTTATCAAATCGAAGGTTGCTGTTTTGGTAGCGTTACAAGCTACGCTTGACAAACTCTAAAAGTTGATAAGCTTTAGCTACAACAGTATTGATATGTAGTGTAAATGAAAGGCTTGAATCAAACGTAACGCCTAAATCACGAATAGTGTTAACTCTTAACAACATTACATTCATGAGAGAATAACCATACATCACCGTAGACTGACGTCTAGAAAATGTCATCACTTTGCATTTATTTAAATTAAGTTGTAAGTTATTAGTCTAATTGAAATCTGTTAGATAAATAGGATTGAATCCACAGTAACAAGGTGCCATTAGCTCCAATACTAAGTTGTTTCATAATTAGTATCTTGTGGTCAACGGTATCAAAAGCTTTTGAAAAGTCAGTGTAAACTGAATCTACCTGGAATCTGTTTTCGAGCGCATCTGTTATATAAGGTTCATACAACAAAAGGTTGGAAGATGTCAATTTGCCAGTTCGAAAACCGTGTTGATTAAGAGCAATTTCAGAATGGCAGTCAATTGACAGGTAACTAACTTTTCAAAAACTTCTGTTATAACTGATAAAATAGATATAGGTCTATAGTTTGTTACATCATTTATAGCACCGGACTTATGAATCGGAGTAACATAAGCTTGTTTTCAGCAAGTAGGAAAAGTACTCATAACCAGAGATAAGTTAAATAAAAGCCATAAGGGCCGACAAAGGGCAAACGCACATTTGTTGAGAAAGAAAGCCGTTAATCTATCAGGCCTTGGACAGTTATTGGGTTTTAATAGTGATAGTTCGTTGACAACATCAGATATTTTTATATATGGGTAGGAACAGATGGTGGAGAATATGTGCTGTGTGAACTCATAGATGCCGTCAGCGGACTGTAAACTGACCCAAAAAAATCAGCAAAGAGATTTACAATGCCATCAGTAGTGTCAATTTGAGAATTACCGTTTGTGAAAGTAGATGGTATTTGATTACTGCTACGTTTAGATTTGACGTGCCCCCAAAAAGCTTTAGGATTAGATTTAATCGAATCTTCCACTTTCTTAATGTGATTAGAATAACACGTATTAGCCAATTGCTTAATAATAATAATAATAATAATAATAATAATAATAATAATAATAATAATAATAATGTTTATTAATGTTAAGTATATACAAGATATTTACAATGGTGTTTTATTTAAGTTTTGAATTTGCTTTAGCAGTACGTTAAAAAATTTAATCGCAAAATAGTTATGGCCATCTCGAGATCTATTTAACCTCAAATAATCTGTTCTTAAATAATGTGCATGAAGAGTTGGATAGTCGTGAGATGTTGATTGTATATTGTATGAAGTTATGTTGTGTTTTATACAGGGAGTTTATAAATGAATGGGTTTATGTAATCACTTTAAATTTGCCGCCTTTTTAAAATCGTTCACTATAATACATATGTTTGCTTGACAGCTGTCAAAACAAATAGTCTAGTGAACAATTTAAAAAGAGCGGCACATTTAAAGTGATTACATAATCCCATTCATTTATAAACTCCCTGTATAAGTAAGACACTCATAAATATATATACACTTATCTTATACTTACACTTCACGTATTAAACTAATTTTGTGGTAGTCAGCTGTTGATCTAGACAGCACATATGCTTTGTGTAACTATTTTTTAGAAAACACAAGGTCTTTTAGCTCTCTTGTAAACCATATTGGAAATTTATAAAAAAAAATTTAACACTTATTTATTTTGGGCACATAATGGTCAAATTGTGTCAAAAAGTAATGAATAAAAACGGTGACATGCTTTATCAGTATTACAATCGACAAACATGAGTAGTGAAGCAAAGAGAGTTCTACGCAAAATTTGTCGTTTGATTTACTAAGGCTTGAAATTTTCAATATTTCCGCCATCTTGGATTTTATTTTGGAGTGGGGGGCAAGCGCCATCTTGGATTTTATTATTTTTCCGCCATCTTGGATTTTATTATATTTCCGCCATCTTGGATTTTATTTTAGAGTGGGGAGCAAGTTTTTATTTTAAAAAATGTATGCCGATGCCGGGGTTCGTTCCGAGGACCCTTGGTGTAGAATCCAACAATCTAATCAACTAGACCACAAAGCCTAATTATTTGAATGAGTTTATTGATGGTATATATAATATAGATAATATTTAACGTATGCTTAAATGTAATTAGAGTTGCCTATACGGAGAATTAAATATAAGAAATTATTTTATATTTTAATAATTATTATTTTATTAAAAAATGTTGCCGGTGCCGGGGTTCGTTCCAAAGACCCTTGGTGTAGAAACTAACAATCTAAACAACTAGACCATGAAGCCTAATTATATGAAGAAGTTTATTGATGGTATAATTAATAATAAAATTATGATTAAGTGTAAATAGTGTTGCCTATACGAAGAATTTAAGAAAATATTTTATATTAACTTAGTATATGCATAATATAATAATAAAGTTTTTAGCAAATCTAGTAATCTATTTTAAATCTAATAAGGTACTTGTTTGAATTTATTATCTATTGTAATGGAGCTCTTTTATGTTGTATATAATGTTAAAAAAATATTGATAGGTCAATGACATCGTTTGCTAAATATGTATAGGTGAATTTGCAGATTTAAGTAAATACACAAGCAGAAATTATAATCTATTGACGATTAAGCAGTTTAAAATGACATTAATTAATTACGTACACACAACTAAAATAATATCGACATAATCAATATATAAGCTATGGTTAAGAATTTACTGTTGAAACGTTGACATACAATAAATAAATAAATAAATAAATAAATAAATAAATTAATTAATTAATAAATTAATCTTATGACATAAGAATTTTTGTCGATATATACTATCTATTGTAGTGGTGCTCGTTTTTTTTTTTAGTATAATATATATATATACAGTTGAGAGATGCTGAGAAGCACTTAGAGACATTTTCAATAATTAGTATGGTTAGAATGATAATGAACAGTGTTAAACTGCAAAAAAGTCTACATATAAAATTGAAACAACATATTTTAAATATAAGGAAGTTGAAACTATCAATTGATTATTACGAGAAAGAAAAACTGTTACGCTCTAGTTTTGAAAAACTAGCAATGTAGCAATAAATATTATTAATCTATTCAATGTTTTCTTTATTTATTCTATGAATGTCTTTTATATTTATTATTATTATACTCATATTGTTTCATATGTTTATTATTATTTTTATTAATTAATATATTATTTTTTAAACATGTTGTAAAATAATATATTAATTAATAAAAATAATAATAAACATATGAAACAATATGAGTATAATAACAGTAAATATTATTAATCTGTTGTTTTATACAGCTACTAAAATCAAACTACGTATTTAAATTGACCTAAAGAGGTTTTTATCTCTCCTTCCCTATGTAATAAATTGTATAAATAGATCAATTAAAGAATATATAAATTAGTTTTACTCCAGCTATAATATAATGGAGAATCAACAATCTAAATATTACATTTCTGCATACTCACAAGCAATTGGTGAAGAGATTCAATTGTCAGAACGAGAATTGATTATATTAGGTTGTGATTATTTAGTCAAAGATGCTTTAAATATCTTAAATGAAATTAAAGAAAAATCAGCAAAGCATTATAACGATTTTGGAGAAAAACATGTTATTTTCACGGATGATTATGATTTCATTAATGAGCCAGATGTATCTCTACAAGTAATATGTAAAATAGATTATCCAATGGTTTATTATTGTATAGAGACTGGAAGTAAGTGGAATGAAGACGTATATTACGTACTGTATGAAGGCAATACTTCAATCACACAAACTTGTAAAAAGTTGCAAGAAAATAATTACATCATCGAGAATCCATCTAATACTAGGAATAAATTATTTAAAATGGTGGATAATGCAATAACTGCGTACTTTGATTGCACACTTGATGAAAACACAATTAAGTATTTACCTACGGAATATACCAATATGCTGCAAGGTCTTGAGCTGGAAAAAGTGCACCATTTACTTTCCTTTTACGAGAAACAAAATAGCAGACATCGTCTACCCTGTCATATACATTACAATCCACCCCATCATGGGCCACCACCACCAATGTATTTGTGTTATTCATGTAACACTAATCAACATAAGTTAAGTGAAAAAGTCTAATTGTAATAAATAATAATTAAAAATATTTGTAATAAAACAATATAATAATATAAACGACTTTTATTTAAAATACTTTATAATACTTTATAATACATTTAATTTATCTATCCAACTATTTTGCGATATATCTAATCCCAACCATTTGACACACACTTTATTTCCTTTTTACGCAATACTTTTCAACTAAATATACATCATGATGTTTGGCCTTTTGTAGTTCCTCAAGCAAATATGTTGTTGGAGACGTAATCTTTTTTAAACTATTTTGAAAAGTTCTGTAGACCAATTGGGGGTATATCCTTTTGCAAAAAATGTTTTTTGTTTGCTTATACGAACTATGTCGCCGAGTTTAAATTTACTCTTAGCTTTTATTTTTATGTGTGAATAGACAGTAGTATGTAGATTTTTATTTGTATAGAAACTGGAAGTAAGTGGAATGAAGACGTATATTACGTACTGTATGAAGGCAATCACACAAACTTGTAAAAAGTTGCAAGAAAATAATTACATCGGCCAGAATCCATCTAATACTACGAATAAAATATTTCAGCTGTGGAATTAAAATTAATTAAAATATAATTCGACTGGACCAGGATTCGAGAACCAGAGCTGGTAGTGACTAACTAAGCACATCGCCTGTAGCAAGTGCGCCACAGAGAGTTCTTAAAAGTGTAAAGTTTTTAGTAGTAGAGATAATATTAAGTTTCGAATTTATTTAATTAAATCATAGAAATAGTGTGTACATTGAGTTGCATATGCGTAAGACTTAATAGCGGCCTCTATACTAAATCCAAAAAGTAAAATTTATATAGCAATCGCCCTCTATAATAAGATTAGTGAAGTAAAATAATTTCAAATAAAAAAATTATAAAATGTAAAGCCAGCAGCGAGGCTCAAACCAGAGATCTAGCAAACTTGGTCGGGCGCCTTAAATCACTAGGCCATGAAGCCAGTATGGCAAACATACATTTTAATGGTTAATATAAAATAGGTTTGTAAGAATTCTATTAACAGGCATTGAAAAACAATTTTGTTTATCTCTACATTTATCTCTTACGAAGGCCCACTAATAAATATAGTTAAAACACGTAAAATTAATGAAAATATATTAATTGCTTAATCTTTTGAACTGTATTTTATTTTTAACTTTATCTAATTTAATGCTCAATAAAAGTCCGATTTTATAACATATTTGATAAAATGTGTACAACCATATAGGCGGGAAAACTAAAAAATATATAAAGAAGTCCAAGAATAATAATATAATCAATTAAAAAAACTAAATCAGAAAAATATTCTGTTTGGAAGACAGACGCAATTGCAATTTAATTCATTTATTAAATTAGGTATTAAAACAATAATTTAAAAATACAACAACAAAGACCACCTTACTTGATGTCGACAAAAGATTAATAAGCCGGTAATGAAATCATTTCATAACTTAAGAATTTTCAACAATTAATGTGGATAATATAAAAAATAAATTTAACAAGTTTGGTAAAACATTATACGCTAATGATTCATTCACTCACAGATTCATTCTTGTTTCACTCACACAATCATGCATCATTCATACAGATTAAAACATTTTAAAAATTATTATGATTAATAAAACAATACAAGGTCCGCAGAAATGTCGGAATCATGTTTACAGAAATTTTGTTTTGAGCTTAAAACTAACTAACCTAATTTAACTATTTACAATATTATAAACAAAAATTAATCTAACCTAACCCTAATATATACAATATATACAATAATATGTACACAGTTTGTACAAAAAAACAATAATTTTAATCCAAAAAGAAAAGTTAACAGGGAAGGTAATATTAAATCAATCGTTTTGGTTGAAGATAGGCAAGCACTAGTAGCTGAGCTTATGTTTTATTCTAAGACAGACGCTTTAGACCACTAGATTATCGAGCTGAGTTGATAAAAAAGCATTTTAATAGTTAATATAAAATAGGTTTGAAAGAAAAACATTGAGATAAGTAAAATGATTAAATAACAATTTCGCTATCATATCTTGACATAGTATATAATTTTATTATCAAATTATTAACTTGATGGGAAAATAATTATAAGATTATTAATTCGTCCGTATTTAATATTCAGACATTTAACAATTAATACTTTTAAGCCCGAGAAGGCCAATTAGGGTATAAAACAATAATATAGAATATAATTAATTATAAATTACTAATGTTTAAAGCGGTAAACATGATATCTGAAAATAGTCGTAAGTATTTTTGCAAATAAAATATAGTGCGTTTTATTAATTATATAATTCAACAGTTGCAAACTCTATGGCGTTTCTAGATGCTTCTCTTAAAAAATATGATGAAAAATTAAAGAAAAAAAGATATCTGGTTGGAATAAACACATACTCTATTAATCACTCTTCTACAAAATATAAATTTCTCTGCTTAAGTCCTGCTATATGTTTTACTCCAATAACTAAGATATAGGTGGAAGAAGGTGAATAATTTTTAGTCATAAAGAATGACAAGAATTTCTTGCAGTCGATGTGACAAATTTAACCTTACAGCATAGCATTGCAGCGGATCATAAAATAACCGTGGGATGTTACAAGGAGCATGAAACAATCAGTATTGAATGCAGAAGTTTCAGCATAATTATAACAGTTAAAACTCTATATAATCTGTATAAATTAAGTGGCATTGTACATTATAAACTAGCATTATTATAATTAAAATCGCTAATTTTTTTGGGATTTTCATCACAGCATCTTATATACCTGTACAAAAAAGATAGAAGGTGATCTGTATAGTAATATTAATCTAGCACTTGCATCGTACGGTATATCTGAAAAAAAACCTATGCATGTATGAGGTGCTAAATTTATCATTTAATAAAATTGTTGAAGATTTCAAACTAATGAAATAAATAAATACTAATAATAAAAATGTTTTACTTAATATACCTACATATGCAGTAAGCAATATTAACTATGCTAAAATAATTGTAATCTACGCGTAATGGAATTCCGATTAATTAATTAATAACAAATTAACATTGACCTCGAATATGTTTAGATAAGCAGAAACATGAATACCGAGGAAATTATGTAACAATTAAGCAATATAAGATAATTCATACAATGTAAAAATTGTATCTTCGGGAGCACACTTTTTTGAATAAAAAATATGAGATAAGTAAAATAATTAAATAACAATTCCGCTATCATATCTTGACATTTGATCTCTCTCAGATTCTACTAATAAATATAGGTATTGAGAAAATAAAACGTAATTCAAAATAAATTATTTTAATTTAAAAAAATAAATATTTATTATTATTAAATTGATAATAAGAAAAAAAAAATTTATAACTTTAAATTTGTAGTTTATCGATGTGGAAATTGGATATCCGCTAGCACACTTTTTTTCAAAAGTTATCTAATTTTATTATATAATTGAACTAATATTTTTGCGGTATATAAGTGGAAAATATTCGATTTATAGAGTCAGTTCATCAATCAAACAGTAAAATGGATTTTGCCTTATTGAATAACGCTTGTGGGTTAAACAAACTAAAAGGCTGGTGGAACTGAATAGCAACGTACAATATACGATATATGCAGTTAAAAAAATGACTATGTACGGAAGAGCAATCTTGTTTACATTAGAAGATTGTGAAGTATGGATGCCGAAGAAAATTAACTCTGCATTCACAAAAGAGGCGATAGAAGATTTCAATAAAAGTTTTGCTGGAAGGAAAGCTCTTTTCGTAATAGAGCATAAAAAGATGTATGGGCAATCAATCCCAATTTTTGAATTTCAAGATGGTGAGTTTTAACAAATGATTAATTTATTTAAATTAATTTTTAGTTTTTTATGTTACAGACGACTCAAACAACAGCCAGTTCCTTTTGTCGTGATTTGTAAGCGCTACATTATAGATTTAATAATAATAATGATATGTAATAAAATAAAATAAAATAAATGTGCTGTAACATAATTTTATAGTTTTATATAACATTTATAATACATTTGATTTAGCTATCCAACTGTTTATGCTGTAAATCTGTATTATCTATAGGGTCATTTATATATTTAAGTTGTTTATTATTTAAATTATAGTTCCCATCAGATGTCAATGAAAACCCACGAGTAGTTTTTGTAGTTGCAGCGTTAATCAATATCTAGGTAAGGTAAAGTAAACGCGCGCGTTTACTTTACCTTACTTAACCTAAAAATACATAACACCTTACCTAACCTAAAAATACATAACACCAAGCGCTACCTCTTTATTACCAAGCGCTACCTCTTCATCACCAAGCGCTACCTCTTTATCACCAAGCGCTACCTCTTCATCACCAAGCGCTACCTCTTTATCACTAAGCGCTACCTCTTCATCATCAAGCGCTACCTCTTTATCACCAAGCGCTACCTCTTCATCATCAAGCGTTACCTCTTCATCACCAAGCGCTACCTCTTCATCACCAAGCGCTACCTCTTCGTCACCAAGCGCTACCTCTTCTCTCATGTTAACCAAATATCACATATTTTGAGGTTATGTAGCAGCTCTTGGTGATGTGTGGATGTAAGTGGATGGAAAGTAGATGGAGCCAGCAATTAGCCGCCGTTAGCCACCGATTAGCCACCGTTAGCCACCGATTAGCCACCATTAGCCACCGATTAGCCACCGTTAGCCGACGCTGATAGAACAATTGACTTTCTTATAAAGTATAAATAGAAATAATAATAGAATCAACATTTCAGTATTGATCCAAACGAGTTACATACAGTTAAGATGGGGATACTGTACAACGTAAACAAAGCTAGTGACTTAAATATTCGGTTCTATGAAACGACAAACTTGATAAGAAATAATACTGCAAATTAAACATTACCCGAAACATCTCTTAAGTACCTGACAAAGGATGGTGATGTGTCGTACAACAGTACATTCAATAAATATTTTTATTACATGTTTATCTTATTTCCTTTTTCTTGATAGCAACATATGGTAAAATTATCACTTACCTGTTTTATATACTATACTAGAAGGGAAAATAAAAGATTGTTTTTTTCAAATATTATATATATTTCCTATTGTTACAAAACTGAAAAAAAATAAATAAAAAATGTAATATTTATGATACAATGTTAATATAATTTTTCATTCCATTATTGAGTAGTGCCCCCAGGGTATGGTCTCGTGTGATTTCGGAATCAGATACCTCTTGTTGTCGTGGGGGCTGAGAGATATCTTTTGTTGTGCTACCGAGTACACTGTATGATTAAATGATTTTAGGCTGTTTTGAATATGGCTCATTTCTATTTGATCATTCAAACATTGTAGGTAATCTTCAAACTTGATGGTGGATTTTACAACGTATGATTTGACTCCCTTTGCCTTCTTCGTTACGGGAGTACTTAATGTAGGTACCCTAAACGCATACATTTTTGCTCGTAACCCTACAAACTCTACCATGATTTCTCCTTTGTTTTCGTCTTTCATTAACCCCGGCACTTTTTTATTTTCCAATGGGATCTTATACACATTGTTTGACGAGTATTCCGATGTATCAAAGCGGTGAATGTCCTGCTTGATGTCGGCGTATACATCATCCACTTCAATTTCATAAATAAGGGAGTCGGTATTGGTGTAACAGAGTCGAGCATTGTCTCCATACTTGTTTTTAATGTAGCTGTAGTAGAACTCGTACAGCAGTGTTTTGGAAATATCGAGGATGGCCATGCCGACATAAACAGGCTTGTCAAACAACGCTTCAGATTTCAATAACTCAATCATTACTAGGTTTTCTTCTATTATTTTGCAATTGTGAAAAGTAGGGCTGGATATGCGGGCTTCCGCTCCAAAGCGTCCCTCCCACTTTGTAATTAGTTTGATGTTACGTCTATTTCTCACATTCTCCATAGTTTTCCCGAACACCGCATTGCTCATAAGCTTAAAAAAGTCTTTTTCAAAAACATTCTGAGCTTTTTTGCGGAGCTCAGAGTTTAAATCTATGTATTTTTTAAGCCAGGGAGACTGACTGAACTGGAGGACTCGATGGATTTTAGTTACAATTAACCCTTCTGACACATACTGCTGTAAGTTTCGATAATGAATGACGTATTTTTCTTTATTATAGAGAGTAGCAAGCATCTTTGACTCTTTGGATTTGGGTGGACATCTTTTTTCTGGCGCCATCGGTAAGTCTTTGTGCTTATCGTGTATGGTATCAGGATACGCCAAATCTACTTCGAGAATATATCCTATTGACGCTTCATTTGCTATGTGATAATTAAAGTTGCTAACGTCGGCCTCAACCCATTTCAGATCGCCATGAGGGAGGTATTGCGACATTGCCCATGCGTACATAGCATTAATGTCGTAATACATCAGATATTTTTGAGGTGCGTTTTTATCATAATTGTGCATGTATTTGTTGTTTGCCTTTGCATGTCTCTTTGAACATTGAGTAAGCCCTTCGCGTATTCCTTTTTCGATAAACATGAGAATATCTATATCGTTAATATAATCCAGCTCATGCTTTGTACATTTTAGCATGGCATCCCAACTTAGTCCTGGAGCTGTATAATAATGAGCTGGATCTAACTTATAGTGTTTTAAGCAGACGTCTCTAAAGCTCTCAAACACATCGGCCAGCAGCAAAACATCTGTTTTTAAGTAAAGGTCGCTATACTCTCCAAGAGTTTGAATTTGAAATTTGCGCCATACGTCTTGCGCATGCTCGTAATCTGAACTGCTGATATTACTCTCTGCTAGTTTTGAGTAAAATTGTTTTTGAGTTGGTAAGTGTTTCTCGTTTAAATTCTCCCACGATTGTATGTGATCATATGGGAATATTCCTTTTCTAGTTAATAATTTAAACTGCTCGTCATTAATGTGTGTAAACTGAGATTTTAATATGGGCTTCTCATTCAAGTTTGAGCTTAGTTTGTCAAGAGACGAAGCCATAAAACGCATTGAGTCTATAAATTTAAATTTAACCAAGTTTTCAGAGATGTATTTGGTGATGGCTATAAAATTTTCGTTGTTGTTTGGAATCAGATGTATGTTCCCTTCAATTTTTATTGCAACATCTTTTATAAGTAAGTGTGAATCGTATCCGCTCATGTTATGGAACACTACTGGAATGGTTCTGCAATCTTGATACTTTATGTTACGATTTTTATGACCGGCCCCTCGATACTTTCCAGTCAAGTGGCAGTGGTCCCTTACACGATCAGAATCCAGCGGTTTTTCACATATGTGACATAAGGATGCCTGTCTAAATTTTTGCTCTTCATTAGGACTAATTTCCATCGGAATCTCGCATAAGAACACCGTCTCCACATCTTCGGCTAGCTGCTTCAATTGTTCTGCAAACCATTCGGCGCAATTGGGTCCTCTATAACTGCTGTAGAAGGATAGAGTGTCGTCATAGGCACATTTAAAATAATAGCCCACGCTATGTGCTTCGTGCAGCTGGTACTTGGTGCTCCTGTCCCCCATTTTAATGTTAATTGGATTTAATATGCTTTCAAAATCCGCGTACACTATAAATGGACATCTTTCTTTGTTTCCAAAATTTTGAAATTTAATTTTTCCTTCCTTTTTAAAAGTCACCTTATATTCATTCATCTGTTTGCAGTCTTCTAGATGTTTTTCCAACTTCTCTTCGCTCTTAAAGTAATGAAGACACCGATCGCAAAAGTACTTTTGTCCATTGTGTTTATCCAATTGATTTGATACCAGTCTTGACAAATCTTTTATCCAGACGTAGTGATAACGAGTTTTGCATCCATCGTCTGTTTGGCTGTCTTCATGATCATATCTATCTTGAATCAGGAGAAGGTTTACATGCTTCACCTGTTTTGCTTTTGTTAGATAGGTAGGTACTACGGTAAACTTTTTCCATTTTGAGACTTCCAAAATATATACATTGATTGAGAGATTGTTTTGATTCTCAAATCGGGGAATTTGTTTAATAGTCATCGGAAACACAATGTTTGTTAAGTTTAAAGCGGTTGAGTAGTGAGGATAGCTGGTTGTTCTATGTGGATTGGTAGTTGCAGGATTCAATGCTGCGTTGACAGCCCAAGCAAAACATGCATCGTCTACATTTTGAATGTTTATGCATGCATGTTTCAGACGTATATCATCTGGTAAATTAATAAAACTAGAACCCAGCTGTGCTGTAAATTTATTGATGTTGAAGCTCACATTAATAATTGTTTTGAGAGCCCAACCGCTATCTTTCTCCTGGAACTCCTCCAACTGCGTAAGTATCTGAGAGCGAAAATTGTCCATCCATTCGTTGATGTTAGTATCTCGGTAGATCGGGGTAATTTTCGCCCTCAGATACTTAAATTCGAGAATTTCTTCATCGTTCTTAATCACACCAAACTCTCCGCAGAATGTAGCACCAACTTTTACTGCCATGTTCTTTTTCAGAAGGTTTGATATCTGCCGTTGAAAAAGATTACCAGCGTCGTGGAGGAATTCGGCGGTGTCTTTATGTTGCAGGTTGATTACAGCTGCGGTTTTAATTCGACTGGCGAAAGCTGACTCCATCTCAACCCACTTCACTCGCAGACTTGCATAGTTTTCTCGGTTTGGATTGCTGCGTTTTTCATAAGAACAATGGATGATGCTAGATGTTGTCGTTGGCCTGTTGATTTGGCCTTTTTCAGCGCTACATTCATCGCACGAATGTGACATCCACATTCTTTAATTGCGGGCTCGATTGCGGGGGGATCATGTATGATGCTATCAAGACGCTGGCGAGTTTCATTTACTACTCTTGAAAAAGGTAGATTTTCTTTTATTGACTCCATTCTGTAACAATAGAGATAGCTCTTAAGGTGTATACTACAAATTAATTTGCGTGTATGTGAAATATCACTCTAATAGTATCAGTTCACACAGAACTTTCAGATGGATTCAATTGTCAATTGTACTCTGGGTCATACAAGAAACAACAAGAATACTGGTCTGATTTGTTTGTGCAGTGATTCAGTTAACTAAAGTTTAATACGATAGCAACAAGAATACTATGCTCGCTCGAACGGTAAGACATGAGCCTCGGTTATAGAGGATGATTGACACGCGGGTTACCATTACATGAGCCCGGGGTGGTAATGTGTTATGATAGGTTGAGTTAGGTCTTCTGCTGGGTGGTAGTCACGTTATTTTTCGGGCTCGGCGCGCAGTGTTAGTGCTCATACACCGACACATGAACGGTGGCGCCAATACACGTGAGTTTTACCTAATTTGTATTGAAAATTGCATTGTTTGTGAGTATGATGATTTTATAATATACATTAATAGCGAAATTCATGAAAGTTATGTAAACAGCTAATTATGATTGCCCCTAAAATCTCACAATTTTTTTAAAAATCTATTAAACATGAGTACATAGTTTAAAAAAATAAAAGCATAATATAATTCTAACTAAATTTGATGATGTTTTAGGTATAATTCATAAATTCATGATAGCCTTCTTTTCTTTGTATAATTAGTAAATATTAAGTGGTAATCATAATAATTTACATATGTCATGTTACTTGAACATTCTACAATTTTAAAATACAAAATTTATGCCCAAATAATTAATCATAACTACACGTTATACCATAAATTACGATTAAATACTATTTAACTAGAGAAGTTTATATTGAATTGTATTAAGTGTATTAGACCCTGATTATACCCTACTTTATATTAATATATTCACAAGTTATAAAATCATACATTCATTTATTTTATTATCTAAGTGTCTAAATAATTTTATTTTACGAGCTCGTTATCGCACCGCAACTTCCGTTGTAGAGTAATAGTATGATCAATATTATAATTGTGATTTTCTGCAATTTTCAATTTAGGTAATGGGCACTACCGAAAATTATCAAACACACGTAATGAGCTTATGGGGGACCCCACCCTCAAAAAATTTTGAATTTTTAAGTTATCTTTTCCCGTTTAAAAGATGAGTTCGCGTGACCTTGTAGGTAGTAGCACACTCGCATATGATACCGTTCAAATGATATTAAAATAAAAAGCTTCTGGTTATTGTCGGCACGATTCGAATGAAGAATGGTAACGTGTTCATCCACAGTAAATAAATGTGCTGAAGAATGGTAAGGCTACCATCCGAAGCAAAATTCAACTTACCTTTGATTTTGATGAATTCACAAAACACAAGATACTAGTAGAAGTCACTAACTAAAACTTTAGGTGGTGTAGGCACAAGACACTGACACTGAATGATTTATAATAATCAATCATTTCCCGCATTTATAGATTTTCGTGAAAATTAATCAACCAATCAGCGTCAAGATAATTAAATTGATGTTGGAGGGCCCTCAATTACCCGATAAAATAGTCAATTTTGTGCTCGTTTTACATAAGAACCCATGTTAATTTGTATGAATCTACAATTAAATCACACTTTCCCATAAGAATACATGTAAATCGAGACACAACCTTGAGCATTACTGCTGTAGCATTCAAGTCGATTTTAATAAGGGTGTTGTGCGATAGCAATTTTGATGAACGGGATGTTGTGCGATAGCGATTAATAATTTACAATAAAAATCAACGTGCAAAATTTCTACATAGTCTCATTTACTATAAACCACATGTCGATTTTAAATCCGCCTCCTCATAGCACTTTTTTTTTTTCATCATCTTTACATATTATTTTGATAAGAGGTGGGTGCAACCTTGAACGCAGAGACGCGAGCGCTGGATGACGTCACCTACTGTGAGGGCGGTGGCCGAGCGGTAACTCTCTTAGGGTGCATGATAGAGCCGTTCTGACCCTGGATTTGATTTTTCTACCCCCGGGCTCTTCCACCCCCGGGCTGTTCCACCCCTAGGCCCTTTTGGCTTTCCGATCACATAGTAGTTTACAAGTACCCCGTCTGAGATCTTCCACCCTTTACATAGTACCGTTTTGGGCACCCACCCTCACCCGTTATGGCCTTTTGGGGGTGACAAGATAGGGTGGGTACAGGTAACCCCCGCAGCTAATTGATTGGAGCACAGGTGAGAGAGTGCCTAGATATGACAAGATAGGATGAGCAATGACAAGATAGAAGGATGAGCACAGGTGTGCAAATCCAATTAAGCCGGCCCCCTAGAAAAATCCAGGTGTGGACTCAGTGATGGGCAGGTGAGAAATGTGAATTTAGACCCCCCATGTAAACCTTATGGGATTTTGTTCCAGAACTCTCCTAGCTACTCTATTTATCTCTCCTTCCCTATGTAATAAATTGTATAAATAGATCAATTAAAGAATATATAAATTAGTTTTACTCCAGCTATAATATAATGGAGAATCAACAATCTAAATATTACATTTCTGCATACTCACAAGCAATTGGTGAAGAGATTCAATTGTCAGAACGAGAATTGATTATATTAGGTTGTGATTATTTAGTCAAAGATGCTTTAAATATCTTAAATGAAATTAAAGAAAAATCAGCAGAGCATTATAACGATTTTGGAGAAAAACATGTTATTTTCACGGATGATTATGATTTCATTAATGAGCCAGATGTACCTCTACAAGTAATATGTAAAATAGATTATCCAATGGTTTATTATTGTATAGAGACTGGAAGTAAGTGGAATGAAGACGTATATTACGTACTGTATGAAGGCAATACTTCAATCACACAAACTTGTAAAAAGTTGCAAGAAAATAATTACATCATCGAGAATCCATCTAATACTAGGAATAAATTATTTAAAATGGTGGATAATGCAATAACTGCGTACTTTGATTGCACACTTGATGAAAACACAATTAAGTATTTACCTACGGAATATATCAATATGCTGCAAGGTCTTGAGCTGGAAAAAGTGCACCATTTACTTTCCTTTTACGAGAAACAAAATAGCAGACATCGTCTACCCTGTCATATACATTACAATCCACCCCATCATGGGCCACCACCACCAATGTATTTGTGTTATTCATGTAACACTAATCAACATAAGTTAAGTGAAGAAGTCTAATTGTAATAAATAATAATTAAAAATATTTGTAATAAAACAATATAATAATATAAACGACTTTTATTTAAAATACTTTATAATACTTTATAATACATTTAATTTATCTATCCAACTATTTTGCGATATATCTAATCCCAACCATTTGACACACACTTTATTTCCTTTTTACGCAATACTTTTCAACTAAATATACATCATGATGTTTGGCCTTTTGTAGTTCCTCAAGCAAATATGTTGTTGGAGACGTAATCTTTTTTAAACTATTTTGAAAAGTTCTGTAGACCAATTGGGGGTATATCCTTTTGCAAAAAATGTTTTTTGTTTGCTTATACGAACTATGTCGCCGAGTTTAAATTTACTCTTAGCTTTTATTTTTATGTGTGAATAGACAGTAGTATGTAGATTTTTATTTGTATAGAAACTGGAAGTAAGTGGAATGAAGACGTATATTACGTACTGTATGAAGGCAATCACACAAACTTGTAAAAAGTTGCAAGAAAATAATTACATCGGCCAGAATCCATCTAATACTACGAATAAAATATTTCAGCTGTAGAATTAAAATTAATTAAAATATAATTCGACTGGACCAGGATTCGAGAACCAGAGCTGGTAGTGACTAACTAAGCACATCGCCTGTAGCAAGTGCGCCACAGAGAGTTCTTAAAAGTGTAAAGTTTTTAGTAGTAGAGATAATATTAAGTTTCGAATTTATTTAATTAAATCATAGAAATAGTGTGTACATTGAGTTGCATATGCGTAAGACTTAATAGCGGCCTCTATACTAAATCCAAAAAGTAAAATTTATATAGCAATCGCCCTCTATAATAAGATTAGTGAAGTAAAATAATTTCAAATAAAAAAATTATAAAATGTAAAGCCAGCAGCGAGGCTCAAACCAGAGATCTAGCAAACTTGGTCGGGCGCCTTAAATCACTAGGCCATGAAGCCAGTATGGCAAACATACATTTTAATGGTTAATATAAAATAGGTTTGTAAGAATTCTATTAACAGGCATTGAAAAACAATTTTGTTTATCTCTACATTTATCTCTTACGAAGGCCCACTAATAAATATAGTTAAAACACGTAAAATTAATGAAAATATATTAATTGCTTAATCTTTTGAACTGTATTTTATTTTTAACTTTATCTAATTTAATGCTCAATAAAAGTCCGATTTTATAACATATTTGATAAAATGTGTACAACCATATAGGCGGGAATACTAAAAAATATATAAAGAAGTCCAAGAATAATAATATAATCAATTAAAAAAACTAAATCAGAAAAATATTCTGTTTGGAAGACAGACGCAATTGCAATTTAATTCATTTATTAAATTAGGTATTAAAACAATAATTTAAAAATACAACAACAAATACCACCTTACTTGATGTCGACAAAAGATTAATAAGCCGGTAATGAAATCATTTCATAACTTAAGAATTTTCAACAATTAATGTGGATAATATAAAAAATAAATTTAACAAGTTTGGTAAAACATTATACGCTAATGATTCATTCACTCACAGATTCATTCTTGTTTCACTCACACAATCATGCATCATTCATACAGATTAAAACATTTTAAAAATTATTATGATTAATAAAACAATACAAGGTCCGCAGAAATGTCGGAATCATGTTTACAGAAATTTTGTTTTGAGCTTAAAACTAACTATAAAGGATGGTTGAGACCTTTACTACGTGGTAATCCATAATAATAATAAAATAAAACACTGTCTACGTTTTTTACCACAAATACTTTATTGATATAAATCTATATTACTAAAGAATATATATTAATATTAACAAAAGTTCACGACTCGAGTTTCGACTTTTGAAGGCCATTATCAAGTGAAAACAAACTAACAAAGAAATACATTTATACAGAAAAATTATTATAAAAATTGAAGTGAGGGAAAAATAAATCGTATTACTAGTGGTCTAGAGAGATTTGAAAAGAGGTGATTTATATTGTGGTAAGTCCTTTTGCTCATTGAGAAGATTAACAAGAGGATTACATTGTTTTATGTGAATTTCGGCGGCTTCTAACAGATTAAGCTTAGTGCCTTTTGTACAGGTATGTAATATTTTGATTTGATTAATTTCAGGAAAAGTGTGATTCGAATTTATAATATGATTTGCAAATGAGCTTGTGTCATGATTAAGTCTAAACGCTTTAAAATGTTCTGTATATCGTGTTTCAAAACTTCTGCCAGTCTGCCCAACATAAACACTATTGCATTCGGAACATGAAATTTCATAAACACCCGATTTCCTTAAGGGATTAATTTTATCTTTAGCATTAAATAATATATTTGATAATTTACAACTTGGTCTAAAAGCAATTTGTTGATTTTGTTTTCGAAGGATGTGCGCTATGTTCTCTGTGGTTTTTCCAAAATAAGTTAATGTTGTAAATGACTCTTTGTTTAAATTTGAAACTTTTGGATAAATGTGAGAAATTGTATTTTGATACAATTTATTATTAATTAAATTTTGAATAATATTGACTGGAAAACCATTCATATTTCCTATAGATATAATTTTATTTAGTTCTAAATTACGATAATGATTTGATAATGGAATTGAAACTGCTCTTTGTGCCATAGAATGATAAGCTGCTAGCTTATGTGACATGGGATGATTGGATTTAAAAGGAATTGTAGTGTTGACGCTGGTTGGTTTTCTAAATATATTGAATTCAATTTTACTATTCTTGTGAATTAAGGTTAAGTCTAAGAAATTAATTTGATTATTTTGCTCTGTTTCTATTGTAAATTTAATTTTAGGATGAAAGTCATTAATTTTATTTAAGAATTGATCAAGTTGACGTGATGTTCCGCTAAAACATGCAATTATATCGTCCACGTATCGATACCAGAATGATATATGTTTTTTGGTAAAGTCTAAATTAAATATTTTATCTTCGACAATTGACATGAATAAATCTGCTAGCAAAGGGCTTAGCGGAGAACCCATTGCTAGGCCAGTAGATTGCTGATAAAATTGATTGTTAAATTGAAAATAATTTTGTGCTAAACAAGTTTTAAATGCATTATAAAGTTCTGAATGAGTAATAGGGTCTTTAACTGATTTATCTAATATATGCTGAATAATTTCAAGACATTCATCTGTTGGAATATTAGAAAACATACTTGTGACGTCAAAGGATACTAGTTTAGAATTCTTTGGAGTGGTTACTGATTTTAAGTGTTGGGATAGGAGAAGTGAGTTTTTTACAGCGTATTTTGAAGTAAAATTTGTATACTTTTTAAATAGAGTATTTAATTTAATTGCTAAAGTTCGCGAAGGACTATTAATATATGAAACTACAGGTCTAATAGGAAGATCTGATTTATGAGTAACCACTCCAAAGAATTCTAAACTAGTATCCTTTGACGTCACAAGTATGTTTTCTAATATTCCAACAGATGAATGTCTTGAAATTATTCAGCATATATTAGATAAATCAGTTAAAGACCCTATTACTCATTCAGAACTTTATAATGCATTTAAAACTTGTTTAGCACAAAATTATTTTCAATTTAACAATCAATTTTATCAGCAATCTACTGGCCTAGCAATGGGTTCTCCGCTAAGCCCTTTGCTAGCAGATTTATTCATGTCAATTGTCGAAGATAAAATATTTAATTTAGACTTTACCAAAAAACATATATCATTCTGGTATCGATACGTGGACGATATAATTGCATGTTTTAGCGGAACATCACGTCAACTTGATCAATTCTTAAATAAAATTAATGACATTCATCCTAAAATTAAATTTACAATAGAAACAGAGCAAAATAATCAAATTAATTTCTTAGACTTAACCTTAATTCACAAGAATAGTAAAATTGAATTCAATATATTTAGAAAACCAACCAGCGTCAACACTACAATTCCTTTTAAATCCAATCATCCCATGTCACATAAGCTAGCAGCTTATCATTCTATGGCACAAAGAGCAGTTTCAATTCCATTATCAAATCATTATCGTAATTTAGAACTAAATAAAATTATATCTATAGGAAATATGAATGGTTTTCCAGTCAATATTATTCAAAATTTAATTAATAATAAATTGTATCAAAATACAATTTCTCACATTTATCCAAAAGTTTCAAATTTAAACAAAGAGTCATTTACAACATTAACTTATTTTGGAAAAACCACAGAGAACATAGCGCACATCCTTCGAAAACAAAATCAACAAATTGCTTTTAGACCAAGTTGTAAATTATCAAATATATTATTTAATGCTAAAGATAAAATTAATCCCTTAAGGAAATCGGGTGTTTATGAAATTTCATGTTCCGAATGCAATAGTGTTTATGTTGGGCAGACTGGCAGAAGTTTTGAAACACGATATACAGAACATTTTAAAGCGTTTAGACTTAATCATGACACAAGCTCATTTGCAAATCATATTATAAATTCGAATCACACTTTTCCTGAAATTAATCAAATCAAAATATTACATACCTGTACAAAAGGCACTAAGCTTAATCTGTTAGAAGCCGCCGAAATTCACATAAAACAATGTAATCCTCTTGTTAATCTTCTCAATGAGCAAAAGGACTTACCACAATATAAATCACCTCTTTTCAAATCTCTCTAGACCACTAGTAATACGATTTATTTTTCCCTCACTTCAATTTTTATAATAATTTTTCTGTATAAATGTATTTCTTTGTTAGTTTGTTTTCACTTGATAATGGCCTTCAAAAGTCGAAACTCGAGTCGTGAACTTTTGTTAATATTAATATATATTCTTTAGTAATATAGATTTATATCAATAAAGTATTTGTGGTAAAAAACGTAGACAGTGTTTTATTTTATTATTATTATGGATTACCACGTAGTAAAGGTCTCAACCATCCTTTATAGTTAGTTTTAAGCTCAAAACAAAATTTCTGTAAACATGATTCCGACATTTCTGCGGACCTTGTATTGTTTTATTAATCATAATAATTTTTAAAATGTTTTAATCTGTATGAATGATGCATGATTGTGTGAGTGAAACAAGTATGAATCTGTGAGTGAATGAATCATTAGCGTATAATGTTTTACCAAACTTGTTAAATTTATTTTTTATATTATCCACATTAATTGTTGAAAATTCTTAAGTTATGAAATGATTTCATTACCGGCTTATTAATCTTTTGTCGACATCAAGTAAGGTGGTCTTTGTTGTTGTATTTTTAAATTATTGTTTTAATACCTAATTTAATAAATGAATTAAATTGCAATTGCGTCTGTCTTCCAAACAGAATATTATTCTGATTTAGTTTTTTTAATTGATTATATTATTATTCTTGGACTTCTTTATATATTTTTTAGTTTTCCCGCCTATATGGTTGTACACATTTTATCAAATATGTTATAAAATCGGACTTTTATTGAGCATTAAATTAGATAAAGTTAAAAATAAAATACAGTTCAAAAGATTAAGCAATTAATATATTTTCATTAATTTTACGTGTTTTAACTATATTTATTAGTGGGCCTTCGTAAGAGATAAATGTAGAGATAAACAAAATTGTTTTTCAATGCCTGTTAATAGAATTCTTACAAACCTATTTTATATTAACCATTAAAATGTATGTTTGCCATACTGGTTTCATGGCCTAGTGATTTAAGGCGCCCGACCAAGTTTGCTAGATCTCTGGTTTGAGCCTCGCTGCTGGCTTTACATTTTATAATTTTTTTATTTGAAATTATTTTACTTCACTAATCTTATTATAGAGGGCGATTGCTATATAAATTTTACTTTTTGGATTTAGTATAGAGGCCGCTATTAAGTCTTACGCATATGCAACTCAATGTACACACTATTTCTATGATTTAATTAAATAAATTCGAAACTTAATATTATCTCTACTACTAAAAACTTTACACTTTTAAGAACTCTCTGTGGCGCACTTGCTACAGGCGATGTGCTTAGTTAGTCACTACCAGCTCTGGTTCTCGAATCCTGGTCTAGTCGAATTATATTTTAATTAATTTTAATTCTACAGCTGAAATATTTTATTCGTAGTATTAGATGGATTCTGGCCGATGTAATTATTTTCTTGCAACTTTTTACAAGTTTGTGTGATTGCCTTCATACAGTACGTAATATACGTCTTCATTCCACTTACTTCCAGTTTCTATACAAATAAAAATCTACATACTACTGTCTATTCACACATAAAAATAAAAGCTAAGAGTAAATTTAAACTCGGCGACATAGTTCGTATAAGCAAACAAAAAACATTTTTTGCAAAAGGATATACCCCCAATTGGTCTACAGAACTTTTCAAAATAGTTTAAAAAAGATTACGTCTCCAACAACATATTTGCTTGAGGAACTACAAAAGGCCAAACATCATGATGTATATTTAGTTGAAAAGTATTGCGTAAAAAGGAAATAAAGTGTGTGTCAAATGGTTGGGATTAGATATATCGCAAAATAGTTGGATAGATAAATTAAATGTATTATAAAGTATTATAAAGTATTTTAAATAAAAGTCGTTTATATTATTATATTGTTTTATTACAAATATTTTTAATTATTATTTATTACAATTAGACTTCTTCACTTAACTTATGTTGATTAGTGTTACATGAATAACACAAATACATTGGTGGTGGTGGCCCATGATGGGGTGGATTGTAATGTATATGACAGGGTAGACGATGTCTGCTATTTTGTTTCTCGTAAAAGGAAAGTAAATGGTGCACTTTTTCCAGCTCAAGACCTTGCAGCATATTGATATATTCCGTAGGTAAATACTTAATTGTGTTTTCATCAAGTGTGCAATCAAAGTACGCAGTTATTGCATTATCCACCATTTTAAATAATTTATTCCTAGTATTAGATGGATTCTCGATGATGTAATTATTTTCTTGCAACTTTTTACAAGTTTGTGTGATTGAAGTATTGCCTTCATACAGTACGTAATATACGTCTTCATTCCACTTACTTCCAGTCTCTATACAATAATAAACCATTGGATAATCTATTTTACATATTACTTGTAGAGGTACATCTGGCTCATTAATGAAATCATAATCATCCGTGAAAATAACATGTTTTTCTCCAAAATCGTTATAATGCTCTGCTGATTTTTCTTTAATTTTATTTAAGATATTTAAAGCATCTTTGACTAAATAATCACAACCTAATATAATCAATTCTCGTTCTGACAATTGAATCTCTTCACCAATTGCTTGTGAGTATGCAGAAATGTAATATTTAGATTGTTGATTCTCCATTATATTATAGCTGGAGTAAAACTAATTTATATATTCTTTAATTGATCTATTTATACAATTTATTACATAGGGAAGGAGAGATAAATAGAGTAGCTAGGAGAGTTCTGGAACAAAATCCCATAAGGTTTACATGGGGGGTCTAAATTCACATTTCTCACCTGCCCATCACTGAGTCCACACCTGGATTTTTCTAGGGGGCCGGCTTAATTGGATTTGCACACCTGTGCTCATCCTTCTATCTTGTCATTGCTCATCCTATCTTGTCATATCTAGGCACTCTCTCACCTGTGCTCCAATCAATTAGCTGCGGGGGTTACCTGTACCCACCCTATCTTGTCACCCCCAAAAGGCCATAACGGGTGAGGGTGGGTGCCCAAAACGGTACTATGTAAAGGGTGGAAGATCTCAGACGGGGTACTTGTAAACTACTATGTGATCGGAAAGCCAAAAGGGCCTAGGGGTGGAACAGCCCGGGGGTGGAAGAGCCCGGGGGTAGAAAAATCAAATCCAGGGTCAGAACGGCTCTATCATGCACCCTAAGAGAGTTACCGCTCGGCCACCGCCCTCACAGTAGGTGACGTCATCCAGCGCTCGCGTCTCTGCTTTCAAGGTTGCACCCACCTCTTATCAAAATAATATGTAAAGATGATGAAAAAAAAAAAGTGCTATGAGGAGGCGGATTTAAAATCGACATGTGGTTTATAGTAAATGAGACTATGTAGAAATTTTGCACGTTGATTTTTATTGTAAATTATTAATCGCTATCGCACAACATCCCGTTCATCAAAATTGCTATCGCACAACACCCTTATTAAAATCGACTTGAATGCTACAGCAGTAATGCTCAAGGTTGTGTCTCGATTTACATGTATTCTTATGGGAAAGTGTGATTTAATTGTAGATTCATACAAATTAACATGGGTTCTTATGTAAAACGAGCACAAAATTGACTATTTTATCGGGTAATTGAGGGCCCTCCAACATCAATTTAATTATCTTGACGCTGATTGGTTGATTAATTTTCACGAAAATCTATAAATGCGGGAAATGATTGATTATTATAAATCATTCAGTGTCAGTGTCTTGTGCCTACACCACCTAAAGTTTTAGTTAGTGACTTCTACTAGTATCTTGTGTTTTGTGAATTCATCAAAATCAAAGGTAAGTTGAATTTTGCTTCGGATGGTAGCCTTACCATTCTTCAGCACATTTATTTACTGTGGATGAACACGTTACCATTCTTCATTCGAATCGTGCCGACAATAACCAGAAGCTTTTTATTTTAATATCATTTGAACGGTATCATATGCGAGTGTGCTACTACCTACAAGGTCACACAAACTCATCTTTTAAACGGGAAAAGATAACTTAAAAATTCAAAATTTTTTGAGGGTGGGGTCCCCCATAAGCTCATTACGTGTGTTTGATAATTTTCGGTAGTGCCCATTACCTAAATTGAAAATTGCAGAAAATCACAATTATAATATTGATCATACTATTACTCTACAACGGAAGTTGCGGTGCGATAACGAGCTCGTAAAATAAAATTATTTAGACACTTAGATAATAAAATAAATGAATGTATGATTTTATAACTTGTGAATATATTAATATACAGTAGGGTATAATCAGGGTCTAATACACTTAATACAATTCAATATAAACTTCTCTAGTTAAATAGTATTTAATCGTAATTTATGGTATAACGTGTAGTTATGATTAATTATTTGGGCATAAATTTTGTATTTTAAAATTGTAGAATGTTCAAGTAACATGACATATGTAAATTATTATGATTACCACTTAATATTTACTAATTATACAAAGAAAAGAAGGCTATCATGAATTTATGAATTATACCTAAAACATCATCAAATTTAGTTAGAATTATATTATGCTTTTATTTTTTTAAACTATGTACTCATGTTTAATAGATTTTTAAAAAAATTGTGAGATTTTAGGGGCAATCATAATTAGCTGTTTACATAACTTTCATGAATTTCGCTATTAATGTATATTATAAAATCATCATACTCACAAACAATGCAATTTTCAATACAAATTAGGTAAAACTCACGTGTATTGGCGCCACCGTTCATGTGTCGGTGTATGAGCACTAACACTGCGCGCCGAGCCCGAAAAATAACGTGACTACCACCCAGCAGAAGACCTAACTCAACCTATCATAACACATTACCACCCCGGGCTCATGTAATGGTAACCCGCGTGTCAATCATCCTCTATAACCGAGGCTCATGTCTTACCGTTCGAGCGAGCATAGTATTCTTGTTGCTATCGTATTAAACTTTAGTTAACTGAATCACTGCACAAACAAATCAGACCAGTATTCTTGTTGTTTCTTGTATGACCCAGAGTACAATTGACAATTGAATCCATCTGAAAGTTCTGTGTGAACTGATACTATTAGAGTGATATTTCACATACACGCAAATTAATTTGTAGTATACACCTTAAGAGCTATCTCTATTGTTACAGAATGGAGTCAATAAAAGAAAATCTACCTTTTTCAAGAGTAGTAAATGAAACTCGCCAGCGTCTTGATAGCATCATACATGATCCCCCCGCAATCGAGCCCGCAATTAAAGAATGTGGATGTCACATTCGTGCGATGAATGTAGCGCTGAAAAAGGCCAAATCAACAGGCCAACGACAACATCTAGCATCATCCATTGTTCTTATGATGGGCTTCCGAACAAAGATGAAGGCTATGCGCGGTATCAGCGGTTCCGGATACAAACGCAGCAATCCAAACCGAGAAAACTATGCAAGTCTGCGAGTGAAGTGGGTTGAGATGGAGTCAGCTTTCGCCAGTCGAATTAAAACCGCAGCTGTAATCAACCTGCAACATAAAGACACCGCCGAATTCCTCCACGACGCTGGTAATCTTTTTCAACGGCAGATATCAAACCTTCTGAAAAAGAACATGGCAGTAAAAGTTGGTGCTACATTCTGCGGAGAGTTTGGTGTGATTAAGAACAATGAAGAAATTCTCGAATTTAAGTATCTGAGGGCGAAAATTACCCCGATCTACCGAGATACTAACATCAACGAATGGATGGACAATTTTCGCTCTCAGATACTTACGCAGTTGGAGGAGTTCCAGGAGAAAGATAGCGGTTGGGCTCTCAAAACAATTATTAATGTGAGCTTCAACATCAATAAATTTACAGCACAGCTGGGTTCTAGTTTTATTAATTTACCAGATGATATACGTCTGAAACATGCATGCATAAACATTCAAAATGTAGACGATGCATGTTTTGCTTGGGCTGTCAACGCAGCATTGAATCCTGCAACTACCAATCCACATAGAACAACCAGCTATCCTCACTACTCAACCGCTTTAAACTTAACAAACATTGTGTTTCCGATGACTATTAAACAAATTCCCCGATTTGAGAATCAAAACAATCTCTCAATCAATGTATATATTTTGGAAGTCTCAAAATGGAAAAAGTTTACCGTAGTACCTACCTATCTAACAAAAGCAAAACAGGTGAAGCATGTAAACCTTCTCCTGATTCAAGATAGATATGATCATGAAGACAGCCAAACAGACGATGGATGCAAAACTCGTTATCACTACGTCTGGATAAAAGATTTGTCAAGACTGGTATCAAATCAATTGGATAAACACAATGGACAAAAGTACTTTTGCGATCGGTGTCTTCATTACTTTAAGAGCGAAGAGAAGTTGGAAAAACATCTAGAAGACTGCAAACAGATGAATGAATATAAGGTGACTTTTAAAAAGGAAGGAAAAATTAAATTTCAAAATTTTGGAAACAAAGAAAGATGTCCATTTATAGTGTACGCGGATTTTGAAAGCATATTAAATCCAATTAACATTAAAATGGGGGACAGGAGCACCAAGTACCAGCTGCACGAAGCACATAGCGTGGGCTATTATTTTAAATGTGCCTATGACGACACTCTATCCTTCTACAGCAGTTATAGAGGACCCAATTGCGCCGAATGGTTTGCAGAACAATTGAAGCAGCTAGCCGAAGATGTGGAGACGGTGTTCTTATGCGAGATTCCGATGGAATCTAGTCCTAATGAAGAGCAAAAATTTAGACAGGCATCCTTATGTCACATATGTGAAAAACCGCTGGATTCTGATCGTGTAAGGGACCACTGCCACTTGACTGGAAAGTATCGAGGGGCCGGTCATAAAAAATGTAACATAAAGTATCAAGATTGCAGAACCATTCCAGTAGTGTTCCATAACATGAGCGGATACGATTCACACTTACTTATAAAAGATGTTGCATTAAAAATTGAAGGGAACATACATCTGATTCCAAACAACATCGAAAATTTTATAGCCATCACCAAATACATCTCTGAAAACTTGGTTAAATTTAAATTTATAGACTCAATGCGTTTTATGGCTTCGTCTCTTGACAAACTAAGCTCAAACTTGAATGAGAAGCCCATATTAAAATCTCAGTTTACACACATTAATGACGAGCAGTTTAAATTATTAACTAGAAAAGGAATATTCCCATATGATCACATACAATCGTGGGAGAATTTAAACGAGAAACACTTACCAACTCAAAAACAATTTTACTCAAAACTAGCAGAGAGTAATATCAGCAGTTCAGATTACGAGCATGCGCAAGACGTATGGCGCAAATTTCAAATTCAAACTCTTGGAGAGTATAGCGACCTTTACTTAAAAACAGATGTTTTGCTGCTGGCCGATGTGTTTGAGAGCTTTAGAGACGTCTGCTTAAAACACTATAAGTTAGATCCAGCTCATTATTATACAGCTCCAGGACTAAGTTGGGATGCCATGCTAAAATGTACAAAGCATGAGCTGGATTATATTAACGATATAGATATTCTCATGTTTATCGAAAAAGGAATACGCGGAGGGCTTACTCAATGTTCAAAGAGACATGCAAAGGCAAACAACAAATACATGCACAATTATGATAAAAACGCACCTCAAAAATATCTGATGTATTACGACATTAATGCTATGTACGCATGGGCAATGTCGCAATACCTCCCTCATGGCGATCTGAAATGGGTTGAGGGCGACGTTAGCAACTTTAATTATCACATAGCAAATGAAGCGTCAATAGGATATATTCTCGAAGTAGATTTGGCGTATCCTGATACCATACACGATAAGCACAAAGACTTACCGATGGCGCCAGAAAAAAGATGTCCACCCAAATCCAAAGAGTCAAAGATGCTTGCTACTCTCTATAATAAAGAAAAATACGTCATTCATTATCGAAACTTACAGCAGTATGTGTCAGAAGGGTTAATTGTAACTAAAATCCATCGAGTCCTCCAGTTCAGTCAGTCTCCCTGGCTTAAAAAATACATAGATTTAAACTCTGAGCTCCGCAAAAAAGCTCAGAATGTTTTTGAAAAAGACTTTTTTAAGCTTATGAGCAATGCGGTGTTCGGGAAAACTATGGAGATTGTGAGAAATAGACGTAACATCAAACTAATTACAAAGTGGGAGGGACGCTTTGGAGCGGAAGCCCGCATATCCAGCCCTACTTTTCACAATTGCAAAATAATAGAAGAAAACCTAGTAATGATTGAGTTATTGAAATCTGAAGCGTTGTTTGACAAGCCTGTTTATGTCGGCATGGCCATCCTCGATATTTCCAAAACACTGCTGTACGAGTTCTACTACAGCTACATTAAAAACAAGTATGGAGACAATGCTCGACTCTGTTACACCGATACCGACTCCCTTATTTATGAAATTGAAGTGGATGATGTATACGCCGACATCAAGCAGGACATTCACCGCTTTGATACATCGGAATACTCGTCAAACAATGTGTATAAGATCCCATTGGAAAATAAAAAAGTGCCGGGGTTAATGAAAGACGAAAACAAAGGAGAAATCATGGTAGAGTTTGTAGGGTTACGAGCAAAAATGTATGCGTTTAGGGTACCTACATTAAGTACTCCCGTAACGAAGAAGGCAAAGGGAGTCAAATCATACGTTGTAAAATCCACCATCAAGTTTGAAGATTACCTACAATGTTTGAATGATCAAATAGAAATGAGCCATATTCAAAACAGCCTAAGATCATTTAATCATACAGTGTACTCGGTAGCACAACAAAAGATATCTCTCAGCCCCCACGACAACAAAAGGTATCTGATTCCGAAATCACACGAGACCATACCCTGGGGGCACTACTCAATAATGGAATGAAAAATTATATTAACATTGTATCATAAATATTACATTTTTTATTTATTTTTTTTCAGTTTTGTAACAATAGGAAATATATATAATATTTGAAAAAAACAATCTTTTATTTTCCCTTCTAGTATAGTATATAAAACAGGTAAGTGATAATTTTACCATATGTTGCTATCAAGAAAAAGGAAATAAGATAAACATGTAATAAAAATATTTATTGAATGTACTGTTGTACGACACATCACCATCCTTTGTCAGGTACTTAAGAGATGTTTCGGGTAATGTTTAATTTGCAGTATTATTTCTTATCAAGTTTGTCGTTTCATAGAACCGAATATTTAAGTCACTAGCTTTGTTTACGTTGTACAGTATCCCCATCTTAACTGTATGTAACTCGTTTGGATCAATACTGAAATGTTGATTCTATTATTATTTCTATTTATACTTTATAAGAAAGTCAATTGTTCTATCAGCGTCGGCTAACGGTGGCTAATCGGTGGCTAATGGTGGCTAATCGGTGGCTAACGGTGGCTAATCGGTGGCTAACGGCGGCTAATTGCTGGCTCCATCTACTTTCCATCCACTTACATCCACACATCACCAAGAGCTGCTACATAACCTCAAAATATGTGATATTTGGTTAACATGAGAGAAGAGGTAGCGCTTGGTGACGAAGAGGTAGCGCTTGGTGATGAAGAGGTAGCGCTTGGTGATGAAGAGGTAACGCTTGATGATGAAGAGGTAGCGCTTGGTGATAAAGAGGTAGCGCTTGATGATGAAGAAGTAGCGCTTAGTGATAAAGAGGTAGCGCTTGGTGATGAAGAGGTAGCGCTTGGTGATAAAGAGGTAGCGCTTGGTGATGAAGAGGTAGCGCTTGGTAATAAAGAGGTAGCGCTTGGTGTTATGTATTTTTAGGTTAGGTAAGGTGTTATGTATTTTTAGGTTAAGTAAGGTAAAGTAAACGCGCGCGTTTACTTTACCTTACCTAGATATTGATTAACGCTGCAACTACAAAAACTACTCGTGGGTTTTCATTGACATCTGATGGGAACTATAATTTAAATAATAAACAACTTAAATATATAAATGACCCTATAGATAATACAGATTTACAGCATAAACAGTTGGATAGCTAAATCAAATGTATTATAAATGTTATATAAAACTATAAAATTATGTTACAGCACATTTATTTTATTTTATTTTATTACATATCATTATTATTATTAAATCTATAATGTGGCGCTTACAAATCACGACAAAAGGAACTGGCTGTTGTTTGAGTCGTCTGTAACATAAAAAACTAAAAATTAATTTAAATAAATTAATCATTTGTTAAAACTCACCATCTTGAAATTCAAAAATTGGGATTGATTGCCCATACATCTTTTTATGCTCTATTACGAAAAGAGCTTTCCTTCCAGCAAAACTTTTATTGAAATCTTCTATCGCCTCTTTTGTGAATGCAGAGTTAATTTTCTTCGGCATCCATACTTCACAATCTTCTAATGTAAACAAGATTGCTCTTCCGTACATAGTCATTTTTTTAACTGCATATATCGTATATTGTACGTTGCTATTCAGTTCCACCAGCCTTTTAGTTTGTTTAACCCACAAGCGTTATTCAATAAGGCAAAATCCATTTTACTGTTTGATTGATGAACTGACTCTATAAATCGAATATTTTCCACTTATATACCGCAAAAATATTAGTTCAATTATATAATAAAATTAGATAACTTTTGAAAAAAAGTGTGCTAGCGGATATCCAATTTCCACATCGATAAACTACAAATTTAAAGTTATAAATTTTTTTTTTCTTATTATCAATTTAATAATAATAAATATTTATTTTTTTAAATTAAAATAATTTATTTAGAATTACGTTTTATTTTCTCAATACCTATATTTATTAGTAGAATCTGAGAGAGATCAAATGTCAAGATATGATAGCGGAATTGTTATTTAATTATTTTACTTATCTCATATTTTTTATTCAAAAAAGTGTGCTCCCGAAGATACAATTTTTACATTGTATGAATTATCTTATATTGCTTAATTGTTACATAATTTCCTCGGTATTCATGTTTCTGCTTATCTAAACATATTCGAGGTCAATGTTAATTTGTTATTAATTAATTAATCGGAATTCCATTACGCGTAGATTACAATTATTTTAGCATAGTTAATATTGCTTACTGCATATGTAGGTATATTAAGTAAAACATTTTTATTATTAGTATTTATTTATTTCATAAGTTTGAAATCTTCAACAATTTTATTAAATGATAAATTTAGCACCTCATACATGCATAGGTTTTTTTTCAGATATACCGTACGATGCAAGTGCTAGATTAATATTACTATACAGATCACCTTCTATCTTTTTTGTACAGGTATATAAGATGCTGTGATGAAAATCCCAAAAAAATTAGCGATTTTAATTATAATAATGCTAGTTTATAATGTACAATGCCACTTAATTTATACAGATTATATAGAGTTTTAACTGTTATAATTATGCTGAAACTTCTGCATTCAATACTGATTGTTTCATGCTCCTTGTAACATCCCACGGTTATTTTATGATCCGCTGCAATGCTATGCTGTAAGGTTAAATTTGTCACATCGACTGCAAGAAATTCTTGTCATTCTTTATGACTAAAAATTATTCACCTTCTTCCACCTATATCTTAGTTATTGGAGTAAAACATATAGCAGGACTTAAGCAGAGAAATTTATATTTTGTAGAAGAGTGATTAATAGAGTATGTGTTTATTCCAACCAGATATCTTTTTTTCTTTAATTTTTCATCATATTTTTTAAGAGAAGCATCTAGAAACGCCATAGAGTTTGCAACTGTTGAATTATATAATTAATAAAACGCACTATATTTTATTTGCAAAAATACTTACGACTATTTTCAGATATCATGTTTACCGCTTTAAACATTAGTAATTTATAATTAATTATATTCTATATTATTGTTTTATACCCTAATTGGCCTTCTCGGGCTTAAAAGTATTAATTGTTTAATGTCTGAATATTAAATACGGACGAATTAATAATCTTATAATTATTTTCCCATCAAGTTAATAATTTGATAATAAAATTATATACTATGTCAAGATATGATAGCGAAATTGTTATTTAATCATTTTACTTATCTCAATGTTTTTCTTTCAAACCTATTTTATATTAACTATTAAAATGCTTTTTTATCAACTCAGCTCGATAATCTAGTGGTCTAAAGCGTCTGTCTTAGAATAAAACATAAGCTCAGCTACTAGTGCTTGCCTATCTTCAACCAAAACGATTGATTTAATATTACCTTCCCTGTTAACTTTTCTTTTTGGATTAAAATTATTGTTTTTTTGTACAAACTGTGTACATATTATTGTATATATTGTATATATTAGGGTTAGGTTAGATTAATTTTTGTTTATAATATTGTAAATAGTTAAATTAGGTTAGTTAGTTTTAAGCTCAAAACAAAATTTCTGTAAACATGATTCCGACATTTCTGCGGACCTTGTATTGTTTTATTAATCATAATAATTTTTAAAATGTTTTAATCTGTATGAATGATGCATGATTGTGTGAGTGAAACAAGAATGAATCTGTGAGTGAATGAATCATTAGCGTATAATGTTTTACCAAACTTGTTAAATTTATTTTTTATATTATCCACATTAATTGTTGAAAATTCTTAAGTTATGAAATGATTTCATTACCGGCTTATTAATCTTTTGTCGACATCAAGTAAGGTGGTATTTGTTGTTGTATTTTTAAATTATTGTTTTAATACCTAATTTAATAAATGAATTAAATTGCAATTGCGTCTGTCTTCCAAACAGAATATTTTTCTGATTTAGTTTTTTTAATTGATTATATTATTATTCTTGGACTTCTTTATATATTTTTTAGTTTTCCCGCCTATATGGTTGTACACATTTTATCAAATATGTTATAAAATCGGACTTTTATTGAGCATTAAATTAGATAAAGTTAAAAATAAAATACAGTTCAAAAGATTAAGCAATTAATATATTTTCATTAATTTTACGTGTTTTAACTATATTTATTAGTGGGCCTTCGTAAGAGATAAATGTAGAGATAAACAAAATTGTTTTTCAATGCCTGTTAATAGAATTCTTACAAACCTATTTTATATTAACCATTAAAATGTATGTTTGCCATACTGGCTTCATGGCCTAGTGATTTAAGGCGCCCGACCAAGTTTGCTAGATCTCTGGTTTGAGCCTCGCTGCTGGCTTTACATTTTATAATTTTTTTATTTGAAATTATTTTACTTCACTAATCTTATTATAGAGGGCGATTGCTATATAAATTTTACTTTTTGGATTTAGTATAGAGGCCGCTATTAAGTCTTACGCATATGCAACTCAATGTACACACTATTTCTATGATTTAATTAAATAAATTCGAAACTTAATATTATCTCTACTACTAAAAACTTTACACTTTTAAGAACTCTCTGTGGCGCACTTGCTACAGGCGATGTGCTTAGTTAGTCACTACCAGCTCTGGTTCTCGAATCCTGGTCCAGTCGAATTATATTTTAATTAATTTTAATTCCACAGCTGAAATATTTTATTCGTAGTATTAGATGGATTCTGGCCGATGTAATTATTTTCTTGCAACTTTTTACAAGTTTGTGTGATTGCCTTCATACAGTACGTAATATACGTCTTCATTCCACTTACTTCCAGTTTCTATACAAATAAAAATCTACATACTAATGTCTATTCACACATAAAAATAAAAGCTAAGAGTAAATTTAAACTCGGCGACATAGTTCGTATAAGCAAACAAAAAACATTTTTTGCAAAAGGATATACCCCCAATTGGTCTACAGAACTTTTCAAAATAGTTTAAAAAAGATTACGTCTCCAACAACATATTTGCTTGAGGAACTACAAAAGGCCAAACATCATGATGTATATTTAGTTGAAAAGTATTGCGTAAAAAGGAAATAAAGTGTGTGTCAAATGGTTGGGATTAGATATATCGCAAAATAGTTGGATAGATAAATTAAATGTATTATAAAGTATTATAAAGTATTTTAAATAAAAGTCGTTTATATTATTATATTGTTTTATTACAAATATTTTTAATTATTATTTATTACAATTAGACTTCTTCACTTAACTTATGTTGATTAGTGTTACATGAATAACACAAATACATTGGTGGTGGTGGCCCATGATGGGGTGGATTGTAATGTATATGACAGGGTAGACGATGTCTGCTATTTTGTTTCTCGTAAAAGGAAAGTAAATGGTGCACTTTTTCCAGCTCAAGACCTTGCAGCATATTGATATATTCCGTAGGTAAATACTTAATTGTGTTTTCATCAAGTGTGCAATCAAAGTACGCAGTTATTGCATTATCCACCATTTTAAATAATTTATTCCTAGTATTAGATGGATTCTCGATGATGTAATTATTTTCTTGCAACTTTTTACAAGTTTGTGTGATTGAAGTATTGCCTTCATACAGTACGTAATATACGTCTTCATTCCACTTACTTCCAGTCTCTATACAATAATAAACCATTGGATAATCTATTTTACATATTACTTGTAGAGGTACATCTGGCTCATTAATGAAATCATAATCATCCGTGAAAATAACATGTTTTTCTCCAAAATCGTTATAATGCTCTGCTGATTTTTCTTTAATTTCATTTAAGATATTTAAAGCATCTTTGACTAAATAATCACAACCTAATATAATCAATTCTCGTTCTGACAATTGAATCTCTTCACCAATTGCTTGTGAGTATGCAGAAATGTAATATTTAGATTGTTGATTCTCCATTATATTATAGCTGGAGTAAAACTAATTTATATATTCTTTAATTGATCTATTTATACAATTTATTACATAGGGAAGGAGAGATAAAAACCTCTTTAGGTCAATTTAAATACGTAGTTTGATTTTAGTAGCTGTATAAAACAACAGATTAATAATATTTACTGTTATTATACTCATATTGTTTCATATGTTTATTATTATTTTTATTAATTAATATATTATTTTACAACATGTTTAAAAAATAATATATTAATTAATAAAAATAATAATAAACATATGAAACAATATGAGTATAATAATAATAAATATAAAAGACATTCATAGAATAAATAAAGAAAACATTGAATAGATTAATAATATTTATTGCTACATTGCTAGTTTTTCAAAACTAGAGCGTAACAGTTTTTCTTTCTCGTAATAATCAATTGATAGTTTCAACTTCCTTATATTTAAAATATGTTGTTTCAATTTTATATGTAGACTTTTTTGCAGTTTAACACTGTTCATTATCATTCTAACCATACTAATTATTGAAAATGTCTCTAAGTGCTTCTCAGCATCTCTCAACTGTATATATATATATTATACTAAAAAAAAAAACGAGCACCACTACAATAGATAGTATATATCGACAAAAATTCTTATGTCATAAGATTAATTTATTAATTAATTAATTTATTTATTTATTTATTTATTTATTTATTTATTGTATGTCAACGTTTCAACAGTAAATTCTTAACCATAGCTTATATATTGATTATGTCGATATTATTTTAGTTGTGTGTACGTAATTAATTAATGTCATTTTAAACTGCTTAATCGTCAATAGATTATAATTTCTGCTTGTGTATTTACTTAAATCTGCAAATTCACCTATACATATTTAGCAAACGATGTCATTGACCTATCAATATTTTTTTAACATTATATACAACATAAAAGAGCTCCATTACAATAGATAATAAATTCAAACAAGTACCTTATTAGATTTAAAATAGATTACTAGATTTGCTAAAAACTTTATTATTATATTATGCATATACTAAGTTAATATAAAATATTTTCTTAAATTCTTCGTATAGGCAACACTATTTACACTTAATCATAATTTTATTATTAATTATACCATCAATAAACTTCTTCATATAATTAGGCTTCATGGTCTAGTTGTTTAGATTGTTAGTTTCTACACCAAGGGTCTTTGGAACGAACCCCGGCACCGGCAACATTTTTTAATAAAATAATAATTATTAAAATATAAAATAATTTCTTATATTTAATTTTCCGTATAGGCAACTCTAATTACATTTAAGCATACGTTAAATATTATCTATATTATATATACCATCAATAAACTCATTCAAATAATTAGGCTTCGTGGTCTAGTTGATTAGATTGTTGGATTCTACACCAAGGGTCCTCGGAACGAACCCCGGCATCGGCATACATTTTTTAAAATAAAAACTTGCTCCCCACTCTAAAATAAAATCCAAGATGGCGGAAATATAATAAAATCCAAGATGGCGGAAAAATAATAAAATCCAAGATGGCGCTTGCCCCCCACTCCAAAATAAAATCCAAGATGGCGGAAATATTGAAAATTTCAAGCCTTATGCCCGTATTCATAAAAGCTGATTAAATTTAATGACTATTAAATGTGACAACATAACCTCACAATTCGATAAAACGTCAAAACTATTTTTATAAATTTGATAGAAATACATGTTATTTATTTTGCGTTATTATTTAATATTATTTTTCATTCATTTCTGATAGTTATTTATTATGCCAAACTTGTTTTTATGGTAGAATAAGTATAAATAATTTTGTGGTTGTCAAATTTAATGATCCGTTACTGTAACTGACTTTTATGAATACGGGCATTAGTAAATCAAACGACAAATTTGGCGTAGAACTCTCTTTGCTTCACTACTAACATGTTATCCCACCTGGTGTTGAGAAAAACATCATTTAAGGAAACATAATCAGCATCTTTGAAATTATATTACATCACGTTATCTTCTCCATACCATACGTTGTCAGGTGTATCCTGTAAAGAGTCAAGTTTTAAAACTACATCTAAAGCAGGATGTTGAAGATCGCATAGTACAATAGGAAACAGCGATTCTGTAAGTCTCAAGTTTGAAGAAAATGCCAAAGGCGCAAACAATAAATCTAGCAAAACTAAATTTATGTTTAGTATGTAGTTCAATTGATGCGAAATAATATACCCAAACGTGTTAGCAACTAAAGTACCTTTATGACAAGTGGATTCCATTCTTACATCAAATTCATCATTAATCCACAACGTTTGTGGCAAGTTGTAATCGCCAATAATATAAACAGTGTTGCAATCACTAATTAATTCTACACTTTCACAGTGACGTTGGTAAGTAGAGTAATCCGAACCAGGTGAAATATAAACAGTACCTAAAGCTATTTTCATACTGCTGATATCAACACAAACATACAATTCCTCATAGACAGAGCAATGACTAAATATTTCATATGAATGGTACTTATTGGACACGGCAATAAGTAGCCTCCGTCACGTAATTTTGATGTTGTAATATGGTTACGGTCACACCTGTACACTTTATAAATAAAAAATCCTAGTTCTAAGTCTGTAATAGAGCTTATAAGCCACGTTTTACTAAGAATAAAAATATCATGCTCCATTAATAGTATATTGACATTTAAAGTAAACAATTTTGTGCGTAATCCGCGCACATTTTGATAAAATGTTCTCACATTTTCTAACTCGGTACTGCCGGAATTCACATCTAAGGCACGTGCAGACGATGTCAATGAAGATAGACGTTGAGAAGACGCTACATCGATGTCGAAGGTTTGGATGTTGTTGTTAATAAAAAATCAGTTTTTGGCAGTTTATGTTGGCGGCGGCGATAAGTAAATAAACGTACAGATACTTCTTTAGACCATTTTTCTGCGTTTAATATACAATCATCATTTACGTTGTTAACATTAGCAACAATACCAACATTAAAAGAACAATAAATGTTATTGTTTGTAAGTGGAATGCAAGCAAGGTCGCTTATTCCCATATTAAGTTCAACATACTTTTTAATATCTTCAACACTGGTAGAAGGAGCACAGTTATTAATATAAAAAAAGTGCGTTGTTTAGCCGCTTGTATGCCTTGAGTTTCGGCAGTCCCACGTACAATAGTTAGTTGTGTTTGAATTTTGGTTTTACTTTTTGACATCACAGTTTTGATTTGGGAAGTAAGCTTTGCAGTAGGTTTTATAATTCTGGTTGTCGTAGAGTTGCTAGCTGCTGCGTCAATTGCAATAGTTGGTCGAATTGTGGTGGTATCATTACTTTGGATTATATCTGATGGATTCTTTGAAAGCAAGGCCGTCGATTTAGTTACTGTAAGCTCTGGTAAGTGTTGAGAAAACGATTTAAATAAATAATTAAGTTCGGAAGAAATCAATTTATTACTATCAGTAATTAATTTTTCAACAGCCATCAAGCTTGGCAATGATTTGAGATCAATTATATTGCGCTTAAGAGACTGAACCTTTTGTCTCAAAAAACGCAACTCAGTTTCAAGAGCTTTGCACTTGGTAGATTTGCAAGATAAAACTTCACACTCATTTGTTATTAAGTTGGGACTTAAAGGAGCAAGGCCATTTAAGGATAAATTGTCATTGACATCAGAACGATTACAAATAGGACACATTAAAACAGTGCTGATATTAACTGTAATAAGATCAGCAAAACCTTTGTAGCGCTTTATGCAACTATGATGCATCAAGCCACTGCAAGTTTCACACGACACTCCAGTTTGTACTGACGATTTACATCTATAACAAATCATATTTAAAAACGTGTAATATAAAAATGATTAAAAGATTAAAATCAATATGAGTAGTAAAATATTTGCTTTTAAATAAATATTCACTATTTCTATTTATTTACGTTTTATTTGATAAAACAAAAATACCCAACAAAAAAACACGCTTCACGCCACAGGGTCTTTTGTGACGACTTATAAAACAAACAGGGAAAACCACGGACTCCTTGTCCGTGGTTTTATTAATTAAAATTTAAATTAGTAAAATAAAATAAATTATAATAAATAAAAAGATAAATCGTGAGAACTATAAAAAATGACAAATGAATGAATGAATTGAAAAATAAGTTTAAAAATATGTGGAAGGTTTATGGGGTTTGAACTCGCTACCTTCAGTGTAGCATGCTGATGCTTTCACCACTGAGCTATTTAATAGAACGTTGTCGAAAATACTAAATGCTTTGTTTACAGTTAATATTATACAAAAATAAACAACAATAATAGTTGAACAAATCATAGGTTATGTTAAATGAATAAATAAATTACTTAGTAAAATAATCAATTTAAACGATTTCGCTTACGTAATCGAACAGAATATTAAAAACAATTTTTCACAATACACTTCACACACATTGACTAGTTTTAAGATCACTTTAAAACAAATATTAACGCAGATAAAAATATACATATGCACGTGTTAACACGTCTTCATCAATGTTTTCTTCTGCTTATTGTTCTGTTAGTTCTTAGAAGTATTGCCTCCATCTTTCCATTATCTTATCTTCTTCCGTTATTATTTTACCATTTTTATCCTTTATGTTCATCATATTATTCTTTTTTTCGTTTTAGATGTTTTAACGTTCCGTAGAATAGTTTTTGGTTTCGGTTGAAATTTTCATTCATTTCTTTTCTAAATTTTGTTTATGATTTTATTTTTGCTTCTTTTATTATTTTCTTTGTTTCATATCTCTTTTTTTTGTATTTTTTGTAATCTTCTTTGTTCAGTTATTCCTAGTATTTCTATATTTTGGTTTATCATTTTTTCCGCCTATTCAGCTTCTTTTTCCTTGTATCCTCTTATATTCCATGTTCCTATTCTTTCTTCTTTATTTGTCATTTTTCTCTCTCTTTATTTTTTCTTTTTTGTAGTTTTGTTATTTATGTTCCTTTTCTTTACATTGTTCGCCGTCGTGTTTATCTTCTTTTTTATACCATTTTCTTGCCGTGTATTTTTCTTTTCTTCTAGCCGTTTTCCTATTAATTTTTTGGATTTTCCGCTTCTTCTAAACAATTTATTTTTTTATTTCATTTATATTCTTCTCCGTCATTTATTAACTTTTGGTAACTTATTCTTACCCTCTTGCCATTTGCTTTTTTTTTTCTCTTGCTATGTTTCTTTTTGTACGTATCTTTCTTCATGTGTTAGGTCATTGTCAATGTACATTCTGGTCTCTTTTAGATTTCTTTTGGCTTTCATTATTTGTTGTTTTGTTTCCCATGTTTTGGCTTCGACTCTTATTATTTGTTTTTCTTTATGTATTAGCTGAGCTTTTCCTATTTTGCCTTGTATCTGAAGTTTTTCTTTCAAAAAATTTTCCACTTTGATTTGTTCTTCATTTTCATTTGTTTTTATGCCTGTAATTATAATGGTATTTCTTTTTTTCTGCCTTTCTTCTTTTTCAGCTTTGTTTTCTAGGTTTTCAATTTTTTGTATCGTCTGTATTTTTTCTTGGTCCACTTTACTTCTGTATTTTCATTTCTTTCTTGAGCTCTCTAATCTCTTCTTTTAGTTTCTTAGTGTATTTTGCCATCTCTTTCATTAATTCTTTAAACATGCTTTTTAGTTCCTCCATTTCCGCCATTTCCTTTTTGGTATTTGTATTGACTCTGTAGATACTTTTTGTCTTAATTTTTTTATTTTGGGTTTTCGGGTAATTCTTCACAGTCAACGTTGCAAATATCGATGTAGTTTGCTTTAATGTCTATCTTAAATTCTATCTTTATTTGATATTTATCTATTATTTTTTTTATTAATTTCTATTTATTATTTTAATTTATTTTGTTGTTTTTTATTATTTACTTTGTTTTGTTTTATGTTAGGTGATTGTGTATATTCTGTTCTTTTCTTTTTTGTGGGTTCACTTCTTTTACTTCATAATATTTTTACTTTCTTATTTTATTTATTTTGCTATGTTTTTATACTTTCTGATCTGTATGGTTTTTAGCTTGTTATTTATTTTATATTGTTTTATTTTTATATATTTAAATAATGTATAAATTTTTTTTCTTCATTGATTGTTACTAATGTGGACCATAGATTGTAGATTAGATGTTTCGTTATTACACCTGTTTTCTCCTAGCACTCGACGCTTGAATGTATCTCACTCTTCTTGCGGGCCTCGTTGTTCTTGACGCGGGATACACCCGTCTTCTTCTGGCGCACTTGCTTCTTCTATTTATTTCTCTCTTCCGCACTATATTCCACTTTATATATGGTTTTGTTTTATTTAATCGTCTTTCTATCACTTTATCACTATTTTATTTAATTTATATTCCACTGCCCTATATATTTCACCTTACAGTTGTTCTCTTTTGCATTTAATTTAGCGATAATGCTCATGTTAAACCAGTTGATTGTCGGCCGCACCAAAAACACGTGTTCACGCAGAATGTTCTGTATCTCTATACTATATTATGCAGCACAAATATGGTGAGGTTAAGGTAGGTTAGGTTAGGTTAGGTTGAGTTGCGCAGCAACATTGATAGTAATCTGACGTCCGTTTTTCGCAACTTTTTGTTCTTATCTGTCCAGACGGAATAAATTAATTATCTAGGTGACGGTGCTTGTGGCATCTTGCTGCCGCGCGTCCCACTCACCTTGAGTGGGGTATTATTTGAAAGCCCTAAATTTTAGCTGACTAACGGTTACACCCCCGTTGCGATTGGTAGAGTTTTAAGAAAGCTAGTGAGATTTTATTGTGTTCATTTTTTTAATGCGATAAGAAATAAATTCTTTAGATTGAAATTATTCACGGACAATTTTGTATTTACCTGCAAAAAAAATCCTCTTACGAGTTTATTTCTCCGTGAATTAAAATATATACGAGGAGATATCGATATATTTCTTATCCCATTAGTTAAAACACGTCCATTTACACGGATAGCGGAGAATAAAGACGGTCTTACTGATCTTAAAAATGATACAGAAGAGACTTTGAAAGTAGAAAAAAATGATGAGGTACTAGCTATAATGGCGACGAGCGATAGTGCATCGGACTGTGCAACTAACAATGCACCAAACGATGTGACTAAACAAATAAGTAACTAATCCAGCTGTGATCTGTGAACAAAAAAGAAAAGAATCACTTAGAAAAATCTTCCCTGAATCGACTAATTTTTCTGGCGCAAATTAAAAAAAAACTTTTTTGATTTAACTTCACATCAAATAGGTAACAATGATGCAAAAAAAGTTTTACTAGACCTGATGCAAGGGATGGACAAAATAGCAAGCGACCTGCAAGTACTGATCATACATAGCACCAGGAAAGAAATAAAAAATGTAAGCGCCAAATTAAAGACGAAGAGATAAAAAATGTCTTGCTACGCAAGAGAATAGAAGAAGCGGATCTTACCAAAAATGGATGGCAAAACATTAAAAGCAATTCTGGGAGAACGATAGCCGGAGAACACTCCTGTGTCTCTCAGTATAAAAAGTAATCCATTTAAAAGTACGGACGATGTCTTAATCCTCCTCGAGGGTATGAAGCAAGAGCTTTCTGGCCTAACCAGACCCAAAACATATATTCGGAGTTAACCGAGATCCTGATGGATGAGTCCTTAAAAGGGCAACTGGTTCGAGTGTAACAAAAACCAGCAGAGGAAGTAGGGAGCAGAGTGTACATGCCACCCAAGTTGAAGCTAATGATCTGGCAGCGTTAACAAAGGCACTGGCACAAATCCGCACACGTATGGCAAAAAAAATGCAAACCCTGCTATACTGGCCATGGCAGCCACCGATGGTCACAAGTGGCACATTTTGAGAAAGCTACTGAGTCTTCTCTTCAGAGACACAAACATTTTAGCTTAATTGTACGTACTTACTAGCTACCGGGAAATAGCTATACCAAAAAAGGCAAATCAAAGTAGAGCCCAATTAAACAGAGCGCCAAATACGTACCCAATTATTGTTAAAACAAACGGAAATAGCAGCACATACGCCGACCTATTAAAAGATTTTAAAGCAAAAACGGACTTCCAACAGGAAAGAGCCGGCGTTGAAACTATTCGGAAAACTAAAGACGGAATCCTACTTATTGTTACCGAGAAGGGCAAAGTAAAAGCGCTAAAAATATTCTGCAAAAAAAAATGGGTAATGCACGTTTTCTGAGTAGAAGCACTTGAGAGAAAAAAACCGTCTATATGTCAAATATCAATGGGGACGTTGACCAAAAGACCATTGAAGAGGCTATCACGGTTCAAAGACCGACTAGAGGTGGCAACCAAATCGCCACTTTTGTCATCGCCAAAAAAACTGCCGCAGCACTCATGAAGGCGGAAAAAATCAAAATTGGATGGATAAAGTGCACCGTGAAGGAGAGAATCCGTATAGCAAGGTGCACCAACTGCCTAAAACTAAGCCACGTCAAATGTGCCTGTGCTGAACCGCACAAGATAATCCGAGGTGCCTAAAATGCTGTAATCAAGCAAAGGACTGCATAAACGCCGCATTATGCATGCATTGCAAAAACAAACACAGGTCAGACTCAACTACTTGTCCGGTTTTTAGAAGATTAATGGCACAGAGCATGGGGAGCTCGACAAAGCGCCTCAAAATGCCTAATTTTTTGCAGATCAACGCTGGCACTGCAAAGGTCGCGCACGACGCTGCAGTTGCACAGGCCACGCGGGATGGATAATGTTCTAAGAGCCAATTAAAGCCATTGCAAAAAGGCAGGGACTTTTTACTGACAAAAGAACAGACGTTGCTGTACATGTAATAAACACAAAAACTTTATAATACGTAGTCACCAAGCCAAAAACGGGTATCAAATTATCTGGACAATTGATTTGGTCATAGTAAACGCTTATATATCGCTAAATATCACATTAGCGTTATACAAAGGTAAAGTGGAAGATTTTTTAGCAGCAAACAACAACAAGAATTTTATACTGTTAGGAGACTTCAAAGCTAAATCTACGGTATGAGGGTCCAGCAGTGCAAATAAAAGAGGAGCATACCTTACGGACTTTATATCCAGTGTTGATGGAGTTGTTCAAAACAATCGCAATTTCAGCAAACGCAGAGGACAAGTTAGTAGCAAGTGTGACAAACACTATTAATAATTTTTAACAATGGTGCTATAAGAATAGACTTATACTAAATACAGATAAGACTACATTTATAAATTTTCATGAGAGAAAATGTTTATCTGACAATTTTATAAAAACATTCAATTATGATATTAGTAAAAATGTAAAAATTCTAGGAACCATAATTGATAAAAATTTGAATTGGTCATGTCAAGTACACAGCGTTGGTGAAAAGCTTAACAAAGCTTTTTCTGCAATCTTACAGATGCAACCTACTTTAAATTTAAACTCTTTAATGAAGATTTATTTTGCTATAGTTTATTCACACTTGACCTACAATATCTTAGTGTGGGGCCAAGCAACAAACATAAAACGGATATTTGTGCAACAAAAACGTATTATACGTTTAATAAATGGAGCGGATAGACTTGCCACTTGCAGAAACTATTTTGTTAACAATAACTTACTTACGCTGCCATCAGGGTGTCCGGAATATACGTGTACAACGTTTGACGACAGACTCCTGACGTCAAAATAGGTCGATCTAAGCCGACTTATTTATATCCAAAATTGTCTCGTTTAGCCGGTAGAGGGCGTCAAAAATTTGTAAATATTATAAAGAAATTATCTGTAACAATAATTTTTTAAGTGACCTTGTTGCTATGGCGTTTAATAATTTGACAATTATTGACAAATTGTCACCAGTCTATGAAATTGACTCAAGTATACGATCAACATTCTTGAATTACAAGTTCATTTTACCATTAAAAATGAAAAATTATACAAACTCTCAGAAAGTTGACATGCTCCTGGTATACGGGTTTTGTCAAGGAAATGGGCGTCAGAGTGTTAGGGTTTACATGGAGAGGTTTCCTAACCGTCGAATACCAAACCACCAAACATTTGCCAATATTGAGCGTCATCTTCGGGAAACGGGCAGTTTTGAGAAAAAGTTTGAAGGCAGGGGTCGTATGCGAACAACTCGAACTGTGGAAACAGAAAAGATGATTCAGGAACGAGTTGAAGAAGAACCAAGTACCAGTACCCGTCTCTTAGAACGTGAGTTAAATGTTCCTAAAACGATTGTCAATGAGGTTTTAAGAGAGCAGTTGTTACATCCTTACCACATACAAAAAGTTCAGGAACTTTTACCGACTGATCCCCCCATGCGGCTTACATTTTGTCAATTTATTAGAAACAAAAAAATCCTTGTTCCAAATTTTTGTAGAAAAATTATGTTTACTGACGAGGCATGCTTTACACGATCTGGGGTAACCAATCTGCACAACGAACATATTTATTCCGATGAAAATCCACATGCCATTAAAGTTGCACATCATTAGCATCAATTTAAAATTATAATTTGGGCAGGTGTTATTGATCACTACCTTATTGGTCCCATTGTTATTCCAGACAGGTTAGATGGAAATATTTATTTAAATTTTTTGCAAGACACATTACCAATTCTTCTGGAGAATTTGCCCCTTTTACTTCGGAAGGAAATGTGGTATATGCATGATGGTGCCCCGCCCCATTTTTCCGTTGCCGTTTGGCAATACTTACATCATCAATATCCCAACCGATGGATTGGAAGAGGCAATGATGCACCAGTAAAATGGCCACCACGTTCTCCTGAGTTAAATATGTGTGACTTCTTTTTGTGGGGCGCTATTAAAACAGAAGTTAACAAGACTCCGGTAAACACACGCGATGATTTATTGCAGCGGATTTTAAATGCAGGCAACCATTTTAATAATCCCGAGACATTAGATAGGGTCCAATATCTTTTTTTAAAGAGTGTTAATAAGTGTATTCAGCAAGATGGCGGTCATTTTACACATTTGCTTAAGTAATGTTTTTGTTTTACTTAGTTTCTTACAATAGATACTTTCAACTTTGTTATACTTTTGTTTTTTTTGACGCCCTCTAACGGCTAAACGAGACAATTTTGGATATAACTAAGTCGGCTTAGATCGACCTATTTTGACGTCAGGAGTTTGTCGTCAAACGTTGTACACGTATTTTCTGGACACCCTGTATATATACAGGGAGTTTATAAATGAATGGGATTATGTAATCACTTTAAATATGCCGCTTTTTTAAAATCGTTCACTATACTACATATGTTTTCATATGTTTGCTTGACAGCTGTCAAAGTTGATCTGTCAAAACAAATAGTTTAGTGAACATTTTAACAAAAGCGGCACATTTAAAGTGATTACATAATCCCATTCAATTATTAACTCCCTGTATATATCTAAGTTTCAATCAACAACGTTACAATACACGTAATATTAACCACTTGCGAGTTAAACACTATGTGCGACTCTATATCAAATTACCTACATACTTGCAAGGAATTACTAATTACAAACAGTTTAAAACTCAATCACATATATTTTTAGTTACTAAATGTTATTATAGTTTGCAAGAATATTTAATTGATTTATTATAAAATATTTTTAATATATTGTGTCTTATATTATAATGTAATATTATTTTTATATTATTTGTTCATATATGTCTATTTTAATGTGTATTATTAATTTTTATGTATTATGTATATTGACTGTTCATATCCATCTATTTGGCCAAAATGAATAAATAAATTATTATTATTATTATTATAATGAAAAAATACCCACTTTTGCTATTGAAAACTCAGTGTCCTTCATTGACCTCACAATTGCTTCAAATGATTTTAAAGATTTTGCCGATTAGAAAATCCTTAAGAAAGAAGAATCTTTCAGCCTGCACAGATATATCTCGTTTAGTGTAGGCAAAACTAAAACAAGAACAAGTGATGCAAACGTGATGTGGATTGTTGATAAAAGGAAAGACTTGTTTTTTTATTAGGGCTCAAAAACTAACCATTTAAAAATTAAATGCGGAAATAGCAAAAAATAATTATTGGTAGAACGACAAAACTGATAAAAAGAGGTCAGCCTGTAATTCCATTAGGAAACAGCTTACTCAGCCAAGTATCAGGACAAATGACATATTATGCAATCGACTTAGGGGACAGTTTAAGTGTGAAAAAGGGACATACAAAAAGGAAATCTACAGGGCAAAAGATATGTGCTGGAAAAAGCTTTTGGACAATCTAGGCACACCTTTTTGGACGAAGTTATCAAATCATGTGCAGGGGTTTAAACCTACGCCATAAAAAAAGTTTCTTGATGAGCACAAAATAAAAAAAACTGTAGAGGAGCTATTTTTCAATTGAGATGACACAAAAGAGGAGCTCACAAACATCGTGACAAAATTTCCAAGTTTTAGCATGGACGAGCTGAAATGTGCCGTATTGTTCCTAAAGAGAAAAAAAGCGCCGGGCCCCGACTATATTACGGCAGACTTTGTAAAGCTTGCGTTTGCGGAGATTCCCCAAAGCTTCAATATTTCAACAAGACTTACCTTCCCGACTGTCTAGAAGAGACCAAAACTGGTGTTTGTACAAAAAAAAAATTGTAAATTTAGGGCTATCAGCCTATTAAGTACAATGGGGAAAGTCGATGAAAAACTCATAAAAGCAAGGCTGAAAAATGAGCTTGATAAAAGAAAAGGCATCTGATGCTCAATTTGGTATTTGGAAGGGTCTGACAACGATGGATGCCGCGTTTGAGGTGAAAACTATTATCGAAAACAGACAAAGCAACTTAACGGCCTTAATATTGATTGACGTTAAAAATGCTTTCAATACAGCCAAATAGAGCTACATTCAGAAAAACTTGAAACGGATAGGCATTTATCCGTATCTATGCAAAGTAATAAATCAATTCCTCAAAAACAGCACTATTTGCATGAAAGATTGTAATATAAAACTGACACAAGGGGTTCCCCAAGGCTCAGATTTAAAATCCATTTTGTGGAATGTGTTATATGACTCTGTTTTAACCCTGGACCTCCCAAGTGGATGTTTTACTATAGCATATGCCAATGATTTAGTGCTACTAAGCACGGCTGATGACTGCGTAAGTCTTGCCAGGAGAACTAACAAAATTCTAAAGCAAATAGATAAATAGACTAGAAAAAACGTTACCATCAAGCCAAAAAAAGCAATTAAGTACTTGGGTATTGAGTTTGATCATTTCGGTATTTTTGGGAACACGTCAAAAACATGACAAAAGTACTACCAAACATATCAGGATTTACTAGCCAAAAAAGGACGGTTTATTACTCGGTAGTAAGATTGATTCTAAGTTAAAGTGCCCCCATATAGCATAGTGCTATTGACTGTAGAAACCACTGCATAAAGCTGATAGTCACACAAAAAAAAAATGTCATAAGGGTAGTCAGCGTGTACAGCACCGTTAGTGCTCAGGTGGTGTGAACGATTGCCGGCACGCTGTTCATTGATCTGACTTCAAAGAAAAAGTTTATCTGTACACCAACCGCAGGAGGAGTGGCAAAGAAATATTTGCACCATCCAAAAATGGAACAAGGCTTGAAAGGACAGCGGCAAGGGAGAATAGACCAGAAAGCTGGTTTACAATTTAAGAAATTGGGTCAAGTGCAAATACAGGAAAACAGAATACTACCCAACTCAGTTCCTCTCTGGTCTTGGCAGTTTTGACACTTGATACTAATACGTTTATTTCTTGTCTTTTGGTTTTAAAAATTACATTTACAATTACAATTATATTTCCCAAAATTATAAAACTTATCCTTATAAAGTTAACACAATTAAAAATATTTTCTTTTTTGTTTGACTATTTTTTTTCTTTGTTTTTTAACTGCCTTTATCCATTCTATCCCTCTTCCATCCCTTTTTAGAATCTTATTTTTTTCCCATTTGTTTTTCTTTCATTTTGTTACACTCTTTCTACCATCTGCACCTTTTTAAATCTTCTTCCATCCAAAATCTTGTCACTTGCTCGTCATTACCACATCTAAATTTTGCAATTATCTTTTTATCATCTTTACTATATCTTTTGCTCTCTAGATACATTGGCAGTTTACTTTCTATAATGTGTTTATAATTTGCATTGTACCTAGACTCTTTCACTCGTATTTTCCTTTCTTGCCTTTGTATATCTCTATCTCTTGCCATAATTTCATACCATGTCCCTCCCAGATTCTCTAATTCTTTCAATTTCTTGGCTAGCAACCCATTTCTATTGTAATAATTTTCCTAATTTCCCCTAGCTTTCCATTTCTTGCTCTCCTTTTTTCTTTCATGCATTCTTGTAAGATTTTACATACATACTTCATTGCTCTTTTTTCTGCTTCTACTCTTAACTTATCTTTTTTGACTTCCTCCAGCACATTATATGCTGGAATTTTTACTTGTTCTTTCCATCCCCTTATTTCTGACCCATACAATATCAATATCAGTTTTGGCACTTATACACTGAGAATTGGCAAAATCGCAAAGTGCGCGTACTGCAATCAAGTAAATTCCCCGGAACACACCTTTTTTGTGTGAACAATGTTCTGAGGAAAGAAAAGTTGTTGAAACAGAAATCGGTCAGAAGGTAGACGTGGAAAACTTTATAGACGTGATGCTATCAAACAAAGCAAACTGGAACCTGCTACACAAGTTTGTCGGAAGAAACATTGTACTCAATAATATCAACTATTGGTAGTTATTTATTATATTTATTTATTAAGTTAACACTCAAGTGAGACTGTGAATTAACCTTTTTAATTAACACTGCTTAATTATTTATACCCGTTTGGCGAGCCACCTCAATGTCTATATTATTTATCTGACATTGAATTGCGCTGACCGGCAAGGTGCTTAATCTGATAAATAATAAATGGTTATTATTTATCAGATATATTTTATAAATATATATTATTTTGTATTATATCTAACCCTGAAAGGAAGGGCGGCTATTACGCCATTACATTGCTATATTATGCAATACAAAAATTGATATCACTGTGACAATTTTAAATTTAATATTGTTAACGTTTTTTTCGATACGCCATATTGTCTCTTGTCGACAGTGTTCCTGGTTTATATATATATATATATATATATATATATATCTATTAATCTTTTTCTAATATTTTTATTTGATATTGTTTAAGTCGTCTTTGTTACCACTATTTTTTATCTGATGATGAGGGTGATGTGATATTCTGCTCATATTCATTATTCTTTATATTTATAATCAAAAGAACACACATGACACATTAAAATTAATTTTCTATTAGTTACATTTACATTATTTTTTATTATAAAATTGATTTTTTTGTTAATGATTTCATTAAATTTTAATCTAACGTTACGTTTGATTATGAAATTGGACTTAAATATATTTACAAACCTAATAAAATATGTGTTCATTTAGAAATACACCTGCCAACCAAGTTAAAAACTCATTCAAATAAATATTACCTGTTTTTAAATTCGTTTAAGCCATAAAATCTTTTAGGGCAAATGGTATGTACATACCTGATACCTACGAATAACTGTATTGTCTCGCTTTCTTTTGTTCCCAAGCTTTAAAGTATACCGAAGTGCTTTTCCAGCTCTTAAACTGTCGGTTCTATATTATCATAAAAATCCATTGTGAAAAAAATTTAGAAAATAAATTATAAATTAGTTTTTGTATGGATTGTTTTTAGATAGCAAACCCAAAAAAGTATAGATAACAAACTATGGGAATAGTAGCGGTATTTCAAACAACTATCTCTGTTTCATTTATATGCTGTTCTTCTTTTGTGACTAAGTGTCGGTAGGGTTCAACTAGTGCAGGACAGTCTGAATAATTTGTTCTCTTGCCTAATTTTATAATAAATTTGCAGAATATAATTAGTAATATAAATTAAAAAGGATGTGCAAAGTTAATTTCAACTAATAAACTAATCAAAAATGAAATTAAAATAACTCAAAATCATTTTTTTTATTATAAATATTTTTCATAAAATTATAATAAAATGTTACTAATACAAAAAATAAAAAAGATTTGATGAATTACGCACACATGCCGTTGAGGTAAAATTCTTCATATTAATCATTTTATCATATGTAATAAAATAATTAAAATGAATTAAGAAAACAATTTTATGGCAAAATGAATAATATAATACAGTTTCACAGAACAAGAAAAGAAAATATAGAATTAGTATATTATTGAATTGTTAGTTGTAATAAATATACAAAAATATTATTATATTACTGTATATTTATTATTATTATCAATTTAATATACAAAATGTCCAAAAAATTTACGGCTTAATAACTTTATTATTTAATAATTGGTCTTTTGGTTTTTCAATTACTCAACAACTGTGTTTTTTTACCCGCATAAGATTATCCAATAAAATTTATATTTTAAATTATTGCGGGGTTGTATACAATAAATATTATAAATTGCAATTTAATTTTAATTATTACTTTTATTATAACATGAGTAATATGTACTTGACAAAATTTCATGACCATACGTTTTTTGTCTTACACCCTAAATAATAAAATATGTTCAAGAGATAATAATTTAAATATTATTCTTATTGATTTTAGCCTTAATTCTGTTTAAAACACCACTAAATGATAATCATTTAAAAAATATATATCACATTTACTTTGTATGTACTATACCACGAATATAATTAAAAACCGTAACTTGTTTCAACCTTTAAGCTATATGAAAATTATTATTAATAAAAATGATTATGAAGGTAATTATGACAAAAGATTTGTTGTATTGGTCATTAAGCAAGTTTAGGAAAAGATAATTTTTAAATTTAGTAATTTCAAGAGTTTCTAGCAAATTTAATTTTGGGTATTTAGAATAGTTGTGAATGATTTTAAGTTTATATATATATTATTTCTAAAATATAATTTGCAAAACTACCATCTAAATGGCAAAGTCTATAAGAGCGGTAAAGTTTTTTAAATCTAATTTGATGTTAAAATTATATCTGTACTGTCTTTGATTAAAGTGTTTGATAACCTATTTTGGCTTTTAAAGGCTACTTTATAACTAAATTTACTAAGAATATTTTCTATTTCTGCAAATATGTTACCAAAATATGTTATTGAGATATAATAAAAATAATAATAATAAAGATCTATCATAATATAAAATTATTGGTGCTATTCTGAACATATTTTAACAATGATGTTAAAAAATCCAATCGGGCAATGTGATTTTCTTATATTTACTTAGTAACGTTAAAAATATTAATTAACACAGCTGTAAAAAATGTTCAGAATACGGCTATGTATTTATAATATATAATTTCGATTTAATTAGTAATTCGAGTTCGAGTAATCAATACTGAATTGATTAATAAAAGACAGTGATCAAAATAATTGATTACTATCAATTATTATTATAAACTGTAGAACAATATTTTAAAAGTTTTATTTTTTTATAATTAATTATTAGCTGCCGCTAGTATTTATAATATTTAAAGAATAATTTTTATAATAAAGAATAAAAAATTGATTATTAAAGATCATAGACATTTGAATACTTTTTGGCTTTAATGTCATAATTTGCCCACAAAAATTCAGCCAATCCATATTTTGTAATGTTTAGCATTTTATAAGTAAAATATGTTTATAAGTAGTTTTAATTATTTTGAAAAAAAATTGGTGTACTTTATTTAAAATAAGTTATTTTTTAATACATAATGTAAATTACCATTTTTTACATATTCATTCCAGTCGTGATTTTAAATTTTAAAAAATGTTTAATACTGTTTCTAATGATTTCTGGACAAAATCTTGATGCGTTATTTGAAGTTGGTTGTCAGCATTTATTCATATATTTCCAACCGGAAGGTATAAGCCATTTTAAGTTTTTGAAATTTGTTTATTCTATGCCCAGATATTTTAATTATTTTGTTAAAAATCTACACATTTTATTTGCACTTGATTTTTTATTACCGGCAACGGAACAATGTCATCTTCACTTGTAAAATTTTATTTCTAATTGGCTAAGCACATCAGATAGAATCAGATTGTGTAGTTATGCTTTGTTTATTACTGATTTCATTTTTATTGGTTTGTTTATTATCTGACGTTACAACTATCATATTAGATCTGATATTGTGAATGCGCACATTATTAAGATATTAGCAAAGGCAATTTATGTTTACCAATTGCAAAAAAAAAACTTATTAAAGCAGCAAAATCAAAAACTGACCTTACATCTGCCCAGTGTAGTCGTGCGAGTACTTCAATGTTTAGCCCACTAAATGCAAACATTCTTATGATAAATAATTACGTGGTACTTATACAATTTTTGTTCTATCTATAAAATCAATGAAAAAATATAATTTAGTGATGCGTAAAAAAAATAAATTGTAGTGACTAGTATTTCTTGTTTTAAATTAAAAATAAAAATAACGTTTTTTGGTTATTGCATAATAATTAAAAAAAAATTTATAAATTATTGCGTATATATTGTTTTTAGGTATAAACCATCAATTTCTTGTTCCCACTAGTCCTACAAAAACGATTAATAAATCTGACAACCCGAAAGTATATACTAGAAAGAAAAGGACAATTAGTACTACCATCACGTTAACAGATTCAGATTCCGAAATTTCATCTGTTGGCTTTACCAGGCAAAATTGTCAATCGTTTCAATATAGCTCTAGCAACAGTGTTGTTAGTGAATGTTTGCTGAATATGCCATCTTTGCCACAAACGACACAAAACTGCAAAATTTTTAGTGACAAAATAATAAGTTTGCAAAAAAAATTAAAAGCTAAATTTTCTTAACTTATAGAAAAAAAAACGTTATTTTCTACAATTGCAGTAATAAATAATTTATTAAGATTTAAAAGTAATTTGGTTAAAACTTTGATAAACATGCAGTTTTTTCATAAATTTCAAACCCTGTGGTCAAAATCAGAGCAACAACTAACTCTTTCACTTTACTATAAATCCCAAGGACTTATAAATTTATAATTAATAAATTAAAGCTATGTCTTGCTTTAGTTAAAATTATTCAGTCATGGTTGAAAGTATTCAGTTTAACAGCGGGAATAAAAACAATTTTAACTGATAAACTTGCTCTAAAAGCCAAAACAATGACAGATCGTGAAACTGTGTGTTGTAATGTTTGATAAATTTGTTCTAAAAAAAAACTTGAGTTTAATCAAACTAAAGACATAGAAATTTTAGGAAAAGAAAATAAATTGAGCACTCATGCGTTAGTTTTTCTAATTCGTGGTCTTTTTCATAATTAGAAGATACCCTTATGATATTTTATTTCTTCAGGCACTATTAAAAAAAGCCATTACTACACATAATTGTAGATGTTGTTAACAATTTGATGAAAATGTCTTTTAATCCTAGGATTATTGTATGCGATCAAGGACCAGCAATCGAAGTGCAATATTATCATTAGGAGCTACATAAGAACACTATATTATTAATATTAATGATCAGATTATTTTTACCTGTTTTGATGCGCCTCATTTAATTAAATCATTACGCAATAATTTTATGAACTTAAAATTAAATATGTTTGTTAATAATAATTTCATATCTTGGTCCAATGTAAGTAACACTTACAAAATCGACAAACAAAGCAACACAACAAGAGCAATGATAAAACTAAAAGCAGTTCATATGAGTCTTAATAGTTAAAAATGAGAGTTAAATATGCAACTCAAATATTCTTGCACACGGTTGCCGCGGCAATTCAAACTGCAACAAAAACCAACCAATTAAATAGCAGTACGTCATTGGAAACAGTTGATTTCATAGAAACTGTAAACAGTGTTTTTGATTCATTAAATAGTCGAGTTCTTAATGATTGGAACCCAAATAAATGTGCTCTTTCTGTATATAGAAGATTGTCTGAATACGACAGTGAAGTTCTTAAACTTTCTTCTGCTACTGAAAACACCAATTTAGATACAAGCGACAACATACCTCTTGATGTTTCTATTCAAAACAAAACTGAAGAACAAAGAGAAAAAAGTTTAGACCTACCAAAATTGAAAATAAACAGAACAACTTTAAAATCTGTTCAAATATTTATGTAGCTGGCTATCCTGCAAGTAATATTATTAACAAAACATATTGTAAACATTGTTCTTTATTTTTTTTTTATATGTTACTGATTTGTTTCAAATTTTTTTTTTTTTTTCTTAAATAAAGACTACTAGTGCTCTTCAAATATTAAATTTTTAAAACAACCTTCAGTTGAATTTTCTAATATAGTTTCGTTTCTCGTTTCTCTAAGTTTAACGTTTTGTTTGATAAACACAAGTGTAATGTAAATGTTTCAAAAAACATTGAAAAATATTTGACTAGTTTATAAGAAATGTAACTGGTAGAATTGTAATAAAAATGTTCAATGTAAATACCACAAATCTAATAGGAATCAGATCAGTATGTTTCTAAAAAAGGCTCTAAAAATAAAGTACACAAACCCCACCGAATGATACGGATTTTATCTGAAAATTAAGGAAAAACATAGAAATTGATTCAGAACAGCCAACATGACACCCGGTTTTAATAAAATGTATTATTTAAATTAACATAAAGCTTTGAGAGGGGGGTGGTTTAGCGGGTAGGATCTTTTTTGAAAAAAAGGAAGAGTCTCACAAGGCGTCCGTAAAGTGATTCCACCTCCGACAGAAAAAAAACAACATTTGTAAACAATAAAATACAAATAAATTTAATTAAATTTTTACAAAAATTATTAAAATTAAAAAATTTTTTTTTGAAGTTGTTAAGATTTTATTGCAGTTTTATTTCAGAAGATTATTATAAATATAACTTCCAGTAATAATTGGCGATTTTTTAAATTTTAATAATTTATATTTTGGAATGTATATGAATATATAATTATAAACTGGTTCCTGTACAAAATTTTCTTTATTTTTTAAATATGTATATGGGTAATTCCATTACTTTTCGACAAATTTAAAAAAGTTGACCTCTTTGATTTTGCTCAAAGTTTCAAGGATCAAAACATGGATAAAAAAATGAGATTTCCAAAATTTTGGACCTTAAAATATTGCCTGTTGACACACATTTGAAGGTCAGAAATTTCACAATAAAACGTCTTTTTTAACGTTTTTTGTATCTCAATTTTTGGGCTTCTGGAAAAAGATAAAAAGGTCCACGATGGCTCAAATTATTTCTTATTACATGTACTTTAAAACCAATATTTTTATGTTTTTTTTTCAAGAAGAAATCAGTTATTAATTTAAAAATTCTATAATTTGTTTTATTGTTTTTTATTGTTTCTTAGTTGAATAAAAATATAATAATCCATGGTTTATATCTATTATTCAATTGAGAACATAATAAATATGAAGAAATTATAATAATACAGCAAATCAAACGAAATACATAAGATATAAAATATATTTGTTATTAATAACTAACTGCCGGTATTACGAAATAAGTCGCTAATTATATTTAGTATCACGATATAGCCGTTGATTGAAAGATTTTACATTTAAACAAACTAATTGTACAAAAAAAGTTATCATAAGAATTTTTTATATATAGTCGTTCTGGGCGTATTAAGCAAAAACAAATATCTTCAAGTCTATTATTTGGAAACATTGTGATAACAGATAATATAAGCGTGTATAATATGTTTGCTATTTTTCAGAAATTTTCATAAAGAGCCTAACAGTCATGTCACGTTTGATGTTAAATTTGAACTGGTTGTATCATATTGATATTGTTTGTTCAAAACTAGCAAAAACCACTTATGCTATCATAAATCTAAGAAAAGAACTAGCTACATTACATTTTATATCCGCATTATGCTCTTGTCTATAGTGCAGTTAATTATAATATTATAATATAATAATATTATAATATTATTCACTTTTTCAATTACAAGACCGGCATAGAATATTTGTTATGCAAACACGTATTTTACGCATTATTTACAATATACCTCAGAACGAATCATGTAATATATTTCGGAACAATAAAATATTAACAATATATGGGTAATTCCATTACTTTTCGACTAATTTAAAAAAGTCGACTTCTTTGATTTTGCTCAAATTTCCAGGAATCAAAATATAGATAAAAAAATGAGATTTCCAAAGTTTTGGACTTCAGAATATTGCCTGTTCAAAATGATACACATTTGAAAGTCAAAAATTTCAAAATAAAACGTCATTTTTAGCTTATTTTGTATCTCAATTTTTAGGCCTCTGGGAAAAGATAAAAAGGTCCACGATGGCTCAAGTTATTTTTTATTACAAGTACTTTAAAACCCATATTTTTATGTTTAATATTGTGGCAGTCATTTTGATATATTAAGCTTCCAAAAAAAACCGTAAATTTAGCAAAACCGCAAAATTTTGCTTTCTTTAAACCGTTCTAACTTTGTCAAATCTTGACAAAATTTGACCTACAAGGTCTATATTTCTACGTGTTTAATCTCTTTTTAAAGTGATCACACTTAAATCATTTTAGTTGATTAAATTCATTTTAATATTTTTTATTTAAATCATTATTTTTGATTTAAATCATTATTTTTGAATTAAATCATTATTTTTTATTTAAGTCTTTTGGATATTTTAAATAAGTATAAAAAACAAATCATTATTTATAAAATAATTTAAATCACAAGCCTTAAGTCATCATTAAAAAAAATGATTTAAATCAAAAGATTTAAGTCAACAAAATGATTTAAATCAAAAAAATGATTTAAGCATTTTGAATTCTTAGAGCTCTGCTTGCAAAGCATTTAGTTTGAATCAAATAGTACAGGGAGTTTATAAATGAATGGGATTATGTAATCACTTTAAATGTGCCGCTTTTTTAAAATTGTCCACTATATTATTTGTTTTGACAGATCAACTTTGACAGCTGTCAAGCAAACATATGAAAACATATGTAGTATAGTAAACAATTTAAAAAAGGCGGCATATTTAAAGTGATTACATAATCCCATTCATTTATAAACTTCCTGTAGAAGTATAAACGGTAAATATAAATTCAACTGTGTATTACCTGTTCTTAAATCCGTTTTAGGCCATGAAGCCCGTATAAATGATACGAATAGCTGTCTGTGTTGTCTCGTTTTCTTTTGTTCGCGTGTGTTAAAGTATACCGAAGTGAAAAAAAATGGAGATAAGAGATCCAGATTATGTAATAAACGCACAAATGAACCAAAATACTAAACAAAAAACATAATAATTATGTAATTGTTAATGAAAGTTTCTCTTAATTACTTAATAATATTTTTTATTGCTTGATATCTCCATAAAATAACATTTAAATAATTATATTTGTAAAGAATAATTCAGTTAGATTTATTATTATGTAATATTACATTTTATAATATGATTACGTCGGTTTAATTTAATAAATTAAATATGTATCTGTTACTGTCAATAAATAAATAATAATATATTTTCAGCAAATTATAGTCTTAAATATATATTCATAAGTCATTCATCAAAAATATGTGCAAAACTAATTGATATATTACAATACATTTAATTAATAGATTAATAAAGAATAAAATTAAAACATTTTTTTTACAATAAATATTTTTTATAAATATAAAATAAAACTTTATTAATTCAATGACAAAAATAATAGCGATTCGATGTAAATTAACGCCACAATAACGCACAGACGTTGAGATAAAATTCCACGGAACGACATTCCACTTAAATTTCATATGGAAAAGTGCATAGTAAGCTTTGCGACAACTAAACTACAAAACTAATTAGAATTTTATTCTAAATTGTATTACTTCTATTTATTTGATCAGTATTCTTAATAATAGTAATTTCGTTATTTTACTGGTATTTCATTAAAAATAAATACTGATATTTTATTAAATATAAATACTGATGTTTTATTAAAAATAAATACCGACAATTTATTTAAAATACCCTATAAATACAAATATTGTATTTTTAAATTATTATATGTTTGTTCTATAAAATAAATTTAATTTAATTAAAAAAATGTGAAATTATTTTATGGTAAAATAAATAATATAAGTATATTATTGTATTGTTAGTTATATAAAATAAAGAACAATATTTATTTATAATGCAGTATATTTTATATAATAAACAATACAATATATAAGGTGTTCAAAAATGTACGGTTGAATAATTTTCTTTTTTTTAAACCGATTGGAATGATTTAAAAACCAAAAGACCAAATCTGTATATACTACATATATAATATTTTTTTATAATTAACATAGCAAATTCTAAATAAGCAAACAAACAACTGGTGGTGAAACATTTTCATTTAGCATTTATACAATTGGCAATGAATTCGAGGATTAAACGATTTTAAATCAATAAATTATGAAATGAATTGATAATTTATTTAAAGTCAATCTTATTAATTAACAATTCCTGTCAGTAAATTTTAACCTTTTACTATTTATTTAAATGATATTACAATAGTGCCATAAATTGTAAATATATGTACATACATTACATTTAATTCATTAAATATTATAAATTTAAAACAAACATATTATTGCAAACATAATATTTATTACATTAATTTATTGTTATATAAATACAAATATATTCATAATTTAATGGAATATTTCTACTTTATTTGTAATTATTTTAATTTTTTTAATAAAAATTTAAATCTTTACTTAAATTCCGTTCACGTACACAGTACATTATCAAAAAAAAAAATGTTCATAGTTAATATCTCACAAAATAAATTCATTCCACGTACATGAACATTTAAATATACTATACATTAATATTTAACCTCTATATCAAGTTCACAATTAACCACATATACACATAGTATGAAGTACATCACCGTACTTACAACAATAATCAACTTTAGTAAATACAAAGTGATAAAAACTTTTTCTAACAAGGTCAGGAAGTCAGTAAGAAGAAGAAATACAAGAGCTTCTAAAACGTGTGTACTGTATAGTTGTTCTTAACAACTTTTTAATATCACACGACAAATATTTTTAAATAAATATCATCATCTTTTTGTCATATGAAAAATAATCAAATTAATTTCAATAATTATTTAAAAAAATATTAAACTCTAAATGTTGAGGAATGATTTTTCAGCAATGTGTAGATACATGGCCAGTAGAGTAAGAGTTTTTTTTTTACAGCAAAACTCTAAATGATCTACCGCAGTTGTTTGTGGACAGTTTTAAATTCGGTCGGTGAATAAAGTTGCTAAAAATTTAAAAATGTGTTTTTTACCATTTTTAAATAATTTATTATTCCACATATTTTTTATTTTAAAAACTACTTACTCTATCGCCACAAGTACTAGTATAGGTTTTTCAATTCTTGAGTTTTATTTTTTTTTTGATAAAATTTAAACTTTTAGTTAGACTTTTTCTGATAAAACGGACGGAGTTATTTTTTTGGTACTTTTAAAGATAACTTTAGTTTGGAGAAACTCGCACAATAAACCAAATTGTTCAGAATTTAAGACCTTTGCTAGCAGATATATTCATGTCAATGATCGAAGATAAAATATTCAATTTAGACTTTACCAAAAAACATTTATCATTCTGGTATCGATACGTAGACGATATAATTGCAAGTTTTAGCGACACATCACGTCAACTTGATCAATTCTTAAATAAAATAAATAACATTTTTTTCAAAATTAAATTTACATTAGAAACAGCAATGACAAAATTAATAATATTCTATGGCACTTAGAGCAGTTACAATTTCAATATCAAGTCATTATCTTAATTTAAAACTAAATAAAATTATATCTATAGGAAATATGAATGGTTTTCTAGTCAATCCTATTCAAAATTTTATTATTTATTTATTTAAACATATTCTACATTTCGGTGTATGGCTTTTTACACTATTTTGTTTGATAGAGTTCTCTCCATTTTTTCCTGTTTTGAGTTGTTTGTTTGATTCCTTCCTACGGTATTCTTTTCCGCTTCTTCTTTTACATTGTCGTTCCAGGTTTTTCTTGGTTTTCTTGGAGTGTTTTTTCCCATTTCTCTTGTTTCATATATTCTTTTCGTTATTCGCGTATCTTTCATTCGGCATACATGTCCAAACCATCTTAGTTGTCCCTCAATTATTTTTTTATTTATAAGTTCTATTTGTAGGTTTTGTCTGTGTACATCGTTTCTTATTCTGTCTCTTCTTGTTTTATTTTCAATCTTTCTTAGGAATCTCATATATGTTGCATTTATTCTTGTTTTGTGTTTTTCTGACAATGTCCATGTTTATCTAGAGTACATTATTGTTGGTCTTATTACCTTCTTTACTATATCTGTTTTTATGATCTTTGATATTTCTTTTCTTCCAAAAAATGTATTTTTCATCATGTTGAATATTTTCCCGGTTTTTCCCATTCTTTCATTTATCTCGTTGTCTATCTTTCTTTTAATTATTGTTCCTTAGTACTTAAAGTTTTCCACCTGTTCAATCTTTTTTTTGTGTAGTGTTATTCTATGGGTTTTGTTTTATCCTGATATTATCATTGTTTTGGATTTGTCTATGTTGATCTTTATGTTTATTTTTGTTAATTCTATGTCTATTATGTTGATGTTGGCAGAAACGGAGGAAGATTTACAACACGTAAATATTCCTCCGTTTCTGCCATTATTGCTATATCGTCTGTAAATAGTAATTCCATGATCTTCGTTGCTTCCATCTTCCGATATCCTACTTTTCTTTGCTTTTTTATGGCTTCATTTATCACTATTGTAAATAGTATTGGACTCAGTACACATCCTTGTTTTAGTCAGATCTTGGTTTCAAACTCTTGAGATTCTTCATTGTTAGTTCTAACGATGATTTTTTTTTTTTGTATAAAGCTTTTAATAATTCTATAGTTTTTCCGTCAATGCCTCGCTTTTAAAGTATTTTCCATATATATTCTCTTCTTATCCGGTCAAATGCCTTCTCTAGATCAATGAAGCAGATATGGATATCCCTTTTCTTATTTAAAAATCTCTTGCTTAGTTTTTTTTTTCTGAATCCGCATTGTGTGTCTTCTATGGTATCTTCAATCTTGTCTTATTTTTTTCTATGATTCTTGCTAGAATTTTTTCAGGTACACTACTGATCGTGATTTCTCTTTAGTTATTACAGTTTTTTTTATCTTCTTTCTTGTATATAGGTAGTATTATTCCTATGTTTTATTCTGCTGGTGTTTTTGTGTTTTTAGCTATGTCATTTAGTAGATCTGTTAATTGTTCTATTCCTTCCTTACCCATGTATTTGCTATTCCTATTTTTAGTTTTTTTATGGCGTCTATAACTTCTTCTTCCTTTATTTTCTCAATTTCTGGCATGTCAGTATCATCTTCTTTATGTTCCTCCGGGCTTAGGTTTTTTGCTTCTGTCAGTTCTTTAAAATATTCTCTCCACCTTTCCATTGTTTTATCTCTTCTGTAATTATAATTTCCTTTTTTGTCTTTTATGATTATCATGTTATATTCTTTCTTCCTTTTCATCTGTTTTAGTGTTCCATAGAAAAGTTTTTGGTTGTCTCTATAGTTTCCAGCCATTTTTTTTCCGAATTGATTCCATGATTCTTTTTTAGCTTTTTGGACCTCATTATTTACTTTTTTTTTAAATTTTGTATTCTTTATAGTCTTCTTCTTTTTTTGTACTAATGTATTTTTTTCATTTTGCTGTTTTCTCTTTAATTTTCAATTTTATTTCATTTGTCCAATTGGTCAAAAAATTATATTAATTTCACATTGTCAAGTACTTAAAACAAAATAACTTTATCTCAAAAACTTAATATGGATTTTAATCAAAACGTTTCACAACTGATCTTCTAACTTTTGTTAATCACAAATTAAGTTATATTTTAGACAAACATAGAGAAATTTTTGCAGTAGCTCTAAACATTTCTAAAGCATTTGATAGAGTATGGTAACCTAACCATATTAACAAGCTGTATTGTATAAGTATTGATCATAAATCTGTAAATTTTATCAATAGTTTTTTCAAAAATAGAAAAATTATAGTTAAAATTGATGGTTTTAACTCTGATTACAAAATCATAAATGCTGGTGTTCTTCAAGGTTCTACTTTTTAACCAACTTTATTTTTGATTTACATTAATAAACTTCTTTATATAACTAAAAGTCCTATTTACAGTTTTGCAAAAGATAGCATGCTTCATACTTCATACTTCATACTTTTCAAAAACCAGATTGACAAATATGGCAGAGCGTCTTAAAATTTCCAGGTAAAATTCTGTAATATCTATAAACAAAAACCTCAAAACAATATCTGAATAAGGTACTCTCAACATGGTCAATTTTAACTCTAAAAAACTCTTTTTTACTGTTTTAAATCTGAGGTATTATCATTACCAAATATTAAACTAAACAACAAATCCATTACTAAATCTTCTTTAATTTGTCTTTTAGGGGTTAGAAATCTCACATAATCTTTTCTGGAATGACTATGTTATTGATATATGTTGTTTTGAAAGTATCTAAAAAACTAGAATTTTTTAATAGATGTAAAAAGTTTTTACTTTTGTTTAGCTTTTGCATATATATAAATCTTATATTTGTCTTTGTATTGAATATTATTTCCAACTATGGAAAGGAGTATCCAAAACATAACAATTTTTTTAAAGTCTATTCAAAAATTGCTGACCCAATATCGACTAATGACTTAGATACTTTACAACACCTTATAAGCTACAAATATTCAAGGTCAATATTATTCACAGACTGCTTAAATCTAGTATTGTAAAACCAATGATGATATCTTGATTGTCATAATTAAAAATATTTTTTAGGTAATAATTAGAACAATATTAATTATCAAATGATTTAATCATTTCAATTTTATATTTATTTGTAATTTATAGAGGAAAAAAACAGAATAAGATTCTACATTCGCTCAGGTAATATTACCAAAACATCCAGACCCATCTTTAAAGAACATGGAGTTTGAACAAATACCTCAAAATATACATAATAGTTGCATTGTAGAGAATATAGAGATTGTGGCATCAGAAAAATCAAAAGAAGTTGTAACAACTAGTTTTGTAAATCTTGTTACAATTATTTCAAATATTAAGTTATCCACTATTAATAACAAAAGTGTACAACAAGAACAAATATCTCAAAACAATTGTAGTACATCAACTCTATTAAAGAAAACTGAAACCAACAAGAGTTGCCTTGTTGGAAGGAGAATTGTAAATATTGGTCATTTGATAAATTCTGTAATAAAAAGTGGCTAACATGACCCATTTGATTGCACAATTATTGATATGGATGTTATTAATGAAAACATACATGGCCTTAAATTTGATATTACATTAAAATGTAGAATGTGCAATATTGAAAAAAATATTTTTTCCGAATCAAACGATGAGCTAATGGAAATTAATTCTGCTGTAAGTTTGGCATCATTGTTAATTGGAGTTGGATATTCGCAATGCAATAAATTTTTCTCTTCTTTAAATGTACTTTTTATGTCGCATACTACATTTATAAACAATGAAAGAAAAGTTGCAGAAATAATTTAAAGTACCGCTTGGGATATAATAAAAGAAGCAGGAGAAGAAAAATATGCAATAACAAAAGATCTTGGCAAAGTAGATCAAGATGGAATTCCATATATTACTGTTATTACGGATGGTGCTTAGTCTGAACGATCGTAGGTAATTATAATGCTTTGTCCGGTGTTGGGTGCATCATGTGCTTGTGCATAAAGAAATAATATACCAAACCCAATTCATAAATGCTGGAAAAATCATACTGGTACTTCGACAAGTATGGATAGTAAAATAATTGTTGAAGGATTTCAACAAAGTATTGCTATGCACAATATTAAATATACTCAGATTGTTGTAGATGGGGATAGTTCTGTATATAAAGAAATTTTAGACTTGCGACCTTATAGAAAAATAAAAAGTCACTTAGTTCGTAATTTTTCCAAACATCTGAAAGAAATATCAGAAAGTCGCTGTAGCAAAAGCACAAATAAAATGGTTCCCACCTGCACTCAAGAAGTTGGTAAGAAGTAGATTAATACGAATGAGGATACCTATACAAAACGCGGTAAAACACCGAATTGAAGAACATTCAGATCTAAATGTAAAACTAGCTAATTTGAAAATGAACATAATGAACGTTCCTTAACACGTCTTCGGAGAACACAAAGAATGTAAAAAAATTGGATATTTTCAATGTTTGCCCAATGACTCTAATAAAAATCATGTACCTGATATGAAAAGTTATAGTATTTATCAGGACATATTGACATGTTTGCAAAGATTAGTCTTCAATGCACATAGTCTTTTGCAAAATATGAACTCAAATTATGCTGAACATTATAATTCGGTGTTATGCAAATTTGTTGGAGGAAAAAGAATAAACTTTTTGTTGAAAGGGTTGTATTCTGAGAGATGTGAAGCTGCTGCAATTTCTTTTAACTCTGCGGGAAGTTATCACAGAATTCTGCACAAACGCATTGTTTATTGTAGTCCAAAATTTTATAAGCTAAAATACATTAACCAGCAATGTCGTAAAAAAATCTCTTAATAAAATATCTAAAAAACTTTACAAAAAAAAATATTTGCACCAGCTGACAGCAACTATAGACCAAGTGCATCTCAAATGCCCTTGCCCGATATGGATCTGATAGAGTTTGAAAAGTTTAAATCTGCTTTTTTGTGTTTGCTAAATGTTGATATTTGCCTTTTGGAAAAATCGACTAGAGGATTGGCTAGAAGACAAAAATGGATGTCGGATTGATCTACAAGGTTAACGGCATCGAATTTTGGAAATATTTGTAAAATGCGTAAAAACACTTCATGTGTGAAAAAAGTTGAAAACTTACTATACAGCAATTTTTTTGGTAACACATCTACAAGGTATGGATTACATAATGAAGAATTTGCAATAGAGCAATTTAAATTAGAAACAAGCATTAACGTTATAGAAAGCGGATTATTCATTGATAATACTTATTCTTATTTAGGCGCTACTCCAGATCGTATAATCAATAACTGTAAGTAAAATAGTAGTAAGTTTATAATAAAAATACATCATTTATATTACAGAGAAAGGAATAATTAAAGTTAAATGATGCTATCAAAAATTAAACAATAACTTTTTGTATGTTGGACAAGGACGAAAATATGCATTTAAAATGCAATCACAATTACTACTTTTAAATCCAAGGCCAACTTCATATTACAAAAAAAGAATTTTGTTACTTTGATGTATGGTCTCCACATGGTATGATTGTTGGAAAAGTAATAACAATTACATATATTATAATACATTTGGTTTATATAAGATTTATTTATTTAGATTATTTGAGATGATTGTTTTTGGATAAATAAGATGGAAAAACAACTTACATCATTTTATATTAATTGTCTGTTGCCAGAAATTATAGATCTTAGAAAAAAAAATTAGAACTAAGAAATTCTTCACGAAACTAGTTCATCTTAGTTTGACACTTAGAAACTTTGACAATATATTATTTTGTTTTTATTTTAACCGACTGAATTCAGGGTGTTGCTAAACATCAGAAGTGTACAACAGGCCCAATAGGACCGCAGTGCAAAGAGCGCCAGGCAAACCACTTGAAGGTAAGGAAGGAAAAAGGTTTTTTTTTAGTCAGTAAAAACCTAACACTACTGAACACAAAATGATTCAATAACTTTTAAAAATGTACTTAATAAACTAACATGCTTATAATTTTCTTATCTTATCCATCTTATTAATGCTATGCTATTTACATGGACTTCAGTATATATTCAGATATATAAACCTTTATTATGTGGTAATCCATAATAATAATAAATTAAAACAACAAGTTTCTTACCACAAATACTTTATTCTTACTTACTACTTTATACTTTAATATTGTCAAGTGACAATGGCCTTTAAAAGTCGAAACTCGAGTCGTAAACTTTTGTTTGTATTGATATGTATTCTATAGTAAATTATATTTATATCAATAAAAAACTTAGTTTGTGTTTTATTTTATTAATATTCAGATATATTTTGTTGATTAATGGTTTATTTTGTGTTAATTAAATCTTTGATATTTGCAGTAAATAATTGGTGTGTCCTAAACAAGATAAAATTTAATCTTAAAAACAATCAGTTTATTGCATTTTTAATAAGTAAAACTTCTGTAAAATTTGATTACATTCTAAACAAAACTTGCGTACAAAAATTGATTCCATTTTTGACTCTAAATTATCATTCAGTTTTATAATCAATAAAGCTTATAAAAAAATAAAAAATATTTAAATTAATTTATTTCAGTAATATTATATTAAAATATTGTTAAAATCATTTTGCTCTAGGAACACGCAAATAAAATAAATATACATATATTATAAAAGAAAGGTTTTTACGCTAGTAATAATAAAAATAAATCCAGGAATAAAAAAAACATAAAAATTTTTTTCGTCGACGGAATAAATGAAAATATGCGTATAAATATGCGAGCCGAGCGGCTCGCAAGCCGCTCGAGAGTTTCTCTTAACAAAGAGCGTCCAAATATGCGAGCCGAGCAGCTTGTGAGCCGCTCGGCTCGCATATTGGGACGGCTTTTGAAGCGCGACACGAGCTGCTTGCGAGCCGCTTTTGACGAGCCAAATATTGTCGGTTTTTCTGCAAACACAAAGGCATTCTCAGTTCATATTGGGACGGGGTCTTGTGTGGTTGCAAACTTTCTTGATTTTTATACATGTGCTTGTATGTACATCATGTCTTCACGCGATGAAAATTACGCGGCGATATTAATGAGTGGTGCGGCTTTAGTGATGGCTAGTTTGTGCAATAAAAAAAAGAGACAACGACGTTGATGGCGCACTAACTTGTATAAAAAACGCACTGGTACGGAGCTTATGATGGACTTAAAGTCACAACAAATAAGCGGCCAATACAAAAATTTTATGCGAATGTCTCCTTCAGATTTTGAAAATTTGCTGCAGAAGATTGAACCCAACATTGCAAAAAAGGAATCATTTTTTCGAGATCCAATCTCCGTTCAAGACAGGTAATTAGCTATATTGTTGATCGAGTTTAAAAATATGTTTTTTTATTTATGCGACTCAGAATTATAATGGTATAAAGTAACTAAATTTTACTTTTACAATTTTAATATGTGTGAGCTGCATATTTATTATTGTATATTGTTTATATTAAATACTCAATAAAAAATAATAACAGTATTTTTTTATTTATTATTTTGTAAAACATATCTTGAAATTCACGTTTATGGATTTACGCAATTGTTATTCTGACTCACACATTTATTACAAGTTTTATTTATTTAATTAATCGCTCCAGGTTAACAGTAACACTTCGATTTCTTGCCACGGGAGATTCATATTCAAGTCTTCAATACCTGTTCAGGATTTCCAAGCAGTCTATTGGACGCATAATACCAGAAGTCTGCGCAGCACTTGTCAATAAATTACAAGAATATATTAAGGTATAACAGATTTACTAAGACACTATTTATTTTTTTAAAGATAACTTTTATTATTATAAATTACACGTAATTCTAAATTGTAAATGATATTAAATTAAACATACCTAGAAAATGTCCGTAAGTCTTAAAAACAATCAAATTATTAAAAACAAAACCAAAATTAAACCTAATCTTCTAAACTGTCAACAATTGTTGTAGAAGGAGAAAGTTGAACGGAGCTGGTTGATAAAGCTGGCTCAGATGGTGAGTGGATGACATGAGGAGGTACTATTTGATGTATTTGTGTAAATGAAGTTTGCGGATACATGGGGGGCGTAGGTCCACTTTCCGCATGATTTTGCTGCCAATTGTAGTGGTACGGATAATTTGTAGCATGCCAATCAAACCCTCCTCTATCAGCTTTTATAAGAATATCAAAAACTGCATGTTGAACTGCTTTTTGTGTTTGATTTGAGTGTTTGTTGACTTTAGCAGCAACATATGTAAAAAATGAATCAATTTCATTTGGTTGGGATGGTTCTTTGTTTAATTTGTCTGCTGCAGTTTTTAATATATCGAACGCTGAGTTTATCATTGATGAATTGCTCCTTTGGCGTTTGGTTTGTTTAGGAGATGTGGGAGTAGAAGTTGACGCTTCTGACACTTGTTCCATCTCTGTTGCCTCTTGGTCGGAAGGGGTGTCATCTTCAATGTTAATTCTTTCGTCCATCTCCTGCAAATGTACATAACATAAATATTATTCCATAATACTACACGTATTATTCCAAAATAAGATTATAGATGGTATTATTTCCTCTTACCAAAATCTCATAAAAATAATGTAATGCATTTGACCAAAATTAAATTTTCAAAATGAGATATTGAGTGAACAGTATTGCGGGAAACGCATAGAATTTAGTATTGAGGTATATTTGTTTTATTATCTCGGGATAATAAGCACAATAAAGATTTTGACCAAAATAAACTAAAGTTTGCTTTATGTTTTAGCTACCCACAACTTCTATAGCATGGAAGGACGTTAGCAAGACGTTTGAAACACGTTGGAACCTGCCTCACTGTGTTGGTGCTATTGACGGAAAACACATTGTTTTGCAAGCACCTATAAACTCAGGTACCGGGATCTATAATTACAAAAACAAGTTTAGCATTGTGCTTTTTGCATTAGTTGATGGAAATTTTAACTTCATGTTTGCTGATGTGGGATGCCAAGGAAGGATTTCAGATGGAGGAGTTTTTCGGGCAAGCAAATTGCATAAGATGGTCACAGAAAATACTTTAAAACTTCCATTACCAGAAGAACTACCGGGACGCTCTATAAAAATACCCTATTTTTTTGCAGGCGATAGTGCCTTTGCTTTGAGTGAAAATCCTATGAAACCATACCCTGGCAACTTTACGAAAGGAACTCTTCAAAGAATTTTTAATTATCGTTTGAGTAGGGGCAGTCGGATAGTTGAAAACGCCTTCGGTATATCAAGTGCAGTGTTTTGTGTTTTAAGAAAGCCAAATCTTTTAAAGCCTGAAACAGCTGAGTTGATAGTTATGGCAGTAATTTTATTACATAACTATTTAAGGACCCATTCGTCAAATTTGTATACACCTGCTAGCACATTAGACAATGAATTAAATGGAGTTTTGATCGAAGGGTCATGGAGGAATGAAGTCCTTGTTACCACTAAGAAATGCCTCTCAAAGATCATCAAAAAATTACCAAAGCATTAGAGATGAAATAGCTGTTTATTGCATGAAGGAAGGATCTCTAGAATGGCAAAACAAATATGCATAATTGAATTACTCACCGTGGCAAGTCTTTTTCTTGGTAAATCCCTGTCTTCCAAAAACTTGAATGCTTCGTAGGCAAACCACCTAGTTTCATAAATTTCTGCTCTTCCTAAAAAAATATTATAAATTGTTAATTTTTTATTTACTTTATTTTATTTATTATGTTTTTTTTATTATTTAAATCATTTTTGTTTAGAATGTTAGTTTATATTTAATTTTTAATAAAGATTATATTGTAAAAAATTGATTTTAAATTATTATTGTAAAATTAATTTTTTTTAATTTATATTATAAAATCTTTTTATTGTATTCATATTATTTAAATGAAAGAATTTATTTTATTATGTATTTTATTTAATTACACATACATGTTTCAATGAATACTATCATCCTTATCAATGTACTATCATCATTATCATCTTCATTATTAATGTACTATATAATTAATTATATAGTACATTGATAATGATGATAGTATTCTTTGAAACATGTATGTGAAATTAAATAAAATACATAATAAAATAAAATCTTTCATTTAAATAATATAAATACCACGTTCACTGCGGGTACTGTTTTTGTATAACTTCTATCTGGCGCTACGGATCACATATGCCCCTTGCATGTCTTTCGTATTTGGCGCGGAGCTCATGCGGGACGCGTACCCTTACCGCGTTAGCATGTCGCAGTAAAGTCCGTCGCCCACAGGGAAGTTTATGAAATTACGGTCCGCCATACGAAAGTGCTGCACGGGACATAATATATGCCCCGTAACGCAGTCAACATGTTAAACTTACCTTTTCCTGTACTCCGGTAGGATTTTATTTTAGAATTTTCCCTGCGGTAAGAAGCCAGCATACTAATAATTTTTTTCTTACATATATCGGTAGGTTTATTCATATGGTCACTTATTTCTTTCCAAGCATCTTCTTTTAAATTTTTTTTAAATGATTCTTATGTTTAGGATCCCATAATAAGGATTTAATTTTATAAATATCAATAAGTTTAAAATGAGTTTCGTCGCACCACTCCATAATTGAAATAATAAAAATCAAGAGAGCTTACAAAACCCCGTCCCAGTATGAATTGAGAATGCCTTTGTGTTCGCAGAAAAACCGACAATATTTGGCTCGTCAAGAACGGCTCGCAAGCGGCTCGCAAGCAGCCACAAAAGCTGTCCCAATATGCGAGCTTCATATCTTTTTTTAAAGGCCCAAAAATTGAGATACAAAAATGTGCGGTTTGTCGATTTTGACAATTTTTGAATATTAAAAAATTTATGATAATGCCCGATATACCATTTCTCATATAGATAACCTTTTTTCTTGAGCTTTAAAGAGTATTTACTGAAACTTTGACTAAAATCGACATAGGGTGACAGCGCTTTTTTGGGACCTAAACATTACAAATTTTGAAGATCGCAAAAACATGTGCAACTTCCTGCATCAAAATAGTGGTGTATACGTATTGATTCTATAAGTTTTGTGTGATCATTTTAAAAAGAGATCAAACACAAAGAAATCTAGACTTCGTGGATCAAATTTTGTTAAGATTTGACAAAGTTAGATTGTATGTCGATTTTAGTCAAAGTTTCAGTAAATACTCTTTAAAGCTCAAGAAAAAAGGTTATCTATATGAGAAATTTTGCTAAATTGCGGTTTTTTTGGCATAATGTTTGAAGCTTAATATATCAATATGACTGCCACAATAGTAAACATAAAAATATGAGTTTTAAAGTACATGTAAAAAGGAATAATTTTAGCCATCGTAAACCTTTTTATCTTTTTCCAGAAGCCCAAAAACTGAGATACAAAATAAGCTAAAAAAGACGTTTTATTGTAAAATTTCTGACTTTCAAATGTGTGTCATTTTGAACAGGCAATATTCTAAAGTCCAAAATTTTGGAAATCTTATTTTTTTTATCCATATTTTGATCCCTGAAAATTTGAGCAAAATCAAAGAGGTCGACTTTTTTAAATTGGTCGAAAAGTAATAGAATTACCCATATATACAGGGTGTAGATTAATTGGCGGATAAACGCCAGGTAACTTTATAGATCGTGCCAAAAGAAAACAAAAATCTTAATTCCAAAATGCTGAAAAACTCTTCGTTAATAAATGTTATTGCTATTTGAGTAATCTTTATTATTTCTTTATTATTATAAAAAAAAATGCGCTTCTTTCTACATCTAATTCTACCGATCAATAACTACAAGTCGGTCACATCACCAAAGAAACTGGAAGAGAAAGCCAGTACTCAACACGATAATTTTTTATTATCCACCAAAATGTAAGCTAAAGAATTTTTGAATTAAAACTGATCATCCCTGCAAATAATCAATGTTCCCTGATCTGGTGTCATTTCTCTTGCTGAATAAAAGCATTTCACTTCAACAATGCCATCAGCTCTAACCAAACTATCTGGAGTAGCACCTAAGTATAAAACTTGACTATCAAGAAACATCCACATAGCACTATTTCCACCGCTTGTAGAGCGGACAATTTTAAAATTGCTATGGTTAGTTTTGCTTTCTGTAGTCCACAGCACGTACTTTTTTGGCATAGTCTTTTTAAATAATGGTATCTACAAGACTAGCACAACTAGTATAAAGTTTCCTCTTACAAATTGTACCAAAATTAGAAGCAGATAGCAATTTCCATCTTCCTTCTAACCATTTCACGCAACTAGTTTGGTCCCTTGTTCTTATTTCAAATAACTCACGTTCTTTTTCACTTTTTGTCAGTGAAAATAAAAACATTTCTTTTGCAATTTTAAAATTTTTGGTTGAAATATCAGGTCTTTTACAAAAGTCGCCGTAGTGCCGCTTACTAGACGCCATTTTAGATTTGTGTTTTGGGCAGAAAATTTGCCTAACGTTCTTTTTGGAAGCTCTTCAATATTCATATCGTTTTGCGTACTTCTTAGGCGACTCACTCGTGCAATACTTGTCAAATTTGAAGAATAGTTTCTTTCAGTTATGAGAAATCACTGCAGCAAAACATCTTGCTTAATAATCTCCTTTTAAACTATAGTTAATGCGTTTACCACCTACAAACTTACAAATAATAGAGTTGTGCTGCACAACGATATCACTATCTACATTGTAAATTAGACTTTTAGAATGCGTAGAAAGTAATCTAAAATTTGTCATTAAACTTTCATAAAGACCTGCCAATTTAAAAAATTTCATAATATTTATTTTATACGGTATTTTTTTTATCACAAAAATAACTTGCACAGTTTTTATGCTCACCGAAAATGTGATTAAATTTTAAATTTAAAAAATGATATTTTAAATGCTCCCAATTTAAAATATCATTTTTTAAATTTAAAATTTTGCTAGGCGCGTCAATATTTTTGTTTTTTCTGTATTTAACTGCTTTATGTATTGAACAGAGCAGTTTTAAAATTTTATTAGATAACTCACTCCGTATTACCTTTGGTCCTATTTTTGCATTGCTAAGATTGCGAAGTTTATTACAAAAATTACGAAATAACTGATTTCTACATTCAATTTTTTTCACAACGTTTAATCCGTATAGTCGGGATTCAAAAAATTTTGTAGCAAGAAGTATCACTATCTGCTATCAGATCAGATCATTGTCTTTAATCTGTCTAATTTTTATAACAATCGTGGATTTTCACTGACAAATTAGCATTTTCCGCTCTAGCACAAACAAGGCAATACTTATTTTTTACGTGTATATATAAAACTTTTTTGTTCTATATCCAATGATTGCTCCTACGCCAGACAATGCATTATGGTTATGGACCAAGCTTTATCACAAACCGATATCTCAGGAATACCTTCTTTATCAATATGGCCAGAGGATTGATCAAAGGTATTGCTGCACAGCATTGCACATATTACATACAACTTTTAAAGAAGGAAATAATCCGACTCAATTTTTATGTACAATATTAAAATTGAAAAAGTTGTATAGAAATTGCCGACCATGCTTTTCAAAATCTTTAAATTATAATAAAAAAAATTTAAAAAATCAAAAATTTTTAAACCTGTAGGTTTTTTCAGATGAGGTTTTTGTTGACTTGTAGCATTGTCGGAATTAATAATATTTACATTTTCCAATGTAGTGGCTAGATCTTCATCAACATCAAGTCTAATTTCATCAACTTCAGTAGGATGAATATTGATCGTTGTTTGTGTTTGAACATGTCCCTTAAAGTACGTTTTATTTTTGTTTACTGCATAGCCCCTTGGAAAGGTGAAAGCATTAGTCATATATTTTTTTTAAATTAATTTTAAAGTGTAATATTTAGAGATTACTTTATATGTCACAACAACATATAAAAACCATTGAATTTCAACGAATGAATACACATTCATTGAAACTATCACACCAAAGTCAAGTTTTAATATGTTTGTGAAAGTTTACTTTAAAACGTTGCGGATTATAGTTTTCAGGAAAAACCAAATTTGGAATTTTATTTCATTTGTCCATAGTTCTAATGAAAAAATTTCTATTAAAAGTTTCTGTTCTACATCTTTAAAGGCTGTTGCAAGGTATTTAAGTCATTGGTTAATGTTGGGTCGGCAATGATTCTAATAGCTTGTTTTTGAATAGAATTTAAATGTGATAGTGTTGATTTGTACGCTTCTCCCCAAACTTAGAAACAATATTTAATATAAAAACGTATGTAAGTTTTATATATATGGACTAGCCTCGTAGAAGTGAAGTACTGTTTGCAACTATTAAGAAATCCTAGTTTTTTAGCAACTTTAGAAGCCAGATCTACGACATATTCATTTCAAAGAAGATTATTTGAAATTGTAACTTCAAGAAGACAAATCGATTATGTGTTTGAAATAGATTGATTATTTATATTAATACTTGATAAGGTTGGAATTTCAGATTTTGATTTAGAAACGGCAAGGAGTTGGGTTCTTTAGAATTAAAGATTACCATATTGGGAATTATTTATAGGTGTTACAGATTCTAATCTAGAAATATTTAGACGTTCTTTCATGTTTGTGAAAATTTACTTTGAAAAGTAAGAGGTATGGAGAGTACTAACATTTGCAAAACTATGTAAGGACTATCAAAAATGCTTTTGTTGAATGCTTTACGTTTTTTATTAATTCCTTGTTTGACTTGAATCTAATACAAGTATTTTTGTTTTGGTTTGATAACAAAAAATTAAACAAATTCTTTTACAACTTGTTGAATAATTTTAGTTAGATTTTTGGCAACAATATGTGGATTATCGGAATACAGGCATTGTGCATTAAAATCACATTTTTTTTAATTGTATTATTTTATCTGTGTTTATTTTGGAATAATGTTTTGTGATTTTGGTTTGAGACTAGTAGGAACGAACAAAAATTTTGATGATAAAAGTAATAAGTGTGTGATGTTTCCTCTTTGGAAATGGCACAATTACTAGGTTCGGACAGTCGGCGGTCCAGGGTTGATTAGTAATAACGCAAATATATATGAACTAATTATCAATAAATATTTATATTTATTTTGAACAAATTACAAGCAATTAATATTTTAATCAAAACAAATTTTAAACTATTAAATTAAATAATTAAACTTGTACAGAATTTAACTACCACGCTTGTCTGTCACGACAATAATGGCAGTATAAAACTCCGTCTCGGTATTCTACTTCGACAAATCTGTCAATAATTTCAATATTGAGCACACTAAACGTCTTTTTTGACAATCACGTTTATGTTGATCTAAACGTTTTTTTAGAAATTGGCTTGTTTGACCAATATAATTTTGATTACAATTTGTTTAGATCAACATAAACGTGATTGTCTAAATTCTAAAGATAACAGTGCACTTTCAAAACATTTACTTAACAAAAATCACTAAATTAATTTTGATAGTTTCCAAATTTTAGATAATGAATCTAAAGTCAAAAACAGATTATTTTTGGAAATGTTTTACATTAATAGAGATAAATTTATTATGAACTTTAAGACTGATATAATCAATCTAAATTCTATATACACTTTGTTATTGAATATTCAATTTTTGTTAAATAAAAAATCAATCAATAAAGACGTTTACATAATTATACATTTATAAAAGTTAAATATTTTATTTTATTTGTATGTATTAATTTTTTATATTATTTTATATTAATTTCATGTTTTTAGTTTTATTTTAACCAACCACTAAAGAAGATTTTAATCAAAATCGAAATATATGGTTACTTAATATATTTTGTACTATTAAAAAAAAAAAACTTGACTCATAAACCAATTTAAGATAAAATTATAATAACAGTCAAAGAAAACGGTAATTAAAAGTTATTAATGATGTAGAAAAGTTAACAAAAAAAAACGTTATTTTAGAATGTAGAGTGTGACTATACGCAACCAGGCATACTTCTAAAGCCTATTAAATTAATGATGAACACAACCTAATACTTGCATAAATAACTTATACAATTGGATATACACACGCCGCGTTTATAGCAGGTAAGTTATTCTGCAGATTTAAATATATTTTCTAATAAAACAATAAGTAATTGTTTCAAGAGAGACAGATTGAAACGTTTTTACTGTTTGTAGTGAAAAGTAAACTCCTACCAAATTCTAATCTACATAATGTTCTTGTAATTGGTTATAATCACTGCAAAAACGTGTTACTTATTTCAAAAATGCGGTAAAACTAATAATACCTTTAAATTTCAAACTGTATTTAAACCAAATGCTACTTTTGTAAATTGTATTAATGATGTAGAAAAATTTACAAAAAACCCTTAAAACTAATACATAATTAAAATCTGTTACATGTCAGAAACCTATGTTCTAAATCCTAATTAAAACGGTAGAGCAGTTCACAAGTTAACATAGGAGATTGCTCGGTCGGTTGCATACAGTCAGCGTCTATAATCAAATAAATAATAACATTCTGTTTAATTAACACATGAGAGATAGCATGTGGATGTTGAACATTGTACTATAAATACTCAGAACAATCAAGCTCTATATAAACATATCACGGTTCTTGGATCAGTATAAAATTGATAATCAGAATTAATCATAAATTACAAAACATTATTGGCTATAAATAATACCAAATAAATCTCTTCAATTATTTGCAAGTTAATTAACTATGTAGAGAGCGACTGTATGCAACCAGGCATACTTTTAAAGCCAGCAGTTAGCGCATTGAGCGTAATTAATTAAATTACCAAGTGGATACAACCCAATACTTACATAAATAACTCGTATAGTCATATACACTTCTCGCGGTTACACCGGGTGACTTATTTTTTACTGTTTGTAATGACTACAATAGCAATCTAATTGTTTATACGGTGTTATTATTAAATCTAGTGTATGTTTAGTATTAATATGTATGTGTGTTTGCTGTAAGTACTTATATATAATAATATATCAATGTGAAAACTAAATTAATCATGTTCTAGCCTAAAACAAATGTTATGCTTTTTATTAGTTGATGTCTAAACTCTTTTATTATTTGAATTATGTTTTTATCGCTAGCCGAGTGGACTAAAGCAAATTGCAAGTATAGATATCGTATTATCGCTTAAAAATTAAAATAAAATAGTAAACTTAAAACTCATTTTCTTTATTTGCAATTAATAAAGGCAAATAGCCGCATCAGTTACCAATAAAACCAAGCCCCGCTTGTCCCTTAATAAAAGAAAACGGCGACAATACCGAGCCCGCAAATTAAAATAAAAGTAAATCTACAAAAAGGCAACATTCAACATTCCACAGAGAGTGAGCGAACGGTAGAAATTGTCTCAGACGTATCGCAAATAGGGACAGATGCAACTACGGGAAACACAAACCCGTTAAAAATCTAAGCAACAAATAAAAAATCAACAAAACTACAATTAGATAAAGATTAACTTAAAATCAAACGAACACAAAAGCGAAACAAATATAGAAGTATTAAGTAATCAAATTGATAAAGCAATAGTGTAGCAACCGGCGAAGAAGAAATATTCATACATTATATAAATATATAAAAATAAAACAATATAAAATAAATTACCAGCTAAAAACCATATACAGGGTGTTAGACAAAAAACGTACAGCTGAATAACTCCTTTGTTTTTTAACTGATTTATACGATTCAAAAACCATTTTAAATGGTTTTTTGAGTATTATAAAGGCAGGTACACACATATGTATGTTTTTATTTTTAGTATAGCTGCTATGGGAACCAACTTTATTTTTTTAAATAGCAACATTCATTTTTTATTTTATTTTTTGGAATCTTTATAATGTTTTTAATTCAACCATCGAACATAATAATATACATTTATAACAAAATTTTCTGATAAATTTAAAAAACATAAAATTTATTTTTTATTTAAATGATCTTAATTGAATAGTTGGCATTGAAACCAACTAATATTAATTTTTTTAAGTGTTTTTATGTTATTATGCATAATATAGTAACTTAAAAATTACTTTTTTAAAATTAATTTTTTTTTTTACATTAGTTATTTCCAATGCTTATTCAATTACGATCTTTTTAAATAAAAAAACAAATATTATGTTTTTTAAATTTATCAGAAAATTTTGTTATAAAAGTATATTATTATTTTACATGGTTGTATTAAGAATATCATAAAGATTCCAATTTTTTTTTGAAAAATGTATGTTGCCATTTAAAAAAATAATGTTGATTGCCATAGCAACTATACTAAAAATAGATTCATACATGTGATTTTAAATCATATAAATCGGTTAAAAAATAACGGAGTTATTTATCCGTACGTTTTTTGTCTAACACCATGTAGATTAGAAATTATAAAAACATAGCAAAATAAATAAAATAAAAAAGTAAAAATATTACGAAATAAAGAATCCACAAAACAGAAAAGAACAGAATGTACACAACCACCTAACATAAAACTAAACAAAGTAAATAATAAAAAACAACAAAATAAATTAAAATAATAAATAGAAATTAATAAAAATAATAATAGATAAATATCAAATAAAAACAGAATTTAAGATAGACATTAAAGCAAACTGTATCGATATTTGCAACTTTGCCAGAGTGTGAGGAATTACCCAAATTACCCGAAATAAGAAAATTAATTCAAAAAGAAGACTACAAAGTCAATACAAATACCAAAAAGGAAATAGCGGAAATGTAGGAACTAAAGAGCATGTTCAAAGAATTAATGAAGGAAAGACAGAAAATAGAAAAAACATTATAATAACAGGCATAAAAACTAATGAAAAGAAAGAACAAATCAAAGTGGAGAACTTTTGACAGAAAAATTTCAGATACAAGTTAAAACAGAAAAATTTCTGCTAATACATAAAGAAAAACAAATAATGTGAATCGAAGCCGGAACATGGAAAACAAAACAACACATGAAAGGTTTAGTTGCAAAATTGGACAAACGTCATTTTACTACTTTTAGTAAAGCAAAAAAAAACATTTCATTCTTAAATAACATTAAATGTAATAATGATTTTTTAACATATATAAAATTAATATTTGACTAACTCTATATATTATGTTAAAAAAATTATTATTACATTTGATATTATTTAAGAATGAATGCAATGTTTTTTGTTTTGTTTTACTCAAAATAATAAAATGGAATTTACATTGACAATGTTTAACCAAACCTAACACTTGAAGAAAGATGCGTACAAAAAGAAATTAGAGACATAGCAAGAGAAGAAAAAGCGAATAGCAAGAAGAGGGTATGAATAAGTTACCAACAGTTAATACTTTACAGAGAGGAATATAGATAAAATAAAAGGTTTAGAAGAAGTGGAAGATTCAAAAAAATAATAGGAAAACAGCTAAAAAAAAAATAATTAAAAAAATACCCGGCAAGAAAATGGTTTAAGAAAAAAGGTGGTGAACGATGTAAAGAAAGGAAACATAAATAGCAATACTACAAAAAAGAAAAATGAAAGAAAAAAACAAAAATAAAGAAAAAAGAATAGAAACATGGAATATAAGAGAATACATGAGAAAAGAGCTGAGTAGATAAAAAAAGGGGTGTTTGGTGAAAACTCCCATAAGAATAACATGGACTTCCGGTCATTCAATATTTGCATATAATTCAGTGTATTTGGTCTTTAGCGATGTGAATTAAGTTGCATAAGCATTAGGGGCAGTATATCTCGGGACGGTTTTTGATTTTTGGCCGTAGGTGGTGGGGGTAAGTAGATAGAGGGTGATATATACGATTGCGTGTAGGTATGTGTTGTTTGGTATCAAATGAAAGAGAAAAAATCGAGGAATGAGAAAATGGCGATGAAAAAATTCTGCGGTGGTGTGGGGGTGTTGTGGATGGAGGGTGATATATATTTGTCGATTTGAGTTGGGTGTAGGTATGTGTTGTTTGGTATCAAATGAAAGAGAAAAAAAAGAGGAATGAGAAAATGTGGATGAAAAAATAATGGGGTTAATGCGAATGACTTTAAATCAATAAAACATAGAATTGCGTAGATAAAAGCGTTGAGGAATGTAATGCGAGATAAGAGTGCGTGCTCGCTGCATTAGTCCGGCGGGGGGGCATGCATGCGATTGTAAATTGTGTGCATTGAAATGTACATTAAATAATTTGTGCGCGTTTTGCATAAGAAACAATGTTAATTTTGATAAATCAATGCACAAGTCACACTTTTCCATAAGTTTACATGTAAATCGAGACACAACCTTGAGTAAAATTGTGAATAATTTTATAATTTTTAATGAACCAATCATAATCAAGTGTAATCGAAAAAAGATTCAATTTCTATTCTGGATACATCAGTATGGAGGAAAATGTTCCTCAATAGTGACGTGCCCATCATTTCAATCGACTCTTGTAGTAGTGACGACGAAGATAACTCTGTGACCGATTTTATAAACAACATGTTAGAAGATCATGATAAACAATTAACAAGTGAAGATCGATTAATCAACGAAATAGATTACCCTCTGGGAAAAAATTTAAAAGTGTCAGTTGGATTAAGCCCAGCTCGAGGATTCTACCACTGTATAAAGATATCGTCATCAACAGTTAAAAGAAATAATATTTCGTTTATACATGTTGAATGGAATGCACTATTGAAATATAAGAGTCTCATCGAGGCCGGCTTGCTGCAGAACACATCTAAAAGTAAAAAAATAAAGAGGTGTACATCTTGTAAATGCCATCAAAAAGAAAAGGTTGATGATGATGATGATGATCAATCTCTTATCGACAATAGCAAACCCAGAATAAACGTGTTTGAAGATTGCTATTTGGATTTGACCAAATGTAAAAAAGCTAAAGTTGTTTGCATTGAGAGGCGAGGTGTTACTATTTCACTTAATAAAGTTGCAATCAGTAAACTTTTTGACGTGCTTGATTTAATCGAATTTCGTCTACAACGCTTGCAAAATTTGCATTTTTTTGAATATTACAACGCATGCCTGATAAGACTTGGTGCTGAAATTAATCAAGATAGCAAAACGCTTTTAACAATTTTACCTACGATTGGCGAAAATTGTTATTATGAAAATATGGAATGCGTGCGTGAAATAATAATATTTAATCAGGAGAAGTTGTTAACGGATTTGGAAGGAGTTCGGCGATTGAATAATGAGCTTCAATAAAGGTTACTCCGCCTCAGTCGTGTAGAGTCATCACTGACGGTAAAGTGGTTCACGTGCTACGTGTTAATAATGGTTAAAACAACCATTAAAGAAAGAAAAAAATATTTAAAAAAACAGTTAGACAAGCACATAGCTCGATTAATAAATATTAAGAAAATTATTGTCGATTATGAATCGCAAAAACAATTGTGCTCAAGACTTGATGAACTACAACTATGAAGAACTCACAGATAACGAAAAAAAAATGAAGAAAAAGATAGATAAAGCCATCGAATTGTATCACGAATACAAGTTGAGTGAAAATTATGTAAAATATCTACCAAAAAAATATTTGAAGTCGTTGCAAGGGTTGGAGTTGGAAAAATTATGGAAGTTCCTCCCCGATAAATGTCATAGTGATGTATACTTTCAAAGAAGACTTCCTTGTCATAAACATTACAACCTGTCAAGCGATAGATGCCACATGGATGGACCACCCCCGTCTATAGAGAACTGCATGAGGTGCCGCAAATAGACAAAAGAAACAAAATAAATATTGCAGTTATCATCAACCCCAAATATGGTAGACGCTATATCACAAGACCGCTCTCCCCCCACCAAAACTAATGACGGGGATGAAGCTCTGGAATTCTGTTGTACCGTGATAGACATTATTACCCGTGAAAAGTGTATTGTTGAAGAGAAAAACGTTAAAATGTTATGTATTTTCATCTTGGGATTGGTATTTGTAATTAGTATGTTAATTTTAATAATTACACCAATAATTTGAGCTAGTAATTCTGTTTTTAATGATTATGTGAATTAAATAACAAACATTATTATAATAAACTGCATTTTATTTTATCATTATTTCTTTACAATTTATTACATGCGCAATTTTACCGGTTATAATTACATCATAACAAAACAATATAAAAATATTATTATTTATGCAAATTATAATACATTTTGTTTGTCGATCCAACTATTGTGTGAACTATCCATTCCCAGCCATTTTACAAATATTTTATTTCCTTTTTTTCGTAACACTTTTTCGACCAAATAAATGTCGGGATTTGATGTTTTCTGCAATTCTTCGGCGTAAAAGGCTCCCCGTATAGGATCTCCTCTTAAATCTTCCAATAAGTAAGATACCGGATCGGTAACTTTAATTTTAACAATTTTAAATAATTCGGTTGTCCAATTAGGTGTGTATCCTTTTGCAAAGAGGGCTTTCTGTTTGCTCAATCGCACCATATCGCCCACTTGGAAATTCCCTTGTCCCGCAATTTTTATGTGAGAGTAGACAGTTTTCAATAGCACGGTTTCCTTATCGCCGTCCGGAAGTACATCAGCTGGTCGCATTCCTATCGTACGGTGACGTTGATTGTTGTATTCTAGCGTAACCTTGTTCAAAATATCGTACCAGCTGTATCGCCCGCGTAAACTACATTGTCTGTACAGTTTATCTTTTAGCGTACGAATTAGACGCTCGACAATGGCAGCTTTCATGATCGTATATGTTGAGTAATGATTAATATTATATTGTTTCATTAATGCGGAAAATTGACTGTTATAAAATTCCTTGCCATGATCACTTTGAATATTTTTCGGAGTCCGTCCGCCGGCATCTTTCAATATTTTCTTCATGGCTTGTGCAACGATCACGCCTGTTTTATTTTTTATAGCTGCAGTCCAGGCGTATTTTGAGAAACAATCAATCACTACCAGTATATATTTATATCCTTTATTTTCACGAGAGAATAATTGAAACTCGGCAAGATCTATTTGCCACAGATCGTCAACGCCTTTAAGTATCGTACGTCTTCGGGCAAAATTCTTTCTTGCCGGTTTGTGTAACTCTCGCACTACATCTTCCTTACTCATTTTGACTACTCGACGACGGGGTTTTTTTTTTTTTTTAATGGGGCAATCAACTGTTTAATGCTATTTGTTTGACCTAGGGATAGCGTATTTAATTCAATCTTAAACTGCTCCCATTCAAATCTCCGGATAAACTATTAATCTTCTCCCCCAAATTTGTTTTTACTAATAAATTTTTTGTTTCTATAGTTTGTGAAACAGTATCGATAATTAAATTAACTTTTGAATTAATATTTTCAAAAGAGGTTTTTAAATCTTGCAACTTAACCGCATTTACATCATCGACATATTTTTTGTTTACGGCATCGCTCTCATTAATCGGTAATCCCAAAAATGTTATTCTTTTGCCATCTAGGTTGAAATGTCCATCGGCATCACGTTTAAATCCAATACCCGGCCTCTCCCGGTGGTTTTCTCTTACGCCCGCTAATAATTTATTTATTTTATTCTGCGACGAATGACGTCCAAACTTATCGATGCCCATGTTGCGTATGATGTATGGAGAAGAGCGTGCTTTGTATTTATTAGAAAATTACATCTTCTTCGCGCAATTCCTCCTCGATTGAAGCAATCTCGTTATCGTGTGAATTATTTCCGGCCCCCTTTGATGCGTGCAATAAACACAACCTATCTACAAGTTCGCTTAAATTGTTCCAATATTTGAATTGCGTGGTAGGGGTATGTTGCACACGCAGTTTAGAATCGAAACCGCTACCGCTGGTATGGGAGCTTGACGAGTCAACGCGAGATTTTTTGAACGTCGGTGATCTGTTTTTAAACAGAGGCTTAATAATCTCTGTATACTTCTTACTTTTTGAACCCTGTTTTTGATTCCTCGGATCGTAATTGCGGTGTAAAGCATGCGTTTTTTCTAATATTTCCTTATAGTTCTTCAAATCGTCTTCTTTATAAATTTCTTCATCGGGTTCTTTCATGAAAAGAAGTTCATACATGCCTTTGGTTCCGACGTAGATGGAATCGCCAATTTTAAAATCTTTACCATCGACCAGCTCGACATCGTGTTTTCCAATCGTCCACTTTTTGGTACTTTTATCGATATTTATACCGGTGGACTCATCTAGTTTTCGATGACCCGAAAATCTCTTTCTGACGTATTTTCTAGGCAAGTCTTGCAAGGTGCTCAAATAATTTCCATCCGCATATTCTGTTTCATCCGATCCATGCGCCGCCGCCGCTATATCATACTTGTCATGATGATGAAGTTCACCAAGCGCCACTCCATGAGGCTCATGAACAGGTTTAAGAGGCTCATGAACAGGTTTAAGAGGCTCATCAACAGGTTTAAGAGGCTCATCAACAGGTTTAAGAGGCTCGTGAAGAGCTTTATGAGACTTATCAAAAGGTTCGTGAAATACCTCTTTGTCGTCGTCGTCGTCATGGGACTCATCTTCGCTCTCATGCGGTCTGCGACGAGGTGTGTGAAATTCGCCGACGTCGTGTTCATCCTGCAAAGACTCTCGTTCATGATAGTCCCCTTCGTGCTTTAAGATGCCATGCCATTTTGGCAATTTTCTTTTTCGCTGAGCCGGCGGCACTTTGACAATGTATTTATTTCCTCGACTACTGTGTGCAATAATTTCTTTCAGGGGTTCCAATAACGGCTTATAGGATTTGTTTAAAAATTCATCATTTTCCGATCGGTTAATTTTCATGCCAAACAGTTTTTTTCGTATGGCTTTTTTAATATTGATTAGACGATGTTTTACCGCACGGTCGTTGTCATCGTCGTCGCCCGTCATGCTCATTCAAACACTTACGGAAATTTAATTGATGAAATCAATTGTCGACAATTATATAACGATCGAAACCTTTGCGGTATCTTCCCTTATTTGGATAGCAATCTTTATTTATCACCATGAATCCGTATTTATCTGCCCAACACAGTCTACAGATCTTTTTAAATTTTTCGAAATTCATGTCGCTGCTCACATGATCTGCAAACGCGTGTTTCAAATTCATTTCATCTTGCTTGAATAAAACGATAAAGTTGGCGTTATCGCGTATCAAGTGTTTGGGTATTCGCGTATAAGTTTGACATAAATAAAATGAATCAATGTTATTATGTCTTCCCATGCTAAAATATTCTCTAATTTTCTTCTGTCCATCGCACGCAACATCATCAAAAATAAAGATTGAGTTTGATTTGGCATTCTCGGGACTCACGATTTCCTCATTTTCCTTGAATTGAAAATATTTCAATTCTCGCATAGACTTCATAACGCTCTCCAATAGACGATACTTTGGTTGATACAGCGATTTTGAGTAAATATAAACGTTTTCAAAATGTAATCCGTTTTCGCTGAACAGCAAACTCAGCATTGCGTTTGATTTTCCACAGTTGGACGGGCCACAAATAAGGGCTCGTATCGAATTTGGTAATAATTCACCGTGACGACGTCTATCCAGAGTCAAACCCATTCCCGAAACATACTCGTCCATGTTCACGATCGACAGCGACTTTTTCTGCTTAACCACCCGCATGATAATAATATAAATGTACGGTGTACAGAAGCCTTTATAAGTAGAAGCGTTTCATCGGTAAACCTTTTAAATGCATTTTTATCGCGGTGCGGGTATTATCAATTCTCTCATAAATAAGTTACCTATCGAATTACATCTACCCGGATATCAGTACTGCGGGCCGGGCACAAAATTAAGCAAGCGTTTGCAAAGAGGCGATCCCGGCATAAACAAGTTAGACGCCGCATGTAAACTGCACGATATTGCATATTCGAAAAACAAAATTTTGAGCGATAGACACTCGGCAGATAAACAGTTGGCGGAGGTCGCTTGGCAAAGGGTCAAATCCGCAGACGCATCGTTGGGTGAAAAGGCGAGCGCTTTTGCGGTAACAGCGGCGATGAAAATGAAAACAAAATTGGGTATGGGCATGTCGTCGAAGAAAAAAAAAGTGAAAAAAGTTGCGTTGCGAAGTGCAATTGTAAAGAAGGCAAAAAATGCGCTTAAACAATTTAAAAATAAAATTAAGGAAAAGAATGGCATTAGAGAAGGAGCAAATATTGCATTGGTTGCGGCAAAACTTGCTGTGCGCGAAGTAGGTGGAAAGAGAAAAATTCGTGCTCCGAGAATAATTCCCGTTCCTAAGGTCGGCGGCGTCCTGCCGCTGATTCCGATTTTTGCGGGTCTCAGCGCATTGGGAGCGCTTGCAGGAGGCGCTTCCGGAATCGCAAAAGCGGTTAACTCCGCCACAGATGCCAGACGAAAATTTGGCGAATCACAACGACACAATAAGATGATGGAAGCCATCGCGCTCGGAGGAAAATCGGGAAACGGACTCTATTTGAAACCGTACAAAAAAGGCTTAGGACTTTATTTGCAAAAATCAAAAAACTTTTAAGGTCGCTACCTCGACGCCCGCTGACCGATGAGGATATAAAAAATTTTGTTACAAAAGTAAAAGTGTCATATTTTAGGGGTGTGTTTATGAGGGATGCGATGCCGAATTTAATCGGGCAAAACGAGTCCGGTATTGTTAATCTGGACCGTTCGAAGGGAACCGGCACGCATTGGGTTGCGTACAAGAAACGCGGAAGTCTCGTGAAATATTTTGACAGTTTCGGCGATCTACCTCCACCCAAAGAACTCATCAAATATTTTCGAGGTAGTGAAATTACTTATAACCACGATAGATACCAAAACTTCGATACATACAATTGCGGGCATTTGTGTTTGAAATTTTTACTATAAATACAATTAGAGAAAGAGAATTGCGTGCCAGTCATGTCTTATACGTTTACTCTACAGAGCGACACCAGCGTACTCTCCGCAAACTATTATCCACCAATTGAGTTAGATCCCAACAAAAAATATTATTTGGGTCTGATCGGTTTGCAAACGTACAACACTATTCCAAATATAGAGGAGAAGGAGAACGGCGACGGGTGTAACAAGTTTTATTACAAACATAACGGTAACAAAGTAATTGACATACCCACCGGTTCCTACGAGATCGCAGACATTGAAGCGTACTTGCAATCCATACTGAAATCAAGAACCGCCGCCGCCGGCGACAACAAAGAAACCGACCAAATAATTCACTTAAAACCGAACAACAACACTTTAAAGTGTGAGATATTATGTAAACACGACATTGATTTTTCATCGGCCGACAGTATCGGTACGTTACTCGGATTTTCGGGAACAAAAATTTTGGAAGCAAATAAACTGCATTCGTCCGATTTGCCGGTTAAAATTATAAAAGTGTCGAGCATTCGACTCGAGTGTAACATTGTGACGGGGGCTTTTTACGGCGATAAACTCTCACACACAATATTTGAATTTTCACCATCCGTCGATCCGGGGTTTGCGATAAACATAGAACCGAGAAATATTTTCTATCTACCGCTAAACGCGCAAACCATCGATAATATAACAATAAAAATTATCGATCAAGACGGATCACCGGTCAATTTTAGAGGAGAAAACATTCTGGTAAGACTCGAGTTAAAAAAAACCTCGTAAAATGGGTATTCGATTTCACGGACCGAATATAAGGTGCGCATCCTTAAAAAATATCATACCCAGTTTGGTCTCTCAAAGGTTAACACGTAACGATCTAGAAAGACTCGCATCGCTGGGTTACAAAATTAAAAGATGGAAAAATTAAACATTTTTGAAAAATTCCATTCCGATGATAGTATTGTCAAGGAGGAATTTCACAATTATCAACCGGGTACCCGGACCTTTGACAGCAACGATGAAATTCGTATTTTAATACAAGATCAGGATATTTTTACCTTGCCGTGTGACAGTTATCTGTTTATCTCGGGTAAAGTAAACCACGCGACGGAGGCCAATTTCAAGTGGACCACAAATGCGTTTGCATTTCTGTTCGGCGAAATAACTTACTTAATTAACGGTCAACAAGTCGATAAAATTCGAGACGTTGGAATTACTACGACGATTAAAAGTTACGTCTCGTATTGCAAGGAAGACTTAAGAAGTTTGGAATTAAGCGGATGGAGTGAGACGCTAGACTCCGGAGTTCAAACCTATTTTGATACCAACAAACGATTTTACGCAGTCTTGCCCCTAAAATGCCTTTTGGGATTTGCAGAAGATTATAGAAAAGTATTGGTGAACGTAAAACAAGAATTGATCTTACAACGGGCCAGAACAGATTTAAACTGTTACACGACAACTAAAGATGTTAAAATCACACTAGAAAAAATCGAATGGCGCATACAACATGTCATTCGACGTGATGAAATAAAATTAAAAATGTACAGCAGCATGCAATCGGACGCTCCCATTTTAATGGCGTTTCGCAGATGGGAGCTTCACGAATTACCTTCTCTCAGAAAAACTGACAAGGATATTTGGTTAGTCAAAACTTCCGTCAATCTGGAGCGACCTCGGTATGTGATCGTCGCATTTCAAGAAGATAAAATCGGGAAAAAAGATACAAATGCAAGTCATTTTGATCATTGTTTGATTAGAAATTTAACGGTGTATTTAAATTCTCAATCATACCCGTACGAAACATTTAACCAAGATGTGCTTAACGGTGACTACAGTGCATCATATTACGCGTACACAAAATTTCAAAACAGCTATTATGGTCGATTCAATCGACCGATGTTAAGTTATTCGGAATTTAAAACCAGGATGATATACGTGTTCGATGTGTCGAAGCAAATAGAAAGCGTAAAATCGTCGACAGTCGATCTGAAACTTGAAATAGAGGGGCACGACGCGTTTAAAGATAACACCAAAGCGTACTGTCTGATATTGTACGACAGCGTGGTCGAATACAGGCCGCTCTCCGGGTTGGTAAGAAAACTCATGTAATGAATAAGATTGAACGAGCAGAAAAAAACGAAAAAAGAGTTACTTTTGATCGGGCCGAATCGAGGGTCATTTACTTACCGGAGGAAGATAATGCACATCGAAGTGGCATCGAATGGACGATTAGGGCGAGAAATAGACAAAGATTTCAACGAAGAATAAATAAAATCGGGGCAGTTTTGGCGGCGGCATTAAATCCCGATCATCGATATGAAACTTATTTGAAAATGTTTCCACTACGTCGGAAAAAAATTGTCGTTATTGATCTTCAAGGCTTTACTGTACACGGCAAATTTGTACCTAAAGAAATGTGCATCGCAGAGGACGGAATTAATTTTCACGTTTATTTCTTCAAGTCGAACATTCCATACAGAAAACTTACCGATAGGGACAAGGCTCAAACACGCTGGTTGGAGAAAAATCATCACTGTATTCGTTACAGTGATGGATACATTTTGCAACATGATTTTAAAAATATTTTAAAAAAACATATTACAGATGTCGCAGACGTATATGTAAAAGGTTATCAAAAAAAAAAATTAATCGAAAATTGTTTCGATCACTTAAATGTAATTAATTTAGAGACCGGGTTCAAAGATTGTCCAAGTTGCGAAAAAACTACTCATAATTGTTTTAATCATGTAAGTATGTATTCAATATGTGCTATAGAAAATGTCAAAGTGTTGTACGAATATTTATACCGTTGTATTTTTTAAGAATACGTCATTAACGCTGTATGATGGCTTGCATAAAATTTAGGTAAAAATATGTATTAATATTACTATATAAACTTATTTTATAGTTTAAATAAACATAAAAATATTATTATGATATTGTGTTTAATTTCACACACACACACACCTTAACCATAATATGACAAGTGCTGCAAAAATAAGAGAAATAAGGTAAGTGGTAATAAATATGTAGTTAACAAATTTTAAAAAGTAGTTTATTTCTAGTAAAACAATATCGTATATATATATATATATATATATATATATTTACATCTCGGTATCTATAAAGCGTCCGCTATGAGAAACTGTCATTGGGCGTCCCTTCAAAAGAAACGTACTTCTAGTGCTCGCAGGTGAATATACTCGAGCTCAAAAAGATTAACGCGGTTTTCTTATTAAATACAAACTAAAACATTTTTTTATTGTACACAAAACCACCTTTTAGCGTCCGTACATTTTTCTGTTTTTGAGCGTCTTAGATATACACAAAAAAACATGAATATGTGTTATAGAGCGTCCTGTTTGCTACCTTTAAGCGTCCGGCAGTGTTGCAACATGTTTTCTATTGTAGATATACATATTTGACACGGATTGTGCATACTATAAAGCGTCCAAACCAGTTTGACCAGTCTATTTATAGAATATTTGTAGTAAATTAACTATACAGCGTCCAACAAAAAATAATCAATAATATACCCACTTAGTACTGAATGAGTAACTATTTTGGTTTTTTAGATTTAAGTAGAAGATAATATAAAATTCACTGCATTTTTAGTGTCGGAAACATTTTGGCTAACTCGGGTTTAGCAAATCTAACGACGCCTTCTAACAGGTGTCCTGAATTTAAAGTTTGATAAAAATTACGACGTTGAAACTCATTGTTTCTGATCAGGGTAGTTTACGTAAACAACAAAATGCAAAATATTAAAATTGTATCTGCTTTTTCTTGGAAACAATACCGTTCAACAATTTAGAAATAATAAAATTTATAGAAAAGTTGGTCTTTTTGAATCGAAATATTGAAAAAATTTAAACTAGCTCTTTTTGCTAATGTTTAGAGTAGCATGCAAAGATAAAAAAATATTGATTACAAATATTGTATTTGTTCCTTCTTGAAAACAGTGGTGTCCAAAAGTTTGTAAACACTAAAAATTAAAAAAATTGAAAAGTTTTTAAATAATTACAGTTTATGTCTAAGTGTATTATTACTCAAAAAAAATTGTGTATTTAATTTATTAACATGTATTTGAAATATAACGTTTTCCAATAAGAAGTTTTATTTCATTTCAAGAAAAATCAATAAATGTTTATTTTATTGTAAAGAAGAAGGTATGCCATTAACATTTGAAAACAATATCAGTCAGTACCACATTCTTCTCATGAAATTTTTTATGACCAATTTGCACATTTGAGGATGTATGTCCTCGATAACTACACAAATTCCATCTTTAAGGTTTTGCATTGATTGTGGAGCATTAGCATAAACCTTGTCTTTCACGTGGCCACAAAGAAAAAAGTCTAAAAATGTTGAATCACAAGATCTTGGTGGTCAATTGTAATCACCTTTTCGAAAAAAACACGGTCAGAAAACTTTTTTTGCCAAATTGCGATTGTTTCGTTGCTTGTGTGGCACGTAGCGCCGTTTTGCTGAAAATAAACGTCGTCCACATCAATATTTTTCAATTTCGGCCACCAAAAACTATTAATCATAGCTTGGTAGCAATATCCATTCACCGCAAGAGTTGCACCAGCCTCATATTTGAAAAAATAGGGTCCAATCACACCGCCAGTCAAAAAACCGCACCAAACAGTGACACGTTGAGGATGCAAAGACTTTTCAACAATCATTCTTGAATTTTCTGAGCCCCAAATGCAACAATTCTGCTTATTAACGTAGCCTCCGAGGTAAAAATGGGCCTCATCAGTGAAGATGATTTTTCGATAAAATTCCGGATCATTTTGATGCATTTTAAGGACCCAATCAGCACAGATACAACGTTTATGGTGATTGATCAACTTGAGTTCTTGTGTTAACTGAATTTTAAAAACCTTAAGACTTAAGTCTTTATGCAAAATACGGTTCAATGTCGTTTGTGGAATGTCTAATTCCAAAAATCGACAAGGAATCGACAAACCTGGGTTTTCTTCAACACTTTGGGCTACATCAGCAATATTCTCATGCACACGCTTTTGATTCTTCACATCACAAACATGTTCCAATAGCTCAAATTTTTCCACTAGGTTTACTATTGCCGGCCGAAAAGGTGCTTTACGACGACCAAAAAGTGCTTTAGTTTTGCAAACTGTGACTGAAAAATTTTCACCATTTTTGTAGTTAATTTTAATTTTTTTTACGCGTTTTTGAAGCGTGTATCGTTCCATTTTTAATAACGACGTAGTTTTTACTTGTCAAATGTCAACAGATAATAGCTTCAAAATTGACAATCGCGTTTTTTAATCTTTTTGCTTATCTTGGATCATTAATTATATTGATATTATAACGAGACCATACAGTTTTAAATTCATTATGAATAGTTTCACCAGCATGTTCCAACCATCGACTCAATCCTAAACTCAAGTAATATAACGCATAAAGTAAATGGTATAAAATAATATGAAGTTTTAGCGTTTCGATAAAGCCCGTTGCTTTAAAATACTTTCTTAAGTTAGCAATTTTTAAATTTAAGATTTTTTCATCCGGCATTGATGTAGAGAAACATAGATTTACAATTTTATTCATTGATTTGAAACATAATACGTATGAAATAATTATCAATGAGCTGATATTTCCTAGTATATTGTCACTAACAAGAATATCAGAGTTTTTCAACATTGTTCGGCAAGCATTCCCCGCAAAAACTTTGCCATAGTAATTTTTTGATATTACTTTTAACTGTTTTGGCCAAAGAAGAGCTTTTTTACAATCTAAAATTTTTACTAATTTGTTCCAAAACAAATGATTTACGAAACCTTGTAATAAATGAAGTTCTAGAACTATCAATTTTTAAATAACAGTTACATCATCGTATTCATTGAAGAGTAGAAGATTCACTACTGATTTGATTAACATAGCAAATTTCTTATTACTTCCATTAGATTGAAATATTTTGAAGAAAATTCTTAAACTTTTATATTTTCATCTTCAGCCTGAAGCATTTGTTTTCTATTTTTAAATTTGCAATTTCTTACAATTAATTTAAGAAATGTAAAATTAAATTTAATTAAACTGCAATAAAAACTTATCAATGTTATTGTTTTTTTCCTTGTCGCCATTTTCAATACCAACTAATAAATCATTATCATGTTTATAACAGTTGCTTACCTTTTCTTGCAAATATACATAGCAGTATAGGCTAGGATACTGCAGAAGCAATTTGTTGACCGTTTACAATGAAAATTATTTTTAAATCGCCGATGAACTTGAATGAGAATTAATTCACAACAATTTTCATTAAATTTAGATTCCTATAACTTTTCTTTACATCAGGAACAATACATAACAAAATAATCTTTTTTACATTTGTAGCTTTAACAAATTTTTCAAGTCCGCACTATTCTTATACGAAGATCTCAACATTCTTTCATTTGTGTTATTTTCTAGCTCAAGTAATATGCTAAAAGATATTTAAAAAAAAAATTGCCATCTGCCATAATTTTAATGTCAACATTACCCTTTTCTCCACGTTTATTAATTACTATATCAAATATTTCAGAAACTTTACCCTACACTATTGGTCTTTTAATTGTTTTGGTTGAATTTCCATTACCAACATCAAACCTAGGAAATCAATTTTTATAATGGAATCAAAGTTTAATTTCATATTCTTCATGTCTTTAAAGAAATAGGCAGGAATACATTTGCGTTGACCAATTGGTGACCGAAAAAAGTTAGTTAGTTTTTTGTATATATAACGCAGACACATTCATAATAGATTTATATTTCAATAGTTTCTCCGAACTGATCTGAATCTTTTTAATTTGTTTGGGATTGATAGCAATTCTCTTCATTCTTTCTTTAGAGCTACTGTATTATTGATGACTCAATTCTTTGCTAATCAGACAGTTCCGCAACCATATTGTTTGTTATGTTACTGCTTGCTTTTTTTGAAGAACATTTATGTGATTGTTTCTTTCCTATGGTTGAGAACCATTTTGTGCAGACAATTGTTGCAGTGTTGGATTTAGGATTTTTTGTTTTCATTTTCTGAACTGATTTTTCATAATTTACTGATGCTAACGTACCAAACGTAATGTGTTCATATAGTTTTATATGTTCTCTACCTTTCATTACTGCAGATCTAAAGTTCTTTCTTGCAGTTATACTTATACCTATAGCAATTACAATCAATTTTATATCGAGTTCCTTTCCAATTTTTTCAAAATTTGGTATTGTAGAAAAATTGTTCTTTTAGGATTATTATTCTTTTTATCTTTTAGTGTTAAACAACAAGTGGTACATATACTTTTTGGAAATTGTAAATCTTGAATATAAAATTTAGGATTTGAATGTCTTATTAATTCAGCTGTGTTTTTATTAACTTGAAAAAAAAAATCCTATTCTGTAAAAAAATAATTTTTGTTCCACAATACATAGAATTAAAACTGACTATTGTTAGTAGTAGTAGTATGAGAAACCATTTTCACAAATTCTTTGTCACAAATCAATCAACACTTTGACAATATATTCACTAAAGTAATTTTTTTTATTATAAATATTTAATTTAAAAAAATCAAATTGTTAATATTTAAAACTATTCACATCAGCCAAATCCTTTAGATCAGAAACTACAACTGACTGCCTATGATATCAAGTAAAACTAAAATAAATCAACAAAATTCTTATAAAAACATATATAATTTTGTAATTTGTATTGCATCAGCCTACTTAGAACAATAATCGTATTGTTGTTGAATTTTTCGTTTATGCTAACTCAAATCAGACATTTTGTAAAATTTCAGTTTTATAAACTTTTGGGCATCACTGTGCTTCAAGAAAGAGCAAATACAATATTCGTATTCAGAATTTTTTTATCTTTGCATGCTACTCTAATCATTAGAGAAGAGATTTAGTGACGTCATTTTAATTTTTGCATTATTTCGATTTGGGACCAATTTTTTGATAAATTTTATAACTTCTAAACTTTTGGGCGGTACTGTTTCTACGAAAGAGCAAATACGATTTTATTATTTTGCATTTTGTAATCTACCAAAGCTACCCTGACTAGAAACGATGAGTTCCAGCGTTATTTTTTTTAATATTTTTTTTTTAATTTAAGACACTCTGATTTGCTCTGCCAAGAATTTTTTTGAAATTAAGTTTTGGGCCCAGATTTTTGGTCAAAAGTGCAAAAAGGGACTTTTCTGGGTTAAGTTTGGAGCAACATTTAAAACAAAATTTGGGCAACTTATTAAAAAAAAATCATAAAGATGCTGCGTTCATTAGCTAATCAACAAAAAAAATGAACTTAGCTGAAACCCTTACCAAATTACGTTGATCCAAGTCACGCTTTTGGGGTTACTTTGAGCGGGACGCATTTTAATTGCACTGAAGCGCTTTGACACAGCTTGGTCAGACCACTTCCAGTTTTTAGTATCAGAAACATTATTGCTAACTTGTCTTCTAAATTTAACAATGCTCTCGGGTTTGCTCTGCGACTTGAGACAAAAATATTATGTCCCGATTGGACTTGACTGAGCATTGAGGCGAGAAGATATGGCCAAAAATCCAAGTCGGACGGGTCACTTTTTGAGGTTGTTTTGAGCGCGACGCATTTGAATTGCACAGAGGTGCTTTGACTAAAAATCTCCAATTGGAACAAAAAGTTTTTTTATTTTTTGAAAACCATCTTGTTTAAGGATTTTTTTTAAATTTTTGGTTTAAGATTTATGGTCCGAAGTGCAAAAGGTGACTTTTTTGGGTCAAATTTACAACGAAATTTAGACAAAATTTGAACAGTTAATTTAAAAAAAAAATTAAGATAGCTGCGTTACTTAGCTATTTAACAAACAAACTATCTAGCAGCAACTGTTACCAAACTACGTCTATTCAAGTGGGACGGGTCACTTTTTGGGGTTTTAAGCGCGACGCATTTAAATTGCACGGATGCGCTTTGACTTTGACCGTCACAGCTCGGTCAGATCACTTCTGATTTTTAGTGTCGGGAATATTCTGGTTTATTCAAGCCTTGCAAATTCATTGCTGCCCTCAGAATTGCTTTACAGTTTTGGACAAAAAAGTTAGAACTTACTGAACGTCCCAGAGCGATGCGATTTTCACCATTCTTTTTTTGATGCCAAAATTAGACTGTTGTTTATTACATTATTATTTAAACCCAAACATTTGTCATAAATGTTAAAATTTTGCACTTTTGCAATTATGTAAGAAACCAATTGTATTGCAAACTCAGCCCCCGCAGCTGTGTTTCTAAACGGCCACTTACACATTATGCCGTCTCAACGCCGCTCAACCACGCAACCCCTGGTTGCACCCACATCTAATTTCCGACCAACGGAGAGCTCAACCAGACGATCCGCGCCACGGTAGATTAAACCGAGGACTTTCCGGCGTCACTGCCCGATAACCTCACACAGACGCCCCAAGGTAGCTTCTCACCGGGAAACTTTTTTTGAGAGATTGCTCAAAACTCGGCCCAACACAGCGTCGGGCAAACAACAAACAAATCATTTTTTTTTTCAAATAAATCTTTAAAATCCAAAACCACCTGTGTTTTAATTATTAAAATTTTTTACAACGCTATTTTAAATATTTAATATCTTATATTATTATTGTAACCGGGAGTTTTCAATTCTTCAGTAGTTATTATATAAATAAATTATTGTAATGATTATTCCAACGGCCAAAGCTTTTTTATCTGTAAATATACAATTTGGCGTCCGTTAGATAATATATGCCGACGTGCCTAAAAATAGAAAAAGTAATTTTAATTTTAACTTGCGATCGATATTTTAAATGCTGTGTTGCCATATTACGCGGACGCTTAGTAATACATTTTTTGTACAAAAAAATATACTTGTAAATATACGCCAAGCTCTTTACCGCCTCCTTGCGGCAAATGGTGTGAACTAAAAATATGCACAAAAATATACATTTTTACACAAATCGCCATATAGAGCGTCTAGGACTGAATTTTTTTTATATGTATCTTTTGACTCGCCTTGATGCGCAGAATCGATTTATAAAGGTTTCCTTTTGGCGTCCGTATACGGACGCTCTATTCTTCTCGGACGCTTTAAAGTGCGTAAAAGGACAATGTATGGACGCTCTATAGTTAGGTTGATGTAAATATATATATATATATATATATATATATATATATATATACCTATATAGCAAAGCAGAACAAATTAAGATTATTGTAATATAAGAGATTATTTATATTTTAAAAAAGTACATGCACAAACAAATTTTAATACTAATACAACAAATACTCACAAACATTTAATACAAAAAAACTAAAATCTAAGTATTTAAAGAATAATGACCCCATGGCAGGGAATTTATTCCGTCCTCAAGAATACAACGTTTATCGTCGAAGTTATTAAGAGCCATTTTATTAATTTTAACGGAATATAATGAATGATTCGTCGATTGAATAACATTAAAACTCATCAATTTGCTTTCGTTGAGAAACAGCCTGTTTTAATGGTACGGCACGTCAACTTAATCAATTTTTAAATATTATTAACAGCCTGTTTTAATGGTACGGCACGTCAACTTAATCAATTTTTAAATATTATTAACAGCATACACCCAAAAATCAAATTCACTTTAGAAACTGAAGAACACAATCAAATTAACTTTTTAGATCTCACATTAATTCATAAAAATAACAAAATCGAATTTAATATATATAGAAAACCAACAAACACAAATTCTACTATTCCATTCAATTCAAATCATCCAATGTCACACAAATTAGCTGCGTTTCATTCTATGGTACATAGAGCTTTTTCAATACCATTATCATTTAATAACCTTACCATAGAATTAAACACTATTTTATCAATTGGAATAATGAATGGTTTTCCAATAAATCTTATTCAAAATTTAATAAACAAAAAACGTTATCAAAATACAATGATTCAAATTTATCCAAAATCTTCAAATATAAATAAAAATTCATTTTCAACTTTAACTTATTTTGGTAAAACCACAGACAAAATCGCTTACATTCTTCGCAAACAAAATCAACTAATCGCGTTTAGACCAAGTTGTAAATTATCAAACATCCTTTTTAATGCTAAAGATAAAGTTGACCCCTTAAAAAAGTCAGGTGTATATAAAATGTCATGTCCTGAATGTAATAGCCTATACATAGGTCAAACGGGCCGTAGTTTTGAAAAAAGATAAGCTGAACATTATCGCGCTTTTCGTTTAAATAAAAATTCAAGTTCATTTTCAAATCATTTTTTCGATTGTAATCATTCATTCCCCAACATTAATCAGTTAAAAATTTTACATACCTGTACAAAAGGTACTAAGCTTAATCTTTTAGAAGCCGCCGAAATTTATAAACATTCCCATAATCCGCTCGTTAACCTTTTGAACGAGCAAACCGATCTAATTCAGTATAATCCACCACTTTTTAATATCCTGTAAAATTCCTTGTATTCTCCTGCCAATTCACCAATTGCTCTGTATATATATATATGTATTGTTTCATTCATTTGTTCCTCACTTGATAATGACCGTAAAACGTTGAAACTTAAGTCGTGAAATGTATTTTGTAAAATTGTATATGCCTTATATATAATTTTACAATAATAAATTAGTGGTAAAAACATAGTAGTTGTTTTATTTACTTATTAAATATGAAGTACCACATAGTAACCGTCGCAACCATCTTGATGATCTATATATATTGGTTTATTATATAATACTTCGGTTTTATTTAACTCTACGGCCACCAGATTTTCATTAAATATTTTAAAAATTTTAAAATTAGGTTTACTAATATATTTTTCAATTTTTTTGTAGTTATTACAAAGAACTATATTTCGATATTTTCTAACGCTTTCCATAAGTTTGCCAAATACCATATTACTTATGTCCTTGTAATAATTTCTATCAAAATCATTTGTGGCGTTGGCCCTTAAATTACTATTAATTTCAATAAACACTTTTAGCCAATCGCTTACAGAAAACTCGAGAACTCTGTGTACCTTTACCACTTGCAGACCATTTTTCAGACATTGCAATAGATTATCTAAATGTATTATATATTTATTTTTATCTTTAAGAGTTAGCATCAATTTATTAGTATTATTAATGGAAATATGTTTCGCACAAAATGGAAAAAAAATATGTTGATCATGGATTTCCGAAGGATATTTAATGTCGACCTCCAGAATGCACGACTTATCCAAATCATATTTGTTTTTCATGCTTTTATGGTCAAATTTAAGGATTTTCTCAATACAATTAATTTCATCTTCTACTAACCATCGAAAATTATCACACGGCAATTTTGACAACATCGCATGCGCATACAGTCCATTTGCATCTAAATACAGCATTTCACTTATTTCTTTGTTCGGATTAAATTTATCTTTCATATGAACGGAATTTAATTTTGCATACCTACAGCTTGCCTGCGTAATGCCACCACGCAGACCTCTTTCAAAAAACATGATCATATCGATATCTTGAAGTAAGGGAAGCTTAATTTTAGTTGTAATTAGTGCAGCACCAAATGACAATCCCGGCGCAGTATAAAACATGCACGGGTCTAAACCGTACGTGTTCATAGTTAATGTTCTATAATTTTCAAATACATCGCTCAAAAGTACGACATCTGTTTTCATATACAAATCGGAATATTCACCGATATCTTTACACTTGAAATGATTCCAGACATTTATGGCATGATTATAATCCTCATCGCTTACTAATTCCTCCGTTAATATGCTATAAAAATGTTTTTTATCGGGTAGAGATGTTTCTTTTAAAATGATAGAGTTACTTACGTAGTCATAAGGAAAAATACCTTTTCTAATTACCAATTTAAAATCTTCCAGTTTTGAAAAGTATTTCATTGTATTTAATTTATCGGAATCTTGTAAGTTTTTGGATAGATTATCCAAACTGGAGGGCATAAATCGTGCAGAGTCAATGAACCTTAATTCATAGCCGTGATGACGTTTTGAAAATGCAATGTAATTTTCACTTGTGACAGGAATGACGTTTACCGGATTATCATTTACTGCACACAGTTCGGATAAAATAAAATGTGCGTCATATCTTGAAAGATTATGTAAAATTATTGGCAGTACCGGCTTATATTTACATTGAAGGTTGCATGATGCGCACAAGGCGGAAATAAATTTACCCGAATAATGGTCATGGTGTTTTACTTTTATGTGATTGAAATTGTCAAATTAAATATCGCAAATTTTGCAATTGTTTGATTTATTAAATGTTTCATGATCATCCTGCGACATTTCAATTGATTTAAATTTAAATTTCTGTGAAAATGAAGATATTTCTTCAGCTTGTTCCAACATTTTATCAACAAACCATTTCTCGGGATTATCTCCTCTATACGAATCATATATTGTTAGCGATTTATCAAATGCACATACTCTCAAAAATCCTACACTATAAGCAATATGTTTTTGATAAAACGTACTCGACGATTTAAATTTGGAATTTTCACACGAATCTATGGGAGTGGTGAAAGCTTCAAAATCTGCGTAAATTACGAACGGACATTTCATCGTGGCAGCAAATTGATTGAATTTTAATATGTTATTTTTTTCACTGGGCAAAATAATTTTAATTGCTTTATTTTGAACACAATCTATAATATGGTTGCTCAATTTTAGTTCTTTATCAAAATGACACAAGCATCTATCACAGATATATTTTTTACATTTTTGTTTATTTATTTGTCGGTAAACTAAAGATGAGAGATTTTTTATTAAACAGTAATGCCACTTTTTATGTGATTTTAACAATAATAAATTAACATGATTCTTTTTTTTTAATTCAGTGTGATAATATGGACCAATAAGTGATCCATTTTTATCATCAACTCCAAACACATTAATAGATATTTCAGAATTTTGCTTCTCAAATTTTACAACATTGTTTAATTTAATTGGAAACGTTATACCTTTAAAGTTGAGATATTTATGTAAGTCCTGCGGATATGAATCGGTGCTTGTAGGATCGTCTGTAGCGGGAAACAAATGAGCCATTACACACCAAGCGAAACATCGGTTATCCGTATTTCTTATATTTAAAACAGAATTCATATTTTTCTTATTTGTAAATTTTCCTTGTGCCAAAGACATGTAAGTACACCCACCTCCGCGCAACGGATTAAATTTGGCAAACGCAACTTGAAGATGCACTATCGATGAAATTGCCCAACCGCTTTTCTTTTCTTGAAATTCACCTAACTAAAAATTAAAAAAAAAAAAATAATTAAAGATAAAGATATACACATATTATATAAATATTTACTTACATTAATTAAAATTTCCTCGATTAAATTCTTTAAAACACCGTTTATATTATTTCCACATAAAATTTCAACATTTTTTGAATTGATATGTTTAAAATCTCGTTCTTCGGTCGTAGGTAGAATAAATTCATAGCAAAAGGTAAAATTCATTTTAAGAGCAATCATCTTTTTCAGCATATTTTTTGTTCGGCATTCGATCAGGGGAATTGAGTCAGTTAAAAAGTCTTTGGGATTGGTGTGAGACAAATTAATAACCAGCCCGGTCCTTATTCTATTTTCAAATGCCGTTTGTAGCTATAAATTGAAAAATCATTTTATTTTGAAAAATAGTTTGTGCATATTAAACTTACATCTTTCCATGCAATGCGTTTCACTATGCGTTTCTTTATAGAGGGTGGGTGTTGTCTAGTGCGTAATTGATACCCGCTTGTACCTGGAGAAATTTCTTCAAGTTTTTTTTTAAATTGTGTTTCCAACGTTGTAAGTTTTGTAATAATGGAATTAATCTGTTGTTTCTTGTGAACATTAATTGCCAGTTTTAGATTTTTATTTTGTAGCTTTATTAGTGCGCGTATATTTTTTAAATAACTATATATGTTTTGAGTATTGTTGCATGTTAAAAGCAGGTTAGAATATTTTCGAATTTCCTCCATATTTTATTCCATCTATAATTTTAAGCACTCGTTTAAATTTTTTATAAAAAAAATATATATTCAAAATAAATTCTACTTACAGGACAAAAATCCACTTTGTATGCGGAGTTTGGTTTTCCTTCAAACTTTATTAATCCACGATAGACTAATGCACTGCGTCCTTCCACTAGTGCCCGAGCATCTTTATTGTTAATCGCATCGCTGTATCTCTTGGGTAGGAACACTTTGAATTTGTTTCCTTCATCCAGAATAGTAGCCAATAATGATTTTCCGTATTTGGTGTTCACCGGTTTCAGATCTACTAATTCATATTGTTGATCTGTATTAAGTTCGAACACTTTTTTTACACTGATCTCCTCATAACTGAGGGACTTATTGATTTTATCGTATAAACTCGTATTTTGCTAGCTCAAGTTAGTTTAAAGAACAAAACGCACTGACGAAATTCATATATGCAAATTTCTATTTCAAAATCACAAGCGTTCGCACTTTGATAAATACGCACATCTGTTTGTTATCAATTAGACAATTTTCTATTCATACAATGAGTACACTATTTATCTTAGAAAAGAATAGAAGAACAAATCGCATTGATGAATTGCTCAGTTTGTAAATGCAGATTTCCATTTCACTATCACAAGCGTGTGCACTTTGATAAAAATAAATAGATTGTAATTTGTCAATTAGACAATTTTCTATTCACACAATGATTACACAATTTATATGTTGCAAATAGTATCTCCTAATACATTATATCGCAAATAAAATTTTCAAAAGTTTTAAAATAAGGAAGTAATTTCGTCTGTTTCTTTACCATTTTTCTAATTTCTATATTGTTTTTGCATGATTCCCAGATGTATGAATACTTGAACCAATTCTTTTGGCTTAATTGATTGAGACGCCTAATTCCCTGACCGTGCTCTTCAACCATCACTTTTTCGCAATCATAGCAATTTTCTGGTAAATACAGGTGCAAAACATCCTCTTCACATCTCTCACATTTTTTAAAATTTACATTATAAATTGATATTAAATAGTGTGTCTCTTCTGCATTTTCATTGCCATTTATTAGTGCACAATTTTCGCACATATAATTATGTTTGCTTACTTTAACATAATTTTCTCTTACACAAAACCACCATGCCAATATTTTGAGACATAACTTTATAGTATATTCCCCCCCGGATTTATCTGCGATAATAGTTAATCTTCATATATCACGTCATAAATGAGTTTACCTATAGCATATAATTTCAATCACAGCTGTGTCTTATGCAAAACGCGCACAAATTATTTAATGTACATTTCAATGCACACAATTTACAATCGCATGCATGCCCCCCCGCCGGACTAATGCAGCGAGCACGCACTCTTATCTCGCATTACATTCCTCAACGCTTTTATCTACGCAATTCTATGTTTTATTGATTAAAAGTCATTTGCATTAACCCCATTATTTTTTCATCCACATTTTCTCATTCCTCTTTTTTTTCTCTTTCATTTGATACTAAACAACACATACCTACACCCAACTCAAATCGACAAATATATATCACCCTCCATCCACAACACCCCCACACCACCGCAGAATTTTTTCATCGCCATTTTCTCATTCCACGATTTTTTCTCTTTCATTTGATACCAAACAACACATACCTACACGCAATCGTATATATCACCCTCTATCTACTTACCCCCACCACCTACGGCCAAAAATCAAAAACCGTCCCGAGATATACTGCCCCTAATGCTTATGCAACTTAATTCACATCGCTAAAGACCAAATACACTGAATTATATGCAAATATTGAATGACCGGAAGTCCATGTTATTCTTATGGGAGTTTTCACCAAACACCCCTTTTTTTTATCTACTGAGCTGAACTGGTGGAAGAAATGATGTGGACAGGAGTGGAGGAAAAAGAAAGAGCAAAAGGAGGAGTAGGAATGATAATAACAATAATAATAATAATTTGTTTATTTGTAAACTCATACAGAACACTACTTATACTTAAACCAATACACAAAAACTTAATGAGCAACAAAAGCGAATCTAGATCAGCTTGTTAATCAGATTAAAATCTGATATTGCTGTTACTTCCTCTAGATCGCTAAACTAAAACTAAAAATTTCAAACTAAATTAAAATAAAAAAAAAATAAATAAACAAGCTTTAATTGCGTTTAGTGACAAATAGCATGATCGTAAATAAGAAATTATCTCTCCTAATTTTGTAGAGTTAATAACATATTTTTTAAACATTGTTTGAACAAAAATAAAGAAAAAAGTTTAAAATTATATTTATTATAACAGTACGTTATGTTATAGCTAAAACTTCTTTTAAACAGCTTGGTTCTATGTGATGGAATTGTCAGAGCATCTTTTAGACGAATATTTATATTATGTACATCTGTTCGGAAGCTTAACTTTTCATATAGGTATGGAGGAGTTTTAGTCTGTATAATTTTATAGAACTGGCAAGCAGTGTGCACAATTCTACAATGTTTCATTGAAAGCCAATTCAGTTCAGTAATCTTATGACAAATGCTTTGTTTTTTTCTTACACCAAAAATTAACCGAGCACATGCATTTTGAATACGTTGAATTTGTGACTGACAAAGTTGATCTATGCAAACATCATATACTGAATCACAAAATGTAAAATTGGAAAGAACAAAAGTTTCACAAAGAATTTTTTTACTTTCTTTACTCAAGATGATTTTATTCATGTAAATAGATTTTAGTGCCATAAATACACGTTTACTTATTGTCCCTACATGTTCTTTAAAACATAATTTAAAATCTAAATCCCCTTTAAGTTAATGTTAAGAGATTGCACTATTGATTTTCGTTTTTGTTCCAAACCAAACACAATAGCTGTGGTTTTGTTTGTGTTAATGGTTGAAAAGTGTAATAACAAAAATTCTAAGATTTTCTTTAAATCATGATTTATTTTGTTTTCAGCATTTTTCCAATCATTTGACATAAATGACTAATATAACTGTGTATCATCAGCATATTGATGATACTGACAGTGATCTATATAAGAATATAAGCTGCAAGTATAAATTAAAAATAACAATGGCCCCAGGATTGAACCTTGAGGTACCCCATTTAAAATGTTTATTGTATCAGATACAGTTTGACCACATATAACTATTTGCTGTCTGTATAATAAGTAAGAATTAATAAGTTTACAAGCTGAGTTATCAAAACCTATAAATTTAAGTATTGCTACAAGTAATTCATAATTAACATTATCAACGGCTTTACTATAATCCAATAATATTAAAACAGTTATTTTGTTATTGTCAATTGCTTTTAATATGTCAACTGTAATTTTCATCAATGCAGTCATACGAAGATCTAAATCTTGATTGATGTTCTGGTAGAATGTTGTATAGTTTTATATGATTTTGTATTTGTTGTTCTAATATTTTTTTCGTAAAATTTAGAGAAAACAGGCAAAATACTTATAGGGCGCAAGTCATTAATTAGTAACGGATTTTTTTTTAAGAATAGGTGTTATTATTGATAGTTTACAAGCGTCTGGAAAGATATTTGTGGAGATGCTATCATTAATAATATGGGTAATGTATGGAATTAAAAATGGGCAGCAAAAATTTAACATTTTAGAGTTGATGTTATCACTTTCACTTTGGGATGGTTTAAGTTTAGCTAAAATAAATTCCACGTCATTTTTGCTTACATTAGAAAATTTGAATTGACTATTATGACTAACTGAATTATTATAAAAATGTAAAATATTACGATCTAGATCAGCTTGTAGTATAGATGTTGCAAAGTGCTAGTTAATTTTGTTAGCATCGGCAAGGTGATCCGGAATAAAATTAGTTTTCTTGTTATAGACTCCTAATTTTTCACAGTTGTTTTTTGTTAGTTTTATTTATGTTAACTCTAAATTGAACAAATGCTTTTTCTTCAACTCATATAGCTGTAGTAGTTATATCTCTAAGACTTTTGTAATAATTTAAGTCAGACAACTTTTTAGTTTTTTTATATTTTTTCAATGCTTTGTCTCTTGTTTTCATCCTTTCTTTAATGTTATACGTAATCCATGGCTTTGGTTGAGTACGACTAATAAAAGCTTTAAAAAGTGCATGGATATCAAACAAATTTGTTATATTTTTATTCAAAAAATTTAATTTATTATTAATATTTATAATATCATATATAATTGAATATATATCTTTAATAAAGTCATCATAATTGAAATTCTTAAAATCCCGAGCATATGTATAGTTATTGGTATTATTTTCAAAGTTTAATGCTAATGTAGTTTTTACTAGACAGTGATCTGTTCTATTTGGAAGTTAAATAACAGTATCTGTTGTAGAAAAGTTTTCATTTAATATAATTAAGTCTAATAACGTTGCACTTGTATCAGTGATGCACGTAGGACTGTGGATAATTTGTTTCAAAGATTGAAATAGTGATTCAATCTTTAAAGTTGATGCGTTGTAAACGTTTAGTAAATCTATATTAAAATCTTCAAAGTCGAGAGTGTAATCATTTACATAATATTTTCAAAATAATCAAAAAATAAATCCATTTTTTTTTTCGGAGGTCTGTACACTACACCTGCACAATATACCTTGTTGTTGATAGTGACTTGAATTCACAAACACTCAAGAAACGTTTCGCTAATTTGATTTATTACATTGACAGAAAAACATTTTTTAATGTAGAATGCAACACCACCTGCCCGGCCTACCCTGTCTTTGCAAACTAAATTATACCCATGCATATCTATATAATTTGAAGAAAAATCATTATTTAACCATGTTTCAGTTAAAGCTATAATATCAAATTCACACCACCCGCAACACACAACAACACCTGTGAAAAGAAAAGAAAAAAACTGATGATGGCCTAACCGCCGAAACCGGTCTTTATATATAAAAATATAATCAGCACAATAAAGTATAAATTTTTTATTAAAATACCCTAACCTCAAATATCATAATCGTTACATAAAACTTCCTCTCTAAATATATCAAACTTTTTTAAGATAGAATTGATATTAATGTGACAAACTTTTAGTTTATTTACGAGCATACTATTTGATTAATAAATGAAAATTAAAGTATATACTTAATTCTAAATTAAAGTTGTAATTACTTACTAACTAATACATATTAACGGCTAAATTAAATTATCAAAATCATGAACAGTGTTAATTTTAATTTTTTTGTTATTTGTTTTTATAATTATAGTACCATTTAAAGTCCAAACATTTTGTTTTTTGTATTTATTTTGGCACTTTTTAAGTAAACTCATTCTGGTAACAGTATAACAATTCCGCTTCCTTTTAAATGTTTTTTATAATTGAAAATATTGACGCGTTCTTTAGTGCTAACAAAAGTAACAGAGATTCCTCGAGGTTGTTTTCTATCAGTGTTTGTTCCTAGCGGTTTTTGATAAGTTTGGTGACATTTGGCAATCTTTGATGGGTTTATCTCAATATTAAATTTATTTTTAAAAATATCTAGTACTTCACCTTCACAATTTTCATCGCGTTTTTCTTTGACCCCATACAGTCTTAAACAATTTGCGTATTGTTCCATTGAATCCAAGCGTTCTTGTAATTCCTTGTTTTCATTCTCCAGTTTTGTAATCCTTTTTTCATATTTATCTATTGCGGTTTTTATTGCAAAATCAATTTTAGATGTAATAGTTGACAATATTTTTTCTATTAGTTTATCTTCAAAATTGGCGGACACTTCATGCAGTTGTTTTTCTCCGGATATGAAACTGACATCAGATCGACGTTTGTTTGAGTTTTTTGTAGTTCTTAATGACATTATGTTATTGAATATTTTAATAACACTTTTGTGAGCTTCGATATAGAGTTTATAACCTGTTGCAAATATAATTCAGCGGAGCATTCAAAAACACGTCCGCCCAGCTCGGCAGTAAGACTTGATTGACAATAGCTCCGGAAAGAATAAAAAGTAAAATAAGAGAAAAACACATAAATGAAAGAATTATGACAGTAGAAATGAAGCTAGTAGTGAACAAAACATAGACCATGATAGTGGCATACGGACCCAATGAAGACACAAAAAGAAGAGAAAGACAGCTTCCATACAAAATTACAAGAACAAATAGACAGAAAACATAATGAAACTAGGAGTTCTAATTGGGAGACTAGGAAACCAAAACAGCGTAATAGAAGAGGCAATGGAAAAAGAAGGAAAAGAAATAAGAAACAACAACAGAGAAAGAATGATTCAACTATGCATTCTAAACAATCTAGTAATAAAAAACACCAAATTCAAACACAGGGAAGTTTACAAATACACAAGAACACAACCAACCAGAAACTAGTAATCAATAATTGACTACTACCTTGTTAACAGAAATAACTGCATTAAAATAAAGAATGTAAGAGTAACAAAACAGGCAGAAATAGGAAGCGATCACCATTTACTACGAATGGACATGAAATGGAAAGCAAAAGTTAAACCAGACAAAAGAAGGAAAAAAGTTAAGATAATGATAAAAACATACAAACTAAAAGAAGAACAAATACAATTGACATACCAAAATGATACTATAAATTTTTTTTTAGAAAGATAGAAGAAAGAACGTGCATAGAAAGAAAATGGGAAACTTTTAAACGAATCATTCTAGAAGCTGCAAAAAAGAACTGTGGATCAGCAAAAATAATAAATAAAAATATTAAAAAAACTAAAAATTGAAACAAAGAAAATAATAAAAGAAACAAAGATAAAATCATGGACAAAATTTGAAAAAGAAATGAATGAAAACATAAGATAAAAGATAAAATCTTATCAAAAAATTAGAACAGTTTTAATTGTTTGATTAAAAGCCTGTTAAATATTTGAAAAATTGGCGCGCAAAATTATTGTACTGACATAAGTATTGACATCAATCTTGTCTCAGACGGCTCTTTAAACATATCACTTGTATGGGCAGTTGCTAGTATGTACTAGTTCAATTTGTGTTTGTAGTTATTTTATTTTTTATAATAAATCATGTCTTCTTTTTCTATTATTCCGTTTACCTAATTTATATTCTCTTACAAAACTAAAAACATATTTATTGTTTACCATAAATTTTCTTAAATTTTTGTTGCTTATGTTTCACTACTGAGAAGAAATTGGATGCTACAGAAGCAACATCCGGAAACAACTATTGCAATACAATCAAAAGCTTAAAAAAAAAATGACATTTCATTAATAGATAAAACTTTCTATAGTAAGCTGCTGTTGTTTACAGAGAAAATAGACAACAAATCAACAAAGACAACATATTTATATATTGATATTTACCATATTATATCATCTAGAAGATGGCTGTTCGGTTTTCTACGGGATTTCAAGATACTATCGTCCAAGTAGAACAGAAAGATAGTAATATTTTTATCAGCGCATTTGTATGTACATATTTACATTTTGATTACATTTTAGATAAATTTAATTACCGTGACAGTTTCTTATTATATGTCATTTTTGTTCCGTTTAATCTTTTATGGCAAATGTGCATACAAGTTGGTATAGTATTTGTTATTCTGGAATCTATATACAGAGTTTTCTACTCACCCACATTTAATATATACATGGATGGTTATATATACTATACTATTGAGCTGATGTATCTTTTTGATACCCTTTTATCGTACACGCATAAGTATGCCATAATATGTTATAACTTTGTGCTAACACAAGTAGACAAATAAAATAACGTTCAACAAAGATTGTCTAAATAAAAACAACTTTGTTTAACTGCATCCCGGTGTTGTGTTAGAACAGACTGCTATTTAAAGTTGTTCCTCTTGTTTTTTAGGTACACCAAACGTCTGAACAAATATGCACTTTATTTACCAAGAAACTTGTTCCTTTTAACGGTCGATACAGTATCGTTAATACCATGCTATGAATTTTATTATCTAATTATGCCAGACATTGCTGACAAAATTGTATTTTACGTACGTCTAAAATCTGTGCTGAGACTTGTGAGTATTATTTATAATTATTTTAACATGTTGCATATCGTATTATTATTATTATTATTATATAATAATAGAACTATTTTAATTAAATATTACATGTGGTATAAAATTTCAAACATAACATTGGTGATGAATTCAATGCATGCAACCACTTTATTAAGTTATGCCTGTGTAACATCTAAACCATTCAAATCGTGCACACATCGTATTACAAAAATATTGTTGTAGTACAGTAATTTGTTTGTATAGTTTGAACTGTTCAAATTATTGTGTGTTAGAATAAACTTATAATGTAGTGTTTTTATAAAAATCTGTGTAATTTTTCACAAATACAATGTTTTGAAATATATAAAAAACAATATTCTTATAAAAGACTCTGTACAAGTTAATGTACAATACGCACATTTTATTTTATAGCTTTTATAGCAAATTTTCCCAACAACTGGTTCAACCTCTAACCTAAAATTATTATTGTCAACGGTTGTAATAAAATTACGTTTAAGGTAACTATAGATTTAACACACTAAGGGCTGATATTTCAATCATAGTTTAATCCATTGTTTAACTCAGTTTGTGATCTGAGATTAATATAATAAATGTATTTTAAGTTGGTAGTAAAATCTCTGAAATATCATTTATTTCTCACTTCATTTTATTTATGACATTTTATTCTGTAAAATGTTCGCAGCGAAATGATAAAATAAACATATTGAAACTACATTATTACTACGTTTTTAAGAATATTGTTAATGAAAAACATATAATGCATAACATTTTTAAGCGACAATCCTATTATTACAATTTTATCAACTTTTTTTTTAAATTTAAATGTCCCGCATTTTTATGACTCAAAGCATGACACATAACCTATTTACAAATAATCCATTATGACAAATTACATTGACAAACTCAGTTAAACTGATTTGAAAAGAGCTTAAACTCCAACCTTAGCTTAAACTCAAAATGAAAGACCGGCCCTAAAGGCTTTTAATTTTAAAAATAAATTGTTATATTGAATTTATAAATACGACGGTACAATAGCTTGCCTTGAATGATTTAACTCAATGCTCTCTAAGAAAACTATCATACACAAGACTGCAAAGTTTTTGTGAGTTGTTCAAGAATGCGCTGCAGCTCATCACAATTAATAAGAAAAAGAAAAATAATTAAATAATTTTATTAAAAAAAAATTGCATTAGGACAATAAAAGAATAGTATAAAATAAATAAAAAATTATTTTTTAATATATATTTTATTTTATGTTCCTTATTTCATTGAAGACGGATAGGTTCGTTTTAGAACACGCTTGTAAATGCCCCATTTGCACCACCATGTAGTACGTTTGTGCATAGAACAGTTTAAAAAAAAAATCTTTAACAAACAAATCGTAATTGTTTGTAAATTTCTAACGTTTGTAACGGTATGATCTGAAAACAAACAAACAAATTATTACACAACAATTCGCAGGAAAACATTTTTTACAATAAATTGAATAGAAGAGCAACATAATTTAAAGTGACTAGTGATTTTATATTAAGTAATTAATTTAAATTGCAAGTCAAAGTTTTATTTAATCTAAAATTGTGATAATCGATCGGTATTTGTTTTAATAAAATATTACTATAATGAAATTATTAATATAAGTCAAAATATTAAATAAAAATAATTAATTACTATGCAACTTCAGTAAAAATACAAACATTTCTTTAACAATTTCCTGCTTAATGCGGATTTATTTCAATTAAATTCTTTATAAAATTATTGTAAACGCAACAAAGTTTTAATAAATTAACACAATACATGCAAATAAAACTTCATTCTTTTAAATTGCATATAACCGCAACACGGTTTGAAGTAATATACTAATTAATTAAACTAATTAAATAAGTTTGATAATATAAATTACATTATGTTAACGTCTCACAAAACTGGCACTAAACGGACCAATCAGAGCGCTAGTTTGAAGATTATAAAAAACAAACTATTTTGTTCACATCGCAGTGGCGAGGAATGTGGCGAGCAGCGCGGCAATGTGCGAGGTGCAGCATAAATGCTCCCATAAGATTATATAGGTTTGTTTCATCATCGCCACAACATCCCGGCGCCAATCTTGGCGAGCAGCGCCGGCGATGTGCAGCATAAACGCACCCTAAAGCGCCACGTGTTTTACAATAATGCAAAAAATAGTTTGGTTTACATTAAAACATAAAACTGATAGGATTAAAAAAAAAGTAACACAATTTACCGCAAAATAAAATATAGTTTGACCATAATAAAACTGGTGGTTTTGAAAGAAACATGCAAATACACAGATAACAAAAATAAGTGGCAATATATCAATAGGATAGAACGGTGATTATTGTACATTGTACTCCGATTGTACAAACTAATTTTAATTAAACTAGAAATAAAGAATATAAGATTAAAAATAAGTTAAGAACAAAATATATATGATACCAATATATTATCAGTGAATTGGATGTTCCCGTTTCTAGCGGATTGCGTGGTCGGGCTTTTGCAGGGACATTTTATTCTGACCGGCACGGCACCTCCTGCAGGTCTTTGCAGTTTGCCTTTATTGTGGTTGGATTAATTCCAATAACCCAATATCATTAACTGGAATAATCCAAAGGGGTAAAAAAACCTTTTTCGAAATGGAAATGGCGTGTTTGCGGGCAGAAATTACGTGGTAGTTTGACACTATATAATTAAAATAAAATGAAATTTGTTTGGCTGTTAAGGTTAGTTATAGAAATTTGTTGTTTGTAAAAATTGTTTAACTGTGCACGGTTACCTTATAATTTGGTGTGCCCTTTTTGTGCGTAATTAATTCTGCGTTTTCTCGTGGCTTTTATTCCAAAATAAATAATTCGATAAAAATACACCTATATCCACCGGGAGTTTTCACTGGATTTTAAACACTAAGATATATTGTAAAATCGCGTGTCAAAATAATTCCACATTAATTCTGTGAGTTGCAAACAAAATGATAAAACAAATAAAAAACATTAAAGTAAAGATTAAAGCAATCATCTACCAGCATTCTCACGGGATCTGTACGTGTTAACAGGTTTTAATTCTTAAACATGAGTAAAGATTCAATTCTAATGATTGTTCCAGATATTTTAAAAATGGTTTCTTATCTTCTTATATCCATTATTTAGTAATTGCAATGAATAAGTTTGCCAAAGAAGTTACCAATGTTGGATGGTTAGATAATTTTTTAAATTGGGCGTAAATTTTTAAATTTATCTAAATAATTTTTTTTTTATCTATTTAGATTGTTTTGATTACAGCAAGGTCAAGTTAGATAAATTTATTTATTGCTTTAATTAAGTTGGAATTAGTGTGCTAAATTATTTTGGCACTTAAACAAAAAAATAGTATTTCCAAAAAAGACGTCTGTTCTCAGTGGGTAGAGTGTTGGTGACAACTTATTTTAAATAAGAACTTTCAGTTTTTTTTACAGAATTGAATGGATGATGGAATGGTTAAAAAAATGAAATATTAGTGACTCATTATATTGTGCAATATAACGTCTAGGGGCAGCTTTAGTTTAGTGATACTCCTAAGTTAGAATAGAATACTGAATATTGTTTTCAAATATGGGAAGAAGCATCCGAATCTACACTATTTTATATTCTATTCAAAAACTTACAAGTTGGAGCATTGCCGACTCAAAGTTGATTATTGACTTAGATAGAACACCGGCGTTGTAGCGTTGTAGCATATTTATGCATTTTCTATAGATATTTCTATAGATATTTTTAAACAAATTGCCATATAAACAAAATATTTACTTTTAGTATAAGGATTGCTAGAAATTAAAAAAAAAAAATTTACTGACTGTTCAAAGATATAGGACCAAAACATTTGATTTTTTCTACAAATGAAATTATTTTCTAAGTTAAGTATTTTTCGAGACTTATAAGCCGCAAATATTTAAGATCAATGTTGACAAACTGCGCAAATCTAGTTTTTAATGTGACATTTTAACAAGTTTGGTTTTACTTGTTGAAATTCAAAGGTATTTCTATGATGTTATGACATTAAGTAAATTCAAAATATCAAATTTAGAAATTGAGAAAAACTTACATCAGTTTTTATTCCAATATTACGTTTACTGTAGTGACTAAAGGTGACTCAACAATGCACAAATTTGCAGCTTACTATTCATTGATCTATAGAGCTTTTAGCCTGCCAATAACACTTAATTCTAGGCAAAATGAGGTTAATAAAATAAGGTCAATCCGATCATAACAAGGGATTTCTACAAACCACAATTAAAAATATTATTATTAAGAAAGCGTATAGTTTGACTATATAGTTAATCATAACAAAAGTCACGGAACCCATAAAATATTCCAATAACATATTTTAGTAACATATCCAAAAAATAGGAAATATTCTCAGTAAATTTAATTATAAAGTAGCCTTTAAAAGTCAAAATAGGTTATTAAACTAGCATATTAAAAACAAAAATAATCAAATAATTAAAGATAAAATAAACTTTCACAAACTATAGCAACCCAAGATTGGCCGGTATAATAGGTAACTTAATATACACAAAAGTTATGTTTTTTCTGTTAGCATCCTTTATTTGTGATTTTTGCTTACATTTCATATATCTCATGGGCCACGCTATTCTGGGATTACTGAATTAAAAACAATAGCAAAATTTTGCTAACGCAATGCAAAAGTAGCATTGTTTTTTGATCCGGGGAAGCGCCCTATAATTTTATGTTTAACAACTTGTGCAAGTTTAGTGCTAAAACACCTCTTGATCTCAGATTTAATAAATTGTTAAGTCAAAGCACGCTCAAATGTCATATTGAGAAATCGAACACATTTCTGTACAGAAAAGAGTTTTTTTTTCAATTTATAAGGTCACCGTGTGGAGTTTGTTTTTTACAAAAATGAAGAGCAACGTATTGGCTGTAGAAACATAAATTCATTGCTATTAGCCCAGTTTTAATGTGAATGATAGTTATTTGAAGTTGACATGTTTTTAAGGCGCAGTAGGTAGTTAAGTGATCAACATACCGCTCACCGGATGCTTGTTGAACTGACTTGTGCTTTTAAAGAATACCTATTGGGAACGCATATACAAGATTTTGTCATCTTAAATGAACGGGAAGTTAAAAAACTTTTTATAAACAATGTCATATTTTTGCAACTACAGCACGAATAAAACAAATAAAACTTCCGTATTTGCACGTTTCATTTGTGAGATAAAGCTTTATATATATATTATCTTTTTAAATCTCTTTGTACCCTTTCGGGTGTCAAGATTTTTTTTTATATTAAATTAGCTTGTTAACTTGTTCCTTCCAATCATTTTTGTTTCTGATTAAAATTTCTTCTACATTGTTTTCCTATGTCTTCAAAGGTTGTCCTCTTTTTTTAGGTTTTGTTATCCTTGCCTTAGATACTTCTTTTGTTTATCTATCTTCAAGCTTTTTTTCTAGATGTCCATACTATGCTAACTGTTTTTTGTCTATTGTATTGTGTATGCTTTCAATTTGAAGATTTTCTTTTATTATTTACATTTTACTCTCCTTAGATACTTCATTTCTGTTGCCTGTATCTCACTTTTATCTTTTTGATTCAATACCCATGTTTTGCTTTTGTATATTAGTGTTGGTCTGTATATTGTTGTGTATAGAATCATTTTCGTTTTTTATATCTCTTTGGTGTTTAAAATCACTTTATTTATTAAGTGATGATTTTTGTTTGTTGTCTGAATTCTCTTGTTTATTTCATGCTCCATATTTCCTTCATTATTTACAGTTGCTCCTAAATACGTGAAAGACTCTACTTGTTCTATTTCCTTTCTATTTAGCTTTATATCTGTTTTTATATTTGCCTTTGATATCATCAAAGTTTTTGTTTTTTCTATATTTATTGTCATGTTGTACTTTAGCAATTCTTTGTTCCATAAGTTTATGTTGCATATCATCCTCATTTTTTGTTATTATAGCTAAATCATCAGCAATTGCAGATTCTGCTATTGTAATTTTTTTGAGATAGTGATATCCAATTTCTACTTTCTTGTTTTATATTTTATATTCTTTAATATATCATTTTAAAAAAATGATAAACAGTAATGGGCTTAACGCTTCTCCTTGTCTCAATCTTTGTGTAGTCGTAAACTCATCTGATGCTTTTTTTCTTGTTCTCATGTAATTAATTGTGGTTCTATATTTGCTTTTTATTGCTCCATGTAGTTGTTTGATTATTTGTCTATCCTTTAGTATTTTGTATAACTGTTTCCGAGGTACTCTATCAAATGTTTGTTGTCTTACATTATAGTTTTTTCAATTAGCTTTCAAATCGTGAATATATGATCTTGTGTCGAATATCTTTTTTGTAAAACCACTTTGAGATTTTTCGAGTGTTGGTTCTACTAAAGTTCTTAATTTATTTTCTATTGTAGATTTGTATACTTTAGCTGTTGTGCATAGCAAAGATATCCCTTTATAGTTATTACAGTTTTTGCTGTCTCCTTTCTTGTAAATTGGAAATATCACTGCTTCATTCCAATCAGTTGGAAGTTTTCTGGTCACTTAATTTCATTTTCAAAATTTGGTGATAAAGCAGAAGATCTATGAGAAGCGTTTTCAAACAATACAAAACTTTAAAATGCAATATTAAAAAACAATAGAGAGTGTTGGGCTAAAATTTGTGAGAACAGTGATGCAAAACTTTAGCAGTGCTTTTACGTTACAATTTTGAAAAAAGCGTTAACCCCAGTAACAATCGTTGACTTTAATAAATAATCGATTTAAACGATTTAATTTAAGGTACATATGTTCTATTTTCTTCTGCACAACAGACATGTAACAACATCTAACTACATGTACATTGTAATAATTTGTCACATGGTTCTATTTGTCATAATAACATTGGTCATGAGCATAATATGGAACACCAGAAGTTGTTTTGAAAATTGTGTTGGGCCTCATTGGTCGGATTCTCTTGAACATTACGATATTGATCATACCGATAATATTCAATGGGTTACAGTGTGCTTCACAACCATGGCAAATATACTGTTACATAATTGGGGAGGTAATTATACTAATATAATAAATTTCATGCATTATTTTTTTAATATTTTAGGTATATTAAGAGATAGAGATTCGTTTGAATCACTGCAAATTATTGCATGTATATTGATTGGTTTTGTTTTGCATGTGATGGTGGAAACGGGACATATAACTAATATTTTATTAGAAACATTAAGAAGGCAATTTGATTATATTGACTTACTATATAAACTCAATTGGATTTTGGAAGACTACAAAGCTACAGCCGATATAAAGAAAAATATAACGGCTTTTTATACCACTTTATGGAAGAAAAGAAACGGAATTGTTACTAAACCTGTTTGTTTCAAATTGTTACCGGTATCGCTAGAGGTAATTTATTAACTTAATTATGTTTGCCAATTAAATTAAACGATTTGATTTAATTTATTTTATTAAGATAGTGTGTACTTATATTTTTTTTGTGAAGTTTTATTATATTTATTTTAACATATATTTGTTTTATACTTTTGTAGTTGTTTAAATAAATTATGTTAAAATATAATGATAAAGTTTTAAAAATAAAATATTTATTTTGTGTTTAGTTTACCAATTTTATAAAGGGAGTTTAAACAAAAAGCTGCAAAATTGATAAACAAAATCTTGAAATATAAAATTTATTAATTATTTTTAAAATTTGATTATTGTATTTTTATTTTTAGAAGGAGATATCATTAGATTTGTTTTGGGAAGCATTAAAACATTCGCATTTATTCCCACAATTGGAAATTTGCGTTAAAAAAGAAATTGCATTGGTTATGAAAAATGAATTTCTTTTACCGGGTGACTATTTAATCAAACCGGGCATGCATAAACATAGAATGATTTATATTGTATCGGGAAGTGTTGAAGTATTTTTTCAGTTAATATTGAATGCATAACATTTTTAAATATTTTAAAATTGTCAAGGTATTATCTTACGAAGATGATAGCAGTCCAATAATCCGATTTTCATCTGGTTCATTGCTTAGTGAAATATGCTGCTTCTATGACATGGTTTCAAACTCGCATATTCGTTGTGCGACTGATTGTGAAATACAAACTTTAAACCTGAACGATTTGGCGCATGTCTTTAGAAAATACAATAAAGAGACACACCTAATACACGAAATGATATCAAAACGTTTTGCAAATGCTAAGCAATTGCAACGGTAAACAAAACTATTAATTTATTTATATACAATTATTATCAATTTTTACTTAACAGTTTTACTCGGAATAAGGTGTATCAGGATACAATGGCAGTGTTTGGCTGCGCCATGATTACACCGATTAGCCGTTTAAAAAGACAATGGCGAGCGATATCAAAAATAAACAGATTGAAGAAGAAAAAAGATTTTGATATAAAATTATATAATGACATAGATTATACGGTGCATTCATCTTACTTGGATTTGTTTGTTTTGAGTGATCACTTAGAACTACATGGCTCAACTATTTGTTTGCATAAGTCCTGCCCTTATGTTATGGAACCCAATACAGGTTTTAGACAATTTTTACATTACCTTCATTTATGTGTTGTTGCTGTTCAAGTAAGTAATTAGTTATAATTGTTATTGAGAACTAAATAAAACAATTATTTTTAGACAGTTATGATTCCACTATGGGCTGTGTTCACGCACAGTTCAGAAAAGTATCTGCATCTATTGAACCTCTTATTTGACTATATTTATTGGTTTGATATTTACATACAAACAATAACCGCTATCAAAACAAACAAAATTGTTATTAGCGAACCCAGTAGTATATTATACTACAGGGTTCAAAGCCTTCGTTTTATTGTAGATATTATTGCTAGCATTCCATACGATTATTTTGCCTATTTAATGGGATTTGAACTTCAAACACAAGTTAAGATACTTGCAATTGTAGTTATTATTTATTAGTAATAATTCATATTTTTTAGATGTATTTAAAACTACCTAGAGTGCTGAAATGCTACAAAATATTTGAATTTGTTAATAAACTAGAGAAGAGTTTAAAGTATAATCACATATTTATGATTTTGATTAAATACGGCTTGGGGTATAGCCTTGTAATGTACAGTACCGTCTGTATCTTAAACATATTTTTCTGCTTTGGTCCTAAATGTTTTAATAGACGTAAAGTGTATTTTTAAATGTAATATGTATTTTATTTTATTATTTTTAGGTATTACAAAACAACGATGTAAATTAATAGATAAGAGTCCCGTATTGGAAAGTCTCTACTATGCAATGAGCATGATTTGCGCATTGTCATTTTCTCCACGCACACCTCTTTTAATCAATGAGATGATTGCTTACAGCTGTTTTACTTTAGTTGGGTATGTATATATTTTAATAACATTTAAAATTGTTTTTATTGCTTTACTTTGCTTGTATTGGTTCAAAATTGTATATATAATGTTTTCTAAAATTGAGCACGTTTTGTCGGTGAATTTTTGTAACCCACAAAATACAAGGTTTTTAATTATTATATTTTTTATTATACAACAGAAGTTTTTTTACCAAATTTATCATATAAAAACAAAAAATATTATAGGTTAATATTACTATTAATTCTATGTATATGATGATTTCATTTGATTTCATACAGATTGTTTTATCAGCAATGTTTTAAAAAACATTAAAAAATAAACTAATTAATAAAAACAATTAAACGCAAAATATTTAAACTGACATTAATATTGAAATTATAAATTACGAATTAGAGCCATCTTACACTAAATTGACTTTAATGCTTGTGACAGTACAACTATGATATTTTACAATAATAATTATCCGTATCGCAAACTAAATGATTTATCCTCACAAGTGTGAGTGTCAACTTTGAAACAAAACATTAATAACATAATAATTTTCATTATTACTAAATTAATAATAATATCTTTTTCATGCGTAGGCTTGTGCACAACGACTCGCCAGACTTCTCGTTCTGGTATAAAACTACGTTATAAATTGTTGCGGGATGTTGCAACGATTTGTAATTGCAAATGATTTATTATAAAATATGGAATGGTTAATACACCTTAAAGATAAACAGGCTGGACACATCTCTTGCAACCAAATTAAAATTAATGTTTTTAATAACTTTTTGCTTATAAATTATTATCAATATCAATATTAATCAAAATCAAAAATGGCTTTTACTTGTTTCAAATCTAGTGCCAACACCCCTTAGATTGTCCATTGTCATCTTTTAGCTCTTAAACATTTATGCCTAACTTTTTACGTACTTTGTAGGGACTTGAGTATTTACTTTCTAGCTTTTGCAGTGCATCAGTTTGTATTTCATTTTCAATACACTTTCTCCAACATTTAGTAGTTAATACCCTATATTAATGTCAGTCTTGCTCTTCTCTCAGCATACAAGTAATTATTGCCATCTGTGACTATTTAATTACGGAAATTGATAAAATAAGGCGTTTATAATTTTAAGATAGTACGGTTTCATGAGCGTAGTAAACTCATGGCTCTTATAGTGAACGCCGTGATGGTAGTGATTAGTAGTTGTGGTACTACAAAAAGTAAAAACACTTGTTCTTCCACCAGTCTTCAAACACTGGATGTGGTAGCCTTGCGTAAAAGAAAAAAATCTGCCAGCATCTCAATACTACCGGTCTTGTACCTATCAATCCTGCTGGTTTTTGCTGTTCCAGTTTGTGGGTAGCACAAACTCTACAAGTTTCTACATAAATAACAACATTGGTTTTCATCTTAGACTAATAATATTGGAATGCTAACTAATAATAAATGTTATACACACTCAAATGTCTAAGAATTATTGTAAAAATGTGTCAAATACTACCCTAGGTTTTTTTTTAGGCACCACTACCTTTCGCCAATTGCCATCAAATTTGTTGCCGTTTTCATGCTCGACACACTTGTATAGTTTATAACTATTTGCCAGTTAATAAACGGTTTTGCCTTAACTCTCTCTAAGAAGGTACCAATTATCTCAATTATCACGGACGTCATTTTTTTTTTAATGGTAGAAAGCATCATACTATCAAAAAAAGACTCAAAGTATGAAGTAGGGATAGCGCAAAACTGGCAGTCGGGAGCAACATGCTTCCTACCTTTTTGATGCACAACTTGGAAGTTAAACTGTTGCATGCCCTAATCTGACTTGCAACTCTTTTAAGTTTTCTAGCTACAGCAGGTTATAATGGTCTATTATGACTGTAAACTTAGACCCTTCAAGATAGCACCTTAGGTTTTCCACACTCTACAGGACGCATTAGCACTCTTTTTCGGTAACGTGATAGTTTAACTCCTGTTTTGTTAAATTGCGAGAGATAACAGTTAATTTTCTTTTTATTGTTGACAGCACAGCTCCCAACCCATAGGAGCTTGCATCACACTATAAAGTAAATGGTAACTTAAAATTTTGACACGCCAATACTGGTGGGCTTTCCAGCGCTTCCTTTACCCGCTTTTTGCTTTTACGCCGCCGAACAGTCGTCCGACCATAAAAATTTTACATTTTTTTTAGCAATGACGTCATTGGTACAAACATCTCAAAAAATTTAGGGATAAACTTCTTGTACGATAATACTGTTTCTACAATTCTTTTAATATAGCGGACACATTTAGGTTCTGGTATATTCAAAATCGCTCATACTTTATCAGGGTCAACATTTATTCCATGTCTATTTACAATATAGCCCAGGTATTTAAACTTATCCTTACAAAGTAAACATTTTTTAGGATTGAGAGTGCAGTCTAACAAACATTTTTTTTTTTAAATTGATATGCGAGTTGGAAAATTGGGTTGGTTATAATTATTATTATCAAGGTAGGTGAACAGGTATGGTTTCAATTTAACACCAAAATTTTTATCACTAGTAACTAAAAAGTACCGGAAGCACTACTGAACTCAAAAGGCATACGATAAAAATAGAACAATGCTCTACCCAAAATTGTAAAAGCGGTAAACTTTTTACTGGACTCATAGGGATTTGCCAGTAGGTACTTTTTATATCTAAACTGGCTAAATAACGAGAATGATCCAGTTTGGTTAGGATTGAGTTAATGAATGGAAGTGGGTAAGCACAGGGTTCCGACACCGCATTCAGTTTACGAAAATCCACACAGAAACGGTACGAGCTATCATTCTTTGGAATCATAAAAATAGGTGAGCTTAAACTACTTGTGCTCCGCTCTATCACACTTAGATTCAACATACGAGCTACCTCCTCTTCAATCAGCTTTTCCATGAAAGAGCTCAACGGGTAATACCTTTATAGGTGGAATTTTTGTAAATACTTTATGCATAATTTTCCTTGTACAACTCAATTCTACACCTTGAATACTGTCAAACAACTCTTAATAAATTCGTTTAGTTTTTCCCGTTTGATAAACTATAAATTGTACGAGTTTTTAAGTGATGTTAATTCTAACGCTTTTTCCCGCTTTAATAATTTTTTGCAGTTTAATTGAAACCGAAACCGTGCTCATACAATTTAGTTGATGATTCTTTGCGACGGTCCAGCTATTATTTGATTTTTTACACCTGATTCCCATTTTTTGCAGTTTTTCCCAATCACACATACATAACTATGCCATTAGTACCTGAATCTAATAGACCTAACACTTCAATAATATACAATTTTACATTTACATAAGGACATTTTTTTTTTCCTAATTGGCCTAAGATAAAATTTAGATCAGGTTTTTATCTAATTTTATAGTGTCTGGTTTGGTTCAAAGAGACAGGAAGTGTCTGAACTGGCTAGAACAGCTACACTCTTGTGCATAAAGATATTGTTTTTGATCCGGGACTTAATTTGCTTGTATAGGCGTTTGTTGTTCTCTTGCGGCAAAAACTCGCCTTGCAAACCCTTACATAAAGATTCTCAATTATAATAAGCCGTTTTATAAGCCCTATACCATACTAAAGTTTGCCCTTCAAACAAGTTTGCAGCGCATTTAAATTAAACTTTTTTGCCTAAATTTTGCGATTAGTTTAATTTGGCATCTTTTAGCAAGAACCCGTTTACACTTTCCGACTTTTCTTCCAAATAAAATCAGCTTTTACATTGTCCCAGATGTCTTGCAACATGTTATGCATAGTTAGTGCAAAAAAATGAATAGTATTTTGTATAACAAGAGTGGATAGTATGCCCATATTGCACGAAGACGAATTTGGAGCACGACGCTGCAGGCGGAGAGCTCCAAACGTCTAAGTGCGATATGGGCATTCCACTCGAGTTGTACAGCTTACTTTTTCAACAACTGAAAAAAAATTAAAAATTATTTTAAAACTTTTCAATTACATTATTTTATATTGAAATAAATTCAGGTTATGTTTGACATCTGACGTTTCGCATAATTATCAAATTCAGAACTACCTATAATTTTGGTTAAATTATGCTGTTAAAATATTTAATTAAAAATGTTTTTAAGCTTTATTGTATAATAACAATTAATAAATAAGACGTTCTTAATCTATTTTTGACATTTTACAAATAAAAAACTATTTGTATTTAGCGACGTATGTGTGATTTGTATTTTTTGTTTTTATGGTTGGTACGGCATATCATATCCACACTAGAGTGGATATATGATACATATCCATTCAGTTAGGCGTGGATAAAAGTGACAATATATAGAAGGGAGTAGAAAAAAATATATATATATATACTTTATTTTTCGCGCCCTCTATCGAAAAAACGGAAATATAATATATCATATAATACTTTATTGTAAAAGTTGTTTTTTGTTTTAATTAATTAAAATTATTAATTTTAGAAGTTATATGTACAGTTTTTTCTTGGCTGAGCTCACTGCAACAATGATTAAACTACAAGAAGGCGAATTTAAATATAGAGATCGTTTAAAACTTATCAACAATTTTATGGTTAATAACTTTATACCAAATAACTTTAGACAAAGGGCTAGGAATTATGTTTCTTTCCAATGGTTTAACAATCGAAATATTGATTTGAGATCAATTTTAGGTAAGTATCTCATTTCATTATAAATAACAATTAACTACAATAGTTTATATAAAATATGTCAATTAAAAAAAAACGGGCTTAGGCTACCGTGGATTGTAGAGCAAGTGGCACCTACAAGGTAAACCACAAGATTAAATATGAATTATGATACTATATATTTGACGGAATAAAGCTTAAGTCGTTTTCTGGCGAGAAAAAATAACCTTCAGTAAGATGCAGTTACACCTTACTCGTATTCTGACGACCTTACTGATGACGTCACCTCTTACTTGAGTATGCTTCAGTAACATGAAAACAGGTTACTGAAGCTTACGGAGATCTAGAACTCCGTATATGAAAATGTAAGGTGCGCGCTCCGATTTATGTTTATATGTGCGTTAAAATGATTTAATTTAATACAACAGAACATTGGACATTTATTTATGTATATACACAAAAACTATTTTTCTAGCGAGTAATTTTATGTAGACTTTTTGTGACGTTAGTATACGTCGAATGTAACTGAAACATACTTTTAGGTAACTCAAGTAAGCTTGCCAGAAAACGACTTTAGTATGTTCCTTAAACAAATTTAAACAATTGAACATTAAATTCTGTTGAACATAATAATCCTATATATTTTTTAACTACAACATTCAGATTGATTTAATCTAACTGATTCAGATTATTATCTTAAACATTTATTTGCTTTCTAAAAGTTTTGAGATTAAGGCCCGTTTGCACCATTATTCCTTAAAAGTGTTCCATAACTAAAGGGCACTTAAAATAAATTGTTCCTAAGTTTGGATTTGCACCACACAAAATAAAGTGATCTTTAGGTTAAGTTAAAGATAGATTTGACAACACTGTACAAATTTAGTGACATTTATTTCCGCTACGTTTTTCTATCAAATTCTGATATTAGTGCAATATTAACTTAATTAATTTAAAGGTATGTATATTTGTAGATGTTGTAAATAAATATAGAAAAGAGTATATAATGTTTGTGTTTTTACTTTATTATTACAGTTTCAGAAAAATGAATTGTCATGCAAAAAGAATTTGTACTGATAATTTTACTTCTGCATATCTATTTTTTATTTGAGAACTATTAATTATTGTTGTTGCATCATAAGCGGAACCTGGCCATCTCGCAACCAAATTTAGGATTTTCATTTTACTATCTGAAACTACCTGAACATTTAAAGAAAAATAATTTTTTCTATTTCAAAAAATGTCTGCTTTGTTTCCACCTATAAACAAATTCGTACTTTACAGGAGTTGTTTAATAAATCATCAAAAATTACCAGGTGATTGAATTTGGATGTGGGTTCCATCTATAGCACCGAACACCCTTGGAAAGGCAGCAATATTATAAAACTTCTGGCATAATTGTCTTTTATCTAAATTTGTTTCAGGAAATTTTACGTATGTCGGACACTGTCTTGCTAGTGCCACCAAAACGTTTAACAATTCTATAAGCCGTAGATACTTGTCAAGGAATCCCAACTTCTATTTTTTCTAATACCTCCACATCATCTTCAAAAACTGAAAGTATTTCATAATCATCGTTCATTTTTTAATTATTGTGTAGCACTTTTACACACACTATTCACATTATTAGGTTAAGGTGGGAAAATTGTCTCATAAAACTATCGTGCAGCTTTTCTCGGAAGTTAATTAAGATAATTTATTTCCGTTTTTGGCATTATTATGAGTATAATAACAACATTTGTATAAGCTATTTTGGTAAAAATATATTAATAAATAAAAAAGTTTAGTGGTAAAAATTGTTTAATTTATTTCAAACTTAGTTCATATTAATGATATTTATATAAAAAAAATTATGCCGCAAAAATTATCACAAAATGATTATTTGTTTGCTTTAAAAGTAGCACCGAAGATGAGGATACTATTGGGTGTAAACAATAAGCCCACCGATGGCTTCGCCCATTACGTTCGGTACTGTTTTTATTACACAATTGGTAGTTTGATTTTATTGGGTGATCGTCGCCATGGGCGGTATTTTACTACAGTGCGAGTGAAGCGCTCCCGGTGGTTTATCACGGAACCATTCTTGACAATTCTGTCCTTAAGGTGATGTTTAAGTCGCAAAATTTTTGAACTTAAATTTAACCGTCACTTAAACCTTTAAGTATTCCTTAAAAACTTGGTGCAATGTAATAAGGAATACTCATGACTATTAAGGGTTGCTTAAGATTTAAGGAACAATGGTGCAAACGGGCTTTAATGTACATAATATTAAATTGTAAACTTATTCATCTTGTTTGTAAATAAAGTTGCCTATCTTAGGATTTAATAATAAAAATGCTTCTTTTTTTATATGTTTACATTGATTACTGCTGTCGAAACTTTTGAACACAATTCGGAATGTAATAGAACCATTTCCCATTATCAAACCGCTCATTCCTAAAGTAGAATTCAATAATAAAAATATTTTCTTTATGTGTATATATTCTTATAACCTTGCTTGACAGTTAAACTGTTAAAACAAAAAAAATAATTTGGTCCACAATTTAAAAAAAGCGGCATAGTTAAAGTGATTACAAAATTCCAGACATTTATAAAAACGCTGTAATACTGTATATGGTGTTATTTACGTAGGCAGTATTTGAGAATGTGTTAAGGGTATTCACACACGGACTGTGTAGTACATTGGCAATGAGGCCATTAAGGTACTTCACATCTGTTTAAGGTCTTGAAGGTGTGTAAAACAAAGTACATTGACATTAGGCTCATTAAGGTACTTGACAGTTGTACCATACCAGGTACGCTGCATGTTGCGGTTGCACTAGGTTGTAAAAAATTCTTACACTGGCATTAAGCCTTGGGCCTGTGTGTTAACACAGTTTTGGCATTGAGATCTTTTACGTAACAGCCATTTGGGGCATGCTTTGTGCAGTGACATTTTTAAGCTCTTGGGGTTTTACAATAATTGCACATTACACTAGCCGGTTAGGCCTTTGAACATAAACAAAACGGACTCTAATACATAGATGGCAGTTAATGTCAATAAAATGTTTAATTTAAATTTTATTGTTTTTTTCTGAATTATGAATGCCGATTCAATTATTGCGCATCTTCCCCAAAAAATGATTCCGTATCGCAAAAGACTACAAAAGTTTGCAAGTACATTAAATTTCTTGTTTTTAAGTGCAATTATGTCGTGGCTATTCTAATTGTATAACACACGCTGTTTAATTTAACACAATTGTGTAATATGATTATTCCATTTGAGCAGTTCGTCTACATTGATTCCAAGAAATTTAACATATTTGCCAAACGTATTAAATTTTGTTTTGTACTGTTAATGAAGCTGGTGTTTTAAACTAAGATTGGCATGTTTTAAACAAAATGAAGTTTGTTTTATACTTGTTTAATACTAAACGATGTTGTGTGAACCATTTTGAACATCTTGACATGACAACATTAACTTTTTTTTAACATAGGTGGATAATTCATAGCTTTAATTAAAATGTTTGTATCGTGCATAACTTACAATTTTGACACTATCCTGCAATATTGAGTTAATATCATTCATATATATTATAAACAATAAAATTGTACAGCAAAATTGTAACCGGACGAGCTGGTTGCACGCCAGAAAGTAAAAAAGTTCGTATTGGAATTCCATCTGAAACGAAAAAAAAAAAAAAACATTATTTTGCGCACATATTTTTGCGACATTTATAAAACCACACAAATTAATAAATAAAAATTAAAAAAGAAAATTATCAACTAATTAGAATATATAAATATAAACTCTGAAATATGCATAACTGTACAACACAAACTATGCAAATAAAAAACGTCACACTACCTCATTTCTCTTAAAAATTTCTTGAAAAGATACTTTTTAACTAATAACTAGCAGCTAAATATTGTTAGAAACAATCTGTACGGTTTCACTCATTTCAACACGTACTTAGGCAACAATTCATATTTTTTTCTCAAACCAAACTTGTACGTGACTTTTTCTATTGTTGTACTTACGTAAACTAGTCTCGTAATATCTTTTTAGTCAAGCCTTAATGTCTTAATAAACCTTTGGCAACTTATCCAACAGAAGATAATAATCTTCTGCGTTCATTGTAGTTACACCTTCCTTATGCCCGTACTATTAGTTAGAGATTAATCTTGCATTGATTCTAGATTCATGAATACGAGATTCATTTTGCTGTTCGTTGATTGCCTTTAAGCCAATTCACAGATATTGTAATGGCAATTTTAGTTGCATTCGGCCAATGTATTCCTCGTTTATTTCTTGGATCAAGTTAAAAACTATGCAACCATCAATATTCAAATAATCTTGGGTGCCAAGATTATTTGAATATAGGATTATATTGACGGTTGCATAGTTTTCAATTTGTTCCACGCCTATCAAAATGAATTTTGGATTTATGAATCCAGGATCAATCCGAGATTAACGCTCAGTTGCTCCAGCGTTACTTGAGACCTTTCTTGACCAAGCTCTGCTCAGAATCAAACCCAGCTTATGTCGAGTTTGTGTTGAATCATGCATTTAGAAACAACATCTTTGCTAGGATCCGGTTAGATTTGGCAATGTCGCCAATATTCACAATACTCTTTTCTAATTGGCCAAAATAATAAAATATTTTTTTTTACCGACGCTGCTAAACGTATAGCGCTTCTAATTTTATAACTTTCTTTATCCTAATATGCATGTTTTTTGTCGATGTAAGATCTTTATAGCGGTACCTATTACTTGATTTACGCGTTTAGTGAAGTTCACCTGGTATATGGCATTATATAACAAACGTGGTTACTACTGTGTGCGGCATTCCAAATGTCAGGATTAAATGGTTATCTTCAAATCTACAAATTTCTGAAGTGGTGGCTTGACGCATAAGCTATCACAGTTTGGTAAACAAGTCGGTAATAATTAACAAAAAACAATTCTAATTTTTAGATCTTGGGAAAGGTTCTATCAAATCCATCGATATGGTTTGAAATAGCAGGTTTACAATTTTTAACTTACCCATCAGTTTGGGTCTAGCAACATTTTTTGTGCTTTACAAACTTTACATGTTTTCACGTATTGTTTGACGTCAGCCCTCATGAATAATACGTTTGATAAATTCTTTTCATAGTATTAAAATCCCAAAATGTCCAGAAATTGGTGTATATAGTTGGCTTTAATTGCTGTAGCCCTACTCTCTAAAAGTAAAACAATTTTCCAATCCTGGTTGTTTACCACTTGTGGAATTCTAGACAACGCATCCGGCACCACTAACGTTTATTTTTAGTGTATTTATATATGTGTATGTTAATTTAAAATAACTTATGTAGCTTTATAATATAAATGCTATTTTAATGTCTGTAATTTACCACTTTTGTAGTTTTACACATTTAATAAATGAGCGGGAGTCTGCGGGACGAAGAAAGGAGGTTTAGTAACTTTTGTGCATCAAAGTGATGCTGTTGGACAATTTGACATCAAATGGCGGTTTGGCAACAAACCGTATAAATTTAAATTAGTGTTTAATTAATAAACAAATTTGTTGAATGTTGATTGGCTGCACTCTTTTATAACTGTGATATTGATAATGAATTTTTACAACTATTGTCGAATTATAATCTATTTCAATCTATTTGTACTATGTGTACAAATCTTAGTGAACATCAATACAAGCAATATATTTTACAAACTGAAAGTAACATTCAAATAAATTTAAAACGTTCTTGTAGATTTTTTAGTAAGGCCAAAAAAAACTAATGGTTTTTTGGCTACAATGTATTATAAGGATTAAACCTGTAATAATGGGATGCAGTTTTTTATCTTTAGTCTATGCCAACAAAATTCATTCAACTGTTTGAGTTTAAAGACTAATTTATTCAAAATTTTTAATTGTTTGTTAGAACGGCGTAATTTAGTGTGTAAACAATAATGTTTTTTGTCACAGCCCATTTGTGTTTTATCAGGTGTTCTTCAAGGATTTCATTGTGGACCAATTTTATTTTTGCTTTTTATTAATGATCTCTCACAGCATAGTAATTTATCGTTATTTTTTTTATTTGCGGATGATTTAAAAATGTACAGAAAATTTTTATTTCTTAATGACAGCCATTTTTTACAACTGGACTTATTTTATAAACAATTGGTGTTTTATTAATAAATTGTTCTTCAATGATAATAAATGTTTTTCAATAAGTTTTCATAGAATTTTGAGTAATTTCTTACAACTATGTAATTGACACTCAAGTATTAGACAAATAAAAGATTTAGCCATAATTTTTGATCATAAACTTACATTTGTTGAACATATTAACATCATGTGCAATTGTGCTATAAAAATGTTGTAATTTGTACAAAGAATGTCAGCGGACTTATCACCCAATACACTATAACTTTTATATTGTGCGTTGGTGCGTTCGCATTTTTGAGTACGCTCCCTCAGTTTAGAGCCTTGTTTATGAAATTTATAACCTTAATATATAACGTATTAAAAAAAAAATGTTTATTGTCATAGATTGGGCATATTGTACGTGAACTATAACTACAGTTACATTGTCTTACTCTATAATCTATCGTCATTGAAGCTTTGCAGCAGAAGGGCCGATTTGTCATTCTTGCATAATTTAATTATGTCAGATCAATTTTTCGGAGCTACTTAGTACTCTTCCATTCTATGCAGCCCCTAATAATAGAACCAGCAGGCATTTTTCCTTATTTTGTAAGTCTACCCATTCTACTAATTATGGTTTCAGTAATCCGCTGTGTAGAATTTGTAGATTTGCAAATACTTTACCAACTAACTTTAATTTATTTTGTCTTTGTACGTTTAAAAGTCAGATTGGTCATGCTGACTAATGTTCTGTTTTAATATGTTCGATTTTTTGTATATGTTATTTTTTGTAATCTTTATTTTTATATATTTTTGTAAAACATCATTATTTATGGTATATTTGATGTAAATGTAAATGGTTTTTATACCGTAAATAAAGTATTATTATTATTACAAACGACGTATGCGCATGGTGTGGTAGATAAAAGGTTTTTTTTGCCTGCCTCTACAGAAAGCATTATTTTCGGCCCGCATATGCCCATTAGCCTTTTTGGCTATTTGTGGTATTTGATTGGCTACAATTTCATATGTAGACGTCATATTTTAAATTCTGAAAGTAGTGACAAATTATAATAAACATTGAAAATAATGTTTTTAATTGGGGCAGGCAAAAAAATATCGAGTGTAACTCGTGCCCAAAGACTTTAGCAGCTTCGCTTTAGCAGCCCTCACTCGCTTTGCTCGTTTGTGCTGCTAAAAGCGGCGGGCTGCTAAAGCCTATTTTCGGCCCTTAGTACACTATATACTATAGCGTTTGTTGCGCCAGTTGTATAGAAAACTAAAACTATATAACTGAGCGTAATTAATCAAAAGTGGGATCTGAACAAAAAACAATTTAAATTTTAATTAAAAAATATTTAAATCATAGCAAAAGAATTTAAACAAATTAATAGATAAATATGTATGAAAGTATTGTGGATTATATTATATAAATTGGTGGATAGATTTAGAACAAGATAGATGGGGTCTTAATTAAATTAGTGCTCGTTCATCGATCTAAATTAAACTTATAAGATTTAAATAAATAATTTGATTGTTAAGTGTATTATAGATTATGTGTATAAATTAGTTCAACAACTTGATGATGGATCTGAATAAAATGGGATGGATGAGTTGATATACTCTAGTAAATTTATTTGCCTGAGCATTAAATATGAATATCATGGATTTGAAAAGATGTGAATATTACAAAAAGTTGCGGTGATAACAAATTAGCAAAGTAATATGTCTAGACAACGGTGTAATTGCAGCAAAATAATGAAGAACTTATTATGAAAAGATTCTTGTATTGTACAAATTTTGTGCTGATTTGGAGACTGACACATTACTCTCAGCTATAAATTGTCAAATGTATGGAGCTATTTGGTGACTATGCACGCAGTGACAACTTTGGATCGGGTTATGATAAAATGTCTAGTTGAATAAAAAACAAATATTTTGTAAATTGAAAACAACATATGTGTTTTTTACTCATAAGTTTTAGATAAATATGCTTATACATGAGCTTTGTTACATTTCTAAAATGATTGTGCATAGGGTGGTTCTTGGTGTTTTTGGGTATTAGTTTGTTTTATTTATTATATTACATTATGTATTGATGTAACTATGAAGATTCTGGCGTTACGACTAGTTGATCGTACGCTTAGTTACTTTTGCGCAGCATAGAGAGGCGTAACACAAATCGTCAATTTCCATCTATTGATTTTTTTTTGTTAGTCCTATATTTTTATCTTTATTTTATTTTGTCTTAATTTTTAATTTTTTATTGTGCATTAACTTTTGTTTAATTACAAAAGTTGTAATTTTAAAATTACTTTTGAAACCGTTTTTACAATCAGTGTCGGATAAATTACACTTGAGCTAATTCTACAGTTATATCTGATATATGCAATGCATTTTTCAAAGTTATAATTTTGTTATGCTTTAGATAAAAATAATGTTTACATTATTTTTCACACAAATTTAGATTGTCTCTTACATACTTTATAACATTATTAGAAAAAAGAGAGATCCTGATATTACTAGACAATTTTAACTTGCGCACGTATTTATATTTTAGGTACCCACGAAAACACAGTTGAGCAAGAGCTGTTGGCTAAACGTATAATGGATGCTTTAAAAGAAATTCCAATATTTTCATTTTTCCCAGAATCAATATTAAGGCAAATATCACCTTATTGCGTTGTTAGAATGTTACCACCGGGAACAGTATTATGTGAAGCTGGAGACATGGCTTTACATATATACGTTATCACAAAAGGGTTTGTATTAAGTTTTATGAAAACAATAATATTTTGTATTTGGTTAGTTAATACTGTTTCAAAATCATTTGAGATTACAACCGATTGTGAAATAAATATTAAAAAACAACGCAAATGCAATTTGTTTATTTGTACCAAACTTCTAAAATAAAATTCTGAGAAAAAGTGATATAATTTTTTTTTAATAATTATATCAATGTTTTTTGCTTGTGGTGTGGTTACATAAATGTGTTTTTGCTAGAAAAATGATTTTGCAGATACTGCCAGATGTACTGTTTAATGCCCGGAGATGCAGAAAATAATGTTACGCAGATTCTACAGACGGGAGGTTCATTTCCTGTTATAGAAGCTTTCCAGCACGTTAACTCGTTGAATACAATTACGTCTATAACTGCAGTAGAAGTTATTTGCATTGACGTTTTTTACGTGGAAAATGTTTTAGATTTGTATCCTAGATGTAAGTACAATGAATTTATAATTATTAAAAAAAAACTTTACTTTATACATATAATTTGATACAGGGTGAAGCAGAATTAACTATTTAGCGCGTAGTACGTATTCTACAACTAAAGATAAAAAAAAATAATATTGTTAAATTTATTGCGAGCAAGTGTTTCTCTCAAAACTAATTTTTTTTTTGTATTTGGCATGAAAGGTACTGTGTGTGTTTGATATTAATTAACTGTTTTTTTATTAATTTAAATTTATTTAAAAATTTACCATTATTTTGCAAACTTTTGGTTAATGAATATTTTTTTTTTTGGGTATCAAAAAATTGTTTTGTGTGCACCTATTCTTTTGTTTTCTCCTTACCCTAGCTAGAAAATTTTATTGATTTTATTCTTGCCCAACGATTGAATCAAAATGTCGTGTCCATCAGTATTTTTTAAGAAATTTTATCATAAGACAAATCGGTTTAAAATTAATTGGCGCTCGGCATCCTAATAGATAACACTGGTGATTACTATTTAATTCTTTTTTGCTTTTTAATTATTTTTGTTGAAATCTTATCTCTTTACTGAGCTAGGTTTAGGTTTGCTCTAATTTATTACCTAGAGCTAAAGAACATAATATTAAATCAAGCAAATTTTTAAAAACATTATTAAATCATGTAATATTTTATTAATTTTTTTAATAATAATTAAAAGCAATATATTTAATAAACATATTAATTTTTAAACTAACTATAATCTATGTTTTAAAAGCTTAACCCTCAGAGAGTTCTAAAATACAGGCAAAAAACTGTTTTTCAAAGTGGGAATGCAAAAAAATAATTTAATGCAAATATCACTCTAAAAACAATAAACAGAAAAATGTAAAGCAAAGATTTAAAAATTGCAAAATATAAAACAAAAGCCGTAATCCTCTACTGTAGACGAAGAGTAAAGGATCTGATATTACAAATAGGGGATCTGAAATAGTAACTAAAGAAGCAGTAAAGTATCTAGCAATAAGGTTTGATAGAAATTTGGAATTGAAAGAGCACATGAAGAAAGTTTCTGTAAAAGTAGACAAAATTGTAAACATATTAAGCAAATTTATAATTTCAGGATTGAACACTAAATGAAAATAGAGACTGAAAGCCCCGCACACACAGTTTGATGAGGAACAACATACAACTTTTAGGGTGCGGACACAACGGCGATCTTAGCTCCGATTATCGAACAGCGCTCCGAGCAAAAAACACTAAAATTTGTTCTAAGCTCGGACCCTCGCTTACCGCTCGAGCCTTGTATTTATATTAAACTGAAACTTTTTTAGCGGCGTGAGAGTAAAATTATTAGTAAGTAAAAAACGTAATGTAATAATTTTACTCTCACGCCGCTAAAAAAGTTTTAGTTTAGTTTGCAGTGAGCGAAAGTTCCGAACCTAGAACAAATTTTAGTGTTCTATGGTCGGAGCGCTGTATGATAATCGGAGCTAAGATCGCCGTTGTGTCCGCACACTTACACGCAAGGTGATGGTATAGCAAACATTCGCTTATGAAAGGACGTCTTTTCAAGTGTTCATTTTAGAAACATTAAAAACATATTGTTATATCAATACGGTTTCTGAAACCAATATTAATGCTCTATCTGAGAAAGTTGTAAACCCTTACTTGACAATTTGTTTTCTATCATGCCTAAACAAGTTTCTTACATATTACACGTTCTTGTTGTTTTTTTTTTAACTTTTGGCGGCTTTTATATTTGAAAAACGTGATTTTAATTAATGCACAATGTAGTTCTTTAATAGCAGTTGACAAATAAATTGCAACATTTTAAAAACGATTTTATTTTTCATTATTAAGTATTATGTCAATGTCTTTTATATAATTTATTTTCTTTAATGTAGGAACATTTAAGCTTAATAAAAAACTAATTGTTAATAATGCATTATTTACTACCAGTGTTTGGGAAGGTAAAGTGTAATTACAACCGGAGAATGTATATAGAGCCAACTAAGGCAAAAGTAAAGAAACTTTGTTCCACCATTCCTTACAATTCAAAATTTAAAATACATGAAATAATTGAACCATTTTGTCTATATTTGAATGCATAAAGATTCCAAATAGTCTCTATGGTTAAAAATTTAACCATGGAGACTATTTGGAAATGAATTATTATTCACAAAAATTTTATAATTAATATTCTAGGACACTTTCTACAAAAACTAGCAATTTTAACTAATATGTCAAAAGGCAATTTAAGACATTGTTTTTGTTATATAAATACAAGCACATTTTAATACATTTTGTTGGCAAGTTGGTAATAAATTTTATTAAATATTTGTTTCAGATATGGATGTAATAAAATCCGCTTTGGATTGGCACATGACAAAATATGCTACATTATTGAAACATATTGATACCACGTTGTTATTTCAGAAAAAAAATTCAGGTTTTAATATACATCGTCTACGTGGCAAAGGTTATCCTTTTGAATATGAAATTGATGACAACGATGAGTTGGTGCATACTACACAGTTAAAGAAAATGGGTAAGTTCATTGTTAATGATTGTTAAAAAAAAATAGCGTATTGTAGTTTTTTTTTTATAATATAATAAACAAAGTGATGTTAGGTGTATTAGCAATAAAAATAAGTTGCAGTTAGAGTTACAATGACCATAACATTGACTTTATAAACCACTCTCATCACTGCAGTCTTAACGCAAACCATGTGCTTGACGCAAACCAAGTATAATGCTTCATTAGATATAAAAAAATATTAGGTTGGAACTATGATTAAATTATTTTCTGTGTTTTTTGCATTGTAAGCATGGCGGTTTATAATCTTTAAATATCAAATCTGTTACAAGTTTGAAATTTCAAGTATGAATATAAATTTTATCAATATAATCAATACACCATTATTGACTTTTTAAATTGCAAAAATCATTGTAGTATTAATTAATTATTATAGGTCTATTCCAACATACGATTTGAACAGTTTGCAAACCGTCCAAACTGTGCACACAAACAAATATTAGTCATACTTAGGCAATATTTTATACACAATAATTTGTTTGTGTGCATAGTCTGAACGGTTTGCAAACTGTCCAAATCGTATGTTGGAACAGACCTTATATTACTTCAATAATAAATACATTAAAATTTCGTATTGAATTTTTTTTAAATTTTTTATACATTCTTAGAGCCCGACTGATCAATTCCTGTCCTTACATAGATTTTTTTGGCTCCGAACTCTCCGTTTATAACTATGGGCTCATTAGTTTGTTGCTATTATTTTTTTTGAAACTTATTAAGAATCAGATATTGTTTTAATAACTTATTACAACATATAAAAGTTTTTGATTACCGCTTTGTCTTGAATTAGTTTTATCTAAATTAGTACTTTATATAATATTAGAATAAAATACTTATTTAATCTTAAATTTTGTTTATATTAATTTTAAGGTATATTCCAGTATTTTTTTATGAAAAAAACTATTAATCCAAATGGAAAACTGTTCATAACATGGGAAGTAATGCGTTCAATAGCTTGCATCCCATATTTTGTATTTTATTTGTTTCATCACATAGTAGGAACATATGAAGATAACATGGAAATGTGTCTGCTTGCAGGAAAAATTATTTTTATTATTGATGTATACGTAAGTATAAGTAATTAATAAGTGTATTTTTTTTATAATTCCTGCTTATAATTTTTTGTTTTATTTATACAGATCTGCTTTTAAATTTATTGTTGTTAATTTTGTGGCCATAGCTGATAAAACAATTTCTAGCTGTTTTACGTAATTTATCAAAATCTGTTGTCACACGATTGATTGAGGATAAGATTGTAATAGGATTGTAGGGTCTTTACGGGCGGTTTTATGCAATTGCAAATAACATTTCCAGACGTAGTGTTTGATTGGTCTAGTTAGTAATAAACGCCGCAAAAATCTGGCGTGGTCTTTTTCATTTTTGCGCAATCCATGATTTTGACTAACAACCTCTTCCAGCATTTTTGAAAGATGACCAGTTTTATACCATAATTCTATAAAATAATATTTTGATTTAGTAGCTTATATTTTTGTTCTTAGGCATCGATTAGCTTTTTTTTGGTGACAAACAATAATAGTGCAGGTGCTCACATGTTAACTAGCATTTTTTCTTTGCCGATGCTTTCAAACAAGTAAACTTGCATTTGGTGTTGAAATTTAAGACAGGCAATAGTTCATTTAAACTTAATGGGCAACAGCTTTAGATTTTAAAATTTCTATTTAATTTTTCCTTGTCAAGTGTAACAACACGCTCGGTAGCTTATTTTTCTTTTTCGGAGTATGCTCTACTGTGCATTAAACTGTAAGAGTAACAAAAACCGCCGGGTAAATATATCTTCTATAAAGTTATAAACTACACAAAAACTTGGTTTTTATTGTCTTCTAAATCTGGCCTGTGTAAACAAAACACTATAACTAATTGTTATGACTTTAGTTATTTTTGAGTTTTTTCTTACCTTTTGCAGTTGTTTGAGCTTGCATAGCTTTTTTAACCAGATCTGAAGGTCCTCAATGTTGATCGGGTGGTTGGCTGTAGTTGTGTGTGGCCACTAGTTTTTTTATGTTTGTGCAATCTACAGAAGAGTCTGCTTGGGTTATGTATTTTTGCCTGTTAGGTTTTTGTTGGCAGCCTATTGGCACTACTTGGATTTTCCTCTCAAGCACTTAAAGAAAAACTTGTTGTGTAAGATGTTTAGTATCTTATATTGGAGAAAATAGCACTCAAGCTTGCAAACAAACCTCTGTGTTTTGTATAGGAGACTTACAAAGTTATAAAAAAAAGTTGAAGGTCTTAGTTATGCCTTATTATATTTGTTGAGGCCTTGGCCGTTTTAAAATTATAACGGGACATTTGAGCTGACAAAAAACTCAATATAGTGTTTTACGTTATTTATTTTATTGTAGTTTTGTTGGAGTTTTTAATTTTTTTGAATAACTGTTATCAAGTCCGTGCAAAAATTAAAAAGTTGTATCCTACTAAGCTGCAACTAATTACGTTGTTTAATGGATTTGTTTAGGTTTGATTGTTTAATATAACGTAGCGTTGCTTCTTTGCTTAATTCTAGTCAAGAATGTTAGTGTTTGATTTTAAATGGTTTGCGCTTTGTTTGGTATTGTGTAGCATGCCTTGCACTTGTCCACAACAACGTTATGTTGCCGCCAACTTGAGCAAGGTTTCTTCTCAGTGGGCCTGAAAGGTAGTCGCCAAGCATTTGGATGGTAAGTTGGAATCTTGTTTTTCAACAAATTACTTTGCTCCGCTGGTTGCGGGCAATTTTATAGTGGTCTGAACAAGTTTGCATTTTATGGGCTTGGGTAACGGTTACTACGTCTGATAAGTCATATATGGGTAACACATTTGTGCCATTCCGCGTGGATGATAGTATAATAACTTGGGGCTGGCGTTTTACCGTCCAATTCTACAAAAATATTATAATCGTCTAATTTTTGTCACGGCACCAGCAAGGAGTTATGTATGTCTGTTAGCTAACTATTCATTCTTACAATTGGTTGCTTGGGTGCTGTGTCTACATGGAAGTTTGTCGGTATGTTTAAGTATTCCTAGGCTTTGCTTTCTACCAGCAATTGTGTGTTTTTATCCTAAATAGAATACAGTAGGTTTTCTTAAATTACTTGCCTTCCTATACAGTACAGATTTAAACTGCGTATTTCTAAGCGTTGAATACTAGACCACAGCGTCTACCAGTTTTACTCACTCTATCCAAAATATCCTGCATGGCATTAGGGATGAAAGCTAGTATAGTAAAATTGTTAGTATAAATAACTGCTTTTACAGATGTTTGTTCAACTTTAAATTCATTTTTCTTTAGCAAAAAACGAACGACGGTTTCCATGAAAATAATAAAAGTAAAAACATTAGAGCTTAGCGGGTCTCCTCTGCCCATCGTTGCATTAGACTTTAGTCAATGTACTATGGTACAACATTTTGACTAGGATAGACAAATGTTGAGGTAGTTCTACACAGATTAGCAAATCTGTTATGTTATTGGCCCGAACGCGTTGCAGAGGTCCAGCCAAACTCTCTTCAGCTTCCTCTTGGCGTGGTCGAAAGCGCTTTGTAGTATAAAGTTATGTTCAAAACACTATTCGCCTTTTTTAAATCTTTTTTTGTCATTGGAAATTATGATTTTTAATTTGCACCACGCGGATATTTGATGTGCTAGGCTGAAAGTTTATGTATGGTGAAAGATAGAGCAATGAGTCTATAATCGTTCACTATTTTACATTATTCTTTTTTGTATATTAAAATTGTAGTATTCTTTTTACAAATCTGGGACTATTTTAAAATTGCTATCTTTATTATATATGCAGTTAGGATTTGCATTCTTTAGATCGTCGTATTTGAATCTATCGGGACCTGAAGTATAGCCGCTTGCGGTTTATTTTTTATTTTCTTACAAATGAACACAATGTTGTTTGTGGTTGTTTTGTTTATTATGAGAAAGTGGAATTCCGTGGTTTTTGTAAACAATTAGATTCTTAGCCTCGTAGTCAGTTTTAAAGTGGTCTGCAATAAAACCTTTGTCAATTTAACAACAATTACCATCCTCTACTTCCGCTTTTTTGTTAGTATTATATAATATTTGAATACGGGAAGCAACAACAGCATTATATCTTTTACCAACTGTGTAGCGTTGGTTGTTATTATGCCCATGGGACCGATTTATTCGAGTTTTTATAGTACCAACTGCAATCATTTCCGCAGCGATGTCGATAATTGCTTCTATTAGATCTAATGCTCTTCTGGTCGCATTCAGGCATCGCAACTAGACAATTTCTTTCTTGTTTCTGTAGTCTGAGTCATTGTTGGCAGCCGTATTATTGTAGCCAAAACTGAATGCAATTAATAAAATTCCTACTTTAATTAGACGATTAATTACATTGTGAAATTGTTTAGTTTAGTTTTAAAATACGTCCCTAAATTCAAATCTAGTTTTTTTTAGAAAATATACATTGGCGTAAAAATTTAAAACATTACTACTAAAACTGTAGTTAAATTTTTATTTAGTATCTACTTTAATAATTAAAGTTAACAACTTATAATTAATTAAGTATTTAAGCATTTAACATTTTAGTTACGTTTACATATACAATTCTACAATAAACATAACATAATGGTAACGGATCCTTACTCTACCGCAATTCATTACATCAGGAATGCATTCATCGTTGACGTCAGCTCTATAATACCATGGGCACTCACTGGTCATTACGAATTGTTCATGTATGACCAATATTATATAACACGTAATTCCAAACACAGTTTATAAGTTCTGGATGAGATGTGTAAGAAAACATCAATAAATAACAAAAGTTGCATCTCATTCTAGAACAGATAAATTGTGCATCTTGTTAATTTATTTTTTTAATATATTTTTATCATGTTATTTTAGTAAATATGTTGAAATGTTCAGTGCATTTAGCAGCTATTATGTATAGACCGTTTCGTGGTTTAAACTATATTAAAAATAACAGCAAGGGCGTTGTACATTATGTAACATATTTTGCAAGTTTTGTGTTATATGCTGTTGGGATTGTTATATTGTGTACTGATAACTTTATGATGGCATCTTGTAAATTTGTAGGTATCTCAGACTAATAACTTTATATAAACATATTAATTAAAATATTACAGAATACTAAGACTAATACATATACATGTACAGAAACCGAAAATTTTATTTCAATGTCAAATTTTAGAAACGTAACTGCTCCAACAGACGTTTTAATAATTTCTTTGTATACGGTGATAAACACTTTCTCTTCTTCGTTTGTTGGAACCAGTTTTTATGTTATAACTAGCCATCCATACGATTGCTTGATAGTTATTTTGGTTATATGGACTTTAAAAATTTTCGTAATTTCTTGCATAACTGGATTAATGGTTAGTTATATATTAGAAAAATTTTTAACAATCAATTAAATTAAATCATTTGTTTGCAGATTGGTGGAAATATGACGGCAGTCAAGTTCTCTAACAAATTGACTAATTTTATGTCTTTTATTAACAAAGAGATGGTTGGAGAAGATACAGTTGCTGATTTTATTGACCATTTTGAATATACTTGGAAAAAATGTGGTAAATTTTAACTGTAATATACTATTTTTATTTAAATCATTAAATTTATAATGTTGTGCAAGCAACTGATTTTGAACTGTAAGTCAAAATTTATATTTTGAACTACTTAATAAATAGAGCTCGGATTTATTTTATTTACATGTTTTACTTGATTATATATATCAAGCTAGTAAATTGTATACACACGTTTTGTTCAGAAACAAACCCAAATACCAAGTTTTATTGCGCATATAACTTATTATTTTAAGTTTTTGCCGCATAAAAACTTATAATCCATATAATTGCATATATAGTCAATATTTTTATTATAATAATTTATTATAGTAAAAAGTCAGTAAGAACAATATAATTTTTAAAATACGTTATTGGAGGCTCGGACGCCACTGGCACATTGCAATGTACAAACGCACGGGGATTCCCCGTCAATTACAAGAGCGCACTGGAAGTGGCAAAGTCGAGGGGAACTATGCTGCTGTGCTGTGCATTATCTTCGGCAATTCAAGAAGAACGCACAATTTTTGTTTTTTTACAAAAACGTTCTTACCGATAAACGACATAGTTTCACTATGAAACAATAACCTTAATAAACAACAAATAATTTAATTTAATAAATTCAAAATTTTGAATTTTCTTGCTTTTTTAACCGCATAAAAAATCAGTATTTACTTATTTTTAGCGCATATAAAAAAAAATATATTGAGGTTTTTTAGCGCATATAAATCCGAGGCCTATTAATAAAATTCAAATTGTGTAAAAACTGTTGAAACAGTATATAATTTAACATATGTGTGTGCTTTAAACAGAAAATACCGTACACTTTTACCGTTGAGTGAAAGAATATTAGAAAGAGGTGTGACGCAAATACATTTGTGTGTACTTGCATCTATAGATGTATCTATCCTTTTCAAACTTCACTATTTATTATTTGAGTCTTGGGACTGATTCGAAAACTATCTAACAAATGTATTAGACTTGCGTTTCTTTTTATATATTTGTTAACTCAACGAATTTATTAGTTATATATATATACAAAGGGAAAAAGCAGTACCTAAAAGAATATCAATGAGTGTTTGCAAAATATAACTAGTCTTACTTTTAAGTTAAATATTGATGCTGCGGCGCGATCCAAAGTACAAAAAAGGGCGCCAATTATTTTTGTAAAAAAAATAATAAAAATTAAAAAAAAATCAAAGTCTAATAAACCCATTCAACATTTATAATTAACTAAAATAACTTACACGGCATTGCCGGAAACCAAAAACGCAATATTTTAAATTAATTGTGAAATGATGAGAATATGAACAAAAAAAATATCTATAATAATTAAAGGTATAAAGTAAAACATGATTCTAAAACACTAACTAGAACTTGGTAACATAGTGACCTAATGCCCGTTTGCATCGCTTCCACTTATCTCGGATTATATATTGAGTTTTACTTAAGTGGACCTTAAAGTTTTAAACGGTTTGCACGGCTCACAAAATAATACATAAGTATCACCCAAGTTAAGCCTTAGAATTGTAAGGCTTAAGGTGCACATAAACATAACCTATTATGAAAAGTCAGTTTAACAAATTCACAAGATGGATTTTATCTTTGATTTTTATAATTATACATATCTGGTTGCATTAGAATTAATTGAATAGGACATTTATTGTCAAACTGAAATTTTAAACTATTAGTTTTGAAATCTGTAATATTGTAACAAATATTAAAGTCAATAATGTACATTCAAATTAAATTTCTACAAAACTTTTTATTATTTTTTTGTACTACATATTATTTTTTATACTTTTCAGCGTCTCTTTTTTAATATCCTGCTTCCATTATATAGCCGATAATAATAAAACTACAAACAAGCACATACTATCTAATCGAAAACAGTTGTTTCTTTTTCCTAAAAACCGTTGTAGCTAAGAAAACAAAATTATTTACACGTGCCAACCAATTTAACATAAGGTCAATCGTAAACTTAAGTGTAACCTACGAAAGGGTAAGATAAGCAATAGAACGGTGCAAGCGGGCATTATTGTCAACTGAAATTTTAAACAATTAGTTTTGAAACCTGTAATATTGTAACAAATATTAAAGTCAATAATGTACATTTAAATTAAATTTCTACAAAACATTTTTTTATTTTTTTGTACTACATATTATTTTTTATAGCTTTCAGCGTCTCCTTTTTAATATCCAATCCTGCTTCCATTATATAACCGATAATAATAATAATAATAATAATAATAATAATAATAATAATAATAACTTATTCTTGTTAATTACAAAATGTATTACAAATGTCAACATACAAAAAACTATAAAGCTATATCATAAGATTAATTAAGTTTCAACAGATTGAAAATTTAAGTTAAAAAATTCTTCAAAAGAAAAACATGGATTTAATTTTAAATATTCTTTTATTATTTTGAGTTGAATGTGCTGTGGTTTGATTTTTATGCAAGTTGGTATAGCATTTAAAAATTTGGGTGCATAGTAATTATATGCATGTCTGGACTTTTGTAATCATATAAAGTCGATTCTTAAATCAGACTGCTGTCGTGTCTGATTAGAATGAATATCGCTGTGCTGCGTATAAAGTTCAACGTTTTGAATAATATATTTCAAACATTCTAATATATAAATACAAGGTAGTGTTAAAATTTCTAAATTTTTAAATGCTTCACGACAATCCTCTCTATAATTTAGTCCAGCAATTACTTTTATTGCCCTTCTTTGAATTTTAAACTACCTACTGCTTGCTGGTGTATGCCCCCATGCACTAATTGCATAAATCAGTTTAGACTGAATAAGTCCATAATATGCTAGATTTACAGTATTTAGTGAAGTTGTTTGAGACAAGTTTCTTAGCACATATATATATATATATATATATATATATTGATACAGAACTAGATATATTATTAATATGTTCTGTCCATGTTAATTTAGCATCTAATGAAACACTTAAAAATTTTGTTGAATTTGCTGTTATTAATGGGTTATATTTTAAAGTAAATATAACATTCTCAGATTTGTTTAAATTCAAACTTAGTGAATTGGCCAAGAACCATGAGTTTAGATTGTTCTGAACAGTCTCTATTTCATTAAGGTTTTGTTTGTTGTTTATAGTTTTAGCAACCACTGTATCGTCCGCGTGAAGTATAAGATCTGCACCCGATACAGCTTGCGATATATCATTAATATATATAAGAAACAAGACTGGACCAAGTACAGACCCTTGGGGCACACCAAATTTGTTTTCAAAGTTAGAGCGTTCTGTTTATTTATTATGAAAAATAACATTTGTTGTTTTTTCTAAGTAAGACTTTATGATTTTGCGTGCAACAGGACTAAAATTGTAGTATTTAAGTTGTTCATTCAACACACTGTGCACAACGCAATTAAAAGCCTTACTTAAGTCACAAAAAACTGCATTTAAGTATTGGCTATTTTCATAAGCATTGACTATTCTAGTTGTTAATGCTGTTATTGCCATAGTCGTTGACCTTTCATGTCTATAACCATACTGAGAATTGTTGTAGTAGTTGTTAGATTCCATATAATTTACAATTCTTGTTTTAAGAACCTTCTCAAAAATCTTTCCAATGATAGGTATTATAGCAATAAGTCTGTAATTACTTAAATTAGAGATTGAACTTTTATTAAAAATTGGAACACTTTTTGATCTTTTTAGCGCAATAGAAAAAACTCCTTTTTCCAAGCATAAATTAAATAACTTGGTTAATGGGCTTATTAAATGGTTCTTTATGCTCTTGACTATTGCTGAGTTTAAATAATAAATATCTCTACTTTTTTTATTATTCTAGTTGTTAATAATATTTCGAATTTCATTGTTAGTGACTTTGTTGAAATTAAAAGCCGTTCCGTTTATCTGAGGATGTCTGAAAAAATCCTTAAAACTACAATCTGTAGAACCTATGTTGGATATAATATCTTTTGCAATATTATTAAAATACTCCCCAAAATCATTTGCTACTATGTTGGAATCTGACTTTGTTGTAATGTCTTTTTTTCTTATATTAGAATTTATTATGTCCTAAACTAATTTTGGATTATTTAAAGAAGATGTGATTATGTCATCATATATTAACCTTTTTTGTATATTGATTTCGTTTCTGTATAAATTTCTGTAATCAAAATAATACTTTTTGTTTTCCTCTGTAGAATATTTATTATAAATATCGTATAGTAAGTTTAAATTATTTTGCATATTTTTTAATTTATCGTTAAACCAATTAATTTTACGACTATTTGACTTTACTCTTATAGTTTTTTTTTGAAAATGCCTGATCGCACGACTCTTGCAATATTTTAACAAATTTTTTGTAATAATATCAATATTATTATCAGTATTTTTAAAACTCCAATTTACCAACTCCATTACATTATGCAAATGAAAGAATCCTTGTTGTGTAAAAGGTCTGTATTTTATACTTTTATGTGACGATTTAATATTGTTTGCTGTTTCAAATATAACAGCTCTATGATCCGATAATCGAGTTTCTATTACATAACTATTATTTGACGTATTTTCCATATCTGAAAAGTCTCATAATCTCCATGAGGAGACCTATATATTGTAATTAATATAATATTATAATCTACATGCTACTACTTCACAATGTAAATCTTGCGATAAATTAGTGATATCTATTCTATTTTTATAAATAATGTTTGTTTTTAAATAAAATGCAACACCCCCTCCTTTTGTAGCTTCATTGCGACATTTTCCAATTGCTAAATGAAATTTTTTTATCACCGTTGCATCTAATTGACAACTTTTCATGCATGTTTCAGTAAAACACAATACATTAAATTTGACATCACTTAACTCTAGTAACATTTCACACTCTCCTATTTTAGGTACTAATGATCGGACGTTTTGATGAAAAATTATAACTTGGAATTTTTCATCGTACGTATCTGCTCTTCTTTGTTTTTGTTGCGAGGAATTAGTTGAAATAAAAAATGATTTATAGACACATTTTTAGGCCATATATGTGATTCCATAATTTTTTCAGAGTTTTCCGATGGAACTGACACTTTATATGATGCATATTGTGCAGGATACTTAGACCGGATTTTTTCACATCTACTATTATTAATTCCTTTTAATTTAAATGAATTAGTAAATCTTCGCTTGTTGTTTTAAGATCTAGGTTGTAAACGTGGAAGTGAGCATACCTTGAAGTCCCTTTTATACCATTTGATTGTGATGTTCCAAGTGTTACCTTGTTTCTACGTCTATTAATTGTTTTCCATTCTTAATTACTTTCTGTTTGGATTGTTTTGGTTGCTTTTTGTGTGACCGTTTGAGATATGTTGTTTTCTTTTATTGAATTATTAACATTTGAGTTGCCTACGTTTGTATTTGGTAAATTTTTGTAGATCTCTGCTTCTGGGATTTGCTTAGGTTGCAGAGGTGGATTATTGAGAGTGACTGCGCAACTGTAGGTTCCTGAATTAGAATTTTCTTTTGTGAATTTTTTTCCGGATTCCTCTAAAATGCGTTTAGATTTGTTTAAAGTTTCCTGTTTACTTAATTTTGGTTTTTGATGCAACTTGTTTACATTTTGTTTTATTTCATCTATATTTAAGACTAGGATATGTATTATATTATACTTCTCGTTAAATTGTAGGTTTTGAGAATCCAATCGATATCGTAGATCTTTTACTTCGGTTTGGATTAGAACCTTTGAACGCCATTCTTCTCACACTTAAGACAAGCAACGATTCCAAATTTATCCTCACATTTCATACAAACGGTATGAAAGTATAAATCACAAACACTACACTGTATATAATCTTCTGTTATTTGTTTATTACATCCATTGCAATAAATTTCTTCAGTAATAGTTATTGTAGAGCTATTTAAATCGCTCTCTGAGGCCGAGCGACCGATCTTGCTAGCGGCCATATTAATGAAACTATAAACAAGCGTGATGTTAGGCACATATACTATCTAATCGAAAACAGTTGTTTCTTTTTTGTAAAAAACGTCGTAACTAAGAAAACAAAATTATTTACACGTGCAAACCAATTTAAGATAAGGTCAACCTTAAACTTAAGTGTAACCTACGAAAGGGTAAGATAAGCAATAGAACGGTGCAAACGGGCATTAGGTACTTATCTCAGTCCGGGAACTTAAATAGGTGTTCTACCAAAATTACTTAAATCTAACAAAAACCTGATTGTTTTTCCAACGATCCTTCCTTTAATTTTGACGTAGATAAAATTGTTGGATATGCACCATTAACCTCGTTCTTTATAAATACTAGATATTCATGTTAATCCATGATAATATTCGATGGAGATTAGTATTCGCATTGCCGTGACATTGGGTTTTCTTTTGCCACGTGTCTATCATTCATTTGTTTTATTAAAAACAAACATTCCTTTATTTGCGAGTATTAAATTATTATACTTGTCATAAAAGGCCTAGAAATTGTTTATAAATAATTGAATTTAACAATAACAATTAAAAAAAACATCTACTAATTAACAGTATTTCAAAAAATCAGAAACAATAACATACCTTATTTGGCCTTTAATATATGTAACTCTAAACCAAACTAATATATCATATTATAATTTGATTAATAACTTCATATTTAGTGGCGTTGTAACAGCAATTTACTTAACATGCTGCTAAACGTACTTAACTCTATTTGCTCACCGTGCCTAATGCGCACACTTCAGCAAACCCGCTTAAAAAAAAACGATTTAAGGGTCCTTTACTAATTTCCAGCTGATTTATGTAGAGAGAGACTGTAAAGTTTAAAGGGGGATACAAGATACGAATTTTATTACTTGACGTACAGTGTGCGTACAGCCGACGTGTGTTCTTGTGGGATAGATCTCGTGCACTCTGATTGGACATTGATCTATGAAACTTACAATCGCACTCGTAGCCGGCTACACTGAAATATAATTGTTAGAATTTCAATCGGACTTCTTTAATAATAATGTTTATATGAAAATATTAAAAATATAACTGTATTAATTTTGTCTACAAAATTATTACTTCCAATCGAAACATGACAATAAAAATATGTTAATGTAAAAATATAATTTACAATATAGTGTAATTAAAAGCGTGTGTTTGTTTTTAAAATAACAGTAAAATTCTCAAATTCAGTCAGGTAACATACCTACAAATTGACGTCTCGGAACTCTCATATAATTTATTCATTTCTTCTTTTGCGGAAGAATGAATAAATTTGTAACTATAAATATCAGTAGAAAAAATAAAATACCTTCTTCACGTATGTAAAAAATATAGTAATAGTAAAATATCGGCATAATAAAACGTTTTTATCTTATTTACAATACTCGTCTAGATTATACAAAACCAATTTTTTTTATTTTATTAACTGCTTTTTAATAATTTAACGATTTAAAAACTGATATTACATGTTCTGACAAAGCCACAAACCCGTGGTGAAATATTAACTTTGTAATCAAACGTTTTTATTAAAATCTTTGCCGTATAAATATATAAATAAAATAAATAAATAATTTGTAATTAATTTAAATAATTAATCATTAACTTATCTATCTTATTATAGATAAACAACGATAAAAGTCTGTAAAATGCACAAATGATTAATTGTAGATTGGAAAATTGAGATCATATTGTTCTATATAATCGACGCAAAATAGTTGGGTTATATTACAAATGTTATTGCTCACATGTTATGATGCATAATTTATAAAAAAAAAACTGATTCTTAATCTTTAATTTTCAATCTATTGTCAAATTGATTACTTGTTAATTTTACAGACTTTTAAAGTTTTATCTATAATTATATATGTATATACAAGGTGTTTTCTAACTGGAAACAAAAATTAAAACTGGTCCTTTTTTTTAATTTGAAACTGAAAATCAAAATTACTTTTTTGTCTATCTCGCTTTGTTTCCGATATAATAAAAAACACACATTATTTAGAAAACTTTTTATTCAACAAAAAAACAAACAAAACAACATTACTTTAACAAGTGTTCGTTGATGCAAGCTTTTGATACTTGTCAAAATTGTTTTCTATGGTTCAGTTGATAAAATTTAATAAAAATGCTTTTCAACAACGGAGAATACGCAGATATAATTTTTGTTTACGGATTCTGTAATGGTAATGCCTTAGCTGCAAGTTGCGAGCATCAATTAAGATTTCCTTACAGAAGGCAATCTTCTCGTGGCGTATATTCAGACTAATTTCAAAGGCTCTGTGAATTTGGAATTAGAAATCGTCGCAGTGGAGGTCCACATCAGCAGCACACCGTGGCAGAAGAAGAACAAATAGTTGACGCAGTTTTTGATAAATGGTGTCAGCGATGGGCAACTTTTCGCCCGTTCACAACTATCTAAAAACTTTGTCTGAAAAACCTTAAATCTTAAATAGGGAAATTCTTCACTTATATTATTATCAAAAAGTACAACACCTACAACCAGGCGACGCAGCACAGTGACTTGCGTTTTCTCAACAGCTTCTTGAACGACATCAACAAGATCTTAACTTTATTAGTTCAATATTGTGGAGCGATAAATCTATATTCACGAGGGATGACATTAACAATATACATCTAAATCTATTAGACTTTTATGTGTGGGGACACATGAAACAATTGGCTTATGCGGAGCTAAATAAATTTTGCTGAATAAAAAGTTTTCTAATTAATGTGTATTTTTTTACTATCTCAAAAGCAAAGCAAGATAGCTAAAAAAGTTATTTAGATTTTTTGTTTGAAATTAAAAAATATACCTAAAGTTTTGTTTTTCGCCTCCAGTTAGGACACACCCTGTATAATTTAAGATATAATCATATACAGTATCACACGGGCTATATACACAGATTATAATAAAGAAATAAAACTAATAAAAAAAATTATAAAACTAAAAAAAATCTATTAAATAAATATACCTAATACTTTTTTTTTTACTTTGTTTGCAAATAAGTTTTTATCACTTTAACTATGACTAGTATGGGCTATGTGTACTATTGCGTAGTAATCATGTTTTGCATTAAAAGATAAAGCTGCTGCTTTGCACCGTGTATAGTATGAACCCTTTAATAAAAAGTTTATTTGCTTTCCACCTATAAGTTTGCAAAGTATTGCATGATAACATTTGGCATTATTTTTTGTCGTGTTCAAAATCAAGGTCTGCGAATTGTGCGTTAGTTTGTAAATACAATCAATTCAGTCAAAATATCTTAAAAAATACCATTTTATTTCTGGTACCAAGTTTTTTCCCCAGTTTTTTAAGCATTTCAAAATAATTTAATCAATTGCTATGATCTGCAAACATGTGATTTGGGTTGTTTAATATATCACTAGTCAAATTAGATATTTTTTATTTAAATCAATATCTTCTGCTCACCTATGGTGCATCGTCTTCACAACAACATTATACTATATTTCAAAGTATGTCTAAGATATAGACCTACAATTAAATTTAATGAATAACTTCTTGTTTTTATGGTTATTTTTCTTAGTTTGTTGCAATAATTACGCAATAAATGATTTTTGCATTCAATTTTTTGTACCAAATTTGTCCCATATGGCTTTACTTGTAGTAATTTTTTTGTGGCACTGCTGTCACTACTGATTAGTTGGTAAAATTTAAAACTATGCATTTTAATGCTTTGTTTAAAACCATCAACCATTATGTCAGACTTCATATTTGTAAACGTTCATGTCCAGCTTTTAAAGCACTTGTGTTCTGCTGGAGTAGTATTTTTATTTTTTACACATTACGCAGTACTTGTTTCTAACTCCAATATACAGAGTCCATTATGAAAGTAAAGCGCATTTTCTATGAAAAATAGATTTTTTGATCGTTCTGGTACAAACGCTTAAAATTCTTCAAAATACTCTCCACTGCACCAATACACTTTTGGAGACTTGTTTGCTATGTCTGGAAGGCACCCTGAAAACCTTGACAGGAATGTCTTTTAATAACCTTGTAACATGCTTTTGGTTGATTTCCACGGTGGGAGTGCTATTCTTTCAGCTCTCTTTTTAGTCGGGAAAACAAAAAAAATCGCACGGAGCCAAGTCGGGAGGTAAAAGGTTGAGTTCATTAGCGCTTTCTTGAGGCGGGAAGGATAATTTTGTGTGACACGAGCTGCTCTGCCCTTTCAGTTCTAGGTAATACTTGAACATCCAGGATTTGTCTCTGGTTACGACAGAGTTAAGAAAATCCGGCTCATTTTAAATCAAATCCAAAACTTATTTTTTAAACTTCAATATTTGATATAAAAATTACTTACATTATAAATTTCAGAACAACTTATACATTGTTTTGAATTTCAACGAGTTTGTGTGTTGATTATAATATATAAGAAGTAAAGCCAGATGTACTGAAGCTACCTTACTAAAGTCGAGATTTAATAATTGCTCTACCAACAGTCAACACAAACTTTAGCGTTTATTATTATAAGGTAACAAAATGTTGTTATACTTTTGATTACAATTTGTATTGAAAAAGTGCAATTTTAAAACTTTTGAATAGATTAACAGTATAGCAGTTGATCTATAATTTGAAGAATCACTTTATATCTTGGTTTTGCAAATATTCAACAACTTAAAAAAGTTTTTTATATGTTTATTTAAATATGTTGATCAAAATAGAAGTTAATTAATTTTTTTTTTGTTTCAAAGAAGTTAAAATATATAAAAGTCTGATGTTTTTCTAATATCTATTTTAAGAAAATTAACAACTTTTAGTAAATTTAAACCATTACTTTTCTACTAAGAAGTGTATAGGTATAATAGAAGTATTTACAAACTGATTTACAGAAATATATATTTTTTTAATTAAACTGAAACTAAATTTAATATTTTAATACAATTGCAAAATTAATAAGCAAGACTATTTAATTAAATTAAATTTTTAAAAAAATATATAACTAATACTACTAACTATTAAATATTATATTGCGTAACCTACAAAGAACGTATAATAATTGAATCTAAAATAATATCATAGGGACGAAGTGGGATTCGTCATCAGTTGTGTCTACTCTAGCCTTAGACCATAAACACTTATAGACACGCCCTGTAGTATATCTTGCGTGCATAGAAGGGAAGTCAACACCAAGCAAGTGCATGACGTGTAGCGTGGGAATGACCAGCAGAATGAGAATGCCGTTACAGGTACAATAAGGTTTGAATTTCAAATCTAGCCGTTTAACTTTACTTTAATATAAATAATGTTGCGCATAAGATAATAAATTAGACTTGTTTTAAATCGTAACATCAAGTTATTTTAATTGACACAATTTATTTTTTTAATCATAATCATCAGTCAATAAATATTTCATATTGCAGTGATTAGTTGAACAATAACCAATAATCAATTTACTTAAAGCAAAAATAAATGCAACAAATATTATATAGTATTATAACAGTATAAAAATTCGAACAGAGTAAAGAGTAACAAATACAATTTTGTATAGTGGACAATAAATATGTCTGTCAAAATTATTATCTGATTTTTACTAGAAGTATTCTTATTTGTTATACAAACTGTAATATTGTGTTATACGAACATTATTTGTTAAATATTTATTTTACCACGTGACCTAGTTGAAGCTTTATATATAATATATATTATGTTAAATTTATAAATTAATAAAATTATTTTTTATTTTTTAAGTAATTATTTATTTTGATAGAATAAATTTGTATGTAATGCTTTCATTTTATTTTTGAATAGAATTCTGCGCGGCTTCTTAGTTACGGTTAGACACTGTGTTTTGCTCGTCGATATTTGCATGTTGAATTTTGACGCGGTTTGTTCAAACTTATAAAGAAGCCGTTGCTTTGTGATCATTTCGTCCATGTTTATGTTGAATAGGGCAGGGCTGTCTCTCTGTCTTATTCCAGTTGCTACGGGTATTTTCTCGGATAGCTTATCTGTTACTTTTATGGATGTGAATTTGATGTTTAGCTTGGCAATGATAGTTATTATGCTGGGGTGTATATTTCTCTTCTGCAGAAGCGACACAACGTCAGTTAACCTCACTCTGTCGAAGTAGTTTGCATATTCAAGATCTCTTTATAACACAAAAACGTGCAATTAGATCCATGCACCAACTCAAATATAATGAAACATGTAGAGGTCTCTTTAAACAGAATAACATACTCACAGTTACAGGTCTGTATATATACGAGCTACTTCTGTTTAACTTAAATATAAACCACTTTTTGTTCAAAATCTAAATCATCATAAATATAACACCAAATTCGTAAGGAACTATACTTACCCAATACACAGATTACAAGCAAGTGAAAAGGGCCTCTATATGCAGCTTTGAAACCTTATAATAGACTTCCAAACCATATTAAAGAAATTAACAACATCAATAAATTAAAAACTACACTATACAAACATATATGTAATATTGAACCCTATAACTTAGGGGAATTCTTCAATTAATTTTTTTTTTCTGAGCCTATTTCTTATTTGTACTATTTACATGCTCTACTAGTCTTCTGTATAAGTATATGTATATATGTATAATTATTGAATAAAGGCTTGGATGAGGTTGATGAAGCACATAAAAGCAGGTCTGTTAAATTCTATAGCTTTCTCAGTTATTTGTCGTATGATAAATATTGCGTCTATCGTGGATTTGTTCTTTCTAAATCCTTGTTGTTCTTTGCATATCTCAGAGGCAGCAACTTCTAGTATCTTGTTGAAAAGAACATGGATCTGATTCAATAGTAATTTGTCCCGTATTTGATAATTTTGTTGGATATTTTATCCTTCTCAGACGACTTTCTGTTCTTCAGTTTGCTGGTTAGTTGTTCTATTCTCTCTTGGGATATGTTTCATGGTTGGTGGGTGTTATCATCTGTTTGTGTTAAGGCATGGTTGGTGTTGTCTTCGGCTGCGGCGTAAAGCTCCCGAAAGTGTTTTTCCCAATCTTCATTTGAATTCTCTTTGGTTTGTATGTATTTGTTTATTAGTTTTTTTCTTTTTTTGAGCATTGTCCACACCTTTTTCTGTTCTCTATAAAAGTTTTGCTCCATATTCTTGGCGAATTTTTTCCAGTATGCTGTTTTTATTGCTTGTATTTCGCTGTTGATTCTGTTTCTTACAGTTTATACTCGTTTTATGTTATTGATTTTGATTTGTACTGTAGGTAAGATTTTTGTTTTTCCTCAACCAGCGTCTTGAAATCTTGAGTATACCAGGGTTTGGTATTTGGATTTTTTCCTCCCGTCCGGCGCCTTCTTCCTAGTGCTTTTTCCGCAGCTTTTATTATGTTTGATTTTAGTTTTTACCAGGCAGTTTCTACATCGTCCAGATGTTGTGTTTTGCATGCCTGGATATTTTCTTCTAGTCTCCGTTGGCACTAGTGTCTTGTTGAGACATCAGATAGAAATTCCACATTGATTTTGTTAGTTCTCTTTGTCGGTTAACTTTTTTTTGGTTCCAGAGTTGCTGCCATTTTTTTTAGTACTAAGCCGTGATTAGTTCCGGCATTCGCTGAGGTCAGAGTTCTGACGTATTGGATTCTGCATGTTTGTTTGTAATTATGTAGTCTATTACGGATTTCTGTCCTTGCGTATTTTTAAATGTGAATTTGTGTTGTGACTTGTGTGGGAAGAAGGTGTTGTTTATTTGTAGCTCGTTTTAAGCGCATAATTAGATTAGTTGTTTGCCGCTTTTATTCTTTACTTTTTTGTTGAATCTGTTTTTTATTCCTTGTATATATTTGCTTCCAATTCTGGCGTTCAGATCTCCAAAAATTATTATTTTATCTTGTGGTCCGATCCAGTCAAGCACTGCTTGTAAAAGATACTTATTTCTTCTCTTGGCTTGGAGGTGTCGGGGGCATAAACGCTTATTATATGTGTAGATTTTTGGTCTTTGAGTTCGACTGTTCCTTGAAGTATTTTGAATCGCTGATGTTATTCTCAAATATCTCGTGTAGCAGTATCCCAACGCCAGACATTGTTCTTTTGTTTTTGTTTTTGCCGCTGTATACAAGTATGCAGTTTCCATACTTGGTGTTTCCCTTCCCTTTTATCTTGGTTTCAGTGATTAGTGATTGCGCAAATGTCGATTTTATGTTTTTCTATTTCCAATAAAATTTCCTGATCTTTGTTGTTCAGGGATGTTACTTTCCAGCATCCGATTCTTAGTGCTTTTGGTTTCCGATGTTGCTTATTCCTTTTTCTTGCTGGGTCGTTATTTGTTGTTTCTGTCTTATCCGAGGTTTAACTATTATAGTAAAACGTCAGCAAAACGTGTAGTAATGTTGATTTAAAATTTGGTACAAGTTGGTAGACTCGTTTAGAAGATATTATTTTTTTTATCACAAACGCATTATTGGTCTTAACTTTGGATCCAATTAACCAATTTTGTCCGGAACACTTTAATAGTTAGTTTACAATGTTAGTAGCGTATAATGAATGTTTTAAACGTTTAAAAAACTAAAATGATAAAATGTAAGATGTTTTTAATACATATTTAATATTATCAAGTCACTCACAAAATGGCCGCCGTAAAATAGCCAGTATATCTATGGCATTAAGTCACATACTAACATTCAAACCAAACAAAACAAAAAATATCATGTTTTGTTTACGTTGCTAGGCAACATTAGCACGTTTGTGATTATTGTTTATGTTATGCATTTGCATGGTAGAAATATATTTAAAATATTATGGTTTTATATTCTATTACTTGTAGTACAGTAAGATCAAATAATTAAAATAATTCTCGTCGATCAAACTATTGCATCAAAATCTTACTACAAATGCGTTTTTCTATAATAATTATTAACAATTAAACAAATCAGCAAATTTTAACGAAATGTTTGATCATAGTCTTACTTTTTTTCAGTACATGTATCATCGTTGTACATGTATTTTTAAGATAGAGTGCATTAATTGAACACATGCACTATTTATATATGATAATTAGAATTTTTACTACAAAGATCATTCGAGAGAGTGAATATCATACTAGAATTTAATTAGTACTAAATAAAATAAACTTTATTTTTAAGCACATTGGTTTACTGATTTTATTAAAATATATGTACAACTTGTACGTTATACAACTATAATATAACTATATAATAATTAATCTTGAAGAAATCATTACGCAAATAATAAATATTTATTCATGTAGAATAATTAAGTTTTTTTATTATAATTATTAATAAAAATTCAATTGCACGTATATGATTTATATATCTTATTGTGTTGTTGTGTTGTGTTGAATTTTTGTTTTCTAAAAATAATAAAAAATACTGGGTAGATAGATAGATAGATAGATGTTTATTAATCCAATATGCAACTACATAAGTCGATAAGACATGTCTCAAAAATAAGGTTCAATACAAGAATAACAAATAATCATTACAAAACATTTTAAAAATATAAACAATATAAGCACAAGGTAAATAAAACTTAAAAATATAATAAATAAATATAAAAACACACGCATACACTTATTTATAATTACAAAACTCTTTAATTGTATAAAAACACTGTTCAATTAAGAAGTTTTTTGAGTTATTTTTTAATATTTTTATGTTAGTGCAGTTTTTTAGTGGGTTGTTTAATAAATTATAAAAATGTACTCCTGCATATTTTGGAGACTAGTAACGTTTTTACTAATTCCTATACATTTATGTCAGCCAAGGATGATACTAGGTATTGCAGCAAGCTACAAACTGACAAAACTTGAACCACAAGTTTTAAAAAACACAGAAGTTTGAACAAATAAATTGAAGTAACAGTTAAAAAGTGGTTGGTTTTAAATGTGTTGCGACAAGATTCAGTAGATATTAGGTTGAACATCAGTCGGATCACTCGTTTTTGTTGGATAAACACTCTATTATTGTCTGAAGCAAGACCCCACACTATGATATTATAACTGATTATAGAGTATGTTAATCCATAATAAAAATTGATAATAGCATCAGTTGGAAGTAAGCTTATAAGGTTTTTAATGGCAAAATAAGAGCTACTGATTTTAGAACACACCGTTTCAATATGTGATGACCAGTTTAAGGAAGAAATTTGGCTTCAGATTGAATGGATAATTCGTTATTTAAAAAACTGTAACTTTCTGATAGAGGTGTAGCATTATAGTTTTTAAAATTAACAATTACTGTCTTGTTTATGTTTATTAAAAGATTGTTACAACTGCACCAATCTGGAAATTCTATTAATACACTTCTAACTAGGTGGTTTACTTTTTCAACTGAATCCGCGGATACTAAAATAGATGTATCATCTGCATAGAGAAAACATTGTCTGCTTTTAATAAAATGTGGTAAATCATTTATAAACATTAAAAATATTAATGGTCCGGTGACACTACCTTGAGGCACTTTCATATTTACGTGATACTAGTCTGAAGTAACGTCATTGACTCGAACACAAAGTTATTGGTTTTTTAAGTATTTTTTTAGAACTTCTAGCATATTTCTTCGTATTCCTAATTTGAACATTTTATACGCAACAAACTATAAATTCAGACTATCAAATTCACTTGTTAAGTCAAAAAATATACCTACAACAATTTTCTTTGCATTTAAGTTGTCCATTATATGTTGAACAAAGTCAATTGCTGCTGTTTCGGTGAATTTGTTCTGCCTAAACCCGTACTGTTCTTTTGCAAACAGTTTATGTTTTTCCATAAAATCAACCAAACGCTGATTTAAGGCGGTTTCTATTATTTTGGAAATGACACTTAGAAGCGCAATTGGACGGTAATTGTTCATGTTTTGTTTATCACCTTTTTTATAAATGGGTACAACTTTGCTTTGTTTAAGTATATCAGCCTAATAATACTGTTTTATTAATAATGAAGCATAAATCATTCGACAATATGTCTACCGCAAATTTAACAAGTTTTATAGGAATATTGTCGAGTCCACTTGAACTTTTGTTCTTTAAAGATAAAATAATTTTTGTAATTTCATATGGTGTTGTTTCATAAAAATAGAAAGAATCTTGAAACGATTCGACGGTATTGCATAAGCTGTTTGTAAACAAGCTTTTGATTTTATTAGAAACAGTTGTAGCATAGTGATTAGCCAATACATTGGATAAGACTTTGTTATCAACTATTAAGTTAGCGTTAACCTTAATTACAATGTCGCTTTTGAATTTTGTTCGTCCAATTTGATTATTGACCAAAGTCCAGATTGTTTTGTTTTTGTTTGCAGAATTATAAATTTAGTTTATGTTACATGTTTGTTTTCTTTTAATAATATTTTTATTGTAATTTAATTTTTCCTTTTTGTATATGATATCCATGATTGGATTGTTTGTACTATTTTTCAAATTGTGCAGTTCTTTTAATTTTTCACCTTGATTTCGTAAATCGTCTGTGATCCAATGATTATGACGTTGTGTAATTAATTGTATTTTATTCGGACATGTTGCATTAAATGATCTAACAAGTGTGCCTTAGAAAGCATCCATATATTCAAACCAGTGCGATGTTCGGTAAAATCTTTGACAAAGTTAGTCATGGTATCATTTTTCAAAATAATTTTATTTATAATTTTTTTGGAAGTTAAAACAACCTTTTCAGAAAATGAACATTCTAAAAACTGCGCTGTGTGGTCAAATTATCCGGCTTCTATTACAGTGCTTTCAAAACCATGGCTATTTTGTTCTATTAAAAAAAACTGATAATGACGTTATATCACGCAAAACGAAGCATGCATTAAAAATTAAAATACGTCACTATATAGATTAAAAAATATACAAAAACTTTTATTAAGGTCATTTTTGAAATAAATTAAAAATGCAGTCAGAAATTGGATGTTTCCATACATTTACCCAATCCTGTATAATAACTATTAATAACAGTTTCTAATAAACGCATAAAACTAAACAACAAACTCTTATTTTAAAATTATAAGTTATAAGTTATAAGTAATATACATCTAAAGAAATAGAGTTGACCGTTACTACGTGATAATTTATAATAAAAAATAAAATATAACACAGTAATTGTTTTATTTAATTTTCTATCCAAAGGAATAGTTATTGCATTCAAAGAAAGTTAAAAGCGGCTATGACTTATAATAAAAAACGCAAAAACCAGCATTATTAAAAAAAGAAAACAATAATTTCTATATAATCACAGGTAAGTAGATGCACGGTTAGCAAATTAAAAAAAAAGTTTACGGATCTGGGATACTCGCGCCAGCCCGCAGGTTTCATTGCAATGTGTGCTGCTTTTTAAGTTTTGTTGCGCGCTCAAAACTCTGGCCGGGCACAAAGCCAAGTCAGCTGCGAGGCTCTGATCATTCAATTGCATTTGCTTGTTTTAGTTTTTAAGATGTATAAGTATATTATAGCTTATTACAACGTTGCCAATGTTTGGTTTGAAAACGTCGGTATGGCATGACTGGTCTGATAACGTCATGCAGTGTGTATACAAATACGACAAGCGCGCCTTCGTCTGCCATATTCAGTGAACTAATTGTGTATGTGTTGACATACTTGATATACGTTTTCAGTCCCAAAATAATTTTGGTGTTGTTTTGTCTACTGCTATATTATGCCGAAAAATAACAAAAAACACATGAAAATGTTGTCAGACCCAAAGCCGGGCCTGAGAACGTCGGATTTGGTCTGGGAACGTCGGTAGCATTCAAACCGTCTTAATGTAAGCGGTTTTATGGGAAAACAATCGGCAATCTCCGCCGCCGGCAAAAAAATTAACACGTGCGCATTCTGCGTGCGAGCGTATGAATACTGATTGAAGACATAATATTTATGTTATTTACGACTGTGTGTTCGGATCTCCCTCCTTTATTGCGTTTGCATGTCGTACGGCGGAGATTGCCGATTGTTTTCCCATAAGACCGCTTACATTGAGACGATCTGTATAGCAAATTGGGTCTGTATAGGCGGTTTAACAAATCTATATATATATATATATATATATATATATATATATATATATATAGACACAAACTCTGTATTAGGAGAGTTTGCTCTCGAGAGGATTGGGAGCGTTTAATTTACTTTATAAACTAACCGTGCCATAGTGTTTCAGTACTATCTTTATACGTGAAAACAACAACAATTTATTATTAAATTAGAAGATTAATAAATAGTTTGCAAAACAAATTTGAAAAATGATCAAGCAATTCGTTATTTTGCCGAAAGGGTAAATTAGAAACCTATTTTATTTACTTTTTATTTTAATACATTTGGTTCTTGTCTAAGTTATTTACAGTTATGGCTAAACGCTCCCAAAACTACAAATTGGTCATGTTTAGGGGCGTCTAACCGCATGTTTATCCTATTGAGTTTAAATGTTTACCGCTAGGGCTATCCTACAGTTCACGGCTTTGCCGCTAATGTGTAAACGCCTCTAGAGCGTGTTATGTGCAAATAAACGCTTCTAAAACGTATATTGTGCAAATAAACGCCTCTAAAACGTATATTGTGCATATTAACGTTTTTAGAACGCAAGCTTTTACGATCTCATTTTTCATACACGTTTAGTTTGATAATTAAACATTAACAATAGATATGGTATAATTGACTTACCAATAAATAATCTAACTATAGATAAACTAATAAAAAATATGGAATATTATTTATTTCAAATTAGAATACATTAACTAGTTAAAATTATAGCCCGTGTTAAGCCTGCGTTTGAATCAATTACTTATCATTGCAAAAAAAGTGCAATTTAGTTTTAGGCATTAAAATAAGTAGTTCTAAAAATAGACCTATTCTTAGTATTGAATGAGTTTTATGGTTAAAAAAAATAGAAAGTTTGTTGACATTGCCACTGCAATGCAAGGGTAACCAAACATTTTATTTCAACAAATTATGTATAATGGTTACATAAACGTGAAAGAAGATGTTTTAAAATTAGCAATATTATTTTTTTAATAATTTAATTAAATAAATTATTGATTATAAATATTATAATAATTATAATCGGTATTAATTGAAGATTATTATTATGGAATTTATTTTTCAAGTGGGATGTTAAAAATAAAAATTAAACAACCATAAACGGCAGCCAAGACAATTTTTTTTGTTTAATAGTATTTTTTTTTTAATTTACAGTTATTTTTTGTTAAAGCTGCCGATTATGATTAAATTAATTTATTTATTTTTAAGATCTAGCTTGAAAAGTGCACACCATAATAATAATTTTAAAATCTAATCTGTTTATTTATAAGAATGTTGTTTTTCAATAGATTTTGATAATTTGACTTTCTTATTGTGTGTGGCATTCATAAATAATAAAATGTTGTGAACATCAATGTTATAATTGTGCCGCCTCTAACAGGAATTATGTTATTTTAACTTAATTATTGTAATAAACATACTTAAATACTTTTGTCTAACAAACTTTATTAAAAGTATACAATTTTGTGTATTAATGTTATAATTGTGTCGAATTAAGAAATTGTGCCGCGTTCTAACAGAAATTTTGTTATTTTGACGTTTTGATTGTAATTGTATACTTAAGTACCCCTGTCTACCAAAATTTATTAAGATTATAGAATGTTGTGCATTAATGTTATAATTGTGCCGCGTCCAACGGGAATTTTGTTATTATAATTTTATCATTAAAATTGAGATACTTAAGTATTCCTGTCTACTAAAAATCATCATGATCAAAAAATGTTATGCATTAATGTTATGATTGTGCCGCTTCTAACAAAAATTTTTGTATTTTAACTTAGTCATTGTAATTAGCATACCCCTCTCTACCAAAATTCATTAAAATCATAGAATGTTTTGAATTAATATTATAATTGTGTCGCCTCCAACAAAATTTTATTATATTAACTTAACTATTGTATATAACATACTTAAATACCTTTGTCTACCAAAATTCATTAGGATCATAGGTGCATTAATTTTATAATTGTGCCACTCAACAAGAATTTTGTTATTTTGTCTTTTTCATTGTAATTGACATATTTAAGTACCCAGTCTATCAAAATTTATCAAGATCATAAAATGTTGAGCATAAATGTTATAGTTGCGCCGCCTCCAATAAGAATTTTGTTATTTTAACTTTATCATTGTAATAATCATACTTAAGTACTTCTATCTTCTAAAATTCATCAAGATCATCAAATGTTGTGCAAAAATGTTATAATTGCGCCGCCTCCAACGAGAATTTTGTTATTTTAACTTTATCATTGTAATTATCATACTTAAGTACTTCTATCTTCTAAAATTCATCAAGATCATCAAATGTTGTGCATAACTGTTATAATTGCGCCGCCTCCAACGAGAATTTTGTTGTTTTGACTTTATCATTGTAATTGTCATATTTAAGTAATTCTATTTATCAAAATTCATCAAGATCATCAAATGTTGTGCTTAAATGTTATAATTGCGCCGCCTCTAACGAGAATTTTGTTATTTTAACTTTATCATTGTAATTATCATACTTAAGTACTTCTATCTACTACAATTCGTCAAGATCATAAAATGTTGTGCATAAATGTTATAATTGCGCCGCCTCCAACGAGAATTTTGTTGTTTTGACTTTATCATTGTAATTGTTATGTTTAAGTAATTCTATTTATCAAAATTCATCAAGATCATAAAATGTTGTGCATAAATGTTATAATTGCGCCGCCTCCAATAAGAATTTTGTTATTTTAACTATATCATTGTAATTATCATACTTAAGTACTTCTATCTTCTAAAATTCATCAAGATTATCAAATGTTGTGCATAAATGTTATAATTGCGCCGCCTCCAACAAGAATTTTGTTGTTTTGACTTTATAATTGTATTTGTCATGTTTAAGTAATTCAATTTATCAAAATTCATCAAGATCATCAAATGTTGTGCATAAATGTTATAATTGCGCCGCCTCCAATAAGAATTTTGTTATTTTAACTTTATCATTGTAATTATCATACTTAAGTACTTCTAACTTCTAAAATTCATCAAGATCATCAAATGTTGTGCATAACTGTTATAATTGCGCCGCCTCCAAGGAGAATTTTGTTGTTTTGACTTTATCATTGTAATTGTCATGTTTAAGTAATTCTATTTATCAAAATTCATCAAGATTAACAAATGTTGTGCATAAATGTTATAATTGCGCCGCTTCCAACGAGAATTTTGATATTTTAACTTTATCATTGTAATTATCATACTTAAGTACTTCTATCTACTAAAATTCATCAAGATCATAAAATGTTGTGCATAAATGTTATAATTGCGCCGCCTCCAACGAGAATTTTGTTGTTTTGACTTTATCATTGTAATTGTCATGTTTAAGTAATTCTATTTATCAAAATTCATCAAGATCATAAAATGTTGTGCATAAATGTTATAATTGCGCCGCCTCCAATAAGAATTTTGTTATTTTAACTTTATCATTGTAATTATCATACTTATGTAAGTACTTCTATCTTCTAAAATTCATCAAGATCATCAAATGTTGTGCATAAATGTTATAATTGCGCCGCCTCCAACGAGAATTTTGTTATTTTAACTTTATCATTGTAATTGTCATGTTTAAGTAATTCTATTTATCAAAATTCATCAAGATCATCAAATGTTGTGCATAAATGTTATAATTGCGCCGCCTCCAATAAGAATTTTGTTATTTTAACTTTATCATTGTAATTATCATACTTAAGTACTTTTATCTTCTAAATTTCATCAAGATCATCAAATGTTGTGCATAAATGTTATAATTGCGCCGCCTCCAACGAGAATTTTGTTATTTTAACTTTATCATTGTAATTATCATACTTAAGTACTTCTATCTTCTAAAATTCATCAAGATCATCAAATGTTGTGCATAACTGTTATAATTGCGCCGCCTCCAACGAGAATTTTGTTATTTTAACTTTATCATTGTAATTGTCATGTTTAAGTAATTCTATTTATCAAAATTTATCAAGATCATCAAATGTTGTGCATAAATGTTATAATTGCTCCGCCTCCAACAAGAATTTTGTTATTTTAACTTTATCATTGTAATTATCATACTTAAGTACTTCTATCTACTAAAATTCATCAAGATCATAAAATGTTGTGCATAAATGTTATAATTGCGCCGCCTCAAACGAGAATTTTGTTGTTATGGCTTTATCATTGTAATTGTCATGTTAAAGTAATTCTATCTATAAAAATTTATCAAGATCATAAAATGTTGTGCATAAATGTTATAATTGCGCCGACTCCAACGAGAAATTTGTTGTTTTGACTTTATCATTGTAATTGTCATGTTTAAATAATTCTTTTTATCAAAATTCGCCAAGATCATAAAATGATGTGCATATATGTTATAATTGCGCCGCCTCCAATAAGAATTTTGTTATTTTAACATTATCATTATAATTATCATACTTAAGTACTTCTATCTTCTAAAATTCATCAAGATCATCAAATGTTGTGCATAAATATTATAATTGCGCCGCCTCCAACGAGAATTTTGTTATTTTAACTTTATCATTGTAATTATCATACTTAAGTACTTCTATCTTCTAAAATTCATCAAGATCAACAAATGTTGTGCATAAATGTTATAATTGCGCCGCCTCCAACGAGAATTTTGTTATTTTAACTTTATCATTGTAATTATTATACTTAAGTACTTCTATCTACTAAAATTCATCAAGATCATAAAATGTTGTGCATAAATGTTATAATTGCGCCGCCTCCAACGAGAATTTTGTTGTTTTGACTTTATCATTGTAATTGTCATGTTTAAGTAATTCTATCTATCAAAATTCATCAAGATCATCAAATGTTGTGCATAAGTGTTATAATTGCGCCGGCTCCAATAAGAATTTTGTTATTTTAACTTTATCATTGTAATTATCATACTTAAGTACTTCTATCTTCTAAAATTCATCAAGATCATCAAATGTTGTGCATAAATGTTATAATTGCGCCGCCTCCAACGAGAATTTTGTTATTTTAACTTTATCATTGTAATTATCATACTTAAGTACTTCTATCTTTTAAAATTCATCAAGATGATCAAATGTTGTGCATAACTGTTATAATTGCGCCGCCTCCAACGTGAATTTTGTTGTTTTGACTTTATCATTGTAATTGTCATGTTTAAGTAATTCTATTTATCAAAATTCATCAAGATCTTAAAATGTTGTGCATAAATGTTATAATTGCGCCGCCTCCAACGAGAATTTTGTTATTTTAACTTTATCATTGTAATTAGCTTACTTCAATGTCACTGCCTACCAAAATCACTAGATTTGTAAAGTACCTCTATTTACAAAAAATGATTAAGATGAGAATGTTGTGCATCAATGTTATAATTGTGCAGCCTTCCTTAATATCATATAATGCTGTAAAGATTAATGTTTTAACTTTACCGTCTCTAACAAGAATTTTGTTATACTGACTATATCTTTGTAATTAGCATATTTAAATTCCGATGTATACTAAAATTCATTAAAATCATCAAATTCTATAAATATTAATATAATACTTTTGCCGCCTCTAATTTTTTTTAGAAGCGACACCTTTGTTGACATTATCTTTGTAATTGGCGTACTTATCCTTGTCTACTAATTTTTATTATTTTTTAATTTGTTTAGTATTTACTATTCATTATAGCATGTATAAACGTTAGCGTTGACCTTAAACTTGTTGTGAGACCTAGAAAAATGATTGACCTTAAACTTCAACTTAAAAATAAATACAATCTGTTGTGTTATCATGTAAACTAGTTATAAGATTTATATTTTTTTTATATCAAGTAATATTTTAGTTGATTTATAATACAGGCAGAATATTTTTAACTAATATTTTAAAAGAAAGTTTATTAAAAACTTGTAAAAAAAACATTATGTATGTCAATAACCCTATTCGATTTGATTTTATTACGGTTGATATGTCCTCTACAAAAGCACAAATGTGTGGCTACAGTAATGTACTAACAAATTCTGTCAATCTTGATTTTAATGCCATCTATTAACACTCAATTTAAACTAACCGTTGGACGCTCTTAACACGTAGTTTATATGCACGGATTGGGAGCGTACGCTTCCAATCCTTAGACGCTTTTACGACGTAGAAAGTGTGCGCTTAAACGCTCCTAAACCAGCGTTTTTATCTCTATATATATATATATATATATATATATATATATATATTGTTTTGCTTCTTGGAATAATAATTATTAATTCCATTATATCAATCATTTTCATTTAAATTTAATAATAACAATAATAATAATAGTTTATTCATTACATGTTACAACGTATAGAAAAAAAAAAACAATAGGTTGTACGTAATAAGTCAATAAATATATAGTAAAATTAAGCATACAATACAATAATTTGCATATAAATATTTGATACAAAAAAATATAATTTAATTAAGTACAATCAAAAAAATCCTTTATGGAGTAAAAAGATTTGCTGAGGAATGTGGACTTTATTTGTTTTTTAAATCATTTTAAATTTAAAGCTTTAAAGCGTTCCGGTAGATGGTTGTATAATTTGATACAAGAATAATTTTTTTTGCTTTTAGATAGTTTGTAAAAAGGTTCTAAAAGTTTTTCTTTATTTCTTGTTTGGTAAGGATAATCATGTTTTGGGTAATAACGTTGCTTTTTGTGAACATAAATAATATTTGACAATATGTAAGCTGACGAGAATCTCAGAATGCCACATTTTTTGAAACTTTCCTTGCACGATGCAGTTATATTTAATCCCAGTATTGCCCTTACTGCCTTTTTGCAATATAAAAACTGCTGGCTGTACTTGCGTTGCTCCAAGCTTGAATAGCATAAACCATAATCGCGTGAATTAATGTGAAATACACTACTCGAGCTGCATCTTCTCCAGCTATTATCCGTGTTTTCCGTATGGCATATATTGCTTTTCCTAACTTAGCGCAGACATTATTTATATGGATATCCCAACGAAGATTAGAATCTACATTAACTCCCAAAAATTTAACATTTTGGCTTTCTTTACTATTTGAACCTGAGAAAAGAACATGACTAGTTTTGGATTGGTTTAAAACTTTTGTTAGACACAAACCATTCATCAGCTTTGGTTTCAATTTCGATTACATGTGTCTTTAAATCATCTAAGCTTTTGCTCAAAGCAAGAATGCTTGTATCGTCTGTGTATAATATTGTGTGACCTGGCAAGTGCAAAGGAATGTCATTAACAAAAATTATAAACAACAACGGCTACAAAATTGACCCTTGAGATACCCCTACGTTCATAACGGATATACTACTAAATGTGTATTATTGTGGAACACAGTCTGTGATCTGTCCAAAAGATATGAATTAAGTAGATTAAAAGGAATTCCTCTAATTCCATAAAAATCTAATTTTGATAAAAGTAGATCGTGATTTATACAATCAAAAGCTTTGGACAGATCACAGAATATGCCCATTACTTTTTTTGATTCTTCAAGCTCTTTTATAAATTTATAACAGAAATCAATTATAGCATCTGTTGTACCAAGATTTTTTCTACAACCAAATTGATTTTTAAAAAAATAGTTATATTTGTCAAAATAAACTACTAGGCGGTTAAAAATAAGTTTTTTTAAGATTTTAGAAAAAACTGGTAATATAGCAATTGGTCTATAATTACCACAAACTTCTTTATCACCAGACTTGTAAATGGGTATGATTTCTTCAATTTTGATGGAAATATGCTAAAAGTACAACAGGAATTAAAAACATGTTGAAGGTATTTAGCAATTATTGTAATTATTTGTTTTATAATACACATGTTAATGTCATACACATCCATTGTTTTTGTGGTTTTAAGAGAATTGGTTACATCTACTATTTTGATCTCTGTTATGTCGCTTATAAAAAAAGAAGATATATGATATATGTTGGGTTATAATTATTTGTATTACTATTCTTCCTCCATCCCTTCTAGCAGTTTATTACTTTCGCTTATCGGCACAGGAAAGAGGAATAATTGTGACAGTACCGAAACCAATCAAATCAACGAAAGTAATTGAAGCCCATACGACGGGAATATTTGGGGTGAGTCGACATTTTTCTGTATTTGCTTCCCTGTTTTCCATTCTTATTATCGAAATAATTTTGTACATATTAGCCCCCCCCCCCTTTTTTTTTTTCATTGAGCAAGCCAGGTTAGCCCTCTCGACATCGTGGGTTAGAAAGGGTGTAGCAAAACTTTCCGGCAGATATTGCAACAAAGTTTGGACATTTTATAATGAAAAGGGTGATCAAAAATTAAATATAAGATAAGCAAAAACATCTTATACTTTTTTTTTACACTGCACACTAAAGTGCCGCTAAAGTAAAAAACAAGTTGATTAGAGGTCGATCCAATTGTCCGTTGAGATCAGAAAATATGCCGCTGTGCGGTCCGGTTGATGAAATTTCCCTACTGGTGTCAAAATTATAAGTGGGATAATTAAATAAACCCAGCGATCTGCTGTTGTGCGGTAATGTTATAACACAAACTTATGGTTTTTTCTTGAGTTCTCTTTTATTTCATTTACAATTACACTGAAATTTTATTTATATTAGATAATTATTGATATCCTAATGACTTCTGGTGTTAAAATAACTTATTAGTTTTGTTAATTAATTTTATCTTATTGTAAACAGTTCAAAATTAAAGTTAGACTGATCTCTCGCTTTTCACACAACGCACAATTTATTATTTTACTGCAACATTGTTTAGCTGCTTGAATGACAAGTCAGCATTAAACCACGTGCAGTTCTTTAAATTATGTAGGTGTATGCAAAACTCGCAGTTGCTAATATACATATATAACATATATAATATCTGTGGCAATATTGAAGTGATTTGCTTTCTGTAGAGTTTACTTTTGTGGTCTGTTTTTAAGGTATTTATTAAGATAACTACAATTTACAACAATAAGACGCAAAGAATAAAAAATAAGCGCAAGTTAAATTATCTGATAGAAAAGAATTAAAGTGTATATCTTTTATTATAAAAAAATCTTTAAATTCACTAGTTTTAAATATTCTGTTTAAGAGCATACCGACTGCTACCTTGATTTGTTGTATTTTAACAAAAACGGCAACTTCCCCTTCATCGCTGCATCTACAAATAATTTGATAATCGATTTATTTTTTTACCAGTACATTTAGAAAGGATTTAACTATGATATGTCGAAGTCTTTTAGTCAAATAATAGTTAGGAAATAGCAGAAGAAACCCATCAAATATAGAAATAAATGAGTTTTTCTGTATTTTTGAATGCATTTTGTTGCTATTTGCAAATATAATTTCACAAAAAAGACTTTGACATATCATAGTTTAATCTTTTCTAAATCTACAGGTAAAAAAATAAATCAATTATCAAATTATTTGTATAAGCAGCGATGAAAGGGAAGTTGTCGTTTTTGTTAAAATACTACAAATCAAGGTAGCGGTCTGTATGGTCTTAAATTGTTGCAAGTAATTTGTACTCTTTTTCAATAACTATCACCTACGGAGTCAAGATATTGTAAATGATTTAAAAGTTAGACAATATTTGTATATTGGTAACTAAGGCCAATGCTTATTTAACAAAATCAAAACATTTTGCGCCAACTTTTATGTAAAACCTTGTAAATGAGTTATTAATATTATTACTATTATTATTACAACGTAATATTAAGCTTTTAAAGTTATTTGTTAGTTTTAATAATAATAATGTATATTTTTATTATTTATAGAGGGAATTGATACTCAAATGTTTATATCCCAATTGTACGAAAAACTCCAGCTTGATATTAAACAACATCTGTTTGTGCACACACTACTTCGGTCGCAATTATTTATTAATATACCATACTCATCTCTACGCGTCTATTTAAAATACTTAGAATTACAACATTTAAGAAAAGATGCTCAGATTATTAGATGCAATGACATACAGAACACTATGTTTTTTGTGGCCAAAGGTGAAGTAGATATATGTTGCGCTGGATGCCATGTGACCGTATTAAAACGAGGAGGAGTTTTTGGAAATTTTAAGAAAAAGGGTATGTTTCATTATTCATCATTTTTTAACTATTATTGTTTCATATTATGTTGTAATAAATTATTTTTTAAGATTAAATAAGATTAAATTTTTAAAATAAAATAGTTTAATAAAAAAGTTAGCGTATACTTATAATTTTATTACTTACGTTTTGACAGCTTTGCTATCTTCATCAGAGTTTAAAATGAAAAAAGCAAAGCTGTCGAAATGTTAGTATTAAACATACGCTAACTTTTTTATTAAACTATCCTATACCCAAACTATTCAATCTCAAATCGTAAGAAAGGATATAATTTAATTAATAAAAATAAAATACTTTTATTTATTTATTTATTATTTTACTACTAGTTTTATTATTTTAGTATCATTTTTGAGTGTAATTAAATGTTATAAATTATATATTTGATTGATGTTATAAAAAAATAAATATTAATAATGATGAATATTCAAGAGTTTATTAAAATCAAAAAAGAAAATAATGAATGTACTATAAAAATACACTTTAATGAAATAATAAAATTTTAATAAATAATTAATATAATTATTTTTAGGTTATACAAGACAAACAATTACAGCTATTGCAAAAGTACATGTAGATGTGTTGACTATAAATAGTAATTTATTCAGTGCACTAATTCCAAATAACTCAATTCTTAGTACTAGAATAAAAAATATAAATTCATTATCTGCAGAATTTATAAATAGTTTAGAAGATGGCGAAATGAGTATAAGGGTAAGTATTTGGTTGATATCATCTATTTTACGATATATTATTTCTAAAATAATATTTTTAAGACTGATGCAATGTCAAGATCTGATTCTTCGCATTACGAGTCGTCTTCCGGAATACGATTATTCAAAAGAGCATGCGTTGCGTATTATCGAAAAATAAATGGTTTTATCAAAGAGGACGGCCATGCATACAAGATGTACCTCTATTTTCTGCAAGTACACGTTGCACCAGTTAGTTGCATATTCTTACTTCTGCTACAATTTTTTGACCTTGACAAAATTCTTGTTCATGTAAGTGTTTTACTTCACACTAAATTATTTATTTATCTTTAACTTAAATGTACATTTTTTATTGAAAAGTTATATTGCAGGTCTACATTTCGCTAACAGACCTATTATTTCTTATTCATGTTTTCATAAATTTTCATTTGTACTACACCGATCCTGAATCAGGAATACAAATAAAAGATCCTAACTTGATTAGGAAACGTTATGTAAAAACACTGCTTTTTTGGGTGGATATGTTTGGAGCCATACCAGTGTGGTTGATTGCCATGCTCTTTGATTCTTCAAAGACTGTTAATCAAGCTTTGGCATTAAATCGATTAATAAGGTTAGTTTAAATTATATATTATTCATTCTCATGTTTAGCTGATTTATATAAAAAAAATAGTTTTGTTTATGGCAAACTTGCATAAAAAATCGTAAAATTATAATATAAAAATAATTTAATATTACAAACTACTTTTGTTTGTTGTATCATGGTAATATCATATTTTAATAATTTTTATACTAACTAAATAATGTTGCAAAAAATGTTATGTCAGAGTAAGTGATTAACAAACCAAATACTTACCAGATTATTTTAAACAATGTTTAAATATACCTCATTGCAATAATGATTGCATTTAAATTAAAACATTTAATTCTAATATACAGTGTGTTCACTGATGGACTTATCTAAACGTGTAAACATTAAAAAAAATCATATTTTAACATTTTTAGTATTTATTTAACTAAAATAATAATGTAGGCTAAATAACAACCAGCAAAGTTTTATTCAACATGAAACCCTCTTACTTCAACACATTCTGTTTTTTTTTTTTTTAATTCATTATAAACATTGTGAATAATCTTTAGTGTCACTGTAGCAATAGCATCAGTAATTTTTTTTTTGTTTGCATGTCCATAGCATACACTTTAGATTTAAGATAACTCCGCAGAAAATAATCCATTGCAGTTAGACTTGGAAACCGAGCTGGCCAGTGTATTGGTCCATTGCAATTCATCCAATTTCAAAAATGTTTATTACGCCAACTTGTAATAATCAAGGCACTATGGGCTGGGCAGCCATTCTGCTAAAATATCATATTTATTTTAAATTTTAAATTTTCTTTATTTAATTGAGGTCAAAAGTATTCATTTCCAAATAATAATTTGCTTTCTTTCCAGAAAAAATGCACCAATTACTTTATTGTAGGTTAACGCACACCATACGTTAACTTTTTTGAATTTCTGAATGTTGTAGAAATACTACAGTGTAGATTTGCTGTTGCTCAAAAGCGACAATTTTGACTAGAGGGTATCCCATTTGTTGTGAACGTAGATTATGATATGGTGGTGAACATTACAGCGTTCAAGTATACGGTCACCCATTAATAAAAAGAATTCATCGCCTTTTTGATTGAAGTTTATAAATAAAGGTTGAATGCGTGAAATTTATTTGTGAACAGAATATTACATACGTGACCCAGCTCTATTTGATTCTAATACTAAAATTGTTGCAACATCCTTTTTATCATTTTTTTCTTTATATATATATATTATCATAAACATCGAATTTATGTTCCAAATTTCTTAAAGCATTTAGAAATACTCGTACACCGGAAAATTTTAGGTAAAAAACTTCAATTGCTATTTAGCTTATTATCTTTCTGGAGATATTAGTTCAGATATTAACAAATATTTGTAGTAATGTAACAATAAGCATTACTTAACAGCAACAATCTTCATTTCCAATTAGAAAATGAGATTTTATTTTTAATATTAAATATATCTTTCTAACTCCTATAAAAAAACAAACTTTAATATCTTAAATCTCTTTCTAAGCTCTATCTTACAATACTTAAAAAAAATAATTTACAAAATTTTTGTTTTTCAATATTTTATTTTTATATTTTTTAAGCACTATCATAGTTTGTATTATTATGACAAACAGAAGATATTACAAAGAATGACTTTTTTTGAAAAATTATGTATCATAGCTTCCAGTTTTGAGTTACGTTGTATACCCTGGGTCCCCAAGGAAGCAATTGAGTGCACTTGCTAATAAGATTCTACGTGAAATTTTACATCAATATACTCTGTTTACTCTTGAGACTTAGGTCTATTTTTTTTTTAAATTTAAAAAAAAAACGACGTATGCGTATTTGTCTATTTTTTTTTTTTAGGTTTGTATTTTTTTAAAATTTCAAAGGCAGTGCAACACGTGTTTTTTTTTAATTCTTTAGGGCTAAAATTTGGCTTTTTTTGCATAAAGATAACTTTCTGAAAGTGCACACACAAAAATCTAAAAAAAAAAATCCAGAACCAATATAAAATATATATGGGTAATTCCATTACTTTTCGACCAATTTGAAAAAGTCGACCTCTTTGATTTTGCTCAAATTTTCAGGGATCAAAACATAGATGAAAAAAATGAGATTTCCAAAATTTTGGACCTTAGAATATTGCCTGTTCAAAATGACACACATTTGAAGGTCAGAAATTTTACAATAAAACGTCTTTTTTAGTTTATTTTGTATCTCAATTTTTGGGCTTCTGGAAAAAGATAAAAAGGTCTACGATAGCTCAAATTATTCCTTATTACATGTACTTTAAAACCCATATTATTATGTTTACTATCGTAGCAGTCATTTTGATATATTAAGCTTTAAACATTATTCCAAAAAAAAACGTAAATTTAGCAAAATCGCAAAACTTTGCTTTCTTTAAACCGTTCTAACTTTGTCAAATCTTAACAAAATTTGATTCGCAAGGTCTAGATTTCCTCGTGTTTAATCTTTTTTTAAAGTGACTACACAATACTTATAGAATCAATACGTATACACCATTATTTTGATGCAGGAAGTTGCACATGTTTTCGCGATCTTCAAAACTTGTAATTTTTAGGTCCCAAAAAAGCGCTGTCACCTTATGTTGATTTTAGTAAAAAATTCAGTAAATACTCTTCAGACCACAAAAAAAAAGGTTATTTATATGAAAAATGGTATATTGGGTATTATCAAAAAGCCATTGAGACAATGAAAGTCGTTGTGCTGCGTCGCCTGGTTGTAGGTGTTGTACTTTTGATAATAATATGGCTGAACATTTTCACTTAAAAACGCGTCTAAAAAGTTGCTTTCTGTTGGGAAATCTTAATTGCTAGAGCATTACCATTACAGAAACCGTAAACAAAAATGATTTCTGCGTATTCTCCGTTGTTGAAAAGCATTTTTATAAAATTTTGCTAACCAAACCAAAGAAAACTGTTTTAACAAATATCAAAAACTTGTATCAATGCACACTTATTAAAGTAATGTTGTTTTGTTTATGTTTTTTTGCAAAAAAAAAAGTTTTTTAAATATTTTGTATTTGTTGACTATCTCAAAAACAAAGCAAGATAGACAAAAAGTTATTTAGATTTTCTGAAATACAAAGCGATTTTTGACGATTTTTGAATATAAAAAAATTCTTGATAAAGCCCAATATACCATTTTTCATATAAATAACCTTTTTTCTTGTAGTCTGAAAAGTATTTACTAAAATTTTGACTAAAATCGACATAGGGTGACAGCGCTTTTTCGGGACCTGAAAGTTACATGTTTTGAAGATTGCGAAAACATGTGCAACTTTTTGCATCAAAATAGTGGTAAATATGAATTGATTCTATAAGTCTAGTCTGATAACTTTAAAGAAAGATTGAACAAGAAGAAATCTAGACCTCGTGGATCAAATTTCTTTAACATTTGACCAAGTTAGAACGGTTTAATCAAAACATAATTTTATAATTTTTCAAAATTTACGTTTTTTTTTTAAATAATGTTTAAACATGATATATCAAAATAACTGCCCCAACATTAAATATACAAATATGGGTTTTAAAGTACATGCAATAAGAAATATTTTAAGCCACCGCAGACCTTCTTATCTTTTTCCAGAGGCCTAAAAATTGAGATACAAAAATGTGCGGTTTACCAATTTTGCAAATTTTTGAATATTAAAAAATTCTTGATAATGCCCGATATACCATTTCTCATATAGATAACCTTTTTTCTTGTGCTCTAAAGAGTATTTACTGAAATTTTGACTAAAATCGACATAAGGTGACACGCTTTTTCGGGACCTGAAAATTACATGTTTTGAAAATCGCGAAAACATGTGCAACTTCCTGCATCAAAATAGTGGTGTATACGTATTGATTTTATAAGTCTTGAGTGATCACTTTAAAAAGAAATTAGACACAAAAAAATCTAGACCTTGTAAATCAAATTTTGATTTGACAAAGTTAGAACGGTTTAAAGAAAGCAAAGTTTTGCGATTTTGCTAAATTTACGAGTTTTTTTGGAATAATGTTTAAAGCTTAATATATCAAAATGACTGCCACAATATTAAACATAATAATTTGAGCCATCGTGCACCTTTCTATCTTTTTCCAGAAGCCCAAAAATTGAGATACAAAATAAGCTAAAAAAGACGTTTTATTGTGAAATTTTTGACCTTCAAATGTGTGTCATTTTGAACAGGCAATATTCTAAGGTCCAAAATTTTGGGAATCTCATTTTTTTCATCCATATTTTGATCTCTGAAAATTTGAGCAAAATCAAAGAGGTCGACTTTTTCAAATTGGTCAAAAAGTAATGGAATTACCCATATATACAGGGTGTAGATTAATTGGCGGATAAACGCCAGGTAACTTTATAGATTGTGCCAAAAGAAAACGAAAATCTTAATTCCAAAATGCTGAAAAACTCTTCGTTTGGCCTCACGAGGTCCTCAAAGTTTCAATTTTGTCAATACAAATATTGTTTTAATTGCGTATTTTATATACCAATTTGCTTTCTTTTTTAGTATAATAAAAATTACGGGGTTTATTGAAACTTAATAATAAAAACATTGAAAAATGTGCAAACAACTTTTGAAGAATAAATCAAATTTAAATTAAAAATACGCTTGGCAACGTAGCAAAATTTTTAATAAAATTCAAATTATAAAGTAGGCAATGCAATAAATGTCAAGGGGTCAATTCTGATCTCCGGTGACCATAGAACATATATTCATATAGAACGGCAACTCAGCCTCTCTCTTGTTTCCACGTTTGCGCCATCACGTCGGAATGAACCAAAACTAATTTGCATTCCGCGGCAAATTTAAACTCTGGAATATATAATTTTTTTATTAAAAATCTATGGACATTGAATTAATAGGCAAGTCTAATTTAAATTTATTATACTTGCACACATATTCACTGATGACATATATATTAGATAATAAGCAAATTTACTAACTTACTATTTACTAAATAAATGATTAAATTTTACAACTTAAATAAAAAAAAAGAACATATACTTACAATATCGACTTGATGAAATCTTTGTACTATTCATTATTTATAAAATAACAATCACTCACATTTTATTATTTTAAAATAAAAAATTAAATTAATGTTTAAATTTTATTATACATTGCAAACATATACACATATTTTCTACACATAATTTACATGATGGAATTAAGCAAAAAAAATGTTGTAAATACATTACATGTCTCCTAAGTAGTAATGATAATCAAATCAAATTCTATTCATTCTACTTTTATTTATTTATTATATAATACATTAATAATTTTAAAAGTATTAATTCATCCCAAGAATTGTATATTATAGAAAAAAGTTAAGATTTGATTTATTTTTAATAAAACTTTTTAAATATACTAACTTTATAATTAATAAACGATAGTAAACCTAAATACTCACTAAAAATTGTCTTATGTATATTATATAAATTATGTTCACAAGAAACACAACACAACACAACCATATAACACAAAAAAACAGTTTATTGAAAAAAACTTGACAGATCTTTGTCCTCACAATAATTGTTATTTGTCAGTCATAGCCAACTATCTGATTTTGAAAATTTGAGCGATCGCAGCGCTGCGCAGTAGAATGAACCAACACTAAAGTTATAGATTCAACTTTTTCTAATAACAGTGCGCACCCCATGCCGGTGACTTTTGTCATCAGTGACTTTTAAATTCAAATAAAATTCAATTTAAATATTATGATATACTTTATTCTTTTGATAATCATTAATTTAAAATTGTGTGAGGTTGCACATTGACGACATATACCGCATTATTAAATTATGAATGGTGTTTTGATGCATTTGCGAAATATATTATGTTGCGTTCGTCTAGTATGCGGCGGTCTGCCTTATGTCTGTCTCGGATTAACAACTACTACGTTGCCATGTCAATCCCGTGACCACCCTTGACAAAAACCATCGGTGACTTTTGTCGTTTCACCATGCGGCTAAAATGCGTTTTCAAAATAAATGTGTGAATCCAGCAAATAGGTACTATAATTATTATTGAATTATAGAACAATTTATACATTGCAGCTGATACAACTATTATAAATTATTAGATTCTGCCATAAATAAAAATATTAATTATTTCAATGCACAATTGATTGTTTGAAAATATATTTAAAATAATTGACATGAATATAGCATAGCAACTCTGACAGATTTAACATTTAACGCCGGCGATACTTGAGAACGTCATAAATTCGATATCGATACGTGCTGTAAAGTGTTTAAAAGTAAACTGTGGCCAATTTGAACATTTGTAGTTTATAATAAAAAATAAAATTTGATGTGTGTATTAAATTGCCTATTTTATGTGTATTAAGTTGCCTACATTATAGGTTTGAATTTAGAAAGTTTGCAACGTTGCCAAGCGTAACAAAACTTTGAGGACCTCGTGAGGCCAAACGAAAAGTTTTTCAGCTTTTTGAAATTAAGATTTTTGTTTTCTTTTGGCACGATCTATAAAGTTACCTGGCGTTTATCCGCCAATTAATCTACACCCTGTATATATTTTAATTTGTACTAATACCTGCACCGGTACAAAAAACAAACCACCTAAGTTAAAAAAAACGAAAAATCTTAAATTTTTATAAATATATACTTGTCTAAAACAGAACAAAACAACTTGATTTAATTATTTTTAAATATTATCAACTGTTTATTTAAAGTGAAAAAAAAAACTGCTTTCTAGACAACAAAAAAGCGTTTAAACAATAAAAACAAAAATTAACACTGAATGGTGTTTTTTGTCCATCACTATACTGTTATTTTAATCAGGTGTAACCCACGAGCCTGTGCTCGACTCGCTTTACTTATGGCGGCTTCTTCAACTGCCAGGCCGGCTAGCTCAATCTGCGAGAATTTCGTTTACTGGACTCCTGGTGCTTCATAACTCTGGCGCTACTCTTATTTTTAAAAAGAGATAAGAGAATTTTATTATGGTTAACTTAATAATATATTTCTTAACCACTAACAATTATTATCTGCTATGCAATATTTAAATTTATTTTGTACACACGTGCCTCTTAGACCAATTTTTTTTTCAAGGGTGCTTTGTTTTTGACAAAAACACAGAAGACCTCTATATATTGAAGTGGAGGGACGACGCGGTATATTTGCGCGTCTACATTTTGTACGTTAAAAATCTCTTTTACAATAATTAAACCTCAACTTTTTTTTTTACTAAACTTTACCTAATTAACTTAATCTCAGATATTCAACAATACTAGTTTTTATTAACTTAACCTAACATATTGAACTAACTTTTTTAACCTAAATTATCCTAACTTAAACTAACTTAACCTCCTAATTAAACATACTTGAACTAACCTCTTGATCTAGACTACCTTAGCTAAACCTAAGCTAAAGCTTAACAATTTTTCGATAATAAGTAGAATTACACTAGTCAGACTGAGGCTTTGAGTCCTTAATATGGGAAACACCCAAACTTTTAGTTTTGTCTTCCGGCTTGAGATACTCACATCTGTCAAATCTTGCACAATGTAAATTTGTTTGCCGGTTGAGCTGTAAAATAATTAGCGGCATCCTACAAGTGATAATTTTTTTTCTAAACGAATTTTCCTTTCTGAAATTATATTGGTCTTATACTCAAATTATAGAAACAATTTTTTTATATGCTTTCTTTAAATTGTCTTGTACTTTTAAATAGAATTCAGGGAGCTTGTTTAGTTGATTCGTTAAATCTTTGCGGTCTGACACATCTAATGGTTTATTACCTTGAAAAGGTCCGTATTCATGTTATGTTTTTTTATTTTAAGTTAGAAAAACTGGGACAAAACCGGTACGGTATCGTCATAACATCATTAGGCAGGCGGAGGATTATGCAGTAATTCTTAGACTATCGTCAAAAAATCTTAGAAATAAACTGTTTGCTAACATTAATTTATGGAACCCCGTACATCTTGTTGTAACTATCTTTATTTTAGTTTTTAGTCACATTAAGCTGTTGAAGGTATTTTCCTAATGGCAGCCTGCACTAGCTAGTCATATCGTGAGGGTCGTGGTAGGAATAAGAATAAGGCACAGATATGATTGACATGGTTTAATATTGTAAGATGTCCAAAACACGTACATAGATAAATCAAATTAATTATTGATTGATAAATGATAAAACACGTATAGATGTATAGATACAATAATAGTAAATCAAGAGCTTAACCTATACTAAATATAGGAATTGAAATAATTTTCAATTAATCGATATTAAAATCATTTAGTTACAATATCTAGATAAGTTACGTAAGTATATGCATATTCCCACATTTACAAACATTATTAGTCATACATTACTTGTTTAAATATATTGGTTATTGGTTACCACCCATATAATATTTATTATAATTATATTAATAATTATTAATAGTAAGAAAGACAATAACTTTGTTGCGCTATATTAATATCGCGACATAACAACGTGGCAAAAACCACTTGTGAAGAATAGTATAATTTTACAAGAACAAATATTAATTTCATACAAAAATATGTAAGAGAATAATGCCTGATGGCCAATAACTTATCTGTTTTGTATAGGATTTCTTTATCCTTATCCTGATGCAGGCATGGTTGGAAAATATGTGGTTGTCTTTGGATTTAATCCCATTTCAGCAATTTGATGTATTCTTTGGCGTGACTTAGATCATCCTCTTATCATTTAAGAATATTTAAACCACGAGGTTCATCATTGTTACATTTATTGAAGAAACTAAAAAGCCTAAATAACACAATACGATATAGCTAATAAACTAATACTGTTGAATTTAAATTACAAATAGTTAATTAATTAATTTGATTTACATTTTGTTAGAGTGCGGTTGTAGAGTTAAGCAATTGTTCATTTTGTAACATCTTGCTTTTTTTTAATTATTTGAGTCTATACTTGTTCACAAACATCGTTGAAGTGAAAGAGTTATTCCAATTGTAAAAGGAATTTGTTTGATAAAAATAAAAATTTGCAAGAACAAAAAATTTATAGCGCGAAGTAAACGCGCAAATCTTCCGCGTGTACAATTTTAATAAAAAAAATATTATTATAATGATCGCGGGGCTGCATACGGTAAAAATTGAATATTAAAATTATATTGTCACGTTTGTTATATTTCATTCAATGTCAATCAAATTATGCCGTATGTACATTTAGCTACCTGGATAGGAAATAACTAGTCGTCAGGATATTAATTAATTTATTGGAATTGTTTAAACATTAACCGAGCAGGCCTCACTTAACAAATATTTTTCTTTTAGTTGACTTAATTTATATTAACTATCTTAATGATAGTTTATTCATTGTTAACGTCCAAGTGCCCGTTACAATGTATAATTTCTTAACTATTCCTACAATTTTTCCCGATGCTACTCCTTAATTCAAATAAAAGCACATTTTTTGTGTTTAAATTATAAACTAGTAATATAATTCTATTCTTACGAGTCAATACAGGAAAAAGAAAAGGCCCTATTAAATTTATAGAAAAAACTTGATTGGGTTTATCAAAACACGTAAGCCACTTAGTTTTTTTGGCTTACCTTATCTCTAAGCAAATGTTACAGTATCTGTAATGACGAGCAATATTTGCATGTATGCAAGACCAGTAATAATTTTGCAATATATTTTTTGTACATTTTGACAGCCAAAGTAACCAGACGTAACTGCATCATGACATTCTTGTAAAACGTCAACTCTCTTTTTCTACGGTATTACTAATTTCTACTATTATATTATTACATGTCATTATATCCCAACCAACTTTGGCTTTCTCGTGTTAGCTTTTCCAGATGACTATCAGTAATGCAAAAAGATGGGAAACGCGGTGGGTTTTCTACAATTAATCTTAACGTTTTATTATACCACCAGTAGCAATTTGTTGGTATAGCATCTATTAAATTTATCCGAATAGCGTAATGTTTAATTAGACGGGAAAAAGCGTCCGGTACGTGATGGTTTGCACCTGCTCGATAAATATTATCAAAAGAGTATGCTGGAGTTTTATCAGCAAACGTGAGAGTCTAACGGATATTTAAGATGCTACATGCATTTTAAGGCTGCATAATCTGTGATAATTAACAAATAGGTAGTTTCAATAAAACCACAAAAAGTTTCTGGCGAAAAGCACATTCTAGTTCTGTTGCGCCGTATTTTCTTTTTTAAAATATGAGTGAGCGGCTAGCATTATGCTATCACACAACCTACATTATCACGGGCCACATTCCAACAAAAATGGCGTATTCCAATCAGAGACAGTCAGGATTGGTGCCACAACCATCATTTCAAATTTTTTAAAACAATTTGTTGCTTAGAATCCTAGATCTATTTTTGGCTTTTACGCTTCAGTTTTGTCAGTGGCTTTGATTGAGTCGCAAAATTTGAGATGAATCTGCGGTACCAGCTTGCACCTCCAATAAATTTGAAAATCTCTTGTATTGTTCGGGAAATTAGAAATCAACTAACAATTTATTTTTGTTTTTTACATAACCTAAATATCTGACCTTTGATCGGCCAAATGGCATTTTCCGCAATTTAAAGTTTAACCTGAGTAAAAAAAGAAAGTGATATAACCTGCGTCCGGGAATAAAGAAAACCATTATCTCCCTTGATTTATGTTTTAACTTTAATTGCCAGTAAATAAATTTGAAAAAACGATCTAATATTGCAGACATGTATAGGAAGCCCATCAACATCGCGTTTTGTCAGTAAATTAACACGTTTAAATTCTGTACCAAAAATGGTAATCTTTGGTCTTCTTTTTTATCATTACTAGCAGTGATGAATACGGTGATCTACTTGGTTCAATTACATCTAATTGCTGCATCTTATCAATTTTATAGTTAATTATTTTTAGCATGACTAGGAACACCAGATATTATTTTTGTTTGAGAGGCAAAACATTTTCCACGTCAATATAATGTTGAATTGTATCAATACACTCAAGCTTACTACTCAGATTTGCAAAATATGAGTCAACTAAACCATGTAGTCGCAATGTTTACAAAGTGGTAAAATGCGACTTATCAATTTTAGCAATATGGTCATTTTGGGCAATAAAACTAGAGTGTTTCCAAAAATTCATACCTAGTACTAGGTAACACGCTAAACTAAAAATAACTAAAAACTAACTACGTATACATTACATACTGAAGCTATCGGTATATATAATAAAAGCTACTAGGAAAATATAAAAAGTATTGGAAAACAAAGTAGACAAATCATCATTAAAATATGCCTAAGTGACAAAAACAAATGGATAGCACTAAGAAATAATGCAACGACAGTACTGAAAAAAAAGATAGAGGAGTTTGAAGCTTTAAGATTTAGGTAAACCAAAATAGAATAAAACACACAAATTAAAAGGCACAAAAGACAAACGAAAGAGGAACAAGAAACTAAATGGAAGCAAAAGAATATGGAAAATAGTAATAAAAAGGTCAAAACAACTATGCCTGCCAAATAATGAAATGTAAACAAAGAGACAAGAGAAGAACATATACTGAAACATTAGTACCAACATAAATTGCAAAAATGAGGAGGAAAAGGAGAAAACTGCTCAAGAAAAATAAGTTGACGGAATTGACTAAGCAATTTTGAAACGGAAGATAAGCCATCTCGAGGTTGACAGAAGATGCAACTTTCAAAATTGTCAGAGTATATCTAGCAACCAGGGGACAAAAAACTAATCTTAAATGGAGATTTAAGAATTTTACTAGAAGTTAAACTAGTAGGACTACCAAAGGTTATACACTTAATGGAGCTGCACAAAATATTTATGAAAGAAAGAAGATACAACGAGGAAGAAGTTAATGAAAATATAGAAAAACTAAGAAGATACTTAAGAACATTGCAATTATCTAGGCAGAATAACACAGTGTAGGAAATAGGGCAAAAAAACAGGGTGAGCATGTGTTGCCGCAGCAGACTGCGTGAATTTTGCTAGGTCAAAACCAGCCCACTTCAAACTAATACCACATTAGAGACAATGACTAGGACAAATTAACAGCAGGACTTACGCAGAAAAGAAAATTGAAAGGTATTGCCATGCGTTAGTTTTTCTCAAGAGCCACATGTTGAAGCCAAAATCTCACTGTTTTTATTTGCTTTGGTTTTTTGCTAACTAGTGCACAATGATAATGAAAACATTTTTGGATATTGGGTTTTACATTGACTTTCTACATGTATTGCTTTAGATAATAGAATTTTATTGCCAAATTTGTTTTTTTTAATTTTTTTTATTATATTTTATTTAATTATGCTCTTAATCTTAATTCATAGTCCAACTCCAGATAAATGAATTTGTTCTGTGACCTAAAAGTTAAAGTCACCTTAATCATTTTTTTTGATTTGATTTTTTAAAAGTGTTAAACAAGGTATCTTCTACACGGGCATTAACAATCGTTTGCATATTTAAGACATTTTTAAAATTAAGTGCGTCAGGTCTTCTTGAGAAGTAACTGAACTATAACCTCATTGGTAGTTCTAAGACTAAAGTTAGATTTAGTAAATTGTTTTTCTGGTCTTTGTCGTACTCACTTTTATCGGAAGGTAACACGGAAAATGTAGACTGGTCTGTGAGTAAAATTTGCTTTTATTCTTTTTCTTTTCAAATTAAAGTTGCACTACACAAAGACGTCTAAGAAGTTGCAGCGCCAAATCTTTTGTCAGCTGTTAGTCAGAATGGGTGGGATCCAAAACCAAAATTAAACAACTTTATTTTTTCAAAAAAATTACAACAAATTTAATAAAAATTAATAAATTTAATTAATATTCTTAAGTGAAATTACACGATTTTGCCAAAGCACATAAGTATTGTAACATTAAAAAAAGATTATATAACATGAATGAGATTAAAAAAATTAATTGTAACCTACGCACGTAATTTAATTAACAAAAACTTTACAAAAAAATGTTTTTAGCTATATTTAGATCTTTCTTAAGCTTCCGGTTTTCAGTTTAGGTTAATTATAATAACACCTTAAGTTTGTCGTTAATTATAAAAAACTATCTATAATAAATGTATAAGTAATAATTGATTAAAAAAAATACTTATTTATTACTTAATAGTATTTTTTTGATCATTTCAATGGTTATGTTGTGGATGATGCATGTACAATCGCACAGTATAACATTGTAAAATTTTAATAGTTTTTTAAAAGCTTTGCTAATAAATTAGGGCCCATTATCCAGCATAGCAGTATGAAATACCCAAAAGTAAATAAACAAATGTTTTTTTACAAATCGCATATTTTGGGGCTGATGCTTGTCGTAGCAAAACAACTTGAAAAACGGTTTGGTTTTTTTTTGGAACTAAAGAATAAAACAATTAAATCCACACATATAGTTTGAAAACAAAAGATCATATAACGTACCAAATGTAGACGCTCGCTACATTCAATTATGCCGCGTTGTTTCTCTACTTAAAATATACAGGTCCTCAGTGTCTTTGTAGAAGACCGGGTCACTCTTGTAAAAGATCTGAAAGGCACGGGTGTGCAAAAGATCAAAAAAGGCATGGGTTTGCAAAAGATCAAAAAAGGCACGTGTGTGCAAAAGTATCGCAAAAACGGATATACTTGTTAGCGTTTAGGAAATATAAAAATAGTGTTAATTAATTGATTGATAAAATAAATAAAACGTAAATATAAGTGCGGAGTTTCTTATATCTCCTTTTAAAAATAAGAGTGGCGCTCTAAAAGGAGAAGTAGGAGTCCGGTCAACCAAACCCCAAAGATTGAGCTAGCCGGCCCGGCAGCTGTAGAAGCCGCCGGAAGTACCACGAGTCGAGCCCAAGCTCGTGTGTTACAATCAACCATTTTAAATCTTACATTCCTTAACCAACTTACTGAAATTTTGTTGCATAAATGGCCAATAATAAAACTCTTTTAAAATTAAAAAAAATTTAAAATGTTTGAAAGTGGGTGGAGTATGTTTGGCATCAATTATCATTATGTTTCTTCTGCATAAGGTTTGAATTGTTTAATAGCAAATAAAAACGATAAGCATTTCCTTTTTTTGATAGAATAGTTTTGTTTACGTTGAGTAAATGAATATTATAAAAAAAGTGCGAGGCTAATTAATGCGTTTGTGCGTCTTGTCTATGCCGCTGCTATTGAATTATCTGACCTCTTAGCACACTAGCTATCAACTATCTGCCATTTTCAAATTTTGTAGACAATTTTTAATATTTGAAATCAGCTGATAGTCGATAGCTAGTGTATAAAGAAGACACACACATCTATAAGAGCGGTTTACACGAGTACGCACAACTGTATTAACTTCTTTCAAATATTATTTTAGGCGTTAAGTACAACCGTTACCTTTTCAACATTTTCTTTATTCTTTTAAAGTAACACCGTCTGTAAAACAAAATTTGAAAACATTGGTCTGTATCACAAACTGCTTTGTTATGTCTGGTAAAGCCAGTACCGCAGCACATAGCAAAGCTTTTTTGATTTAGACTAGAGCTGTTATCTGCTTTAAGAATCTTAAGTTTTTGTTTTTTTTTGCGATTTTTTAACAGAGAAGTGGTTGGTGCCATCATAGCCAACCACTTAGTACAAATCAACGATACTATTTAGTTATTCTTACAAAATGTTTAAGACCAGTTTTAAGTCCTTTTTTATCTACCACAAATTGTAAATATTTAAGTGAATAATTGCAAAACATGCATTTGTCAACGGCAACAGTTATGTTTGCATTATTTAGTTTTAAGAATCTTTAAATGATAGATAAAAATATTTGATTTCATTTTATAACCAAATATACTGTCCATTAGGCGTTGTTGCATTTGTGCAGCGTTGTATAAGCCAAAAGAAATTACGTTGAACGCAAACAAAAAACTACCCAATGTCACATATATTTTCTTTTTTGAGCTTTCGGTTTGAGGAATCTGATAAACTTACTTTTAAAATCAATGCTTGATATGTACCTAACGTCTCTCAATCTGATTAAAATACTGTCGAGATGTGGAAGAAGATGCACTAAATGTTTTATGACTGCGTTTAATTTGCTTCTGTGAAAGTAGAAAGGGTTGCTAAAGCATTTTTTAGTTTCTTAAAAACATGTATGAACTTATTGCACATTATTTTTGGATACTTTATATTGCAAAAATCTGACTTTTTTTTATTAAAATAATGCAACAATAGCAGACCATGTTTTAGAGTACAGCCATAATTGTAATAATTTGAACTTTGTTTGTGTTTGGTTGTTCATTTTGTCAAAACAATAAATTAATTTAAAACTATATCAAGAAACAGCTTTATTTTTTTTTAATAAAAAAATTTTCGGTTAGTGTATTTTGAATTTTTTTAAAATTATTTGTAAAAAACTTACACTAATCATTTGCTAAAATCAGTAGTAATTTTTTTAAATTTTCACTAATTAATAGAGTATAAAAACGCTAATTTATTGTGAGGTTTTTTGTAGTTTCAACACATTACTTTGGTCATAGCTTCTAATAAAACTAATCTAAGTCAAAGTAGATCTATTTTTTGTTTTAATTAAGTGGCTCGTTAATTTTAACTTTAGTGTAAAACAAACCGACGGTACCTTATTGATAGAAATAATCAAGAGAAGAATAGTAACATGTAAGCAGATGTGTGCACAGTTTGGACGGTTTGCAAACTGTCTAAACTTTATGTTAGAACAGTCCTCATATTTAAATTTCTGCATCATTACTATTTAATTGTTTTAGATTTTTGCATTTAATATCATACTATCAAACATGCAAACGCCGTTTGATATTAAGCAAGATGCTTCAATGGTTTTACATTTTTTATTTGATTGTGTTTGAGATAACAGTTATGTCACTGATATGGTATGTCTCCGTCTATACGTACTATAAGAACAATAAATTATTATAACGTTGTAGGTTTGACGTGGCTTGTCCTAACATGATATGTAAATACAGAATTAATACTGGACTGGATGAAATCATTGGTGAATCACATGAGCGCACTAGATCAAGCATCTTGTCATTCTTATATACAGTCACAATTTTTACAACGGCTGGTATCCGAACTGTTGTGCCAATAACAATGACTGAACTGAGTATATCAATATGTATGGCAGTAGTTTCAGTTGTGACAATTGCATTAATGTGTGGTGCTTATACTAGTATGCTTTTTGTAAACGGTGTGACAATGGCAGAGTATCGACGAAAGGTGTATCAGATGATGACATATATTCAAGTAGTTAAAGTAGGGTAAGTTTGTATTGTTTATTAATCTTGTAATTTTTTAGGATTGTCGTTTGTCGCAAATATTAATAGATAAAACGTCAGATTATTTGTCGACATTATGGGCTCAGCGACGCGGCGAATTGTTGCCAAAGCTAATTGATGAGGCTCCATTTTACTTAAAACAAGATATTATGGGTGCTATGTATAAACACCATTTACTCAATCATGCCGTTTTTTCACGAACTCATATTGATTTTATTCGGCAGTTGGTTGTCCACTTTAAAGTTTACCTCTACTTGACTCAGCAAACTATTGTTGAACGTGGAGACGTAGATGACAGTAAGTATATGTTATCCAGATATTATTAATTTTCATCCTGTGATAGGCCGCTAGTGGAAGGAGGAAGTAAAATTCTTACTTTTATTTACTTGCTATTTGACAAATAGGACGGTCAGAAAGCTAAATATGCCTGTTAGAAATTACTTTGCAATACTGTAAAATATGATATCTCTAAGATAGTCATAAAGAGTATTTGATTATCTCTTTAGATTATAAATGGCAATTTGTAGAGGAGATAGTACACCAACGCATCAGTAGGTACTTTGTATGTAATAAAAATATGTTACTTTAATACAGTAAAGTCCGGTTATAACGAACCCGCCTATAACAAACTCTCGTTTATAACGTACTTAATTTGAAACAACAAAAATTTTCTCATAAGCTCAACGCTATTTTTTACTGGTTATAGCGATCCGCCTATAACAAACTTTCGGATAAAGCGAACCAAAATATATCTAAAATTGGCACAATTTTCCTGTTTTAACGTACTTTTTGGGGTTTATTTTCTGGGGTTCCCCGATTTATGGATTTACGTGGTATTTTCTTGAAAGTATTGAATTTTGTTTACATCTTTAGGGTGTCCGTTATTTTCCAAATTGCAATTTTTTTTTTGAGAAGACTAGTTAATAAATGTCTTTTTTTCATGATAAATAACTATTTTCAAATAATAAAACTCATTGGTAACCGCATTTTCGCGTGCCTGCAAGCAAATAAAATTATCCATTTGATTAACATGTGAAAATCGTCTTTAAACGCTCAAAGTTTTTTTTACAAATTGTAGGTTTTCATACATATACATATATCAACATACCATTTTATTTTTGTAAAAACGATCCTTACGTTACTTTTAACATAGAATAATAAATATATAAAACAAATTACGATATTTTTTATTACCGTTTATAACGAACTTCGGATATAACGAACTGGTTTTGGTACAATTTTTGGGTTTGTTATAACCGGATTTTACTGTATTTCTAAACTTTAATAAAAAGATACACGCGGAAAGTGTAAAATTAAGAAGCAACAATACACTTGAACTTAAAAATATTCTTTTAAATATTATCAAAAAAGTTGCATTCAATGAGTGTAAGTATACACTGGCAGTAGTAAATAACTAATCAGCATACCAACTAATGTGTCTATTTGACATTTTGATAAGCAGTTTATATTGAATATAGGAACTTTTTTTCTTATAATTACCCAAGAAATCCTTCTCTTTATTTTCCGATACATGTTTAGAAATACTCTGTATTTTACAATAACAATACAAATTCAGTATACTAATGCCTGTACTAATAATTGAAGTTTATTTCGCGGATTGATTTTAGCATAAATTAAAAATTTATTAATTCCGTTTAGCAAAGACTGTAATTAGGTAAGCGTTCATTGTTAATTGGCTTTGATTTAATTCACAAATATTGTGATTGAGATTCTGTTTTTTTTGCCGTCAATATATTCTAGATTCAAATAATTTTGGGACCATCAAAGATCATTTTGAGACAGTTTATTGTGTTTTATTTTATAATGAATTTAAGATCATTTCGATCGCTAGATAGCGCACTTTGAATTGTATTATTATAACAAAATCAACAACTTTGGCAACATTTCTTTTTCTATATATAAAGAGTGTTTTTTTAGAGATATACAACTTTGAACTGAAATAAAACTTAAAAAAATAAATAAAACTAAAAATCATGTTAACGCTATGGTATTGACTTTATTAGAAGAATAATTACTGCTTAAATATGATTTGGGGCATATGGGCCGCGGCGGCTGGTTTGAATGACGTGCAATCTGGAAGTCCAATTTATGACCATATAACGTTGCAAATGTTGGTTTCCAGCTGATCCAACGTCGGTGGTTTATTGTAGTAAAGGATAATTCACGGGTACGTTACTTAAGATTTTGCGGTCAGCGAATCTTTCCTGCAATTAATTGTGTTGCGCGCTGTGTGGCGTGTTGCGCCAACTTGTTGAAACCAAAGTTCCTCCACGTTAACGCTATTCAACTGGGGAACGAAAAAGTCAGTAATCATGGGTCGATAACGCTTTCCATTGACTGTCACGTGTTGGCCGGCATCATCTTTAAAGAAATATGGGCCAATGATTCCATCAGTTTATAAAGCACATCAAACAGTGTGTTTTTGTGGAGAAAAAAGCACATCAAACAGTGTGTTTTTGTGGAGAAATGAGCTGTCACTTACCAAATTGACTGTCACTAGAAACAGACTTGCAAGGTCGAAAAACAAACCTCTAAAAAAATCTTTACTTTGATAATCATTTTTTTTTTCTAGTATATTCAAAAAGGATTAAACTATATTGTGTTAACACATTCAAAATTATTTGAAAAAATATTTATTTCTACATTTGGATATGTTTTCATTTATCATAAAATTATATGTAAAAATAAGAATGTCGCCAAAGCTGCTTTTGTTATAGGGATGCTCTTAAAATAAATGTTTACTGAAATTGATAAATGATCAATGACACTTATGTTATACAACTACAAACATGAAGTATAAATATACTACTATAAACAACACAAGTCGCGGTCAATGTCCGACGGAGAACGGACGCGCTCGCGAATGTGCATAAAGGCGATTTTAATAATGGTGAATAATCTACGTTATTTAAAAAATTAAAAATTCTGTGAATTAGAACAAACAGTGGAAAGGTGAAAAGTTTATTGTGAAAGTTCAAAAAAGTGTAAAACTGGACACACAAAAAAATAAAGGTGCGGTCGTGTTTTAAAACACACTCGTGTCGTGACGCGCGACACGTCTAGTGTTACATAATAAAACATAAACGCGGAAACAGCAATTTGCTATTAATTAAAAGTGAAACTAGGCCAAGGGTCAAAAAACGTAATAAGATGGATGCATTTTTAAAAAGCGGGATGTTTCAAAGAACACCGCCGGATAAAAATAAAGATAAAGAATTAGGTCAAACGAATCAAAAAAGAGGGAGAGAAATAGATTCGCCATGGTTACCTCATGGCGAATCTATTTCTCTCCCAATTGAAAACCAAAAAAATGTCCGAAACATAATTTGTCGCTTCGCGATTGACAGTTGATGCCAAATTAGTAAAAAAAAAACTGTAACATACTTTGTCGCTTCGCGATTGACAATTGAAAATTTAAAAATTTCCAAAACATAATTTGTCGCTTCGCGATTGACAGTTGATGCCAAATTAATGAAAAAAAAACTGTAACATACTTTGTCGCTTCGCGATTGACAATTGAAAACCAAAAAAATGTCCGAAACATAATTTGTCGCTTCGCGATTGACAGTTGATGCCAAATTCGTAAAAAAAAAACTGTAACATACTTTGTCGCTTCGCGATTGACAATTGAAAACCTAAAAAATGTCCGAAACATAGTTTGTCGCTTCGCGATTGACAGTTGATGCCAAATTAATTAAAAAAAAACTGTAACATACTTTGTCGCTTCGCGATTGACAATTGAAAACCTAAAAAATGTCCGAAACATAATTTGTCGCTTCGCGATTGACAGTTGATGCCAAATTCGTAAAAAAAAACTGTAACATACTTTGTCGCTTCGCGATTGACAATTGAAAACCTAAAAAATGTCCGAAACATAGTTTGTCGCTTCGCGATTGACAGTTGATGCCAAACGAGGCGAAGAGAGCAAATAACCCCACAACAATCCAAATAATGGGGAAATTAATTAGAGAGTTAAAAAACTTAACCAGTGAGTGTACAACCACTAAACTGGAAATTAAAAAGGTGGCGAATCAACTAGAAACAAATATGGAGAGAATGAAATTTGAAGAAATCCAAAAAAAAGAACAGGAGAATGAAAATAAAACAAAAATAGGTATAGAAATGTCGACACAGACAATGGAAACTGGAGATAATAGGGAAGAAAACCGTAAAAACCATTTCATCTCGGACGAGGAGATAATAAAAGTGGCCAATGAAGAGGATATAAAAATATTATAATTAAAGAATGGAGAGATACAGACTATAAATATGTAAACGTGGAAAAAAAAAACCCAATAATGGGAAAGGAAATGGATACAGGACTTTTAATAAATAAAGATGAAATAGGCAAAGAAGGTGGTATCTTACAACAAGCAAAAATAAAATACCCTGAACTAATGGAGGAAGAAGGAGAAGATGAAACGCCATATATAGAAATAGTTAAAAATCTAAGCGGAAAAAATGTGGGAAAAATACACATCATTAAGCAGAAAATCGAAACGGCAGGGAATAAGGAGATACTAATAGCTATCAAAAAAATGCTTATCAAAACAAAAACATTAAGTATTGAAGAAATGAATATACCAATACCAACGGGAATTACGGCAAGAGATGCAAAAAAAATTATGGAAATAGCAGGAAGAAGAACTAACACAAAAATAAGGCTGTGCGTGCCAACACAGGGACAGGTAGCGGAGACACATAGAGAAAAAAAAACAGGTACGGAAACAGGTGCTATAGTAGTGAGCAAACAAGGTGTCACATATGCAGATTTGCTGAGACAGGCAAAAACCCAGATAAAAGGATCTACGTTCAAGAAGGTAAGAGAAACAAAAAAAGGGGAGTTGTTACTAATTACAAAGGGTAATGAGACGGAGAAAGAGATAGAAAAAATTAAAAATGGAATGGAAGACAATGTACAAAAAGCCAGCAACAAAACTACAGAACTGGTGATAATCAAAGATATTAGCCCGGAAATTAAGAGAGAAGAAATACTGGAAGAAATTATGAACAAAGTGAACACAGAAGGAAGTACAATAATTTCCATAAAGAAAGGTTATAGAGAAATACAAACCGCTATAGTCAAAATGGACAAAAAAATAGCAGAACAGATAATAGGAGAAGGAAGAATAAACATAGGACTCATAAGATGCAGAGTAGAGAAAGTTAAAGCAAATGAAAGAAAATGTTATAAATGCTGGAGGAAAGAACATGTAGCGGCAGAATGCAATGGGGAAGACAGGTCTTCGCTATGTATAAAATGCGGAAAGGAGGGACATCAGGTGGCCGAATGCAGAAACAAAGAATACTGCATTGAATGCAAAGTATTAGGACACAGAACGGGAGAGAAAAGATGTCCAGCTACAAAGAAAAAAGAAATGAGGAAAACAAAGAAGAATATGGAGGACAACAACCCAGATAACTGGAGAGAACAGGAGGAAAAAATAGTATCACATAATGTATAAGTTTATACAAATAAACATAGGGAGGGGAAGAGAGGCTCACGATTTACTAATAGCAACAGCGGAGAGAGAAGAAATAGACCTAGTGCTAGTGAGTGAACCTAATAAAAACAAACTAAATGGTAAGTGGATAAGAGACAAAGGAACAGATGCAGCAATTTTAGCTAGGGGGAAGTGTAGGGACAAGGTGGAAAGATGGGGAACACCAAAAGAAGGAATAGTGTGGGCAGAAGTACAAAGCATGGTAGTATACAGCTGTTATATCAGCCCAAACTGCGGTCTGGAATACTATCGAGAGTGGATAGAAGAATTAGAAAGAAGTTTAAGAAAACAGAAAAACAAAAAAATTATTGTAGGAGGAGATTTCAACGCAAAATCACCGAGATGGGGAGGCTACAAAAACGATTTAAGAGGAAAAATCTTAGAGGAGATGATAGCAGGGTTAAATCTTACAATCTGCAACAATGGAGACAAACCGACGTTTGTAAGAGGAAGCTCAAAATCACATATTGACATCACCATAGCAACGTGGGAAATGGCAAAAATAATAAATGAATGGACCGTGACTGAAGAAGAATCACTGAGTCTACACAAACATATACAATACAATACATAGGAGAAAGGAAAACAGGAGCACACGAGAGAAGGTAAATGGAACGTAAGAAGAATGGAAAAAGAAAAGATAAAGAGAGGCATGGAAACAGAAGAAGTGACAGAAAACGAAAATATTGAGAAAAGATGCGAGAGGTACTCAGAAAAACTGAGAAAAGCGGCGGAGGAAGCAATTCCTAGGTACAGGGAAGGCGGACGAAAAGGACCATACTGGTAGTGTGAGGAAATAAAATAATGCAGGAAAAACACAATACAAACAGCGAGGAAAATCAAAAGGCTGAGAAGAAGAGGAGAGAACACAGAGGAAATAAAAGAGAAAGTAAAAAACGACAGCAATTTTTTAAAAAAGGCAATTAGGGATAGCAGAAAAAGATGCTGGAAAGAAATGATAGAATCTATAGATGGGGATCCTTGGGGAAAACCGTACAAAATAGTGATGGACAAATTGGGTGGAAGAACAAAAGGAATCTGCTTAAAAGAAGACGAAGAAGAAGAGGTCATAATTAAAAAACTATTTCCCAAGGAAGAACCAGTAGAAGAACCAGAAACAAAAGAAGAAGAAGCAACAGTTATGGCAACAGTGGAAGAGATCAAAGAGATCATAAAAGAATTGCCTAACAACAAAGCACCAGGTCCGGACGAAATAACAACAGAGATTGTTAAAGCAGCATTAGACGGAAACGAGATAGAAATAATTCAAATAATCAACAGGTGCCTAAAAGAAGGAACTTTCCCAGGATGTTGGAAAGAGGCCACTCTGGTACTGATTGAGAAAAAAAAAGAAGAGGAAATGGCAACACTGTGTAATGATAGCGTTGGACATACAGAACGCGTTTAATAGCGTATCATGGGCAGCAATCATAGAGGCGGCAAAGAAGAAAGAACTGAACAGAAAAACAATCAAGATTATATGGAGCTACTTACAGGACAGAAATCTAGTGACCAAAAATGGAAGATTTAAACTTACTAGAGGGGTACCGCAGGGCTCAGCACTGGGACCAAAACTGTGGAACCTTGTCTATAACGAGTTACTTCGAATGAAGATGCCGGAAGGCGTGTCAATAACAGCATTTGCGGACGACATAGCAGTAGTAGGTAGAGACGTAGAAATAGAAGTACTAAAAGGAAGATTAAAGCTGGCAATTGATATGATACAAATATGGATGAGAAGTAATAGCTTAAAACTAGCAACACAAAAAACTGAGGCGGCATGGCTATCGACTAAGAGGAATAATAGAGGAACAGGTAAGATACAGGTGGGAGATCAAGAGATAACCATAGGAAAAAAAATCAAATACCTTAGAGTGACACTCGAAGCAAAGGGATGGAATGAACAGGTTAAGGAAGCGGTCATTGGAACAAAGGAAATTGAGAGAAAGCTTGGTAGACTTATGCCAAACAACGGAGGTCCAGGAGAAGAAAGCAGAAGGTTAATAGCAACGGCAACAAGAAGCAAATTGCTGTACGCCGCAGAAACATGGGGAGAAGCCATGAAAACAAAGAAAAACAGAAAGGAAGTAAGAAGAGCCACAAGAGCAAGCTCGCTAAGGATTTGTAGAGCTTACAGAACAGTGTCACAACGGAAAGAGATGAGAGAAGCTAAATGGAAACAAGAAAACAGAGAAAAAGATCAAAAAGAAAAAAATAAGAAAGGATATGACAATTGTGCATACCAAGAAACAGAAGAAAAAAGAAGAACATTTACAGAGACTACGATACCAAACGAAATTGCAGAGATAAGGAGAAGGAGAAAAGAAATATTGAAGGAAAGCAGAATAACAGAAATAACAAGGCATATACCAAATGGTAGATATGCTATCTCGAGGATGACTGAGAACGCAACCTTTCAGATAGTCAGAATATACCTGGCAACGAGAGGACATGAAGAAGTAATTCCAGATGGAGATACAAGGATATCACTGGAGGTAAAACTTACAAATCTAGGACTGCCAAAAGGAATACAACTGATGGAACTGCATAAATTATTCATGAAGGAGAGGGGATATGATAAAGAAGAAGTGAACGAAGACCTTAGTAAGCTAAGAGCACATCTGAGAACAAATTATATAATTAGAGTAAATAACACAAAGATGGGAGAAAGAAGAGAATGCAGAGGTAGATGCCAGTGCAGATAAGAAAAGGCAAAATGACAAAAAAGACAGACAAAGGTAGGGGCTATAGGGAGAGAGGGGCTGGGGACAGCATGCGTGCCGCAGATGATGCGTGAAAATCCGCGAAGCAAAAACCAGCCCCCTCAAACTAGCACCAAATGTAGGTTAGTTTAGACAGGGACATTAAAACAACAGGATTTCCGCAGAGAAGAAAACCGGAAGGTATTACCATGCGTAAGTTATTCTTAAGGGCCACTTGTTGAGAGCCAAACAACTCACTACGTCCTAAAAAAAAAAAAAAAAAAAAAAAAAACGTTGATCAGTCTGAGATTATCTCTGACGTTTGTTCAAATTTTGTAAATTTATTTTCATTATAAATTTTAGCTTTTTCTAAATACATATTATATTAATTCTGATTTTTGTTTTTTAAGCTAAATAAATCTGTTATTTGGATCTAGTAAATTAATTTAACCTCAAATAAGTTGTGCGTTCATTAATTTTCAGGAATGTACTTTTGCCATAGAGGAGAAATCATTGAAATAGATGAAGAAGAAAATGAAAAGCTACTTACCGTAGGCGCATGCTTTGGAGAGTCCCAAGGCGTCTACAATGCTGCTCACAATAAAACATACAAAGCTCATACTGCAGTCGATTTAATAATTTTGAAAAAAAGTGACTGGGAATATTTACTTAATTGGTTTCCAGCTTCAAAAGAAATAATTTACAATGAAATAATGGATATCAGTATTAGTTTAGGTTCTGCTGGTGAATCGTTTTCATCATTTGTATTTAACGGCAGTGATTCTATATGACGATATTATCATAATCTATTAATACATATATTATGATATAATAAATTATATTGAATTGTACACAATTGTAATAAAGAAAGGTAAATTGGGCTCTAATAGTTTTATCTTCTTAGATCTACAATTAAAGCTGTAAAATAACTTATTCTTGACATATAACTTATATCTGGTATAGTAACTAAGTAACGCGCACAACAAATTAGTTTATAAACAACGTATACGTCAATTTATAAGTCAGTTCCAGAAACGGCCATCTTTGTGATAAATGATTTTTTAGAAAATGCATAAACGTGTTACAGTTAAAATAGGATTTGTAGCAAAAAATTTTGCACAGAAGAAAATTGATAATTGTCGAGCATTATTTCCTTGATTGGCCTAATCATTGGGACTTTCAAGTGGTTTGTCTTTATTTCTAGTTCTAATTTGGGATTCATTGAATAGAGATTCTACTCGAGTGTGCGGGTGATTGAAATTTTACAATGGCCCCGAGTCCTAGCAATTTCATAAAACTTTCTTTGTATGTTTCGAAGAAATAAACCATGGATAACTTATCCGGTGCTTGAAGCAGTAGTTTTTTTTAGTATAGTAACCAAGTAACGCGCACAACAAATTTGCGTATAAATAATTTATACGTCAGTTTATAAGTCATTATTGACGTTTCAATGGGTTATGTAGACTGTAACAAGGGCAAAACTAATGCTATACCAGGTTTATACATTTAGATAAATTTATTCCTGGTTTAAGTTATCTGACAATTGTAAAAGCGGCCCTAACGCGCACAACAAATTTGCGTATAAATAATTTATACGTCAATTTATAAGTCATTATTGACGTTTCAATAGGTTATGTAGACAAAGGCAAAACTAATGCTATTCCAAGTTTATACATTTAGATAAATTTATTCCTGGTTTAAGTTATCTGACAATTGTAAAAGCGGCCCTAAGTACGTTAATAAGGTGTTTATTTTATTTAACAAAATTAATTTTTTTAATTAGAAATTTATTTTATAAGCGCTGCGATATATTAATATTTTTTTTTTTTAGTTTTCTTTCTAAATATTTATATATATAATTATCCTTTTTTTGTGTTTCTGTATTTTTATAACTTTATATTTCAAGTATACATATTTTAATTAACCACAAGATTTGTGATTATCCGTATCTTGTTCTACATCACTTGGCGTACCTTTACATTTTTTGTTATTACCTAGCCCTTCGTTACTAGGTTAGCAAGCCAACAGGAGACTTTCAAGTAATTAAATAGATAGTGTTGCTTAATTACTTAGTGATTGTAGTTAGTGCAAAATTAAACTTTACAACTGCAGTAGAAAACTTTTTGTGTAGGTACGGATTTTGATATCAGAGATAATTCTCATAAAAAAATAGGTTTTATAACTTTTGCCAGTCTATATGTATTGGCATGTTTGGTGTATGTAAATAAGAGTAAATATGCCAAAAATTACATGTTTTAAAATTAATTGCATAATTATTGTACTACAGACTAACAAAAACATTAAATTGCATAAAAAACAAATATATTAGTTTGAATGCGGATGTCTATATAATTACGGAAACTAGGTTGACACATAATCAGAATTTTAATCAAATACCAAGTTATTAATTTTTTATGTTATTGTTTTACCTGTGGAGAGGCTGTTGCTTTATGTATTAAATCATATTTGAAATCTGTTTCAAAGTTTAGTGATAGTTTTCAATTTATTGAACAGCTTTGGGTTAATGTCATTATTGGTAGTAACATTGTATCTATAAGTGTTACTTATTGTCCTTTTAAATATGATTTTCCTAATTTTCTGACAGCTATTGAAGACATACTATCTACTGAGTCTACGTCATCTGAGTTAGTTTGTTGCGTAGGAGACTTCAATTATAATATACTAGCTCTGGACAAAAAGTGTGCTGATTTTAACAATGTGATTGATAGCCTAAGTTTGAAATAAATCATAAACGAACCGACAACAGTTACAAAATGTTCTCAAACACTTGATTGATCTAATTATTTTAAATACAGAAATAAGAGACGATGCATTAAAACGATTTAAACGTACCAAACTAGAAAAGCACTGGATTACCATAAGTAAAGCTGGGAATTATATGCACTTAAAAAGTTCAAAATATGCGCATATACAAGGTGTAGATTAATTGGCGGACAAACGCCAGGTAACTTTGTAGACTGTGCCAAAAAAAAAACAAAAAATTTAATTCTAAAATGCTGAGAAACTCTTTGTTTGGCTTCACGAGATCCTCAATGATTTTAATTTATGTGGCAGCAGTACCAAACTATTAGAAAAATTAGTATACGCGGGAATTTCAAATTTCACATTTTATTATACATTCACAACTACGAGCAGAACTGTAACAATTGTTATTTAAGAAAAATAACTTATAGCACAATAAAAAGACTACTAAGTTTAATGTTCAATGAAGTATAATTCTTAAAGTTTAAGCAAATATTTCAACAAAAAAATTACAAATTAATTTAAAAATTTAAGAAACAATTGAAAGTTTTGGATTTTTATATATTTCATTAGATTGGAAATTTCATTCACTACACGTTGCAAAATACCGATTTTAAAAAGGAGGTAACATTACGTGAGTTTTGCTCATAGTTTTATGACACTCATCAAACTGCCTCCTTAATTGGCATATTATTATAGAATATGCAAATGCATAAAACATCAGCTTTAATTATAAGTTGTTACGCAGTTTAACAACATTTTCTGTAAAAGCAGAAAAAAAGCTTTTCTAAACTTTACGTTCAAAACATCAAATTTTAAATTTATATGGCATAACTTAAAAAATAAAATATATGTATATAGGACAATTTAATTGTACAGGGTAAAATTAAACCAAAATATGTTTCTATGTGAACAAAATGGAGTTTTATTTACTATTTAAAAATAATTTTACAATCTTACCTGTAAACAAAGAAACGACAATTAAAGTTTACTATTATTGCTTCTCTATTTACAATATATTTATTTTATCGATCTATTCTCCTGATGATCGTACTTATCACTCCATCACAGCATGGGGCAAATTTAAATTAAAGAAAGTATACTTTCTTTTTTTCATTTTAAGTTAAAATATTTATTGTTTCAGAAATCAAGTTAAAATAAATTAAATGGTTACAATACAAAAGAAGCAAGTACAGTATAGTGTGCCCAAAGATATACCGGCTTTATTACTTTATCGGATTAGCTGATTAGTAGCCTCCGTGGGGGTCCAATAAATAAGTACTTAATAATCTCCCATATTTTATACCTGTACGAAACGGGCTATTAAAATGTTAAAAGAATGCTATAAAAGCAAGGGTTGTATTAAAATTATTTTTACATTTTCTGTGAACAGCTTGGTGATATATTGCGTTTATTTCTGTTTATAATCTTTGTTTATTCGTGCTGTATTTTTTCTATTAAAATAGCAACTTAATTTTAAATAATGTGAAGACCGTGGAATAAACTTACATCTGATGTAGAACTTATTGAAATCAACAATAAAGTGGAAGCTACAGTTGAACAAACTACAACGCACTCACGCACATATTTGCCTATTACAATTATGTTGCTGAAGCAGATAGAAATGTTGAGGCGTATGCAAATACAGCAAAGATGATTGGAGTTCCTACATCGACTGTTAAAGATATTATATATCACTCCAAAAATGGTATTAAAAGGTTTTCTATTAAGAAGTGACATTTTAAAGTTTGCAACATTTTTGTACTTGTAAAGATATGAATGTTATTTTTTGACAGTTGAAAAGTAAAAACTATCCTATTTACAAAAATAATACGATATACGCTTAAAAAAAAAATAGTAAAAACTTACTACAGATATGGTGAAAATTTAGCGGAAAAGGTTTGTAAAGTTTGCGCTGTATTAGGTCAAAATGAAGCACCATCACGAACAGCAATAGTGAAGATAATTAATAAATTTGAGACATTTGGCCAAGTTAGTGAGGTTAAGTCACCAGTCTGTCGTCGTAGTGTTAGGTCAGACAAAAACATTGCTGCTGTTGCTGAAAGTGTTGCAGAAAACTCACGTATGTCAATTCTAGGGTGTTCACAACAGTTACACATTACACAAACCAGTTTTTATGGCATTTTGCATAAAGATCTGCACCTGCATACATATAAAGTGGCTTTGTAAATAAACAGAACTGTCGGATCTGGGGCTCCGAAAAATCTAGTTTATTTGTTGGGAAACCACTTTATCCAAAACGAGTTACAGTTTGGTGCGGTTTTTGGGTCGGTGATGTGATGGAGCCATATTTTTTCAAAAATAATAAAATTAAAACTGTTACAGTGAATGCGCAGCGTTACCTTACAATTGTTACAGATTTGTTGTGGACAATATTGGACGAGATAAACGTAGGTCTATTTTTAGCAGGATGTGGCTACATGCTACACAAGTGGAGATACAATAGTACTAAGAGACATCAATGCTATACTGTTTTCTGTCGGGCTACGTTAAAGACAAAGTTTACGTCAACAATCCCACAACAACCAAAGAGCTCAAGATAGGTATTTGGGCTGTTATTCGCAAAATAAAGCAACCAATATGCGGCAGAGTGATGCAACATTTCTTCAAAAGAATGGAAATTTGTAACCGCAGCCGTGGCGGCCATTTAAGTGATATTGTATTCTACAAGTAAACGGAGAGTTTCTACTTGAAATTAAACTACAAATATAGTTACGTGTTATTATTATTATTATGTGCTTTTGTATAAAATAAAAATGACATTTCTTAATGGAAAACCTTGTATTATGCTAAGACAAATTAGAAAAGATTTTGGCACACTAAAAATGTCACGCAGATTTAAATCGCCGTGTGATTTACAATAAATATAGATATAACGTTGTATTGTCTATAGCAGGGGTCGGCAAACTACGGCCCGATACCTGTTTTTAATCCGGCCCGCGGGTTAATATTGTTTTTTATTAAAAAAAAATCAAATTACATGCTGTAACGCAACGGCCAATAGTAAATTTGTTAGCATCGTTGTCACGTATTTGTATTCTGTTGATTGACGTTGCCGTAGAAATGTCAGTTTTGAGTTAGGTAAGGCACTCGTGTCATTTTCTTTTAAGGCGTTTTGCAATATTTATTATTGTATTACCATTTGTAGTCACGTCAAAACCAAATAAAATGAGAAAAGTGGACTTTGACTATCGTGTTTTCAAAGAAGAATGGAGTGTGCAATATTTTGTCATAGAATTGACAAAATAACATGCTTATTATGCAATGACACAATATCTGTGCAAAAAATCTACAATATACGTCGACATTATCAAACTAAACACGCGGCACAATATTCCGAACTTACAGAAGATAAACGATTGCTAAAACTGGAAACAATTTTTTTGAAAAAATAATACATGATAATGAAGCCGTAACTAAAGCCAGCTTACGAATAGCTCATTTATTAGCCAAAAAAGGGAAACTATTTACCGATGGTAAACTAATTAAATCATGTTTGCTCTTAGCAGCCGAAGAAATGTGCCCAGAAAAAATGGATTGGTTTCAATCTGTCAGTCTTTTGGCGAGAACAACTGTTAGATGAGTTGAGGACATTGGGAAGCAAATTAAAAGTCAATTAAAAGAAAAGACAAAACAATTCAAATGGTTTTTGTTGGTTCTTTATGAGTCGACAGATATTACTGATACTGCCCAATTAACGCTATTTATTCGGGGAGTCAATACTGAGTTTGATGTGACTGAATAATTAGTTTCTATGAATAGTCTGCATGGAACAACTACAGGCGAAGATATTTTTAAGGAAGTCGAAAAAACGCTAATAGAGTTTCAATTTGCAATGGAATCAGTTAAAATGTATCACAACTGATGAGGGTAAAAATATGTATAGAGCGGGAAAAGGATTAGTTGGACAAATTTTTAATGGTTGTGAAAAAGCAAAATGTGTAAAACCTCTGTTAATTCATTGTATAATTCACCAGCAGTTTCGTGATTTTTTATTAGAGATTGAAGCTGAATATATTGGCTCAGCAATGGAAAAATTTTATTAAGATTTTTTGAACTCAGACATGTAATAGATATTTTTTTAAACGAAAAAAACATTCCACAACCATTGTTATCAAACAATGAATGGCTATAGAAATTAGCAATTACATTTATCACATTAGTACAAAATTTATCCTACATTTCGATTATTAAAAAATTAAAATAGTTTATTGTTTTTTTTGTAACTTGCGTAATGTATAATTATTATGTAAAAATATCACTTCATAATAAAAAATTGTTAAATCTTGATTGATTTTAAATTACATTTTATTTTTGTTTATATTTTATTTAAAATTTATTTCACATGTATATGGGTAATTACTTTTCGACCGATTTGAAAAAGTCGACCTTTTTGATTTTGCTCAAATTTTCAGGGATCAAAATATGGATGAAAAAAATAAGATTTCGAAATTTTTAACTTTAGAATATTGCCTGTTCAAAATGACACACATTTGAAAGTCAAAAATTTTACAATAAAATGTCTTTTTTAGCTTATTCTGTATCTCAGTTTTTAGGCTTCTGGAAAAAGATAAAAAGGTTCACGATAGCTCAAATTATTCCTTATTACATGTACTTTAAAACCCATATTTTTGTTTAATATTGTGGCAGTCATTTTGATATATTAAGCTTCAAACAATATTCCAAAAAAACCCGCAAATTTAGCAAAATCGCAAAATTTTGTTTTCTTTAAACCGTTCTAACTTTGTCAAATCTTAACAAAATTTGATCCACAAGGTCTAGATTTTTTTGTGTTTAATTTTTTTTTTAAATTATCACACAAAACTTATAGAATCAATACGTATACACCACTATTTTGATGCAGGAAGTTGCACATGTTTTTGCAATCTTCAAAATTTGTAATTTTTAGGTCTCAAAAAAGCGCTGTCACCCTATGTCGATTTTAGTCAAAATTTCAGTAAATACTCTTTAGAGCACAAGAAAAAAAGTTGTCTATATGAGAAATGGTATATTGGGTATTATCAAGATTTAATATTCAAAAATTTTGTCAAAATCAAACCGCACATTTTTGTATTTCAATTTTTGGCCTTTAAAAAAAGATACGATGGCTCAAAATATTACATGTACTTTAAAAACCATACTCGTTTATTTTCCCATTATGGCAGTCATTTTAAATTATTATGCTTTAAACAATATTCCAAAAAATTCCGTATATTTAGCAAAATTGCAAAATTATGCTTTGTTTAAACCGTTCTAACTTTGACAAATTTTAAAGAAATTTGATCTTTGAGGTCTGGATTTCTTTGTATTTAATGTTTCCTTAATGTGATCACACAAGACTTATAGAATTAATACATATACACCACTATTTTGATGCAGGAAGTTGCACGAAAACATTCCCGATCTTTAACTTGTAATTTTTAGGTCTCGAAAAAACGCTGTTACCCTCAGACCACAAAAAAAAAGTTATATATATGAAAAATGGTATATCGGACATTATCAAGAATTTTTTAATATTTAAAAACCGTCAAAATCGGCATAGTTCTTCAGAAAATCTAAATCACGTTTTGTCTATCTTGCTTCGTTTTCGAGATAGTCAACAAATACAAAATATTTAAAAAACTTTTTTTTTAGCAAAAAAAACACAAACAAAACAACATTACTTTAACAAGTGTGTATTAATGCAAGAATTTGATTCTTGTCAAAACAGTTTTCTTTGGGTCGGTTAGTAAAATTTGATAAAACTGCTGTTCAACAACGGAGAATATGCAGATATCATTTTTGTTTACGGATTCTGTAATGGTAATGCCTTAAGAATTGAGATCAACAGAAAGCAACTTTCTCGACAAGTTTTTTAGTGAAAATCTTCCTCATATTATTATCAAAAATAAAACATCTACAACCAGGCGACGCAGCACAACAACTTGCATTTTTTCAATGGGTTCTTCATAATGCCCGATATACCATTTTTCATATAAATAACTTTTTTTCTTGTGGTCTAAATAAAATTTACTAAAATTTTGACTAAAATCGACACAGGGTAACAGCGTTTTTTTGTGACCTAAAAATTACAAGTTTTGAACATTGCGAAAACATGTGCAACTTCTTGCATCAAAATAGTAGTGATTATGAATTAAATAAATCTTGTGTGATTACTTTAAAGAAAAATTGAACAAAAAAAATTTAGACCATGTGGATCAAATTTCTTTAAGATTTGACAAAGTTAGAACGGTTTAAACAAAGCATAATTTTGCAATTTTGCAAAATTTACTGTTTTTTTTTTTAAATAATGTTTAAAGCTTGATATATCAAAATGACTGCCCCAACATTAAATATACGAAAATGGGTTTTAAAGTACATAAAATAAGGAATATTTTGAGCCATAGTGGACTTTTTTATCCTTTTCCAGAGGCCCTAAAATTGAGATACAAAGATTTTGACAATTTTTAAATATTAAATTTTTTTTGATAATGCCCAATCTACCATTTCTCATATAGATATCTTGTTTGCTTTTGTTCTAACGAGTATTAACAAAAATTTTGACTAAAATCGACATAGGGTGACAGAGCTTTTTCAAGACCTAATAATTACAAGTTTTGAAGATAGCAAAAACATGTGCAACTTCCTACATCAAAATACAAATAGCAACTAACTAGTCAAGTTATTTAAAATAAAGATTACCATATGTGTGTCATATGAGGTTGTGGAAATACACACAGTATATTTTTCAGAGGTCACCAAAAGACTGGTTGAAAAATCAAAATGAATCTTTAATTTAATTGTAATGTTCTTTAATATCTATGTTAAATATTATAATGTTTTATTTATTTAGATGTAATACTTTGTACTTTATGTTAAAATGATATACATATTTTATATTATTATATATCCGAGAAAGTAGGCAGTACGGCAGAGAGGGCATGAACAAATACCAGCGTTAACAAAAGTTAAGCAACGTCCGCTTCGGTCACGACTTGAATGGGTGACCCAATTCTTCCCAATATGAGTCCGTTATCTCGTATAGGCATCCAAACATACACTTGTCTTTTCGCCGGATAAAGTTTAACCTATAATACACGTGTATTTCAATTGAAAAAATATACAATTATATTAATTATATTTTAACGCATTTTTTACGTTGATAATACGTGTAAATTACACGTTTAAAATACATATAACCTATACGTATATTACACACTAAATATACGAGATATATCCGTTTAGTCGCCGGACATTTTTCCGAATAATATATTTAACAAATAAACAAATATTACACTTAGGTGTAATACCAAAAATAAACGTATCTTAAACGTAACTGTGTTTACTGGGGTAGGTTGTTTCATTCACATATTGGTACATGAATAATCGTACAGCGACATTCAAAATCAAGTCTTCGCAATTATGTTCACTACATATTTTTTTATAATATATGCTACATTTTTTAAATTGGGTTTTAAACGTTGCTTCCAAATTATTAGTATGTCCATTCTCTTTTAAATATTTAATTAAAATACTTTGAATTTCATTTATACATTCATTTTTACTCAATTTTACTAACAATTAAAATATTTAACAAAAATTTAACTTACCATAAACTGGTCTGGTCATCAAATCCTAGAATCGTCTCACTAAAATCGAAAAATACATTTTATTAAAAATCAAATACATGTAACATTTTAAATTATTTTAATATGTTAGTGATTGTTAATATTATTTTAATGGAACCGTTAGAATTTTTGATATTCTTAAACAATTTCTTTTTTTCAAATAAGTTATAATTATATTCTACAGTGTTTAAATGAGCCTCGGAAAACAACATAACCTTAGAACTCTCAACAATACATAAAAATCGAAACAGTAGATGCAGGAAACAAGTAAAGGTGTCTGATAGCCGTCAGTATTAGCACATTATTCATTCTGTCAAATGTCTTATTCAGTGTACAATACTAGAGCTAGAATGTGTGTTTTTAAAGCTTCAATAAAACACAATAATTACAAAAATGATAACAAAATAGATAAATATTGAGAATTTTTATTCAGTCTAATAATAATATTCTTGTTGTCGTTTAGGATACAAATTTAAATACATTGCACTTGTTATTATCGTTACACAAAATAAAAAGTCACATCTATCATATCATGTTGCGATTTTTATGTTTTGTTAACAGGTGAAATCAAACACTGTTTATTTTATAAAAATAACTTTTTATACCTACATGTATTTGTTTATGAATATATAAATAGAAACATAACCTATATGTGTGCAGAAGTATGTTCTATTGCATTAATGAAATTTATATTACAGTACTATATATAACACTAATTTCTAAATATTATTTAAAAAGAATACTTACATTAGCGTATAAAAGAACATAAATCACAAATCCACAAATAACTGGAAAATTAGCCGACAATGCTGCTAACTCTTTCTGGTCACATGCCAAACATGTGCTAGAGCGAGCGCGTGGACGACAAAGTGCAACCGTAGTGCAACCCTGACGCGTCTTAAAATTGATTTTGCATGCGAATGTATAGTGTACCCAAAGATATACCGGCTTAATTACTCTAATGCCTACGTTCCTTTGCCAATGCATCGATTCTATATTTTTTTGTAAATTTCTTTGTATTTAAAACTTCCAATAGTTGTAGTTTATTATAATATACAAAATAATAATAATAAAAAATTATATATCGGGATATTAAAATTTTTATATTAAATTAACTTCTTCTAAATAAATTGATTTATTATGACGTTTCATATGTTATATAAATACATCTTTAGATTAAAATCAATTAATAACTAAATATAAAAATAAATAATAGATTTTATGAATTGACAAATTATATGATGTTTGTAAAAAATAATAATTTAAAATTGTTTAATTATTGAAACATCATAATATCTCAATTTATTTGGAAGGTGTTTATAATTTAATATAAAGACTTTAATATCCCGTTATATAATAACATAGATATAAAAAAAAATCTGTTAATCATTTATATATTTATTTACCTACTTAACCCTCTGATACTATTATCTTAGATAAGAAAGATAACTCTAAAATTTGGTTTAATTTATTTAGGTGTGAATGATACACGCTGTGTAAAACTAAATATACATTACCGTAAGTTGTTAAATAATTTTTTATTTTATAAATTTTTTTTTTTACAATACATGTAATATAATTGATTAGCAATCAAACATTTATAAAACTTTAACATTTAATCTTGGATTTATAAAACTGTTATAACATTCTTTCTGATAGATCACATTTTAACAAAATAAAAGCAAATATACTCATTAATTACTTTTAATGTGTATAATTAAATATACAAACGTGCTTTATTATAAACTTTTTACAATTATGTTTTTTATATAAGATATTTTTTTTATTGAGTGAAACAATCTAAACTGCATTAACTATTTTCCGTTAATACTGTTTATAAAAATTGTTGATATGCTTTTACAACTTAGCAAAAAGCATATCACAGGTGTGGTTCCGGACGCTCGGCGCGTAATCACTTCCCCGAACTGATAACACAAAACTGCACCGGTTGATAAGAATGCATTGCAAACGTGGGTGGTCCGGTGTGAAAGGTCATCAAGTCAAGGCAACTTATATAATCAAATAAAAAATTGCTTTAATATACACAGTATACTAGTTTACTGTTTATATAGTAACTATATAGTTTTAATTAGCTACCATCTACAGACTCCACAAAACATATATTTTTGTTAGTATTTAGTAAATTTATGGATAAAAATCATAATACTAATGATCTTAATAATAATAATAATAGTTTATTAACGGCATACCGCCTGTAATTACAGAATTAGTATAAAAATTAATTATATAATATTAGATAGTGTATATCACATATAAATTTATAAGAAAAAACAAAACAATTTATAAATAGAAACTTAATAATACCATAAATTAACAATTAAAATAAAAGTACTGATCTAAGTTAATGTTTTTACAATTACTTTTAAAACATTGATGCAATAATTGAAATAGATTAAAATTAGAATCCATCTGAATAATATTTGATTCTCGCATTATACGTGATATAGGATTATAATATGCGTAGTTAGTTGAGTGTTGGTCACAGCGGAAAAGTAAGTGTTCCTATTGTATCGCTTTTGCCAAAAATTAAAATTCAACTTGTTTATTGATGCTGCACAATCTATATTGCCGCTAACTAGTTTTTGAATAAATTTAAATTAATTATAAGTCTACGTTCTTCTAACGATTTAAGACTATATGTGCTAGCAATAGATTGATAATTGATGTCTTCTTTTCTAATTCCTAATTTAAAAGCAAACAAATTTATAAATTTACGTTGGATTCTTTCAATCTGCGCTATATTTCCACTTTGGTGTGGTAGATCTTACAACTGCTCTGTTAACTCGTAAGAAGTTCTGCTTACAAACCCCATTAATTTCCTAGCTTTTGAACAAATTGAATTAATATGTTCGTTGAAATTTAACTTGATATCAAAAATAACACCGAGATCCGATAATTTGTTCACAGATTTTGATGGAACTCTATTAATATTGTAAACGTACCGTATTGTGTTTGTTACTCTGCTAAATGTTATGGAGTTGCATTTATCAAGGTTTAAATATAAACTGTTTGTTTCACACCATTTACTGATACTATCTAAATCACGCTGAACACAAATACAATCATTTACTGAACTGATATTATAAAAAATTTTTAAATCATCTGCATACAAAAGATAGTTACAATTAACAATAACATCACTCAAATCATTAATAAATAACAAAAATAAAATAGGACCACAGTGTGATCCTTGAGGAACACCAGAAGGTACATTAACTACCCTTAAAATGTGGCTATTAATCTCAACACATTGTGATCGACCAATTAAAAAACTTTGTAACCAATCTACCATTTCTGGATTAAAACCCATTGCTAGAAGTATAGCGATCAGCGGCTCGTATCGAACGCGATTGAAAGCTTTTGCAAAATCGGCATAAATAGCTTCGACTTGTATTTTATTTTTAAAAGTTTCATAAATTTTAGGTTGAAAGATCATGAGGTTTGTAGCTGTTGACCGTTCTTTTATGAAACCATGTTGATTGTCAGTAATAACATTTTTACAGAACCATTTAAGTTGATCAGCAATTAATGAATCTAATAATTTAGGAATAACCGATTCTTTGCAAACTCCTCTGTAGTTACTGATATCACTTCTCTTTCCAGATTTAAAAATAGAAGTAATATAACTTCTTTTCCAATAATCTAGAAACTTGTTATTATTAACAGATAACATAAACAACTTGTATAAAGACTGTGTTATTGTACATACACAATTTTTTTTTAATAAATTGGTAACGCCGTCCGGCCCAACTATCACAGATTCTTTAAGTATTAAAATACCATCAAAAATATCACTCGGGTTTATCACAAACTTTGAAAAGCTTACATTACAACTAGTATTATATAAAGGGACAAAACAAACATCATTAACATATGTTGATGTCTCAACAACAACCACTCTCCCGCGGTGTTAAGGGCAATTGAAAAATAACTCATTGCTGGGTCAACGAATAATATTACGACCAGATTAAAACTAATAAATTATTTATATCCTCTATATCCTCTTGAATGACCGGATTACATCATAAACACATTTCTAAGAAGTCTTGTGACACACCTGGGATCATCTAACAATCACCCCACTAAGAAATAGAAGGGATTTCTCAAAACATATATATATATATATATATATATATATTTAATTATTTTGCTTTAACAAGTAGTTATAAACTCGATCGATAAAGAGTCTATGCTCTCGATACACCCTACATCTTTTATATATCAAATTAATTGTTATTTAGTTTTTATGTTTTAATAATAAGTCAGTTTGAAACATTTGTAAATTTTATTAAACGGACTTACACAACTGTGAAGTCAGCAACAACATACACTGTTGAAAAAAAGTCAGCAAACAAGTCCACACAACCTTGTTCATTATCACAGATTTTATCACGATGATTCATAATCTTAGGAAATCCATCTGTCTTCCTCTTCTCATTGATGTACGTCCAAAAGAATTTTAAATTTGAACATATTTTCTGACTAACATTCTGAGTATATTCCATATAAAGCCTATTTTCAAGAGTTTTACATTTGTTCCTTAAAACACTAAAGCGATTATAAACAGCTTGTTGACTGACTAGAAACTTTGTAAAGAGCATGCGCCATTTTCTTATCTATAATGAGATTAATTCAAAATGATTTAAAAAAATAAGTACTAATTCAAAGGCAAAGGCAGATAATTTTGAAAACAAATTAACATATTTTTTTTAATTTATTTATTTATTTATTTATTTATTTATTTATTTATTTATTTATTTATTTATTTATTTATTTATTTATTTATTTATTTATTTATTTATTTATTTATTTATTTATTTATTTATTTATTTATTTATTTATTTATTTATTTATTTATTTATTTATTTATTTATTTATTTATTTATTTATTTATTTATTTATTTATTTAATTATTTATTTATTTATTTATTTATTTAATTAATTCATTTTGCATAATTATTATAAATATAAGTTGCATTTTGTACAATAAAGTTAATTAATGTACAATATGGTATTACAACTTTATTTCTGCTGTATGATTATTAGTGTTTTAAGTTGCTATATATTATTTGTAAGGTCATTAAATAATAGAACCATCTACAAAAAGACTTGTTTAATTTTTTGTCATGTTTTTGTCACTTTTTCTTAGCTTTATATTTATTTTATATCTAACTATACTATTCTTAATTCTTTTACTGTTGTACTTACAATGCCCGTTAGTTGTAAAATAACGAGTCAGTTTATTTTAAGGAACAGGTTGTTTTAAATTGAATTTCAAAAAAGCATCAGATGTATAGATAAAATTTTACCAATTATTTTAAAACATTTGCAAATAAGTTAAGCTCCAATTCTGACTAAAATACAAGAAAAAAACTATATTAAAAAACTTACACTTTGCCTGGGACAAGTCAAATTTGTTTGTGGGTTTGACATAATTTGCTGAATATCTGAAACTCTCCTGCATTTATTGCTATACGTATAGTGTGCCCAAAGATATACCGGCTTTATTATTTTGACTTACTTAATAAACGGAGGCTAATAATGAGCTAATCCGATAAGTCAATGTAATAAAGCCGGTATATCTTTGGATAGATAGTCATTACGACATCGGCTTAAATGGTAAGTTATTTAAGGGTGAAAAGGGTATTGTGCATTTATAATAAAAGAAACATCGAAAATAACAATTAAATAAGTTATTTATTAATAATAATAATAATAATAATAACAATAATATATATATGGTTATATTTACAAGTTTATAAAATAATAAAATAAAAATGTTAGTTATTAATTAAAAAAACTAATCCGTATAAAAATTACTTTCATCGCTTGATTCAGCTCCAGTGTATACAATACTAATAGAACAAACATGTTTTTACAATTATATAATTTTACTAATATTTATAATAAATCTTTAGTTATTTTAGAATAACTTAATAAATCAAATTTGGTGTTTTTTTTATTACTTTTATTACAAAAATACAGTTGCTAGTTTAAACAATAAAATTATTTTGTAGAAGCTTTAAAAACTTTTAATATTAAAAAATAACAGATAAAAAAATACATATATATCAAAAAGTAAACAAAACGTTAAGAAATTTCAAATTTTACACTAAAACTCTCATAGTATTTTGGCCAAACGGCAGCAAAATTAATTGAGTTAGAAATTTTTCTCGGAGTATGTTATGTTTAGCTAGAGCCAGAATATTACAATTAGGAAGCCTTAAATTGTATTATAATTACTGAAAATAGTTAAAAAAACGGATAATCTCAAAGTTTATAAACGTAAAAAAAAATTTCTTTTGTTTCAAACATGTAATAATATAAAAAATAATAAATTACAATATATATTTTATATAATCTTCATATTATGTATGTGTACTTTTTTTACATTATTTACCTTTTATATGTACACACGCTTAACGTGTTTAAATTTATAATAATAATGGGATTTCTTATTACCCACTCGAGGTCACGGATTAGAGAAAGACAAACAGAACCATGCGCATTGCCACAGCTGTATGCTCACCACGATAATAATAATGGTTCAATTAGAATTATCTATTCTTTTATCAATATTACCTTCACACGTTTGTGCAGGGGCGGAGGTATTAGAATATTATCAGCTAAGCGGAGCTTTATGTGTAACAACTCTCGCTAGGTCTAATTCGCCAATACGGTACCGTGTTTGACATCTGCGACTATTTAATTCGAAATCTGATCGAGACTTCGGTACGCTACTCTCGTCCAACCTAACACAATTTGACTATTATGACTAGGACTTTTAACACATTTGGAGGGACAGCTACTTCAACAACAATGTCAACACATTAAGCTCTGTTGTTGCTCGATGTTGACATCTACACGGCGGTTGGACACAAAAAAAACATAATTGAGTTGCATTATTACTACTATATACTCGACAAATTAAAAACTTTGTTTTAAATAATTAATTGATTTTCACTAAAAATTAACACATGTTCAAAGTGATCACAAAATCAAAATATAATTATATTAGCATCGGTAAGAATAAATTTATTCAAGTTAAAAATTAACAAATATCGAATATTAAAACTTTTTCGTTAATTAATTAATTTTTTCCAAAGATTTAACTTATGTTTACAAAATTACACGCACCTTTACTTAACACTTATTAGTTATGGTAATTATTGTAAAAATGCAGGAATGTCTTTACCATAATTTGCAATCTAATAAATAACTCTCTTAACAAATTCTTAAAGTTTTATAGAATAATAAATTTTGACTATCAATTGTTCTTTTTTAAGAATAAACACACAAATATAACTAAATCCCACATTTGACACTAATGTACATAATCGCAACTCTCATCTTGATTAGAGAGCAAAAGTGACATTGCACTATTAATATTTAAAAGGGACAAGCTGTACCTTGCGAGATTGGTATAAAAACACACACTTACCTTATTAACAGGGCTGGGTTCTTCTAGCATTTACGAATAACAAATATTAAAAAACAAACAAAAAAATATAATCAAAAAAACTAAAATAATTAATTAATAAAAAAAAGAAACTATAAAAAAATTAATTAAAAAAATATTAACTAAGAGAAACAAAATATTAAAAATTAAAAAAGAAATTAAGTGAAATAAATGATTAAACTAAAAAATTATATCAGATTTGAGATCAGATTGTTTTCCGAACTGCAACAAACTAATTGTTATTGAAAAGATTGAAAACTGAAAATTTTAGTTGAGTCGAGTTTATTTAAAACTTTTTAATTTTCAGTTAAATTTCCCTTTTTCAGTAATTAAAAGTAGGCTAAAAATGGTCTTAGTAAAACATCTCAGCCAATCACCGCGCTTAAAAAACACCCTTAATAAGAAGGGTAACAGGACACAGAAACATTCATAAACTCAACTAACTAGTTACACTATTAAAACATTTAAGTGTGATGCGGTCCAAAAAGTATAGAAATATTACATTTAGAAAAACACGTTTGACCTAGAGCGGTCTAATAATGATTTTAAAATGGTTGCAGAATGTTCTAAAAAAGTATTTTACTCAATCGACAATTATTTAAGACTGGATTTTAGTTAAATTATTAAAAGTTTTAGTCTATTTTTATTTGTAATGTATAACGTACATGTAAATACATATGTATTTTATAATTTTAAGAGTGTGTTCATATAAATATAATTTTTTAGTTAAATTTTATTTATTTTACATTAACATCTCTGAAAAACAGGATATCACGTAATTTTAATAATTATATGAAGTAAAGTGTTGTTAGAAAAAGCTCAGTTCAATCCAGCTTGTCATTTAATAACATTGAACGGTCTTAATTTTTATTAAATGACAAGCTGGATTGAACTGAGCTTTTTCTAACAACACTTTACTTCATATAATTATTAAAATTACGTGATATCCGGTTTTTCAGAGATGTTAATAAAATATTTTGTGGACGTGCAAATTCTAAGTATACTACAAAAGAATATAATTTTCATGCCTTATCTAGTGTAGCTGGAATATCTGTCAGTGTAACATAATACAATATACGTGACCACAAAGAGATAGAGCAGGGGTGGCCAATCCAAATGATCTTGCGGGCCACTTTGGAAATGCATTATAACTCCGCCGGCCGCTTATCAAATTATATCCATATATTATATCCATAGACATTTTTTCGAGTGAAAAATTGAAACATAATCAAATTTTATTATTGTGTTTACTATTATTTTTACTGTAAACATTGATAATATAATAATAATGATACTAGACGCAGTTCTACAGTTAATTTTTGAATATATGGGTGCACAAATAATGTATTTTTGAATGCAAAGAAACCGGGATAATGAGTAATTTTTTGTTAATAAAATTTTTAGTGTTTTACAATCAAAGAGACCATCAGGATGTAGAAAAAAAAACATGTACTCAGATTATTTAATGAACATTAATAAGCAAAAATAAAATTTAAAGGTAGGCGTTCTTCACTACCTATTGCTCATTCGACATTATGCACAGAGGATTAAGCTGGCTACTGAGTTGACTTGTTTGTTTTCAACTAACTGTCATTCTCAGAGCAGATTAGTGTGGTGGATATGGTTCTAAGTGCTAAGGATTGTGCAGATTGGCAGATGGGAGAAGCCAACGATATGTGTCTAGATTCTTTCATGGCAGTTTTTCTACCGTTTAGAAGCACTTGAATAGTTTATAAAAATTGGCAGAAATATTCGGAGGCCGGGATCTGGCAGGAAACAAAAAACGACTGCTATCGATGACCAATTTATCGTTCGTACTACTCTATGGAATCGTAATGGGACTTCAGTGGAGATCAGAAACTCCGTGAGGTTTGTGGTACAGTTGTGAGTGTGTGGACAGTTTGTCAAAGGTTGCAAGAAGCTGGATTAAAATTTTGTAGACCAGCAGCTGGGTCAAAATTAATCTCACGTCACCAAGTAGTCAGACTCCAATTTTCTCGCTAATATTAAAATTGGACATTGGCACAATGGAAGACTGTACTGGCAAATCTAGATTCTGCTTACATTTGCCAAATGGAAGAGATCGAGTATGAAGACAAACGGGAGAATGATTTGCGGAGTGCACTTTTAAGCCCCGCAGTATGCAGGTAAAAGTTAGGGCTCGAAAAGGCAATACAAAGTATTGAAATCTTATTCAACTAAAAAATTTATTATTAATCTGTTAAATTTATTTTGCAAAAATGCATTTTTTTTGTATACGTACATTAGCGTTTTTGCTTATCAATGTTCATTAAATAACTTGATAAGTACCATATGTTGTTTTTTTATACATCCTGATCGGCTCTTTAATTGTAAAACACTAATAGCTTTATAAAACCGTTTTTTTTTTTGCAAAAAATTCCTATTGACCCGGTTTTTTGCAACTGAGTGTATATTTTGTGAAAGTCTGATAAATCTCGCGGGCTAGAAAAACGTTCAAGGCGGGCCCGCGGGTTGGCCACCCCTGAGATAGAGGATATTGTATTAGGAAAAAGCATAATAATATAATTTTTTCCCCTTCCAGAACAGAACAGAACGTCCTTGGTCTGCAAAACATGAAGGCAAATTAGTAATTACTTTGGAGCTTTTGTTCCTGTTTAACTTTCTGTTTATTGGAGCACTAAATATTACATTACATACATTTTTCTTATAAATACAAATCTTATACATACAATGGTTATGAATACTGTGGCGTTTTAATTATTTATGAAATTTTAACTGGATCGTATAATACTAAATTAATTACACTCATTAAAAAAATGGATTATATACAATATGAGATGCAAACTTATTTTGCTTTGAAGATTATAAGCTTCTTTTTTTAGATTCTTTAAATCATGCAAATGTATTTGCTGCAAATTTATTGCTGCTATATAAGATTGATATTTTTGGCTATTGACAATTGTCAATTGTTTGTTAAATGTAAAGTTATTGAATGAGTTTTCAAAGATTTGTTCTTCAATTTTGATTTAACAATTATTTTCAGATGAAATTAAAACATTATCTTATTTATTTATTTATTCAATTACCTTTTGGTGTAAAGCGTAAATTTTTTTAATTTGTGTAATAATATTTGTACCGTTGGTTCTCTCTTTTATTTCTGCCCAAGTGTTTCTTTTTCTGGTAGCTTCTTTTTTTATTGCGCTGTTCTATTTTTTTCTGGGTCTTTTTTTTTTGTTTTACTCTTGTTTCATATATTTTCTTAGTGTTTCTATCTTCACTCATTCTCCTAATGTGTTCATACCATCTCATATGGCCTTCCGCAATTTGTTCTTGTATTGGTTTAATTTGTAAATTCATCCTGTATGTCTCGTTCATTATTTTATTTTTTCTTGTCTTGTTTTTGATCATCCGAAAAAATCTTATCTCCATTGCATTTATTCTTCCTATTTGTTTTCTTGTCAATGTCCATGTTTTGCTACTATATGTAAATGTTGGTCTTATTACTTTTTTAACTATTTCTGTTTTTGTAGTTTTTGATATATTTTTTTTGTTGAAGAATGTGTTTTTTAACATATTATAACTTTGCTGTGTTTCCTAGTTTGTCATCTATCTCATTGTCTAATTTTCCGTTGTTTTGTATTATTGTACCCAGGTATCTGAATTGTTCAACCTCTTCTATTATTCTTCCTTTTATTCTTATTTTGTGATTCAGTTTTTCTCTCGCAATTATTATGTTCTTTGTTTTTTCATAGTTTATTTTCATATTTATTCTTTTCTTTTCTTGTTCTTCTATTACTTCCATGTTGTCTTGAAGCTCTTCTTTTGTTTCTGCAGTCACTGCCATATCGTCTGCAAATAGCAATTCTGCTATTTTTGTTGTTATCATTTTCCAATATCTTATTTTTAACATTTTAATTTTTTTAGCTTGTTTTATTGCTTTCGTAACATTATAATTTGTTTTATCTAAACAGTTTTCAATTACTTCAAGGTGTGACTTGGAAGATATTAATATTTTTTCATTGTTAAATTGCGTATACAATTTATAACCATTACATGCTACGGCGTATAAACAATATTTGTTATTGCTAAAAGTACACATATTCACTTTTGTAATACAAATAGTCTGTTTATAAATCGTTTTGCACTTTATCGGTTTCTAACTTTTTTAAGAATTTTGGTAATAATATTTTAAAGGTGGTATTGGAACATCATTTTGTAAGATGGGTATTGGGTAAATTCTTACATAAGAAAATATTCTAGAATATAGGATGGGTACATAAAGTATACATGTGTTGCAAAACGCTTGCTGTGAAGTGGGTCGAAGCAAGCAATAATTAATTTTCAGGATAACAAAATTGTCTCTCTTTTATTCATTTATAAAAATTAATTATAATATTTAATATTAATTGTAATAAATTTTTTTAACTAAAATAATAAACCTATAAAAACAGTATATGCTACAGCGCAATAAACGCAATACAAAACTTGCTAACATAACTTCGTTCACTTGCAATAAATGTATGAATTATTAAATTAAATCCGCACTTACCTAGTGCAGGCGGTTGCGGTGGAATACATCTTAAAATATTGCCCGGAAGCATACGTGTTTTTTAACGTTAAAAATGGCAAAAAGTCTCGCACTGTCGCTAGTGTTTAAAAGACCAAATTGTTTCAAATAACCTCGCTGCTCTCGCGCGTTGATATCAGGGTTTACGGCATCGCTCACAGATGGCACTATCCGGTGGAATATACGGGGTGATCATGTGAGATTGTGAATTACTACATCTGCTTCTATTTCTGACTAGTCGAGTTGCTTGGATACCGAGACCGGAGCAAAAACATTGTAATAGGGTTTGAGATGGCAAGCATGGAAGGTGCCACGTTCAACGTTGGAATTGGGAAAAAGCAAAACGTAGGTTTTTGTTGCAATTATTTTTTTTTAACTTGTTAGGGTTTTTGAAACAACGTCAAAAACTTTTTAGTCTCTTGATTTATAGCGGAGGAATCAGGGTTTGCTTTAAGCTAAACTAAATCGCCTGTTTTAAAACCGGAAAGCACGGTACTGGGACCAACAAAAACACGCTTCTGAGCACGTTTTTTAAGATTATTAACTGCCTACATTAGCTGAATGTAAGTTCGGGAAAGTACTCCGCGATAGAAGACTGGGGAAATCGACCAAAATGTAGCTCACAAGCAGAAAATTTGGTTGATTCATAGGTCACACTATTTAGTAGCACGTTAAACTTTGGAACAAAATGTGCCCAAGTAGTATGCTAGAGGCACAATACGTGCGAAACAATCGGCCAAGTTCGCGCATAACTCGCTTTACGGAATTCTCTTGTAGATGTCTCACTGATGAAAAAACGCACTGAATAAAATTTCTTGCAAGAATTCTGGCCACCGTTTTGCCTTAATTTAAGTTCCTTGGTTATACCGTTTACATAATCGGTTAATTATTGTTGCGGTGGTAGCCCGTTTAATTGAGTATAATGTCACAAGTTTGGAGAAAACGTAGATTGAGGAAGAGGACCAAAAAAGTCTACTGAATCAAGTTCATTAGGTTTGGATGGAATAATTGGTTTTAATGAAATTTTAGGTAAAAGACATTGCTTATTCTGTTGACAAATAAAACAACAGCAAAGAACTTGTTTAATGGATCGGAACATTTCCGACCAACATAAATCACGACTATTGGCGCACCAAGTCTTGTACACCCCAAAGTGACCATAATACTGATGATACAAAGTTATAAAATCATCGACAAGAGACTTGGGAATACACAAGAAAGAGGTGGTAATAACAGGTCTTTGCTAAGTAAGAAACGACTAGTCGGTTCAGAACCAAATTTAACCAAATTACTTGCTTAGCCGGGCATCTAGAGATTGTGCTGCCGAGAGGCGCGATAACAAGGGAGCGGCTGATGGCCAGGAAGCGCACCGTCACACCAGAAAAGGCTTTGTTACAGGAGTTGGAAAACGTACCGGCGGATATTGAGAAAGTACGTCGGCTATAAGATTACTCTTACCAGGGACGTATTCCACTACAAAATCAAAATCTTGCAACGCCAACACCCACCGTGAAATACGAGGAAACAATAAACGACAACTATTTAAATATACCAAAGCACGGTGGTCAGATCACCCGCCATTGCTTCATACAGAAGACAACCGCTAACAATTCCTTTTTTGGAGTTGAATAGCGGCGTTCTTGTTTAAATATGAGACGGTTGAAATAGCTTACTACTTGTTTGGCCACAACAGTTATCTGAAACAAAATAGCGCCAATACTGACATCACTAGCGTCGCATTGCACATAATAGGGTAAATTTGCGTTTGGGTGATCCAAAAGTTAACGTTTTACACACAAAACGCGTTTTCCTGATCATCAATTCCATTGGTTTCCTTTTCAAAGTAGGCGCGTCAATGGTTCGGTAGTGAAAAAGAATTTTTCTACAAAAGCACAGTCAATACTAATTAATCTCAAAAACGCTTGCATCTGTCAAACGTTGGTAAGGGCTGGAAAATCACAAACTTGTTATCCAAAAAAATTTAGGTGTAGACTAAAAAACTTGCATTTGTCAAGTTTGAGTGTAAGACCCGCTTCCTGTAACCCGTTCAAAACAAGATCTAAGTGACGAAGGTGTTCTTCAAAACTTGATAAAGAGATAAGGAGATCATCTACGTATGCATGTACTGTTTTATTTTGCGTAGTTTGACCAAGATTTAAACTTACGTCACTGTTAATTGCTTTTGCATTGGATTTATTTAACATTTTGACTGGTTGTTCTTGACATAAAGTGTCAGATCAAATCGTTGCAACTATGGTCTACATAATTATTAATTGTATCTTTTATTTGAGAAAAACATTTATTAAATACAGGTTAGTCTAATTGGTTGTTTACAGATGATTTAAAATTACTATTATACTTCTTTAGGATTGCTCCCGTAAAAACGTAATCTCTGCGAGTATGATTATCTTGAGGTAGAGAAAAAGCAGATAAATGCCTACCTAAGTCATGCATATCAAAACTACTATTAACTAATGACTTGTCTGTTATTGTAGGATTTAAAGCAATGGCTTTATCCTGAAGACCATCCTGGTCTTCTTCATTGCTGCAAAGGTTATATTTTTTTAATGGAATCCTTTGCATCATCCTTCTATTATAACCTTCTTTGGAGTATTTGCTTAGCCCTACGTTGGGCGCCAAAGTTGTCGCAAAACGCTTGCGCTTGGGGAGTGGTTAAAAACAAGCAATAATTAATTTCTAAGATAATTGTTTCTTTTTTATTCATTTACAAAAATTAATTATAATATTTATAATGATAATGGACATTTTTAACTAAAATAAAAAAAACTAGAAAAATAAACAGTACATGTCACAACGACATACATAACTCTTAAGAAAACTTGCCAACATAACTTCGTTCACTCGCAATAAATGTATGAATTTTTAAATTAATTTGCACTTATCTAATGCAGATGGTTGCACACGTGTTTCTTAACGTTAAAAATGGCGAAGAGTCTTGCACGTTTGCTAGTGTTTAAAAAACCATCGCTCACAGATGGCGCTATCCGGTGGAATAAACGGGGTGATCATGTGAGATTGTGCATTACTACACATGTACATACTTCTGCAACTAATACTCTTTGAGACTTTAAAAGTTCTAAAATTTAAAAAATATGAGAAATGTCTTATTTGAGTAAATCAGTTTTCTTATAAATTGATATTAAGTGAGCAATTATTTCAATTCTTACTTTATGAAAAATTATTTCCAAATTTACTATTTCTGAAAATGCTAGTAGGTTTTCTCTATGCTTTAGAGATTGTTTAGTAATTTTAGACGCATATAGTTATTGTACTGAATCATTTGTTGAATACCGGCAGCATTGTTTACATCGTTAAAGGTTTTTATTGATGAATTTAAATTATTTTCTAAAATTTTTAGATTTTTAGAATTACGATTGGTTATATGTTATATAGTTAACAAAAAAGTTATATTGGTCTATTTGTTTGACAATATTATTTTGGTTTTTAAAAAGTGACTATACGTTATTGTTTCTATGATGTCATTATTATCTGGATTTCCAGTGACGGATTTGATTACTGTACCTAACACATTCATTAATGCACGTTTTGGACAATTATTAAATTTATGTAATTGTTCTTTTGACATACAGTTTAAAATTAAGCAGTTGTTAACGAGTAAAACTCAAATTCTTACATTCTAAAACAGATTGAGCCTATAATGGAAAAAAGCTTTCTTAAGACATTTTATTTTCTAGTTTTTTCTAATTTCTGTTATTTTATTTTTATCAATCGATTCTTTTATCACTATTTTTATTTAGTTTTGTAAGTACTTTTGTACTTTTATTATCATATCATAGAATGATAATATTTCAGATTTTATTTTTTTATTTTTTGCTTCATATATTGTTATTTAAGTCTATCTTATGTGCATTTAAGTTTTTATGCAGACCATAAAGTAATGTAAATAGAGTGTAACCTGTTGCTGAATGAATAAACTGATTATATGTGAGAACAGCGTTATGTTAACATTTTGCATTTTGAAAGTTCACAATTTTTCTAAAATAGTAGAGTGTACTCTTTCTATAGGTTAGTTTGAACTACTATTGTAATTTGTAGTAAAATGTAAGTCAATTTTAAAAAGTTTACAAAATTCTTGAACAACTTTGTTCTTGAATTCGTTTCCTTCATCAGAAATATTTTTTTTAGATAACCATGTGAGAAGTAATGCCGTAAGTTGATTAAAAATGTAATTCCGGAGCATCTGTTATAAATTAAGCTTGAGTGTATTGTAGAAATAAATCAATAAGAATCAAAAATTTATTTCCTTCAAAACTAAAAGTATTTCTGTGAATAATACCAAATAGTGGTTTTAAGATTAATGGTCCTAAAAATTGAATTTTGTATAGGTCTCTATCATATTTGTTTAAAAGACAGATTTTACATTTGTTAATAATTTTGTTAATTTTGGTTTTTATACCAGGCCAATAAAATAATTGTTTTAGATGAATATATGTCTCTGTTAAACCATTGTAATTTTGTTAATGGTATTCATTAATTGCCATAGATTGTTCATCAGGTTTTTTTAAATCTTTATCAAGTGCTTTTAACTTAACTTCATTATTAAAAAGGTGTTGAACAATTTTTACAAAAATAAATTTGAATTCTTTATCTATAAAACATTAATTATTTCTTTAAGCATTTGCGTCAAGCTTTGTAATTCATTTTCTTGTCTGATTGTAACTGTGTCATTTTGTTTTGAAAATAGTTTATTATAAGAAATTTTGTTGTTATTACCTAATTTAAAAATTTATTGATTTTAATTTAAAGATTTTTTTGATGATGGCATAGAGTATACAGAATTGTTTTCAGCAAAATGTTGTGTATTCTTGAATTCATTGTTTTGATTTTTGTCAGCATTTAATTCTTCGTCAGGTTCATCAGGGGTTATGTTAATTGATTCTTCATCATCATTTAGATATAAAAACAAAATATCTAAATTGATATCATTATTTTCTACTTTATTCATATTAATTTTTATTCGGGAAACAGCATCAGCGACTACTCTTCTAGCCGTATTTTCCATTTAGCCGTGAATTAGGATCTTTAAGAGAAATTAACGATACAAATAGTTTATGGTCAATCTCTATTATAAATGGTTTTGATTCAACTGTAGCCAACAATTCTCGTTAAATAGTTGAATAGTTTTTTTTAGCGCTATTCAATGTTTGTGAATAAAAAGCAATAGGTTTATTATTTTGGTTGAGCACACTACTAATAGCTACAGTAGATGCATCAGTTGTTAGATATCGTTTTACCAAAGTCTGGATGAATTAATATTGAAGCGTTCGTAATGAGTTCTTTACATTGGTCAATAGCTTGTAAATACTCAGTATTATTGATATCAATTTTGGATATTTTTTCTAAACATTTGGTGAAAGGTTGAACAATTTTTGCAAAATTTTTGTATAAATCTTTGATAATATCCTACCAACGTCAATCCGAGCAAGAATAGATAAATACCATTAATCTTTTCTTGCCTCTTGCATCAGCTTTCTTTGGTACTATCTAAACAGGTGAGCTGTAAGGCGATATGCTCGGTTTAATTATTTTGTTATTGAAAAGTTTTTAATTTGATTTTGTATTTCAGTTTTTAAATGATAAGGATGCTTGAATGATTTGCAATATACAGGATCATCGTCAACAGTTTGTATATTGTCTTTTATTGCATTAGTAAAACTTAGATCTGATTTTTTGTTTTAAAATGTATTTTTATACTTTTTGCACAAGATAAAATATATATTATATTATAATATTTTCATTTATATTTAAATGTTGTGTTCTAATAATATTTAGAATGTCAAAGTTAATATTGAATTTTAGGTTTACCTATTTCAACATTTGTAAATAAATCTACTTGTATTTGATTATGAAAATAAATTTCTATTTTTTTTGAGATTTATGTTGCAGATTCCATTAATCCAATTAGCAATTGATTTTGGGATCAAAATATTATTTATTTCAGTTTCTGGTATAATTACTGGTCCTTCATTGATACTTAAAGGTATTCTAACATGTTTTTTGCCATATTCTTTTAATATGGGTATGATATATTTATCATAATCATCCGATATAAATTGATTTAAACTTTAAACAGAAAAAGGTTTTGTAAAGAAATAATTTTTAAAGTATTTGTGTGCAGGTCCTAAATTAATGATAGAGTTAGAAGCACCACTATCAAATAATATTTGTAAATTTAAGCTTGGTATAGTTATAAATGGTAATTTGGGTTTGTTTATTATTGTATTTAAGTCAGTTTTCTCCAAGGCTGGTACATGAAAATGTTTGATATAGTCTAAACAAGTATCTTCAGTCTCATCGTTTTGATCACAAATGTCGTAAGTAAATTTGTTAAATTTATTATTATTATATGTCATTTCACATATATGGTTTTTAGTATTAAAAAGTTTTTCAGAAATATAATTGCATGGATTTGTATTTTGAAAATAATTATACGGTTCATTTGCATTATATCCAGGAAGTCTTGCAATAAATTTTGTGGGTGCTAACATTAGTGTAAGTTGATATTCAGGTTTCTTATTTGTTTTAAAATATATTGATTTGGTCGTTGATTATTTGTATTTAATGGTGTTTTAAAATGTTTGTTATAATTAGATTGTGGAATTTTGATCTTTTTTAAATTAAGTTTTTATTTGTTAAAATTTATTATCATTATTATTTTGTTTTATAAGTTTATGACAAACAAAATTTAAAAAAAAAATTATTTGTTTATAATTATCTTAATTACAAATTTCCAATAAAACTTCCTTAAGTGTATCTACGTTTTTAAAATATGAATGACCGAAAAGGTTCTCTTGTTACATAAACTTCCGATTTATCATGTTTGAAATTATATCATCTTCGCGTAAGTGTACATGTTCTAACAGTTGTTGTATTTTACTTTTTTTTTTCATAATACTGATCGTATGATTCATTGAACGTTTGAAAACATGTTTACATCATTTTCTAATCAATCTTCATTTCTGGAATCACTAAAACGATTTATTAAAGCTGTTTTCACTTTGTTTCATGTGGAACAATTAGCGGCAACCAAAGTATCTCTGGTAGCACTAATTAATTTAGAACAACAAATTTCATACAATAATTTATTTAATATACAGTTTTCCTGATCAACAACAATGTTTTTATACGTTGTGATAAATTTTTCAAGTTCTTACTTACTTCTTCATACGAGGGGAATCATTTCTTCGATATAATTAGCCATTTTATTTTTAACTTTATAAGTTTATTATTTTAATTAATTACTTAAATTAGTCAGTTCTTAAACTAAAATGATTGATTGATAATATATAATATCAGTAATTATCGCAAATATTTTTTATGCATAATATAAAGTTTAGGGATTTTTATTCCTTTAAGAATTACTTTCAAAATTAAGGTTGAAAATAACATTTTGTTTTAACAAAATATCTGACGAAATTCCTTTAAAGATGTGGTTAGATGCGGGCGGAGTTCTCCAGGACGACAGCAATTGAAGTTCTCAGTAGCGTAGTTTATTTTCCGGGACGGTTCTCTAGGCTTGTTGCGGTCTTTGTGTTGATTCTAGGCGAATTTATAGGCGAGGTCTTCTGGAATATTATCTGTAACTCGAAACGATTATTAAATCGCACTTGTAGAACCCAATTAAGATTTAAGAATCACTGACACCTTAATATTATGTCGTTAGAGTAATCCTGTTCCGCGGCGCCAAATATAATTTTTTAGTTATATTTTATTTATTTTACAGGATAACGGATATCTTAATTTTTATTATTTGTGGGAAAAGATACATTAAGATTTCTAATCAGTTATTTTTTTTAACAAAATTTTTTTTTTCTATTCCACAATTGATCTTTTTTCTTCGTAGTCACTCTTGGCTTCCCCGATCCAACTTTTTTCTTTATTTGGTTTTTCTATTCCATCTATGCATCTGGTTTTCTATAATTCAATAAACAATATATTATATATTTGACTTTAAATAGTTTTCTACTAATTTTAAATATTGCAAAAATGTGTTAAGTTAAAGCTCCATGCACTATAAATTAATTTAGTAAATATTCTTACAGACTTATTGAATTGTCACCATACACTTACTATTGTTTTGTTCCGTGTTTACCAAATGTTGATAGTATAGTGGGTTTATTTAATACAAAACGTTACCTTTATATAATTTTTATTGGATTAAGGGATTATATGTAATAGTAATTAGCTTTTAGAATAGGGATTTAATGTTACATTTCTACAGGATTTAGTCATTATAATAACACTGGCCAACAAAATTGAACTTTATGACTGATGAATGACTTATGTCACTTGATGTTTACTAATTTGGCGTCGCTGATTCCAAATATAACCTCATTTCTTTTCTGACAGCTCTTGTTTACAAGTTACAGCTTTCACTTAAAATTAGCTTTCTTGCTGTGTTTATTTGCTATTAATTTACAAATTATTGAGTTATCTAACTATATTTTGATATGGCATCGTCAAGAAGACATTGTGTGAATGATCCAAACCATTTTTGTTTCATTTGCGGAGAGTATATGTCTAAAGTATGCCGTTTAAATGTGACAACGTTCGTAAATGAGGCTTACAAAAATTACTTTGGGCACACGTTGGATATGAAAGATAAGCCTTGGATTCCTCAAAAGGTATGCAAAACGTGCGTTGAGTTTCTACGCTTATGGACAAATAAGAAAAGAAATAGTTTCCGGTACGAAACCGCTATGCTCTGGAATGAACCACGGAACCACCATGACACTGCTATTTTTGTTTGGTGAACATAACTGGCATTAACCGAACAAATAGAGCCAAATGGAAATATCCGTCCATACGATCGGCACATAGATGTGTCTTGAGTCCTAAGACACCTGAACCTGAAGCTTATGCTTCACAGGAGGAGCCATTTGATTTGGAGACGAAACTTGACAGTAGTGATAGTGACTTTGAATGTGACCTGGAAAAGCCAAAACCATTCAACCAAGATGATTTAAACGACTTAATCAGAGATCTGGGACTGTCGAAGTCTGCTTCAGAAATTTTGGCTTCTAGGCTAAAAGAAAGGAACTTAATAACAAAAGGAACTAAAATTTCATATTACCGCACAAGAGAACAGAATCTCCTAAAATATTTTGATGAAGAAGATGATTTCGTATTTTGTAGAGATGTACCTGGTTTAATGACTGCAATGGGATTACGAAATTATGTTCCAAGTGAGTCATAGATTCGTCAAAACGGAGTCTAAAATGTGTTCTCTTACACAATGGGAATAAATTAGGGTCATTACCTATTGCACATTCTACTAAAGTAAAAGAAGAATATACATCTATTGCTCTGGTTTTGGACAAAATTAAATATGTGGAAAACAACTGGCTCATATGTGTTGATTTAAAAATGGTCAACTTTCTATTAGGCCAACAAGGTGGTTACACAAAGTATCCCTGTTTTATTTGCTTATGGGATAGTAGAGCTAAAGGTCAACACTGGGTTAAAAAGGATTGGCCTACTCGGGAAATGTTAGTTCCAGGACAACAAAACGTGATAAACCCCCCTTTAGTATCAAGGGATCGTATAATTTTGCCTCCATTGCATATAAAATTAGGGCTTATAAAACAATTTATTAAAGGTCTTGACAAAAATGGAAATTGCTTCCTTTTTCTACCAAAAAAGTTTCCAAAACTGAGTGCAGAAAAGATAAAAGCGGGCATTTTTGATGGACCACAGATAAGATCATTAATAAAAGACACAAATTTTACGGACACTATGACAAAGATTGAGAAAAAGGCATGGAATGAGTTTGTTTGGCTTGTTCAAAATTTTTTGGGAAATAAGAAAGGTGCTGACTATTCTCAACATGTTGAACAATTAATGAGTCACTTTCAAGCGCTTGGATGTAACATGAGCATCAAGTTACACTTTCTTTACAACCACCTAGACTATTTTCCTGCTAATCTTGGGGATGTAAGTGAAGAACAGGGCGAGCGATTCCACCAGGACCTTCGTAATATGGAGGAACGCTATCAAGGCTATTGGAACGCACACATGATGGCTGACTATTGTTGGAGCATTCAGAACAGCTCTTCAACTTCAACTTCTGTAAGGAAGTCTTATAAAAGAAAGTTTTTTTAACTTAAGAAATCAATAAAATAGGATTAACTTTAAACGTGTTGTGTTTTATTGTAAAACGGCTCATGTGTCATATTTTTTAAACAAGAGCTGATACATAAATTTCGATCACAGATTTGAAAACGTCATTAAAAATTAGGCTAGTATCATGTAACATAACTCAATCATCAGAAATGCTGTTGTCCAGTGTAATCGATAATAATTGGCATTTTAAAATATACAACAAATAACTAAAAAATAACTACAGTTATTAATATTCAATCAAACATATCTAATAATTTACAAGTTATAAAATAAAAGTTTACGGAAATCTATAAACGTATTGATTATCACAAATAAATTTAATATTATACGAGTTAATATGTGTTAAATAATTAGTTTGTTTTTAAGAACTATTATTTTATTGTTTACATTAGACACTATTTATAATTATAAGTATTATATAAAATCAGGGTACCGAAAACTATGCTGGTTTTGATTTCTTGTTTGCAGGTTTTTGTGATATTCTTGTGGGAAGTCACTACCATTATCCATTGATTCTTTTTTTATTTTGCTAATCCATGTGGAAGGTATCTTCTTGTAGTGATGGCTGCACTGGGTGTAGTTATTGGAGAATGATAAAAGTTGGACTTTGCAGGGTGCTTGCAGGTTAGTAATTTTACTAGCGACTGCTGTATCACACAAGAACTCTGTCTTTTGTATTTCTTTGCATGGCGTTTGTAAGGACGCGTAACTATCGTCGTTAATTACCACATAAATTTTTTTTGGTATAATAAAGTGATAAGAGTCATAATTGTTTTTGATTGGAAGCGAAAACAGATGATAGTAATCACTTAGATTGAATTTGACAAGTGGCAATAAAAGGAGGAACACTAAGCGGCTATTTTGTATATAAGCTTTTATTGTTATAATTTGTTCGATGAGCTAAAGATTTTTAAGTTTGGCTGGTTTTGGTAGTTTTCCAATTTTTTTTCAAGGTTTCTATGTGTTGTAGTTCTTGAAGTAGTTGATTTGTTTTGATAATAGTTGGGTGATAGACGTTAAACTTGGCAAATGATACTGCTTCTATTAATGATTTCAATATGTCATTTATAAAATTCATTAGGAATATTAATTGATTGAAGATTCAATAAACAAGAATTTGTTTTTCCTTTTCTAATTGATAGATTGTGAGATTTTTCAGAGCTGTTTCAACTTGAAGTATCCGGGACATTAACATTTGTTGGTTGCTTCTTAATGACGCTATTTTCTTGTTAAATTCCGTTAGAGTTTGTGCGGAAATAGTTAGTTGTTGATTTACTATTGTTTTAATTTGATTTTGTGATTTGGATAGTTGTTTTATTGCACTGTCATAATGTTCAGCGTCCTCGTCATCAAGGTTGCCTGTGATAGCTTTTATAATTTGTCCTGAAAATGTATAGCTTTTTGAGTATGTTATTCCTATAATCGTATTTATTTGATAAAAGTTGTGTTTCCTGGACTAATTTATTCAGGTCGTATATTACGGATAGTTTCCAATGTCCGATAGTTCTCTGCGCTGATCCGAGTCTCGCAGCTAGCAATCCAGTGGTGTCTTTGGATGTTGTTATTTCAACGTTACTTCTGATGCTACTGATATATTATTCGAGAGATTTGCAACAACAGAATGCTTGAGTTTACGAATGTGCACTCTTTTTGTATTTGTTTTTGTTTTAACAATAACCGTTTTATTAGGATTGATTTGTATTATCTAGTAGGGTTTTTTGTAGGGATTCAATAATTTACTTTGTCCATCAGTTTGTATTACACCATCTCGTTTATTTTAAACGGCATCACTTTTAATTTTTCTTGGGATTTATTATCATATTTTTGTTGTCGGAACTATTTTTTTCTTGATTGGTTTTGTATAGATGCGCTAACCGTTCTGTATGATCAGCTAGGTATTGATGGTAGTAATCTCGAGAATACAGTAGATCCATTGGGTCTTTAAGTGCTGTATGACCAAATGCGATTTCTAGCGATGTATGTCCTGTTGTTTTCAAAATAGCATTATTATAAGCAATAATTGCTAATTTCATTTGCTTATGCATTGGTTTTTGTTTGATTTCTTGTAAGCATCTAATGTGCTCAATGATGGTGAGTGAAACCTCTCAATACTACCCTGGGAACTTGGATTTCCTGGTGTTCCGAAGTGGACAGCTACTTTATGTTCTTTCAAAAACCGTCATATAAGGTTCTTATTAAATTCTTTACCGCTGTCTGAATTTATCTTTTCTGGGGCGCCATAAAACTAAAAATACTGAATGAGAGCGTTTGCTATATCGGTAGCATTTGTATCTAATATAGGCAAGGCTTGTGCTAGTCTTGAAAATGCGTCGATTATTAAGAGAAACTTTGCATTTCCTATCGGAAAAGTATCCATATATAATTTTCTAAAAGGTCTGTCAGGTGTGTTTGATAATTGTAAAGGGGCAAAGTCTTTTTTGTAAAATTATATTTGTAAATAGAAACAAAATGCATTCAAAAATACAGAAAAACGCATTTATTTCTATATTTGATGGGGTTTTTATTTCCTAACAATTATTTGACTAAAAGACTTCGACATATCATAGTTAATCCTTTCTAAATGTACTGGACAAAAATCGATTATCAAATTATTTGTAGAAGCAGTGATGAAGGGGAAATCGCCGTTTTTGTTAAAATATTACAAATCAAGGTAGCGATCGGTATGCTCTTAATGGCTCACCTTGTGGAAAAGGTTTTTATATTTTTTGCATACCGCTCTGATGGAAGCCTCTTCTTCTATGTTTATTCCATCAACGTTTAGATGTCTATATATATTTTCTCGCTGCAATTCTGTCAAGTTATTAATAAGGAGTTTCTTTCAAGACTCGTTGATGAGACACAAAAAAAATTAAAATCGTTGAAAGAATGCGGACGCCACATCAGAAAAATGCATGCTGACTTAAAAACTTCAACAAATGTTTGGTTAAAACAACATATAGTTTCTAACATCATATTGATGCAAAGTTATCGTACTATAATGAAGGCAACAAGAGGAGCTGTAGGCTTGGGATATTCACGACCACATCCCAATAGAGAAAACTACGCAAGTATTCGTGTAAAATGGGAAGACGGTCAAACGTCTTTCTCTAATCGTATCCGGACCGGAGTAATTATCAACCTCAAACATAAGGATCCCAAAGCATTCCTAGAAGACGCCAAATATTTATTCCAACGACGAATTAAAAATGTGCTGAAGAAAGAAAAATGTTTGAAGGTCTTCTGTGGAGAGTTTGTTGTTGTCAAAGACGATATTGAGATTCATGAAAATAAATATCTTACGACAAAGAATGTGCCGATATACAATGATACATGTATTGAGGAATGGTTTAAAACACATGTTGTGGAAACAATTCTCAACCAACTAGAAGAATTTCAAGAAAAGGATTCCGGCTGGGCTCTTAGTCAAATAATTAATATTATGGTGTGATAGCTCAATGGTAGAGCACTTGCATATCATGCGAGCAGTCCGGGGTTCGATCCCCGAAATATGACTGAAATGATAACTTGCTCTTTATCCACCAGCGTGGTTCGGAAGTCACGTTTTAAGCTGTTGGTCCCATCAAACCACTTTAAACAAGTCGTAGACTTACTGTGGCGATGTAAAATAGCCGTAAAAAGCATAAATAAATAAAAAAAAACATTCAATATTAACAAATTTAAACCACTTGTGGGATCTTCATATCTCGAACTACCAATTAGTGTAAAACGAAAGCAAGCATGTATTAACATTCATAATAATGATGAAGCATGTTTTGCTTGGGCAATAACATCAGCGTTACATCCAGTTAATCACAAGAACACACATCGTGTTTCATCCTATCCCCACTACACAACCATCCTTAACCTACAAAATATTACATATCCCATAACAATTAAGCAGATTCCTAGATTTGAGAAACAAAACAATATCTCTATCAACGTTTATTCTTTAACAACCAAAAGTCGTAAATCATTTGATATGCAACCGACATACCTTACGAAAAACAAATTAGAGAAGCATGTTAATCTACTCCTCATTCAAGATGACGCTGACGTATATCAAGAAGAAGAACAAGATGCGATTCCAATCAAATACCATTACGTATGGATTAAAAACTTATCCCGCCTTGTATCCAAGCAGCTTACCAAACATAAAGGTCATATATTTATTTGTGATCGACGTTTGCATTATTTTGTGTCTGCGACAAAACTAAAGGCGCACGAGGAAGACTGTGCGGAAATGAATGATTGCAAGATTAGAATTCCTACTAAAGAAAATTCAAACGTGCAATTTAAGAACGAGAAGAACAAAGAGCCTTTGCCATTTGTTGTATATGCGGATCTCGAATGTATGTTAATCAAAACTAATGATAAAAATAATACGCAAGAGCATGTACCACATAGTATTGGTTACTTCGTAAAGTGCTCCTATGACGATTCTCTTAGTTTTTATAAAAGTCACCGAGGTGTTGACTGTCAGCAATGGTTTACACAGGAGATGAAACAATTTGCAGTATTTGTGAGAAACGAGTCCGTTTTCACTGTCACCTTACAGGTGCATACCGAGGAGCTGCACACGAGGAATGTAATATTAATTACCAGGACAGCCACGTGATTCCTGTAATATTTTACAATTTAAGTGGATATGATTCACATTTTATTATTAAAAACTTAGCAAAAGATTTTGAAGGGCGGATCGACTTGCTTCCTATAAATAAGGAGCGATATATTTCATTTACAAAGCATGTTGATAAAAACTTTTTTTTTTCAAATTTAGATTTATTGATTCATTCAGATTTTTAGCATCTGGACTTGACTTGACTTGCACGCATGTACAGTTTGGAAAAAATTTGGCTGCCAAAATTTAAGCGAATATTTAGACTTGTACCTGAAAACGGACGTCATGCTGTTGACTGACGTATTTGAACAATTTCGGAGCAGCAGTTTGAATACATATGGCTTAGATCCTGTTCACTGCTACACATTACCAGGGATGCCATGCTCAAGTATACAAAAATAAACTTGGAGCTGCTTACAGATATCGAAATGATTATGTTTATTGAACGTGGTATTCGAGGGGGTCTAAGTCAATGTTCGAAACGATATGCAAAAGCCAACAACAAATACATGCCTAATTATGATCCAAATAAACAATCAACATTTTTAACTTATGACGATATAAATAATCAATATGGATGGGCAATGTCTCAGTATCTTCCATATGGTGGATTTGAATGGGTGGATGATCCAGAAAACTTTAATTTTAGTAATATACCTAAGGATAATTCTGAAGGTTGTATTTTAGAGGTTGATATCGATTACCCAGAATCCATGCATGATCTCCATAGCGATCTTCCGTTTTGCCCTGAACATCACACACCTCCAAATTCACGCGAAAAGAAATTATTAGCAACATTGTATAATAAAAAACGTTATATCATACATTACCGAAATTTACAACAGGCTATGGAAAACGGGTTGAAATTAGTAAAAATTTATTGTGTGCTAAAATTTAAACAATCGCCTTGGCTTAAAAGTTACATTGACTTAAATACAAAATTGAGAACAGCCGCAGTTAACGACTTTGAAAAAATTTATTTAAACTTATGAATAATGCCGTTTACGGAAAAACGATGGAAAATATCCGTAAACACTCCAACGTTAAATTGGTAACTAAATGGGAGGGTCGTTACGGTGCCGAGGCATTGATTGCAAAACCAAATTTTAAATCTTCAACAGTTTTTGATGAAAATTTAGTTGCCATCGAATTAAATAAGACAGAAATTTACTTTGATAAACCGATTTATATAGGAATGTGCATACTCGATATTTCTAAATTAAAAATTTACGATTTCCATTATTCTTATATGAGAAGTCGATTCTGTAATAAGGCAAAGGTTTGCTACACCGACACTGATTCACTTATTTACGAAGTAGAAACCCCTGATTTATATGAAGTTATTCGGAATGATGCGCCAGAATTCTTCGATACTAGTGACTATCCCGAAAACAACATCTATAATATTCCTCGTGTGAATAAAAAGGTTCTCGGTATAATGACGGATGAGCATGCAGGCAAGGTAATGACCGAGTTTATAGGTCTTCGCTCTAAAATGTATGCAGTTCGAGTAAATGATAGAGACAAGGATAAAAAAGCCAAAGGTGTTAAGAAGCACATTGTTAAAAACCAAATTACATTCAACGATTACCTCGAGAGTTTGCGCACAGGTAAAGAAACAGTTGTAGAGCAGCAACTTATCAAATCAACGAAACATAATGTTTCTACCGTTACACAATCTAAAATTGCTCTCAGTCCTCACGACACTAAGCGTTACATCTGTCTAGATGAAATTTCAACTTTACCATGGGGGCATTATTCCATTATGGATGACATAAGATACTCTACTGTTACTCATTAAATGTTAATCAAATAAATGTCTACTCATACTAAATATGTATATCGATATGTTTGTATTTATTTATTTTGGAATAAAAATATATTTTAGTAAAAATATCTGTTTTTTTTTTAATTTTACATAATCCTATATGTTCCACAAGTTGATCACTTGTTAACCTCATACAAAATTACCTAGATATCAAAAGTGTGTTATTAATGTATTAATTATGATAGGTGTGTTATGAAATGTAGGCATACTCAAGCAGTTCTTTAATAGCCTTCAGGCGACAATTTTCCCAGATCATGTTTACATTTTAAACATACAAAAACACTATATATACCTAACTCTTTAAAGGTGACAACCTCCGTTTCAAAGAGGAATTAAGATCACCCGGAGTTGATACTCACCCCTCGTAAGAGGTATTAGCGTGTTTTCATGCGGAAAAGAGTTGACCACGAGTTAGCCTCTTAAAAACAATGTTAGTATTATCTATATTAAAAAATAAAAATGTAACTATTGTTACAGTTATTACGGAAAAGCTACATCATAATATTGTATGTAATTTTAATTATCCACTTTCTTTTAATAATTGCGTAATTAATTATAAAACTAAATTATCCGATTACACTCGGCCTGGGAGACCCGAAGGATTGCGAAGTCGCGCGATGTAGTAGTATTGTGGCCTCCGATTATTAATAGATGACACGCGGTAATAAATATTAACTTGTTATTTCATCAACAAATAAAAAGGCAAATAATTACAATTGATAATATGTCACATGCAAACCCATCAAATTTTATCAAAATGCCCCAAAATTGTACGTGGGGCCAGATACCGCTCCGACTTGATGTGTTTGGAAGTACCTAACACCGAGAATTTATAGGCGCCGCCGCCGGCGCTCGTAGTAAATATTAACCCGTTATCTCAAGAAAAAATAAACGGAAAATAAATATAAAATTGATACAATGTTACATACACCGATCCATAAATTTTGTTAAAATTCACACAAATCACACGGGGGCCCAGATGGACCGCATGGACTTGGCGGTGAGTACTGAAGACGTCGCGCGATACCATTCGCATAGAGAAAGGGGGCCCACATTCGCGGTGTGTCAAGTGAACATCTGGAGCACTAGAACTTACTTACCATTCCTTACTAACAACAACTTTAAAAAGAAATATCTATCGGAGATTGTTACAATCCGGGTATCTCCAATTAGAACTTTTTATTTTGTTTGGTAGGACGTAACCTTGCGCCGAAGCTAACACGGTCAGTGGCCCTCCAGAAATGGTTTGCGCCGGGTAGTGCAATACCGCAAACTCGGTCTTGTAGTTCTTCACTCTCACACAAGCTACACAAGCTTTAGTAATTATTTTTAATAATTAGCCAACTAATACAATCACACCGATTATCAATTATCCTTCGTCTTCTTCTTCTTTGGGTTCCCCTTATGATGACGGTTTCAGTGTGGCCGGAAATTACCAGACCCTGTTGCACCTTCTTCGTACCTTCCAGTTTCCCTTATCGCTCTTAGTACAATGAGCAACATGCCATTTAGCTTGGCGTACTCATGTACGATCTTACTGCGATTATTCTTGTGTAATAATCTGGTAATTAATTATGCAGTTAACATTACTGTTTCTATGATGTTATTTTGCTTGCGTAATTGTGTGTGTATTATTTCTGTGTTATAATACTTTACTTTGGCTCTCTCAATATTCTATTATTAATAATATTATTTGTGTGGTGTTTATAATATTATTATTTGCTTTCTGCCTTCAGGCGCGCGGTCGGGTGAGGCCGCGTATTGTGCTTAAGGCTTGGATCCTCGTATGTTCGGTTTAATGTAAATTTCAGTCGAACTTAAACCTATATATTTGCGCTATTCATGAACAGATTTTATTGAAATAAAAATATATTGAAAGTAGAAAGCAATGCGAATGACTTGCACTAATTTTTATTTTGAAATAGTAATTTATATTGTATCAATTTAATAACAAAATAACTGTAAATTTGCCGATTCTTTTTATCGCAATAACATAATAATTACTCAACCTTTTGTCTCGAAATTATATGGAAGTCATGCTTATATGCTGTCGAAACCAGTATATATTTTCATATTTGCTCATACTAGACCAGTTTTAACAAATTATTGAAAAAATAAATTGAAGTTTTCAAGAATTTTAAGCTGTTAATAATTGAGTTACTATACAACTTCTTATTCATACGTGCATTTCATATACGTACAAACATATTTAGCAGTTTAAGCATTTTTGCACTGATAGCGTTACTATCGGAGCTTGTGCTCTTGTTAGCCGGCGGATATACACCCCGGTCGCCTTATTCAAACATACTTGCCAGTGCAAACCTTTTTTATGATTCAAGGTCAACTCCGAGCGAGCCCCAATAATATAAATGGGACGCACATAGAAATTGGATTCCCAAACATTTTGAATTTTAATTTATTTTCATATAAAATTATATTATTCATTTTTAACTTTATATGAAATATAATGTTTAATATACATAATATCATTTTTTAATTGTAATTGAAATTATTAAATTAATTATAATGATTAACAGCTAATGTTAGTTTTGCATAGATAAATTAAATTTTTACATTGAACAAATTACAGCGACAATTTTTACGTCATTACTGACAATATCACAATAACAAAAATTGTCGCTAAATTCGTACGTGATTGGTCAAATTTATGATATTTGTTTGCTAAATGTGATTGGTTGCTTTGATGGACGGACGACGGGAGGGAAATAGTCATATTAAATTAATTTCATACCGACATAAACCATTTAAAAAATTAAAAAAGAACAAAAATAAAATATCTTTAGTCCCTCTTCATATCTTTGTCCTTGTCCGTGTTTCTACCCTCATTCGTATCCGCAGTTTTTTTTCTATTTTGAGCCACCAGAATATGCTGAGGATCTTTGCATCTTAGCCCTTTGCCCAATTGGTCCAAAATAATTTCGGGTCCCATGCAGTTTATATAGAACGTTGTTAATTTTGGTAACATATTTGTTTTCCAAAATATTTCATTTCTTAATATTTCTTCTATATATAAATCATTTGTCGCTCCAGAATAAATAATAAAAACACATTTCTCAGCATTAGATATTGCCAGCTGCCCCTGTATCTGATAGAAATAGTCGTGTTTTGGATTTATTTTTATTTTGCCATTCTCTTTAATTAAGCAGGGGACTAAATTCTGAGATACGGCTTCTGCTAAAGAAATTTTCAAAGACGCAACTTTATGAAGACATTTAACTTCAACAATAATATTTTCCGATATTATTCCATCTGGTGAGGCTCCTAAAAATCCTGTTTCAATGTCCACAAATAGTCCACTAGGTTGTACAATTAACCCCGTCTTGTCCATAAACTTTAAAATTGCAACTTGTTCATTGATTTTTCCATATTCTATAGCTGGTGTTCTAATTGCTCTCTTAGATAAAATATTCTTTAAAATGTTATGACAAGAAGTTGTACTTTTCATCCTCAAGACTGTTTTGAAATTGGAAGCAGTTAGTCGTAACCTTCGTTCTTGAACATATCTGGGGTTATCAAATTGACCTACAGTTTTGTTTAAAATGTCTCTTTGAGTTTCTATGGTCACTCCTAAGCGTTTTATTAAATTATCCACTTCAATTTTTATTTCTTCAGAAGTTAAGGTAATTTCAGAAATATTAGAACTATACTTGTTATCGACAAAATTTAGTTTTTTGCGCGATGTTGGTTTCTTGTATTCGAGTTTTCTTTTTTCTTGCCTATTTGTTTGTTGGGTTATATACGATTTAAAATGTTTTTCCGGACTTTCACCAAACATTTTTTTCCAAGGTATATTATGCCAAGCTTGTCCTTTGTTGTATCGCATTGCACTTAAATATGACCTAATTTGGAAACTGTCGCGTTGTATTAAATTAAGACGTTTTCCCATATTAAATCGTGCTAATATGCTCATAAATAACTCAGCTCTGTTATTTGTTTCGTTATCAATTAATAAATTAGATTTCGATGTTAAAAAATTTAAAGCTCCATATATTCAGTCTCATCTTTACTTGTGTCTCCAACATTTTTGCAACTATAATTCTTGCAATTGGAGTGTTTGCCAAATACGTGATCTATAGAATTTCTAAATCACATTTTAAATTTTCTATGACTCCATGTGCATTAAAATATATTGCACTATGAGCAGACTTGACCAAATCCTTAATTTTTTGAGCAGATAAAAGTTTTTTAATTGGTAATGCGACGCCCTTGGTATCATTTTTGATCCGATGCAAGTGTTTACTGTAATTTTTAATACAATGGTTTAAGCATTCTATTTTTTGAACTTGACTTCCATAAACGACTTTTAGTTTAATTTGTGAAAATACCGTCGAGTCTCCGTCAGCTATAAATTTTAAATATCGTAGTTTATGCATATATAAACTCGCATTGAAGCCCTCCACAATAATGTCTGCTTCCATAGATGTAGAAGACCCTTTCCAATTTTTGAAACAAATGTGCTCTCTTGGTTCTTCGTTTTTAGTTTCGGATCTATCGCAAATAGAGCAATACTTATTTCTTACTCCAAGAAATAATAATTTCCCAGTTGCGCGACCGATGATTACAGCCTATAACAAGTTTACATTATCATATTACTTTCAAACTAACACATTTTTATTAAAATTTAGGATATATTAAATAAGTTTAATAAAGGCATATCTTTAATACTTTTTTATAGTCATCTATGCGTCTTTTTTCTTCATCTTTTTAAAAACACTATACTTTTTAACACCATATTATTTTATAAGTTACAAATTGTTTTGTGGTTTTCATAAAACTCGGTTGTTGCACCATTTTTGCCATATACGAACACTTGAGCAGTCGTATATACAAAATTGAAAAAACTTTATTCACATCAATCAAGAAATAATATTATATACAACACTTACAACACCTGATGCAGCATTGTAACTATGTCCATAGCTCCTCTTGGACCAACCACCATCTAATAAAACGGTGATAAATGGAACGCCGTTATCATCGACTTGTCCATTTGAAACGGCTAATTCATATTCTTTTTGCCCAGCATCTTCCATAATCTCATATAGTGATTCTTTCCAGAGCTAAAGTATTGATATTATTTTAATTTGTATATGAATTATTGTAGTAGAAAACGCAACATATTATATCTTTTGGTGTGAACGATATTTACTCATTGGATGATTTAAACTTCATCTTTGTCATGCTTATATAATATTATACTATAAATTTGCGAACTTGTATCAATAGGAGTTGTCCAATATAAGTTTATACAATAAATACTTACAAATCCAAGTTATCTCTGGATGTTAAAAAACATATTGCTGGAAATGGTTAGTATGTCCAATACACTAAAAAATTCACATTGATGCGCATACGTACTACCGGTAGATAATGTGGCCTAAACCGCTGCTTCATTTATTTTTGATTTCTTTTTAATGTTTTCAGAAAATAATATTTTTTCACTATTACAAACATTACATTTGTAAATGAAACTGCTAGAGAGTCCTTGGCGATTTTCTTTATTATATTGCAGTTGTCCACCTGTACAATGTTTGTTATGTTCACTCTGCAGTGTAACAGTTTGCTGTAATAAATAGTTAATGTCGACAATCCTATAGCCATTACTTTTTACGTCACTATTCGAAGTTTCTATTGTTAAGCTATAATTGTTGACTGCTTCATATTCATCCAAGGACCCCCAACTGAATTCATACTCATCTTCTGATTTATTTGAGATTGAATCATCTATATCAGAACTATTTGAATGTTCAATTTCATTTATTTTGGAAGTTCCGGGAACAGCCTCAAAAGCTGCTGCTTCATTTGTGTGAAATGATATTTTCTCTACAGATTCACCAAGCAATGATATGTTGTCAAGATTATCAGGAATTAATTTTTTCAACGCTAATCTCGTTTGCATTCTTTTTAACGCTGCTTTCGCAGAACGATTTTGTTTTTTTCCGAGTCGTTTGTTTCTTTGTTGTCCCATATTGTATAAGTCACAACTTCTCTGTACTAGACCAGAATCAGCCAAAACACGGACTAATAAAAATGCGTGAAGCGTATAAAATGAATGAAGCGTATAAAATAACATACGAATTCTCGTGTTCTATATAAAATATGATAATTGATAATAAAAAATAATAAAAAAAAGTGTATTTACGGTACCATTCATGCCAAGAATGGTTCGCACGCTCGAATTTGTGTGGTTTTTGCGCTATACATCAGTCGGACAAAAAACATAGAAATAGAAATTCACGTGTTGTTTACGTCCTATCAAATCGATATTTTACTCAAGTCACACGCAACGATTAAAAAAAAATAATGTGACGTTGGTAGACGTAGAAAGGCCATTTTCAGCATATAAATTAATATTAAATGACAAACGTCAAAAATTTACAATTGATAATTTAGAAAAATATATTATAATTTACTGCCATAAAAATTATAATTGATTTTAAATGATATTGTAATTTTTAAATGTGTTAATAGAATAATAAAACTAGATATCAAGCTAAATTGTTTCTTTTTTGATAGTGCGTATTTAGACATTTTTTAGTGCATATTTGCATGCATATTTTAACATTTTGATAGTGCATATAATCCGATGTCTACTAATAAGACTGAATAAGACATGATCGTCCGCCCGGATGCGTCATATTTTGTGCGGGGCAATAGTCTACGAATAATATAGTACGCTACGATCAAAATACCTTCGTTGACACTACTCCCTAATATACACAATAATTTCTAATAGCAATAAAATAATATGTTACGTTAGTATATCGTATATTATTTCATTATAATATTATTATCATTTTTGAACTTGTAAGTGAAATATACTAAAACATTACGGGCATTCAAAATTCCAGTAATATCATTATAATAAATGTAAAAATAAAAACAAGTTGATAGATCTCTCCCAACCCTATAATACGCAAAAGGAACTTTTGACTAACTACTCCGAAAGCCATAAATTAACTATAAAGTGTTTAAAATGAAAGAGAAATTTCAATCGTGCAAAAAGTGCGGACCAAACTCCAATATTCGATTTAACTATTATATATGTAATTAAATATATATTACATGATTTATAAAATAAATAGGTTTACTATAATTAGACAACTAAAGATAAATAAATGATATTATTACAATTACAATACTTTTTTTATGTATTCGTTTTCTCACTCTTACCCTCCTCTGTCATCATGCATACCTTTCTCTTGCTGCCCAGGATTCATCAGAAAGGCCAAGCAACTTAGAATACGTGTTGTAATTTAATAAAAAATAATATATGCAACATCACGTACACAAATGTAGTGGTGCGTGATACCAACTCTTTGATTTTGACGCACCATCTATACACATAGATAATAAACAATGTTTGTGCATAGGTGGCAGCATATGCCGGGTAGATTTCATAATAACGATTCTTCCAGCGGGATGCCCACCTTAATACTTGTTCTCGCTGCATGGTTAGCCAGACCACGCCACCCTATAGAAGATGAATCGCGTGCGGGTCTCGTTGCGCGCTTGGCGGGTGATCGCTGAGCGCGGCAGGGGTGAGGTGCGGCAGGCGTGCGAAAGCAGCCGGATGAATTTGCCTACTCGGCTGTATTGGCATGTCCCGTACGATCTGGGGACTTCGCGCGGCGGCGTTGGTGTTACTTTCTCTCGCGCGGAACTCTGTTGATGTTATTAATAATAATTATTATTGTTAATTATAATTATGAATACTAATTATAATTACGAATTATTATTCTTTTTCATTAATTACTGGTTTTATTGGTAATTATGAACTGCGTACGGATGTTGTTCTTTCTAATTAGTAATTAATTATAATTATTATTTAATTAACTAATTACGGCCAATACGCTCCGGTAACAAGATTTTCTGGTATATATACATACTCTCATCCACCAATAAAATTCATTGTTATTACGACCAATCACACTTAAGATAAATAAGCGACTACTAAAAACCTCAATATTACCATGTTTTTGTGTGCACTTCTCATAAGAATCAATGCAATTTTTATCAATATAAGACGTTTGCAACACTTTTACATTTAAATACGTGTAAGCCGAGACACAATATTGTGAGTAAGATGCTTCTCTTACACATGCGGCGAAGAAACCAGTTTTATGTACCGATTTAATTCAATGGTATTCGAAATTATATATTTATTACGCAGTTTTATATCATAGAATAGTTAATTAAATCACAACACAATAAATTGTTTATCTATTGTATATTAAATCATACATTATCGGGGCTATTCTTCACATTTATATTCCATTTTAAAATCTTAGTTAATGAATATTATTTGCAGATTTTCAACGATAAGACTTTTAACAAGTTCGAGTGAACCTTGTACCCAACCAAACAAATAAAATTAAAAAATATTTAAATGTATTACGTAATAAAATTGTTTAATTTATTTTAATTAGCTTTCTTGGAGTTTAATCATTATACAAGGAACTGCTTTATAAACAAACCGCTTAAATGGGGTATCTGTAACCTGTCATGTATTAGTAATAAAAGCATCAATAACAGTGTCTAACCTGCACTGCTACATCTGTGATGGTACTTGTAAAATATATTTCTTAGTGATAAAACGTTAGATACCCGTGGTGTTTATTGAAACATTTACTAGAAAATTATTCTATATTGATAAAAATTAATATACAAATCATAAACATTAGTTAAAGCACAAATACATGTTGGTTTAGAATATTAAAAACAAATAGGTTCTTTAAGCTGAAGCGATGGATATATACAACTTAATGATCATATTATTGTTTCAAAATTTTAGATTATTTATTTAACCTTAAACATATGAATTAATTTTATTATAACAATATATTTAATAAACATTTTTAATAAGTTATTACCAAGTGTTTCATGATGTTCATCATGATGATCATGATGATGATGTTCATCATGATAAACATCATCATCATGATGTTCATCATGATGATCATGATGATGATGTTCATCATGATAAACATCATCATCATGATGTTCATCACCATGAATGGTTTATGATGATAGTTTAAACCATAATGATGAGAGACACGTAGAGGTCTGCCGTCGGGACACCTGGCGCTGAGACCCTCGCAAAGAAGTAAAATTAATTAGCACCTCCAAATTGTTTTCGGAAAGCTCAAAATTTGTATACCATTAGTAAATCTAATCTAAAACACGAATCCAATAGTCAAACACCAAAATATGGAACGTGTGGAGTCAGCGCTACACTTTACATGTCAAAAAAATGATGCTAGCGCAAATGTTTTCTCAAGGCTCAAATATTGCCAAATCATTAATTTAATGTATAAAAATCACAAAACTAACTATCAGACACATTTTTGTTGAAACCCCATCAGTCAGCAGTCGCTAGAAGCGCAGATAGCAAGTGAGCGCAGATAGCAAGTGAGCGCAATTTACAGCGACGTGCCCTTGCTAAATTTTTAATTGGAGATTGCGCTAATTTGCTGTCTTTACTTGTAGCGACTGCTGGCTGACAAAGTCCCAACAAAAATGTGTCTGATTTTAACTGTCCCAACGGAAGACCTGCTGACTCTAGGCAGGCTTTTCATGATTGAAATGGAACCCAATCTCAAAATATCAAGCTTCCGAAAACTCTTGCATTTTTTTGACGCGAGCTCTTAAACTATAAATATATAAGGTTTAAAACATTTGTTTTTACATTAAACTATATTTGATTGTCTACCTCTTTAGACATTGCAATTTGGTTGCCAGTTGTGATATGAAGTTTTTATCGACGATATTCGGTTCTTTGGTTGAAGCAACATGATGGAGCTACAGCTACTTTGCACCACCAATTATTAACTTACATTACAATTTAAAAACCTAATATTTACGTAAGATTTTCAAAATTTTATTTTTTTATATAATAATTAAATAACCATATTGTAAAGAATAAACCCAAATTAGATTTATTATTTCATTATTATATAATAGTTACATTTTATAATATACATTAGTTTAATTTAATAAATAAAATACATACTTTAGTCAAAATTTAAATGTTTTTGTTATCGTCGAGTGAATAAAAAAATTCTCAGGAAAGTTCCCAAGGTTCAAAGATAGCAGATTGTCGATAGCTATTGTGCGAGGAAGACAGATCATTTATACAAACGGCATACATGTATAGTATGCCCGTAGATATACTGTCTTTACGACATGACCTTAAATTATCTCAGCGGATTACTGTATTACCAATCGTCTTGAGAAGGCAATTATGTTCGTATTATATACCATAAATAGCTTATAACACCTTTTTGTTCAAGGGTAAAATTTTTATATAAATATACAATATTTTCAGCCTTAAAAACTTTCTCGGTTTCCAGGTATATAATACAAAACTAGTTGCTAATAAAATAATCCGTTGAGATAAATTAAGACCATGTCGTAAAGACACTATACTTATGGGCATACTATACGTACGCACAAAATGTATATTAACCTTGCGCCTCATTTACTCAACGCTGCTAGTCATTTCCCCATGCATATGCGCGCCGGAAGAATTGAACGAGAGGCGTTCACTAAAACTCTGTCTCTGTTTGGTTTCTGTGTTGTCTCCCTTGTTAACTAACTTGTCGGTAGAGTGTAGCAGATTTTCATATATATTTTATAAATAATTTGCAAAGTTCTCACGCTAAATTTTACAATAAATTTACAAAATTTTAGAATTCTAAAACATTCAATAATTAGCATTATAGATTAAACATGTGTGTGCGAAGTTAAATTAATAAAATAATATGTCAAAATAGCTTTAATTAATTTTTTAATCAAGATAGAAAATAAAAATATTTAAAAAAAAAAATTTTGTCACCGTATAAAAATAAAACAAAATTTTAATAATTTGAAGAAAAAAAAAAACTCATTTCGATTTGATGTAAATTAACGTCACAATCATGCATTCATTGTTGAGGTAAAATTTCACGCTCCGTCATTCCTCTTAAATTATTCGGGTTCCGGAAAAATTCATTGTTATTATTAAAACTCGGTTGCGGAATAAAAGTGGTTGGTTGCATTACGGGATGATATATTGGCCTTGGCGTTATGTTTGGAGTCGAGTTTTGCGCGTGCTGCACGTGTTGTTTTATTTGTGCAAAGTTTGTCTTATGCAAGTTATTATTCTTTCCTGCATGATAATAAAAATTCTCGACTTTAATAACATTGGCCGTTCATGGCTGTTTCTAAATCTGCGGGCTAGCGGACTTGCACCATGATTCCAATATTATTATCAATTTCGTATAGACCTTGCAAATAAATCTGAAGGGCGGTACTCTTACAGTTTAATGTTTTTAATTGTCGACTGTTTACATTATTATTTCTTAATTTGATATTAGTTAATTTTAATTTTATTTCTAAAGTCAAAAGCACTTTCACTTTTAATGGGACAAACCATAGCTAAATCGCTGAAGAGATATTGTTTGCTACGTTGGTCTCCGAAGTGCGACAGCAATAAGATTTTTAATTGATTCCAATTGATGCATTTTTCATTATTGCTAACGGTTTGAAAGGCTTTACCTTTCAGTTTTCCTTGATAGATGCGTAGAAGTAATGCTTCAATAGCAGCATTATGAATCGGTAAAAATGTGCGTATGAGAAATTTGCAAGCGGAAATATATGCATTTATTACATTAGCATCTCCATCGAAGATAGGGATGGTGTCTTGGTAAACCGTTGTTAAGTCTTTTACGATTGCCATTTTTAATCGGTTATTATATTCCAAGTTTAATTACTCTAATAGCTCGCTTAGCGTATCGATATTGGACACGCAAAGAGTGGTAATTTAATTCTAAGTGTGTCACTTACAATAGAAATACTGTGAACAACAGCATTTTGTTCATAATCCAATATTTTTGGTTAACTTTTAGTCTTTCACTTTAGTTCAATACACATTGACCGTTAATACGGAACGACCGATTTTAGGACGTTGTGTAATATCCTGTCGGCTGCGCCAGTTAATATGTGTCAATTAATTAGTTTGTTTTTAAAAACCATTATTTTATTGTTTACATTAGACACTATTTATAATTATAAGTATTATATAAAAGTATTAAAAATGATTATAAGTAATTAATTAACGTCTGAGCGGCGATGTTAGCACGCGGAGATGTTAGCACGTGGAGATGGCTCGATGTAAGACTGAGCTTGCCTCTGGAAGGGCTTGCTTATATATTCTTTCATTTTGTTGATTCAGCGTTCTAGGATGTATAACATACGTTAAATTTTTTTATTGCTTTTATATAAATATAATATGCAAATTACCCTTCAGATAAACAGATGACAATATGGGTGAAACCTTTTCTTTAATAAGATCTAATTCGCTTAAGTTTTACGGCTTTTCGTTTTTATTATTTTGTGTGTAGTGTACAGGGACGGATTGTTAATTTGATATTATTTTTTCCTTGTCTGGCTTAACCAGTGGCGGACTCTCAAATAGTGCCTTTATTTATGATATTTGATGCAACACTGTTTGAAAACAAAACTACCGATCAAAATGAAAAACTTGCCTATTACACACTACAATATTTTAGGGTTTGAGTTGGCATATAAAAAAGAGCTTGTTAGAAAGATTTTTTTGGTTTATAGAATCAAAACTACTTTACTTATTGCAACTCTACAATATTTTAGAGAAAAATTTTCATGCCGTCACTGACTTTTTGAAAAATCCGCGCATAGTCTCATATTACAAATAAAAAGCAACAAAATCCAAAAAAATGTAAACTTTGTTTGAATTTTTTATAAGGAAGAGTGCAGAACGTCGTAAACATGGGTCATTTTTGAGGTCTTTTGGGGTGAGTTTTAGAAAAAGTTAAAAAAAAGAATAAAAAATAATACCATAATAGGATGTCTCTAAACAAGGAAAATACAAAAAAAATGCCAGTAGGTCGTATTTCCAAAACGGGTACAACAATTGTCATCATAAATAAATTTGTCAAAGATAAATAAGTTAATCTAACTTGTGTATTTACAAATCGATTAGACTGGAACATGCCAAAATAATTGATAAAGTTTTATAATACATTTTTGGGATAAAGATGCGGGTGTGTAGTGCTAAATTGGTCTTAATAAGACCTTAATATTAATTGTTTTGTCAGTTTGGTAACTACCTACTACAATTTACAAAAGCGTCGATGAAATCTCAATAGTAATATAAGAAGTGGAGTATAAGATTTGAAGATGAATGTGGAAGTTTATTAAATGCTTCTTATTTTTCTTTATATTTATTATTTGCTTGTCTAAATTTAATCCCTTTTTTATTTCAGAGCAGTTCCAAACAATGGCAAATAACAAATCAAACAAAATATTTGACATCATTGTTGACTGGATAAACCAGACATTTCCTTACAAACAAGTAACAGTAGATATCTTACAAGAATTTTGTAATCTACCAAATAAAAACCTTCTACAGAATTTTAAAACCAAATCGTTTGGAGACGTTATCAACATTATAGATAATAATAATTATTGGGATGTGTTGCCATATATTTTAGAACAAGATAGAGAACTGATAAAATGCCTCAGTTTTGATATTAAATGTAAATTACTTAAACAGCTACAAATAAAATCGTTATACAATTTTAGTTTATTTTATACGGTGATACGTTGGGGTAATATAGATCTACTGGATATATTAATAACCATAAACAAATTAGACGATTACATTAGTAATAAAACTAGTGGCAATAGACTCGACGAATTGATTTCATATAATTTAAATATTTTATTGTTGAGAAATGTAAAAATCACTGATGACATTAAACGACATTGTGAAAAAATTCTTTTTGACATTAGATTTATTGCAGAAGAAGGATACAAGGATGTAGAAATTAGTGAACAAGATCGTATTGAATTTATATTGAAATTGATTACTGAATTAGAGCACAATTACACTGCACCAAGTTCGTTAATCTTATTAACGATGAGAACAATTGCTGATAATTTATTTATACTAAAAAATAAGGTTCGAAAACCGCTCAATCAACTACCTTGGGGCCAGATGGAGTTTTTTCTTGCGGCTTTTATAAACAAATTAGAAGCAGGGTATGAGTTGACTCTAAGTTTTAATGCGGATGATTTGATTAGATATTTGATTCTATTTAAAAATCTATTAATAAATTATAAAAACAATATACCTATAACTACTACTTGTTTTAATAAATTTTATAAAGAATTTGAGCTCAACAGGAGTTATTTGGCTTTAACAAGAATTAGTCGTTATATGAAAACAATTTGTGATTTTAAAGTTGACTCAGAAGTAGATGATATTCTTTTGCAATATGCTATTGAAAGATGTGTACAAGTAACTGGAGAAAATCTTAAAAGCTCTGAAATGTCTCCAAACATATCAATTGACATTGAACAAGTTTTTGAAAAATCAGCACCAAATTTTCTAAAAGCTATAAGGAATATGCGAGATTCATTATCTCATGTTGAATACTTAGAAAGTCGCCTAAAAATGGATAATAGAATATATATAAAACTAAGAAAAGAATTGAAAATCATTTATCCAAAAATTGTAAATATTATTTATATGCAGCAATATTCTAAATTTGAAAGATTGATACATTCATCTGTAAGTGAAGATCACTCACTTGACTGTGATTATACTGACATAATTTTATCCAATCAAACTACTACCCTACTTTGTGTTAATACTTCATGTAGTAGTAGTAACATTAATGTAGTAACTGCAAAATCTCAACTTTTGACTGCTACACCATACCTAGATGACTATTTAAATTCAAAGTTGCTAAAAGCCTGCATGATTCAAGATGATGATTCAAATACAAATAATATGTTATTATATTATTACTGCAAAAACTTTAAAACAAAAAATACACATGAACTGCTTCGACTACTGCTAGATACTATTAATAATATTTATGATATTGGAAAAATTGAAGACACATTTATATCAACTACATATGATACTGGAAATATTTTAAGAAATTTATTTAAAGTTCTCATACATGAGCATGGATTAAACTTTGATCAAAACTGCTTAAAGTTAAGTAAGCAATCTCAAACTAAATTAGACCTAGATGGAATTGATGCAAATATTCAAAAAGCTGTAACTAAAGTATGTTTTAGTCAATCATTAAATATAAAAAATTTTGATGATTGCATAAAACTTGAAAAGTTAATCAAATCTTTAATTATATTTATTGAAGACGACTCTGATAACATTAAAGATGAATACAATAAAATTAAAAACCAAACAATGATTCAATTGTTTCATAATAAAATACCTGGCAATAAAAGGCAATGGACTGCTTTTGCAAATCAGCTGAAAACTCTAGATTATGAAATATTCCGTCAAAAAATCTATGATTTATGTAACCAAGAAAAAACTGATAATATTTTGAAAGAATTTAAAAAATTTCTTGCTGCACTTTACGGAAATAGCATTTCAATTAATTTAAAAGGGACAATTGATAATTGGCTAAAACCCAACGTTAGTCATTTAATGAATCCAGTACGCAAACGATTAGCTCATTTGATTAAGATAGAAAAAACTGAAAAATTGCATAATGTTGCCTTAGAAATGTGCATTTTAGATATTTTGGAAATGCATAAAAATGACTTATTTGCCAACAATAATGCACCATTTTATGATTCATATCCGGTTTTGATGGGTAAAGTACTACGCAATCATTTGGCTCATTACAACATTTTGTTTGAACGATTTCCAAATAATCAATCGCTTTTTTTAACTGCAAACAAATTAACCGATGAAAATGTATTAAAAGTTATTTTTTCTAACAATTTGAAAATTGGTTCAATAAAACCAATAAAAACTGACGATTTATTTTATAGATACAATTTTGCTAAACAATCAATTTTTGATCAGTTAAAATTATTTCAAGTTGCACAAAATGGAACATTGCAAGATTTTAAATATTGTTTGATGTCAAGTTGTGATATTTCATCAAATTTGGACTATTGTACTGTTGCAAAACATGCTGTGATTGGAAATAACTTAGATGTATTTCATTATTTATTAAATATAACTGAATTTGACTTGGAGTTAAAAACATTAGCCATACAAAATAATAGCGTTGCCATTTTTCAACTTTTATTAAAACTAACTGGAATAAACGGGGATGAAATGCATCAAGCAGTTTTATATAATAAAATAAATATTGCAAAAATTTTAGTTGAGTTATCAAATTCAAAATTATTTATTAATAATTTAACTCCATTACACTTATCGTGTTTATTAGGAAGAGCTGAAATTGCATATTTTTTGTTGCAAAACAACGCTGAAATAGAAGTACGAGATGCTACTTTTAATGCTCCAGTTCATATTGCTGCTATAATGGGACATGAAGTTATAGTAAAACATTTAATAGAAAATCAAGTTGAAATTAATAGCTTTGGATCTAATAACAAAACTGCTTTACATTTTGCCGCAGGTAATGGACATAAAAATTTAGTCCAATTGCTTATTTCCAATCAAATTAATATAAACTGTCAAGACAGCTGCGGCCAAACTGCTTTGCATCTTGCAGCTCGTAGTGGTTACGATGATATTATAAACGTATTGCTAAAAAATAAAGCTAAAGTCGTAGCAGATATAGATGGCAACACCCCAGCGCATTTAGCAGCTATGCACAGTAACAAAAAATCTACGTTACAACTTCTTATAAATGTTAATGCAGATATAACGGGTAATAAAAATGGTGACACTATAATGCATATTATTAATAATTATGATCATGCTACATTACTCCCAGTTCAAAAATTTGCGCATTGCAAGAATAAAGATAACCGAACCCCTCTGCATTGCGCGGTAATTAACAATAATCTAGCAATAGTAAAATTGTTGATTGAAAATGGGGCTAATCCTAACTCTAACGACAACTTAATGAACTATCCAATCGACTATGCTCATCACAACAACGATATAAAATCTTACTTAAATAGCCTAAACGTCTCTCCAGCTACAGAAATGTCAATTTTAGAGAAACTGTATAATAAATTCAGACCAAATTTATTAAAACTTGAAATAACAAGTAAAAACATTATAGATTCATTACAGTACAGTAGCTTTCCAAATGTTGAAAAAATATTGCAAAAAATAGACATACAAGTTACTCCTTTAAATATTAATGATATGATGTTTCGTAACGTTTTTAATGGGGACGGAGACACATTTAATAAATTGCTTAAATCTGGTGCCGATCTGGAAGCTAAATTTGAAAATGAGTTAAATTTATTAGATGTTGCTGCTTTCAATGGTCATATCAGCATATTAGGAAACAATTTAATTAAAAGTTTAAAAAGTGATAAGGCGTTACACATTGCCTCATTAAACAATCATGTACATGACATTATTTTATTGTTAAATATGGGTGTAGATGTTAATACTTGTGACGACGACAAAATCACCGCTCTACATTGTGCATCAAAAAAGGGACACATCAAATCAATGAAGGTATGGTTATAATTTAAATACAACAAAGTTATCTGTCAAAAAGTATAAATATTTTTATTTTATTTTATAGGTGCTTATCAGTAATGGAGCTGATGTTCATGCTATTACAAAACATGGAGCTACTACTTTACACTACGCTAGCCAAAGTGGAACTACAGAATCGGTAAAGTACTTACTGGATAATGAGGTAGATGTCAATAAAGTAGATAAAAATGAAACTTCATCTCTGCACATCACTGCATGGACTGGCAACACCACTTCTATGAAATTACTACTAAATAAAGGTGCTAATATAGAAACAGTAAATAATAAAAAAGCTAAAGCAATACACATGGCAGCTTTAAGTGGAAAATACGCAGCAGTTGAAATGTTATTAAATGCTGGTTGTGATAGCAATGCATTAGATTTTTATGGATATACTGCTTTACATTATTCCTGTTCAAAAGGATGTTTAAAATCTATTAGACTGTTGCTAAATTCAAGTTCCAATATGTGCACCAAAACTAATTTAACGCCTTTACATATAGCTTCGTTTACTGATAATTTAGACGTTGTTAAAACTTTATTAGAACATAAAATAGATGCAAATATACTTGGAGTAGACAATATTGTTCCATTACATTTAGCTGTACTGGGAAAACACACTGCAACAGCTCAATTTTTATTGAAAAACAATGCAAATCCAAATTTATTAACTAAAAACAATTTATCGCCTCTCCATGTAGCCGCAAAAACAAATAATGAGTTACTAATTAACTTGTTATTAGATAATGGGGCTGAACTTAACCAAACATCATCTTATAACACAACAGCTCTACACTTTGCTGCCGAGTATGGTTCAGTTGACGCTATTCAGACATTAATAAAACGTGGTATCAATATTGAAGCAATGGCATCTTTAAATTCTACTTCATTACATTTTGCTGTATTAAAAAATCAGTTAATTGCTTCAGAAGTACTACTTAGTCTAGGAGCTAACGTAAATGCAACTACTCTAAAAAAAACAAATCCTTTACATGTTGCTGTGGAAAATTTAAACTTAGATTTGATCAAGCTGTTACTTGCCAATAAAGCTAATGTTAACTCTATGGATGATTACAATATTACTCCTCTGCATATAGCTGCAGATAAAGGCAATGCACAAATTGTATCTTTACTGCTTGAATATCAAGCTGACGTAAATATTGTTAACAAAGATCAAGCTACTGCGTTTCAATTAGCAGCTATGAAAGGTCACCTGGATACTATGAAACTTTTATTAAATGATAAAAATATTAATAAAGTTGGTGTTTTACATATTGCCACTATTGCCAATCAGTTAGAATCCGTAAAACTATTATTAGATTTTGGAACAAATATTAATGACAAAGATAAAAATCTATCAACACCTTTACACATAAGTGCCACTAATAACTTTTGCGATTTAACTAAGCTATTAATAAGTCGAGGTGCCAACATTAATGTGATAGATGAAAATAAAGCTTGTCCTTTACATTATGCAGTATTGAATGGACATGCTGATTCTGTTGAACAACTTGTAAAACTTGGTGCAGATGTTAATTTAATGGATAGTAATGAAAATACTCCACTTGATCTTGCAATTATTGTGCGAGATAAGGTTCAAATCCTTATGCTAGAAAATGAAGAAAATCGTGTTAAAGGTTTTGCTTATTTTGAAAGATGCTGCCGCATTATAGAATTGTTTTATAGAAATATAGATAGTGTTATTGAATGACATATTTTTAACATATTTTTGTGGATTTTTTTATCTATGACAAACAAACAAAAATGTATAAAATAGACAATAATAAAAAAAATATTATAAGGTTTACTTTTTTGTTAGTGCAAGTTTTATTATTTACAACAAAATCAATTTTATTACTTAAGTTATATCTGTGTTTTGAATTCTAGAAACTCGCATCAGTAATTTTTTCAATACAGCAAGTTAATATATAGTTTATGATGGCTGTTATTGTTAATGAAGAATGACTGCGTACGTGTACGTCAACAGAAATAAATTAGAAAAGCAAAAAAAAAATAATAGTACGCATAGAAATAATAAAAATGCGTTTAGAAAAAATTAGATATAAATGTGCAAATAATGATTGTGAAATGTTTTGCAAGTGTATTCTTATATGGATGTAAAACTGAGTCGCATAGAAGCAGTCAAAATGTGTATGGAAGAAAGAAAAGATGCAACATGTTTTAAGAAAAGGGAAAAAATACAGTGAACAAAGCAATGGACAAAGAACTGAGAAAACTGAAGAAAAGACACTGCAAAAATCAGTACACTAATGATGATAAAGTCAAAATGTCAACATTTATGTTAAAAATTATGGATTTTACTAAAGTTTAGCAAACAAAATTTTACTAAAGTTTAGCGTGATGTCAATTTATAAAGATTCTAATTTTAAAGTAGCGATGTAAGTTTTTTTTTATATTTGTGTCCAAACATTTTGACATATTTAGCGAATACTGGTTTTAAAATATGCAAAATACAAAAGTGATAATAAGCATTTAAAGAAATCGTTTTTTGTTTTGATATACATGGCAGTGTTTTTACTGTATGCAAATTACAAGAATAATGCCAAACTAATATTATTTAAAGTAATGTTGATAAATTAATGGAACTAGCTAAAATTTGACAGACTGATTGCAACATTAATGTTGTATTTGCAAATTTAGTACATTTACATGTATTTGCGGTTGTTATAAATATAATTATTGTTCAAAAACATTTAAAACAATCATGTTTAAGCAAACATAGCAAAGCATTTTATCACTTACATACTATATTTAGATATGTAGGCATAAAATATTTACAGGATTTTTTTAACTGGACTATCTAAAAAATTAACTGTTCTAGATCAATGATCAGTTTTTCTTTAAGAGATGTTAATTAAACTAACGCGTTAACATCTTTATTGTTTTTGAAATATATATTGTGAATCTCATTTGAGCTTGGGGCCTTGCCACCTTGTAGTAACTAGTTATATAATAGTTACTGGTTATGCATTGTATTTTAAGTACTATAAACATGTACGTTGTTGTGTACACTTGGAATAACAATTACGGTAGTTTTAAGTTCAAACACAAATAACTGGTTTATTAAATTTACAACAACAAATTGTTATGAAAGTTTGTTGTTGAATGCGTTCCAAAAAGCTAAAATTTATTGTCGCAAGAATACTAAATTTAAAAACGTAGATGCAATTGGTAGAATATAACAAAGTTATTTAGTCGTATGTTTTATTATCTATATAAAATCCGTTTGACACTGTCTATAATTATGTCTTGAATTATATATATAATTTTTATTAGAATTTGTGCAATAATTCCATATATAAAATATATATCCTGTATGACACTGTATATAATTCTTTATATAATTATAAAACCACGCTTGCGCCGTATCTATGTTCTGTCAAATCAAGTCTCAATGTTTACTACACTTTGCAGGTTATGTCATTTGTTTTGAATTGATTATTGCTACAATTAGTTATACAATTAATGAAAATAATAAAAAATGGAAACAGAACAAATTGAAAAAGTGGTAGCAATTGATATATGTGGAGCAGCAGTGGTAAAATTGAAAAAAAAATAGAAAATACAAAATAATATGCGCACATCATGTTCGCGTCGATTATAGATGGGAAAATAGAACATGTTCTAATTTTTCAAGATATAATTGTGAACTTGATAATTTGTGTGTTTTACACACGCAAATGGTTTGATCTATAATTATATATATATAATTCAAGACATAATTATGGACAGTGTCATACGGGTTTAAGACTCAATTAAGCATGCATTAGTAGATGTTTACATCATGCAATGGAATAAAAGAACTCTCAGTAGATATTTTTTAGAGATATTTTTACAAAAAATTAGCAATCTTGAAGTGTCGGTTTGCTAATTAGGTCTAGTTAAGTTTGTTAGTTATGCCATTTATTACATTTTTTTAACTAGACATGTCATATATCACCGGATCAAAAATTTCAAGAGCTATCGAATGGTGTATTTTTTTTTTATCATTAACAACCGAGCAAATGTTGGTGTCTTCACATCGGTGAAAATTTGATCGAAAATCAAAAGGTAAGTAGAATTTTTGCTTCGGATGGTAACCTTACCATTCTTCAGAACATTTATTTACTGCGGATGAACACGTTACCATTCTTTGGCAAAATCGTCAATAACCAGAAGCTTTTTTATATTAATATAATTTAAAATCACAGTTTTGTGTGAGCTATCTATAAATCAAGCAAGGTCACGCAAACTCATCTTTTAAAAGGGAAGAGATAGCTCAGAAATTCAAAAAAATTTGGGGTGCACCCATTTATTAGACTTAGCCAGATATTTTCATAATTATTAAAATTTATTTAGGGTTCAACATCAAAATTTGAAATTTGCTGATAACGTTAATAATTAATATTAAATATTTTTGCTATTTTACTACAACGAAAGTTAGGGTGAGATAGCCGAGTATTTATAAACATCGAGTTAACCATCTTTATAATTGAACTTATAAAATATAAATCATTTTAAATCTTTTATATATGAAAAATAAAAATTGATTCTTGCTAATGAAATTTAATATTATTACTAAAGTTACCTTAAATCAAATAAAAGCTTTTGATTTACAATTAGTATTAGTTTATACATTGACCAGTCAACACTTATAATTATCTGCTTATCCGTATATAATTGTTACAGAAAAATGTCTACTAAAGCTTTAATTGAGCGGTCTTTTTCAAGATTGGTTGAAGAAACAAGGGCCACTCTGCTAGAGATCAAGGATGATCCGTCAGCAATTGAACCGGGATTGAAGGAGTGCAAACGTCACATTTGTGTTATGAATGTTGCTTTAAAGAAAGCGACTTCAGTTGGTGTCAAACAACACATAATTGGATGCATTGCACTTATGCAAGTGTTTAGATGCATGATGAAAGCGTTACGTGGAGTAACAGGAGCCGGATATAAACCAACCCACCCAAACAGACAAAATTATGCAAGTCTTAGAGTTAAATGAATCGACAAAGCATCGGCTTTTACAACAAGAATGCGAACGGGGGTTTTTGTCAACTTAACTCATAAAAATCCTAATGCGTTCTTGGCTAACGCCAAAAATCTATACCAAAGGCAAACAAAAAATATGCTTAAAAAAGAGCAAGCTTTGAAAGTGAACGCATCTTTCTGTAGAGAATTTATAGTGGTAAAAAGAGATGAAGAAATAATTGTGTTTAAATACTTAAAAACTAAAAATAGCAAATTTATCGAGATCCCGACATCGCAGCCTGGTTCCAGGAGAATATCCACACTACACTTCTCTCACAGTTGGAAGAATTTCAAGAAAAATAGTAGATGGAGTCTTGCAACTATAATCAATTTATTAATAAATATAAATAAGTTTACGGCTTAACTAGGATCATCATTCATCGAGCTGCCTAAACAGATCAAGTTGAAGCATGCCAGCATCAACGTACGGAATGATGATGATGCGTGCTTTGCTTGGGCGGTAACGTCTGCCTTTCACCCAGTGGATAAAAAGTCTACGCGGACATCATCATACCCCCACTATTATACCGTCCTTAATTTGAAAAACCTTACTTTGCCGATGACCATGAAACAAATTCCCCGTTTCGAATCCCAAAATAATGTATCGGTAAATGTGTACATTTTGAATAAGCAAAAGAAAAAGCTTCGCGTTTCTCCTTCATATCTGTCTAAAGACAAACAACAAATGCACATAATTTTGCTGCTTATTTAAGATATATACTATGATGATGATGAAAATAGTGAAGACAACGATGGCGGTTGTAAGCCGCGGTACTACTATGTGTGGGTTAAAAATTTATTGCGGCTTGTATCGTCGCAACTGAGTAAACACTATGATAAAAAATATTTCTGCAATCGGTGTCTTTATTACTTCCACAACAAAGAGAAGTTGGAAAAACATCTAGAAGACTGCAAACAGATGAATGAATATAAGGTGACTTTTAAAAAGGAAGGAAAAATAAAATTTAAAAACTTCGGAAACAAAAAAAAATGTCCATTTATAGTGTACGCGGATTTTGAAAGCATATTAAATCCAATTAACATTTAAATGGGGGACAGGAGCACCAAGTACCAGCTGCACGAAGCACATAGCGTGAGTTATTATTTTCAATGTGCCTATGACGACACCCTATCTTTCTATCGCAGTTATAGAGGACCCAATTGCGCTGAATGATTTGCAGATCAATTGAAGCAGCTAGCCGAAAATGTGGAGACGGTGTTATTATGTGAGATTCCGATGGAAATTAGTCTTAATAATGAGCAAAAATTTAGGCAGGCGTCCTTATGTCACATATGTGAAACCCGCTGGATTCTGATTGTGTAAGGGACCACTGCCACTTGACTGGAAAGTATCGAGGAGCCGCTCATAAAAAATGTAACATAAAGTATCAAGATTGCAGAACCATTCCAGTGGTGTTCTATAACATGAGCGGATACGATTCACACTTACTAATAAAAGATGTTGCATTAAAAATTGAAAGAAACATACATTTGATTCCAAACAACAACAAAAATTTTAAATTCATCACCAAATATGCGTTTTATGGCCTTGTCTCTTGAGAAACTAAGCTTAAACTTAAGTGAGAAGTCCACATTAAAATTTCAGTTTACGTTCATTAATGACAAGCAGTTTGAATTATTAACTAGAAAAGAAGTATTCCCATATGATCACATACAATCGTGGGAGAATTTAAACGAGGGACACTTACCAACTCAAAAACAATTTTATTCAAAATTCAAAACTAGCAGAAAGTAATATCAGCAGTTCAGATTATAGGCATGCGCAAGACGTATGGCGCAAATTTCAAATTCAAACTCTTGGAGAGTATAGCGACCTTTACTTAAAAACAGATGTTTTGCTGCTGGCCGATGTGTTTGAGAGCTTTAGAGACGTCTGCTTGAAACACTATAAGTTAGATCCAGCTCATTATTATACAGCTCCGGGACTAAGTTGGGATGCCATGTTAAAATGTACAAAGCATGAGCTGGATTATATTAACAATATAGATATTTTGATGTTTATCGAAAAAGGGATACGCGGAGGGCTAACTCAATGTTCAAAGAGACATGCAAAGGCAAACAACAAATACATGCACAATTATGATAAAAACGCACCTCAAAAATATCTGATGTATTACGATATTAATGCAATGTACGCATGGGCAATGTTGCTATAGCTCGCTCATGGCAATCTGAAATGGGTTGAGGGCGACGTGAGCAGCGCTTTACTTATCACATAGCAGATGAACCGTCAATAGGATATATTCTCGAAGTAAATTTGGCATACCCTGATGCCATACACAATAAGCACAAAGACTTACTGATGGCGCCAGAAAAAAGATGTCCTCCCAAATCCAAAGTGTCAATGATGCTTGCTACTCTTTATAATAAAGAAAAATACGTCATTTATTATTGAAACTTACAGCAGTATGTGTTAGAAAGGTTGATTGTAACTAAAATCCATCGAGTGCTCCAGTTCAGTCAGTCTATCTGGCTTATAAAATACATAGACTTCAACTTTGAGCTCCGCAAAAAAGCCCAGAATGTTTTTTTTTTAAGCTTATGAGCAATGCGGTGTTCGGAAAAACTATGGAGAATGTGAGAAATAGACGTAACATCAAACTAATTACAAAGTGGGAGGGACGCTTTGGAGCGGAAACCCGCATATCCAGCCTTACTTTCCACAATTGCAAAATAATAGAAGAAAACCTAGTAATGATTGAGTTATTGAAATCTGAAGCGTTGTTTGACATGTCTGTTTATGTCGGCATGGCCATCCTCGATATTTCCAAAACACTGCTGTACGAGTTCCACTACAGCTACATTAAAATCAAGTATGGAGACAATGCTCGACTCTGTTACACCGATACCGACTCCCTTATTTATGAAATTGAAGTGGATGATGTATACGCCGACATCAAGCAGGACATTCACCGCTTTGATACATCGGAATACTCGTCAAACAATTTGTAGATGATCCCATTGGAAAATAAAAAAGTGCCGGGGTTAATGAAAGACGAAAACAAAGGAGAAATCATGGTAGAGTTTGTAGGGTTACGAGCAAAAATGTATGCGTGCAGGGTACCTACATTAAGTACTCCCGTAACGAAGAAGGCGAAGGGAGTCATGTCATACGTTGTAAAATCCACCATCAAGTTTGAAGATTACCTACAATGTTTGAATGATTAAATAGAAATGAGCCATATTCAAAACAGCATAAGATCATTTAATCATGCAGTGTACTCGGTAGCACAACAAAAGATATCTCTCAGCCCCCACGACAACAAGAGGTATCTGATTCCGAAATCACACGAGACTACTCTGGGGGCACTGCTCAATAATGGAATGAAAAATTATATTAACAATGTATCAGAAATATTACATATTTTAAGTTTTGTAACAATAGGAAATATATATAATATTTGAAAAATACAATCATTTATTTACCCTTCTTGTATAGTATATAAAACAAGTGATAATTTTACCAGATGTTGCTATCATGAAAAGGAAATAAGATAAATAAACATGCAATAAAAGAATTTATTGAATGTAATTAATTTATTAAAACATAGATGCTTTTAGTAATACATAAAATGTAACAAATTAATTTTGCTTATTATAATCATAATGGAGTTATTGAGAAAAAATAATAATATCAATTATAATAATAATTTACTTTTCCCCGTATTTGTTTATCACAACAACATCCGGAATTCCTTGATAGCGCAGTACTAACTATATGTCTTCCATTGAAACGAATTAGCAAGCGCAAACTCTTATCGTCTATCACTCCAAACTCTTATCAATACAATTTCATTTAATTTAAAAAATCAAACAAAACGTTTTAATAACTTTTCAGAGCCATTTTTCTTTTATTATTTTTTTTTGCTTTCATTTGATACCAAACAACTCTCTCACCAAAATACATTAAATTATTTTCAAAAAACATTTAACCGGAAATCCTAGATGAATAATCTAATTAAAAGGAAATAAGATAAATAAACATTTAATAATAATAATATGAATGAGTATATGCAATTAATTTATTAAAGCATAGATACATTTTAATAATAAATCAATGATAGCAAATAAGTTTTAGCTATTATAACTTATATAATTTATGGAAAAGTATAGATCAATTTTAACTTGCGCTTCCAGATCACCAAGCTGTCAACACTACCACTTATTTATCGCAGCGATTGATTTTAGTGTATGCAACTCTGAGATAGTTATCAGAGTATTAAAAAACTAAATATAAACAATAAAATATATTTCCTATTAATACAATTTTAATAATGTTATATATTATCAACAGTACAATTTATTATTTTCACAATATTAGAAGCGTTAAACAAAAACTAAACGAACTAGAAATTATCCCAAAGTTATATAATGAACCATCAATAATATCGATAGCAGAAACATGGCTATATGAAGATCAGGAAGACTACTATGAATTAAAAAACTACAACAGCGTACAAATCTCAAGAAAAATGAAAGGAGGAGGTGTAAACATGTATATTAAGAAAAATATAAAATATAAAATAATAACTAACAAAACAATTAACTTTATAGAATTAATTACAATATTTCTAACAGAGCTAAACATATACATAACATCAATCTATAAGCCACCAGAAATAACAAATACAGAACTACTAAATGTTCTTGAAAACAATATACTTAACACAAAAAAAACACACATTATTATGAGAGATATGAATATAAATCTAGCAGAAAACTCAAATAAAACCAACACATATAAAATGATGATAACAGAACAAGGATATCAATTAATGAATACGGCTAATAGTACAAGAAAAAGCAAAAATAACAAAATATCAATAATAGACCATATAATAACAAATAAACCTGTACTAATGGAAAGTTTTGAAATCAAATATGCTCCATACTCTGACCACCATGCAATAATGACAACATGGAACATCAAAGAGATAAAAATTGAATATAATATAACAAAAAAATATAAAATAAATTACGTTAATATTAAAGAAACATTTGATAAACATATTAGAGAAAAACAAATTGAAACTTTTGATACATTAATTGAAATAATAACAAAACTAATAGAAAATAACACCAGAGAAGTAAAACTTAAATATAAACAAGGAAATGATTAGATTAATACCGAAATACTAAACGACATTAAGAAGAGAAATGATTTATATAAAAGATATAAACAAAATCAAACAAACGCTATAATCAAACAAAATTACATTACAATGAAAAATTACGTTAATAAAAAGGTAAATGAAAAGAAAAAATGTACTATCAGAATAGAATAGAACGTGTACAAGATAATCCAAAAAAAACATGGAATGAAATAAATCTTATAAAAAATAAAAAAAGAAGCAAAGATATATCAACAATCACCGACGAAAATGGAACAATACTCACAAATCCTGAAGACATATTTAATACAATTAATATATATTTTGCAAACATTGGAAAAAACCTTGCAAACAAAAAACCAAATAATTCCACATCACTCAAAACTATTACATTACAAAAGAATATAGACTCAAACGTATTTAACCCAAAGACGGACGCAGAAATTGAAAACATTATAAACAAACTTAAAGATGGAAAAGCACCGGGAAAAGATATGATAACATCAGAAGTTATTAAAACTGTAAAAAATGAGTTGATACCGCTACTAACTAAATTAATCAACAATACAATTTTACAAGGTATATATCCAGAGTGTCTAAAACCAACTGTTATTATACCTATATTTAAAAAAGGAAACAAACATCTACCGGAAAACTATAGGTCTATTGCATTACTCTCTATTGTAGCCAAGATAGTCGATAAAATAATTTATGAACGAATATTAAAACATGTAGAATCACATAATATTATAAACACTCGGCAATACGCATTCCAAAAACAAACCGGTACAGGCTCTGCACGACATAATGCACAACGTCAACAATGCACTTGATGTAAGAAAAGAATGTCTTACAGTATTTATAGACATGCAGAAAGCGTTTGATACTGTATGTAAACGAAAACTAATTACAAAACTAGAAAAAATGGGAATTCGAAAAATAAAACTAAATCTATTTCAAACTTATTTAAAACAAAGAACCTTACAAACAAAAATTAAAAATACTCTGAGTGCAGTAAAATATAGTGACTACGGTATACCACAAGGTGGTGTGCTTTCACCACTTCTATATATTTTATATATTAACGACATATTTGAGTTAAAGCTAAACGGAAAACTATACATATACGCAGACGACACAACTCTAGTACATACAGAAATAAACAAAACAAAACTGCAACACGAAGTACAAGAAGACTTAAATAAAATTAATGACTGGTATAATAAAAACCTGTTAACAATTAATGAACATAAAACAAATTTTATGTTTATATCACAAAAAAAAGAAATAACAACATCTTGCTATCTATAAATAACCAACAATTATGCGAAGTTTCACATACAAAATATCTTGGAATTACAATTACCAATAATTTAAAGTGGGACAAACACATACAAAACCTTATAAGAAAAAACACAATAGCTATAGGAGCCCTATACAAACTGACCAACCTAACTACACAAAAAACAAGGAACAGTATCTATAATGCTCACAAACTAATTACATGATGACCGTATGGTCACAAACCAACATAAGAAACATAGACAAGCTACAACGACAACAAAACAAGGCAATAAAATCACTATATCAAATGGACAAACTAACACCTACAAATGAAATTCACAAAAAAAACAAACAAACTTACAATAAAAAACAAAATCTCACAACAATGTTATTTCTTAATAAAAAAAGATACAACTTGGTCTAACTAAAACAGAATTAAAACCAACAACTACAAAAGAAATTCATACACACAACACACGAAGAAAAGGACACTTAAACATGGAAGTAAACCGAACAACATCAAAAAACCAAAGTATAACTGTCAAAGGCATTAAAGAATTCAATAATATACCAGAAGAAATTATAATTATATGCAACATAAATAATTTTAAAATGAAACTAAAAGAATATCTGATGAAAAAACAAATATAAAAGTTAAACTTACTAACAAACATCACCACACGATGAGAAAAAAAAAATCCAATACCAGGCCCCAGGATTCCTTACGGATGGATGGCGGTACTGCAGGAATGTTATATTTATATGAAAACTATTTTTTAACAATTTTGTAAATATATATATATATATATATATATATATATATATATATATATGTATGTATAAATAATTTTAATAAATGCATAAAAAAAAAAATTATACGATAATGCCCCCAAGCTAATAAACTCTCATTGTTTATCCAGTAGCGTGAGTCATCCCAGTACACAGCTGATTTTGCGATTTCTTCAACAGATAAGCATCCTCGCCACAATTCATAATTTCGAATGTTCAATTTTACGTTTTTCATGATATCTACTACATAACCTCAAAATATGTGATATTATAATATAACCTCAAAATATGTGATGATATCTTACTTTACTCATTCTTGTTCAAAGAAATCAATTTTTGATGCTCTCTGCTTGAGCTCCCAATAACAAACTTATTTGAATATTGCTTTGAATTAGTTCATTTGTCTATTCGCTTGCTAATACCGTGAATTTGATCATTAATGCTGTTAATTTGAACTTTTACACTGTTGCTGTCAGGATATCACTAATGGCTTCAATACGATCGTAAACATTCAGTTTGAAGTTTGTATGTGCATTGCTGACCAAGTTCATATTCTGTTCAATTTTATGCAATTTACTCTTAAATGTCAGTAACTTTGATTCAATCATTTCAGAAATGTCATTAATGCATAATTGAATTTTCCTATCAAGGTCCTCATATTTGATATTAATATGATCAAAATCGGATTTATTTTTGGCGTTTAAATTTTCCAAGAGAGCATTGATATCGTTCTTATCATCATCAGATTTCTTAAGATGATTTGTAATTCTAGAGTCGAGGTAGTCGGAAATGTTGTGAACGTACAGCTTAGTCGTGACATCAGTATCATCGATAGAAACATTTACATTTTTCACACGCTTGTGAGAAATGTTAAAATTCCCATCAGCATCGCGCATAAAACCGTTGCCTGGCGGGCCTCTTACTGTAGCAACCACAAACGTTCAATTGACTCGTTAGGATTATCCCAGTATGTGTATCGAAAGGGCTTATCTTTGACTTTTAATGTTGAATCAAATCCTTTAGTAGTAGTATTAGCAAAGGTTTTCATTATCTCTTCATCCACAGTTTTTTGTTCACTCTCATTGCTTTCGCTTTTTTACGTTCATCTAACATAGGTTTAACTAACATTTTATATTTTGTTGCACCAATTCCCTGATGTTGCTCTGCAGGATTATGATTTTTAAATAAAGCATTAGTAGCCACTAAAACTTCAAAATTGTTTTTTTTGTCTTGTTCAGTATATTTTAGTGGAGTTTTCTTGAATAATAATTCATACAATCCAACGGTACCTAAAATTTTTTTCCCTCTCACATAAAAATCTCCAATCCAATCAATCATTAGCTCTGTGTTTCCAACGATTATCTTGCTGGTATCATTATCATAATTAACTCCTGTTACCAAAGAGCGCCCAAAAACAATTTTATTAATGTCTTTGACGTATCTAATAAGAAAAAGCACTAAAACCTTAAGATACTGTTTGAGATATTCTCTCAAATCACGTTCAGTAATAGGTTCTAGGTTTTCATTATTTTCAACAACTGTATTATCAATTGTAATATCAACTGTATCATCTGAAGATTCTAACCTACTTTCGTAGGTTCTTCTTCGGGTTTATAATTTTCTTCCCTAAGTGTGGTTGCATCTGACATACCCTCGTAAGAGTTTCATTCTAAACCTCCTTGTGTTTTATTAAATTGTATCATACTGGGTTCATATTAACCAAAGCTGACCATTTCCTCTGGTTTCATAGGTGTAGAAGTTCTACCATATTTTCTCTTAGGTCTAATCGGAGTCACTTGCTGTTGCGGTGGTTGCGTAGGAAATTGTTTAATTTGAGGCGTTATATTATTAACATTTGCAGAACCCGGTGGCAATGAAGAACTCTTCATTAACTTTTTAATTGTTTCAATTAAAAACTTGTAAGTTTTATTCAAGATTTCATTATCATCGGATTGCTTCAATTTGAAAGCCATTACTTTCTTGCGAATTGCAAGCTTTACAGTTATGAGTTCTTTGTCAAGATTGTGTTTCTCCGTATTGAAAGGGTTTTGTAATAGAGAGCGCTTCTTATACCGCATTTCTAAAAATAGCGAGCGCTTTTGTAGCGCTATACCGCTCGCTATTCCGCTATACTGCTCGCTATTCCGCTATACCGCTCGCGATTCCGCTATACTGCTTCCTATTCCGCTATACTGCTCGCTATATCAGGCGCTTTTTAATAGCTACCGCTTTTATACTGCTATATCAATCGCTATATAACTGCTTAATCTCTTTATACTGCTTAACTTCAATAGAGATAGAAATAATAACCACTTCCCTCTAACGCATGCGCTATACTGATTGAAGTAATTATTAGTTTATTATTATATACTCGTCGAGCCCTTTGCGGTATCTGCCGGCATCAGAATCCTTGTCTATCACAATGAAACCATACTTTTCTTTCCAACATTCTGCACAAAGAGTTTTAAACTTCTCGAAACTCATATCGCTGCTCACATGGTTTTGGTATACTTGTTTTAAATTTTAATCATCTTGTTTAAAGAGCATTATAAAGTTTCCATTATCGCAAATCAAATGCTTAGGGATATGTGTATATGTTTGATATAGATAAAATGATTCAACATTTTTATGTCTACCCATACTGAAGAAATTTCTAATTTGATCTTGTTTGTCACATGCAACATCGTCAAATATGAAAATTGAATTATTATTTGCTTCACTCGGATCGAGGATTTCGCAGTTTTCAGAAAATGGAAAATATCTATAACTTCCGACATCGAGCTTAAAACGTTTTCATAGAAAAGCATTGAAAATAAAACATTAGTCTTTCCACAATTTGAGGGTCCGCATATCAACGCTCTTACAGAATTTGGATTTTTTTTTTTTTTTTTTAAATTTAATACATTTATATATACATAATATACATACATTTATACATTCATTTTATTTTATTTTATAAAAAAAATATTTTGTAATATTCCAGCAGTACCGCCATCTATCCATAAGGATTCCCGGGGCCTGGTATTGGAAATTTATTTAATTATTCTGTAATGTTGTGATGTGCATTGGTTTTATATTTTAATTTTTATATTTGTTTTTTCTTTAAATATTGTTTTAATTTAATTTTAAATTTGTTTATTGTGCATATACTTTTGATTTCTTCCGGTATATTGTTAAATTCTTTAATGCCTTTGACAGTTAAGCTTTGATTTTTTGAAGTTGTTCGGTTAACTTCCATGTTAAGGTGTCTTTTTTTTCGTGTGTTATGTATATGAATTTTTTTTCTAGTTGTTAATTTTAGTTCTGTTTTAGTTAGCCCAAGTTTTTTTTTTATTAAAATAATACATTGTTGTAAAATTTTGTTATTTATTGTTAGTTGGTTTGTTTTTTTATGAACTTCGATCGTAGGTGTTAATTTGTCCATTTGATATAGTGTTTTTATTGCCTTATTTTGTTGGTATATATGGTTATTATGTAGTTGGTTTGCGAGCTAAAAATTGCATTATAAATAATGTTTCTTGTTTTTTTTGTAGTTATATTGGTAAGTTTGTATAGGGCTCCTATAGCTATTGTGTTTTTTTCATAAGGTTCTGTACGTGTTTATCCCATTTTAGATTATTTGTAATTGTAATTCCGAGATAGTTATTATGTGAAACTTCACTTAATTGTTTTTTATTTATATATAGCGTAATGTTGTTGATTCTTTTTTTTCGTAATATTAGCATAAAGTTTGTTTTGTTTTCATTAATCGTTAGAAGATTGTTATTGTACCAATCAATAATTTTATTTAAGTCTTCTTGTACTTCGTGTTGCAATTTTGTTTTGTTTATTTCTGTATGTATCAGAGTTTATCATCTGCGTATATGTATAGCTTTCCATTTAGTTTTAAATCAAATATATCATTAATATATAAGATATATAAAAGTGGTGCAAGTACACCACCTTGTGAGATACCATATTTGCTATATTTTATTGAAATTAGTGTGTTTTTAATATTTGTTTGTAAAGGTCTGTATTTTAGAAAACTTCTGATTAGATCTATTTCATTTCCACAAATTCCCATTTTTTCTAGTTTTTGTAATAACTTTTGTTTACATACAGTATCAAATGCTTTCTGCATGTCTATAAATACTGTAAGACATTCTTTTTTTGAGTCGAGAGCATTGTTTTTGAAATGCATATTGTCTAGTATTTTTAATATTATGTGATTCCACATGCTTAAGTATCCGTTCATAAATAATTTTATCAACTATCTTAGCTATAATAGACAGTAATGCTATTGGTCTATAGTTTACCGGCAGATGTTTATTTCCTTTTTTAAATATGGGTATGATAATTGTTGGTTTTAGACATTCTGGGTATATACCTTGTTGTATTGTGGTGTTGATCAGTTTTGTGAGTAATGGTATTAGGTCATCTTTTACGGTTTTAATGACTTCGGTTGTTATCATATCTTTTCCGGGCGCTTTTCCATCTTTAGGTTTATTAACAATGTCTTCAATTTCTGTTTCGGTGGTTTGATCAAATGTTACGTTCGATTCTATATTTTTTTGTAATGTGATTATGTTTGATGTTGTTAGTTTATTTGCAAGGTTTTTTTCAACATTTGCAAAATATGTGTTTATTGTGTTTGAAATGTCTTCCGAATGTGTAAGTATTGTTCCATTTTCTTGGGTGATTGTTGTTATATCTTTAGTTCTTTTTATAGTTTTTATAATTTGATTTAATTCATTCCATGTCTTTTTAGGATTATCTTGTACACGTTCTATTCTGTTCTGATAGTACGTTTTTTTCTTTTCATTTACTTTTTTATCAACGTAATTTTTCATTTTAATGTAGTTTTGTTTGATTATGGCGTTTGTTTGGTTTTGTTTGTGTCTTTTATATAGACCGTTTCGTTTTTTATCTCGTTAAGTATTTCGGTATTAATGTAGTCATTTCCTTGTTTATATTTAAGTTGTACTTCTCTAGTATTAGTTTCTATTAGACATCATTATTTCAATTAGCTTATCAAGCGTTTCAATTTGGTTTTCTCTAGCACTTTTAGCAAAAATAAAATTAATATTGTCGTAATTTATTTTATATTTTTTTGTTCTTTTTGCTTGTTCTTGTACTTTCAGCCGTATTCATTAATTGATAACTTTGTTCTTTATCATCATTTTATATGTGCTGGTTTTGTTTGAGTTTTCTGCTAGGTTTATATTTATATCTCCCATGATAATGTTTGTTTTTCATGTGTTAAGGTTGTTATTTTCAAGAACATTTAAGAGTTCCGTATTTGATATTTCTGGTGGCTTATAGATTGATGTGATATAGATGTTTTGCTTGGTTAGAAGTATTGTAATTAATTCTATGTAGTTAATTGTTTTGTTTGTTATTATTTTATATTTTATATTTTTCTTAAAGTATGTGTTTACACCGCCTCCTTTCGTTTTCCTTGAGTTTTGTACGTTGTAGCAGTTTTTTAATTGATAATAGTCTTCTTCTTGTTCTTCATATAGCCATGTTTCTGCAATCGATATTATAGACGGTTCTTTGTATAATTTAAGAATAATTTCTAGTTTGTTTAGTTTTTGTTTAACGCTTCTAATATTGTGAAAATATAATGTTAAAAGATCCATTTTGTTGGTTTACTGTTTATATAGAATAGTGTATATGATTTTTTAAATATAGCAATGAATTTGTATGATTTGATCTTTTTTAGATTTTCTAGCAAATATTTTACCGTTTTTTTGTCTATACATACTTGCTTTTACATTTTTTAATTGTCTACATTTAAAAAACAGTTTACTGTTGTAATTAGTGAGTTGTTCGTTTATGTAGATATTATTATTATTCTTTCCTTTTAATTCACAGTCTTCAATTTTGATGGTTTTAATTTCTTTTCTTTTTTCTATATATTGTTTTTTTATCTCATCGGTTCCCACCTCAGCAACAATATCTCCTGGCTGTTTATCATTTACTTTTCTATAGCAATTTTTTATATCACTTTTATTAATTTTTAATCTCATTTCATGTGTTACTTTGACTATTATGTCCATAACCTTTTCATTTGTATCGTGTATATCAATTCCTTTAAATATTAGATTATTTTTAATTTTTTCTTGTTCCATGTCGTTTATTTTGATTTCCATTGTTGTTATTTTATTTTTCATTTCTTGGTTATCTTGCTTTACGTTTTTTAAATCATCTTTTATTTCTTTATTCTGTTTTATCAAATCATCAAATTTGGTAGACATAAATTCAATTGAGTGTTTTAAATCATTTATCGTTTCGGTTAGTCCTTCAATTGTATATTCTTTTTCTTTATGATTTGTAGTTTGACGTGTATTTGCCATAATTTAGTTAATATATTTATTGTTAATATATTTAATGCAGACAAAATGAGAAAAGGTAAAAATATACACACTTCTCTGCCGGGGCTCGAACTTGCGTTTATATTTCTAGGGTGTGTGAGCCAAGTGGCTCTCTGCGTTGCGCTACTAAGGTCTTCAGATTATATTTGATGTTTATGTTTATATTTACAATAAAAATTCTAACCTACAATTAATTCTAGGTGTTTAATTTATTTTATTTGCTCTTCCGATGCCCCCTTTAAGCTATCCTTACGGAAATCGGACTGACCAGAAGTCTGAGCTTATGTTTATTTATATTATATTATTAGATGCACCGTATTTACAAAAAGACACTGATAGTTTATGTAGATAGATGCGATACGTCACACGTCACTTTTTTTTTGTAAGTCCAATAGACCATGTTTTTTAGATTGTCCAGTCGTATCCCCCACAACTGAGTCTATATTTATAATTGGTAAAGTAACTTTTTGGTTGACGGTTCTCATTATACTAACCAAAACTCTAATTAATATGGCTATATATACACATCATTGATCTGATAAAATTATTAAGCAATGTACCACGGTAGAGGTATCATCAACGGCGCTATAGATAAGTTACCAGTTAAGCTCCACGTACCCGGATATAAGTATTGCGGTCCCGGCACCAATTTAAAGAAGCGTTTGATCAGAGGAGATATCGGTATAAACGAATTGGACAAAGCTTGTAAGCAGCACGACATTGCCTATTCGAATTTATCCAAGTTAGAGGATCGACATAAGGCAGAAGAAAGTTTGGAAAAATCTGCTTGGGGTAGAGTTAAGTCTAAGAACTCTTCGTTAAGCGAAAAAGCAAGCGCACTAGCGGTAACTGGAATTTTGAGAGCCAAAAGGAAATTAGGAATAGGCGTTAAAACTGTAGCTCTTCGCGCAGGTGTAGTAAATAAAGCACGAAAGGCGTTAAAACCGTTAGCAAAAAAAAAAAATTAAAAGTACAGACGTTATACAAGAAAGTGCTAAAAATGCTTTGTTTGCTGCCAAGGATGCTGTTAATGTCCGCAAACCAAGAGTTCTACTTATTCTAAAACAAGGTGGCTTTCTGCCACTTATACCACTTTTTGCTGGATTAAGCGCTTTAGGTTCGATTGCAGGGGGTAGGAAAAGTTTGGGTCTATACCTGAAAAAATCAAAAAACTGTTAAGTTCGCTGCCCGATAGACCGCTCACAGATTTAAACTTGAAAAAATATACGAAACATATTAAAACATTTCGAGGAGTATTTATGCAAGATCAGTTACCGCATCACCCTTATTACAAAGAGTCAGGCATAATAAATCTGGATAGGGCGGCAGGACCCGGCACTTATTGGGTAGCGTACAAGAAGAATGGCAGACGCGTGCAATACTTTGACAGTTTTGGAAATTTAAGCTTGCCGCTAGAAGTTGTAAAATATTTCAACGCATGCGAGATAAATTATAATCACAATCAATATCAGAAATTTAACTCTCACAACTGCGGACATTTATGTTTAGAGTTTTTATATAAATAAAGATGTTAAAACTAATTTTATGTTAGTCATGTCTCAAACGTTCATCCTGCAAGGTGATGACAGCGAACTATCGGTCAACTATTATCCTCCGATCGAGTTAGATCCGCAACACGAATATTGTTTAATACTCATTGGTTTTTACACAAATAATTCTATACCAAACATTGAAGAAAGAATCAACAATAAATTTATTTTCAACGATAATAAATTGATCACACTTTCTACAGGCGCATACAAAATTTGAGACATTGAATTGTATTTGCAACACATTATAATAGAAAGGTTAAATTTGACCTTGTCGGAAGCAGAAGAAATTTTGTCTTTGAAACCCAATCACAACACTCTTTAGTGCGAAATCAAGAGCAAGTACGACATTGATTTTACACCCAATAAAAACACCATCGGGCGTCTCTTGGGATTTTCCGGAAAAGAAATTTTAAAAGCCGGAATTTTTCACAGGTCCGATTTAGCCGTGCAAATAATTAAAGTGGAAAGTATAAAAAAAGAGTGCAACATCGTTACTGGAGCATATTACGACGATCGTCTGTCACACACGTTGTTCGAATTTGGTCCCGTAGTGGATCCTGGTTACGCAATTAATATTGAACCTCAAAATATTTTATATTTACCGGTAAACGTTCGCAATAGCATCGACAATATCAATCTCAGAATATTGGATCAAGCGGGGGATCCAATTAATTTTAGACGAGAAAATATTTTAGAAAGATTAGAATTAAAACACCTCTGTAAGATGGGAATTATTTTCGGTAATAAAAAGAATAAGAACATAGCGTTCACCATCAGTTTCCCTTTGTCTACGAAAGAGGTGACACGTCTTAATTTATCCCGATTATTGGCTCTAGGTTACAGAGTGAAACATTATGGGAAAAATTAACATTTTTGATGATGTGCAATTTGATGACAGCATTGTTAAAGAACAGTATCGTTCTTACCGACCAAGGACTACAAACGATGATAATAACGATGAAATCAGATTCACAATTCAGAACCAAGATATTTTTACATGTTTGTACAGTATATACTTGGTTAGAGAAGTCGAAGGAGAGCCATCAACAGGAAAAACATTTAGCATAACCAACAACGTTTTCTCATTCTTGTTCGAAAAAATCCGATATCAGTTAAAAGGTGTCGAGATTGATAAAACGAGAGATTTGGGTATCTCGAGCACTATGAAGGGGTTCATTTCTTACAAAGACGCTAAAGAAATAAAAGTTTTGTGAACTGCCGGGTGGGGCAAAACCGGTCAAATATAAACATATTTTGTGAATAAAAAGTTTTTGCTCTTATTCCGCTAAAGTGTTAGTTAGGATTTGCCAAAGACTATAAAAAAATAATGGGATTTGCTAAACACAAACTATTTCTACTGCGTGCGTCTACTGATGTGAATTGTTTCATAAGCGATGATACTAATAAAAAAGCAATTAACCAGATTAAATTTAAAATAAACAAAATCGAGTGGAAAGTACCACATATACAATGATGAGATTGAATTACAAACGTTGGAACAAGTTAAAACCGATCCTCGAATCTAAATCTCATTTCGCAAATAGGAACTACACAAACTACCTTCTATAAATAAATCTAAAGATAGTGTTTGATCCGTAAAAACCTCAAACAGTCTAGAGAAATTACGATATGTAATCATAGCTTTTCACGTCAACAAAACGGGTGTGTCAAGAGAAGACGTTTCCACATTCGATCATTGTAACATTAAAAACATAAGAATCTATCTAAATTCTGAAACATATCCATACGAAAATTTAAATTTGGATTTTGACAATGGCAAATATTTAACCGCCTACGAGGTGTACTGTCAGTTTCAAAGTAGTTACTATGATAATGCGAAAAATCACCCGTATTTTTCATTTACTGATTTTAAGAATCACACAATGTTTGTATTTGACCTTTCAAAACAAAATGAAAGCATCAAATCTTCGACGGTAGACTTGCGCCTTGAAACGGAAGCTTCTCAGATTTTTAAAGACAATACTAGGTGTTATTGCCTCATTTTGAGCAATACCATAGTTGAATACACACCGCCATCAGGGTTGGTTTAAAAACTCGTGTGATGGAAAAAAGTGTGAGATTCAGTGAGCCCGAGTCAACGGTCATTTATTTGCCTGAAGAATGTGGTGACTTTAGAAGCGGTGCTGAATGGATGATTGAAGCACAAAATAGACTACGATTTCAACGTAGAATTAAAAAGATTGCAATAACATTGGAAGCAGTAGTAAATCCTAAACATAGAAAAATGCGTCAAATACCCATCAATTGAGCTCTTATTTTAGTAGAGTACCGACCGTTGATGTGTACACTTCATATATTATGATGATTATATTAGCCATCGATATGCAAGGATTTGTAATTGCAAATCAGTTTATACCGAATGAAATAAGTATTGCGACAAACTACAAAAATATTCACACTTACTTGATGAAACCGACAATTGGCTACTTGTTTTTAACATCGAAGGAAAAAATCAAAGCCAGATGATTGGAAAATAACGACCACTCAATTCCATATTCCGGAGGAATTGTTGATATGGCTGAGATTGACAACATCTTTTACGGATTTACTCAGTATTTATCTGATGTGACGTGCGTGGTCAAGGGTGTTCAAAAAGAAGATTTTTTAAAAAGACATTTCCCGAATTTTACCATATTAAACCTTGAAGGTGAAATTAATTCACCAAAGTTTGAAAAATTTACTAATTTCTGTGCAAATCACACGGATAAATTTAGTAATTAGTCATTTCAGAATGTTAAAAAAATTGTGGTTATTTAACCAGTAAATAATATTAAGATAAGATAAATAAAAAATTATTATTAAATGTAACTTATTGTGTAATTGGTAATGTTAGATTGTTATGTGACATTTTTTTAGTAGTAGTTATGAAATGATGAAATAAAACACAGTTATAACATATATTTGATTTTCTTTTATTTAATAACTGTTAATATATTTTTTATATAATTTATTAAATACATATAAAATTATAATTACATATTTAACAATTGTTTCTTTATTTTAAACCAACCAGAAGGTTTTTTGTATTTTTATCGCTTAGGAGCGGGTCAAGTACAAGTTTTTATTTTAGATTTGTGACTTAGGCGACGGGCGCTTTCATTTGAGTACCATGAAGGTCCTTTTTGCCACACCGGAATTCGCACTTTCGGTTGCCATTTTTAATTAGAGATAAAGATTACCACTTTCGGTCGCCATCTTGGATTTATTTTTTTGACATACCCTGTATATACAAAGTCTTTTGAACACTCTGTATATATGTTCATTCAGTTGAGTTGTTGCCGCTAGGTGGTTTTTGTTCTAGCTCTTTCACTCTCTTACGCTCACCACACACACAAGCTTACGTCATACCTCCACTATTGTTTTGCCTACACTCGTTACGTCACCATAGCAAATTTTATACACAACTTCCGCAGGTGGAGATGGTGTCAGAACCGGCTGTTCTATTCTTCTCACCCTGTATAACTTTTTTGAATCTCCCGCCGTATCGATCGCTCCGTACTACATTTGCCGATCAGTTAGGCAACCAAAAAGGCTTGGGAGCAGGTCAAGTATCAGTTTTTATTTTAGATTTGGAATCCACGCATTGAGCGCTTTCATTTGAGTACCATGAAGACACTTTTCGCAGCACCGGAAGTCGCACTTCCAATTGCCATTTTTGATTCTCAGATTAAGATACTCATTTCCGGTCGCCATCTTGGAATATTTTTTTGGTCGACATATTGGATTTGTCGCTATATTGAATCTTTAGTCGCCATCTTGATTTGTTTGGATGCCATATTGTATTGGTCGCCATTTTAAATTTTTTTACGCCCTGTATAACTTTTTGGAATCTCCCGCCATATCGATCGCTCTGTACTACATTTACCGATCCAGCAGTTAGGCAACCACAATTGCACCAACAGTTAGGCAACCACACTTGCACCTACGCGCGAGAACGATGTCTAATGCGTGCTACATTTGAGTGCCTTTTTTGCAACTACCTCACTACCCCCGACTAAACAAACTTCTACATATATGCATGAAGATCCCCTGCATAAATTTCCAACCCCTAAACCAACTTTACATTGATGCTTATGCCTTAGAGGATGACAAATTGGTAAACCGGAAATGCCATGTATTTCTTATGAGAGTTTTGACCAATTTCCCCCTTTTTTACCTACTGTATAAATTTAAATTTACGCAAGTTTTAGGAGATGTATTTGGTGATAGCTATACAATTTTTGTTGTTGTTTGGAATCAAATGTATGTTTCCTTCAATTTTTAATGCAACATATTTTATTAGTAAGTGTGAATCGTATCCGCTCATGTTATGGAACACCATTGGAATGGTTCTGCAATCTTGATACATTATGTTACATTTTTTATGAGCGGCCCCTCGATACTTTCCAGTCAAGTGGCAGTGGTCTCTTACACGATTAGAATCCAGCGGGTTTCACATCTGTGACATAAGGACGCCTGCCTAAATTTTTGCTCTTCATTAAGACTAATTTCCATCGGAATCTTGCATAATAACACCGTCTCCACATCTTCGGCTAGCTGCTTCAATTGTTCTGCAAATCATTCGGCGCAATTGGGTCCTCTATAACTGCGATAGAAGGATAGGGTGTCGTCATAGGCACATTGAAAATAATAGCCCACGCTATGTGCTTCGTGCAGCTGGTACTTGGTGCTCCTGTCCCCCATTTTAATGTTAATTGGATTTAATATGCTTTCAACATCTGCGTACACTATAAATGGACATCTTTTTTTGTTTCCGAAATTTTTAAATTTAATTTTTCTTTTCTTTTTAAAAGTCACCTTATATTCATTCATCTGTTTGCTGTCTTCTAGATGTTTTTCCAACTTCTCTTCGTTGTGGAAGTAATGAAGACACCGATTGCAGAATAATTTTTTATCATAGTGTTTACTCAGTTGCGACGATACAAGCCGCAATAAATTTTTAAACCACACATAGTGGTACCGCGGCTTACAACCGTCATCGTTGTCTTCACTATTTTCATCATCATTATCATCATAGTATAAATCTTAAATAAGCAGCAAATTTATGTGCTTCTGTTGTTTGTCTTTAGACAGATATGAAGAAGAAACGCTAAGCTTTTTCTTCTGCTTATTCAAAATGTACACATTTACCGATACATTATTTTGGGATTCGAAACGGGGACTTTGTTTCATGGTCATCGGCAAAGTAAGGTTTTTCTAATTAAGGACGGTGGAATAGTGGGGCTATGACGATGTCCGCGTAGACTTTTTATCCACTGGGTAAAAGGCAGATGTTACCGCCCAAGCAAAGCACGCATCATCATCATTCCGTACGTTGATGCTGGCATGCTTCAACTTGATCTGCTTAGGCAGCTCGATAAATGATGATCCTAGTTAAGCCGTAAACTTATTTATATTTATTAATAAAATGATTATAGTTACAAGACTCCATTTACTATTTTTCTTAAAAATTTTCCAACTGTGTGAGAATTGTAGTGTGGATATTCTCCTAGAACCAGGCTGCGATGTCGGGATCTCGATAAATTTGCTATTGTTAGTTTTTAAGTATTTAAACTCAATTATTTCTTCATCTTCTTTTACCACTATAAATTCTTTACAGAAAGATGCGTTCACTTTCAAAGTTTGCTCTTTTTAAGCATATTTTTTGTTTGCCTTTGCTATAGATTTTTGGCGTTAGCCAAGAACGCATTAGGATTTTTTTGAGTTAAGTTGACAATAACCCCCGTTCGCATTCTTGTTGTAAAAACCGATGCTTTCTCGATCCATTTAACTCTAAGACTTGCATAATTTTGTCTGTTTGGGTGGGTTGGTTTATATCCGGCCCCTGTTACTCCACGTAACGCTTTCATCATGCGTCTAAACACTTGCATGAGTGCAATGCATCCAATTATGTGTTGATTGACACCAACTGAAGCTGCTTTCTTTAAAGCAACATTCATAACACAAATGTGACGTTTGCACTTCTTTAATCCCGGTTCAATTGCTGACGGATCATCCTTGATCTCTAGCAGAGTGGCCCTTGTTTCTTCAACCAATCTTAAATAGTCCGCTCAATTGAAGCATTAGTAGACATTTTTCTGTAACAATTATATACGGATAAGCAGATAATTATAGGTGTGGACTGGTCAATGTATAAACTAATACTAATTGTAAATCGAAGGGTTTTATTTGATTTAAGATAACTTTAGTAATAATGTTAAATTTCATTAGCAAGAATCAATTTTTATTTTATATATATAAAAGATTTAAAATGATTTATATTTTATATATATAAGTTAAATTATAAAGATGGCTAACTCGATGTTTATAAATAGTCGGCTATCTCACCGCAACTTCCGTTGTAGTAAAATAGCAAAAATATTTAATATTATTATTAACGTTATCAGCAAATTTCAAATTTTGATGTTGAACCCTAAATAAATTTTAATAATTATGAAAATATCTGGCTAAGGGCTGTAATATCCAACTCCTAATAAAGCACCTAATAAACTATTAGCTGAATAACCTAACTTTTTTTAAATTTTAAATTGATTTAATTTTGTTACACCTCTAAGCGATTAATAAATTATATGCTTAATGTTTTTATTTGTTATAAATGTATATGTTAGGCATATATTTAATTGGCTGTCCATAGGTTTTAATAAAATAAATAAAATTAAAAGTTAGGTTATTCAGCTAATAGTTTATTAGGTGCTTTATTAGGAGTTGGATATTACAGACCTTAGTCTAATAAATGACTGCACCCCCAAATTTTTTTGAATTTCTGAGCTATTTCTTGAGTTTTAAAAGATGAGTTTGCGTGACCTTGCTTGATTGATAGATAGCTCACACAAAACTGAGATTTTAAATTATATTAATATAAAAAGCTTCTGGTTATTGACGATTTTGCCAAATAATGGTAACGTGTTCATCCGCAGTAAATAAATGTTCTGAAGAATGGTAAGGTTACCATCCGAAGCAAAAATTCAACTTACCTTTTGATTTTCGATGAAATTTTTACCGATGTAAAGACACCAACAAACCCCACCAACAAAACTAGGTTGACTAAAAATGCATTTGCTCGGTTGTTAATGATTAAAAAAAAAAAAAATACACCATTCAGCTCTTGAAATTTCTAATCCGGTGATATATGACATGTCTAGTTAAAAAAATGTAATAAATGGCTTAACTAACAAACTTAATTAGACCTAATTAGCAAACCGACACTTCAAGATTGCTAATTTTTTGTAAAAATATACCTTATAACAAATAAAACCAATTTACGCAAAAAAATTTGCCTGACCACGGCTTGTGTACGTACTACGGCTAATTGAAAATTGATTTAAAAAACTAATCAAAAATTAATTACTCGATAACCGTGCGTCAGAGAAAACTGATAAATACACTGAAATAGGATACGGATTGTAGAACAACTTCCAACAAAAAAATGCTTCTGACCACAGTTTTTAAACAAGTTAGCTTTGCATCGATCACAATTGATGAACTCACATGCATTTGTTAACATATTTGTGATATCTGTAATGTTTTATTAACTGTTTGTCATATTTTATAAGAATGTCGGCATTTTTTAAAACTGCGTCTGAATTATCTCTCAGTTTGTTGAAATTTAACGAGAGTAATAATTGTATGAAAAATGGAAATTTCAAATCGTGACTTCCAAGTGATGATTTTTTATGATTTTCGATACGGTTTAACATCGCAGCAATGTGTGAAAATCTTAGTTTGTTATTTGGGGATAAAGCACTATCTAAAACTATGGTTTACAAATGATTTGCATAATTTAAGCATAGAAAACCAACGTTTGATAACGATCTTTGCAAAGGTCGGGCAAGCACCTCTGTTGTTGCGAAAAATATTGATGCTGTGCGTGAAATGATTTTCTCAGATCGGCATGTGACCTATAGTGAGGATGCATCCTTAAGCATTGCAGCGAAACAAATACATACGATTTTGCACGATCATTTGCATGTGATGAAGCTTTGCAGTCGTTGGATCCCACACAATTTGAAAGATAAATAAAAACAGACACGTGTCAAGTGCTGAAAGGAAATGCTAAAAAAATTTGAAGGGGATTGTTCAAATTTGGTATACAACATAGATAATAGGTGACAAATCTTGGATACATTTATATGAGCCTGAAACTAAACAGCAATCGACTGTATGGGTGTTTCAAAATAAACCTAAACCCACAAAAGTAGTGCATTCACAAAGCGTTTTGAAAAATATGATTGCTTGATTCTTCGGAAAAACGGGTCATGTTGCAACTGTTGCATTAGAAGACAGAGGGACAGTTAATGCTAACTGGTATACTTCAATTTGTTTGCCAGAAATTATTGCTAAAATCAGAATGAACAACATAAACCGGCGAATCATTGTTCATCATGACAATGCAAGCGCTCGAGTTTTTGACAAGTAACAACATCTAATTAATGACTCATTGCCCATATTTGCCTGATTTATTGCCCAATGACTTCTTCTATTTTGACATATCAAAAATAAAATGCGTGGCAAGCGTTTTTCATAGCCTGAAGAGACCGTTGAAGCATTTAAATCACTTGTTTTGGAGGTACCTCACTCAGAGTGGCAAAATTGTTTTGAAGATTAGTTTTATTGAATGCAAAAGTGTATAAATTTTGAATTAGATTATTTTAAGAAGCAATAAAGCGATTTACATAACGTAATTTGTGATTTGCTTTACATTTTCCGCGAACTTTGGCAGTGTCGCTCGGTATATGGATATGATTGATTATTTATTGTATATAATGTTTATGTATCGTAAAATCCAGCAGTGGTTGGGATCTTTTACACCCTAGACACTGTTGAATTTATTGAATTATTGTTTTTAATAGTTTGTAAAAGTTTCTTTTATCTAAGTTATTTATTATAATTTTTTAATATACTATTTTATAGCATATTATTTTACATTTTTTTATTGTTAAAGAAAAAATCAGCATTAATAGTCTGATATGCTAGAAATCTAAACTAACTAACTAACTCTATTTAGGCTGATTTTCCAAAAATTTAAACTTTTTAACAAAAAATAGTTATATAAAACAAAGTTACAGCCGGTATACAGTGTTGTATACAAAAATGAGCATTTTTGACCAAAATACCAGTTTTGAAAAATGATATCTTACAATCTGTCAAACTCCATAGCCCACAAGGTATATTTTAAATACGTTACATTTTTATCTGTAACAGATTTAGTGTATGCTGTTAAAATTATTATCTTCAAACAGTTAACACAAAGAATTTTTAATGCTGTTTTAAATATCCAGAATAGGCAGATAATCCAGTGTTGACCTTTAAGATGGGTAAACCTATAGTGCGCATAAAATGGTCGACTGAAATGAATACTTTCATTATGCGCCATTATTATCTGCTAACTATCAACAATCCAATACAACCAACTACATTCAAGAATTTTATATTGTTTTTGTCAACATTATCCAACCTTAGATGCAACTGAATAGAGAATAGCTAATCAACGAAGGGCCATAGTTTAAAAGGATTACATCTCGGAACCAATACTAAAAGAACTGAAAGCTGAAGTAGCAGACATTGTACAAAACACTATAATTAACAAAATAGTAGTTGAAAAACCAATACACAATGCAGAAGACAATTCTATAAATTTGGACAACAACGCCACACAAAATGAAGACAGAGAAAGGGATCTTGAAAGCACGCTTGTTTAGCAAGAAAATCAACTGATTTATGATCTTAAAATTAAACTACAACGGGCAATCATTGAGCATGCCCACATTGATCTTACACTATGGCCTTGCGTCCCAAATCAAAACAACTCAAAAAAACTTGTCATGAGTTTAACTCTCATAGATAAGAAATTTTTTCCTGAACATCTAGACACTACTAGACATTTTTTTAACTTACATGCTTATATTTATGATGCAGCGGTTGCTATTGTACGAGTAAAAGGAGGTAAAGTTGAACATTTTACAAACAAACCGTAAAAGTCAAATTCCCAACAAGTTTGGGAGTTTTGACTGGAATAAGATATATCTTGCTTTCGCAACAACAATTGATTACTAGAGATTTTAGACACGCTTATACAACAACAAAAGCTAAATCAAGCAGATTAAAAAGAAATCGTGAGTCCAACCTTAAAAAAAAAAACAGAACAGTATGTTTAATTCTAACCAAAAATTATATTATTGGAGTTTGAGACAAAATCAGGCAACAATACCAACAAGCAAAATTCCAGCCAACAAAAATTTTGAAAAGTTTTGAACATCAATCTGGATACAACCCATCCAACAAATTAATTAAAAAAAAACGTGCTACAAAAAAAACAATAATGACTTATGGAGGAAAAAACAACTGAAATAGTATCCAAAACTATAAAAAACACCCAAAACTGGAAAACGGCAGGCCCAGATCAAATACACAACTTTTAGCAAAAACTTCCAAATACTCACTTCTACATTGCGTATTATTTTAGGTGCTTTCTTAAAGATCACACAAACATTCCAATTTTTTTAACTCAAGGTACGACGTGTTTGTTGCCAAAAAGTAATAACCTGAGTGATTCATCTAACTACAGGTCAATCATTTGTTTATGTACATTATATAAAATTGTCACATCATGTTTATTAAGTGCCATTTACAAACACATTAAAAACTTTAACGCTTTAGCAGAGGAACAGAAAGGTTGCACTAAAAAGTCGTAAGGCTGGAAAAAACAATAAATTGGTCACTATAGAGCAGGTTTGGAACAAACAAGAAACATTTATACCGCCTTCTTTGATGATCAAAAAGTATTTGACTTAGTCCCTCACTCATTGCTTATAAAAGTGTTAAAAATATATAAAGTAGAACAAACAGTAATAACACTAGTTCAGCAGTTAATTTCAACATGCAAAACATTACTACAAATTAATTATAACGGACAAAAAATTATTTCTAACTCAATAAACATCAAAGGGGCATTTTCCAGAAAGACAATTTAAATCCATTGTGGTTTTGCTTAGCTTTAAATCTCTTGTCTTCACTCTTTAATAAAATTAGATATGAAATTTAATTGAAACATGGATCAACAACTAAACATGTTATTTACAACCTCTTCTTTGTTGACGACATTAAATAGTATGCTGTCAATAAAAACCAGCTTAACCAACTTTTAAAAATTACAGAAAGTTTTTCAAAAGACATTAAAATGTCTTTTAGGTTATATAAATGTAAAACCTTCAACATTAATAAAAAAAAAATTATGACAAGAAACTTTGAAATAAAAGTTAGAAAAGCGATTGAATTAATGATAACCACATACACTTATAAATACCTTGGCTTCCTTTAAGCTAGGCGTATTCAACTTAAAGAAATTAAAGAAATAGTTTTAGTTGAATACACAAAACGATTAACTGATATTTTAAAATCCAAACTAAATGGCAAAAACACGTTTAAAGCCATAAATGCATATGCCATACTGGTACTAACATATACGTTTGATAATTTAGCTATAACAACTATACGCCCGCTAATTTACTTGAGAATAACAGCAGCATCATAACAGACAGAATTATCACTTGTAACCGCCCAGACATTACTCTTATTAATTGAACCAATTAAATTTTTAGTAAATGAGTCGATTGAGCAGGGCGTTTTTCCCAATAAGCTAAAAACAGCCAAGATTATTCCATTGCACAAAAATGGATCTACCTGTAACATTGAAAACTACAGACCAATCTCTCTACTCCCAACACTATCCAAAGTATTTGAAAAAGTAGTAGCAAATCGAATTACTAATTTCTTCGAAGGTAATCAACTTTTTGCTAAAAATCAGTTTGGATTTCGACAAGGAAAACCAACTACGGATGCTGTTGGAGTTGCTTCAACATTTATATGCAGATATGGATTCTAACAAAACATCTGTTGGAGTTTTTATAGATTTATCAAAGGCATTTGATAGTGTAAACCATGATATATTATTAGAGAAATTAGAAATGTATGGTATCAGAGGCGTACCGTTAAAATGGATTAAATCGTATTTAATGTCAAGGAACCACTATGTTCAAATTGATTCCATACAGTCAACTACACTAAAAGTTGAACAGGGGGTACCGCAGGGCTTCGTACTAGGTCCATTACTATACATTATTTATTGCAATGATTTAAATTGTGTTGTACCATGCGAAGAATTAATTAGCTTTGCTGACAATACAACATTTTTTCAAAGTGCATACACGGACAAGATTGTTGTAGAAAACCTGAACAACATACTAATATACACTCGTTCCTACTGTCAACAAAATAATCTGCTATTGAATAAAGACAAATCAGTTTTTATTCATTTTGCAAAAAAAAAAACACAATAGCAGTTTGCTAATTAAATACAAACATCAAACCCTACAACAAGTAAACAATACAAAATTTTTAGGAATCACTATTGATTATAAATTATCGTTTACTGACCATGTTGATAAGATTTGCAAAAAACTTGCAAGTGCAAATTACGCTATTCAACGTCTAAAGCAAGTTGCCAGCAGTGCATATATTTTAAAATCATTTTATTTTGCATATGTTCATTCGTTATTGTCATATATAACAGAAAATTGGTATAATAGCACTGAAGCAGGAAGAGCTTTTATTAGGAGTTTTTATTTTACAAAAGCGAATTTTACGTAGTATTGTAGGTATAAGATATTATGAATCATGTAGAATACATTTTAAAAAACAAAACATTATGCCATTACCTACAATATATATTTATCGTCTTTTAATGTATACGAAAAAACATATTCTGAACTACAATCAAAACGGCAGCAAACACAGATACCCTACTAGACATGGACACTTGCTTGAAGTTCCTAAACATAAAACTACAATGTTTGCAAAATCCCCGCTTTGTATGGGAATAAAAGTATTTAACAAACTACCAGAACCAACAAGAGCTTTAGAGTATTCCATCTTTAAGAAAACTGTGAAAAAATGTCTTTTAAATTTATGTTTATATTCTGTGGAAGAGTACAATGAAGTGGATATGACGTGTTTTTTATAATATTTTAACTAACTGTAATTGTTGTTTTAAGTCTACTATTTTAACTTGTGCAATAACTTATGTATATTGTTTTTTATTGTATAATATTTTTTGTAATTTTATATTTATATATATATATATATATATATATATATATATATATATATATATATATATATATATATGTTGTATTTTTATGTAAATTTGACATGTTCTTTACTCAGTGAATGAGTCAACAGAATTAATAAAATATTATTATTATTATTATAGATCCAAATTCACACAACCTTCAGACTTTATAAAACGAAAAATTAAGTAAATACAGACCATTGGCTGACAAAATTAAAAATATGTGAAAACAAAAGAATGTATTTATAATACCAATTGTAATATCGACAACTGGCATTGTTTCACATAAACTACATGAAAGTCTTTTTAAATTACAGTTTCATCCTCTGACTTACATCTAACTTCAAACCAGTTATTTTAAACACAACATCAATAGTCAGGTTACACTTCAACCGTGATTAAAAGGATTAATTAATTTGTAAGCAACTTGTTTGAAAAAACTGTACTTATTAATTACAATTTTTTTGTACAATCCTTTTTTTAAACATCTTTGTATGATTTTGCTTATTTATTGTTATTGTTATTGTTATTACTTTTTATTATTTTTATTATTTTTTTTTTACTTTTTTTGGCATGTTTGCTAACATTTTCTTATGTAACCTCAACGTCCATTTCCAGTAGGTTACCTGTATGGCTGTAGCTTTTTTACCCTCTCATCACCCCCAATTGGCTACCCATACAGCGTCATGCTTCTTACTAAAAACAGTATTACATATCTTAACACAACTTTTTTTTAGTTGTTTTTTATTCTTGTTTTACTACCTTATTTGTTTTTTGTGCTACGTTTTATCATGGACATACTGGATACCTGACTCGCGTGACGCAAAATATTTTACGGCGGCCATTTTGTGAGTGACTTGATAATACTAAATATATATTAAAAACATCATACATTTTATCATTTTAGTTTTTTAAACATTTAAAATGCATGCATATGTTCCGGACAACAATTGGTTAATTGGATTTAAAGTTAAGACCAATAACGCGTTTGTGATAAAAAAATTATATCTTTTAAACGAGTCTATCAACTTAAACCAAATTTTAAATCAACATTACTACACGTATTGCTGACGTTTTACTATTATAGTTAAATTTTGCAACAAGGGTTTTTGCGGTACAGTAAATTAAAAAAAAAACTTAAACATTCGTTTGAAAAATTAAACCCGTATAAAATTTTTACAAAAAACAATACAAAAATTGGCAACAATGGTAAAGCATCACCAAACGTAGGTTATTTACGTAAAGCATTTAGATTATTATTTGTAAACTTTATGTGCGTGCCATCTGCAATGAAGTTGATTTTTTATATGTTAAATAAACTGAATTAATTTTTCTTGCGTAATTACCAAGTAAACATTATATGCATTATGTATATGATGATAACGTTGAAGTTTTCTAAAAGTTTCAAGAAAATTGGTTTGTAAATAAAACAGTGGCGTGCAAAAGATCAAAATAAGATATAAATTTTAGAATAACAATTTTTGTTCTTTTGCACGTTAATGTTTTATTTGCAAAACAATTATTTTAAAATTTTCACAGAACTTCAACGTTATTACCGTATACGTAATGCATATAATGTATACAATGTTAAAACTTATTTTAGTTGAAAATTACACTGGAGGAATTAATTCAGTATGCATATGCATATAAAAAATCACGTCCATTGTAGATGGCACGCGCAGATAGTCTACAAATAAAAATCTAAGTACACCCTGTAAATGGCTTATATTTTGTGCTAATTTACGATTGTTGCCGGTTTTTGTACTATTGCTCATAAAAAAGTTGTGCGGGTTTACATTATTTAGGAATTTTTAAATTTTTTTTTTAATTGCAAAAACCACTGCTTATACAATGTTTGACTATAATAATAAAACGTCAAGATTACGTGTTATAATTTGTCCAAAAATTTGGCGTTTATTAAAAACTTTTTTTTTGTCTTAACTTTGGATTCAATTAACCAATTTTTGTCCGGATTATTTAGATGGATTCTTGTTACTGTTAGTGACATATAATGTATGTTTTATATGTATAGAACCCTAAAATAATAAAATGTAAGTTGTTTTTAATATTTACTTTGTGTTACAGTCATACATAAAATGGCCGCCGTAATATAATTTGTTTCACTAGAAACGCATCAACTATAGGGAGTCAGGTACCCAGTTATATATACCCATGGGTTTTATGGAGAACAAGCATATTCTCACTACTAGACGAGCAAAACACTTAAAAAATTATATTAAAACATATTTATTTATACAATAATTGATTATTTAAAAAAGTCAAATTGACAATACATATATATAAGAATTATGTTTATACATAATAAATAAATTATAATAATATAACTAATATAAATAACAATATAGTTTATTAACTAAATTATTATTTAATATATAATATATTTTTTAAATATAATTGTTTTATCAACTTTTATAATTAGTTTTAATTATTACAAATATTCTATATAATAATTAAACATTATAAAAAACTGTGCATGACAATTATACAATAAATTGAAACTAGTTCGAACTATAAATTGTATGTAGCATAATGTGTCTAAATCTGCTATCAGCTTGGCGATACGTGCGACAAGGAGAATGCATCAAAAATCCTTAACCACACTTCTATGTTCCAATCATAAAAAAACCAATTTATTTTTACTTTGTTTTCTAATATCTTTTCTAGCGTTTTCTTATCTTCCTCCCACGCTTCGCACTCTACTAGCGTATTTTCTGCGTCGTCATGCATATTTTCTAGACAAAACATACATTTTTCCTCTTTCTTCATCTTATTTATTTTTTGTAAATACTTTCTAAACGCTCCGTGTTTGGTAAGTAGTTGTGTTGTATAGTAACACGTTTCCCGATTTTTTTCTACCCATTCTTTTATTTCTGGTAATAGTTCCTTTGTCCGATTTCCCTTTTCTCTTTCTTTTCAATGTCTTTGCCATCTTTCCATCATATTCTCTCTTGCTTGTCTCTTTGCTTTTTGCTTACTAGTTCTTTTATTTACCATTTTCTTTATACCTAATCTTTTTTCCACCATCAAATCTGCGGGTAGTGTCGCCGCAATTACTTTTAGTGCCTCTTGCGACTCCGTCTTGTAGACCCTGCAGATCCTTAACGAACTTGTTCTCATAGCTCCTTTTACTTCTTTTCTGTTTTTTTTTTGTCTTCAATGCTTCTCCCTATGTTTCTGCGGCATACAATAGTTTTTTTCTAGCCGCAGTTGCCTCTTCTTTTGGTCCTCCCTCCCTTCTTTGGCATAAGCCTACTAAGCATTCCTTCCATTTCTATGTTCCTCTAGCCGCTTCCTTAACCTGTTCATTCCATCCCTTTGCTTCAAGTGCTACTCTAAGGTATTTAATTTTTTTGCCTATACGTTATTATTTATTCACTTACCTGTAGTTTTCTATTTCCCCTGTTTGTGTTCTTTGTCGATAGCCATGCCGCCTCGATTTTCTGTGGAGCCAGATCTAACCGTTTATTTCTCATCTATGTCTTGATCATCTCTATTGCCAACTCTAACCTTTCATTTAGTACTTCTATGTCTAAATTCTTACCTACCTGAGCTACGTCATCCGCAAATGCCGTTATTGTCACTCCTTCTGGCAGCCGCATTTTGAGTAGCTAATTATAAACTAAATTCCATAATTTAAGACCTAGTGCAGAACCCTGTGGTAGTCCTCTAGTCAGCCTAAATTTTCCATTTTTGGTCAGTAGATTTCTCTCCTGAAGGTAGCTCCATATTATCTTAGTAGTTTCATTTGTTAGTTCTCATTTTTTTTGCTGCTTCTATAATTGCTTCCCATTATCTTAAAACTCGATTTTTTGTATAACCCTGTTTTCCAATTACTACTCGATGATTTTGATTTTTTATTTAAATTTTTTTCTTCAGTTGCTTGTTTCCAGACTTTTTATCCGCAATATATTTATATATTTATGCGTATCTAATATACACACGTATTTTTAGGTTCCTTATACTAAATATTTTATTTTATTTCTAGTATGTATAATATAATAAATTTGAATGCTCAAATTTGGTAATTTTTTTATAATTCTTATTTTTTTTAACCATAATTTTATTTGGTGCCCCTTGGAGATTCGAGTTAAATAAGTTTGGCTGTATGTTTATAAATTTGAATTTAACACCACAAATTTAGTAAGAAACAAATCTTGAAAGTACATTGTCAAAAATTGTGTTTCCTATTGTTATCTACATTTCAAACACAGTCAACAGTAAATAATTGTAAAATGCAAATAACAGCCATCGTACAGATTAACATAGTGACGCTGTCTCCTGCTATGAGGGAGCACATTACTATTGGCAAACAAACAGTTATTTATGTACAGATAAGAATACATCTTTATTATGCAAATTCTAGGTACAAAAAAACTTGAGGTGACTTTAAGATCATTAATTCTATCTCAATCAAATTTTTTTTATAAAACGCAATATAGCTTACCTAAAAAATGTTGAAATAAAAATAATAAAATTAAGAAAGTATGCAAGCTTTATTCTAGATAACTTAATAATAACAATATTGTTTTTAAAATCCCTTGATCTAATTGTAGATAAATGTTTAAACTTTCTAAATCCGGTTAACCGTTGCATTAATTATCTTGGCGCCCGTATACATGTAATTCCTTATAGGGTGGTATAGATGTCTCTTAATTGGGACTCTGTTTGAAAAACAGTTGTATCAAAACAAGATCTTAAAACTATTTAAATTTGGGTTTTAAAAGTATAAAACACATTTTTCAAGATTCAACTATAATTTGTATTTATCAAATGCATACAAGTTTGTAGCAGCAAGAAATTTAATTTTTTAATATCAACAAGTATGTAAAAATATTATAATTTTTTTATATAAAAACTCTGTAGAATTGTTATTTTTTTAAATAAGATTGATTGAATCAAATTAATTTATTTCTAAATTAAATAAATTATAAATATAATTCAACTACTACAAATTTATGAGAAAATTTTTAATTGATTTTCCTCAACAATAAGTAATTTTTTAAATTTGAAATAAAGAATTTTAAAAAATAAATTAATATACATTTACTGATATTATAAGTTTTTGTACAAATGTGTTTTTTTTAATTGTACTCAAACAATAGCACAAAATAAATTTATCCAAATATTTAAAATAATATATATTATATATATATATATATATATATTATAAATAAAATTTTAACAAGACTAAACTATATGAAAAAAAAGATGATGATTATAATTTAAATAAAAACAAAAATACAGCTACATTTAAACATAGAACACCTAAATTATTTAGAGGATAGGCGCCACTATCATCATTTTCAACGCATTTATCATACTCGTCAAAAATATTAACATAATTTCTTATAAATTCGTTAGATTCAAAAGATAATCCAGGTGTTGAATCCTAAAATACATAACAAGTTTAATTTATTTTTTAAACAACTTATTTTTAAATAACTTACCTTAAATAATAAGTCTTTGGTACCATTAAATATATTAAAAAGCTGAAAAGCTTTGTCAAGTTGTCTTCCAAATTGTTCTTCAAATGCTGACAAAGCTACTGTAAAATCTTTAATATTAGGGTTATCACGTTTTACAACCAATTCAGTGTTAATTGTAACTACAAGGAAACAATTGTCGTCCACATTTAGACCTCTATGTGCGGCAAGGCTACCATTTTTGCATATTACGGTGTAATTCTCATAAGACGAGTTTGACAGATTTATGTCTACAATAAACATTATAATATTGTAAATTATATTTGTTATTTAAAAATTAGGTTACCTTTATTTGTAATTACTGCAAAGTCTCCTATTTCTGATAAACATTTTAATGCACCTTCGTTTCCATAATATTCGTTATCATTATTAAATCCACATTCTTTTGCAGCTAGTAATAATAATAAAATTAATTGATATAAATAAAAATAATTTATAGCTTACATTGTTTTCCTACACAATTGCAGAGTTTTCCAACATCCGTTTCACCAGTTTTACCATGATAATCATCATTAGCACCAGGAGCACAAGAATCACCAACAAACTCGCTTACAATTAAACCATGATCACAATCTTTTTTAATTAGTTCTATATTCTGTAAATGTTTCATAAAAGCCATAAATGCTGAAACATGCACTGTTATTCTAAGCATAAATAAAAATTAACAATATATACCAATATCTCCAAATTCGGCAAAACAGGCATATTTGTTTTTTAAATCATTAAACGTTTTAAATTTGTCTGTATTTTTAACTACAACCATGGATTTAGTGAGGTCTTTTTTAGAAGTTTCTGGATAGGCAATAGCTTTGAGACCGGCTCTGTTTAAAAACATTTATTAGTAAAAAGTATGATTTTATTTAAAAGTATACTAACTTTCGAGCAACATAACCATAGTTATTTAAAATATTTGTAATATCTGCTTCATCTTTACTTATTAAATAAATGCAATATAGTTGGCTAGTAGCTTTTACACAAGTCACTGTTGGAGTTATGCCTTGATTAATTGTTGCTTGCTTAAACCAGGTACACTTTTCAAATTCCATCTCAGATGTTGTACACCATTTCATTGGTTTGTCACATTTGTAAGGAGTTGCAATATCATCTAGATCTAAAAAAAAATAGCTCAAATTAAAAAAAAAAATTATTTAACTTATATCAATTAAATTTTAAGTTATGATATAAATTAATAATTTATTCAAAATCAGTCAATCGAATCACAGCGTTTCATTATTTATATTTTAAGATTTAAATGTTAAAATATATTTTAATTGTTAGACAAAACAAAACAATAATACATGTTTAATGCAACAATTTTATTTTATAATAAACACAATCTTGCAGTTTTTAGTTTATTTATTCAATTTCCTTTCTATTTTTTGGTGTAAGGCGTACATTTTAATAATTTAATAAATTTTATTAATAAGTCTAATACTCTTCCTTATTTCAATATTTCCAGTGTTTTTTTAATTTGATAATTGCTTCTATTACTTCTACGTCTTTTTTTAATTTCAACTATTTTACTATCTTGTGTTGTTTTTTTTACTTCTTATCTTGTTAGTTCTTTGAAGTATTTCCTACCTCTTTCTATTATTTCGCCTTCTTCCAATATTATTTTTTTATTTACATTTTTTATGTTTATCATAGTGTGTTCTTTCTTTTGTTTTAAATGTTTTAACGTTCCGTAGTATAGTTTATGTTCCGGTTGAAGTTCTCATTGATTTCTTTTCCAAATTTTGTCCATGATTTTATTCTTTCTTGTCTTTTATCTCCCGTACTTTTTCTCTATCCTTTTCCTCTACTCATGTCCACATTAACCAGTATCCTCTATGCATTGTTTCTGTGTTTTCTTAGTTATGTTTTTTTTTATTTGCATTGGTCTCTGTATTGTTTATCTTATTTCTTGTACCATTTTCTCGCCATGTCTCCTTTTTTCTGTCTTTTTGTTAGTTTTTTGGAACTTTCACTTCTTCTAAACCCTTTAACTCTTTATTTTATCTATATTCCTCTCCGTTAATTATTAACTTTTAATTAATAACCTATTCTAACCCTCTTTCTATTCGTTTTTTTTTTTGCCAAGTCTCTAATTTCTTTTTGTACGCATCTTTTTTTGTGTGTTAAGTCAATGTTAATGTAAATCCCTTTCAGATTTCTTTTGGCTTTTATTATTTGTTGCTTTGTTTTCCATGTTTTGACATCAACTCTTATTATTTATTTATCTTATGTATTAGTTAAGCTTTTCCTATTTTGGCTATAATCTGAAGTTTATTTTTCAATAAGTTCTCCACTTCTTTTTGTTCTTCATTCTCATTTGTTTTTATGCCTGTTATTATAATGTTATTTTTTTTCTGTCTGTCTTTTTTTTCTGCTATATTTTCTAAGTTTTCGATTTTTTGAATCATCTGTCTTTTTCTTGATCCCACTTCACTTATTTATCCTTTAATTTCTTCGTTAGCTTTCTAATCTCTCCTTTTAATTTTTTTTGTGTTTTTTGCCATCTCATTCATTAATTCTTTAATTATGCTCTTTAATTCTTCAATTTTTTGTCTGAATTTGTAATGTTTTTGTATTTTTCTCTGTGTGTTTTATTCTTCTCTTTAATTTTTATATTTCTGGTTGTATCACTGTTCGATTGCTTTTCTACTGTCGTTTTCCTTTCTTTCTCTATTTTCCTTTGTTTTGGGGGTCTTAATAATTTTTTGCTGTTTGAAATTCTTTTAATTCTTTTTTAGGGCTTTCTTTATCGACTTCTTCTCTCTCGTACCCTCTTTCTTGTTTTGCATTCATTTTGTCTTTAAACATGCTTTTTAGATCCTTTTTTTCCGCCATTTCCTTTTTTGTATTTGTATTTTTAGTTTCCTTATTTCAATTATTTTATTAAATTTAATATTTATTAATATAATTTATTTTACTTATTTGTTTATTTTAAATTTTATTAATCTAGAAGTGCACTATTTTGTTTTCTACGTTGATATTTGTTATCTATCTGTTCCCGAGTCACGTTTGTCTCTTTCTAGCGCGCGCCGCTTGCTAAAGGTCCGTCTCTCTCCCACACTTACTGGCAATTTATTTGCTGTTATTTGATATTATTTATTATATCCACACTTGTTCAGTTTTTTTTAATTTCTCCTCACTTCACAGAATATACAATTTATTTAATATCACTTTTATTTTTTTATTCCCGTTTTGCTTCGACGATAAGTCTCGATTTTCGAGTTGTTTTTCGGAATGAATCGCAGTTTTTAGAATAAATTATATATTATAAACTTTTTAACAATTCTATAATTTCTATATTTAGTAGAAAACAACTGAAAACTAGCTAACAAAAAAAATTTTGTACAGTGTGTTGTGTATGTACACCTGAGAACAATCAACCTACCAGCGTAAGAATTGTGAATTTGTTTTTGTATTTTTTTTTTTACTTGTATTTTAGCGTCGACTACTAAGGTCGTTAGCTATTTATTTTATTTTAATAATAAAAACCTCAGGTTATAGACCTGAAAAGACAAATCAATACATTAAAATGGTTAAATTAAAAGATAAATACTAAATCTAATATCACAGTTGATTAAATTAAAAACTAAATTTAAAACTAATATCACAGAACCTACTATCACAACTCACAACAAGGTTGTAAAAGACTTTGATGCCAGTACCTATCTATTAACCTAATCTAATATCACAGATGGCACCGAAGCTGTAAAATGCTTTGGATGCCAGACTCTAAAAACTAAAGCAATTGAACTTGATATCACAACTTAACCTAATATTACAACCTAAAACCCTAAAAACTAACTAAACCTAATATTACAGATTGCACCGAAGTTGTAGAAGACTACGATGCTTTAAACAAATCAACAACACAAACTGATCAATAAAAATAAATAAATAACTTAACACCAAAATCATTATAAGACAACACAAAAACTTTCTCATGGACTCCTCTTTATTTGATAAAATAAACGGTACGTTGTTAGGGTGCTCGAGCCGATTACAGTGAGGAAGGTAGGCTCAGCATTCCTCCAAAATGTGCTTTACCGTTTGAGGGTCGTGACATGTTTGGCATGCTGGTTGTTCGTCGCCGGTCAGGAGATACGAAGAAATCAAGTTGGTTTGACCTATGCGCAAGCGACATAGAGCAACCTCCTCTCTCGTGTTGAGATCTACCGGCGACTTCCATGCCGTCACGGAAAGCTTGATTTCCTTTAATTTGCTCTCGAAGCCGTTTTATACTCTTTGCCAATCTTCGATGACCTTCGATATGACGTATCTTCTGAGATCATCGGGTCTTACAGGAATGTTTTCCGTAGGACCCGCGTTAGCCGCCTGACGGGCGGCTTTATCGGCCAGTTTGTTGGCCTCGATACCCACATGACTCGGTGTCCAGACAAAGATAGCTCTCTGTTTAAACCCGGCCAAGCGGAATATTGAAGTTTATACGAGCTGGACCAGCGGATCGATCAAGTACATAGACTGTATACTCAAGATGGAACTCAGCGAGTTGGAACAAAGGAGGAACCAACAATGCATATAATTCTGCGGAGTATACGGAGGTTTCTTTAGAGAGAGACCATGAATGGGCCGTACTATCTAAAACAAAGGCACTTCCCACTCTAATATCCGTTTTTGAACCATCCGTATACATCCGGGGAGAGTCTGGGTATTCTGCAATAATTTCAAAAACTTGCTTTCAAAACGTCGGGGAAAGTTTTTTGTTTGCTTTAGGAGGTCAGATCAAGACGAGCTATAACCCTCGGCATCAGCCAGGGCGCTTGGACGCACACCGGTCTACTGACGGTAGGCCTGAATCTGTATTTGCGTTGCTGCGTTTCGTTGGCGGTCAAAATGAGTCGGTTGTTGTGACCTTTCTTTGCTTGCATTGCCGCGGCGTACGTGAGTACAAAGCCACTAAGACGAGCGACTAGAGGAGGTACACCCAACTCGCAGCAAAGACTCGGTGCAGGACTCGTCCGGAATGCTCCCGTGGCGTATCTAATGTCTGAGTTGTGGACTACGTCTAGGGCTTTCAACCGGAATTTACTGGCGGATGAGTATACCGCGCAGCCGTAGTTAACCCTGGATAAAACCAGGGTCTTGTGCAGCCGCAACAGTACTTCTCTCCGCGCACCCCAGTTGATGTTGGCCAAGCACTTGATCACGTTCAAGGCTTTTTTGCATTTTGTGACCAATTCATCACTTCGTGCTCAAAAGGATAAGTTTCTATTGAGTACAAGCCCTAAGAAACGGACTGTTTTGACGCACGTAAATCTGAAACCTCGCAAGACAAGAGCGGGGTCCCGGTTTTTGTCGTAGAGAAGCAAAAACTTTTCGCCTCTGCCTCTCTGTCCACTTTGTCTATAGTGATCTGAAGTTGACGTGTTATAGCAGGGATGGTATCTCCCGCCATGTAGATCACTAAATCGTCGACGTACAGGCATTTTTTCACAGGTGTAACCACAGAAGCTGCAATATCGTTTACCGCGATCGCAAAAAGGGTAATGCTAATTGTTGACCCTTGGAAAACACCGTTTTTTAAACATATTGTCTTCAAGTAAATGGTTTTGACCATTATTTTAAATGTGCAATTGCGCATGAAAAATTGAAAAAAAAGAGGCATACGGCTTCTGAATCCCCATGCGTGCTGTTTCTGCAAATCTCTATAACGCCAAGTCATGTTATACGCCTTCTCCAGGTCGAAAAACACCGCTACGAGGTGTTTTCTTGCTAGGAAGGCGTCTTGGATGGAATTTTCTAGACAGATTATATGATCAACGGTACTGTATCGTATTTGGCTAAAAGACCGTTACTTTCCAGCATCTACACCAGACGGTTGTTGATCATTTTTTCTAAAATCTTACTGAGACAGCAGGTAAGTGAAATCAGTCTGTAGCTGTTGTTGTTGTTTAGATCTTTGCCCAGATTCATCAACGGCAATATAATGGCCACTCTCCAACAATCTGGGTAGAAGCCGCTTTCCCATACCAGGATGTAGGTTTCAGCATCCGCTCTTGATAACCTGATAAGGCACGTCGTCTGGTCCCGGTGCTGAGGACATACCCATACCGTTAATTGCCGTTTTCAACTTATTTGATGTAAAAAAAGAGTTGTATGGTAAAGAATCCAGAGAAGAAAAATGTATCGGAGTTTCAAATTGTTCTTTTTGACGCAGAAATTCTTCAATATAATTTTGAAAACTACTGGCAGACGTAAGTTGAGTTGCCAATGCGTCTGCAATTTTGGTTGCTTTGGTGACTTTGCGTCCGTCGACGATTAGGATGGGAGCCACAGAAGGAAATTTCTTTCCCGATACGGCTCCCACCTTTTTCCACCTTTTTCCACACTTTGATGACCGACGTGGCCGGCGTGATTGTCAACACGTAACTCTCCAATGATCCTTGCTTGCTTTCAAGAATTTTGTGGCGTGCAACGGCAATTCTTCTTGAAAGCGATCAAGTTTTTCTGCGTTGGAGTTCTTTTAAAACAATTAAAAGCTTTCTTTTTCTTTTTTACGGCTACTCGGATATTGTTGTTCTACCAAGGAACCGACGGACCGGCCAGTTGACCGCTGGACTTTGGGACAAACACATCTGCTGTTTGGACAATACAATTAGTAAAAACCTTTACAGCGGTCTTGATATTCTCACCATTTGACTCTGATAGGACCAGACTGGCTTAAAAACCGTGCCAGTCTGCGCGGTCGAGACACCATCTACGGGGGACGGACTGTCTGACCCGTTTGACGATGGTTTTAATTACGATGAAAAAGTGATCGCTACCGTAAAGGTCTTCTAATACATGCCACGATAGACATGTGGCTAAATGTGGAAACAATAAAGACAAATTAATTGCAGAAAAATTTGTACCACTATCTCTAAAATGTGTGGGGGAACCCGTGTTGAGGAGAAAAGCGTCGTTTTAATCAAGAAGATCCTCTATCCAACGACCTCTTGTGTCTTTTCTTAAGGAACCCCAAAGCGGATTGTGGGCGTAAAAATTGCCCACTAGGAGATAGGGCTGTGGAAGCTGCAAAATAACTTCTTGTATATCTTCCAGAGTCCAATCAAACTCCGGAAGATACAGGTTGCATATTGTGGCTTTTATTGGGATGGTAAAACGGATTGCGATAGCTTGGAGTCTAGTTCTGAGGGTTATTTCCGTAAACGGTAAATTTTCCTTCAGAAAAACAGCGACTCCGCCTTTGGCTCGGACACCCGGCAAAACATCACTTTTTGTGCATGTAAAACACCGAAGAATAAGTTTTTTTAGGGTATGAATTGCGTTTCCTGTAGGCACAAGCAAAAAGACATGTGCTTTACCAGGATCGTCTTTAGCTCACAATAGCTGCGTTTGCAACTGTTGCAGTTCCACTGTATTATTGTCTCCATAATATCAGATAACTATTAAATAAATAAAATAAATTAAGAAATAAATAACAAGTAAAATAAGTTAACATAAAACAAATAAAACACCAAAACTGTAAAGAGACTTTGATGTTTAGACGTAGAAAAGGCAAAAGATACATTCTTAAAGCTAATATCACAGATGACATTAAAGTTGTAAAATACTCTAATGCCAAAACCATAAAATAAATCAAACTTAAAACTTATATCACAGATGACATTAGAGTTGTAAAAGACTCCGATGCCAGAACCATACAATATATAAAACAATTTTTAATGCCAGAACCTTAAAATAGAAAGAACAATAGTACAAAAGTACACAAATGACACTCCAGTTGTAAAGGACAGCAGTGCCGATACAACACTTAATTAAAAAACATAATAGAAGGCCTACAGTTGGGAGCGTGATCTGCCTTTTTTCCAGCCAGGTTTTCTTCTTCTTATAGCTTGGTTACTCCCACAGTCGAAAACAGAAAATTTTGATGCCAAACTGGATTTGTCGTCACAGTTGCTGGAAGAAAAGCCATCCCGCTTCCGTTTACCCAAATCAGACTGATCTATTTGTTTTGGCGTATCTGCCAAACAAGTTTAGTCAGGTCGGTTTTAAGGCCAACCTGAGAATGTGTGGGGGTGCTTCCCCCACTTTTTGGTTAAGGAAACCAAAGTTCTTTCTAACCGTCTGGTTTTGACGGGGGTATGTTTGGTTTAATGACCGGTATTATCAGTCTATTTGCTGTAAGAGGTTGATTGTGCATGTTTAATGCAGCAATAAGGGGCGGCAAAAGTTTACTTGTAAGCTTGTTCACGTCCACTCACCGCTTTGCCCTATGATACTCCGGCAATTGGTGTAGACTAATACCAATTTGCGTGCTTCAAAATATGTTAATTTGTTTCTAGTAATTATTTCTTTGATAGCGAATTCCTCTTTGTATTTTAGACAATTACGTGATTTTGCAGAGTGTTTTCTTCCGCAATTGACACACGTAATTGGCTGTTTGCATTTGCTTTTCACTCGCGCAAATCTGCTCTTTGGAACAACGAGCAGCTGTGTGTCCAAACCTCTGGCATTTGAAGCAACGCATTGGTGCCGGAATATACGCTCTGACTGGAAGGAAAACTAAAAAAAAACCTTATAACGGTGGTGGGCAGATGTGGTCTGTTAAACGTCAGTATATGGTTAGGGGTTTCTTCTTTACCGTCTCGCATACTAGAAACGCTCTTGGCCTCATATTTTCTGTAATTACTTTCACAGTGTAATTTAAAAAGTCTGTGCAATAGACAATGCTTTTACATTAATTAAATGTTTTATGTGCAGAGACTTTCACGTTCATATCTTCATACAAATACATTTAAAGTTTGGTTGACTGAGCGGGTAAAACCGTTTCCACATGAACACCATCTTTGACCTTGATAGATTTGGTGTCGCCAATCAATCCATACAAGACATTACTAAGACTAACTTTGTCAAAGTTGCTTTCTTCTTTAGTGACCAAGATGAACCGAGGGACAGGTTCCACCTTCTTATCACCGGCCCTTTTTGACAAAATAGCTTTGCCAGACTTCTTTCCTTTTGTCGAAGAAGAAGCTGGGAAGTCCGATTTGTCATCGGAAGGGGACCGGGTAGCATTATCTGTTAGCACAACCCGATCAGTTCCACCAACTTCCGAACAATTAGCCACTGCGCTACCGGAGCATTGTTCTCCCACTCCGGTAGTTGCTAAATCCGTGTTGATTTTAAAGCCCCTGTCAGATTCAAATGACGGCACGGACTGGGGGGGCGTGTATTAAGATGAGACATCATTATAAAAAAGGTTGCGTTTTACCTTCTGCCAGGTTGGGAAAAAAGGAAAAGAAGGTGAAGGGTTAAAATGTGAACGACAGAAATAGAGAAGGATAGCCAGGAATAGCTTTGGATACGTTTGGCTTTTGTTTATTAACCCATCCGGCATGAATGGCCTTGCCAGGAGTTTAAACTCCTGTCGGCATAGCTCGAACAGAAGTTACTCAGCCCCCTCACCACGACAAGGTAGTACCCACGATGGGGCCTATTTTTATTAATACTTTTCTTAACGGAAGTTGTAGCAGCAGATGTATACTACATCAGGTAGCAGCGGTTTGCAAGCTATAATTTATAATTTACATAGGTCTGTAATTTTTTGTGACGTATTCTAAACAAATACATCAAAACTAATATTTAACCACAAATTAGTTAAAAATGTTCTGACATTAAACCATGTATAAGCAGAGTACACTCTCAGTATCTCTGTCTTTGTTGCACCTTGACGGTTTTCTATTAACTACAACGTATAGCCGTTCGAACACTAGTACAGAGAGGGAGAAGGTATAGTGTTGTGCGACAAAAACAGAGATACTACAATTGTACGGCAAAACGCTGGCTTGGAATCTTTAGTTATAGAACTCTTTGTGAAAACATAAGTTTTATAAAAAAAAAGAATTGGTAAAGGTTATAATTTACTCAATAATAATACATTAGAACTTCTATACATTAGTAAGTTTATAGTTGGAATCTGTGCCACTTGCATATTTTACAAAATTGTTGGAAAATTTTAAGCTATTGAACTTATGGTTAATATATTTGATGTTAAAAACAACATTATCAATAAAAAATAAAAAATAATACTAGTAAATATTTTAAACTGCGTTCTTTCTTAAAACAAAAATATAAAGTTTTAAAAAATCTAAAACATTATCTGCCTAAGAATTAAACACGTTTTTGATTGTTGCAACCGACTTACATTACTTAATTACTAAAGTAATATGATCACTTATTGTTTTAACAAATAATTGGTAGAAATGTCTTAAGTTGCCTTAATTTTTAGAATTTCTGGTGCGTGTTGCTGTGAGAAATTGTAAAATTGCCAATAAATGATTTAAAAGATTCTTAAAGTACATTTCTTGTCAAAATACCTAAGACAACGACAAAGGTATCACGTTTTTTTTATATTTTTGGAAACTTTATAAAATTTAAAAAAGATTTATAAACTGTTGTCCACTTATTATGGATCAAATTAATTTAAAATTCTTCACTAACTATTTATATGGAAAATGTAGTAGTTGATAAAATTAACAAATTTACTAAACTTTTTATAAAAATATTTTAGTATTTGGTTTATAAAACCTTTCTTTCACAAGAAATATAAATTTTTAAATAATGTTGTGCTGGATTTGTTTTGGAATAAAGTTCAAACGCCTACTATTTAAAACTTTTACTTTGCTTTTTGGTTAACTGTGGAATCACTTGCAACATTGTTTTAATATCACTTGATTATGCTCTTGATGCTGTTCTACGGGGAGTTTACTTTTCTCTCTCCTTTCTTTTGTTTTTGTTTATTGTTATTTTGATCATTAATTCTACTACTTTCTAGTTTTTTTGATTCTAGCAAAGTGATAAATATACTGTCAATGAATATTATACCGTTGATTTTTCTTATTGTTTTACTTTTGGTTTTTGTCTATTTTTTGCATGACAGTGTGTTCCGGAGTATTTTTTCTCTACAGTAGATGCATGCGCTGTTGTCAGCCAGATTCATTATTTTCAGATATGTTCCAAAGCAGCCACACCCTGTAAAAAAGTGCAATGTAAAGTAATTTACTTTGCCATGCCTATGTGTTAGCAACAATGTTATCCTGCACCACTAACTGGTCTCACTTGGTTCACTGCATTGACTGCATTTGACTTTTTAATTTTTAACGGTGCGCTGTTTTGCTGCAATTTTTCTTAAGTATTGTTAGTTCCCGCTCTCTTGCTAGTAAATGCGTTAATAGTATCCTATACAGCATCTTTCTGCGTCTCGCTCTTGTACTTCCAAGGCCAGGCACTTTCGCCTTTTCTGGAGGTTTTTACAATGTGTTCGCCTAGGTATACTATGCTGTTTTTACTTGTTAGTACTTTGTTTTTTACTCTCAAGTTTATTTCTTTTTAGAGTATTTTTACCAGTAAGTACTACCTCTTCTGTATTCTTGTGCTTTATTTCCAGACCTCTTTTTCTAAGCAGTATACCTATTCTAGTCACAGCTCACTCAGCATTTTCTGCTGACTACTATCGCCAGGTTATTTGCATAACTTAGCACTGTAATTTATAATTTTTTAAATCATACTTCTTTATTTTTTTCAAAAACTATATTGACAAATATGGCTAAACGTCTTAAAATGTTTAGGTTAGATCTTGTAACATCTATAATCATAGACCTCAATAGAAAATCTGAATGAGGCTATGCTAACATGGTTAATTTTAACTTAAAAAAACTCAACTTTTTACTGTTTCAATATTAAAATCCAAGGTATCACCAGTACCAAACATTAAATTAATCAACAAATTCATATCAAAATTTTTTTCAATTTGTCTTCTAGAGGTTACAACCTTACATAGTTTTTTCTGGAACAATCATGTTTATGTATCTAGAAAAATAGGGTTTTTTAAAAGTTTATAGACTTTATCAAAGAGACAAAGCTATTAGAAAAGTAACAACCTTAAGTGCACGATAAGACTAAGAAACTTTACTTTAAAAGAAAAAAAATGATAAATATTCACAATAACATTACTATAAATTTTTGTATTTAAAAATACTTTTTAGCTATGACGTTTATGACGCGCTATTTTGGTTCATTAAAGCGTAACAAATTATTAAACTGACACATCTGACTTTTATATCCAGTTATTATTATTTTAAAATTAATTATTTTTATTGTTATTATTATTACAAAAATATAATTTTACAGTTAAACAATTTTTTTAGATGAAATCTTTTTTCTAATTAGAACTTAGTCAAAGATAATTGACAAAACAAATTATTTATTCATTAAATTATAATAGTCCGTTTGATAACAAATCATTACGAAAATGTTTATGAATACGTTCATAAGAATATTATTATTATTATTAATAAATTTAAATTTGTTGAAATACTAACATTTATTAGTGTAAAAGTCGGTTTTTACGCTCAAACATTTTGCGCAAAATGACTTAAGTAAATTGTTGCATTTAAACAAAAATTGTTTACTTGGTTAAGCCAAAAAAATTATAATTTGCATGTGGTTGGCGCAAATGCATGAACATGTAAACAACACTCCGTTGACGCAAGAAAAAAAGTAAATTGTCCTGACCTGTTTGTGGCACGTGTTTACGTTGTCATCTATAATAATTTTTGCCAAAACCGATTTATATAATTAGTTTGTGTTTTGTATTATTGTTATTAATAAGAAAGTAATTCGCTCTTTTTTCAACATTTCTGCGATCTTTTTGTTTTTTTTTATTTTAGCAGTTTTAATTTATTAATTAAACAAACACCATCTAATGCTAATAACTTGTCTTTGTAGTTCATCGTTGAATTTTGCTCACACAATAACAATCTCAACTGTACTGGTAGACAAATTTATGCAAAAAAATGAATACACCAAAAAATAAAATGTGAGCAAATTGGCTTGCACAAATCATTTTGCATTTAACAACTTTAATAGACAATCATGCAGAATTTATTACGTTATTGTAACAATAGTTATTTGTTTAATATTTATCTTATTATTTTTAGAAATTAAATAAAATTAGGCGCGTTTTTGCAACTGATATATATTTTATATTACCAATTCTACAAAAGTATGTTATAAAATGATTGTAGTTTTTTATAGTCAGTTAATAAAACGTATTAAATTCGAAATAACCTATTTACGTAATTATATACATACTTCAATTTAGTAATATTGTTTGATAACAAAAATATTTATCGGACAAGTGACATGTTCAACATTTATCACTCTATCTGCACAATAATACATTTGATTCAATATCACAATTATTCACGTCTATTAAATTATATAAAAAACTTTAAAATACTATAAGAACTGCAACCACAAAAAACGTTTTTTTTTTTAATTAAAACAATTCTTATGTTTTTTTTAATTATAAACATATATTTACAGTTTTGGTAATTATAATTGTTTTATTTTTAATTAATATTAGTATTGACGTATTTAAATATTTATATTAGAGTTTATACACAAAAGTAATATTTAAATAACTCATTTATCTTTTTCAACGTTACCTGGCCAACAAACTATGATATTCATAATTTTAATATAATATATTTGTTATTTATGATAAAAAAATTAAATGGTTTTTGTTCTGTCAGTTACTTTTCATGAAATGCAACAATACATAACACACAAATATTGAATATTTTTAGTGAGTAATTTTTTGTAGACTTTTGTGATATTAAGATAATTGAAATTGCTACATTCACATTAGATAAGCATTAGATAAGCAATCGTACTGTAAACACACCAAACAGAAATATAACATGAGTTATTAATTTTAGAAAAGGGTTTATTTTGTTAGTATTAAATAATAAAAACACCATTATGACTTAGATTTATTTTAATTTAATACCGTGGACGTTTTGGCTTCTGTATTTATAAGCACTAAAATGATACATTGTTTAAACAAAATAATTTAAAAAAGTGTTAAAGATTTAAATTAATTTTAATTAAATCTTATCTTAAGATAAAAATTTATTTAATAAGATTTAAGAAACATCTGCTTTTTAGATATCTCTAACAACAATATTAAAAGTACAAATTAAAATAACACTTAATTTAAGATGGCAATACAGAATTACAATAACAATTTAAAAAGTAATTGTTATAGTATAAAACTGACTACAATTTTTTGTTGTATGTGTGTGTGTAATGCCTAGCGGATGAGAATTTTTAAATTAAATAATTTTATTAAAGAGTTTATTTTGTTACTATTACGTTGTATAGCAGAGGGATGAAAAAAATTAGAACAAAGTTAGAAAACTCAATACAAAAAACCGAAGAGACAAAACTAATAGTAGGAGGAGATTTCAACGCCAGGATTGGACTAAACGGAGAAAGAATAAATAACGGACAAATAAGCAAAAGAGTGTCAAAAGACAAACTAGAAAATAAAGAAGGAAAAGAAATGATAGAAATGATTGAAGAGAATGGGTGGGACATACTAAACGGAAATATGGAAGGAGATGAAAAGGGAGAATATTCCTACATAGGAGCAAAAGGACAATCGGTAATTGATTACGTAATGGTAAATGAAGAAGCGTGGCAAGAGATAGACACATTTAAGGTTGGAGAAAGAGTAGAGTCGGACCATCAGCCACTAGAAGTGTATTTAAACGGAAGCATAAAAAGAGAACCAAAGAAAGAAAAAGAAAAAGTGACAAAAATAGTATGGACACAAGAGAGCGTAGAAATGTACAGGCAAAATTTATGTGGACAACATTTTAAAGAAAAAGGCGTAGAACAAAAAATGGCAGAATTAGAGAACATAATTGCAGATGCAACAATAAGAAAAACTTTTTTTACAAACAGAAGAATCATTTGCAAAAAGCAAATGGTGAAGCACAGAATGCACAAAAAAAAAGAGAAGCTAGAAAAGTACTCCGAAACTGGAAAAATGGCAAAGCGACTAAACAAGAATATCAGAGTGCTCAAAAAGTATACAAGACTAAATGCAAAGAAGTTAAGGCAATATATATAAAAAAAGAAGAAATAGAGATAAAAGAAATACGGTAGGAAGAAGAAGCATGGAAATACATAAACAAAGAGAGAAAAAGCAGAAGACAAAAAAACGAACAAATTTTGATGGAAGACTGGAGGAAACACTTCTTAAAACTGTATGAAGGATCGGACAGAAAAACCGATAGACAGCCAATGACAACAGAACAACTGAAACAAAATGTAGATGAAATAACAACGGAAATGATATGGAAGCAAGTAAAAAAACTAAAAAAACAAAAAGCGCCAGGTGTGGATGGAATACAAAATGAAGCATGGATGTATGGTACGGAAGATTTGATTGAGAGACTGAGTGAGATAATAAATGAAGTATGGAAGGGAAAAGGGTTTCCTAGTCAGTGGAGAGTAGGTCTTGTATGTCCGATAGACAAAAAAGGAAATAAAGAGCTTGCTAAAAATTACAGAGGTATAAAGTTACTAAGTACAGCATACAAGATCTACGCCATGGTACTAGAAGAAAAATTGAATGGAGAAATAGAAATGAATGGAATATTGCCAGACGGACAGGCCGGGTTTAGAAAAGGAAGAGGGACCATGGATAATGTATACATACTACACCATATAGTAGAGAAGGAAATAGCAGAAAAAGGAGGAAAGTTGTATGCGTTATTCTTGGCATTTGACAGTGTGAGTAGAGAGAAATTGTGGATGTATTTGAGAAAAAGAGGAATAAATGAACACCTAGTAAAAAGAATGGAAGAAGTATACGTGGAAACTGTTAGCAGAGTCTGTATGAATGGCAAAATGAGTGAAAAGTTTTGGACTACAAAAGGTGTGAGACAGGGATGTCCACTCAGTCCTAGTTTGTTTGCGGCATACATTGCAGATGTAGAAGAAATGCTATGTAAGGCGCAGACGGGTGGGGTGGAAGTGGGCAGAGAGAAAGTGTGGTCGCTGGCTTATGCAGACGACATGGTGATTGTAGCAAAACAAGCAAATGAAATGAACGAAATGATTAGATGCCTGGATAAGTATTTTAGAAAAAAAGATTTGGAAGTGAATGTAAATAAAACAAAAATGATGACTTTTAGAAAGGGGGGAGGAAGACGTAGAGTAGAAAATTGGAAATGGGATGGAAAAGAAATTGAAGAAGTAAAAACATTTAAATACCTAGGATATGTTTTTTGTACAATCAATAGTAAAAATGAACACATAAAAAATTTGACAAGAAAAGCAAATAAAGCGGTAGGACAAGTATGGGGAATTGGTGAAAGAAAATTTGAATGTATGAGAATAAAAGGAATGATGTTTGATAGTTTAGTAAAAAGTATGTTATTGTACGGAGCAGAAATTTGGGGATGGAAAGAGCAAGAAAAGTTAGAGGTTATTCAAACAAAATACTGGAAATGGGTATTAGGAGTAAACAAAGAAACCCCAGCATACATTGTTATGGAAGAAGTTAAAATAGACAAATTAAGAGTAGAAGCAGGAAAGCGTGCAATGAGGTATGAAGAAAGAGTGAGAGAAAAGAATGAATGTAAAATATTACAAGAATGCCTGAAGGAGAAAATGAAGGGAAAAAGCGGAAAAATAGGAACATTTAGAGGAAAATATTTTAACAGGAATGAGTATGCCAGTGAGAAAGTAGAAAGATTAAGAATAGATAGAAGTATGTGGAAAGAAATTATGATGAGAGATAGAGATATACAAGTGCAAGAGCGAAGAACACGGATAAATGAATCCAGGTACAATTCAAATTATGAACACATTATAACGGATGAACTACCAAAGTACCTAAAAAATGAAAATTATGGAAAAATGGAAAAACGTATGATTGCAAGATTTAGATGTGGAAATGAGGAGAAAGTGTACAAATTTTGGTTGGAAGAGGAAGAGAAAATGTGTAGAATGTGTGGAGAAGATAGGGAAAGCATAGAACACATGTTAAAATGCAATGAGATGAGAGAAGAGCAAATAGGAAGAAATGAGGTACTGAAAGAAGATGGAAAAGGAATTAAATGGATGATGGCGGTAACAAAAAGAAGAAAGGAAATTGAAACAGAATTAATTAATAATTAATTAAAAACTAGGGTTTAGGGTTGTTAAGATTATATATATTATATTAGTAGTAAATTAAGTTATATGGTAAATGTTATGTTATGTTAAGTTGTAGAATTTTCAAGGCCAACAGGCAAGAAATAAACGATTATTATTATTATTGTTACTATTAAATAATATAAACACCATTTTGATTTTGATTTATTTTATGTTGTGTGTTATACTGTGGACGTTTTGTCTTCTGTATTTAAAACTCTAAAATAATACATTGTTTAAACAAAATAATTAAAAAAAGTGTTAAAGATTAAAATTAAATTTAAATAAATTTTATTTTAAGATAAAAAAATATTTAATAAGATTTAGGAAACATATCAGCTTTTCAGATATCTCTAACAACAATATTAAAAATACAAATTAAAATAACACTTAATTTAAAAAGACAATAAAGAATCACAATTACTACTTAAAAGGTAAATGTTATAATATAAAACTTATTACAGTTTTTTTATGTATGAGTGTGTGTAATGGCTAGCAGATGAGAATTTTTTAGCAACTGAACAATTAAAATATTCTAGTGCTAATAAAGACATAATATTGTATTGTGTGTCCATAGTAATTAAATAAAATTGATCAAAGTTTTATTGGCAATTTTGTTCTGAGAATTTTCGACCGTTGTGCACTACTTGACAATAAAAGAATGATTGCAGGTTTTTAGATTTAAGATAATTAAATTTTTGTAAATAATCTTGTTGCATGGTTTGCCGAAACGTTTTTGGGAGGTTTTGATACTTAGCATAAGCTGCTTTTCTATCCGACGAACCGTTATCTTTGCAAATGTTGTCACTATGTTAGAAAAAGTGATGATGATATCTAATTTAATCTTGATGTTTTTTGGTTTTTGTGAATTAAATCTATTTTTTTCTCTGCACTAACATCTACTGCTGCATTCTTTTTTTTTAATTTGTATGCTATTTATTTTAATTATTTGTTTGTTCTTAGATGCGTTATTAGTTTTTTCATTTTTTTTTTGACGCCAGTCTTAAATTTATCAGTTTTATGTCAACTGATATTTTTGTATTTCTATCTGGAATTTCTTCTTTGTATCTTGTTGCTGCTAGTTATTTAAAAAAAAAATTCTTTGTATGCATAATTGTCCTGGTTTTCATACTTCTTTCTTTTTGCTTTTTTTCTTGTTTTTGTTTTAATTTTGCTTTGCTTGTAATATTTCTTGCTCTGTTGTGGTTTCTATTTTGTGTGTTTGCTTCCAATATGTATTTTTATGTTGTCAAACTCGTCAATTTTTTTTTAGTAGTTTTGTTGCAAAGTTTTTTGGCACTCTTTATTTATTTTCATATCAGGAATTTTATAATAATTGTTGTTTTATTTACTTTATTTTTAGTATACAGTGGAACTCTAACTCAAATCTCCAAGAGACACCAAATAAAATTTGAGTTAGGGAAAATTCGAATTATAGATAAATATGTCTAATTTAAGTCTTAAAGTTTATTACATAATACATACTTCAAATTAAACAAAACACTCATCAATTTTATAGTATTTTTATGGAATAAACACATATACAGTGCAGTCTAGAAAACCAAATAAAAAGTCAAAAAATTTCTATGATTTACAAATTTTTGAAAAACCTCAATTTATAAATTTTTTAAATCAAATAAAAAATGGTTGAAAATGTTGATTTATGGACAAATTATCAACATAATAAACATACTTAACGCCATTTGAATATTTTACACGTGCCAAGAAATGCAAGTTTAGCAGCACCCGACAAGATTGGTTTCTATCGTTGCCGCAAATTGGTTAAACCTTGAAGGAATTTTTCGAAATATTCAAGTTAAGTTTAGCTACGCATAAATATTAGTTTGAATAAGAGAAAAAATTGAATAATAGATATTCAACTTAAGGAGATAAAAATCTGTATAAAAATTGTTTAAACTTTATTGTTTCCAAAAAATATTTTAATAAGTTTGAGTTTTACTGTATTTTCACTCTATTAGAGTGCGTTACGCATTATTGTGTGTTTACCTTGACAATTAATTGTTTCTGTCATTTATCCTGTGTTTTTTTTGCTCTAACGTTTGCTTTCTTACTGGTTTCTTTTTTTAATAATTATTTTATATCTAGCCTCTCTTCCACCATCATATTTGCGGGAGGTACTGTCGTGATGTAGGTCTAGTTCTTAACAAGCTTGTTGTTGTAACTTTCTTATTTTATTTCTGTTTTTTTGTCTTTATACCTTCTCCTCATATTTTTGCGGAGTATAATATTATGCTTCTAGTTGCTGTTGCTACTCGCTTTCTATCTTTTGACCGCTTTTTTAACTTGTTTGTTCCACCGCATTGTTTTACTCTTATAACTGTGGTCTTCTTGTTTATTAACTGTTAGTCACCGCAATCAGCCGCGTTGGTGTAAAAAATTGTGTTTACTGTCTATCCTATTAAAAAAACTATATTTTTAAAAATATTTATTATTATCTTATTTAAAAAACAATGTCTGTAATACTTAAAACCTTAACTGTTTATGACATAATATGTCAACTAAGAAAACGTTGTCAAGTAATTAAAAAAGAATACAAGGCAGACATAGTAAATAAACAAAAAAATGTAGTACATTCAGGTTATCTTCTAGATGAAAATTTTTAAATAAATTTGCACCAAGCACAGCTAGCAATGAAACACTTATTTAATCTAAATAATAAAATTAAAAAAATAAGGCAAACTTGGAAAAATCTATTTACTGCAAACAACTGCAGACTGCACTATGTTTTCTTAAAAATTAAGTATTTAAACTAACCAAAAAAATACAAAGATATAAATAACAATATTATAACCCCGGAGTATTAAAAAACAAGTTTATTAAGTAATGAAGAACCTAGTAATAATAATAGCAGTGTAAATAAACCCTTAAAAATATTAATTTTAGGAGATAACAATGAACAAAATTGTGCCCATATACAGGGTCATTATAAAAGTTTGGGATTATGTAACCATCTAATGTACGTTTGTGCCGCTCTGGTGAAATAATTCGGTGTGCGTAAACACAGTTGGAGTTGAACAGTCAACACAAAGTAAATAGTTTGATGAACATTTTAAAAAGGCGGCACATTTAAAGTGATTACATAATCCTAGACATTTATAGAAACCCTGTACTATCTACGCTTGATCCAGCAAACTATTAAAATGAATCTTTTTTAAGCCTAGTGCATTGTACAAACGGGTACTAGAAAATTTTGATAGTACAGTACAGTTGCAATATTTTCCATAAATTTGAAAATTGTACTTGTACCAACAAATTCAACTCAAACATTTAATAATGATTTTAATCAGAAAGGAAATAAATTGTCAAAATTAGGACAAATAAAACTAATGTTGCATATTTAATATATAATAATAGAAAATCAATTTAAACATATTATTAATAAAGTTCCATTAACAATAAAACTAAAAAAAAAATAAAAAATATTTTAGAGCAAACGATTTTCTAAATGAGCATAGCAAATTAGGCATTATTAATACACTCCAACATTTATCAATTGTAGAAAATAATGAATCTACTTTTTTATAAATGCTCTAAAAAGGGAAGACATAAAATTTATAACTTAATTCACATGAACGCTCAAGGTGTGTTAAATAAAATGAAAGATTTGAAAATATTTCTTTTGAAACGTACTCCATATTACAATAGACCAAACCGAATTCATGATGGAGTGCAACTCTATTTACAAACAAAAGTTTATCTGCCAAGAAAATTCCTATTATAAAAACTCAGTTTATTGAAACGATAGTAAAGAGCTGTTTGATCATAAATAAAATACAAAACAAAACAAAAATGTGTTATTTGCATCTACAAAACTCCAGAAAAATACTGTATTATGCCAGTGCAATTAATGACACTATTATAACGTGTGGTGATATAAATATAGACAAAGTAACAAATATTATTAACAAAAAAATTTTTATGGATCTTTTTAATTCATATAAATTAATAAATAAAATACATGAACCTACTTGAGTATGCCACAATAAAACTGGAAATATATCTTGAACGGCAATTGATTATATTGTGACTAACTTAGACAAAAAGCTAAACTAAATTATTCATTTTGATATTTATATAATGGATAAAAACTACAACAAATTAATTTTATTGCTTTTTAATATTTCGGTATTGATATATGTTCCTCAGTATTTTATTGCGGCATTATATGATATCTAATCAACAAATAGCGTAATACCTTGTTATATTATCTTATCTTACTTTTCATTTTAATTTTTGTTTTAAGTTATATGTAATGTTTTGACAATTCCGTAAAATAATTATTAATTTGAATTTATTTTTATGTATTTTATTAATAAGGTATAGTATTCAGTTATAAACCCAGAAAGACTACTTTTGCACAATGCAGAAATCAAAATGGTAGAAACATTTATTTACCTGAAAACCTTACTACCTTAAATACATAAAAGGATAAAACAGGATAAAGAAAAGTTGTGAAGACGGTGAAACAAAATTGAAATATTTAAAGTGGTTTAGCATATATCAACTAATATATACTAAAAAAAAAGTTGACGACAGGAGGGGGAGTTTAGGTTAAAGAATGATCTTATGGTTGAAGAATTTAAGAACGTGATTTCATACTACAATTTCTAAATTATTCCTTAAAGCGGTCAATAAAGTAGAAATTGCTTTGTGGATAGCTAACATTCTTCCGCTGAAACCGGTTTATTCTATTTTCCTAAATTAATCCCATTGACGCGTACTATTGCGTCCAAATGTGCCATACGTTAGCACAGGAGTTTTTTTGCCAACGACGTTAAACACAATAAAACAAAAAATAGGTACTTGGAACTATGGCGACTATAACAAATTTGTTTTGAAACATTATTTTTCTTTGAAGCATTTAAAATCCATAAATTTAATAAAAATTGCAAATAATTACTATTTAATTTTGTTAGATAGACAAATATACAAGCACATGTCTTGCTTATTTCAGCGCATAAGTCGGATCAAAATAAATCATTTACTAAAAGTATAATAAAGAAAATGAATAAGCAATTAAATTACAGATATTATTAATTAGTCAAATTTACAAACAAACCTATAACTTGGCTAGATATTAAAATGTATATAAAGTCTGCAATAACAAATATTTGAACATCATAAATAAACGTGTATAATAAATGTAAATTGCTGTTTAGGATTTAAACGTTAAAAATAATTAAAAAAATGTTTTAAACAAACAAGCGTACATACCTTTAAGAAAAGAATTTAACGTCATATTAGTGTCTAATAATTGTAAATTTTTATCTGGAAAAAGAATTGTTTCTAAATAATCTTTTGAATTAATTTTGCTGTCCAATTGTTTTCTTCCAACTGGGTTAAATTTATCTTTGAACATTTGAAATACAATATTTTCTTGAATTTGATTATAGTTTTGACTGGAAAATATTATTTAGTTGTTATGTACTTATTAACTAAAAAAAAATACTTACGAGTTTGCAACCAGTAATGGTTTAGGTCTTTTTCCCCAATAACATGGTTCACTATTTTTAGAAATAGTAGTTCCGTTTGGACATAAGTGATAATAATTTCCTAAAGTATCATTGCTATTGCGCCATTCTTCATAAGTAGTTAAAACAATGTCACCGTTTTTTTTAAAACAATCCAATGCGGATTTAAAAGGATCAGAAATTTTTTCTATTGAACATTTATCCATTTCAGTCGACGAACATAATTGACACAGCTTGGTATACTTTGCTTCTGTAAGGAATTACAATTAAGAATTAGTTTTTAAATGTTAAAAACTGATATAAAATAATAACGTTTACAGCTTTTGTAATATAATTACTATGATTTATGATAACGTTGCTGGATTTATTATTAAATATAAAACATTACGTGTATTATTTTTTTACCAATTTTGTTGAGTAATATATGTAAATACAGAATTAGCAAAAAAAATAAATAAAACAAAACAAAAAAATTGTCTACAGCCACATACTTAACTACAGCCAGGTTTATTTAAGTACCAAATGACTATTAAATTAAATTAAAAAAAAGGTCTTGTTTACAAAAAAACATTTAAATAGTTTTAAAATTGATTAAAATAAGATATTGTTATTGACACTTTGTATACGCAAACTTACTCAATTCTTTATCAACTGCTGTATAATCCACCCATGGTCCTGGATAACAAGAATCTCCAAATATTTGATTAAGTCCATAATATCTATTTTCAATAATTGTTTCTAGTTTTTCAGAACATATATTGGGAGTTAGTGATTTCATAACTGTCTCATCAAATTTATTCAGATAATATCTTGGTAATTTTAGTTTTCCGTAACCCGGATGGCACATTCTTTTTCCTCTAAGCCTCTCAAAAGAAGAAACGGGGTCTTTTACCAGAACCATTAACATGGATTCCGCTTTCTTTTCTACATCTTAAAATAATAAATTAGCATAAAAGGTAACTTTAAAATAAAAAAAAGTAATTTATAATTTCTTTGGGTATTAATTTATGCTCAGGTCAATATGTTGCAATAACGTTTTATAAAATATAAGATACTATATATTAAAATAAATGTACTTACAATTGCTATTTCCATCACTAATTACTGCTATAACATTTACATTTTTGACAAAAGATTTTGCCAGAAGTGCTTCATCTGGAGAAACAGTTCCAAAATGCGTAGTAAAATTATTTATATTTGTCAAACAATCCAATCTTAAAAAGACAAAACAATGTATAATAGTCATTTTTAAATTTATAAATTAAATGTTAATTATGTAAAGGACATTAAATAAAAAAAAAACTTTAACTGTATATATCAGTTTTATTATAATATTTTTTTCAATACATGTGTTACCATATTGCTGTAATAGTTCTAAAGTAAAACATTTCAAAAAAATTACTTGTATCATTTTAAAACTATTTATTAAAAACTGAAATTAATATTTGAATGAAAATATCACTTATAAATTAAACCAGTTTTTTTCTAAAAAAATAAGTTTTAAAGATATGTCTCTCTTTAGAACTAGTACGATATATGTAAATTGTCTATTTTATTATACTAATAATTTGTTTGTTTACACTATGGTTTGGAGTGCAAGCTACTTTTCCGTACATTATTTTTGTACAGACTAAATTTACAAAACTATATGAAAAATTATACAAATTAATGTACATTGGTACAAGTTTTTATAAAGCAACATCTACTTTGAAGATGCAACGTAATCAGAATATTAACAAAAATGCAATCATTTGCCAGAAGCAGACAAAAATTAAAAAAAAACAATTAAAAAAAAAAGCATTAAGATTACCATTAGCAAAAATACGACTAAGAAAAAAATAGAAGAGAAATTCTAACTAATTTTTCTCTTACTATAAAATGAATATAAAACAATGAAACAATTTACTGTTTTTAATTACAAATTTATTCTTACAAATACATTACTAGTTCTGGCGTGACGCAAGAGAGCGTGGCGCAGTGGTCTAGGCATCCGGCCGCTGTACCGCAAAGCAAAATGTGTAAATTGCGGTGGTTCTCACCCGGCGAGTTCTATTACTTGCCCGGTTTACCTGAAGAAAATCAAAGCAACTTCCAACACGGAAAGCTTGGACCAAGAGAAGCGAGCCGCAACCAAGGAGCTCCCGCCAGACACAGAATAATTCACCAACACTGCCGATTAATACCCCATACGGCGAATTAGTTGAACAAATTAATATACTAAATACTAAAGTAGATGTTGTAAAAACGCTGCACATGATTACGGAATTAAATGAGCAATTAGATTTGAGTACTACTGAATCACAAAAATTTCAAGAAATGTATTTCAAGGATTAAGCCGTAATCATGTTCAGCATTGACGAATAGAACGCAAATAGTATTTCCAATAAAGTGGGCGAGGTTGTTGAATTTCTCAACAGATCGGCGGCCGACAACTTAATTATCTGCGAAACCAAACCATCTAAAGAGGTCAAACTTAATATCAGCGGGTATAACGTAGAAAGGGATGATCGCAATATTGCGGGGGGTGGGGTTGCCGTTCTGTTGAAAAATTCAATCAATTATACGCGCATTGGCGGAATTGTGTAACATTGAGCTTATTGCGGTCAGATTGACTATTATCGGTGCTTACAAGCAACAGGATATCAGACGACCATATTCTGAACATGCTAGACTGCGGAAATAAGGTACTAGTTGTTGGTGACTTTAATGCTCGCCATCATTCCTTGAACTGCCATTTAAACAACCCCAATGGCAATCATCTGTATCATCTGTCACTTGCTAATAAATTCACTATTTAGTACACTCATTCTCACACTCACTACCCGACTAACGGAATGACACCGACAACGATTGACATAGTAATTAACAAGAACGTGACTGACATTGTAGACTTAAAGACCGTGGACAAACTCAGTTCGGAGTCGGACCATACTTTAGTGACATTTAAATTAACAAAGACAATAAATAGACAGAGACGTATCATTTACAGACCCGACTATATAAATACCGACTGGCCACTAATACCGGGCATTAGTGTGACGTCACACGACAGTAGCGCCACTGGCGCCAACGTGGATTATCACAACTATTTTATACATAGGTTTTTTTTATGGGAGATACTTGTTTGATTTAATTGTGTCGTTATGATATTTATTTGCAATCTAATGCAAAATGGATTAATTTTATATTAAGGCATATTTTGATGTACAATTTGTATATATTAGCTGATACAATTTTAAATAAACACATATTGAAATTTGAAAATACAATATAACCTCAAACAAATTGTAAATATTTATTAAATAAATTAAAATTTTGAATTTAATGTTAATTATACTGTAAAATTATTAACAGCAACAAATTATTATTAAAGTTTAAGTTTAAATAAATATTAAGCAAACTTTAAGACTTCATAAATTTATTACAAAAATATTAACTGAGTAATTGAACAAGTAAATATGTTAATTTTTAATAATAAACCATCAGTTTTATAAATTTTTTAATAACATATATTTGTGTTTTTAAATTTAATCGTTATACGTTACATTTGTTAAAATCAATAAGTAAGCGATATGAAAAAGCTTATCGGCAGAGTTTTTTCTGCTATTTAAAATATTTAATATAATATATATGCGGTTACATTATTTTACATAATAAGAACAAACATAACCAGTTAATTAAATTGTCTTAAGAATTTAATCAAGTAATAATTAATTTTGATTATCTATGTTCCAATTATGTGTAACAAAACTATGCATATATTGTTTTTGTAATTGTACTGTATTTGATAATGTTTTTGTTTGTGTATTAACAATGAATTTTATAAAATATGTTTTATTTTACAAATATATTATAGATAATTGCTTTCAATCTGCTAATAATACAATCCGACACTTAACTTATATAATCAAAATTTACTTGACTAAAATCTTATTTGATTTGATGAGAAGTTTAGTTGTTTATTATAATTTCATTAATAAAGTCAATAATTAAAAAAATATAAAATTATAAATACAAATAATTAATAAACAAATAACAAAAATATCATCTTGGATAATCGAGGCATTAAACCTAATTCTTTGAGTCAATTCTTGAGTAAAATACTACCTATTATTATAAATTAGTTTTACTAAAAACTTGAAAGAGGTGTATGACGTAATTAGAAAGCTTCCACCGCTAAAGCTTTAGTTTAACTTTATTACATCATTAACGTTTCCATCAAAGTGAGCTATTATTCAAAATCTTGGAAACTAGCCCTCATCATCTCCATTAAAAAGGCTTTACAAAATCCGACGTCGCCCGACTCTTATTAACCATTATCATTATTGACGACTTTAAGTAAAGTGACAGAAAAATCATTATGAAAAGACTCGACAAATTTGAGACTGACAATAAATTGACAACCGACTGTTAATTCGGATTTGTAAACAACAATTAATTTTAACAAAGATAAGGTGATCGACATAATACTCCTTGATGCAAAAAAATCATTCGATCGAGTATGGACTAACGGACTGATCTACAAAATGATGCAAAACAAGTACCTCCTATACATTATTAAAATCATTTATAATTATCTCATCAATAGACCGTTCCAAGTAAAAATAATTGATTTATTGTCTCCATGAAAGGATGTTAAGGCCGGTGTCCATCAGAAATCTATTTTAGGGTCAAAGCTTTTCAATATTTACCTGAATACATACCTACCCTTGAACATACAAATTTAGCATTGTACGGCGACAATAATGCAATATATTCAGATTTGTTCTACGCCATAGCCACACAGAAGCTGAATCAAATTCATTTAAACATCCTTCATACATTTTTCCAACACTGGAAAATTATCATCAATCCGGCCAAGTCGGAAAGAATCACTTTCACTCGGAAATTCACTAACCTCAAGACATTTACACCGACGACTTACAACCATCAAATCATCCCGACAAAATCATACGTTAAGTATCTGGGAATTCATTTGGATACTAGACTTAACTTTCATCAACATTTATCATACATAATTCACAAGACAAATTAAGCCATAAGACAGATATACTCTTTCATTAACAAAAATATTTTTGTGTTGTCTTCAACAAAAATTTATTTATACAAAACAATCATCAGACCATCACTCACTTACGCTGCTCCTGTGTCATGCGGTATAGGGCAAACAAATCTGAATAAATTACAAGCTATGCAGAACAAATGTCTTAGGCTGGCTATAAAAAGTGGTAGGTATGTGCGCATCAAGGATATGTATGTGGACGCTGCTGTTTCATTAATCAGGGAATATTTTAAAAAAACTTTTAATAATTTTTACCGCTTTAAAGTACTTAACGACATTCTACTGTTAACTAACTTAACGGTCATCAAGAATCACAATAGACCTTTCCGCATAAAGCACAAATTAGTCTACCAAAGTCTACCGATCTTCAATCTGGCCGATTAGTTTAGTTTTTTCTTTTTTGTTTATTTTTCTCATCTTCATATTTTACTTACTTACTTACATTATCATGATTTTTTTGTATTATTTCTTGTACATTTGTATATATTGTATATATTCTATGTATGTGTATGTCAACTTTTATTAAAAAGTGAAAATATTCGCGCAACAAGTCTCTGTACCTAGAGCTTGTTTCAATAAATAATAATTGTACACAACATGTATACACATAAAGAATAAAAAGACTGAGTGAATGCATTAAATAAATAGATGAATGAAAGCACTGAATGAATGAATGAACATTGCTAATATATTGAAAAATATTAAAACCTAAACTGTAAATAAAATGAAAAATTATAATATTTATTATGCATCTTCTTAGATAGGAAATAAATAACCACTGTATATATACACTAACAAAAATATTTTGTATAAATAACATTTAACTTTGAATAAAGATTTATTTAATTTGGAATTTGGAATTTGGCCGCTGTACCGAAGATCGTGGGTTCGATTCCCATATAATATGATATACTTTTCACTTTTTATTTGCTTTTATACTCCCCAAGTCGCCTTGCCGGCGTGGGGGCTAAGACGCCAGCAGTGGCGTATAAATGGCTAACAAAGAAGAAAAAGAAAGTTTTCTACAGAAGTAATAATAATATTAATCTGTGATATTAGGTTTAGTTAGTTTTTAGGGTCTGACATCGAAGCATTTTACAGCTTCGATGTCATCTGTGATATTAAGTTAGGTTGTGATATTAGGTTAAGTTGTTGTATTAGGTTTAGCTACTTTAGTTTTTAGGGTCTGGCATCAAAGCTTTTTACTGCTTTGGTGTCATCTGTGATATTAAGTTAGGTTAATAGATAGGTATTGGCACCAAAGTCTTTTACAACTTTGTTGTCATTTGTGATAGTAGGTTCTGTTATATTAGTTTTAAATTTAGTTTTTAATTTTAGCAACTGTGAAATTAGATTTAGTATTTATCTATTTATTTATTTATTTAACCATTTTAATGTGTTGTTTTGTCTTCCTCAGGTCTATAACCTGAGGTTTTTTAATAACCGTTATTATTATTTAAACAAAATTAATAGCTAATGACCTTAGTAGTCGACGCTAAAATACACAAAAAATAATAATAATAATAATAATAATAATAATATTAATAATAATAATAATAATAATAATATATAAATATAATATAAACGGAGAAGTTGTAGAACCAATGGAAGAAGGGGAATTTTATAAATATTTGGGTTTCCAACAAAATAGAGAGTTAGAACATACACATATTAAGACAGAATTAACAAAAAAGTATACTCAAAGAGTTCATAATATAATGAAATCATACTTAAATGGCAAAAACATTATAAAGGCTATAAATACATACGCAACACCAGTTTTGACGTATTCGTTTGGAGTTATTAAATGGACAACAACTGATTTGGAACGGCTACAAAGACTAACCCGAACTACACTAACTCAGTACCGAGCGCATCATCCTAAAGCAAATACTGACAGACTTACCTTACCAAGAAAAGAAGGGGGAAGAGGCCTGGTAAATATTTTAAGACTGCATAATAAACAAATCCACAGTTTAAAAAAATTCTTTTATGCTAAACAAGAAAGTTCCCATCTCCACAAGGCTGTTGTTTTGGCTGATAACAGACATACACCTCTCAACCTCCAGGACACAATAGCTAATGACACACACTCTATAACAACAGATGTAGAAATAAAAAATCAATGGGCCCAAAAAACACTACATGGAAGACATTACCATGATTTAAACCAATTATACGTCGACACTGAAGCGTCGAACGCCTGGCTAAATTATGGCGATTTATTCCCGGAAACGGAGGGGTTTATGATCTCAATACAAGATCAAGTCATTAATACATATAATTATAGGAAGTATATTATCAAAGACATTACTATAACAACGGATAAATGCAGACGATGTCATATTCAGTCAGAAACAATACAGCATGTAACATCTGGTTGTAAAATACTGACACAGACCGATTACCTGCAAAGACACAACCACGTGGCAAATATAATACATCAACATCTTGTAAAAAACACTAAGTTGCCAACAGTAGATTTACCGTATTATAAGTACATAGCAGAACCAGTACTTGAAAACAACTTGTTCAAATTGTATTATGACCGAGCAATAATAACGGATAAAACCATACATCACAATCGACCGGACTTAACACTAGTTGACAAAAATCATAAAACTACGTATGTAATAGACATTGCCGTTCCTAATACACATAATATTGAAAAAACTTATACGGAAAAAGTTGAAAAATACACTGATCTGGCAGATGAGATACGCAGGATCTGGGGAATGGATAAAGTAATTATAGTACCATTAATTATATCAAGTACTGGCATTATTCCTCACAGCCTGCATAAATCCATAGAAACCCTAAACTTACCAGCTAACATCTACATTAAAATTCAAAAATCAGTCATTTTAAATACATGTCGAACTGTTAGGAAATTTTTAAATTAAAATATATTAAAACAAACTTATAAAGCCTCTGGTATTTACCCGGCGTTATAAGTAACTGCTACCGGAATTGTCCGAGAAAACAAAATAATAATAATAATAATAATAATAATAATAATAACTATGCCACACCCTCATTTATAATGGAGTACACTAATATTAATGCCTCGGAACATGGATCGGGAAACCAGGATAATACATCCCGCGATAAACCTTGTGGAGCTGGAGTTTTGTTGAATAGTTTGTTACAGCCACCCCTGCAACCCGGTGAAGGAAATGGCATCGGACCAGGTCCTACTACCATAACACACGATATAGAGAGCAATGAACAACAACAAGCTCAACCAGCCAAAAATGCTTTGTTTCTTTCTGAAACCACCACTAAAGCTGGAAAAATCAGGAAACGCATGAAGTGGACAAATGAATTAAACACACAAATAATGCGTGCTTATTATATAGTAACCGAAAATGAAACCGATAGTACAGGATATGTGCAAAAACTTTATCAATATTTAACTCAAAAAATACCACAACTAGCAGAACTATCAAGCCAACGTATTGCTGACCAAAAACGTACTATTATCCGAAACAACCTAATACCAGAACCTCAATTGCAGAGATTAAAGGAGGAAGTATTGCAAGAATTAAACAGAATAGAAAATCTGACCCCCGTACAAGAACATGAAACACAAGCCGCAAACAAAACAACGCTAGAAAATCCAATAAACATAAGAGAAGAAGAAGCTCCAGAAATAGTAGAAATTTATACTGAAGAACAACTAATAGCTGAAACTAAATATCAAGAAATACTTGCAAAATATTCAGGATTAGATCCTACACAAAGAAAAACAATCAAAAGACCACAAATGGAGCTAGTGGGTACAGTCACTAGAATAATTAATAAAATACTAGACAAAACATTATCTTTAGAAACTGAGTTTGAAGAACTACACGAACATATAAATTGCGCTGCAAAAACAATATCAGATCTCACAAATCCAATAAAAAACAACAATGTTAAACCTGCAAATTTTATACATAAACCCCCATGGCAAAAAAGAATAGAAAATAATATAGAGGAAACAAGAAGGCAAATAGGGCAGTTAACGAGATATATACAGGGAAATATCACCAATAAACTCACAAACAAACTGATTCACGTGTTTAGAAAATTAAAATCTAATCACCCAATAAAAACCGAATGCCATAGAGAAGATATGAAGCTCGTTTCAGAGTTATTAAAACAAAAACTAGCAGTATATTCTCACCGCCTAAGGAAATATAAATTATCTTTGGAAAGAAAAATTCAAAATACTAATTAAAAAAAAAAACGAAAAACTTTTCTACCGCAAACTAAATGCAGACAATATTGAAAACTATCCAATGCCCCACAAAGAACAAATTGAAACATTTTGGGAAAATATTTGGAGTAACACAGATAAACACAAAGAAGAAGCTCATTGGATTCAAGAAGAAACCAAAAACCATATGCATATCGACCAAATGGAATTATTTGAAATAACAGAACTAGATGTTAAAAACGCATTAACTAAAAGTCCTAACTGGAGTGCACCAGGAAAAGACAAAATACAAAACTATTGGCTTAAAACCTTAACATCTACACACAAACATCTTGCAAGACTTTATAACAACATAATAAAAAACCCTAAAAAATTTCCAGATTTCATGATGCAAGGAGTCACATATTTAAAACCTAAAGATCAAAATAATACCAAAGACGCTGGAAAATATAGACCCATCACATGCTTATCTACTTTGTATAAATTACTATCATCTATAATAACAACTAAAATATCTAATCATCTTGAGGGAAACAACATAATGACAGAAGAACAGAAAGGATGCAAAAAAGGATCACGCGGCTGCAAAGAACAACTTATAATAGATACGGTCACCAAGCTAGAACTAAAAACAGACATTTATACATGGGATATATTGACTATCAAAAAGCATACGATTCTGTACCTCATTCTTGGATCAAACAAGTTTTTGAAATATATAAAATAAACCCTACAATCACTACATTTCTTAATTATATTATGGAAAAATAGAAAACAGAAATGCACATTAGTAACGGAAAATCCACCATAACAACTAAATTAATAAAAATACAAAGAGGAATATTTCAAGGTGACACACTTAGAGCTACATTATTTTGCCTAGCTATAAATCCTATATCAAATGCGCTAAATAGGACACAATATGGATATAAACTTAAAGGTACAATAACAAATCATACTATAAACCATCTACTTTACATGGACGACCTCAAACTATACGGAGCTAACAAACATCTCATCAACGTAGTAGAAAAAATGAGTAGAGATCTACATATGACATTTGGCTTAGATAAATGTAAAATAGTAGCAATGGAAAAAAGCAGTTGGAGCAACACAGAAATGATCAATCTTGATAATAACCAAACAATACAAAATATGAATGAAACGGAAATTTACAAATATTTAGGAATTATGCAAAACACAGTTACTAACAACAAAGAAATGAAAGAAATGATATAACTCAAATTTAAAACTAGACTACAATCTATAACTAAAACCAATTTAAACTCAAAAAATTTAATGAAGGCAATAAATACATACGCAATTCCCGTACTAACATATTCGTTTGGTATTATTAAATGGAACAATACAGAACTCGAAGATCTAAACAGACAAATTAGAACAAAACTAATTAAAAACAAGGCACATCATCCTAAAGCATGTTTACAAAGAATTACTCTTCCAAGATCAAGAGGAGGAAGAGGTATAATTGATGTAACACACTTACACTACAAACAAATTAATAATCTAACGACATATTTTAAAAACCAGACAAACGGCACTCTTTATATGACCATATCAGAAGCGGACACTCAACTAACACCCTTGAATCTAAACAACAACATTCAAGTTAATGAAACTAATACTATACAATACAAAGAATTGGAATGGTCACAAAAAGAAATTCATGGCAGACATTTCTATCAACTACATAAAGAAGGCATAGATGTAGAATTATCAAACATGTGGCTAACCAAAGGTAATTTATTCCCAGAAACAGAAGGATCTATTCTTGCAATCCAAGATCAAGTAATAAGAACTAGGAATTATGAAAAATATATACTGAAAGCCAACATAACAACAGATAAATGTAGAAAATGTTATAAAACTGCTGAAACTATAACACATATTATCACAGGATGTGAAAAACTAGCTCCAACTAAATATACAGAAAGACATAACAACGTAGCGGCAATTATACATAAAAAAATGATAAGTAATACAAATTTAGAAGAAGAAAATGACAAGGTACCATACTATAAATACATTCCAGAGCCCATTAAAGAAAACAGCAATCATAAGATACTATGGGACATTTCTATACAGACTGACAAACAAATAATACATAACAGACCAGATATTATTTGGACCAACAAACTCACAAAACCAACATATTTAATAGACATAGCAGTTCCAGCAAGTAAAAATATCATAAAGTAAACCGATGAAAAAATACAAAAATACACAGAACTAGCATATGAAATAAAACGAATATAGAAATTAACAAACATAAAAATTATACATATTATAATTTCTGCAACAGGATTAATACCTAATGAAACGGTAAAAAATTTAAAACTAATAGGAGCTGAAGAAACACTGGCAGATCTGCAAAAATCCGTTTTGCTAGACACAGCACATATAACACGTGCTTTCTTAAACTAAATTCATTTTTTAATAAATAACATAGTTATATATACCCATAAGAAACCCGCGTATATATCGATAAAACACGACAACAAGTTAGTTAAAAAAAAAAAAAAAAAAAAAAAAACTATTATATAAGTAATGTATGCGTAAGAACAATTTTGTGATAAAGAACATAATAAATTGTTTTATTATTTAAAATATGAATTGTCACGTAGTAGAAGTCACAACCATCAATTATATAAAAAGAGTATAATAATATGTTCTGAATAGGAATATTAAAAAATAAAAACTAATAATAAAATAACAAAGATAAAATAAATGATTTAACTATTAAAAATAATTACAAAAATTACTTAATAATTTAAAAAATGTCTATTGTATTAAAAGTTCTAAACGCATGCTGCAATTTACAATACCCAAACATATATTAATCACAATAAATTACTAATCATATGCGTATATCCAGTTTGCTCCGTTAAACAAATTCGAGCTGATAATCGACATCAGCAATTTGATTGCTCAAGACAATCGACAAATTAGGTGATAATTCAGACAAATAGTTAATAGAAAATTACAGATATCACTAATTGGAAAGCAATTCAGATGCCAAAAATTCCAGTCCAGTTCAGTCCATTGACAGTGACCGATACAAAGACGCGTGAGGATAACCTCTTACCTACGCTTAGGCCTGCATGACAAACTCTAAGGTGTAGCTTTTACTACATCACAACTTGTTATCTTAAATAGCAAATTACTCCATCTGCCAGCTAGAGAACATTGATTGTTGGAAAAAAATACAAATAATTTTAACACAAGCTTTGACTGTAACATTATCAGCGTTAGTCATTGCCAACTTAGCAAGCGCATTAACTTTTTTATTGCTACAGACACCAACATGACTGGGGATCTAGACAGAGTAAACAGTAAAAAGATATTTATTGCAGACATTTGAAGCAAAACTAAATATATCAAGTAATGATCAAGATATTGATAATTTATGGAGTATAATGCACTTAACGTGTTTGTATATATAATATAAAATGTACTTGCATTTAGTTAGATGTCGAAAAGAGCTTGTAAAAACACCTCTAACACATAGCAAACCAAATATAAATTGTAACTTATCTATAAGAAAAACACAATCCTTACCGTCGCTACTTTGTTTATCAGTAAAAACCCAATCGGCATTTACGTATTTTGATTGCATACTTGCAATCATAGTTGATGTCTTGCTTTTTTTAATTAATTTATAATGTTGAGTGAGAGAATATTAAGAAGCCAAAATAAGCCAATACATTTGTGTGTACGTATTCTAAAGTGCTTTTTTAAAAATATATCCAACAACGTTGTTGGATTGTTTACTAGAGACAAATTACACATACACGAAGTGGCCTAAATTTATGCTAGCATTGCTTGTAAATTTTTGTACTTGAGAGCATCCTGACTGTTACTTGATTTTAAATATATGAACAATAACAGCAAGTTTAGAGTCATTCCTATTTCTACATATAATTGGGTATTAATTTATGTTTTAAAAAATCAAATTATACTTTGCTAAAGCATTTTAATCAAACTTTTAATATTATTTGCAAAGATAATTTGACTAAAATAGACTATTGATTGGAATGAAATAAATAAAAATATTATTTCTGTAAACAAAGTTATACAATATTGATTTTTATTTATACAAATACTATTTGTGAATTTAACATAAAATACATACAATATAAATTTTATTCCAAAAACATGAAATTGTTAGAATACACAATTTTATAACATTATGTTGTTGTTAATGTAATTTAAAAATAAAATTTGTAGCTAAAATTTATATAAACTTTTTTTTTTGGAAGCCAATCATCAGCATTAATTTATTCAATACCTGAAATAATATGAAACCAGGTTAAAACCTCATAAAAAATTAAGTTTTTTGTTTGTATTTTTGTGATATATATACAATTATGAAAAAATTCCAACTTTTTTTCAAAACTATAATTGTTTAATACCTATTTCAACAATTTCAATAATAAAAAAAAATCGTTATTGCAAGCATATAAATTATACATCAAACATTGCTAATATTTAGCCCATGTAACATGTTCAGACAAAATGCTTAGAAGGTATGTTTTTACATTTTTTGCCACGTTATTTTCACATTTTTGCTTCTTAAACCATTAACCAAATTCAATCATCACTATTACAACAACACAAAATTCTTCAAACGGTTATCTTAAAAATCTAATATTGTTAAAACAAACATAATCTTTGTTTAACAAAAATGTTTCCTTTTCTAAAACCAGTTTAAAATCTTGTGTTACTAACAAGGATGTACAAAGTTTACAATAATTTTTTTTATATATGTATGTTGGAATATGTTTCTACGGTTGGTTTTTTAAATAGTAAAATTGAATATTCAATGATGTTTTATCTCTATCAAATTCAAATGTTTTTCTTATTATGCTGAGTAGCAATGCGACACTGTTGAATTGTAGGTGCAGGATTATATCCATCACAATTTTGTATTACTAAAAAAAAAGCTGGTGTAAGCTTGACAATCTTTTGCAGTTATTGTGCAACTTCAAGGTCTACTGCTAGTGCACAAGCATACCCCTAACGACTGTTACGTATAAGACATCAATGCAAAATACTGTGTACATACAACCCCAAGGCCTTGTGCCAGTGTATGAATAATCATCTTTTACAGGAGAGTATAACCCCAGCTCTGGCAGCGTACTTGGTTTTCTACAATTGTCAAGTATCTCAATGACCTCAATGCCAATGCACTTTTTCTTACACACCTCTAAGATTTTTCTCAGCATACGAGTGAATAATCTCAGACAGTTATGAAGTAACTCAATGACCTCTTGTCAATGTATTTTTTCACACCTCAAAGACCCATTTAATTTATGTGTGAATAACCTTCAGGTTCTCAGACAACACATGTACGTAAATAACATCATATACTGTACATTAATGATTATAAGCAATGCTAATAAAAAGTACCTGTAACAATTGTTTTAATAAAATTTGCTGTTTCTAAAGCAGTAATATTATTTAATTGACCAGTTGGTGCTGCTGTTTTAATAGCCGCAGAGACAGTGTAAGAAAGTATTTGAACGGCAAATTTGACTTAACACATAATAGTTTAATTGCACTTCTATTGTTAGTACTTTTATTGCAAACATTTTTTTACAGAGTTAGGTAACATTACACAACGGCGTTTTCCAATTATATTTAATGCCACAAATATAAAAAGAATACTAATACTGTGTTAGCAAAATTTTTCTGTTTTTGAAAAGACATTGACAATTTTTTTATATTAATTTGAATAAAGTACACATCTATGAAGCAGAAAAATATAAAAGTTTCTGATTAGTTTTTGTAGAAGCAATTTTCTAGTAGAACTAAAACTCAAATATTAAAATCATATTTTAATTGGTAACTTACACTATATTGTGCAAGGGTGTTTGTTTTAATAGTTAAAATTTACATTAAGTTTAAAAATATATCTTAAATGTATATTTTATAAATATAATATATGTACATTTAATATTACTGGTTTTATAAGAATTTATATTATTACAAAATGGCACAGAGCATTATTTTGTATAAACAATAAACAGCATAACATGGATCTGTAACTAGTCGATGAGTTGAGGAGCCAAGAAGCTCAGCTTTAGCAATGCTTTGCATCTCTGATGCAAATAAGAATCTTGGGAAAAGTACGTGTCATTTTGTAATATTCTTTTACTCAAAGGTAGTATTTAATTTAACCTCTAAACTAAAGTGGATTACAGCATTAAGACAAATTCTTACAGCAACCGGCATTTGCGACCGTATTTTGATGTTGTATATATTGTCAAGACTATTATTATGCACATCAGGAACTGTTGAATATAAGCGATTTGTTTTTAGTTTTGCAGCATATCTAACAGTACAGGTTTTACGCCAAAGACAGAGTATTATATAAGACTAGTACGGAGTTTAGCAGTTGCTACACAAATTTTTGTATAATGGACAAGATCCACAATACGTAAAATAGATAGAGCTGCAAAAAGCCAAAAAATTATGGTTCTAAACCATAAACATTTTTGTGTCAAAAAATGTTTCAGCAATAACAATTCTAAACTAATTCAACATCAATTTTGCAAGGGCATGCTTAGTTATGCAGTTCAAAGTTTATTAAAACTGAACTCACTATTAGAACATAGCTATTATCTTTTACCAAGCTAACATTTTATAAATAGTTATTTTTTACTAAAAAAATATGAATAAAATATATGTATATTTTTTTGTCAAATTAATTCTTATACATAAGGTATAATAATAATAATAATAATAATAATAATAATAATTGTTGGATTTTGTTAAACTTACTTGTTATAATATTTGTGGCAGTTGTACTCATCATCTCTTTCTAAAAGTTGGCATGGGTCATAGTGTTTACTTCTATCAGCACAGACATTATCTGAAAATAAGTTAATAAATATATTAATTTTATATATATATATATATATATATATATTTTTATTTAAATTTATTTTCGGATTATCCCGCGTTTTCTTTTTGAGTTGGACTCGACGTTTCGGCTGAATCTCATCAGCCATCATCATGAGATATTTATTATTAATATTTATTAATATACTATTACATCAATATGACATTGATATATAAACTAATTTTGTTGTCAAAGCTAACTTTCAAGAAACTTTATTGTGTGTAAAGTTTCTTTGTTTGACTTCTGGTAGTTGGTCTATTAATTGATCCTTCTACAGTCAAAACTTGTAAAGGAACTGGTTGTGATTTGGATGCTGTAATTAAATTAGTTGTTGTTGGTAAAGAAGCTGTTAGTGGTTTTTTTAAATTTAATTTAGTTGTTGCCAATGCTTCTTTACCAACAACAACTAATTTAATTACAGCATCCAAATCACAACCAGTTCCTTTACAAGTTTTGACTGTAGAAGGATCAATTAATAGACCAACTACCAGAAGTCAAACAAAGAAACTTTACACACAATAAAGTTTCTTGAAAGTTAGCTTTGACAACAAAATTAGTTTATATATCAATGTCATATTGATGTAATAGTATATTAATAAATATTAATAATAAATATCTCATGATGATGGCTGATGAGATTCAGCCGAAACGTCGAGTCCAACTCAAAAAGAAAACGCGGGATAATCCGAAAATAAATTTAAATAAAAATAATTATATCCGCGAAAATTTAAAAAATAACATATATATATATATATATATATATATTAATTTTGAATATGGTATTTAATTTTTCCTATTTCATTTTATTTTAAATAAAAATTTATTTTGATTGTTAAAATAAGTACAATGATTATATTTCAAGAATTTGTTTTAAGTAATTACGTAGAAAAAGATTGATTAAACGAGTTAAGCTTTCCAGAAATCTCAAGTCGTGGCGGGTTGAGTATGGAAGACCCTTTAACGATTAATTCGAAAGAATTAATTGCGGGACTAAGTTGAGAAGCCACTGGTTCACTTAGATAACTCACAATTTACTTCACTTGGTTAACTTAGTGGGTTGAATTAATAACATTGAATAAATAATATTAACTTTATTTTAATTCATTAATTAGTAATGGTACGAAATCAAACAATAGAATGAAATTTATGTGTAAACAACATTTTCATTATATTTCAATTCAGCATTTGATAACAGTATCTAGACGTAAATATTTACAATTAAGATGAATCAGGTAGACAATAATATTTACTATAATTTATGCTACGTAAGGGTTTTAAGTACCCGTAACTCTTCCCCTCGAAGATGAAAACCTAGTTTGAAAAAGTGGAAGTTTTCAATTTTATATCTTCAAATTTCGGCATTTTATGAGATATTGATGTCTCTTGTAATTCAATATCTTCTGATTCATTATTAATATTGCTTTTATCAAGCTTTTCTATATAATTTTTAAATTTATAGATTATAATTAATGTTAGTATGATAATAATAATAAATGTATACAATAAATACAATAATACAATTGTTCTTGTTAAATCAACGTCTGATATATTTTTTAACTTATGTATTATGTAAATCAAATAATTTTATTTAATTATTATGAAATTGATCTAAAGCAATGTTTTCTTAACTTAATGCTGATTTAACAATATTTGTTATATTATACTTAATCATATGAGTTTCTATATATAACTCAGAAACCATTAGTACATTATTTATATATGATTTGTTAAATACTAAATTTTCAATTAATATATTATTTAATACAGCCTTACAGTTATATTGAATTTCTAATAATAAAACTCTCTTTTATAAATTTTTAAATAAACGATTATGTTTACATATTGACTGAATTATTGTTGGTTCAGAAATTATTATTATATATAAATTAGTTTCATCAATTCTTTCAACTCTACATTTTTCTAAAATTATTGGTATCACATCACATTGTTTTAAATTACCTTATGCGGCTAAAATATTAATTTCACATGGATTTTGATTTGAAATGTTATGTTCATTAAGGTTTTTACATACATAATTATTACTTATATGATTACATTCAGTATTTGTTTGACAATAATTCTGATTATTGAACAAGACGTATCTGCTTTTTGGTATAATGATATTATAAATTGAATGATTTGTCAATATTGGCAAGAGATATATATGATAATAATCAAATACTGATTCTGAAACTAAAGAAATTTTTAATATAAAAATAAGTTTTGTATTACTTTGATAAGCTTCAATTTCTACATTTCTTTCATATAATTGTATATTTGTACTAGTTATTGAAAATAGTAGTTTAAGATTACTATTTATGTAAAGTTTCAATTTCTTTAATTCTTTTAATAATTGCATCGGTTGAATTATACAAGGGTGCAATATTTTTAATTAAGCAAATGTTGTAGCGGTCTCTATATCCGTAAGAGTATCATAAATGAAATTTATTGATTCAGTTAACGTATTTAATAAATTCTGAATTTTTACAATTCTTTATAATTTGATAATTTTTGTATTATTAAACATATTTTCTAAATTTATAATTCTAGAAACTATTTTATCATTATTATTATTAATGTTTCTTATTGTAAGATTAAATTCTTTATTTATATTTACACTTAATTTTAATTGTTCAGAAACTATATTTTTAATTTTTGTTTAATTATATTGCAATTCTTTTAATTTAGTGTCATAATAAATTCCATCATTCGAATAAAAATTTCCTGTAATTGCTTTTATAAGTGTTCCTGCAATATTAATAAGACCTATTTTTGTTTTGTTTTTAACATTATCTAAATATGCATCACCTAATAATTGTTCAAACTTTTTAGTTACTTCTTTAATTTGAAAATCTATTATTCCAAAATTATTATAAATTTAAAGAACGTATTCTTTATCTTGTTTAATATTTACTTGAATTTGTAAGAGATTGTTTTGATATTCTTGAAATCCTTTTATAATATTACCTAGCTTAAAAGTTTTAATTATTCTCCAGTAAACTTTTATATTTTTTGCTTGTCCAAGTTTAAATGGTAGTATTGGAAAGTTGTCCTTTAAATGTTTTATTGGAATATCTTCTGATATTGTTATGGAAGCAAGTGCTATGTTTATTCTAAAATAGGTTTTTTCAAATTACTGTAAGATTTTTGATCATTATTTGAAGAATTGTTTTAAATGTTACTACTTAAATCATTGCTAGTACTTGGCATTGATTGATATGTTTCAGAGCTTTTAATTAAATCATTACAAAATATTTCTTTCAGAGTTTTTTCGATTTCTTTATTAGCATGTTTATAATTTGTTAATTCTGATTGTTTATTTTTTGTGATTGTATTTACTTTTATTCTTGATAGATTATTAGCGTTTACATTGTATTTATCAGGTTTATATTCAACTTGATAACCATATTCCTCTAACTTTAAACGCCATCTTAATAGTTTAGAACTTGGGTCTTTTAAAGAAAATAACTATTTTAAAGGTTTGTGGTCCGTAACAAGGGTAAATTTTCTTTTATAAAGATACGGCTTGAAATATTTTATTGCCCATACCATTGCTAATAATTCTTTTTCAATGGTACTATATTTTATTTCTGTATCATTTAGAGTACGCGACGCATAGGCTATTGGAAAGTCATTACCAATTTCTCTTTGTGAGAACACTGTGTCTAACGCAAAATCTGAGGCATCAGTTGTTACTAAAATTCTTCTCCAAAATTAGGATACTTTAATATAGGTTCATTAATTAAAATATTTTTACAATAATTAAACGATTCAATAACATCTTTATTGTGAATTACTTTTTAATTTTTTTTAGACATTTTATCATTGGCTTAGAAATTTCAGCTAAGTCTTCTATAAATTTTCTATAATAACCAAGTAAACCTAAGAAAGATTTAATTTCTTTCTGTGTTTTTGTGATAGGATAATTCAGTATTGCTTTAATTTTTTCTTGGTTTGGTTTTACTCTAAAAGGTGTAACTACATGTCCTAGATAGTTTACTTTCCTTCTAAGAAATTTAAATTTATCCATGTGTATCTTTAAGTTTAAATTTCTTAATCTTTTAAATACTTCACGTTGTCTATTAATATGTTCTGTTAAACTTGTGCTAAATATAATTATATCATCAAGATATACTAGACATTTCTTATTTTAAATTCCACGTAATATTGTATTCATAGTTCTTTGAAATGTGCTAGGAGCATTTGATAAGCTAAATGGCGTCCGTTTAAACTGAAAATGTCCTTGTTCCGTATTAAAAGCAATTTTTTCTTTATCATTTGAATCCATTTCTATCTGGTGATATCCAGAAGCTAAATCCAAAGTTGAGAAATAATCTTCCCAATTTGTCAAACAAATCAGTGATGTTAGGTAATGGATAGTTATCATTGATAGTTTTAGAATTTAATTTTCTATAATCTATTACGATACGCCACTTTTGTTTTCCGCTTTTCTCTAGTTTTTTAGGGATTACTCATATTGGAGAAATCCAGGGTGAAATACTGGGTTCAATTATATCTTGTTTTAGCATTTTATCCATTTGCTTTTTCATTTCATCTCTATGTATAAATGGATATCTATAATTTTTGTATATACTGGAATTTTATCTATAGTACGAATTTTATGTTTCACATTGCTTGCAAATGTGAGAGACTCATATTCGTTATAAAACACGTCTTTAAATTCATAACAAAGTTTTAATATTTTTCTTTGCTCTTCATCGTTTAGATGATTTAACGTTAACTTTTCTTTTAAGTTTAACTAATATCTTTCTTTAGATTTATTGAATTATTTGTTATATAATATTTTGTATCTTGATTATTTTTATATAAATCATACTTTTTATAATAAATTTTTTTATATAACTTCTGGGATTAGTAATTGAAGTTATCGCGTAATTATTTTCAATTCGCGTAAGAGATTCAGGTATCTCGCATTTATTTATTTTAGTGTACGGTATTATTACTTCCGTATTATTTTTACCTTTTACTGTAGTAGTTATTATTTTTTCAGTTTTCGGTTCAATTTTCAAGAAATTAGAATTAATATTTATTGGTTTTATACATATTACTACTTTTATATTAGAATCTTAAAATATATACTGCAACATTAGTTTTATATCTTTTTCCCAATTTGTTTATCAAGCCCACAACATATTTTAGGCATAAATATCTGTATGAGTTTTCTTTTAATTTAATAAAAGAATTAAAAATGTCTATTAAGAGCATACCGTCAAATAATAGTTAGGAAATAGCCGAAAAAACCTATCAAATATAGAAATATATGCGTTTTTCTGTATTTTTGAATGCATTTTGTTGATTATTGCAAATATAATTTCACAAAAAAGACTTCGACATATCATAGTTATATCCTTTCTAAATGTACTGGTAAAAAAAATTAATCGATTATCAAATTATTTGTAGACACAGCGATGAAGGGGAAGTTGCCGTTTTTGTTAAAATACTACAAATCAAGGTAGCGGTCGGTATGGTCTTAACTTTATCATTAAACCTTATACGTGGCAGCGTGGATTAGTTGCTTAGATGCTTGCCTCTCATACTGGGGGTCCTGAGTTCAAATCCTACCCTGCCGTATATTATTTGTGAATTTGTTCACCGCTTTAAACGCTTCGGCATTCATGGATTCAGCGACATACAAATTTACAAACAATAATAAGCTCGTCTCATTTTCATCACTTCATACTCGGAAGGACCTTCGGCCTGCTAGAACCAGGTTGGTGAGGTCGATAGAGTATAAAAACGCTAATTTCATTCATTAAACCTTTCTTTAAACTTTTTAGCAATACCTGCATCCATTCTCATATCCATTGAGATACAATGCGCTAAGTCTGCATTTTATACGTCAAATAGATTTTTATTAATCATTTGAACATTTTTATAATGTTGTCTTTATTGACTTGTTTTTAACTTTATTTTTCTTTGATGCATTAAAATTATTTTCATTTTTATTCAGATAAATGTGCATTTCTGAATAAGTTGTAGTTAGTATTCCATAAGGAATGTCTATAATTACACTTACTTTTTACAACAAATTTATTCCTAATAAACCATCATTATTATTATTAAAATCAAATACATAAACAGTATGTTTTTTATTTGGTAAGTTAAAAATTTTAGGAACTAGTACTTCTATAACTATATTATGAATTGATTGGTTATAAAGAGTTTCTATCATAAAATTAACTTCTTGTATGCATTCAGCAAAAGTTCTTTAGCAATATGTGTAGAAATAAATGATTTAGTTGATCTTGTGTCAATTAACATTTTTAAATTATGTTTTGGAAAAATTACATAAGGTAAATTATTTTCTTGCAATGAATCTAAATTATTTATTTAATTATATTTGTGCAAAAATTTAAATTATTATTTTAAAATTTCAATTTATTTACACATTGCTTTTTATTATTATTTACATTTCTTTTAAATCTAGAGATTTTTCTTTTACTTGGCAAGTAACTACTCCGTTTGGTTCTTGTATTACAAAGTTTAAATGATGATTTTGAGAAGTGGAAGGAATAGGTTCCTACTCCATTGGTTCAGAATAAAATTATATTCTTTGAAAATTATTGTTTCGATTATATTGGAAATTAATATTTTTATTATAAACATTGTTTTGATAGTTATTACTTTGATGGTTATTATTTTTTTTTTTATTTGTATTTTAGCGTCGACTACTAAGGTCATTAGCTATTTATTTTGTTTTAATAATAATAACTTCAGGTTATAGACCTGAGGAAAACAAAACAACACATTAAAATGGTTAAATAAATAAATAGATAAATAAATAAATACTAAATCTAATATCACAGTTGCTAAACTTTAAAACCTAAATTTAAAACTAATATCACAGAACCAACTATCACAAATGACAACAAAGTTGTAAAGGACTTTGATGCCAGTACCTATTCGATAACTTAACCTAATATCACATAAAAACTAAAGTAACTAAACCTAATATCACAACCTTACTTAATATCACAGATGACATCGAAGCTGTAAAATGCTTCAATGCCAGACCCTAAAAACTAACTAAACCTAATATCACAGATTGCACCAAAGTTGTATAAGACTACGATGCTTTAAACAACTCAGCAACACAAACTGATCAATAAAAATAAATTAATAAATTAACATCAAAATCATTATAAGACAACACAAAAACTTGGCTACACCTGTTTCAGGAGTCCTGCGTCTTTCAAAAACTGGACGCACCTTCCCATGGACTTCTCTCTATTTGATAAAATAGACGCCACGTTGTTAGGGAGCTCGAGCCGATTACGGTGGAGAAGGTAAGTTCGGCATTCCTCCAAAATGTGCTTTACCGTTAGAGGGTCGTGACATGTTTGGCATGCTGGTTGTTTGTCGCCGGTCAGGAGATACGAAAAGGTCAAGTTGGTATGACCTATGCGCAAACGATATAGGGCGACCTCCTCTCTCTTGTTGAGATCTACCGGCAACTTCCATGCCGTCACGGAGAGCTTGATTTCCTTTAATTTGCTCTCGAAGCCGTTCCATACTCTTTGCCAATCCTCGATGACCTTTGATATGACGTATTCTTTGAGATTATCGGGTCTTACGGGAATGTTGTCCGTAAGATCCGCGTCAGCTGCCTGACGGGCGGCTTTATCGGCCAGCTCGTTGCCCTCGATACCCACATGACTCGGTGTCCAGAGATAGCTCTCTGTCTAAACCCGGCCAGGCGGAATATCGAAGTTTGTACAAGCTGGACCAGCGGATTGACCGAGTACATAGACTGTATACTCAGGATGGCACTCGGCAAGTCGGAACAAAGGAGGAACAAACTGTGAGATGACGTCTCACAGTTTAGCAGGGCTTTATGCAAAGCTTGTAATTCTGCGGTGTACACGGAAGCCTCTTTAGGGAGAGACCATGAATGGGCCGTACCGTCTAAAACAAAGGCACTTCCCACCCCCTGATCTGTTTTTGAACCGTCCGTATACAACCGCGGAGAGTCTAGGTATTCGGCAACAATTTCAAGAAACTTGCTCCTCAAGACGTCGGGGCAAGTTTCTCGTTTGCTCTGGGAGGTCAGACCAAGACGAGCTATAACCCTCGGCATCAGCCAAGGTGGAAACTTGCCAGAACCGACCTCGAATACCATCGGATAATTAACATTAAGACTCTCTTCTAGCTCCTGCGCTCGGACGCACACCGGCCTACTGACGGTAGGCCTGAGTCTGTATTTACGTTGCTGCGTTTCGTTGGCGGTAAATATGAGTCGGTTGTTGTGACTCTTCTTTGCTCGCATCGCCGCGGAGTACGTGAGTACAAAGCGACTACGACGAGCGGTTAGAGGAGGTACTCCCGACTCGCAGCAAAGACTCGGTGCAGGACTCGTCCGAAATGCTCCGCGTATCTAATGCCTGCGTTGTGGACTGCGTCTAGGGTTTTCAACCGGGATTTTCTGGCGGATGAGTATACTGCGCAGCCGTAGTCAACCCTGGATAAAACCAGAGCCTTGTACAGCCGCAACAGTACCTCTCTCCGCGCACCCCAGTTGATATTGGCCAAGCACTTGATCACGTTCAAGGCTATTTTGCACTTTGTGACCAATTCATCAATATGTGCCCGAAAGGATAAGGTCCTATCGAGCACGAGCCCTAAGAAACGGACTGTTTCGACGCACGTGATTATGGAACCCCGCAAGACAAGCGCGGGGTCCCGGTGAGGTCTTCTGAGGCGGCAAAAATGCACGCACGAGGTTTTTGTCGTAGAAAAGCGAAAACCTCTCGCCTCTGCCTCTCTGTCCACTTCGTTTATGGTGATCTGAAGTTGACGTGTTATGGCAGGGATGGTATCTCCCGCCATGTAGATCACCAAATCGTTGACGTACAGGCATTTTTCAACAGGTGTAACCACCGAAGCCGCAATATCATTAACCGCAATCGCAAAAAGGGTGACGCTGATTGTTGATCCTTGGGGAACACCGTTCTCTAGACATAATGTCTTTGAGTTAGTGGTTCCCACCTTTACTTTAAATTTGCGATCGCGCATGAAAGATTCAAGCAAAAGAAACATATGGCCCCTGAATCCCCATGCGTGCAGCTTCTGCAAAATTCCATATCGCCAAGTCATGTCATACGCCTTCTCCAGGTCGAAAAACACCGCTACGAGGTGTTTTCTTGCTAGGAAGGCGTCTTGGATAGAATTTTCTAGACAGATTAAATGATCAACGGAACTGTGATTTTGTCTGAAACCCGCCTGGTATTTAGCTAAAAGATCGTTACTTTCCAGCATCCACACCAGACGGTTGTTGACCATTTTTTCTAAAAGTTTACTGAGACAGCAGGTAAGTGAAATCGGTCTGTAGCTGTTGACGTTGTTTGGATCTTTGGCTTTAACAACGGCAGGATAATGGCCTCTCTCCAACATTTCGGGTAGACGCCGCTTTTCCATATCAGGTTGTAAATTTCCAGCAACCGCTCCGTCATGCGGGAGGGAAGCTGCCGGATAACCTGATAAGGCACGTCGTCTGGTCCCGGTGCGGAGGAGGTACCCATACCGTTAATTGCCGTTTCCAACTATTTTAAGGAAAATAAAGAGTTGTAGGGCAAAGAATCCGGGAAAAGAAATTTAGCTGAGTTTCTAATTGATCTTTTTGACGCAGAAATTGCTCACTATAATTTTGAGATCTACTGGCAGACGCAAATTGAGTTGCTAATGCGTCTGCAATGTTGGCCGCTTCGGTGACTTTGCGTCCGTCGACGATTAGGATGGGAGCCACAGAGGGAATTTTCTTTCCCGACACGGCTCCCACCTTTTTCCACACTTTGCCGACAGAAGTGGTCGGCGTGATCGTCGATACGTAGCTCTCCCATGACTGTTGCTTGCTTTCAAGAATTTTGCGGCGCGCAACGGCTCGCTTCTTCTTGAAAGCGATCATGTTTTCCTACGTCGGAGTTCTTTTAAAACAATTAAACGCTTTCTTTTTCTCTTCCACAGCTACTCAGATATCGTAGTTCCACCAAGGAACCGACGGACCGGCCAGCTGACCACTGGACTTTGGGACAAACACATCTGCTGCTTGGACAATACAATTAGTGAAAACCTTCACGGCGGTCTTGACATCTTCACCATTTCACTCTGGTGGGAAACCTTGCCAGTCTGCGCGGTCGAGACACCATCTACGGGGGACGGACTGTCTGACCCGTTTGACAATGGTTTTAATAACGATGGGAAAGTGATCGCTACCGTAAAAGTCTTCTAATACATTCCACGATAGACGTGTGGCTAAACGTGGAGACGATAGAGACAAATCAATTGCCGAAAAGATTGTACCCCTACCTCCAAAGTGTGTGGCGGAACCCGTGTTGAGGAGGACAGCGTCGCTTTGATCGAGAAAATCCTCAATCAAACGACCTCGCGTGTCTTTCCTCAGGGAACCCCACAGCGGATTGTGGACGTTAAAATTGCCCACCAGGAGGTAGGGCTGTGGAAGTTGCGAAATAAGTTCTTGTATATCTTCCAGAGTCCAGTTGATGGTTATTATTTTGATAATTAGGAGTATTATGTTTACTCCTGTTGTCATTAGTTTAAAAAAAAAATATTTTGAAAATAGCCATGTTTTGCTATATGATTATTTCTTTTACATATAGTGCAATATTTAGTATGTTTGATTTGAAACTGAATATTTTCTTCTTCAATTACTTGTGTTAAGGCGGTTTCGATGTCTGCTGGGTTTCTTGCCCTTATTGCAAAATCAAGTGGTTCTTTCAATCCTCTTAAAAATGCTTTAAGAGTCCACGTCATCTTTATAACAGATAATTAAGACAATAAGAGACTTCTAATATCTCAACATTTTTTACAAAATTGTAATGGACTTTGATTATAATCTTGTTTTAATAACATTAGATCACGAATTAATGAGTTTGTCTTTTTGATCAGCAAAATTTGTTTGTAACAAGTTTTTTAATTTATTCTAATTATGAATATTTCTTGCGCCTATAACAATTTTAGCACGACCTGTCAATTTATTTTTAATGCTTGTATTTAAAAAAATTATTTAAAAAATTATCATCATCTCCCGGATTGTAAAATTGATCAATTAATTATCAAAGTACATGCGTCAATAAAATCAGCCACAAGACTTGCCTCACTTTCGAAATTAGAAATTGCTTTAAAAAATATTGGATTGAAATCCATATTTGATTATTATTTTGAAATATATTTTAAATTTTAAAATTTTATAAATAATACGTCTTTTTCAATTTATACAATTGTTTTTATAATTGTTTAATATAATAAGATTTTATTTTTATATTTATATAAGTTATTTATTTTATATTATTATATTACAATACAATACTAAATTTGTAGTAATAGTCATCCTTAAAGATTGGAAACTGGATTTTTCTTGGTTGAATCGATTGAACTGGAACTCAGTTGGAGTCTTCTGATGAAATGGACTAAAATTCTAAATGTAGATTGTGTAATCAAGAAGTTTGTTGTCCTTTGTTTCCTTTGTTGAGTGTTCTATGTTGATTTGCAGTTCTGGATTCTGTTGATCCGTTCGGCTATTGATAAAGTATTTTCTTTATCTTCTTTTTTTGTTGGCTTCTGTTGCTTATCCTTGTTCCAATTTATTATTGGTGTTTCTTCAGTTCATTCATTCATGCAAATTTTTTTGGCTTTCTTTTTCAAAAAATTCCGTACGACTGCGCCAGTTAAGCTTTCCAGAAGTAGTATGACCTTTTAACGATTAATTCAAAAGAATTAATTGCGGGACTAAGTTGAAAGCCAATGGTTCACTTAGATAACTCACAATTTACTTCACTGGGTTAACTTAGTGGGTTAAATTAATAACATGTAATAAATAATATTAACTTTATTTTAATTCATTAATTAGTAATGGTACTAAATCAAACAATAGAATGAAATTTATGTGTAAACAACATTTACATTATATTTTAATTCAGCATTTGATAACAGCATCTAGACGTACATATTTACATTTAAGATGAATCAGGTAGACAATAATATTTACTATATATAATTTATGCAACGTAAGAGTTTTATGTACCCGTAACTAACGCATCGTAATCGTCGTTTATAGTTGCTTTGCATTTAATGGTTTTGAGTCGGACAAAAAACATGTTTACTAATTGTTTTAATTATAATGTTTAAAATTACAGATTTTCTGTAATTAATTTTACTGTAATGTTTCAATAATTCATAAGTTAAAAGTAAAATGGCTGCATTTACATGTTATGTTGCATATTTTAACGTGTTTTTTTTTTATATTTTAGTTTATGCTGTGTTCGTTATTTTATATAGCAAAATGTCATTTGCAATAAAAAAATAAGCACAATTAAACTGGAAAATGATTAAGCACATTGAAGCTAACCGGCAACTTGGACGAGAAATACGATGATGTTCAATTAGATGCTGACTGGTTGGATTTTATAAAAATTATGTCTGACTGTTTGTTTTATGAATTTAATAACGTAATTTGACATGTTCCCAAATTTTAGCTTTTTCAAATCAATTGCATTGAGTTAGTTCTTGTAGCATGTACGCAGCTGTGCTGACGCCGTGCGTTCAATTATTAAGCTTTTTGACTGCTTGATTAAGGTTTTGTAATGCTATATTATTTATTATATTTATCTGCCGATACATTTTTAGCTTTTTCAAAACAAGTTTTGGGTACTAATTAAAATTACACTTTTCTTAGCGTGCCAGCGCCAGGTGTCTCGACATCTGGTGTGCTGACTTTACAGAGGCGTTCTATAACCAAAATACATTCCGATCCAAAAATATCAGACTTTCCAAAACTCTTGCACTTTTTGTGTCACCAGTTTCTGGACTAACAACCAATAATATAAAAAACCGCAAAAGATAAGACACCGTCAACGGAACCATAAACTACTTTAAAGTTCTGAAATAATTAAATTAAAAATGTAAAAAACAATCACAGATGCGGTAGAAATCATTTAATCAATAAATCATTCTTTGAAAAATTGCAAAAGATGTTAATGCAACATATGTGTCAGAAACTAGAATGGATGAAAAAATATCTAATTATAATTTTATTATGCAACCTACAACTTTAAAAGAAATTGAAGACATATGCACTCAATTAAAAAAAAAACATGAAGTTGACTGTGACAACTTGAATACTATAGTTTTAAAATAAATATGTAAATGGCCATGTTTGAGTCTAGTGTACAAAACAAAAATTTGATTTTGCTCAAATCACTGAAAATGTTTTTCTCTACATGAGTCCTGGTCTTGTAATTTTTTTAGATGTTTACAATAAGCCATTTTTGATTAATATGCAATCAAAATTTGAAAATAGTATTTTGTATAACAAGAGTGGATAGTATGCCCATATCGCACGAAGACAAAATTGGAGCACGACGCTGCAGGCGGAGTGCTCCAAACGTCTAAGTTATATAATGCATAACAAGATAATTAGCACGTACAAATGATAATGAGTTTATTGCTGGTCAGCATTTATTTCTAGTATATAAACAAACGACTTATTCATCACACCGTTTATTATTATAATTAAGGCCATAGTAAACTAACAATTGTATTTTCTAATATTTAAATAAAAGTTTTTTAAAAACAATTTTTTTTTATTGCGGAATTTAACTGTTGCAGTCGTGCAGATTATCAATGTTAAAAAAAAAAATTAAAAACCAATAATAAAAAACCGAAATCGTAAATAATGTGAGTGATCCGTTCTATCCCCAAAATACCACATCTATAATAATAATCCGTTCCAATAAAGATCACTTAGAGAAACTACTACAAAAAATGTTTAATGGATAATTTGTCGGGATTTGGTTTTACTCCTTCTGGGGTAATAACGTGTCCTAAGCACTAAACAGATTTTTGCAAAAATTCTGATTTACATAGTTGTATTTTAAAATTACTATTTTTTGGTCTGTCAAATACTGAGAGGTGCTAAATATTATGATATCATCCAAGTATATTAAACAGGTTTTGTTTTGCAATCCTTAGTATGTTCTCTATTATTTTTTGAAACGTTGAAGGTGCATTTTTATGCCGTTTTCTGTATATCATCAGAATCGACCTCAATTTGGTATTAATTTTTTTTTTAGTTTATAAATATGTTTAGAATAAAACTTATGTGCTAAGTGTGAATTTATCAGATTTTTTGTACTCCTAGTATTAAGATTTAAAGATACTACGGCAGATTGTTTAAAATTTACAACCCAGTGAACATCTGGCCTTCACAGAAAAAAATAAAAGCTTTCTAGGTCTGTAAGGTTACTATTACCAAATTTATGACAAGATGTTTAAAAAAAGATTCCGCAACTATTTATGACAAAACATTTGCTGAATGCTTTGTAAAATGTAAACAAATATTAACAAACGTTCCGATATTACAATATCCTAATTTTAAAAGACCATTTATTCTTACAACGGATGCAAGTAATATAGCAATTGGTGTTATATTATCTCAGGGTGATATTCCTAGAGATAAACTAATAGCTTACGCATCTAAGACTCTTAACAAAACCAAAAGTTGTTATACCACTATCAAAAAAGAACTGTTTGCAATTGTTGGGGCATGCAAGTATTTCAGGCCTTATGTATATGGCAAAAAAATTACTATTTACACTGGCCATAGGCCATTAACATGGTTATTTAGTTTAAAAAAACCTAATTCAAAATTAGTTAGATGGCGGTTTAGACTAGAAGAGTTTGATTACAACATTATTTTCAAAATAGGCAAACTAAATACAAATGCTAACGCATTAAGTAGAATTTGTCCAGAAAATGCAATTCCATTTCAATTAAGTTATAACTATTTTGAAAAATTGTTCATAATAAACAAATAATAAAATCAAGAACTATTATAAACAAATCAGGAAATCTATTCAAATCAACAACAAATTTTTCATTCTTTTATTATGTGAGTGAAGATTCCCACATGAATGCTGGAATAGCTAAAGAATTTAAAACTCAATATAACTATATTAGAAACCTTAAAGCTCAGAATAAGTTATACAAAAGAATGTAATTTAGAACATTCTTTTGTATAACTTAAAACTAGATGATAGGTACATATTTTACCTAATCACAAAAAATAAATACTTGGACAAACCTAATTACAAAGATCTATTTAACTGTCTAATAAATTTGAAATTGTTTTGTGTAATATATAATGTAAACAAAATAACAATGCCGAAACTAGGCTGTGGCTTAGATATATTACATTACACAAATGTCTATGAAATGATCAATAATGTGTTTAACACAAGTTTTTGCATCTATATCTATGATTAAGATTCAAAAATTCCTAATAATGCTATTGAAACAGAGTCAGTAATTAATAACCTTAGCAAGGTTAATAAAAAAATATTAGGTTATTTACAAAATATTGCGGAAAACCCAATCCAAGATTAACCCATCCCATCAACATTGAGATCCAATGTTTTTGCATCCAATCCTAGCTTTCCAAATTCTAAAAGAGTACAGATCTTACAAGATATTCAAATAAGACTTCCATTTGATGAAACAATAAATACCCCCATTTTTCAAATAATAAAACTACTAACAATGGTTTTTCTATATTAGAGGAAATAATTAATAATAAACCTCACAAAATTTTGAAATAACTTAATGTACACAACAATATAGATGTATTTAATAATAGTTATCAAAACTTGAAAATATAACAAATTCAAAAGACCCTATAATTTAACAGAATTCCTAGAACCTAACAAAATTACGATTCAAAATTTACAAATAATAAAATCAAAACTATTCATATAAAATAATTTAAAAAAACCCTCAATTGTTGCAGGTTTATCCTCTACATCTCGTTAGTCCATACCGTAGAAATGCGCAAAATAAAGTCATTTATACAGGTATTTCATATAACTAATATAATTAATGAATTTACTGCGCTTAAGAAGTCATATTTACAAGTTAAGACCACGCTTGAAAATTTTACTAATAATTCCACATATGGAAAAGAATATTATAACTCTTATCAGCCCGCTAGAACAAAAAATTACAAACCAACTATAGTGTACTGCACATTACACTACAACACTAGTATGCACTATTATAGGTGAAGGGGTTGAATAAATAACTATTACCCCAAAACATGATTTATTCTCTAATATGTGAGAGATGTTACATGAGCTGATACATAAGCCATACTGATTTGCGCATAGACATACGAAAACAACGCCGATAAAAAGAATTACAAATAACAATAGATTCCTATACATTACACCAACTAATCCAACTGAATCCAATAACTTTACAAAAAAGGAAAGGAGCCTTATTGACGGGCTCGGAACTGTAATAAAAGCCACAACAAGAAAATCTTGATGAAAATGATGCAAAAAGATATGATAAAGCTTTAACAACATTATTAGATTAAAAAAATAAAACTAAAACCTTACTCAGTGATCAAATTACATTGTTTTAAACTTCTTTAAATAAATTTAACTAATCTACTCAAAAAATTGCTTATAATCAATTATTAATATTATCAAGAATAATGCAAATAAAACAAGTCATTAGAACAATTGACATTAAAAATTGAGAAAATTGCTATTATATTTTACTACAAATGATAATATCACAATTAATTACTTCTTTTCAAATTATTTATGACATGTTAGAAAAACTTGAAACTGCTATAACGTTCTCAAAACTATATGTATTTCATAATTCAATATTAGATCCAAAAGATTTATTAATAGAAATTATATCAACTAATAAATTTTTTATAAATAATAAATTACCTTTTGAACCAAGTCAGAAGAACATAATATTATATGAAAAGATAATTGAAATCAAATGCTTTCATGAAAAAAACCAAATTATATTTATTTTGAATATTCCAATTGTAGAGAACACAATTTATAATTATTATCACATGTATTCATTACCCCTCGTTTAAAATACCTTTTATCCAATGAGCAAACGTACGCATTTATCCACCATCAATGTTACGAGATGAAATCTGAAGAGTTTATTTGTGAAGACATCAACACCATGAAGTCAAACAGCGAGACCCTTTGTAAAATACAAATATTAACATATTCACGAAATCTAACAAACTGCCAACAAGTGCCTACAAAAATTAATTACATAAAAGTGCAAAAAATAGAGATGAATCAATGAACCATCATAATGCCAGGAAGTGCTGTGGCAAAGCAAACGTGTGGAAAAAATAGTGATATTGTTCCCCTTAAAAAAAAAACATAAAAATATGTGTTAGAACTAGATAAACAATGCAAAGTGCAAATCAATGACATTTTAATAAAAACTGCAAAATTGATTTATCAAACTTCAAGTAACTTAAAGTCTCTGATATAACATTTGATGTGACTAACACTAACAATATTATTAACATTATTAAACCATTAGAATCAATAAATTTAGATGAAATAACAAACATGCAAAATGTACTGAACATTAAAAGAAAATGTGAATTCAAATTACAATGCTCCAATACATTTTCATAATATTAATATTTTTACTTTATTTTTATATATTTTGGTGATTGTAGTAATTGTATTTGCTTTGTTTAATTGTTTAAAAAATAGAATTTTTCAGAAATATGCATTAACAAAGAAAAGTTTGTCGAACCATGTTGACATAGTTCTCTAACTTAGTGAGGAGGAGTTATATAATGCCTAACAAGATGATTAGCACGTACGAATGATAATATGAGTATATCGCTGGTCAGCATTTATTTTTTCTATTTAAACAAACGACTTACTCATAACAGTCATCACAACACTTATTATTATAATTAAGACTATAGTAAACTAACAATTGTATTTTCTAATATTTAAATAAAAGGAATTTAACTTGAATCTTTTATTTATTTTATATATAGACGATTTGCCCAAAAATATTGATGCCAAAGTTATACTATACGCGAACGATACAACAATAATACATCGGCATAGTAATGCTTAGGTAATATTGTAGAAAAACGATGCAACAATAAACAACGTCAACAACAATAAAACAATTAATATTTTGGTGGTAGGTTGGATGGCATAAACGGACAGTATGAATTTATTAAAAATACGTTTTGAGGACATAACATTCCCCTCCTTCAGTCAACTACAACATAAAAAAATACATTCATAATAACAATTACAATTTATATAATATAAAGAAACTTTTTCAAAAAAGTTTTTTTTAAATAATTTAAGAACAAATACAAACAGATATAACCTTACCAATAAAATTATTATAGGAATCTGCTCCATTAAAATGATACATTATTAATTCATTATGTATGGAACCAGCATATTATTAGTTGTTGTTGAAACATTAGGTTAGAACTTGCTTTTTGTAAACCATGCTTACATTTTTAATGTCGTAATGCCGCATGGCGAATTTTTACTAATCTCCAACATGAATAGAAGAATTGATGTTTTTTTGTTATAATAGATTTTAGTTTTTATTGTATGTAACCCAATTTACATCGTATACAGGGTAAAATTTAAATGTGTAATTATTATAGACAGTGTTGATAGACTGAAAGAAGTCAACTCTTTAATTTTTTATATTATGATATATAATACTTAGATTTGAACTATCTAATTGGAAGTAACAAGAATTGTTGTTTTTAATGTGAATCATTTCACCTATTAATCTTGTTTTATATATTGGTTCAATATCTAAGATTTTATTATTATCAAAGTTAAAACTGTGTCTTAGAGAATGATGGTTTGACAAACCTGTATTAATTGACTTATTTCTACAATCTCTTTTGTGTTGGTTCAATCTATCAATTAGTTTTTGACTAGATAGTCCCATGTCCATAGAAAATCAACTTATACAAACCGTTACTTTAATGCACTTTCTTATCACCATCCAGCCCAAATAATTTTAGTAACAAAATCTTTATTACATAGAGCTTTAATATTATGTGATCAAAATCACATAAAAGAAGAAATTGAAACGTTAGAACGTTACATATTTAAAAATAAGTCAAGTTTTAAAAAGCCCTAATGATATAATTCTTTTAAAAAGTCAAGGCGTGTACAAAATTCCATGTGCAGATTGTACAAGATCTTATATTGGACAAACTAACCGCAAAATTAGCACACGAAAAGAAGAACTTATTCGAGCAGTTAAAAAAAAGAATCTACTTCATCTTAAACGGAACATATAAATTCAAGTAATCACAAAATTAATTTTGAAGGAACTTAAACTTTAGTAAAAATTAATCATTTTTATACTAGAATAACAAGAGAAGCCATTGATATTAAAAAAAGACCAGACAATCGCAATAAGAGAAATGATGCTTTGCGTATACTATCTGCTGGGAAAACAGCATTGGCAACAACTAAATTAAAATCAAAAAAACCACTAACAGCTTCTTTACCAACAACAACTAAAAATCAATCGATCGATCAACAACCAAAAGTCAAACAAAGAAACTTTACACTCAATAAAATTTCTTGTAAGTTAGCTTTGACAACTAAATTAGTTTTATATATTAATGTCATATATAGTACATATTATTTCAATAATAAATATAAATCACTCCAGATGATGGCAGATGGGATTCTGCCAATACCTCGAGTACAACTCAATCAACCAATGCGAGATAATCCATAAACAAATCAAAATGAAATATATATATATATATATATATATATATATATATATATATATATATATATATATATATATATATCGTATAGACGTTGTATCGTTCATTGCAAAATTTATACGCTTTATGTATATTTTTTTTGTCAAATAAAGCTAATACTATTATAATTTAACAAAAAAAAAGATAAAACTGTAAATAGGTTAAATTTAGTTTGGTGCCAAATTAAAATAAATACAAAATTTTATTGTAACTAGTAGAACTAAAACTAAGGTGGCGGAATTTTAATTTATCAGAAAAAAGTCAAATATATATAAGATAGGTCCAATTTTTAAGGTATTGTGCTCTTGCGTGCCCAAACTTCTTGAACCGGGTTCAAATTACTTTGTCAATTTTTATATTTTGCTAAATTTATCTTTATAATACTTTTAGTAGGAGCATTGGCGACATGAAAGGCTTGGTCCGACCGTCATCAAGAAACTGCTATAAAATTACATTCTATGCTTGGACTAAGTCTGATGTGTACAAAACTTAGTTTACCGTGGATTGTAAAGCAAGTGCCTCTGATCCACCAGGCAAACTGTCTACAAGATCAAACATGACTTACAATACAATTAAATTAGCAAAACAAGGCCTTGCCAATTTTACTAATTAATTTATTGACTTAGTTTGTGTCTGAAATTTTTTTTTTTTTAATATTTGCGGTCTATAAAAGAATTTAAATTTTGTTTATCAGCCAAAGTAAACATAAAGATCCAGATTAGTTTAATTTAGTAAATTTAAATTATAATTTTAAACATTTATTTGCTGACCAGGGTCATCCACAAACAACAAACATTTAAAATTTAAGGCACAGGCAAATTTCTTAAACTGAATCCGAATAAAACTAATTTAGTAAGGCATATACCGAACTACAAATAAGCAAACTCCAAATTTGTTTGTTAACTTTTCTAATAGTTTCGACAAGTTTCTTCAAGGTAATAAAAAGCTAAAATAATTTTGTTAGAAGATTTTATTCTACATAATGTATGATTGGTTAAGTCACTTATCTTCTACAAATATGGATAGATGGACTTCCTGGTAAATCAGGATTTATAGATTTCTTTCTTTTAATTATTTTAGAAATTACCACAAGTCCACAACTAATGTCAAAGCTGCGTTACAAAATTGCGAACAATCACATATTAAATGTTTTCTTTGTTTATTCTATAAAACGTTTTTATATTCATTATTATTAAATTAATATTGTTTTATATGTTATTTTTATTTTTATTAATTATTATATTATTATTACAACTAGTTTCATTATATTTATAACATTTTCAAGTTTTTAATGTATTAATATTGGATAGATATTCCGTTTTATTAAAGTTTTTGCTTAGTCCCCATTTGGTATATGTTGCATGCAGTCTTCTAAGCATAAATATTAAATCATATGTGTTCTGTGTTAAATATTTGGGATGCACAATTAGTAAAAATGGAATAGCAAAAGAAGAAGTTAGAAACATGATAGAAAAGGAAAAAAATGTGGTTGGCTGCCTAAACTTGATCTGGTGGGACAAACGCATAAGAAAAAAAGTAAAGAAACGGATAAATACTGAAGAAATGGACTACCTAAAAAGTAGCGCCAGAAAGTCCAGAATAGAAAAAGTGAGAAATGAGGAAATTAGACGGATAATGGAAGCTGAACAAACACTAGTGGAAAGAGTAGAAATAAAAAGCTTGAAGTGGTTTGGTTATGTTCTTTGGATGACGGATAATAAATGGCCCCGAAGAGTATAGGAATAGCAACCGCTAGGAAGAAGGAAAAGGGGAAGACCCAAAAGATCATGGAACGATACCATTTGAGATGCGATGAGAGCGAGAGGGCTGGAAGAAGAGAATGCATTGCAAAGAGAGGAATGACGTGGGAGAGGGAATGCGGCACCTAGCTGTATAAACCCAATTAATAATAATATTTGATAGATTTATAAATAAATTAAATTTTTGTTTTTCAATTTCTAAGTCTTTCAAAAATATACTTTTGTAAAAGAAGACAAAGACAAAAGTTACAATTGAAAAATTGGTTTTACAAGAAAATATTCTTCTAAAATAAAGAATGCTGAAAAGATGCCACCCTAGTACTGATTGAAAAAAAAAGAAGCAAGCAAATTAACGTTGTACATGCCAATATGCTTAGTTAACACTATAACTAAGACAATGGGATAAGTCATTGTGCGGAGAACAAAACATAAAAATAAATTAAAAAAAAAAAAACAATACAGATTAACCAAGGAAAGAACAACTTTAGAAGCAATAAAAAAGTGAAAGTAAAAGCAAAAAAAGCAAACACACTCTATTAGAATGCAAAACGTAAAAAAAATAGAAAATGTACTGGAAAGCAAAGTGTATAAAACAACAATCATTAAGAAATGTTTAAGATATAAAAATAAATAGATAACACAGTAAAACTTTGCAACAAGCGTAGTAAGGGAGAAAATTGATAAATTTTACAACAAACAAAAACCATTATGTGTTGCAAACACAACTCAAAAGCCACAAAAAAATGGATACAGAAAAAAAAAATAAATAAAAAATTAAAAAAACAGGACATTTATGCATTACAAAAAATAAAAAAAAGTATTAAAAAAAAACATTCACAAAAACTACAATACAAAAAAAATATAGAAATAGAGAAAAGGAAAAAAAAAATTTAAAAAAACAAACAAAAAACAAGCAGAATAACAAAAATAACAAAACAAACAGCATATGATAGATTTAGGATTGTTAATAAATACAATTATTAGAACTGTATAAACTATTTATGAAAAAGTGAACAAAGACTTAAGAAAACTAAGAACGCATCTCATGACAAATCATAGCACACGTATTAAAAAAAAGTATGATTGCAAAGGTAGAGATCAGTGCAAATAATGGAATATATAAACAGACAAAAGTAGGAGTTATAAGGAGAAAAAGCAAGAATAGGCAACAACTAACTCACCTCAAACTAGTGCTAAATCTAGTCTAGACAATACAATAAAAGAATTTACGCACACAAAAAAATAAATAATGTAATCTATTAGAAAAGCACAATCCACACTATAATATTTAACTAGTAAAATGTTGTATACATTGTCGAAACCATTAATGCACGGCAGAAAAGGTTAGATGTAAACGTTTTGTATTTAGTTTTGAAGTGTAACAGATGAAGACAATGTAATAATCTAGTGCAAAATACACCAGTTGTTAAACAATTTTTCTAAATTTAATAACCAATTAATGCGTTTGTTGTGTTGATCATTCATTTATTGCATAAGCAGCTACTTAAAAATATTGATTTTTATAATATTATGATCTTCTTATCTTTACCAGGTTTAACTACTGGTACTATGATAGCAAATTTTTACGGCTCAAGGCTATATTTTTTTTTTCAGTTATAAAAACATAATAGTTCAAATATGGCAAAGCTACTTAAAAGCTTAAGCATAGCGCTTTAAAGTCAAATTTCCAAACACTAAACGGTACGTTATACATTTTATCTTTGTATGAAACAAATGACAGATGGTGTTTTTCAGTGTTGATTTTGATCTATTAAAACTTTTCATTGTAGTTATTATTACTGAACACGTCAAAATAAGCATCATACAGAATGTGCGAAATCTTGAGCCCCGGCAATAGTAACTCGTTAACACGTACATTGTTTTAAATAATCATAACGAAAGTAAATATACCATAAAATTAACAATGTATTTTTGATTATATTACATGTACAAAAGAAATACTTTTTGTATACAGTATACGGTATAGTAATGACTGAAACTTTTAAAAAATATTTTTTTAACCAAAACTTGCTTGTCGTCAATGTGATAATTTCAACTAGTTGAAATTTAAATATATTTTTATATTGTTGTAACATATTAAGTAATTCCTAAATATAATATTTTTGACGTAAAAAAAAGTACTGGACTGTTTTATTTAATAAACATCTGTCTGATCAAGAACGACTCAAAACTGAAGTGTGTTGCTGTAAAACATACCGAATCTTTTCTGATCAAACTTGTTTATTGAATTAAGCAGTCTAGTTTTTACGTACTCTATGGGCCATTTCTATAAATAAACTCGTCGTTAAATTGACGTAGTAAATTAAACATCATAATAAACTTAACAATTAATTTAGTTAAAAACTACCGTTGATGACCAATTTAAGAAACAATGATTTAAGTTTAAATAATATTCCTTGCACATATATATATATATATATATATATATATATATATATATATATATATATATATATAAAGCATTAAATTGGTTATCTATACTTTTATTTTTAATGCTATAATAACACAAATAATATCCAATATTAGTAATAAAATTTATGAGCAATAGTGGGATGTTTAATGTTATTATCAGTTTATTATCACTAAATAAACAACCGTATGCTTCTTTTTCAATGTGCAATTGAATAAGTTCGATTAAGTGGATTGGAAAACCATTTTTAATTATATTAAAAGTTGCATAAAAACTATATTATAGCGAGAACATGTAATGTCGAATAGAAACATATCTATTGTAGAAAGTTATTTAAAAAATGCATACAGAAAACCAATTTATATATAAGAATTTGTTTGATGTATGACATTTTTATAAAAGTTATTTTTATTATTTAACGCATAAAATTTATTAAAATTTAAATAAGTAAGTTATAATAAAATATATATTATATATTAAGTCAATACTCAAACATACATTTATTGTAGAAAATGTATTTGCTATAAAAAAGCAACACAACTTGCACAAAAAAAAAATATAAAAAACTATCTAAAAGCATTAAATTCTTTACAGAAAATAAGTGAAAGACTAATTTATTGCTTGAAAAAAAGGCACTCACATGAGGCTCACCAAATTATAGAGTAAACTGATAAAAAATCCATATATAGCAAAAAATTGATAACTGATAAAAAATACAAACAATTTTTTATGTGCAAAAAAAAATTAAATTAAAACAAATATCCAAAAACGCTAAACTAAAACGTGAGGTGTTTTCTTAACATATATTAATCCAAGAAATCTATTTATAGCAACTCACTTACAAGTGCTAATATTAAATTATATCACATAATTTGTAAAATAAAAGTAGTATTTCTGACAACTATTTTATATAATGCAGACCAAAATAATAAATTTTAGCTTTAAATTCATTATTTTGGTCCAAATTAATCAAAATAATTAAAAAAAAATTAAAATAAATGTATTAATTATAAATATTTTTATTATATCATAAATACATTTTTTACAATGTTATCATTTATAACGATACTTGGATTAATTAGCAGCAAAAATATCTAAATGCAATTATTAGCTACATGTTTTATTATATAGGATACAATAAACTATTGAATAAGTTTATTTAAAAGTTTTAATATAATTGATGGTTTTGATCTCTACTACGAGCTAATTCATAATTATAATATAATAAAACAATTTACAATGTTTTTTATCACAAATTTATGGTAAAAAAATAGTAAATTGTTTTATTTCATTAAAAGTTTCATTTACAGCTCGATTACAACAAGAAATTATACAAATACTAGAAATTATAATATTTATTTATAAAATTTAACTAACATATACGTATATGATAAAATAAATTTTTAAAAATTATAAATTACTTACATGTGCAAAATATTGGCGTAAGCAACGAAAATGCCAAAAACAAAATTATGAATAGTCTATTAATGACATCCATGACCAACTCTCTATGATTCAATGAATATATTGGGTATTATAAAATGAATATAATATTTAATACGATTAACTTTGTTTGTTGATTGATAAGATTAGTGTGAGCATTACTCATTTTGTTCTATTAACGATTTTTTGCGTTTATTTGAAAAGGCCTTTTATTTTACATCGAGTAAAATGGAGCATCCGCAATAGTTAAATTCTGATATTATTATACAAGTTAAAAATAAAACAAAAAACTACAATGTATTATCTTTAATTTATTTATGAAGATAGAAAAAACACTAATTAAAAATATAGTATAAGTTCAATTATATTAATGAATATTAGGAAAGTATAGAGATTACATTCATAATTAGGGTTCAAATTCAGGTATACTTATAATTATAAATATGTTTTTAACAGTCACAAATATTTCATTATGTATAAAATGTCTGGTCTGGTCAATCACAACCAATCACGCGGTTATGTTTACATAATTTTTGTGTAGCATGGTTTTGAATAAACTTTAGTAATATGTAAAAAATATTATAAAATTATATATTTTGTTAACTATTTGAATCAAAATGTATGTGTGTTATTTTTTTATACAGTACAAAATATTATTTACATTTATTTTAGTTATACTATTATAAATGCGGACAAGTGCATATAGTGTTTTTTGCTAGATTTAGTAATTAGTAAAACTAGTTAGAAAATATTAACTAATCTTTTTGCAATATTAAAAATTATTATTATAAATATTAAAAAATAAGACAATAAATTCTAAGCTATTTAATAAAAAAAAAATAGTAAAATACACAAAATTTAATAAAGAAATGATTAAAATACATAATATCTAATAGGAAAAAATTAAAATATACAGGAAGTTTATGAATGAATGGGATTATATAATCACTTTAAATATGCCGCTTTTTTTAAATTGTCCATTATACCATTTGTTTTGACAGATCAACTTTGACAGCTGTCAAGCAAACATATGAAAACATATGTAGTATAGTAGACAATTTTAAAAAGGCGGCAAATGTAAAATTTTTACATAATCCTAATCATTTATAAACTTCTTGTACAATATTTAATCAAAAAATGACTAAAACGCACAATATTTAAAAGAAAAAAAACAATTTCAAATTAATTAATAAAAAAGTCTAAAAACACAATATTTATTAAAGAAATAACTAAAATACACAATATTCTATAAAAAAATATATAATATATCATATTTAAAAAAAAAAACTTAATTACACAATATTTAAAAAAACAATGATTTAAACATATAAGATTTAATAAAGTAGTAACTAAAATAAACAATATTTTTTAAGATATATTTAACTTACACAGTAATTTAAAAAAAAAATTACTAAAATACACAAAATATTTAATAAAAAATTACTAAAATGCAGATACAGAAATAACTTAAATGAACAAAACTTTATAAAAAATTGCTAAAATAGACAATATTTAATATAGGAACTATTAACATTCACAATAATTAATAAAAAGAATTTTATTAAAATACTTAATATTTATCAAAACTACAAAAGTACACAATATCTATTAGGAAAATTAATAAAATACACAATCTTTATAAGAAAATTTAATAAAATATTTAATATTTGATAGTAAAATTACTAAATTTAATAAAAAATTAAGATAATTTTTAATGCTACTATAATTGATAGAAAAGTAACCACACAATATTCAATAAAAAACTAATTAAAATACACAATATTAAATAAAAAAATTGAAAAAAAACTCAAAAATTTAAAGAAAATCACAAATGTACACAATATTTGATCAGTTCATAAAATACACAATTTTTGATTGAAAAAAAACAAAAATTTACAATATTTAATAAAAAAAATAACTAAATTACAATTAATTTAATATAGAAATAACTTACATATATAATCTTTAAAATAGAAATAACTTAAATACATAATAATTATTAGAAATAAAACTAAAATACACAAAAATTAATGGAAAAATAATTTAAATACAAAAAATTTAATATCATTAGAAATATAGGTAAAATTTACAATAATTATAAGCAAAATAACAAAGATATTTACAATTTTTAATAAAGAATGACTTTAAACAAACAATAATTTATTAAGAAATAATTAAAATAAACAATAATTAATAAAAAAATAACTAAACTATACATTATTTGATAAAAAAATAAACGAAAATACACAAAATTTAATAGAAAAATAACTACAATAAAAAACATTTAACAAAAAAATACTAAAACACACGATATCTAATAGATATAAAACCAAAATACACAATATTTAAAAAAAATAATTAATATGCAAAAAATCTAATACACAATAATTATATAAAAATGCAAGTGGGTGCTGTAGAAGGAGACAGGTGCAAGTGGTACGGCACAAAGTCACGCCACGCGCAACGAGGAATAGGAAACAGAGGCGACCGCATTTATATTTTTATTTAAGTTGAATTAACATAATTGAATTAAAATACAAAAAAAAAAACAAGGGAATGAATAAAAGAACAAGAGAAATAGAAAAAGAAGAAAGCTATAATGTATTTAACAGAATTAAAAAAACCATAAGATCACCAGATCAAAAGAAAAGAGGAGAAAAAGAATTGAGTAAGAAAGAAAAAAATAAAAAAGCAGAAGAGATTTTTACAGACCCAAAAGAGATGGAGGAATTAAAGAAAACGGTCCAAATAATGATGAATAAAATGGATGAAAATAAGAATGAATTAAAACAAGAGATAAGGTTAATAAAAGTAGAAATGGAGAAAAAAGAAGACATCTGGAAAACAAAAGTAAAAAGTCTAACAGATAGAATAGAAAATATCGAACAAAAAATTGAAAGAGAAGAGAAAATATAAAATAATAACATTATAATAAAAGGCTTGAATTTAACAGAGAATACAGAAGGAGTGATTAAACAGTGGATAAAAGAAAAGCTACAAGTAAAAGTAGACATTAAAAAAATAACATGGCTAAACAAAAATACAGAGAACGAAATCATCAAATTGGAAATATCAAACTGGGAACAGAAAAAAAGGATCATGATAGCGAATAGTAAACTAAAAAATACAAATACATACATAGACAATGATCTTACATGGAAAAAAAGAAAAATACAGAGAAAATTTTGAAGCATTGCAAGAGAGGAGAAGGATAAGGGAAAAAGAGTTAAAATTGGATACAGAAAATTAATAATCAATGAGGAACTTTATGAATAGAATGAACTAGAAAAGTGGGTCACAAAAAAAAAGACAAAGAAGAACAAGCGGCGTCAAAAAACTACTAACAAACAAAACAAACCGGAACAAATACTCGGATAACGGAAAAGTAATAAAAGGAAAAATGAGTACAAAAAGAGAAAAAATTAATAAAATTAGACTGGGTACATGGAATATACGAAGCATAAAGGGCGAAAAGGAAGAGTTGGTAGAAGAAATGATAAAACATAAAATAGAAATTTTAGGAATTTCAGAAACAAAAAAGAAAGAAAAAGAACTAAGAAAAATACACAATGGATACTGGATGTTTTGGCCAGGAGTAGATGAAAAAGAAAGAGCAGAAGGGGGAGTTGGTATTATAATAGCACCAAACAAAATAAAAGACATTACGAAAGTAAGATACATAAGCGAAAGAATCTTGTCAGTAGAAATAAAGCTATATGGAAAGGAAATATGGACTATACTAACAGCCTAGAGAAATCGAAGATGCTAAAAAGGAAAATAAAGATGCATTCTTTGAAAAGTTACTGAATAAAATAGATGAAGGACTGGAAAATGTAATAATCATGGGAGACTTAAACAGACGAGTTAGAAACCAAAACGCAGGAATATAAAAATACATGGGAAAATGGGGAGAAGAAACCAGGAACAATAATGGGAAAAGAATAGAACTAAGCATGGAAAACAACCTTATTATAACAAACACAAAATTTGAACACAAGAGGATACTTAAATTTACGAGAGAAGAACCGACTACAAACGAAAAATTAATAATAAACTACTTTATAATAAGCAAACAAAAATGGAATAATGTTTTAAATGTAAAAGTATCAAGAGAGGCGGAAATCGGAAGCAACCATTACCTGGTAAAAATGGACTTGAGAAAAATGAAAGAAAAAACAGATAAGAGAAGAAATAAGGTAATAGAAAAAATAAAAAGTTACAAACTTAAAGAAAAAGAATACAAAGATATATTCCAAGAGATAGTAAAAAAGAAATGTAGTAAAATTAGAGAAACAAAGGAAGTAGAAGAAAAATGGGAAACATTCAAGAACACCATACTAGAAGCAGCAAAAGAAAGCTGTGAAACAGCAAAAATAGAAAACAAACATAATAAAAAAACTAAATGGTGGACAATTGAAATAAAATTGAAAATTAAAAAGATAAAAGAAAAATGGAAAAAATACAATAGTACAAAAAAGGAAGAAGACTATATAGAATACAAAATTAAAAGAAAGGAAGTAAATAATGAAAAAAGCTAAAAAAGAATCATGGAATCAATTCGGTAAAAAGATGGCGGGAAACTATAGAGACAACCAAAAACTAATCTATGGAACACTAAAACAGATGAAACGAAAGCAAAAAATACGATATGATAAACATAAAAGACAAAAAAGGAAATATAATCACAGAAGAGGATAAAATAATGGAGGCGAAGGTGGAGAAAATATTTTAAAGAACAAACAGAAGCAGAAAACCTAAGCTCGGAGAGACATGAAGAAGATGATACTGACATGCCAGAAATTGAGGAAATAAATGAAGAAAAAGTTATAGACGCCATAAAGAAACTAAAAATAGGAAAAGCACAAGGCATAGACAACATAACACCGGAAATTATCAATTACATGGGTAAGGAAGGAATAGAACAAATAACAGAACTACTCAATAACATAGCTAAAAACACAAAAATACCAGCAAAACGGAACATGGGAATAATATTACCTATATACAAGAAAGGAGATAAAAGAAACTGCAATAACTACAGAGGAATCACGATTACTAGTGTACCGGGAAAAATTCTAGCAAGAATCATAGAAAATAGAATAAAAAACAAGATTGAAGATACCATAGAAGACACACAATGCGGATTTAGAAAAGAGAAAAGCACTCAAGATCTTATATTTATAATAAGACAACTAAGCGAGAAATTTATAAATAAGGAAAAGGATATCCATATCTGCTTCATCAATCTAGAAAAGGCATTTGGCCGGATAAAAAGAGAATATATACGGAAAGTATTTTAAAAGAGAGGCATAGACGGAAAAACTATAAATTTATCAAAAGTTTCATACAAAGAAAATAAGAATATTGTTAGAACCAACAATGAAGAATCTCAAGAGTATGAAACCAAGATTGGGCTAAAACAAGGGTGTGTACTGAGTCCAATACTATTTGCTATAGTGTTAGATGAAGCCATAAAAAAGGAAGGAAAAGTATAAAGACTTTAAAAGTAGGATATTGGAAGATGGAAGCACAATGATTATGGAATTACTAATTGCAGACAATATGGCAATAATGGCGGAAACGGAGGAAAATTTACAACACAACATCACCATAATAGACAAGGAATTAACAAAAATAAACATGAAAATCAACATAGACAAAGCCAAAACAATGATAATATCAAGAAAAAACAAAACCCATAGAATAACACTACAAGGAAAAAAGATTGAACAAGTTGAAAACTTTAAGTACTTAGGAACGATAATTAACAATAAAAGAAAGGTAGACAATGAAATAAATGAAAAAATGGGAAAAACTGGGAGAATATTCAACATGATGAAAAATACATTTTTTGGATGAAAAGAAATACCAAAGAACAAAAAAACAGATATAGTAAAAAAGGTAATAAGACCAACAATAATGTATTCCAGCAAAATATGGACATTGTCCAAAAAACACAAAACAAGAATAAATGCAATAGAAATGAGATTCCTAAAAAAGATAGAAAATAAAACAAAAAGAGACAGAATAAGAAACAATGTACAAAGAAAAAACTTACAAATAGAACCCATAAATGAAAAACATAATGAAGAGACAACTAAGATGGTTTGGACATGTATGCCGAATGGAAGATATGCGATTAACAAAAAGAACTTATGAAACAAGAGAAATGGGAAAAAAAAACCAAGGAAGACCGAGAAATACTTGGAACAACAATGTAAAAGAAGAAGCGGAAAGAATGGGAATACCGTGGGAAGGAATCAAAAAAACAACTCTGGACGGGAAAAAATTGAGAGAACTATATCAAACGAAATAATGTAAAAAGCCACACACCAAAAGGTAGAATGGCATAAGTTTAAATAAATAAATCAATATATATAAAAAAAAAAAATCAGACAATATTTATTAAAAAATAACAAAAATACACAATATTTAATATGTGATTAACTAAAATACACTTTACTTTAGAGAATAATTACTAAAATACACTTTATTTAATAGAAAAATTACAAAAAAATATGTATATTTATCAGAGATTTAACTAAATTACACAATATTTAATAGAGAAATAACTAAAATACACCATAGTTAATGAAGAAATAACTGAATTACACATTATTTAATAGAAAATTAAGTAAAATACACTTTAATTAATAAAAAAAATAATAAAATAAACAATATTTTATAGAAAAATAATTAAAATACACAATATTTAAGAAAGATAGAAATAAAACACAGGTTCTCTATTACAAAAATAACTAAAATACACAATATTTATTAGAGAAAAAACTTAAATACACTTTATTTGATAGAAAAATAACTAAAATGCACAATGTTTATTTAAGAAATATCTAAAATACACATTATTTAATAAAAAACTACTTAAAAACTAGAGAACACAATATTTAAAAGAAAAATAATTAAAATATTTTTTCTTTGATTAAAAAATAACTAAAATACACAATATTTAATTAGAAAAAAACTAAAATACACTTTATTTAATAGAAAAACAACTTAAATACTCTTTATTTTATAGGAGATATTTAAAAAAACTTTATTTAATAGAAAAATAACTAAAATACAGTTTGTTTAAAAAAAAAAATACTTATACTTTGAATAATAAGAAAATAACTAAAGTTTAATGTTTTTAATAGAAAAATAGGTAAACTACATTTTAAATAATAAAAAAATAAGTAAATAATACAATGTTTAAAAGGAAAAAAACTAAAAAATATTTTATTTTATAGAAAAATAACTAAAATACACAATATTTAATAAAGAAATAACTATATTACACTTTATTTAATAGAAAATTAACAGAACTACACAAAATTTATTTGAAAAATAACTAAACTATACATTTTTTAATAAAAAAATAAATATCAAAGACAATTTTTAAAAGAAAAGTAACTAAAATACACAGAATTAAATTGAGAAATAAATAAAATACACTTTATTTATTAGAAAAATAACTAAAATACGCAAGATTTTATTAGGGATTAAATAAATACATCTTATTTAATAGATAAATAAATAAAACATACGATAAATAAAAGAAAAAAAACTAAAAAACCTTTTGAATAATAGAAAAATAACTGAAATACACAATATTTATTTAAGAAATATCTACATTACTTTTTATTTAATACAAAAACAACAAAAATACACAATATTTAATTGAAAAATTACTAAAATACTTTTTGTAAAAAAGAAAATGATCTAAAATACACAAAATTTAATTAAAATAGACTAAAATACACATTATTTAATATAAAATTAACTAAATTACACATTATTTATTAGAGAAATAACTAAAATATTCTTGTTTGGATAAAAAAATAACTAAAATGTTTTTTTTTAATAAGAAATAACTAAAATACACAATATTAAACTGAGAAATAACTAAAATACACTTTATTTTATAGAAAAATTAATAAAAATTTTTATATTTAATTAAGAAATAACTAAAATACACTTTATTCAATAGAAAAACATTTAAAATAGTATTTATATATAATTACATTTATTTATAAATACCTTAAGTTTACTATATTTGAAGGTACAACATCTAAACTATACTTTATTTAATAGAAAACTAACTAAACTACACAATATTTCAAAGAAAAATAACTAAAATACACTTTACTTAATAGAAAATATAGTAAAATACACAAAGTTTGATGTAAGATTATATAAAATACATCATATTTAATAGAGAAATAATTTAAATACACTTTTATTAATAGAAAAAAATAAACAAAAATTTAAAAATATTTTTAGATAAATATCTTAAAAACACCATATTAAATAGAGAAAATCACTTTATTTAATAAAGAAATAACAAAAATACATAATATTATATTGGAAAATAATTCAAATACACTTTTATTAGGAAAAAAATAACTAAAATACACAATTACTATTTAAGAAATTACTAAAAATCACTTGATTGAATAGAAAAATATTTAAAATACACATCATTATATTGAAAAATAATTAAAATTCACTTTATTTAATATATAAATAACTAAATTATACAATATTTAAATAAAAAAAACCAAAAAACATTTTTTTTAATAGAAAACCGATTAAAACACACAATTTTTAATTGAGGAATAACTAAAATGTACTTTATTTATTAGAAAATAAATTAAATTATTAGAAAAAAAATGTAAATTTTATTGTATTTATTATAAAAATAACTGAAAAACATAATATTTATCAGAAAAATAACTAAATTACACTTTATTTTATAGAAAAATAACAAAAATACACAAAATTTTTTGAAAAAATAAATAAAATACATCATATTTATTAGAAAAATAATTTTAGTTATTTAATAAAAAATAACAAAAATAAACAAAATAACTAAAATACACAAAATTTAATAGAGAAATATCTAAATTACACTATAATTAATAGAAAAATAACTAAAATACACAATATTCAATTGAGAAATAACCTAATTACACTTTATTTAATAAAAAAATAACTAAAATACACATTATTTGATAGAGAAATAACTAAATTACATTTTATTTATAAAACAATTAACTAACTTACGCAATAATTAAATAAAAAATAACTGAATTATACTTTATTTAAAAGAAAAATAATTAAAATACACAATATTGTATAGAGAAATAACTAAATTACACAATATTTAATTGAAAAATAACCATAATACACTTAATTAAATAGAAAAATAACTAAAAAACTCAATATTTAAAAATGAAATAATTAAAATACACTATATAACAGAAAAATAACAAAAATTCACAATATTTAAATAAAAAACAACTAAAATACTTTTTTAGAAGAAAAATAACGAAAATACACAATATTTAATAGAGATAACTAAAATACATTATATTTAATAGAAAAATAACAAAAAAGCACTATATTTAATAAAAAATTAATTAAAAGACACAATATTAAAATTAGAAATAACTAAAATACATTTTATTTAAAAAAATATTAACTAAAATACACAACTTATAGTAGAGAAATAACTAAAATACAATTTCTTCAATAGAAAAATATCTAAAATACACACAATTTATTTAAAAATTTACTAAACTACACTTTATTTATTAGAAAAATAACTGAAATACACAATCTTTAATAAAAAAATAACTAAATTACACTATTTTTTAATAGAAAAACAATTAAAATACACTTTATTTATTATAAAAATAAATAAAAAACATTTTTTTTAATAAAAAAATAACAAAAAACACTTGAATTATTAGAATAAAAACTAAAAAACACAATATTTAATAAAAAAAAAACTAAAATACATTTTATTTAACAAAAAAAAATTTAAAATACACAGTATTTATTACAGAATTAACTAAATTATACTTTATTTACAAAAAGAAGATTTGATGGAAACTTAACTAATACACACTTTATTTAATAAAAAATTACTAAAAATACTTAATATTTATTAGAGAAATATCTAAAATACACTTTATTTATTAAAAAAAAAAACAAAATACACAATATTTAACTGAAAAATAACTAAAATACAAGTTATTTAATAGAAATTTAGTATTTACGCCACCGGGTCATGTGGGTATTGAGGGCAACGAGCTGGCTGATAAAGTCACCAGTCAGGAGGCTGACGCAGATCCTACGGACAACATTCCCGTAAGACCCGAGTATTTCAAAGGTTACGTCATATCGAAGGTCATCAAGGATTGGCAAAGAGTATGGAATGGCTTCGAGAGCAAATTAAAGGAAATTAAGCTCTCCGTGACGGCATGGAAGTCGCCGGTAGATCTCAACAGGAGAGAGGAGGTCGCCCTATGTTGCCTGCGCATAGGTCATACTAACTTGACCTCTTCGTATCTCCTGACCGGCGATGAACAACCAGCATGTCAAACATGTCACGACTCTCTAACAGTGAAGCCTATTTTGTAGGAATGCCGAGCCTACCTTCCCCACCGTAATCGGCTTGAGCTTCCTAACAACGTGGCGTCTATTTTATCAAATAGAGAAGAGTCCATGGAAAGGTGCGTCCAGTTTTTGAAAGACGCAGGAGTCCTCAAACAAGCGTAACCAAGTTTTGTGTTGTCTTGTAATGATTTTGGTGTTAATTAATTAATTAATTTTTATTGATCAATTTGTGTTGTTTAAATAATAATAATACTTTACTTTACTTTATTAACGGCAAACCGCGTTTAAATGCACAATTAATATAAACATTAATTATATAATACTACATAGTGTATATCACATGATATATATAAATTTATAAGTAAAAAACATAACAATTATAATTAAAAACATAATAATACATTAAACTAACAATTAAAATTAAAGTACTGTCCTCGGTTAATGTTTTTACAATTAATTTTAAAACATTCATGAGATAATTAAAATAAATTAAAGTTTTAATCCTTTTGAATAATATTTGATTCTCGCATTATCCGTGATTTGGGATTATGATATGCATAATTAGTTGAGTGTTGTCACAGCGTAAAATGTATGTGTTCCTGTTGTGCCTTTGCCCAAAATTAAAATTCAGCTTGTTAACCAATGCTGCACAATCTATATTGCCGCTTACGAGTTTTTGAATAAAATTTAAACCAGCAATATCTCTACGTTCTTCTAACAATTTATGATTATAAGTGCTGGCAATAGATTGATAGTTGATGTTTTCTTTCCTAATTCCTATTTTATTAGCAATCAAATTTACAAAAATTTACTTTGGATTTTTTCAATCTGCGCTATATTTCTACTTTGATGTGGCGTCTAGATTACCGCACAGTATTCCAGTGTAGATCTTACAACTGCCCTGTATAAAGCATTGTAGTCTTTTACAACTTTGGTGCAATCTGTAATGTTAGGTTCAGTTAGTTATTAGGGTCTGGCATTAAAACATTTTACAGCTTTGATGTCATCTGTGATATTAAGTTAGGTTGTGATATTAGGTTAAGTTGTGATATTAAGTTTAGTTACTTTAGTTTTTAGGGTCTGGCATCGAAGCCTTTTACAGCTTCGGTGTCATCTGTGATATTAGGTTTGGTTAATGGATAGGTACTGGCATCAAAGTCTTTTTCAACTTTGTTGTCATTTGTGATAGTAGGTTCTGTAATATTAGTTTTTAATTTTAGCAACTGTGATGTTAGATTTGGTATTTATTTATTTATTTAACAATTTTACTGTGTTGTTTTGTCTTCTTCAGGTCTATAACCAGAGGTTATTATTATTAAAACAAAATAATTAGCTAATGACCTTAGTAGTAGACGCTAAAATACATAAAAAAAAACACTTTATTTATTAAAAAAAAAACAACTAAAATTCACTTAATTTAATAGAAAAATAACTAAAATACATTTTAATTATTAAAAAACTAACAAAATTGTTACACAAGATTTAATGCCGCGGCTGGTGTTTCATAGCCGAGCGTAGCGAGGCTATGAAACCAGCCAAGGCATTAAATCTGCTTTTCTGCTGTGTGAAACATATAATTTTTTTTTAAATTTGTTCCAATTCCACGCAAAATCGACTTTTTTATATTTAAATTGCGTTTCATTATCAATTATTTATTATTTCTTAATGTCATTGTCAACTTTAGTAACAGTTTGATTTAAGTTATTACTTGGAAGGTTGCCTAGCAACGAACTTTATCTGCCTACTTTTTCTGCCTAGGCAGTAAAAGTGGACTACTTCTGCCTAGGCATTAAAAGTACAACTTCTAAGCCTGCCAAGTGTCATTAAAAGGCCGCTTTTAATGTCATTTGGAGAAAAATACATTTTTTATTTAATAGAAAAATAACAAAATTACAATTTATTTAATAAAAAAATATCAAAAATGTCCAATATTTAATAAAGAAATAACTAAAATACACTTCAGTTGATAAAAAAATAATTAATAAAATAAACTAAAAAATAAATAAAATAATAGAAAAATAATTAAATAACACAATAGTTTACTGTGGAATAACTAATATTAGTTTTTTTTAGGTTTGGCGTTCTTATCTGCGACACTTTTAATTACTTTTGTTTGTCACTGTCTTCTTCAATTTCATCAATAAAATTTTTGTCTTCCATCTCAGAAGTAAAATCATGTTTATTTATTTTAGGATTGTCTTTGCTGTCATTCTGCATATTGCTATATTCATTGTCGCTTTCTTCAAACCATCTAAGAAGAGTTTATTCGTAATATAAATATCCATAGAAAACTCTTTTTGATAGGCCTGGATTACTCATTGCAAATACTAAGTGTGCAACACGTAGATAGTACACGTAGATAGAACACGTAGATAGTACACGTAGATAGTACATGGAAATAGTTTACGTAGATAGTACATTATAACAGACGTAAACAATACGTTAGTACAAGTGGATACTATAAATAAGTACTTGTAGGTTATATTTATAATTATAAGTTTTATCTTCAATAATGACAATTTATAAAAGATGATTACTGTAACTGGCGATTTGCAAAATATTATTTATTTCTCATGTAATGGTAACAATCATACATATGTCAATAATATAGACGGGATGATTGTGAGTGGTGAAATAAAGATTACTAAGTGGATTATAATCCAAGTAATTGCAAATCAAATAAAATATATTTATCTGGGTAATTTTTTTGTCGTAAAATTTAAAAATGTAATTAAACTACACAAATTACCAAAAATAAAACAAAAAAATAATAATTTGCTCGGATAATCCAAATACACAATCTTTAATAAAGAAATAACTAAAATACACTTAATTTAATTAAAAAAATACTAAGACACATTTTATATGAAAAAAAAAAAATACTAAAATACACTGTATTTAATAAAAAAATTACTAAAATATACATCATTTAGACGGAAAATATTTAAAATTCTTTTTATTTGATAGAAAAATAACTAAAATACACTCTATAAAAAAGAAAATACATGTTATTTGATAACTAAAATACTAAATATTTAATTTAAAAATAACTTAAAAACACTTTATTTAATAAAAAAATAACTAAAATTTTCAATATTTATTAAAGTAAACCTAAAATACACTTTAAACACTAAAATAAACAATATTTATTAGAAAAACAACTAAATTTTTTTATTAGAAAAATAACTAAATTTCACAATATTTGATAAAAAAATAAATAAAATATACTTTATTTACTGAAAAACAACTAAAATACAATTTATTCAATAGAAAATAACCAAAATACACTTAAAATAATAGAAAAACAACTAAATTAAACTTTATTTAATAAAAAAATAACTAAAATAAACAATATTTAAAAGAAAAATTACTAAAATTCACTTAATTTAATAGAAAACTAACTAAATTACAGTTTTTTTGAAAAAATTAAAATACACTTTAAACACTAAAATTAACAATATTTATTAGAAAAACAACTAAATTTTTTTATTAGAAAAATAAACAAATTACACAATATTTATTTAAGAAATAACTAAAACACACTTTGATTAATAAAAAAATTACTAAAATACATTATATTTAATTGAGAAATAACTTAAATACACTTTATTTAATAGAAAAAAAACTGAAATTTACAAATAACTAAACTACACTTTATTTAATAGAAAAACACCTAAAAAACACAATATTTAATAGAGAATTACTAAAATGAACGTTACCAAATAGAATAATAACTGAAATACATTTTTTTTCTTATAAAATAACAAAAACACACTATATTTAATAACTAAAATAGACTATTTTTAATAGAGATTTATCTAAAATACACTTTATTTAATTGAAAATAACTAAAATTCACAATATTTGATAAAAAAATAAAAAAAATAAACTTATTTAATTGAAAAACAACTAAAATACACATTATTTAATAGAAAATAACCAAAATACACTTAAATTTATAGAAAAACAACTAAATTTAACTTTATTTAATAAAAAAATAACTAAAATAAACAATATTTAAAAAAAAAATTACTAAAATTCACTTTATTTAATAGAAAAATAACTATAATAAAGTTTGTTTGAAAAAATTAAAACTAAAGTATAATTTATTCATTAGAAAATTAACTCAAATTTAATTTATTTATTAGAAAAATAACTAATACACACTTTTTTAATAAAAAAATAACTAAAATACACAATATTTAATTGAAAAATAACTAAAATACACAATAATAAATAGACAAATGACTAAAAGACACTTCATTTAAAAAAAACATTACATTATATAGAAAAATAACCTAATTACACTTTTATTACTGTAAATAAAAATTAAACAATTGATATTAAATAATTAACTTAAATACACTATATAAAATAGAAAAATAACTAAAATACACTTTATTTAATAGAAGAATAACAAAAATACACACAATTTAATAAAGAAATAACTAAAATAAAGTTTTTTAAAAAAATAAAAATTCTTACTAATCATCTAAATAACATTTTCATTAATAGAAAAACAACTAAAATACACAATATTTAAAAGAAAAACAACTAAACTATACTATTTTTAATAAAAAAATAACTAAAAAACAAAGTATTTAAATGAGAAATAACTAAAAAACACAATATTTAATTAAAAAATAATTAAAAAACACAATATTTAATGGAGAAATAACTAAAAATTACTTTCTTTGATAGAAAAAATCTAAATCACACAATATTTAATTAGATAATAACTTAAATACACTTTATTTAATACAAAAATAACTAAATTACACTTAAGTTAATAGAGAAATTACAAAAATACTCAATATTTAATAGAGAATTAAATAAATCAAACATTATTTAATAGAAAAACGACTAAAATTTATTTTATTTATTAAAAAATATCTAAAATTTACTTAATTTAAGAAAAAAACAAATGAACCACTCTTTACTTAATAGAAAAATATTTAAAATACACATTATCTAATAGAAGAATATCAAAAATACACAAAAAAATTAAATAACACAAATTTTACTAAAGAAATATTTAAAATACCCTTTACTCAATAAAAAAATAATTAAAATCCACAATATTTAATTGAAAAATATCTAACTGACTTTTTATTTAATAGAAATATAACTTAATTAAAAAGAAAAATAACAAAAAAAACAATATTTAATTTAAAAATAACTAAAATACACTTTATTTAATAAAAAAATATTAGAAGGGAATGCGGGAGAAACAAAAATTTAATTTATTTATAAATCAATCAAAAAATTTTAATATATTATATACTTACTTAAAAATGTTATTAAAAATAACGAAACATGTTGTATAAAAAAATATACTAATTATTAAATAATAAAAATTTATGAAATAATATGAATATAATAATAAATATAAATAAATTTCATAGAGTTAATAAAAAAAGCATCTAATGTATTTTAGTTATTTCTCTATTAAATAATGTGTATTTTAGTTAGTTCTATAATAAATAATGTGTATTTTAGGTTTTTCTTTATTAAATAATGTGTATTTTAGTTATTTCTTTAATAAATAATGTGCATTTTAGTTAATTCTTTATTAAATAATGTGTATTTTAGTTATTTTTTAATTAAATAATGTGTATCTTAATTATTTCTTTATTAAATATTGTGTATTTTAGTTATTTCTATAATAATCAATGTGTAATTTAGTTAATTCTATATTAAATAAAGTGTATTTTAGTTATTTCTATAATGAATAATGTGTATTTTAGTTCAATGTTTATTAAATAATGTGTATTTTAGTTATTTCTCTATTAGGTATTGTGTATTTTAATTTTTTCTATACAAAAGAATGTGTAAATAAATTATTTCTCTATTAAATAATCTGCATTTTAGTTATTTCTATAATAAATAATGTGTATTTTAGTTATTTCTTTATTAAATATTATGTATTTTAGTTATTTATATAATAAATAATGTGTATTATAGTTATTTCTTTAATAAATAATGTGTATTTTACTTATTTCTATAATAAATAATGTAGATTTTAGTTATTTCTTTTGTAAGTAATGTGTTTTTTTTTTGTTAATTCTATTAAATAATGTCTATTTTAGTTATTTCTATAATAAATAATGTGTATTCCAGTTATTTCCTTATTAAATATTGTGTATTTTATAAGTTTTATGATAAAAAATTTGTTTTTTAGTTATTTTTCTATTAAAGAATGTGTATTTAAGTTAATTCTTTATTAAATAATGTGTATTTTACTTATTTTTTCAATAAATAAAATGTAATTTTAATATTTTTCTATCAAATAATGTGAATTTCAATTATTTCTTTAATAAATAAACTGTTTTTTGATTATTTTTCTGATAAATTTTGTGTAATTTAATTAATTTTCTATTGAATAATGTGTATTTTAATTATTTTTTTATAAAATAATGTTTATTTTAATTACATCTATAGTAAATAATGTGTATTTTAAATATTTTTATAATAATTAATGTGTATTTTATATATTTTTTTTTATAAATAATGTGTATTTTAGTAAATTCTTTAATAAATAATGTGTATTTTAATTAGTATAATAATAAATAAAAAATATTTTAGTTATTTATTCAGAAAATAATGTGTATTTTAGTAATTTTTATTATAAATAATGTGTTTTTAAGTTATTTCTCTATTAAATAATGTGTATTTTAGTTATTTTTATAATGAATAATGTGTATTTTAGTTATTTCTAAAATAAATAATGTGTATTTTAGTTATTTCTCTATTAACTAATGTGAATTTAAGTTATTTCTATAATATGTAATGTGTATTTTAGTAATTTCTCTTCTAAATAATGTGTAATTTAATTGATTCTTTAATAAATAATGTGTATTTTACTTAGTTCAATATTAAATAATGTGTATTTTAGTTATTTCTTTTTAAAATAATGTGTATTTTAGTTATTTTTATACTAAATTATGTGTTTTTTAGTTATTTTTCTATTAAATAATGTGTATTTTAGTTAATTTTATAATAAATATTTTGCTTTTGAGATATTTGTCTATCAAATAATGTGTATTATAGTTATTTCTATAATAAATAATGTGTAATTTAGTTAATTTTTTAATAAATATTTTGTATTTTAATTATTTCTCTATCAAATAATGTGTATTTTTATTATTTCTCTAATAAAAAAATAATGTGTTTTTTATTTATTTCTCTAATAAATAATGTGTCTTTTAAATATTTTTCTATTAAATTATGTGTATTTTAGTTTGTTTTCCATTAAAAAATGTGTATTTTAGATATTTCTTGAATAAATAATGTGTCTTTTAGTTAATTCTTTATTAATTATTGTGTATTTTAATAATTTCTATAATAAATAATGTGTATTTTAGTTATGTTACTTTTAAGTAATGTGTTTTTAAGTTAATTCTATTAAATAATGTGTATTTTAGTTTTTTCTATAAAAAATAATGTGTATTGTAGTTATTTCTTTATTAAATAATGTTTATTTTATTAAATTTTTTAATAAGTAATATGTATTTTAATTATTTTTCAATTAAATAATGTGTATTTTAGTTACTTCTTTACTAAATAATGTGTAATTCTGGTTTTTTTCTATTACATTATGTGTATTTTAGTTAATTCTCTATTAAATAATGTGTATTTTAATTATTTCTATAAAAAATAAAGTGGATTTTAGTTATTTCTCTTTTAGGTATTGTGTTTTTTTGTTAATTTTAATATATAATGTGTATTGTAGTTATTTTCTTATTAAATAATGTGTATTTTATAAGTTTTATAATAAAAAAAAATTATTTTAGTTATTTTTCTATTAAATAATGTGTATTTTAGTTATTTCTTTATTAAATAATCAGTAATTTACTTATTTTTTCAATAAATAAAATGTAATTTTAATATTTTTCTTTCAAATATTGTGTATTATACTTATTTCCTTATGAAATAATGTGTATTTTAATTATTTTTATAATAATTAATAAGTAGTTTAGTTATTTCTCTTCTAAATAATGTGTATTTTAGTTAATTCTTTAATAAATAATGTGTATTTAAATTAGTTCAATAAAAAATAAAGTGTCTTTTTTCTTCAGAAAATAATGTGTAATTTAGTAAGTTCAATAATAAATAATGTGTATTTTAGTTATTTCTTTTTAAAATCATGTGTATTTTAGTTATTTTTATAATAAATTATTTGTTTTTTAGTTATTTCTCTATTAAATAATGTGAATTTTAGGTATTTCTATAATATGTCATGTGTATTTTAGTTATTTCTCTTCTAAATAATCTGTATTTTAGTTGATTCTTTATTTAATAAAGTGTATTTTATTTATTTTCATAATTAATAATGTGTATTTTAGTTATTTCTATAATGAATAATGTGTATTTTAGTTATTTCTTTAATAAATAATGTGTATATTAGTTATTTCTATAATAAATAATAAGTATTTTAGTTATTTCTATAATGAATAATGTGTATTTTAGTTATTTCTTTATTTAATAATGAGTATTTGAGTAATTTTTATAATATATTTTGTGTATTTTAGTTAATTCTCTTTTGAATAATGTGTATTTTAGTTATTTCTATAATGAATAATGTGTGTTTTAGTTATTTCTTTAATAAATAATGTGTATTTTAGTTATAACTTTTTTAAATATTGTGTATTTTAGTTATTTCTTTTTAAAATAATGTGTATTTTAGTTACTTTTATAATAAATTATGTGTTTTTTAGTTATATCTCTATTAAATAATGTGAATTTTAGTTATTTCTATAATATGCCATGTGTATTTTAGTTATTTCTCTTTTAAATAATGTGTATTTTAGTTAATTCTTTATTTAATAAAGTGTATTTTAGTTACTTCTATAAAGAATAATGTGCATTTTAGTTATTTCTATAATGAATAATGTGTATTTTAGTTATTTCTTTAATAAATAATGTGTATATTACTTATTTCTATATTAAATAATGTGTATTTTAGTTATTTCTATAATAAATAATGTGTATTTTAGTTATTTCTTTATTAAATATTGTGTATATTAGTTATTTCTATAATAAATAATGTGTATTTTAGTTATTTCTCTATTAAATAATGTGTATTTGAGTTATTTTTATTATATATATTGTGTATTTTAGTTAATTCTCTTTAGAATAATGTGTATTTTATTTATTTGTATAATGAATAATGTGTATTTTAGTTATTTTTCTTATAAATAATGTTTTTTTTTTTTATTTCTCTTTTAAATAAAGTGTAATTTATTTATTTTTTCAAAAATTTTAATGTAATTTTAATATTTTTCTATCAAATATTGTATATTTTAATTATTTTTTTATTTAATAAACTGTTTTTTAATTATTTCTCAAATAAATAATGTGTATTTTAGTTATTTTTCTATTAAATAATGTGTATTTTAGTTATTTTTCTTCTAAATAATGTGTATTTTAGTTATTTTTTTATTAAATAACGTGTACTTTTTTTAATAAATAAGTTGTAATCTTTATTCTTTTCTATCAAATAATGTGTAGTTTAATTATTTTTTTTAATAAATAAACTGTTTTTTAATTAGTTCTCTGATGAATTTTGTGTAATTTAACATTATTTATTAGAAAAATACTAATAAATAATGTTAAGTACTGTAATTTTAGTTAACTCTATAATAAATTATGTGTATTTTAGTTATTTCTATAATAAATAATAAGTTTTTTAGTGATTTCTTTATTAAATAATATTTATTTAAAATATTTCTTTAATAAATAATGTGTATTTTTGTTATTTATTTATTAAATTTATTTATTTAATAAATAATGTGTATTTTAGTTATTTCTTTATAAAATAATGTATATTTTAGTTAATTCTATAATAAATAATGTGTATTATAGTTATTTCTATTCTAAAAATGTGTATTTTAGTTATTTCTTTATTTAGTAAAGTGTATTCTAGTTATTTCTTTAATAAATATTGTGTATTCTAGTTATTTTTATAATAAATAATGTGTATTTTAGTTATTTTTTTAATAAAAAATGTGTATATTAGTTATTTCTATAATAAATAAAGTGTATTTTAGTTATTTCTCTATTAAATAATGTGTATTTAGGTTATTTCTATAATTTGTAATGTGTATTTTATTTATTTCTCTTCTAAATAATGTGTATTTCAGTTAATTCTTCAATAAATAATGTGTATTTTAGTTATTTCTTTTTAAAATAATGTGTATATTAGTTATTTTTATAATAAATTATGTGTTTTTTAGTTATATCTCTATTAAATAATGTGTATTTCAGTAATTTCTATTATGTATAATTTGCTTTTGAGTTATTTCTCTATTAAATAATGTTTATTATAGTTATTTCTATAATAAATAATTTGTATCTTAGTTAATTTTTTAATAAATAAGTTGTATTTTATTTATTTCTCTAACAAATAATGTGTATTTTTATTATTTCTTTAATAAAAAATGTGTTTTTTAGTTGTTTCTCTAATAATTATTGTGTTTTTTAGTTATTTTTCTAGTAAATTATGTGTATTTTAGTTATTTTTCTATTAAAAAATGTGTATTTTAGATATTTCTTGATTAAATAATGTGTCTTTTAGTTAATTCTTTATTAATTATTGTGTATTTTAATTATTTCTATAATATATAATGTGTATTTTAGTTATTTTTTTAAAGAATAAAATGTGTTTTAGTTATTTCTTAAATAAATAATGTGTATTTTTTTTTTTTTTAATTAAATAAACTGTTTTATAATTAGCTCTCCGATAATTTTTGTGTAATTTAATAATTTTTTTATTAAATAATGTTAAGTAATGTAATTTTAGTTAATTCTATAATAAATTATGTGTATTTTAGTTATTTCTATAATAAATAATGTGTATTTTAGTTCATTCTTTATTGAATAATGTAAATTTTAGTTATTTTTCTATTAGATAATGTGCATTTTTATTATTTTTAGTAAAAAAATGTGTATTTGAATTATTTCTCTATTAAATAATCTGTATTTTAGTTATTTCTATAATAAATAATGTGTATTTTAGTTACTTCTTTATCAAATAATATGTATTTTAAAAATTTCTTCAATAAATAATGTGTATTTTAGTTATTTTTATTATGAATAATGTGTATTTCAGTTATTTCCTTAATAAATAATGTGTATATTAGTTAACTCTATAATAAATAATGTGTAATTTAGTTATTTCTCTTCTAAATAATAGTTATTTTAGTTAATTCTCTTATAAATAATGTGTTATTTAGTTAGTTCAATAATAAATAATAAGTATTTTAGTTATTTTTTTTTTAAGATAATGTGTATTTTAGTTAATTCTTTATTTTATAAAGTGTATTTTAGTTATTTCTATAATAAATAATGTGTAATTTAGTTAATTTTTTAATAAATAAATTGTATTTTAAATATTTCTATAACAAATAATGTGTATTTTTATTATTTTTCTAATAAAAAAAATGTGTTTTTTAGTTATTTGTCTAAAAAATATTGTGTATTTTAGTTATTTTTCTATTAAATTATGTGTATTTTAGTTTGTTTTCTATTAAAAAATGTGTATTTTAGATTATTCTTGATTAAATAATGTGTCTTTTAATTAATTCTTCATTATGTATTGTGTATTTTAATTATTTCATCAATAAGTAATGTGTTTTTAAGTGAATTCTATTAAATAATGTGTATTTCAGTTATTTCTATAATTAATAATGTGTATTGTAGTTATTTCTTTATTAAATAATGTGTATTTTAAGAAGTTTTATAATAAATAATTTGTATTTTAAATATTTTCCTTTTAAATAATTTTTATTTTAGTTACTTCTTTACTAAATAATGTGTAATTTAGTTATTTCTTTAAGAAATATTGTGTTTTTTAATTATTTCTATATTAAATTAATGTGTATTTTACTAAGTTTTCTATTAAATTATGTGTATTTTAGTTAATTCTCTTGTAAGTAATGTGTTTTTTGTTAATTCTTATACATAATGTCTATTTTTGTTATTTCTATAATAAATAATTTGTATTGCAGTTATTTCTTTATTAAATAATGTGGATTTTAATAAGTTTTATAATAAAAAATTTGTATTTTAGTTATTTTTCTATTAAATAATGTGTATTTTAGTTATTTCTCTTCTAAATAATGTGTATTTTAGTTAATTCTTTAATAAATAATGTGTATTTTAGTTAGTTCAATAATAAATATTGTGTATTTTAAATATTTTTTTTTAAATAATGTGTATTTTAGTTATTTCTCTATGAAATTATGTGTATTTTAGTTTTTTCTATAATATGTCATGTGTATTTTAGTTATTTCTCTTCTTAATCATGTGTATTTTAGTTAAATCTCTAATAAATAATGTGTATATTAGTTATTTCTCTATTAAATAATGTGTATTTGAGTTATTTTTATAATAAATAATGTGTATTTTAGTTAATTTTTTTTTTTGAATAATGTGTATTCTAGTTATTTCTATAATCAATAAAGTGTATTTTAGTTATTTCTATTTTAAAAAATGTGTATTTTAGTTAATTTTTTATTTCATAAAAAGAATTTTAGTTTTTTCTATAATAAACAATGTGTATTTTAGTTATTTCTATAATAAATAAGGTGTAATTTAGTTTTTTCTTTGATACAAATGTGTATATTAATTATTTCTTTAATAAACAAAGTGTATTTTAGTTATTTTTCTATTAAATAATTTGTATTTTAGTTATTTTTATAATATGTAATGTGTATTTTAGTTATTTCTCTTCAAAATAATGTTTATTTTAGTTAATTCTTTTATAAATAATGTTTAATTTAGTTAGTTCAACAAAAAATAATAAGTATTTTAGTTATTTCTTTTTAAAATTATGTGTATTTTAGTTATTTTTATAAAAATTTATGTGTTTTTTAGTTATTTCTCTATTAAATAATGTGTATTTTAGTTATTTTTATTATAAATAATTTGTTTTTGAGTTATTTCTCTATTAAATAATGTGTAATAATAAATCATGTGTAATTTAATTATTTTTTCAATAAATAATTTGTATTTTAATTTTTTCTCTAACAAATAATGTGTATTTTTATTATTTCTCTAATAAATAAAGTGTTTTTTAGTTATTTCTCTAATATAATTTGTGTATTTTATTATCTTTTATATTAAATTATGCGTATATTAAATTGTTTTCCATTAAAAAATGTGTATTTAAGTTATTTCTTGATTAAATAATGTGTCTTTTAGTTAATTCTTTATTAATTATTGTGTATTTTAATTATTTCTATAATATATAATGTTGATTTTAGTTATTTCTATTTTAAATAATGTGTTTTTTGTTAATTCTATTTATTAATGTCAATTTTAGTTATTTTTTTAATAATTAATATGTACTGTAGTTATTTCTTTATTAAAAATTGTGTATTTTAATAAGTTTTATAATAAAAATTTGTATTTTAGTTTTTTTTCTATTAAATAATGTGTCCTTTAGTTATTTTTCTTATTAATAATGTGTATTTTAGTCATTTCTTTATAAAATAATGTGTATTTGAGTTATTTTTATAATAAATATTTTGTATTTTAGTTAATTCTTTTTTGAATAATGTGTATTTTAAATATTTCTATAATCAATAATGTGTTTTTTAGTTATTTCTATTCTAAAAATGTGTATTTTAGTTCATTCTTTATTTAATAAAGTGAATTTTAGTTATTTCTCTAATAAATTTTGTGTATTTTAGTTACTGTTCTATTAAATTATGTGTATTTCAGTTTGTTTTCCATTAAAAAATGTGTATATTAGTTTTTTCTTGATAAAATAATGTGTCTTTATGTTGATTTCTTTATTAATTACTGTGTATTTTAATTATTTCTATAATAAATAATGAGTATTTTAGTTATGTTACTTTTAAGTAATGTGTTTTTTTTTAATTTTATTAAATAATGTGTATTTTAGTTATTTTTATAATAAATAATCTGTATTGTAGTTATTTCTTTATTAAATAATATGTATTTTAATAAGTTTTATAATAAAAAATTTGTTTTTTAGTTGTTTTTCTATTAAATATTTTGTATTTTAGTTATTTCTCTATTAAATAATTTAAAATTTACATATTTTATCAATAATTTAAATGTAATTTTAATATTTTTTTATCAAATAATGTGTATTTTAATTATTTCTGTATTAAATAAACTATTTTCTAATTATTTCTTTGTTAAATATTGTGTATTTTAGTTATTTTTCTAATAAAAAATGTGTATTTTGGTTACTTCTTTAATAAATAACGTTTATTTCAGTTAGTTCTTTACAAAATAATGTGTAATTTAATTATTTCTATATTAAATTAATGTGTATTTTAGTTATTTCTATCATGAATAATGTGTATTTTAGTTATTTCTATTTAAAAAAATGTGTATTTTAGTTAATTCTTTATTTAATAAAGTGTTTTTTAGTTATTTCTATAATAAATAATGTGTATTTAAGTTATTTCGCTATTAGGTAATGTGTTTTTTTTTTTTTTTTTTTTTTTTATTATAAAGAATGTGTAATTGAATTTTTTCTTTATTAAATATTCTGCATTTTAGTTATTTCTTTAATAAATAATGTGTATTTTAGTTACTTCTTCATTAAATAATATGTATTTTAAATATTTCTTTAATAAATAATGTGTATTTTAGTTAACTCTATAATAAATAATGTGTTTTATAGTTAGTTCTATTCTAAAAAATGTGTATTAAAGTTAATTCTTTATCTAATAAAGTGTATTTTAGTTATTTCTATAATAGTTTTTGTGTATTTTAGTTACTATTATAATGAATAATGTGTATTTCAGTTATTTTTTTAAAAAATAATGTGTATATTAGTTATTTCTAAAATAAATAATGTGTTTTTTAGTTATTTCTCTATTAAATAATGTGTATTTAAGTTATTTTTTTAATAAATATTGTGTATTTTAGTTAATTCTTTTTTGAATAATGTGTATTTTAGTTATTTCTATAATAAATAATGTGTAATTTAGTTATTTCTCTTCTAAAAAATGGTTATTTTAGTTAATTCTCTTATAAATAATGTGTAATTTAGTTAGTTCAATAATAAAAAATAAGTATTTTAGTTATTTCTTTTTAAAATAATGTGTATTTTAGTTAATTCTTTATTTTATAAAGTGTATTTTAGTTATTTCTATAATAAATAATTTGTAATTTAGTTATTTTTTTAATAAATAAATTGTATTTTAAATATTTCTATAACAAATAATGTGTATTTTTATTATTTTTCTCATAAAAAAAATGTGTTTTTTAGTTATTTCTCTAAAAACTTTTGTGTATTTTAGTTATTTTTCTATTAAATTATGTGTATTTTAGTTTGTTTTCTATTAAAAAATGTGTATTTTAGATTATTCTTGATTAAATAATGTGTCTTTTAATTATTTCTTTATTATGTATTGTGTATTTTAATTATTTCATCAATAAATATTGTGTATTTTAGTTATTTCTCTTGTAAGTAATGTGTTTTTTTGTTAATTCTATTAAATAATGTCTATTTTTGTTTTTTCTATAATAAATAATGTGTATTGCAGTTATTTCCTTATTAAATAATGTGGATTTTAATAAGTTTTATAATAAAAATTTTGTATTTTAGTTATTTTTCTATTAAATAATGTGTATTTTAGTTATTTCTCTTCTAAATAATGTGTATTTTAGTTAGTTTAATAATAATTAATGTGTGTTTTAAATATTTTTTTTTAAATAATGTGTATTTTAGTTATTTTTATAATAAATTATGTGTTTTTTAGTTATTTCTCTATCAAATTATGTGTATTTTAGTTTTTTCTATAATATGTCATGTGTATTTTAGTTGTTTCTCTTCTAAATAATGTGTATTTTAGTTAAATCTTTAATAAATAATGTGTATATTAGTTATTTCTATAATAAATAATGTGTATTTTAGTTATTTCTCTATTAAATAATGAGTATTTGAGTTATTTTTATAATAAATAATGTGTATTTTAGTTAATTTTTTTTTGAATAATGTGTATTTTAGTTATTTCTATAATCAATAAAGTGTATTTTAGTTATTTCTTTTTTAAAAAATGTGTATTTTAGTTAATTTTTTATTTCATAAAAAGAATTTTAGTTATTTCTATAATAAATAATGTGTATTTTAGTTATTTCTATAATAAATAAAGTGTATTTTAGTTTATTCTTTATTAAATAATGTAAATTTTGGTTATTTTTATTCTAAATAATGTGTATTTTAGTTAATTCTTTATATAATATAGTGAATTTTAGTTATTTCTATAATAAATAATGTGTATTTTAGTTATTTCTAAAATAAATAAAGTGTATTTTAGTTATTTCACTCTTAAATAATGTGTATTTTAGTTATTCCTCTTCTAAATAATGTGTATTTTAGTTAATTCGTTAAAAATAATGTGTATTTTAGTTAGTTCAATAATAAATAGAGTGTATTTTAGTTATTTCTATAATGAATAATGTGTATTTTAGTTATTTTTCTATTAAAAATGTGTATATTAGATATTTCTATAATAAATAATGTGAATTTTATTTATTTCTTTATTAAATAATAAGTATTTGAGTTATTTTTATAATAAATATTGTGTATTATATTTAATTCTCTTTTAAATAAAGTGTATTTTAGTTATTTTTATTATAAATTATGTGTTTTTTAGTTATTACTCTATTAAATAATGTGTATTTTAGTTATTTCTATAATATGTCATGTGTTTTTTAAGTATTTCTCTTCTATATAATGTGTATTTTAGTTAATTCTTTATTTAATAAAGTTTATTTTAGTTATTTCTATAATAAATAATGTGTAATTTAGTTATTTCTATAATGAATAATGTGTATTTTAGTTATTTTTTTAACAATTAATGTGTATTTTAGTTATTTCTATAATAAATAATGTGTATTTTAGTTATTTCTATAATGAATAATGTGTATTTTAGTTATTTTTTTATTAAAAATGTGTATATTTGTTATTTCTATAATAAATAATATGTATTTTATTTATTTCTTTATTAAATAATAAGTATTTGAGTTATTTTTATAATAAATATTGTGTATTATAGTTAATTCTCTTTTGAATAATGTGTATTTTACTTATTTCTATAATCAATAATGTGTATTTTAGTTATTTCTATTCTAAAAAATGAGTATTTTAGTTAATTCTTTATTTAATAAAGTGAATTTTAGTTATTTCTTTAATAATCAATGTGTATTTTAGATATTTCTATAAAAAATAATATGTATATTAGTTATTTTTTTAATAAAAAATGTGTATATTAGTTATTTCTATAATAAATAAAGTGTATTTTAGTTAATTCTCTATTAAAGAATGTGTATATCTTGCTATAATTAGTAATGTGTATTCTAGTTATTTCTCTTCTAAATAATGTGTATTTTAGTTAATTCTTTAATAAATAATGTGTATTTTAATTAGTTCAATGATAAATAATGTGTATTTTAGTTATTTCTATAATGAAGAATGTGTATTTTAGTTATTTCTTTAATAAAAATGTGCATAATAGTAATTTCTATAATGAATAAAGTGTATGTTAGTTAATTCTCTCTTAAATATTGTGTATTTTAGTTATTTCTAGAATATGTAATGTGTATTTTAGTTATTTTTCTTCTAAATAATGTGTATTTTAGTTAATTCTTTAATAAATAATGTGTATACTAGTTAATTCAATAATAAATAATGTAAATTTTAGTTAATTCTCTTTTGAATAAGTTGTATTTTACTTACTTCTTTAATTAATAATCTGTCTTTTAGTTATTGCTCTTCTAACTAACGTGTATTTTAGTTATTTCTATAATAAATAATGTGTATTTTAGTTGATTCTCTATTAAATAATGTGTATTTTAGTTATTTCTATAACATTTAATGTGTATTTTAGTTATTTTAATTTTTTCTTTATTAAATAATTTGTAATTTAGTTAATTCTAAAATAAAAATCGTGTATTTTAGTTAATTCTTTATTAAATAAAGTGTTTTTTAGTTATTTCTTTAATAAATAATGTGTATTTTAGTTATTTCTTTATTAAATAATGTGTATTTTAGTTATTTCTATTATGTATAATTTGCTTTTGAGTTATTTCTCTATTAAATAATGTGTATTTTAGTTATTTCTATAATATGTTATGTGTTTTTTAAGTATTTCTCTTCTATATAATGTGTATTTTAGTTAATTCTTTATTTAATAAAGTTTATTTTAGTTATTTCTATAATAAATAATGTGTAATTTAGTTATTTCAATAATGAATAATGTGTATTTTAGTTATTTCTTTAACAAATAATATGTATTTTAGTTATTTCTATAACAATTAATGTGTATTTTAGTTATTTTAATTTTTTCTTTATTAAATAATTTGTAATTTAGTTAATTCTAAAATAAAAATCGTGTATTTTAGTTAATTCTTTATTAAATAAAGTGTTTTTTAGTTATTTCTTTAATAAATAAAGTGTATTTTAGTTATTTCTGTACTAAATAATGTGTAATTTAGTTATTTCTTTATAAAATAATGTGTTTTTTAATTATTTCTATATTAAATTAATGTGTATTTTACTAAGTTTTCTATTAAATTAAGTGTATTTTAGTTAATTCTCTATTAAATTATGTGTATTTTAATTATTTCTATAATAAATAATGTGGATTTTAGTTATTTCTCTTGTAAGTAATGTGTTTTTTTGTTAATTCTATTAAATAATGTCTATTTTTGTTATTTCTATAATAAATAATGTGTATTGCAGTTATTTCCTTATTAAATAATGTGTATTTTAAAAAGTTTTATAATAAAAAAATTGTTTTTTAGTTATTTTTCTATTAAATAATTTGTATTTTAGTTATTTCTCTTATGAATAATGTGTATTTTAGTTATTTCTCTATTAAATAATGTGTAATTTACTTATTTTATCAATAATTTAAATGTAATTTTAATATTTTTTCATAAAGTAATGTGTATTTTAATTATTTCTGTATTAAATAAACTATTTTCTAATTATTTCTTTGTTAAATATTGTGTATTTTAGTTATTTTTCTAATAAATAATGTGTATTTTAGTTACTTCTTTACTTCTTTACTAAATAATGTTTATTTTAGTTATTTCAATACAAAATAATGTGTATTAGAATTATTTCTATATTAAATTAATGTGTATTTTAGTTATTTCTATCATGGATAATGTGTATTTTAGTTATTTCTATTCTAAAAAATGGGTATTTTAGTTAATTCTTTATTTAATAAAGTGTATTTTAGTTATTTCTATAATAAATAATGTGTATTTTAGTTATTTCTTTATTAAATATTGTGATATTTACTTATTTCTATAATAAAAAATGTGTATTTTAGATATTTCTATTCTAAAAAATGTGTATTTTAGTTAATTCTTTATTTAATAAAATGTATTTTAGTTATTTCTATAATAAATAATGTGTATTTTAGTTATTTCTATTATGAATAATGTGTTATTAAGTTTTTTTTTTAATAAATAATGTGTATATTAGTTATTTCTATAATAAATAATGTGTATTTTAGTTATTTCTCTATTAAATAATGTGTATTTGAGTTATTTTTATAATAAATAATGTGTATTTTAGTTATTTCTTTAATATATAATGTGTATTTTAGTTATTTCTTTATTAAATAGTGTGTATTTTAATTAATTTTTTAATAAATAATATGTATTTTAGTTATTTCTCTTATAAATAAAGTGTATTTTAGTTATTTCTGTAATAAATAATGTGTTTTTTAGTTGTTTTTATAATAAATAATGTGTATTTTTGTTATTTCTTTAATTAATAAAGTGTATTTTAGTTATTTCTTTAATAAATAATTTGTATTTTGTTATTTTTATAATATGTAATGTGTATTTTAGTTATTTCTCTTTAAAATAATGTTTATTTTAGTTCATTCCTTTATAAATAATGTGTAATTTAGTTAGTTCAATAAAAAATAATAAGTATTTTAGTTATTTCTTTAATAAATAATGTGTATTTTAGTTATTTCTATTATGTATAATTTGCTTTTGAGTTATTTCTCTATTAAATAATGTGTATTTTAGTTATTTCTATAATATGTCATGTGTTTTTTAAGTATTTCTCTTCTATATAATGTGTATTTTAGTTAATTCTTTATTTAATAAAGTTTATTTTAGTTATTTCTATAATAAATAATGTGTAATTTAGTTATTTCTATAATGAATAATGTGTATTTTAGTTATTTCTTTAACAAATAATGTGTATTTTAGTTATTTCTCTATTAAATAATGTGTATTATAGTTATTTTTATAAGATATAATGTGTAATTTAGTTAATTTTTTAATAAATAAGTTGTGTTTTAATTATTTCTCTAACAAATAATGTGTATTTTTATTATTTCTCTTATAAAAAAATGTGTTTTTCAGTTAATACTCTAATAAATATTGTGTATTTTAGTAATTTTTCTAATAAATTATGTGTATTTTTGTTTGTTTTCCATTAAAAAATGTGTGTTTTAGATATTTCTTGATTAATTAATGTGTCTTTTAGTTGATTCTTTATTAATTATTGTGTATTTTAATTATTTCTATATGAAATAATGTGTCTTTTAGTTATTTTTTTAATAAATAATGTGTATTTTAGTTAATTCTTTATTAAATATTGTGTATTTTAGTTATTTCTTTATTAAATAATGTGTATCTTAATTATTTTTTTATTAAATATTGTGTATTTTAGTTAATTCTATAATAATCAATGTGTAATTTAGTTAATTCTATATTAAATAAGGTGTATTTTAGTTATTTCTAAAATAAATAATGTGTATTTTAGTTCTTTCTTTATTAAATAATGTGTATTTTAGTTATTTCTTTCTTAGGTATTGTGTTTTTTTTTTCTATACAAAAGAATGTGTAAATAAATTATATCTCTATTAAATAATCTGCATTTTAGTTATTTCTATAATAAATAATGTGTATTTTAGTTATTTCTTTATGAAATATTATGTATTTTAGTTATTTAAATAATAAATAATGTGTATTATATTTATTTCTTTAATAAATAATGAGTATTTTACTTATTTCTATAATAAATAATGTAGAATTTAGTTATTTCTTTTGTAAGTAATGTGTTTTTTTTTGTTAATTCTATTAAATAATGTCTATTTTAGTTATTTCTATAATAAATAATGTGTATTCCAGTTATTTCCTTATTAAATAATGTGTATTTTATAAGTTTTATGATAAAAAATTTGTTTTTTAGTTATTTTTCTATTAAAGAATGTGTATTTAAGTTATTTCTTTATTAAATAATGTGTATTTTAGTTGATTCTTTATTAATTATTGTGTATTTTAAATATTTCTATATGAAATAATGTGTCTTTTAGTTATTTTTTTAATAAATAATGTGTATTTTAGTTAATTCTTTATTAAATAATGTGTATTTTAGTTATTTCTTTATTAAATAATGTGTATCTTAATTATTTCTTTACTAAATATTGTATAATTTAGTTAATTCTATAATAATCAATGTGTAATTTAGTTAATTCTATATTAAATAATGTGTATTTTAGTTATTTCTATAATAAATAATGTGAATTTTAGTTCATTTTTTTTTAAATAATGTGTATTTTAGTTATTTCTCAATTAGGTTATGTGTATTTTAATTTTTTCATTGAAAAATAATGTGTAAATAAATTATTTCTCTATTAAATGATCTGCATTTTATTTATTTCTATAATAAATAATGTATATTTTAGTTATTTATTTATTAAATAATGTGTATTTTAGTTATTTCTTTAATAAATAATGTGTATTTAAATTAATTCTTTATTAAATATTGTGTATTTTAGTTATTTATATAATAAATAATGTGTATTTTAGTTATTTCTTTATTAAATAATGTGTATTTTAGTTATTTATATAATAACTAATGTGTATTTTAGGTTTTTTTTAATTAAATAATGTGTATTTTAGTTATTTCTTTATTAAATAATGTGTATTTTATTTAATTCTTTATTAAATAATGTGTATTTTAGTTATTTCTATATTAAATAATGTGTATCTTAATTATTTCTTTATTAAATATTGTGTATTTTAGTTAATTCTATAATAATCAATGTGTAATTTAGTTAATTCTATATTAAATAATGTGTATTTTAGTAATTTGTATAATGAATAATGTGTATTTTAGTTCATTCTTTATTAAATAATGTGTATTTTAGTTATTTCTCTATTAGGTATTGTGTTTTTTTTTTTCTATACAAAGGAATGTGTAAATAAATTATATCTCTATTAAATAATCTGCATTTTAGTTATTTCTATAATAAATAATGTGTATTTTAGTTATTTCTTTATTAAATATTATGTATTTTAGTTATTTATATAATAAATAATGTGTATTATAGTTATTTCTTTAATAAATAATGTGTATTTTACTTATTTCTATAATAAATAATGTAGAATTTAGTTATTTCTTTTGTAAGTAATGTGTTTTTTTTTTGTTAATTCTATTAAATAATGTCTATTTTAGTTATTTCTATAATAAATAATGTGTATCCCAGTTATTTCCTTATTAAATAATGTGTATTTTATAAGTTTTATGATAAAAAATTTGTTTTTTAGTTATTTTTCTATTAAAGAATGTGTATTTAAGTTATTTCTTTTTTAAATAATGTGTATTTTATTTATTTTTTCAATAAATAAAATGTAATTTTAATATTTTTCTATCAAATAATGTGAATTTTAATTATTTCTTTAATAAATAAACTGTTTTTTAATTATTTTTCTGATAAATTTTGTGTAATTTAAGAAATTTTCTATTGAATAATGTGTATTTTAATTATTTTTTTATAAAATAATGTTTATTTTAATTACGTCTATAGTAAATAATGTGTTTTTTAAATATTTTTATAATAATTAATGTGTATTTTATATATTTTTTTTTTATAAATAATGTGTATTTTAGTAAATTCTTTAATAAATAATGTGTATTTTAATTAGTATAATAATAAATAAAAAATATTTTAGTTATTTATTTAGAAAATAATGTGTATTTTAGTAATTTTTATTATAAATAATGTGTTTTTAAGTTATTTCTCTATTAAATAATGTGTATTTTAGTTATTTTTATAATGAATAATGTGTATTTTAGTTATTTCTAATATAAATAAAGTGTATTTTAGTTATTTCTCTATTAACTAATGTGAATTTAAGTTATTTCTATAATATGTAATGTGTATTTTAGTAATTTCTCTTCTAAAGAATGTGTAATTTAATTGATTCTTTAATAAATAATGTGTATTTTACTTAGTTCAATATTAAATAATGTGTATTTGAGTTATTTCTTTTTAAAATATAGTGTATTTTAGTTATTTTTATACTAAATTATGTGTTTTTTAGTTATTTTTCTATTAAATAATGTGTATTTTAGTTATTTTTATAATAAATATTTTGCTTTTGAGATATTTGTCTATTAAATAAAGTGTATTATAGTTATTTCTATAATAAATAATGTGTAATTTAGTTAATTTTTTAATAAATATATTTTGTATTTTAATTATTTCTCTATCAAATAAAGTGTATTTTTCATATTTCTCTAATAAAAAAATAATGTGTTTTTTATTTATTTCTCTAATAAATATTGTGTATTTTAAATATTTTTCTATTAAATTATGTGTATTTTAGTTTGTTTTCCATTAAAAAATGTGTGTTTATTGTGTATTTTAATTATTTCTATAATATATAATGTGTTTTTTAGTTATTTCTTTAAAGAATAAAATGTGTTTTAGTTATTTCTTAAATAAATAATGTGTATTTTATTTTTTTTTTTAATTAAATAAACTGTTTTATACTTAGCTCTCCGATAATTTTTGTGTAATTTAATAATTTTTTTATTAAATAATGTTTAGTAATGTAATTTTAGTTAATTCTATAATAAATTATGTGTATTTTAGTTATTTCTATAATAAATAATGTGTATTTTAGTTCATTCTTTATTGAATAATGTAAATTTTAGTTATTTTTCTATTAGATAATGTGTATTTTTATTATATCTAGTAAAAAAATGTGTATTTGAATTATTTCTCTATTAAATAATCTGTATTTTAGTTTTTTCTATAATAAATAATGTGTATTTTAGTTACTTCTTTATCAAATAATATGTATTTTAAAAATTTCTTCAATAAATAATGTGTATTTTAGTTATTTTTATTATGAATAATGTGTATTTCAGTTATTTCCTTAATAAATAATGTGTACATTAGTTAACTCTATAATAAATAATGTGTAATTTAGTTATTTCTCTTCTAAATATTTGTTATTTTAGTTAATTCTCTTATAAATAATGTGTAATTTAGTTAGTTCAATAATAAATAATAAGTATTTTAGTTTTTTTTTTTTAAGATAATGTGTTTTTTAGTTAATTCTTTATTTTATAAAGTGTATTTTAGTTAATTCTATAATAAATAATGTGTAATTTAGTTAATTTTTTAATAAATAAATTGTATTTTAAATATTTCTATAATAAATAATGTGTATTTTTATTATTTTTCTAATAAAAAAAATGTGTTTTTTAGTTATTTGTCTAAAAAATTATGTGTATTTTAGTTATTTTTCTATTAAATTATGTGTATTTTAGTTTGTTTTCTATTAAAAAATGTGTATTTTAGATTATTCTTGATTAAAAAATGTGTCTTTTAATTAATTCTTTATTATGTATTGTGTATTTTAATTATTTCATCAATAAGTAATGTGTTTTTAAGTGAATTCTATCAAATAATGTTTATTTTTGTTATTTCTATAATAAATAATGTGTATTGCAGTTATTTCCTTATTAAATAATGTGGATTTTAATAAGTTTTATAATAAAAAAATTGTATTTTAGTTATTTTTCTATTAAATAATGTGTATTTTAGTTATTTCTCTTCTAAATAATGTGTATTGTAGTTATTTCTTTATTAAATAATGTGTATTTTAAGAAATTTTATAATAAATAATTTGTATTTTAAATATTTTCCTTTTAAATAATTTTTATTTTAGTTACTTCTTTACTGAATAATGTGTAATTTAGTTATTTTTTATGAAATAATGTGTTTTTTAATTATTTCCATATTAAATTAATGTGTATTTTACTAAGTTTTCTATTAAATTATGTGTATTTTAGTTAATTCTCTTGTAAGAAATGTGTTTTTCTGTTAATTCTATTAAATAATGTCTATTTTTGTTATTTCTATAATAAATAATGTGTATTGCAGTTATTTCCTTATTAAATAATGTGGATTTTAATAAGTTTTATAATAAAAAAATTGTATTTTAAATATTTTTCTATTAAATAATGTGTATTTTAGTTATTTTTCTTCTAAATAATGTGTATTTTAGTTAATTCTTTAATAAATAATGTGTATTTTAGTAAGTTCAATAATAATTATTGTGTATTTTAAATATTTTTTTTTTATATAATGTGTATTTTAGTTATTTCTTTATTAAATTATGTGTATTTTAGTTTTTTCTATAATATGTCATGTGTATTTTAGTTATTTCTCTTCTAAATCATGCGTATTTTAGTTAAATCTTTATTAAATAATGTGTATTTTAGTTATTTCTATAATATGTCATGTGTTTTTTAAGTATTTCTCTTCTATATAATGTGTATTTTAGTTAATTCTTTATTTAATAAAGTTTATTTTAGTTATTTCTATAATAAATAATGTGTAATTTAGTTATTTCTATAATGAATAATGTGTATTTTAGTTATTTCTTTAACAAATAATGTGTATTTTAGTTATTTCTATAATAAATAATGTGTATTTTAGTTAATTCTATAATGAATAATGTGTATTTTAGTTATTTTTTTATTAAAAATGTGTATATTTGTTATTTCTATAATAAATAATATGTATTTTATTTATTTCTTTATTAAATAATAAGTATTTGAGTTATTTTTATAATAAATATTGTGTATTATAGTTAATTCTCTTTTGAATAATGTGTATTTTACTTATTTCGATAATCAATAATGTGTAATTTAGTTATTTTTATTCTAAAAAATGAGTATTTTAGTTAATTCTTTATTTAATAAAGTGAATTTTAGTTATTTCTTTAATAATCAATGTGTATTTTAGATATTTCTATAATAAATAATATGTATATTAGTTATTTTTTTAATAAAAAATGTGTATATTAGTTATTTCTATAATAAATAAAGTGTATTTTAGTTAATTCTCTATTAAATAATGTGTATATATTGCTATAATTAGTAATGTGTATTCTAGTTATTGCTCTTCTAAATAATGTGTATTTTAGTTAATTCTTTAATAAATAATGTGTATTTTAATTAGTTCAATGATAAATAATGTGTATTTTAGTTATTTCTATAATGAAGAATGTGTATTTTAGTTATTTCTTTAATAAAAATGTGTATAATAGTAATTTCTATAATGAATAAAGTGTATGTTAGTTAATTCTCTCTTAAATATTGTGTATTTTAGTTATTTCTAGAATATGTAAGGTGTATTTTAGTTATTTTTCTTCTAAATAATGTGTCTTTTAGTTAATTCTTTAATAAATAATGTGTATACTAGTTAATTCAATAATAAATAATGTAAATTTTAGTTAATTCTCTTTTGAATAATTTGTATTTTACTTATTTCTTTAATCAATAATCTGTCTTTAAGTTATTTCTCTTCTAACTAACGTGTATTTTAGTTATTTCTATAATAAATAATGTGTATTTTAGTAGATTCTCTATTAAATAATGTGTATTTTAGTTATTTCTATAACAATTAATGTGTATTTTAGTTATTTTAATTTTTCTTTATTAAATAATTTAGTTAATTCTAAATTAAAAATCGTGTATTTTAGTTAATTCTTTATTAAATAAAGTGTTTTTTAGTTATTTCTTTAATAAATAATGTGTATTTTAGTTATTTCTTTATTAAATAATGTGTATTTTGTTATTTCTTTAATAAATAATGTGTATTTTAGTTAGTTCAATAATAAATAATGTGTATTTTAGTTATTTCTATAATAAATAATGTGTATTTTAGTTTATTCTGTATTAAATAATGTGTATTTTTGTTATTTCTCTATTAAGTAATGTGTATTTTCATTATATCTATTAAAAGAAAAATGTATTTTATTTTATTTCTTTATTAAATAATCTGTATTTTAGTTATTTCTTTAATAAATAATGTGTATTTTAGTTATTTCTTTATTAAATAATGTGTGTTTTGTTATTTCTTTAATAAATAATGTGTATTTTAGTTAATTCTTTATTAAATAATGTGTATTTTAGTTTTATCTATAATAACTAATGTGTATTTTAGTTATTTCTTTATTAAATAATGTGTATTTTAATTATTTCTTTAATAAATATTGTGTATTTTAGTTAATTTTATAATAATCAATGAGTGATTAAGGTTATTTCTATAAAAAATAATGTGTTTTTTAGTATTTTTTTTAGTTATTTCTCTAATAAATAATGTTTATTTAAATTATTTTTATAATAAATAATGTGTATTTTAGTTAATTTTTTTTGAATAATGTGTATTTTAGTTATTTCTATAATAAAAAATGTGTATTTTAGTTATTTCTTTAATAAAAAATGTGTATATTAGTTATTTCTTTAATAAATAAAATGTATTTTAGTTAATTCTCTATTAAATAATGTGTATTTTAGTTATTTCTATAATATGTAATAAGTATTTTAGTTATTTCTCTTCTTATTAATGTGTATTTTAGTTAATTCTCTAACAAATATGGTGTATTTTAGTTAGTTCAATAATAAATAATGAGTATTTTAGTTATTTCTTTTTAAAAAGATGTGTATTTTAGTTATTTTTATTAAAACTTATATGTTTTTTAGTTATTTCTCTATTAAATAATGTGTATTTAGTTATTTCTATAATAAATAATTTATTTTTGAGTTATTTTTCTATTAAGTAATGTGTATTATAGTTATTTCTATAATAAATCATGTGTAATTTAGTTATTTTTTTAATGAATAATTTGTATTTTAATTATTTCTTTAACAAATATTGTGTATTTTTATTATTTCTCTAATAAATAAAGTGTTTTTTAGTTATTTCTTTAATATAAATTGTGTATTTTTGTTATTTTTATATTAAATTATGTGTATTTTAGTTTGTTTTCCATTAAAAAATGTGTATTTTAGTTATTTCTTGATTAAATAATGTGTCTTTTAGTTAATTCTTTATTAATTATTGAGTATTTTAATTATTTCTATAATAATTATTGTTGATTTTAGTTATTTCTTTTTTAAAAAATGTGTTTTTTTGTTAATTCTATTAAGTAATGTGTTATATTGTTATATCTATAATAAATAATCTGTATTGTAGTTATTTCTTTATTAATTAATGTGTATTTTAATAAGTTTTATGTTAAAAAAATTTAAACATTAGAACAAATGTCCATTAATACATGACACAAGTGATTAAATATTAATCTTGAAAAACGAAATAATCGTTGGGCTTGTGCATACGCGTCTTACTAAGACGAAAACAAGTTACTTAAAAAATAAAACAAACTTGCACATTACAGTTAGTACTACTAATACTGCAACATTGAAAAAATAAAATTGAAAAATGTGGTTAAAATTTAAAAAAATAAAAATAATAATAATAATAATTTAATTTTATTAAACAAAAAAAAGTATTTTGAAAATAAATTATAGATAAAGGGAAAAATGAATTGGAAATCAATTAATATCTAGACTATGCAACACTAGAACAGGTAAAACATGTTCGTATAAATGTACACACAGTGTCTCAAGTTTACTAAATGTAACCTGCAACAATGTCGAACAGTCTTGAAATTACAAAATGCAATTATTAAAATGGTCTAAAATCATCCATATACGCGTTTCGAAATTTATTTCTCATCAGTATGGCTTTACTTTAGACTTAAACATAATTCTAAATTAGATAAATTAACTTACTTAGTCAACTCGGTCTCGTAGCAACGTTTAAACTAAATTTATAAAAAAGAGGGTGAACTATTTATACTATCTGAAGGATTAATGACTTCTAAGAATGAAGGATTAAGAAATCTCACATTTTTCGGACTAATTACCTAGCGATAATTACATGTAAACATTAGAACAAATGACCATTAATACATGACACAAGTGATTAAATATTAATCTTGAAAAACGAAATAATCGTTGGGCTTGTGCATACGCGTCTTACAAAGACGAAAACAAGTTACTTAGAAAATAAAAGAAACTTGCACATTACAGTTAGTACTACTAATACTGCAACATTGAAAAAATAAAAAAAATTGTATTTTAGTTATTTTTTTATTAAATAATGTGTATTTTAGTTATTTTTTTTAATAATAATGTGTATTTTAGTATTATATAATGTGCAATTTACTTATTTTTTCATTAATTTAAATGAAACTTTAATATTTTTTTATCAAATAATGTGTATTTTAATTATTTCTTGATTAAGTAAACTGTTTTTTAATTATTTCTCTGTTAAATATTGTGTATTTTAGTTATTTTTCTATTAAATAATGTGTATTTAAGTTACTTCTTTACTAAATAATGTGTATTTTAGTTATTTCTTTATAAAATAATGTGGAATAGGTTTAGATTTTTGGCGATTTTAGCTTACTATTTTTCTATTAAATAATGTGTATTTTATACAATTCTCCATTAAATAATTTGTATTTTAATTATTTCTATAATAAATAATGTTGATTTTAGTTATTTCTATTTTAAATCATATGTTTTTTTGTTAATTCTATTAAATAATGTCTATTTTAGTTATTTCTATAATAAGTAATGCGTATTGTAGTTATTTTTTTATTAAATAATGTGTAATTTAATAAGTTTTATAATAAAAAAATTGCATTTTAGTTATTTTTTTATTAAATTATGAGTATTTTAGTTATTTCTTTTATAAATAATGTGTATTTTAGTTATTTCTTTAATTAAATAATGTGTAATTTACTTATTTTTTCAATAATTTAAATGTAATTTTAATATATTTTTATCAAATTATGTTTATTATAATTATATCTCTATTAAATAAACTGTTTTTTAATTATTTCTTTGATAAATATTGTGTATTTTAGTTATTTTTCTATTAAATAATGTGTATTTTACTTATTTCTCTTCTAAATTATGTGTATTTTAGGTATTTCTTTATTAATTAATGTGTAATTTACTTATTTTTTTTTAAGTAATTTGTAATACAAATTATTTTCTATCAAATAATGTGTATTTTAGTTATTTCTTTAATAAATTAACTGTTTTTTAATTAGTTCTTTGATATATTTTGTGTAATTTAATTATTTTTTTTATTAATAATAATGTTAAGTAATGTAAATTTAGTTAATTTTATAATAAATAATGTGTATTTTAGTTATTTCTATAATAAATAATGTGTATTTAGTTATTTTTTTAATAAAAAATGTGTATATTAGTTTTTTCTAAAATAAATAAAGTGTATTTCAGTTATTTTACTATTAAATAATGTGTATTTTAGTTATTTCTATAATATGTAATGTGTATTTTAGTTATTTCTCTTTTATATAATGTGTATTTTAGTTAATTCTCTTTTGAATAATGTGTATTTTACTTATTTCTATAATCAATAATGTGTATTTTAGTTATTTCTATTCTAAAAAATTAATATTTTAGTTAATTCTTTATTTAATAAAGTGAATTTTAGTTATTTCTATAATAAATAATGTGTATTTTAGTTATTTTTTTAATAAAAAATGTGTATATTAATTTTTCTAAAATAAATAATGTGTATTTTAGTTAATTCTCTATTAAATAATGTGTATTTTAGTTATTGCTATAATTAGTAATGTGTATTTTAGTTATTTCTCTTCTAAATAATGTGTATTTTAGTTAATTCTTAAATAAATAATGTGTATTTTAGTTAGTTCAATAATAAATAATGTGTATATTAGTTATTTCAATAATGATTAATGTGTATTTTAGTTATTTCTTAAATAAATAATGTGTATTTTAGTTATTTCTATAATAGATAATGTGTATATAAGTTATTTCTTTAATAAAAATGTGTATATTAGTTATATCTATAATGAATAAAGTTTATGTAAGTTGTTTCTCTCTTAAATAATGTGTATTTTAGTTATTTCTATAATATGTAATGTGTATTTTAGTTATTTCTCTTCTAAATAATTTGTATTTTAGTTAAATCTTTAATATATAATGTCTATTTTAGTTAGTTCAATTTTAAATAATGTGTATTTTAGTTGTTTCTTTTTAAAATAATGTGTATTTTAGTTACTTTTATAATAAATTATTTGTTTTTTAGTTATATCTCTATTTAATTATGTGTATTTTAGTTATTTTTATAATATATCATGTGTATTTTAGTTAATTCTCTTCTAAATAATGTGTATTTTAGTTAATTCTTTAATAATTAATGTGTATTTTAGTTAGTTCAATAATAAATTATGTGTTTTTTAGTTTGTTTTCCTTAAAAAAATGTGTTTTTTAGTTATTTTTTAATTAAATATTGTGTTTTTATGTTAATTCTTAAATATGATTGTGTATTTTATTTATTTCTATAATAAATAATGTGTATTTTAGTTATGTTATTTTTAAGTAATGTGTTTTTTATTTAATTCTTTTAAATAATGTGTATTTTAATTATTTCTATAATAAATAATCTGTATTGTAGTTATTTCTTTATTAAATAATGTGTATTTTAATAAGTTTTATAATAAAAAATTTGTATTTTAGTTATTTTTCTATTAAATAATGTGTATTTTAGTTATTTCTCTTATGAATAATGTGTATTTTAGTTATTTCTCTATTAAATAATGTCTAATTTACTTATATTTTCAATAATTTTAATGTAATTTTAATATTTTTCTATCAAATAATGTGTATTTTAATTATTATTGTATTAAATAAACTATTTTTTAATTATTTCTTTGTTAAATATTGTGTATTTTAGTTATTTTTCTAATAAATAAAAAGTATTTTAGTTACTTCTTTACTAAATAATGTTTATTCTAGTTATTTCTTTATAAAATAATGTGTATTTTAATTATTTCTATACTAAATTAATGTGTATTTTAGTTATTTTTTTTTAAATAATGTGTATTGTAATTATTTCTATAATAAATAAGGTTGATTTTAGTTATTTCTATTTTAAATAATGTGTTTTTTTTGTTAATTCTGATAAATATTGTCTTGTATAGTTATTTCTATAATAAATAATATGTATTGTAGTTATTTATTTATTAATTAACGTGTATTTTAATAAGTTTTATAATAAAAAAATTTATAAAAAAAAATTTATATTTTAGTTATTTCTCTTATAAATAATGTGTATTTTAGTTATTTCTCTATTAAATAATGTGTAATTTACTTAATTTTTTTAATAATTTAAATGTAAATTTAATATTTTTCTATCAAATAATGTGTACTTTAAATATTTCTCTATTGAATAAACTGTTTTTTAATTATTTCTCTTATAAATATAGTGTTTTTTAGTTATTTTTCTATTAAATAATGTGTATTTTAGTTATTTTTCTTCTAAATAATGTGTATTTAAGGTATTTTTTTATTAAATAATGTGTAATTTACTTATTTTTTTATTAAATAAACTGTTTATTAATTAGTTCTCTGATAAATTATGTGTAATTTAATTCTATAATAAATAATGTGTATTTTAGTTAATTCTATAAAAAATATTGTGAATTATCGTTAGTTCTATTCTAAAAAATGTGTATTTTAGTTAATGCTTTACCTAAGATAGTGTATTTTAGTTATTTCTATAATAATTAATGTGTATTTTAGTTATTTTTATAATGAATAATGTGTATTTTAGTTATTTCTTTAATAAATTATGTGTTTATTAGTTATTTCTAAAATAAATAAGGTGTATTTTAGTTATTTTTCTATTAAATAATGTGTATTGAAGTTATTTTTATAATAAATAATGTGAATTTTAATTAATTCTTTTTTGAATAATGTGTATTTTAGTTATTTCTATAATAAATCATGTGTATTTTAGTTATTTCTTTAATGCATAAAGTGTATTTTAGTTATTTCTTTAATAAGAAATGTGTATTTTAATTATTTCTTTAATGAATAATGTGTATTTTAGTTATTTCCTTAATAAATAATGTGTATTTTACTTATTTCTATAATAAATAATGTGTATTTTAGTTATTTCAATTCTAAAAAATATGTATTTTAGTTAATTTTTTATTTAATAATGTGTATTTTAGTTATTTCTATAATAAATAATGTGTAATTTAGTTAATTTTTAATAACTAAGTTGTATTTTAATTATTTCTATAACAAATAATGTGTATTTTTATTATTTCTCTAATAAAAAAAAATGTGTTTTTTAGTTATTTCTCAAATAAATATTCTGTATTTGAGTTTGTTTTCCATTAAAAAATGTGTATTTTAGATATTTCTTGATTAAATAATGTGTCCTTTAGTTATTTCTTTATTAATTATTGTGTTTTTTAATTATTTCATTAATAAATATTATGTATTTTAGTTATGTTACTTTTAAGTAATGTGTTTTTAAGTTAATCCTATTAAATAATGTAATTTTTAGTTATTTCTATAATAAATAATGTGTATTGTAGTTAATTCTTTATTAAATAATGTGTATTTTAATAAGTTTTATGATAAATAACTTGTATTTTAGTTATTTTCCTTTTAAAAAATTTGTATTTTAGTTACTTTTTTACTAAATAATGTGTAATTTTGTTATTTCTTTATGAAATAATGTGTATTTTGATTATTTATATATTAAATTAATGTGTATTTAAATTATTTTTTTATTAAATTATGTGTATTTTAGTTATTTCTCTATTAAATAATGAGTATTTTTATTAATTCTATAATTAATAATGTGGATTTTAGTTATTTTTCTTGTAAGTAATGTGTTTTTTTTGTTAATTCTATTAAATTATGCCTATTTTAGTTATTTCTATAATAAATAATGTTTATTGCAGTTATTTCCTTATTAAATAATGTGTATTTTATAAGTTTTATGATAAGAAATTTGTATTTTAGTTATTTTTCTAATAAATAATGTGTATATTAGTTATTTCTCTTATAAATAATGTGTATTTTACTTATTTTTTCAATAAATAAATTGTAATTTTAATATTTTTCTAACAAATAATGTGTATTTTAATTATTTCTTTATAAAATAATGTGTTTTTTAATTGTTTCTATAGTAAATAATGTGTATTTTAATTATTATTATAATAATTATTGTGTATTTTATTTATTTTTCTTCTAAATAATGTGAACTTTAGTAAATTCTTTAATAAATAATGTGTATTTTAGTTATTTTTTCAGAAAATTATGTGTATTTTAGTAATTTCTATTATAAATAATGTGTTTTTTTTTATTTTTCTATTAAATAATATGTATTTTAGTTATTTCTATAATAAATAAGTTGTTTTTAAGTTATTTCTCAAATAATTATTGTGTAATTTAGTTATTTTTTCAATTAATTTTTTTTTTTTAAATAAATCTTTATCAAATAATGTGTATTTTAATTAGTTTTCTTATAAATAAAGTGTTTTTTAGTTAATTCTCTGATAAATATTGCGTATTTTAGTTATTTTTCTTTAAAATAATGTGTATTTTAGTTTGTTTTCCATTAAAAAATGTGTATTTTTGTTATTTCTCGATTAAATTATGTGTATTTTAGTTAATTCTCTATTAAATAATGTGTATAATATTTTTTTCTATAATAGAAAATGTGTATTTTAGTTTTTTCTCTTCTAAATAATGTTTATTTTAGTTATATCTATTATACACTCCGCGACAAAAGTCTGGGTTCACTAACAATTTTTCCGATTTTTCGTCCTATTTTTTTTTTTTCAAATAAACCAAAATGTTAATGTTTGTTTATCAAAAAACAAAAATGAAAAACCACCTTTGGTGATAAATTAATAATTAATCTTTATTTACTTACATTTTAGGACACTAAAGAAATATAGTGTTTATAAAAAAAAGTGAAAAACACGAACTATGGGTACGAACAAAACTTTCAATATCTGATGTTTTCACCACGAGCCCTAATAACACAGTCCAGACGTCTAGACATGCTGTTAATCAACGTTGCAATGTTTTCTTGCGGCAGTCTGTCCCACTCTTCAACCAAACATGCTGCAAGGTCTCTTAAGGTCCGAGGGCAATCAGGGCGAGCTCGAATGGCTCTTCCCAGTTGGTCCCACACGTGCTCAATAGGGTTCAGATCTGGTGAACAAGCAGGCCAATCCAAACACCTAATTCCGACTTCGTTAAAATATTGGAGGGTAATGTTCGCCACATGTGGGCGAGCATTATCCTGCATTAATTGAAAGTTTTCTCCAATAAAGTGACTGTATGGTACAACATGTTCCTCTACAATATCCCTAATGTACCTATCTGCGTTAAGGGCTGCTCTATCACAAATATGTAGTTCTGTACGAGCCTCGACAGAAATCCCTCCCCATACCATTACAGAGCCTCCGAAAAAATTGGATCTAGGAGCCATGGTACATGCTGCGTATCGTTCTCCTGGTCTCCTCCATACCCGTGTACGACCGTCTGGAGCATCCAACGTAAAACGGGATTTATCAGTCCATAAGACATGTCGCCACTCGGCAGCCCCCCAGTTCTGATAAGTTCTAGCAAAATTCAGTCGGTTTTGTTTGTGACGAACCGTAAGTTTTGGACCAGTGGCAGCCCGATAAGACTTTAGATTGTTTTCTCAAAGTCGTCGCTGAACTGTACGTGCCGATATTTGAACATTTCTGACTGCAGCAAGCTCATTAGCTGTAATTGTTGCAGTTTCAGTGCAATTTCTCAAAGATTGTAACAACATAAATCGGTCATCTTGAGCATTAGTTTTTCTTAGTTTTCCTGACCGTGCTCTGGCTGTTAGTAGACCATCTTCCTCATACCTCTGCCAAATCCTTCGGACCCCGTTTTGAGAAACTCCATACCTACGGCCTGCTTCTCTCTGGCTATGTCCTTCTTCAATGTGGGCAATTATCCGTGCACATCTTACTGGAGATATCGGCATTTTGATCACAAAACTAAATTTCAGCACACACTGACACTTGCCAGCAACATTTGAAGCATGATAAACAAATCCGTGACAACACCTACTTAATTGTTAACAAAATCTCAAAAATCTGAATAAGGCACGTTAGAAGGAAAACATGCACTATATTAAAAATTGTACGGCTATGCATTTGGCGACTACATCATTAAACTTGTTTTTTGATAAATAAGCATTAACATTTTGTTTTAGCTGGATAAAAAAAATTCTGTACGAAAAATCGGAAAAATTGTTAGTGAACCCAGACTTTTGTCGCGCAGTGTATAATGTATATTTTTGTTATTTCTATAATAAATAATGTGTATTGTAGTTATTTCTTTATTAATTAATGTGTATTTTAATTAGTTTTATGATAAATAGTTTGTATTTTAGTTTTTTTTCTATTAAATAATGTGTATATTAATTATTTCGATAATAAATAATGTGTATTTTAGTTAATTCTCTATAAAATAATGTGTATTTTAGTCATTTCTATAATAACTAATGTGTATTTTAGTTATTTCTTTAATAAATAATGAGTAATTTAGTTAATTCTTCATTAAATAATGTGTATGTTAGTTATTTCTTTATTAAATAATGTGTATCTTAATTATTTCTTTATTAAATATTGTGTATTTTAGTTAATTCTATAATAATCATTGTGTATTTTAGTTAATTCTATATTAAATAATGTGTATTTCAAATATTTCTATAATGAATAATGTGTTTTTTAATTCATTCTTTATTAAATAATGTGTTTTTTAGTTATTTCTCTATTAGGTATTGTGTATATTTATTTTTTTCTAATTAAAAGAATGTGTAATTAAATTATTTCTCTATTAAATAATCTGCATTTTAGTTATTTCTATAATAAATAATGTGTATTTTAGTTATTTATTTATTAAATAATGTGTATTTTAGTTACTTCTTTCATAAAAAAATGTGTATTTTACTTAATTCTTTATCAAATATTGTGTATTTTTGTTATTTCTTTAATAAATATTATGTATATTAGTTATTTCTTTTATAAATAATATGTATTTCAGTTATTTTTTTTTTAATAAAGTGTATTTTACTAATTTTTTCAATAATTTAAATGTAATTTTAATATTTTTGTATCGAACAATGTGTATTTTAATTAATTCTCTATTAAATAAACTGTTTTTTAATTATCTCTCTGATAAATATTGTGAATTTTAGTTATTTTCTATTAAATAATGTGTATTATAGTTATTTCTCTTCTAAATAATGTGTATTTTAGTTATTTCTTTATCAAATAATGTGTAATTTACTTATTCTTTTAATAATTAAATTACAATATTAATATTTTTCTATCAAATAATGCGTATTTTAATTTTTTTTTTATTAAATAAACTGTTTTTTAATTAGTTCTCTGATAAATTTTGTGTAATTTAATTAAATTTCTATTAAATAATGTTAAATAATGTAATTTTATTTAATTCTATAATAAATAATGTGTAATTTAGTTATTTCTATAATAAATAATGTGTACTTTAGTTTATTCTTTATTGAATAACGTGTATTTTAGTTATTTCTTTATTAGGTAATGTGTATTTTTATTAATTCTATTAAAAAAAAATGTGTATTTATATTATTTCTCTATTAAATAATATGTATTTTAGTGATTTCTTTAAAAAATAATGTGTATTTAAGATAATTCTTTATTAAATAATGTGTATTTAAGTTATTTCTTTCATAAATAATGTGTAAATTAATTATTTCTCAATTCAATAATGTGTATTTTAGTTAATTCTGTAATAATCAATCTGAATTTTAGTTAATTCTATATTGAATAATGTGTATTTTAGTTTTTTCTATAATAAATAATGTGTATTTTAGTTTATTCTTTATTAAATAATGTGTATTTTAGTTATTTCTCTATTAGGTAATGTGTATTTTTATTTTTTCTATTAAAAAGAATGTGTAATTAAATTCATTCTCTATTAAATAATCTGCATTTTAGTTATATCTATGATAAATAATGTGTATTTTATGATTTCTTTATTAATCAATTTTTATTTTAAATAATTCTTTAATAAATAATGTGAATTTTAGTTATTTCTTTATTAAATATTGTGTATATTTGTTATTTCTTTAATAAATAGAGTGTATTTTAGTTATTTCTTTATAAAATAATGTGTATTTTAGTTAATTCTATAATAAATAATGTGTATTATAGTTATTTCTATTCTAAAAAATGTGTATTTTAGTTAATTCTTTATCTAATAAAGTGTATTTTAGTTATTTTTATAATGAATAATGTGTATTTTAGTTATTTCTTTAATAAATAATGTGTATATTAGTTATTTCTAAAATAAATGTGTATTTTAGTTATTTCTATATTGAATAATGTGTATTTAAGTTATTTTTATAATAAATAATGTGACTTTTAGTTAATTCTTTAAGAATTATTGTGTATTTTAATTATTTCTATAATAAATAATGTGTATTTTAGTTATGTTACTTTTAAGTAATGTGTTTTTTAGATAATTCTATTAAATAATGTGTCTTTTAGTTATTTCTAAAATAAATAATGTGTATTTAAGTTATTTTTTTCTAAATAATGTGTTTTTTAGTTAATTCTCTCTTAAATAATGTGTATTTTAGTAATTTCTATAATACATTTACAAAAATTTTAGTTTTTTGATTATTTCTCTTATTTCAGACAGTCAAACGCTTTTCAGAAGAATGTCGTTGTCAACGTCTTCCAGGAAATCGTTGACTATCTGATAGACCTTCTCGACGTGCTTCAGATCAGTACCCTTGGTATATGAGGAGAAGCTTTGGAGCTTGAGGCTGTTGGCAAATGCATTAGCCTTTCCTTCAATGTGTATTGAGTCCCAGTTTTAACATGAATTTTCTGGAATAAAGACTGTCTGTTTTGTAAGGCTTTGGATTGATTGCAAAGTGCTTTTAGCACAAGTTTTTAAACAACTTTATAGCCTTTCTCACTTTGATTGGAAACGAGTTTAAGCTCTTGCGATCTCTGAAGTTGGTATGCCTCTGTCATTGATGCTTTGCGGCACATCTTCTACGGATCAATGCCTTCGTATCCAATCCGTATGTGTTACAAATTTTCTTTTTTTAGCGGTTGATCTCTTTCTGTAGAATTGCAGTAGTAATGGGTTGTGGTCTGAGCTAAGGTCATTGATGACTAAAACGTTGATTTGGAAGTTGACGTTTCTAATTTTATTTTGTATTTAAATTATTTTTATTTGAAACATTTTCTGATAAAGTCAAAACCAACCAAATAAAAATTTAATTTTATTAAATTAATTTCACTCAAATGAAATTCAAAAAAATTATCTGTATAATAAAATCGATTTTAAATTGCATTTTAAATCATTTTTATTTAAAACATTTTCTTATAAAATCAAAACCAACCAAATAAAAATTTAATTTTATTAAATAATTTTACTTAAAAAAATTGTTAAAAAAATTCAAAAAAATATCTTTATAATAAAATCGATTGTAAATTGCATTTTAAATCATTTTTATATAAAACATTTTCTTATAAAATCAAAAGCAACCAAATAAAATTTTCATTTTATTAAATTAATTTCACAAAAAAAAAATTCAAAAAAATTATCTGTATAATAAAATCGATTGTAAATTGCATTTTAAATCAATTTTATTTTAAACATTTTCTTATAAAATCAAAACCAACCAAATAAAAATTTAATTTTATTAAATAATTTTACTTAAAAAAAATTGTTAAAAAAATTCAAAAAAATATCTTTATAATAAAATCGATTGTAAATTGCATTTTAAATCATTTTTATATAAAACATTTTCTTATAAAATCAAAACCAACCATTTTATTAAATAAATTTCACTCAAAAAAAAATTAAATAAATTATCTGTCTAACAAAATCCATTCTAAAATGCATTTTAAATCACTTTTATTTAAAACAATTTCTTATAAAGTCAAAACCAACCAAATAAAAATTTTATTTTATTAAATTAATTTCACTCAAAAAAAATTTTAAAAAATTATCTGTATAATAAAATCGATTGTAAATTGAATTTTAAATCATTTTTATTTAAAAAATTTTCTTATAAAGTTAAAACCAATCAAATAAATATTTAAATTTATTAAATTAATTTTACTAAACAAAAATCGTTAAAAAAATTTAAATAAATTATTTGTATAATAAAATCAATTGTAAATTGCATTTTTAATCATTTTTATTTGGAACATTTTCTTATAAAATCAAAAGCAACCAAATAAAAATTTAATTTTATTAAATTAATTTTACTATTTTACTTAAAAAAAATTGTTAAAAAAATTCAAAAAAATTATCTGTATAACAAAATCGATTGTAAATTGCATTTTAAATGAATTTTATTTAAAACATTTTCTTATAAAGTCAAAACCAACCAAATAAAAATTTAATTTTATTAAATTAATTTTCCTAAAAAAAAATCGTTAAAAAAATTTAAATAAATTATTTGTATAATAAAATCGATTTTAAATTGCATTTCAAATCATTTTTATTCAAAACATTTTTTTATAAAGTCAAAACCAACCAAGTAAAAATTTATTTTTAATAAATTAATTATTAATTTTACAGAAAAAAAAATGTTAAAAAAATTTAAATAAATTATCTGTATAAAAAAATAGAATGTAAATTGCATTTTAAATCACATTTATTTAAAACATTTTTTTATAAAGTCAAAACCAACCAAAAAAAAATTTAATTTTATTAAATTAATTTCACTGAAAAAAAATTCAAATAAATTATCTGTCTAACAAAATCCTTTCTAAATTGCATTTTAAATCTCTTTTATTTAAAACATTTTCTGATAAGGTCAAAACCAACCAAATAAAAAGATAAATTTATTAAATTAATTTCACTCAAATAAAATTCAAAAAAATTATCTGTATAATAGAATCGATTGTAAATTGCATTTCTTCAAACAATTTTACTCGTAAAAACTTGTTTTGAAAATTTCAAAAAAAAAATCTGTTTACTAAAATCGATTGTAAATTGCATTATAAATCACTTCTATTTGAAACATTTTCTTATAAAGTCAAAACTAACCAAATATAAATTTAATTTTATTAAATAATTTTACTTAAAAAAATTGTTAAAAAAATTTAAAAAAATTATCTGTATATTAAAATCTATTTTATATTGCATTTTATATTACTTTTATTTAAAACATTATCTTATAAAATCAAAACCAACCAAATAAAAATTTAATTTTATTAAATAATTTTACTTAAAAAAAATTGTTAAAAAAATTCAAAAAAATTATCTATATAATAAAATCGATTGTAAATTGCGTTTTAAATCATTTTTATTTAAAACATTTTCTTATAAAATCAAAACCAACCATTTTATTAAATAAATTTACTTAAAAAAATTGTTAAAAAAATTTAAAAAAATTATCTGTATATTAAAATCTATTTTATATTGCATTTTATATTACTTTTATTTAAAACATTTTCTTATAAAGTTAAAACCAATCAAATAAATATTTAAATTTATTAAATTAATTTTACTAAACAAAAATCGTTAAAAAAATTTAAATAAATTATTTGTATAATAAAATCAATTGTAAATTGCATTTTTAATCATTTTTATTTGGAACATTTTCTTATAAAATCAAAACCAACCAAATAAAAATTTAATTTCATTAAATTTATTTTACTCAAATAAAATTTAAATAAATTATCTGTATAATAAATTCTATTCTAAAGATGCATTTTAAATCACTTTTATTTGAAACATTTTTTTATGAAGTCAAAACCTACCAAATGAAGAATTTATTTTTTAAAACAATTTTACTCGAAAAAACTTTTTTAAAAAAATCAAAAAAATTATCTGTATAAAAAAATCGATTGTAAATTGCATTTTAAATCACTTTTATTTTAAACATTTTTTTATAAAGTCAAAACCAACCAAAGAAAAATTTAATTTTATTAAATTAATTTCACTCAAAAAAAAATCAAAAAAATTATCTGTATAATAAAATCGATTGTAAATTGCATTTTAAATCATTTTTATGTAAAACATTTTCTTATAAAATTAAAACCAACCAAATAAAAATTTAATTTTCCTAAATTAATTTAACTTAAAAAAAATTGTTAAAAAAAATCAAAAAAATTATCTGTATAATAAAATCGATTGTAAATTGCATTTTAAATCACTTTTATTTAAAGTCAAAACCAACCAAATAAAAAATTTATTTTATTAAATTAATTTTACTCAAAAAAAATTCAAATAAATTATCTGTCTAACAAAATCCATCTAAATTGCATTTTAATTCACTTTTATTTGAAGCATTTTTTATAAAGTCAAAACCAACTAAATGAATAATTTATTTTTTAAAACAATTTTACGCACAAAAACTTAAAAAAAAAAAAAATTGTCTGTAGAATAAAATAGATTGTAAATAGCATTTTAAATCACTTTTATTTAAAACATTTTTTTATAAAGTCAAAACCAACCAAAGAAAAATTTAATTTTATTAAATTAATTTCACTCAAAAAATAATTCAAATAAATTATCTGTATAACAAAATCCATTCTAAATTGCATTTTAAATCATTTTTATTTAAAACATTTTCTTATAATGTCAAAACCAACCAAATAAAAAATTAACTTTATTAAATTAATTTCACTCAAAAAAAATTCAAAAAATTATCTGTATAATAAAATCGAGTGTAAATTGCATTTTAAATCATTTTTATTTGAAACATTTTCTTATAAAGTCAAAACCAACCAAAAAAAAATTTTATTTTATTAAATTAATTTCACTCAAAAAAAAATTCAAATAAATTATCTGTATAATAAATTCTATTTAAAATTGCATTTTAAATCACTTTTATTTGAAACATTTATTTATAAAGTCAAAACCAACCAAATAAATAATTTATTTTTTAAAACAATTTTTCTCAAAAAAACGTTTTAACAAAAATTGAAAAATCTGATTGATAAAATTGATTGTAAATTGCTTTTTAAATCCTTTTTCTTTAAAACATTTTCTTATAAAGTCAAAACCAACCAAATAAAAAATTTATTTTATTAAATAAATTTTACTAAAAAAAATCATTAAAAAAATTTAAATAAATTATTTGTATAATAAAATCGATTGTAAATTGCATTTTAACTTATTTTCATTTGACACATTTTCTTATAAAATCAAAACCAACCAAATAAAAATTTAATTTTATTAAATTAATTTTACTCAAAAAAAATTTAAATAAATTATGTGTCTAACAAAATCCATTCTAAATTGCATTTTAAATTACTTTTATTTAAAACATTTTCTTATAAAGTCAAAACCAACCAAGTAAAAATTTATTTTTATTAAATTAATTTTACAGAAAAAAATTGTTAAAAAAATTTAAATAAATTATCTGTATAATAAAATAGATTGTAAATTGCATTTTAAATTACTTTTATTTATAACATTTTCTTATAAAGTCAAAACAAACCAAACAAAAATTTAATTTTATTAATATAATTTCACTGAAAAAAAATTCAAGAAAATTATCTGTGTAATAAAATCGATTCTAAATTCCATTTTAAATCATTTTTATTTGAAACATTTTCTTATAAAATCAAAATCAACCAAATAAAAATTTAAATTTAATAAATTAACTTTAAATAATCAACCGAAAGACTGGTTTGCCGCTGTGATTCGATTGACTGATTTTGAATAAATTATTAATTCATTTCATAACTTAATTTTACAAAAAAAAAATTGTTAAAAAAATTCAAAAAAATTATCTGTATATTAAAATCGATTGCATTTTAAATCACTTTTATTTAAACATTTTCTTATAAAGCCAAAACCAACCAAATAAAATTTTAATTTTATTAAATTAATTTCACTTGAAAAAAAAAAATTATCTGTATAATAAATTCTGTTCTAAATTGCATTTTAAATCACATTGATTTAGAAAAAAAAATTTATAAAGTCTAAACCAACCAAATAAATAAATTACTTTTTAAAACAATTTTACTCGTAAAAACCTTTTTTAAAAAAATTCAAAAAAATTATCTGTCTAACAAAATCCATTCTAAATTGCATTTTAAATCACTTTCATCTATAACATTTTCTTATAAAGTCAAAACCAACCAAGTAAAATTTTATTTTTATTAAATTAATTTTACAGAAAAAAATTGTTAAAAAAATTTAAATAAATTATCAGTATAATAAAATAGATTGTAAATTGCATTTTAAATCACTTTTATTTAAAACATTTTTTTATAAAGTCAAAACCAACCAAAGAAAAATTTAATTTTATTAAATTAATTTCACTCAAAAAAAAATTCAAAAAAATTATCTGTATGATAAAATCGTTTGTAAATGCATTTTAAATCAATTTTATTTGAAACAATTTCTTATAAAGTCAAAACCAACCAAATAAAATTTTTATTTTATTAAATTAATTTTACTAAAAAAAAATCGTTAAAAAAATAAATAAATTATCTGTATAATAAAATAAATTGTAAATTGCATTTTAAATCACTTTTATTTAAAACATTTTTTTATAAAGTCAAAACCAACCAAATAAAAATTTAATTTTATCAAATGAATTTCACTAAAAAAAAATTCAAATAAATTATCTGTCTTACAAAATCCATTCTAAATTGCATTTTAAATCACTTTTATTAAAAACATTTTTTTATAAAGTCAAAACCAACCAAATGAATAATTTATTTTTTCAAACAATTTTACTCGTAAAAACTTCACAAAAATTATCTGTATAATAAAATCGATTCTAAATTGCATTTTAAATCACTTTCATCTATAACATTTTCTTATAAAGTCAAAACCAACCAAGTAAAATTTTATTTTTATTAAATTAATTTTACAGAAAAAAATTGTTAAAAAAATTTAAATAAATTGTCAGTATAATAAAATAGATTGTAAATTGCATTTTAAATCACTTTTATTTAAAACATTTTCTTATAAAGTCAAAACTTACCAAATAAAAATTTAATTTTATTAAAGTAATTTTAAATAATCAAACGAAAGACTGGTTTGCCGCTGTGATTCGATTGACAGATTTTGAATGAATTATTAATTCATTTCATAAATTATTTTTACTAAAAAAAAAATCGTTAAAAAAATTCAAAAAAACTATCTGTATTTTAAAATCGATTGTATATTGCATTTTAAATCACTTTTATTTAAAATATATTCTTATAAAGTCAAAACCAACCAAATAAATATTTAAATTTATTAAATTAATTTTACTAAAAAAAAATCGTTAAAAAAATTTAAACAAATTATCTGTATAATAAAATCGATTGTGAATTGCATTTTAAATCACTTTTATTTAAAACATTTTCTTATAAAGCCAAAACCAACCAAATAAAATTTTAATTTTATTAAATTAATTTTACTCAAAAAAATTTAAATAAATTATCTGTATAATAAATTCTGTTCTAAATTGCATTTTAAATCACTTTTATTTAAAACATTTTTTTATAAAGTCAAAACCAACCAAAGAAAAATTTAATTTTATTAAATTAGTTTTACTCAAAAAAAAATCAAAAAATTTATCTGTATAATAAAATCGTTTGTAAATTGCATTTTAAATCATTTTTATTTGAAAAATTTTCTTATAAAGTCAAAACCAACCAAATAAATATATAAATTTATTAAATTAATTTAACTAAAAAAAATCGTTAAAAAAATTTAAATAAATTATCTGTATAAAAAATTCTATTCTAAATTGCATTTTAAATCACTTTTATTTGAAACATTTTTTTATAAAGTCAAAACCAACCAAATGAATAATTTATTTTTTAAAACAATTCAACTCAAAAAAACCTTTTTAAAAAAATTAAAAAAAAATTATCTGTCTAACAAAATCTATTTGAAATTGCTTTTTAAATAACTTTTATTTATAACATTTTCTTATAAAGTCAATACCAACCAAGTAAAAATTTATTTTCTTTAAATTAATTTTACAGAAAAAATTCGTTAAAAAAATTTTAATAAATTATCTGTATAATAAAATAGATTGTAAATTGCATTTTAAATTACTTTTATTTATAACATTTTCTTATAAAGTCAAAACCAACCAAATAAAAATTTAATTTTATTAATATAATTTCACTAAAAAAAATTCAAATAAGTTATCTGTATAATAAAATCGATTCTAAATTGCATTAAAAATTATTTTTATTTGAAACAATTTCTTAAAAAATCAAAACCAACCAAATAAAAATTTAATTTTTTAAAAGTAATTTTAAATAATCAAACGAAAGACTGGTTTGCCGCTGCAATTCGATTGACTGTTTTTGAATAAATTATTAATTCATTTCATAAATTAATTTTACAAAAAAAAAATCGTTAAAAAATTTAAAAAAAATTATCTGTATTTTAAAATCGATTGCATTTTACATCACTTTTATTTAAAACATTTTTTTATAAAGTCAAAACCAACCAAATTAATATTTAAATTTATTAAATTAATTTTACTAAAAAAAAAATTAAATAAATTATTTGTATATTAAAATCGATTGTAAATTGCATTTAAAATCATTTTTATTTGAAACATTTTTTTATAAAGTCAAAACCAACCAAGTAAAAATTGATTTTTATTAAATTAATTTTTAAAACAATTTTACTCAAAAGAACTTTTTTAAAAAATTTCAAAAAAAATATCTGTATAATAAAATCAATTGTAAATTGCATTTTAAATAATTTTTATTTGAATCATTTTTTTATAAAGTCAAAACCAACCAAGTAAAAATTTATTTTTATTAAATCAATTATTAATTTTACAGAAAAAAATTGTTAAAAAAATTTAAATTAATTATCTGTATAATAAAATAGATTGTAAATTGCATTTTAAAACACTTTTGTTTGAAACATTTTTTTATAAAGTCAAAACCAACCAAAGAAAAATGTATTTTTATTATATTAATTTTACTCAAAAAAAAAAAAAAATTCAAATAAATTATCTGTCTGTCAAAGCCCTTTCTAAATTGCATTTTATATCACTTTTATTTAAAACTTTTTCTGATAATGTCAAAACCAACCAAATAAAAATTTAATTTTATTAAATTAATTTCACTCAAATAAAATTCAAAAAAACTATCTAATTATAAAATCGATTGTATGCATTTTAAATCATTTTTATTTGAAACATTTTCTTATAAAATCAAAACCAACCAAATAAAAATTTCATTTTATTAAATTAATTTTTTTACTTAAAAAAATTGTTAAAAAAATTCAAAAAAAATCGATTGCAAATTGTATTTTAAATCACTTTTATTTTAAACATTTTCTTATAAAGTCAAAACCAACCAAAAAAAAAATTAATTTTATTAAATTAATTTTATTAAATTAATTTTACTCAAAAAAAATTCAAATAAATTATCTGTATTATAAATTCTATTCTAAAAACGCATTTTAAATCACTTTTATTTGAAACATTTTTTCATAAAGTCAAAACCAACCAAATGAATAATTTATTTTTTAAAACAATTTTATTCGAAAAAACTTGTTTAAAAAAATTCAAAAAATCATCTGTATAATAAAATCGATTGTAAATTGCATTTTTAATCATTTTTTTTTGAAAAAAATCGTTAAAAAAATTTAAATTATTTATCTGTATAATAAATTAGATTGTAAATTGCATTTTAATACACTTTTATTTAAAACATTTTTTTATAAAGTCAAAACCAACCAAAGAAAAATTTAATTTTATTAAATTAATTTCACTCAAAAGTGAATTGAGAGAGACGTTGTCGGAAAGTTTGGACTAGGTGGTAGGAATGAAAGAGGAGACAGACTGATGCAATTCTGTATAGAAAATAATATGGCAATAATGAACACCCACTTTAAGTTACCAAAAAGACGCTTATATACATGGAAAGCACCAGACGGTTTACCGCACCACAATCATACGAAACCAAATAGATTTCATCACCGTCAATCAACGATATAGAAATTCAGTCAAAAAGGTAAAGACCTATCCCGACGCAGATGTTCCATCTGACCATAACCTTCTACTTGCTAAATTCTAAAGTCGTCTCAAGAAAATACATAGACCAAAATACCAACGGAAACCAGATTTCGATAAGCTAAAAGACCCTGATATCCGAAACGAAATTACAGATATCATAGAGAGCGAGATGGCTAGAGGAGAACATAACACCTCAGTAGAAGAACAATGGAAACAGTTTTCCAAGCCCACGAAAGAAACATTAACAAGGAAACTTATGCCAAAAGGGCAAATTAAGAAGAAGACATAGATGACGGAAGCAATCTTGGAGCTTATGGAGAAAAGAAGACAACAAAAATACAGGGTAACAAGAACATGTACAAACAGCTCAATATGGAAATAAGAAGAAGAATTAGAGCAAAAGCCCAATACTTCTCTCAGGAATGTGCAGAAATAGAAGCATGTGAAAACAGACACGACACTTTTCATCTGCATAAGAAGATTAAAGAAGCAGCCGGAATAAAAAACTGAAACCAAAGTAATAACATAACAGACAAAAACGGAAACACAATTATGGAAATAGAACTTAAGTTGATCAGATGGAAAGAGTATATAGAGGAACTATTCACGGACGATCGGAATAGAAATCACGGAGCGGAGGAAAAACTAACTGGACCTCCAATCACCAGAGATGAAGTCGAAAAGGCCATCCAGACGGCCAAGAAAAGGAAAGCAACTGGCCCTGACCAAATTCCAACTGAAATCCTTAAAATACTAGGGTAGAATACAATTAAATTATTAGTTAAACTATTCAATGATATATATGAAGGAGGAAGAATCCTATCGGACTGGCTAAAATCGACGTTTATCCCTATAGCAAAAAAACCAAAAGCCAAAGAATGCAGTGATCATCGCACCGTAAGTCTGATAAGCCACGTTCTGAAGCTATTTCTGCGCATCATACACCAGAGAATCTACTCAAAAATTGAAGAGCATATTGGGGATACGCAATTTGGATTTAGAAAAAGTCTAGGAACTAGAGAAGCACTTTTCAGCATTCAGATTTTAACACAGCGATGCAGAGACATGAACTGCGACGTCTACATGTGCTATATAGACTTTGAGAAGGCGTTTGACAAGGTACAGCACGAAAAAATTATCCAAGTGCTAAGGACAACTGGCATTGATGACAAAGACTTACACTTCATTGCAAACCTCTACTGGCAGCAAGAAGCAAACCTAAAAATGGGGAACAGAACAACTGAGGAGATGTCAATCAAAAGAGGTGTGAGACAAGGCTGCATTTTGTCACCGCTTCTCTTTAATCTGTACTCCGAATTGATCTTTCAGGAAGCTATACACAACATCAATGAGGGGATAAGAGTGAACGGGCGTGGTAATCAATAATCTTCGATACGCAGATGACACAGTTCTGATGGCAAATAGCATAATGGGACTTCAACTTTTCCTGGATCGAGTTGTGCTAAGTTGCGAGAGATTTGGGATTAAGATCAACCTCAAGAAGACAAAACTCATGACTGTGAGTAAGCAACCAATCGGAGATGCAGAACTATGGGTTGGGCAGAATAGGCTGGAAAGAGTCAGCAAAATTAAGTACCTGGGACCAATACTGAGCGGGGACTGGGACCCCTCGGTAGAGATAAAAGCGAGGATCAAACAAGCGAGAGCCACATATATACGCATGAAGAAAGTTCTCTGTGGACCCAACCTGAATATAGATCTGAGAATGAGAATGACCCAATGCTATATTTTCTCTGTCCACATGTATGGGGTCGAATCATGGACCCTTACTGAGGCTACCCTGAAAAAACTCGAGGCGTTTGAGATGTGGGTTTACCGACGCATGCTGAAGATAAGTTGGATAGAGCAAGTCACTAAGCTAGAAGTACTGAACAGATTGAAGAAAGAGAAGGAAATTGTTAACACCGTGAAGATCAGAAAACTAGCTTATTTCGGCCATGTAATGAGACAACCAGATAAGTACAATATCTTACACCTAGTGATGCAGGGAAAAATCGAAGGAGGGCGTGGCCCAGGAAGAAGAAGAACATCATGGCTTGAGAAACTTCGGCAGTGGTTTGGACAAACAACAACTGGACTCTTCAGGGCAGCTGTCGATAAAGTAATAGTAGCCAACATGATCGCCAACATTTGTCGAACGGATAGGGCACTTTAAGAAGAAGAAGAATTTAAAACATTTTCTTAAAAAGTCAAAACCAACCAAATAAAAATTTAATTTTATTATATTAATTTTACTTAAAAAAAATCGTTAAGAAAATTTAAATAAAATATCTGTATAATCAAATCGATTGTAAATTGCAATTTAAATCACTTTTATTTAAAACATTATCTTATTAAGTCAAAACCAACCAAATAAAAATTTAATTTTATTAAAATAATTTTACTCAAAAAAAATTCAAATAAATTATCTGTCTAACAAAATTCATTTTAAATTGCATTTTAAATAACTTTTATTTAAAACATTTTCTTATAAAGTCAAAACCAACCAAGTAAAAATTTATTTTTATTAAATTAATTTAACAGAAAAAAATCGTTAAAAAAATTTAAATAAATTATCTGTAAAATAAAATAGATTGTAAATTGCATTTTAAATTACTTTTATTTATAACATTTTCTTATAAAGTCAAAACCAACTAAACAAAAATTTAATTTTATTAATATAATTTCACTCAAAAAAAAATCAAATAAATTATCTGTATAATAAATTCTGTTCTAAAATGCATTTGAAATCACTTTTATTTAAAACATTTTCTTAGAAAGTTAAAACCAACCAAGTAAAAATTTATTTTTATTAAATTAATTTTACAGAAAAAAATCGTTAAAAAATTTAAATAAATTATCAGTATAATAAAATAGATTGTAAATTGCATTTTAAATCACTTTTATTTAAAACATTTTTTTATAAAGTCAAAACCAACCAAAGAAAAATTTAATTTTATTAAATTAATTTCACTTAAAAAAAATTCAAAAAAATTATCTGTATAATAAAATCGATTGTAAATTGCATTTTAAATCATTTTTATTTGAAACATTTTCTTATAAAGTCAAAACCAACTAAATAAAAATTTAATTTTATTAAATTAATTTTACTAAAAAAAAAATCGTCAAAAAAAATAAATAAATTATTTGTATAATAAAATCGATTGTAAATTGCATTTTAAATCACTTTTATTTAAAACATTTTTTTTATAAAGACAAAACCAATCAAATAAAAATTTAATTTTAAAAAATTATTTCACTCAAAAAAAATTCAAATAAATTATCTGTCAAACAAAATCTATTCTAAATTGCATTTTAAATCACTTTTATTAGAAATATTTTTTTATAAAGTCAAAACCAACCAAATGAATAATTTATTTTTTCAAACAATTTTACTCGTAAAAATTTGTTAAAAAATTTCACAAAAATTATCTGTATAATAAAATCGATTGTAAATTGCATTATAAATCACTTTTATTTGAAACATTTTCTTATAAAGTCAAAACTAACCAAATAAAAATTTAATTTAATTAAATTAATTTTAAATAATCAAACGAAAGACTGGTTTGCCGCTGTGATTCGATTGACTGATTTTGAATAAATTATTAATTCATTTCATAAATTAATTTTACTAAAAAAAAAAAATCGTTAAAAAATTCAAAAAAATTGTCTGTATATTAAAATTGATTGTATATTGCATTTTAAATCACTTTTATTTAAAACATTTTTTTATAAAGTCAAAACCAACCAAAGAAAAATTTAATTTTATTAAATTAATTTCACTCAAAAAAAACCTTTTAATATAAAGTCAAAACCAACCAAATAAAAATTTAATTTTATTAAATTAATTTCACTCAAAAAAAATTAAAAAAATTATCTGTATAATAAAATGGATTGTAAATTGCATTTTAAATCATTTTTATTTAAAACATTTTCTTATAAAATTAAAACCAATCAAATAAATTTTTAAATTTATTAAATTAATTAAAAAAAAAAAAAATTGTTAAAAAAATTTAAATAAATTATCTGTATAATAAAATCGATTGTAAATTGCATTTTAAATCACTTTTATTTAAAACATTTTCTCATAAATTCAAAACCAACCAAGTAAAAATTGATTTTTATTAAAATAATTTTTAAAACAATTTTACTCAAAAGAACTTTTTTAAAAAAATTCAAAAAAATTATCTGTATAATAAAATCGATTGTAAGTTGCATTTTAAATGATTTTCATTTGAAACATTTTCTTATAAAGTCAAAACCAACCAAATAAAAATTTAATCCTATTATATTAATTTTACTAAAAAAAATCGTTAAAAATCGTTAAAAAAAATTAAATAAAGTATTTGTATAATAAAATCGATTGTAAATTGCATTATAAATCATTTTTATTTGAAACATTTTCTTATAAAGTCAAAACCAACCAAGTAAAAATTTATTTATATTAAATTAATTTTACAAAAAAAATTGTTAAAAAAATTTAAATAAATTATCTGTATAATAAAATAGATTGGAAATTGCATTTTAAATCACTTTTATTTAAAACATTTTTTTATAAAGTCAAAACCAACTAAAGAAAAGTTTAATTTTATTAAACTAATTTTACTCAAAAAAAATTCAAATATATTATCTGTCTAACAAAATCCATTCTAAATTGCATTTTATATCACTTTTATTTGAAACATTTTTTTATAAATTCAAAACCATCCAAAGAAAAATTTAATTTTATTAAATTAATTTCACTCAAAAAAATTCAAAAAAATTATCTGTATAATAAAATCGATTGTAAATTGCATTTTAAATCATTTTTATTTAAAACATTTTCTTATAAAATCAAAACCAACCAAATAAAAAGTTAATTTTATTAAATTAATTTTACTTAAAAAAAATTGTTAAAAAAATTCAAATAAATTATCTGTCTAACAAAATCCATTCTAAATTGCATTTTAAATCACTTTTATTTAAAACATTTTCTTATAAAGTCAAAACCAACCAAAGAAAATAATAATTTTATTAAATTAATTTTACTCAAAAATAGTTCAAATAAATTATCTGTATAATAAATTCTATTCTAAAGATGCATTTAAAATCACTTTTAGTTAAAACAATTTCTTATAAAGTCAAAACCAACCAAATAGAATTTAAATTTTATTAAACTAATTTCACTCAAAAAAAATTCAAATAAATTATCTGTCTAACAAAAGCCATCTAAATTGCATTTTATATCACTTTTATTTGAAGCATTTTTTTATAAAGTCAAAACCAACCAAAAGAATAATTTATTTTTTCAAACAATTTTACTCGTAAAAACTTGTTTAAAAAACTTCAAAAAAATTATCTGTAGACTAAAATCGATTGTAAATTGCATTTTAAATCACTTTTATTTAAAACATTTTCTTATAAAATCAAAACCAATCAAATAAATATTAAAATTTAGTAAATTAATTTTACTAAAAAAAAAAATAGGTAAAAAAATTTAAATAACTTATCTGTATAATAGAATCGATTGTAAATTGCATTTTAAATATTTTTTATTTAAAACATTTTCTTATAAAGTCAAAACCAACCAAATAAAAATTGAATTTTATTAAATTAATTTGACTCAAAAAAAATTTAAATAAATTATCTGTCTAACAAAATCCATTCTCAATTACATTTTAAATCACTTTTATTTGAAGCATTTTTTTATAAAGTCAAAACCAACTAAATGAATAACTTGTTTTTTCAAACAATTTTACTCGTAAAAACTTATTTAAAAAATTTAAAAAAAATTATCTGTATACTAAATTCGATTGTAAATTGCATTATAAATCACTTTTATTTGAAACATTTTCTTATAAAGTCAAAACTAACCAAATAAAAGTTTAATTTTATTAAATTAATTTTTAATAAAAAAAAATCGTTAAAAAAAGTCAAAAAAATTATCTGTATATTAAAATCTATTTTATATTGCAATTCAAATCACTTTTATTTATTTTATCTTATAAAATCAAAACCAATCAAATAAATATTTAAAGTTATTAAATTAATTTTACTAAAAAAAAAATCGTTAAAAAATTTTAAATAAATTATCTGAATAATAAAATCGATTGTAAATTGCATTTTAAATCACTTTAATTCAATACATTTTATTATAAAGTCAAAACCAACCAAATAAAAATTTAATTTTATTAAATTAATTTCACTCAAAAATAAATTCAAATAAATTATCTGTATAATAAATTCTATTCTAAATTGCATTTTAAATCACTTTTATTTGAAACACTTTTTTATAAAATCAAAACCAACCAAATGAATCAATTATTTTTTAAAACAATTTTACTCGAAAAAACTTAAAAAAAAAACAAAAAAATTATTTGTATAATAAAATCGATTGTAAATTGCATTTTAAATGAATTTTATTTAAAACATTTTCTGATAATGTCAAAACCAACCAAATAAAAATTTAATTTTATTAAATTAATTTCACTCAAATAAAATTCAAAAAAATTATCTGTATAATAAAATCGATTGTTAATTGCATTTTAAATCATTTTTATTTGAAACATTTTCTTATAAAATCAAAACCAACCAAATAAAAAAATTATTTTATTAAATTAATTTCACTCAAAAAAAATTCAAATAAATTATCTGTATAATAAATTCTATTCTAAATTGCATTTTAAATAACTTTTATTTGAAACATTTTCATATAAAGTCAAAACTAACCAAATAAAAATTCAATTTTTTTAAATTAATTTTACTAAAAAAAAATCGTTAAAAAAATTCAAAAAAATTATCTGTATGTTAAAATCGATTGTAAATTGCATTTTAAATCACTTTTATTTAAAACATTTTCTTAAAAAGTCAAAATCAACCAAATAAAAATTTAATTTTTTTAAATTAATTTCACTAAGAAAAAATTCAAATAAATTGTCTGTATAATCAATTCTATTCTAAATTGCATTTTAAATCACTTTTATTTGAAACATTTTTTTATAAAGTCAAAACCAACCAAATGAATAATTTATTTTTTAAAACAATTTTACTCAAAAAACCTTTTTAAAAAAATTCAAATAAATTATCTGTCTAACACAATCCATTCTAAATTGCATTTTAACTTTAGTTATTTCTTTATTAAAGATAGTGTATTTTAGTTATTTCTTTTTTAAGTATTGTGTTTTTTAGTTATTTCTTTATTAAATATTCTGTAGTCTAGTTATTTTTATATTAAATAATGTCTATTTTAGTTATTTTTCTAATAAATATTGTGTATTTCAGTTATTTTACAATTAAATAATGTGTATTTTAGTTATTTTTCTATAAAATATTGTGTATTTTAGTTATTTTTTATTAAATAATGTGTATTTTAGTTATTTTTCTATTAAATAATATGTTTTTTAGTTATTTCTTAAATAAATAATGTGTATTTTAGTTATTTCTCTATTAATTAATGTGTATTTTAGTTATTCTTTTATTAAATATTGTGTATTTTAGTTATTTCTTTTATAAAGAATGTGTAATTTAGTTATTTCTCTATTAAATAATGTGTATATTAGTTATTTCTTTATTAAATAATCTGTAATTAAGTTTTTACTTTATTAAATAATGTGTAATTTAGTTTATTCTTTATTAAATAATGTGTATTTTAATTATTTTTTTAATATATATTGTGTGTTTGAGTTATTTCTTTGATAAATAATGTGATATTTAGTTATTTTTTTAATAAAAATGGTGTATTTTAGTTATTTCTTTATTAAATAATGTGTATTTTGGTTATTTCTCTATTAAATAATGTGTATTTTAGTTATTTCTCTATTAAATAATGTGTATTTTAAATATTTTTTTTAATAAATATGCTTTATTTTAGTTATTTCTCTATTAAATAATGTGTATTTGAGTTATTACTTTATTAAATAATGTGTAATTCAGTTATTTCTCTATTAAATAATGTGTTATTTAGTTATTTCTCTATTAAGTTATGTGTATTTTAGTTATTTTTTTGTTAAAGATTGTGTATTTAAGTTATTTTTTTAATAATTAATGTGTATTTTAGTTATTTCTCTATTAAATAATGTCAATTTTAGTTATTTTTATTAATTATTGTGTATTTTAGTTATTTCTCTTTAAAATAAAGTGTATTTTAGTTAATTCTTTATTTAATAATGTGTATTCTAAATATTTTTTCTAATAAATAATGTGTGTTTTAGTTATTTTTCTAATAATTATTGTGTATTTTAGTTATTTCTCTATTAAATAATGTGTATTTTATTTATTTTTCTAATAAATATTGTGAATTTAAGTTATTTCTCTATTAAATAATGTGTATTTTAGTTATTTTTCTATGAAATAATGTGTAAGTGAGTTTTTACTTTATTAAATAATGTGTAATTTAGTTATTTCTTTACTAAATAATGTGTATTTTAGTTATTTTTTTATTATATATTGTGTATTTGAGTTTTTTCTTTGATAAATAATGTGTATTTTAGATATTTCTTTAATAAATATGGTGTATTTTAGTTATTTCTTTATTTAATAATGTGTATTTTTGTTATTTCCCTATTAAATTTTGTGTATTTTAGTTTTTTCTCTATTAAATAATGTGTATTTTAGATATTTTTTTAATAAATAATGTGTATTTTAGTTATTTTTCTATTAAATAATGTTTATTTTAGTTATTTCTTTTATAAAGATAGTGTAATTTTATTATTTCTTTATTAAATAATGTGTATTTTAGTTATTTTTTTATTAAATAATGTGTAATTGAGTTATTACTTTATAAAATAATGTGTAAATCAGTTATTTCTCTATTAAATAAGGTGTATTTTATTAAATTTTTTAATAAATAATGTGTATTTTAGTTATTTTTCTATTAAGTTATGTGTATTTTAGTTATTTTTTTAATAAACTTTGTGTATTTTAGTTACTTCTCTTTTTAGTAATGTGTATTTTAGATATTTCTTTATTAATCAATGTGTTTTGTAGTTATTTCTCTATTAAATAATGTGCAGTTTAGTCATTTTTCTATCAAATAATGTGTATTATAGTTTCTTCTTTATTATAGATTGTGAATATATGTCATTTCTCTATTAAATAATGTGTATTTTAGTTATTTCATTATTAAATAAAAAGTATTTTAGTAATTTCTCTATTCAATAATGTGTATTTTAGTTATTTTTCTATTAAATAGTGTAAAAATTAGTTATTTTTTTTATAAAATATTGTGTATTTTAGTTATTTCTTCATTATCGAATGTGTATTTTAGTTATTTCTTTATTAAATAATGTGTCTTTTAGTTATTCTTCTTTTAAATATTGTGTATATTAGTTATTTTTTTATTAAATAATGTGTAATTAAATTTTTACTTCATTAAATAATGTGTAGTTTAGTTATTTCTTTATTAAATAAAGTGTATTTTAATTATTTTTTCAATATGTATTGTGTGTTTGAGTTATTTCTTTGATAAATAATGTGATATTTAGTTATTTCTTTAATAAAAATGGTGTATTTTAGTTATTTCTTTATTAAATAATGTGTTTTGGTTATTTCTTTATTAAATAATGTGTATTTTAGTTATTTCTCTATTAAAATTATTTAAATATTTTTTTAATAAATATGCTTTATTTTAGTTATTTCTCTATTAAATAATGTGTATTTGAGTTATTACTTTATTAAATAATGTGTAATTCAGTTATTTCTCTATTAAATAATGTGTTATTTAGTTATATCTCTATTAAATTATGTGTATTTTAGTTATTTTTTTGTTAAAGATTGTGTATTTAAGTTATTTTTATATCAATTAATGTGTATTTTAGTTATTTCTCTATTAAATAATGTATAATTTATTTATTTTTAATAATTATTGTGTATTTTAGTTATTTCTTTAATAAAAAATGTCTATTTTAGTTATTTCTCTTTAAAATAATGTGTATTTTAGTTAATTCTTTATTTAATATTGTGTATTCTAAATATTTTTTCTATTAAAAAATGTGTATTTTAGTTTTTTTTTTTTTAAATATTGTGTATTTTAGTTATTTCTTTATTAAATAATGTGAAATTTAGTTATTTTTCTATTAAATATTGTTTATTTTAGTTATTTCTTTATTACATAATGTGTTTTTTAGTTATTTTTCTATTAAATATTGTGTATTTTAGTTATTTCTCTATTAAATAATGTGTATTAGAGTTATTTCTCTATCAAATCATGTGTATAGTAGTTATTTTTCTATTAAATAATGTGTATTTTAGTTATTTTTTTGTTAAATATTGTGTATTTAAGTTATTTTTCTATTAATTAATGTGTATTTTAGTTATATCTTAAAAAAATAATGTGCCTTTTAGTTATTTTTCTACTAAATATTGTGTATTTTAGTTATTTCTTTATTAGAGAATGTGTATTTTAATTATTTCTCCATATAATAATGTGTATTTTAGTTATTTTCTTTATCAAATAATGTGTATATTAGTAATTTCTCTAATAAATAATATGTAGTTTAGTTTTTTCTCTTTTAAATAAAGTGTATTTTAATTATTTTTCTATTAAATATTGTGAATTTTAGTTATTTATCTTTAAAATAATATGTATTTTAGTTAATTCTTTATTAAATATTGTGTATTTTAGTTATTTCTTTATTATAGAATGTGTTTTTAGTTATTTTTCTATTAAATAATGTGTAATTTAGTTATTTTCTTATTAAAAATTGTGTATTATAGTTTATTCTTTATTATAGCTTGTGAATTTTAGTCATTTCTCTATTATATTATGTTAATTTTAGTTATTTCTATATTACAGAATTTGTATTTTAGTTATTTTTTTAATAATTATTGTGTATTTTAGTTATTTCTCTTTTAAACAATGTGTATTTTGGTTATTTTCTATTAAATATTGTGTATTTTAGTTATTTCCTAAATATATATTGTTTATTTTTGTTATTTCTCTATTAAATAATGTGTTTTTTATTTATTTCTTAATTAAATAATGTGTATTTTAGTTATTTTTCTATTAAATCATGTATATTTTAGTTATTTCTTTATTAAATAATGTGTATTTTAGTTATTTTTTTAGTAAATAATGTGTAATTTAGTTATTTCTTTATTAAATAATGTGTATTTTAGTTATTTCTCTGTTAAATCATGTGTATTTTTGTTATTTTTCTTTTAAATATTGTGTTATTTAGTTATTTCTCTATCTATTAATGTGTATTTTAGTTATTTCTCTATTAAATAATGTGAACTTTAGTTAATTTTCTATCAAAATTGTGTATTTTAGATATTTTTTTATTATAGAATGTGTATTTTAGTTATTTTGTTATTAAATAATGTGTATTTCACTTATTTTTTTTTAATAAATAATGTGTAATTTAGTTATTTCTCTAATAAATAATGTGTATTTTAGTTATTTCTCTATAAAATAATGTGTATTTTAGTTATTTTTTTTTAAATAATGTGTATTTTGTTTACTTCTTTATTAAATAATGTGTATTTTAGTTATTTTTTTATTAAATAATGTGTATTTTATTTATTTCTCTATTAAATAATGTGTATTTTAGTCATTTCTCTATTAAATAATGTGTATTTTAGGTAGTTTTTTATTAAATAAAGTGTATTTAAGTTATTTTTTTATTAAATATTGTGAATTTTATTTATTTTTCTATAAAATATTGTGTATTTGAGTTATTTTTTTATTAAATTATGTGTATTTTAGTTATTTTTTTATTAAACATTGTGTATTTTAGTTATTTCTCTTGTTAATAATGTGTATTTTAGATATTTTTTCATTAATTAATGTGTATTTTAGTTATTTCTCTATTAAATAATGTGTAGTTTAGTTAGTTTTCTATTAAATATTGTGTATTATAGTTTTTTCTTTATTATAGATTGTGAATATACGTAATTTCTCTATTAAATAATGTGTATTTTAGTTATTTCATTATTAAATAATAAGTATTTTAGTAATTTCTCTATTTAATAATGTGTATTTTAGTTATTTTTTTTTTAAATAGTGTGTAAATTAGTTATTTTTTTATTAAATATTGTGTATTTTAGTTATTTCTTCATTAACGAATGTGTATTTTAGTTATTTCTTTATTAAATAAAGTGTTTTTTTGTTATTCCTCTATTAAATAATGTGTATTTTAGTTATTTCTCTATTAAATAATGTGTTTTTTAGTTCTTTCTCCAAAAAAATAATGTGTATTTTAGTTATTTCTCTATCAAATAATGTGTTTTTTGTTATTTCTCTATTAAGTGATGTGTATTTTAGTTATTTCTTTATTAAATAATGTGTATTTTAGTTATTTCTCTAATAAATAATGTGTATTTTAGTTATTTCTCTTTTAAATAACGTGTTTTTTTGTTATTTCTCTATTAAATAATGTGTATTTTAGTTATTTCTCTATAAATAATGTGTTTTTTTGTTATTTCTCTATTAAATAATGTGTAATTTAGTTATTTCTCCAATAAATAATGTGTATTTTAGTTATTTCTTTATTTAATAATGTGTTTTTTTGTTATTTTTCTATTGAATAATGAGTATTTTAGTAATTTCTTATTATCGAATGTGTATTTTATTTATTTTTCTATTAATTAATGTGTATTTTAGTTATTTCTCTTATAAATAATGTGTAATTTATTAATATTTTTTTTAAATATTGTGTAATTTAGTTATTTCTCCATTAACGAAAAGGTATTTCAATTATTTTTTTTTTTAAAAATGTGTATTTCAGTTATTTCTCTATTAAATATTGTGTATTTAGTTTATTTTTTTATTAAATAAAGTGTTTTTAGGTTATTTCTCTATTAAATAATGTGTTTTTAGTTATTTTTTTATCAAAAATTGTGTATTTAGTTATTTCTCTATTAAATAATGTGTATTTTAGTTATATATCTATTAAATAATGTGTATATTAATCATTTCTTTATCAAATAATGTGTATTTTAGTAATTTCTTTATTAAATAAAGTGTATTTTAATTATTTTTCTATTAAGTATTGTAAATTTTAGTTATTTTTCTATTAATTAATGTGTATTTTAATTAATTTTCTATCAAATAATGTAAATTTTATTTTTTTTTATTAATAATTGTGTATTTTAGTTAATTTTTTATTAAAAAAAGTGTCTTTTAGTTATTTCTCTATTAAATAAAGTGTATTTTAGTTATTTTTTTATAAAAAATTTTGATTTTTAGTAATTTCTTTAATAAATAATGTGTATTTTAGTTATTTCTCTATTAAATAATGTTTATTTTTGTAATTTTTTTATTATATAAAGTGTATTTTAGTTATTTCTCAAATAAATATAGTGTATTTTAGTTATTTTTCTATTAAATAATGTGTATTTTAGTTATTTCTCTTTTTAATATTGTGTATTTTAGTTATTTCTGTACTAAATAAAATGTATTTTAATAATTTGTATTTTAGTTATTTCTCTTTAAAATAATGTTTATTTTTGTAATTTTTTTATTATATAAAGTGTATTTTAGTTATTTCTCAAATAAATATAGTGTATTTTAGTTATTTTTCTTTTAAATAATGTGTATTTTAGTTATTTCTCTATTAAATAATGTGTATTTTATTTATTTTTATAATAAATATTGTGAATTTAAGTTATTTCTTTATCAATTATTGTGTATTTTAGTTATTTCTTTGATAAATAATGTGTAATTGAGTTTTTACTTTATTAAATAATGTGTAATTTAGTTAATTCTTTACTAAATAATGTGTATTTTAGTAATTTTTTTATTATATATTGTGTTTTTGAGTTAATTCTTTGATAAATATTGTGTATTTTAGATATTTCTTTAATAAATGTGGTGTATTTTAGTTATTTTTTTATTAAATAATGTGTATTTTGGTTATTTCTCTATTAAATATTGTGTATTTTAATTTTTTCTCTATTAAATAATGTGTATTTTAGTTGTTTTTTTATTATTTATTGTGTATTTTAGTTATTTCTTTATTAAATAATGTGTATTCTAAATATGTTTCTATTAAATAATGTTTATTTTAGTTATTTTTCTAATAAATATTTTGTATTTTAGTTATTTCTCTATTAAATAATGTGTATTTTAGTTATTTTTCTATTAAATATTGAGTATTTTAGTTATTTCTCTAATTAATAATGTGTATTTTAGTTATTTTTTTATTAATTATTGTGTATTTTAGATATTTCTTTATTAAATAATGTGTATTTTAGTTATTTTTCTATTAAATATTGAGTATTTTAGTTGATTCTCTTGTATATAATTTGTATTTAAGTTATTTTTCTATTAAATATTGTGTATTTTAGTTATTTTTTTTCTAAAGATAGTGTAATTTAATTATTTCTTTATTAAATAATGTGTATTTTAGTTATTTCTTTATTAAATAATGTGTAATTGAGTTATTTCTTTATTAAATAATGTGTATTTTAGTTATTTTTTTAATATATAATGTGTATTTTAGTTATTTTTCTATTAAATTATGTGTGTTTTAGTTATTTTTTTAACAAACATTGTGTATTTTAGTTACTTCTCTATTTAATAATGTGTATTTTAGATATTTCTTTATTAATCAATGTGTTTTTTAGTTATTTCTCTATTAAATAATGTGTAGATTAGTCATTTTCCTATTAAATAATGTGTATTATAGTTTCTTCTTTATTATAGATTGTGAATATACGTCATTTCTCTATTAAATAATGTGTATTTTAGTTATTTCATTAGTAAATAATAAGTATCTTAGTTATTTCTCAATTTAATAATGTGTATTTTAGTTATTTTTCTATTAAATAATGTGTAAATTAGTTATTTTTTTATTAAATATTGTGTTTTTTAGTTATTTTTTTATTAACTAATGTGTATTTCAGTTATTTCTTTATTAAATAATGTGTATTTTAGTTATTTTTTTAATAAATAATGAGTATTTTAGTTATTTTAGTTATTTTTCTATTTAATAATGTGTATTTTAGTTATTTTTCTATTAAATAATGTGTAAATTAGTTAGTTTTTTATTTAATATTGTGTATTTTAGTAATTTTTTTATTATCGAATGTGTATTTTATTTATTTTTCTATAAAATAATGTGTATATTAATGATTTTTCTAATAAATCATGTGTTTTTTGATAATTTCTGTATTAAATAATGTGTAGTTTAGTTATTTCTCTATTAATTAATGTGTATTTTAGTTATTTCTCTTATAAAGAATGTGTATTTTAGTTATTTTTTTATTAAATATTGTGTATTTCAGTTATTTCTCTATTAAATATTGTGTAATTTAGTTATTTCTCTATTAAATAAAGTGTATTTTTGTTATTTCTCTTATAAATATTGTTTTTTTTAGTATTTTTAATTAAATATTGTGTATTTAAGTTATTTCTTTAATAATTAATGTGTATTTTAGTTATTTTATTATTAAATAATGTGTATTTTAGTTATTTCTCTTATAAATAAAGTGTATTTTAGTTATTTTTCTTATAAATAATGTGTAATTTAATAATTTTATTTTTAAAATATTGTGTAATTTAGTTATTTCTTTATTAACAAATAGGTATTTTATTTATTTTTTTATTAAAAAATGTGTATTTCAGTTATTTCTCTATTAAATAATGTGTATTTCAGTTATTTTTTTATTAAATTTTGTGTATTTTAGATATTTCACCATTAAATAATATGTATTTTAGTTATTTTTCTGTTAAATATTGTGTATTATAGTTATTTTTTTATTAATTAATGTGTATTTTAGTTATATCTCATAAAAATAATGTGTCTTCTTGTTACTTTTCTATTAAATATTGTGTATATTAGTTATTTCTTTTTAAAAGAATGTGTATTTTAATTATTTCTCTATTTAATAATATGTATTTAAGTTTTTTCATTTTTAAATAATAGGTATTTTAGTTATTTCTCTATTAAATAATGTGTATTTTAGTTATTTCTCTATTAAATAATGTCTATTTTAGATATTTCTCTACTAAATAATGTGTATTTTAATTATTTTTTTAATAAATATTGTGTATTTTAGTTATTTCTCTATTAAATAATGTGAATTTTAGTTATTTTTCAATTAAAAATTGTGTATTTTAGTTATTTCTTTATTAAATAATGTGTATTCTAGTTATTTTTTTATTAATTATTGTGTATTTTGGTTATTTCTTTATTAAATAATGTTTATTTTAGTTATTTTTTAATTAAATATTGAGTATTTTAGTTGATTCTCTATTATAAAATGTGTATTTTAGTTATGTTTTTATTAAATATTGTGTATTTTAGTAATTTCTATTATAAAGAATGTGTAATTAAATTAATTCTCTATTAAATAATGTGCATTTTAGTTATTTTTATATTTAATAATGTGTAATTGAGTTATTACTTTATTAAATAATGTGTAAATCAGTTATTTTTTTTTTAAATAATGTGTATTTTAGTTATTTTCCTATTAAATATTGTGTATTCAGTTTATTCTTTATTAATTAATGTGTTTTTTATTTATTTTCCTATTAAAAATTGTCTATTTACTTATTTCTCTATTAAATAATGTGTATTATAGTTATTTCTCTATTAAATAATGTGTATATTAGTCATTTCTTTATTAAATAATGTGTATTTTAGTTATTTCTTTATTAAATAAAGTGTATTTTAATAATTTTTCTATTAAATAATGTAAATTTAAGTTATTTTTCTATTAAATAATGTGTATTTTAATTAATTTTCTATCAAATAATGTGTATTTTAGTAATTTTTTTATTAAATAATGTGTATTTTAGTTATTTCTCTATTAAATAATGTGTATTTTTGTAATTTTTTTATTAAATAATGTGTATTTTAGTTATTTCTTAAATAAATAATGTGTATTTTAGTTATTTTTCTATTAAATATTGTGTATTTTAGTTATTTCTCTACTATATAACGTGTATTTTAATAATTTTTTTATTAAATATTGTGAATTTTAGTTATTTCTCTATTAAGTAATGTGTATTTCTGTTATTTTTCTATTAAATAATGTGTATTTTAGTTATTTTTCTAATACATATGGTGTATTTTAGTTATTTCTTTAAAAATTATGTGTATTTTACTTATTTCTCTTTTAAATAATGTGTATTTTAGTTATTTCTCTATTAAATAATGTGTATTTATGTTAGTACTTTATTAAATAATGTGTAATTTAGTTATTTCTTTATTAATTTATGTGTATTTTAGTTATTTCTCTATTAAATAATGTGTATTTTAGTTATTTCTTAATTAAATAATGTGTATTTTAGTTATTTCTCTATTAAATAAAGTGTATTTTATTTATTTTTCTAATAAATCATGTGTATTTTAGGTTTTTCTTTATTAAATAATGTGTATTTTAGTTATTTTTTCATTAAATAATGTGTAATTCAATTATTTCTTTATTAAATTATGAGTATTCTAGTTATTTCTCTATTAAATCTTGTGTATTTTTGTTATTTTTCTCTTAAATATTGTGTATTTTAGTTATTTCTTTATTTATTAATGTGTATTTTAGTTATTTTTCTATTAAATAATGTTTATTTTATTAATTTTTCTATTGACTATTGTGTATTTTAGTTATTTTATTAATTAATAATGTGTATTTTTTATTTATTTCTCTGTTAAATAATGTGTATTTTAGTTAGATTTCTATTTAATAATGTGTATTTTAGTTATTTCTCTATTATATAATGTGTAAATTAGTTATTTTTTTATTAAATATTGTGTATTTTAATTATTTCTTTATTAACGAATACGTATTTTAGTTTTTTCTTTATTAAATAAAGTGTATTTTAGTTATTTCTTTATTAAATAAAGTGTAATTTAGTTATTTCTTTATTAAATAGTGTGTATTTTAGTTATTTCGTTATTCAATAAAGTGTATTTTAATTATTTCTTTATTAAATAATGTGTATTTTAGTTATTTCTCTATCAAATAATGTGTATTTTAGTTATTTCTCTATTAAATAATGTGTATTTTAGTTATTGTCCTAATAAATATTGTGTATTTCAGTTATTTCTTTATTAAATAGAGTGTATATTAGTTATTTTTTTATTAAATATTGTGTATTTGATTTATTTTTTTAATAAATATTGTAAATTCAAATCAATTCTCTATTAAATAATTTGTATTTTAGTTATTACTTTAATAAATAATGTGTAATTCAGTTAGTTCTCTATTAAATCATGTGAATTTTAGTTATTTTTCTGTAAAATATTGTGTATTTTAGTTATTTTTCTATTAATTAATGAGTATTTTAGGCACATCTTCTCTAAAATAATGTGTTTTTTGGTTATTTTTCTATTAAATATTGTGTATTTTAGTTATTTCTTTTCTAAAGAATGTATAATTTAGTTCATTCTCTATTAAATAATGTGTAATTTAAATATTTTTTAATAAAATATTGTGTATTTTAGTTATTTTTCTTTAATCGAATGTGTATTTTAGTTATTTCTCTTATAAATATTGAGTATTTTATTTACTTCTCTATTAAATAATGTGTATTTTAGTTATTTTTCAAATAAATATTGTGTATCTTAGTTATTTCTCTATTAAATAATGTGTTTTTTAGTTATCTTTTTATTAAATAATGTGTATTTGAGATACTTTTTATTAAATAATGTGTATTTTAGTTATTTCTTTTATGAATAATGTGTATTTTAGATATTTCTCTTTTAAATAATGTGTATTTTAGTAAGCTTTTTTTTAAGATTGTGTATTTTAATTATTTCTTTATTAAATAATGTGTATTTTAGTTATTTCTCTAATAAATAATTTGTATTTTAGTTATTTTTCTATTAAATAATGTGTATTTTAGTTATTTCTTTATTTATTAATGTGTATTTTAGTTATTTCTTTATTAAATAATGTTTAGTTTAGATATTTTTTTATTAAATTATGTGTAATTCGGTTATTTCTCTATTAAATAATGTGTAATTTAGTTATTTCTTAAATAAATAATGTGTATTTTAATTATTTCTCTATTAAATAATGTGTATTTTAGTTATTCTTTTATTAAATATTGTGTATTTTAGTTATTTCTTTTATAAAGATTGTGTTATTTAGTTAATTCTCTATTAAATAATGTGTATATTAGTTATATCTTTAATTAATAATGTGTAATTGAGTTTTTACTTTATTAAATAATGTGTAATTAAGTTATTTCTTTATTAAATAATGTGTATTTTAGTTATTTTTTTATTATATATTGTGTATTTGAATTATTTCTTAGATAAATAATGTGTATTTTAAATATTTCTTTAATAAAAATTGTGTATTTTAGTTTTTTCTCTATTAAATAATGTGTTATTTAATTATTTCTTTTATAAATAATGTGTATTTTAAATATTTCTCCATTAAATAATGTGTTATTTAGTTATTTCTTTTATAAATAATGTGTATTTTAGTTATTTTTTTTCAAATATTGTGTATTTTAGTTATTTCTCTTATAAATAATGTTTTTTTTAGTAACTTTTTAATTGAATATTGTGTATTTTAGTTATTTCTCTATTAATTAATGTGTTATTTAGTTATTTCTTTATTAAATAAAGTGTATTTTAGCTATTTCTCTTATAAATAATGTTTTTTTAGTAACTTTTTAATTGAATATTGTGTATTTAAGTTATTTCTCTATTAATTAATGTGTATTTTAGGTATTTCTCTATTAAATAATGTGTATTTCAGTTATTTTTTTATTACATAATGTGTATTTTAGTTATTTCTCTATTAAATAATGTGTATTTTAGTTATTTCTCTATTAAATAATGTGTATAGTAGTTATTTCTCCATTAAATAATGTTTATTTTATTTATTATTTTGTTAAATATTGTGTATTTTAGTTATTTTCCTATTAATTAATGTGTATTATAGTTATATCTTTAATAAATAATGTGTCTTTTAGTTATTTTTCTATTAAATATTGTGTATTTGAGTTATTTTTTTATTAATTGATGTGTATTTTAGTTATTTCTCTAATAAATAACGTGTTTTTTAGTTATTTTTTTTTTAATATTAAGTATTTTGCTTATTTTTTTTTTTTAATTATGTGTATTTTATTATTAATTATTTTTTCATTAAATCTTGTGTATTTTAGTTATTTCTTTATTAAAAAATGTGTATATTAGTTATTTTTCTATCAAATAATGTGTATTTTAGTTATTTTTTTATTAAATAATGTGTAATTTATTTATTTCTCTATTAAATAATGTGTATTTTAGTTATTTTTCTATAAAATAATGTGAATTTTAGTTAATTCTTTAATAAATAATGTGTATTTTGTTTATTTCTTTATTAAATAATGTGTATTTTAGTTATTTTTCTATTAAATAATGAGTAATTTATTTATTTCTCTAATAAATAATGTGTATTTTACACATTTCTCTATTAAATAATGTGTATTTTAGTTATTTGTTTATTAAATAAAGTGTATTTTAGTTATTTCTTTATTATATATTGTGAATTTTAGTTATTTTTTTAATAAATAATGTGTATTTTAGTTATTTTTTTATTAAATTATTTGTATTTTAGTTAATTTTTTTAAACATTGTGTAGTTTTGTTATTTCTCTATTTAATAATGTGTATTTTAGATATTTCTTTATTAATCAATGTGTATTTTAGTTCTATTAAATTAAGTATAGTTTAGTTATTTTCCTATTTAATATTGTGTATTTTAGTTTCTTCTTTATTATAGATTGTGAATTTTAGTCATATCTCTATTAAATAATGTGTATTTTAGTAATTTTATTATTAAATAATGTGTATTTTAGTTATTTCTCTGTTAGATCAAGAGTATTTTAGTTATTTCTCTATTTAATAATGTGTAATTTAGTTATTTCTCTATTATATAATGTGTAAATTAGTTATTTTTTTATTAAATATTGTGTATTTTTGTTATTTCTTTATTAACGAATGTGTATTTAAGTTTTTTCTTTATAAAATAATGTGTATTTTAGTTATTTCTCTATTAAATAAAGTGTATTTTAGTTATTTCTTTATTAAATAGTGTGTATTTTAGTTATTTCGTTAATAAATAAAGTGTATTTTAGTTATTTCATTAAAAAATAATCTGTATTTTAGTTATTTCTCTATCAAATAATGTTTTTTTAGTTATTTCTCTATTAAATAATATGTATTTCAGTTATTTTGTTATTAAATATTGTGTATTTCAGTTATTTCTTTATTAAATAATGTGTAATTTAGTTATTTATCTATTAAATAATGTGTATTTTAGTTATTTTCCTATAAAATAATGTGTTATTAGTTATTTCTTTTTTAAATAATGTGTATTTTAGTTATTTCTCTAATAAATAATGTGTATTTTAGATATTTTTCTATAAAATATTGTGTATTTAGTTATTTCTCTATTAAACAATATGTTTTTTTGTTTATTTCTCTATTATATAATGTGTATTTTATATGTTTTTTTATTTAATATTGTGTATTTTAGTTATTTTTTTATTAATTAATGTGTAAATTAGTTATTTCTTAATTAATAAATGTGTATTTTGTTTATATCTTTATTAAATAATGTGTATTTTAGTTATTTTTTTATTAAATTATGTGTATTTTAAAAATTTTTGTTTTAAATATTGTGTAGTTTAGTCATTTCTTTATTGAATAATGTGTATTTAAGTTATTTCTCTATTAAATTAAGTGTATTTTAGTTATTTTTCTATTAAATATTGTGAATTTTAGTTATTTCTCAAATAAGTAATGTGTATTTTAGTTATTTCTCTATTAAACAATGTGTATTATAGTTATTTCTCTATTAAATACTGTGTATTTTAGATATTTTTTTATCAAAAATTGTGTATTTTAGTTATTTTTCTATTAAATATTTTGTATTTTAGTTATTTCTTTTATAAAGAGTGTGTAATTTAGTTACTTCTCTATTAAATAATGTGTATTTTAGTTATTTTTTTATTAAATAATGTGTATTTTATATATTTCTTAAATATGGTGTCTTTTAGTTATTTCTTCATAAAATCATGTGTATTTTAGGTATTTCTTTATTAAATAATGTGTATTTTAGTTATTTTTCTATTAAATAATGTGTAATTCAGTCATTTTTTTATTAAATTATGTGTATTTTAGTTATTTCTCTATTAAATCTTGTGTATTTTTGTTATTTTTCTCTTAAATATTGCGTATTTTAGTTATTTCTCTTTTTATTAATGTGTATTTTAGTTATTTGTATATTAAATAATGTGAACTTTAGTTAATTTTCTATTAAAACTTGTGTATTTTAGTTATTTTTTTATTAAAGAATGTGTATATTAGTTAGTTTTCTAATAAATAATGTGAATTTTAGTTATTTCTCTATTAAATAAAGTGTATTTTAGTTATTTTTCTATTAAATATTGTAAATTTTAGTTTTTTCTCTATTAAGTAATGTGTATTTTAGTTATTTCTCTACTAAATAATGTGTATTTTAGTTATTTCCTTAATAAATAATGTGTATTTAAGTTTTTTCTTGATTAAATAATGCGTATTTTAGTTATTTTTCTATTAAACAATGTGTATTATAGTTATTTCTTTATTAAATACTGTGTATTTTAGATTTTTTTCTATCAAATATTGTGTATTTTAGTTATTTTTCTATTAAATATTCTGTATTTTAGTTTTTACTTTCATAAAGATTGTGTAATTCAATTTCTTCTCTATTAAATAATGTGTATTTTAGTTATTTCTTTATTAAGTAATGTGTATTTTAGATATTTCTTTAATAAATATGGTGTATTTAGGTTATTTCTTTATAAAATAATGTGTATTTTAGTTATTTCTCTGTTAAATAAAGTGTATTTAAGTTATTTCTTTAATAAATAGTGTGTATTTTAGTTATTTCTTTATGAAATATTGTGTATTTTAGGTATTTCTTTATCAAATAATGTGTATTTTAGTTTTTTTTTTTATTAAATATTGTGTATTTTAGTTATTTCTTTAATAAATAATGTGTATTTTAGTTATTTTCCTATTAAATATTGTAATTTTCAGTTATTTCTTTATTAAATAATGTGTATTTTAGTTATTTCTCTATTAATTAATGTGTAAATTAGTTATTTTTTTCTTAAATATTGTGTAATTTTGTTATTTCTCTATTAACAAATTTGTAATTAAGTTTTTTCTTTATAAAATAATGTGTATTTTAGTTATTTCTCTATTAAATAAAGTGTATTTTAGTTATTTCTTAATTAAATAATGTGTATTTTAGTTATTTCTCTATTAAATAAAGTGTATTTTATTTATTTTTCTAATAAATCATGTGTATTTTAGGTTTTTCTTTATTAAATAATGTGTATTTTAGTTATTTTTTCATTAAATAATGTGTAATTCAATTATTTCTTTATTAAATTATGAGTATTCTAGTTATTTCTCTATTAAAGCTTGTGTATTTTTGTTATTTTTCTCTTAAATATTGTGTATTTTAGTTATTTCTTTATTTATTAATGTGTATTTTAGTTATTTCTCTATTAAATAATGTTTATTTTATTAATTTTTCTATTGACTATTGTGTATTTTAGTTATTTTATTAATTAATAATGTGTATTTTTTATTTATTTCTCTGTTAAATAATGTGTAATTTAGTTATATTTCTATTTAATAATGTGTATTTTAGTTATTTCTCTATTATATAATGTGTAAATTAGTTATTTTTTTATTAAATATTGTGTATTTTAATTATTTCTTTATTAACGAATATGTATTTTAGTTTTTTCTTTATTAAATAAAGTGTATTTTAGTTATTTCTTTATTAAATAAAGTGTAATTCAGTTATTTCTTTATTAAATAGTGTGTATTTTAGTTATTTCGTTATTCAATAAAGTGTATTTTAATTATTTCTTTATTAAATAATGTGTATTTTAGTTATTTCTCTATCAAATAATGTGTATTTTAGTTATTTCTCTATTAAATAATGTGTATTTTAGTTATTGTCCTAATAAATATTGTGTATTTCAGTTATTTCTTTATTAAATAGAGTGTATATTAGTTATTTTTTTATTAAATATTGTGTATTTTATTTATTTTTTTAATAAATATTGTAAATTCAAATCAATTCTCTATTAAATAATTTGTATTTTAGTTATTACTTTAATAAATAATGTGTAATTCAGTTAGTTCTCTATTAAATCATGTGAATTTTAGTTATTTTTCTGTAAAATATTGTGTATTTTAGTTATTTTTCTATTAATTAATGAGTATTTTAGGTACATCTTCTTTAAAATAATGTGTTTTTTGGTTATTTTTCTATTAAATATTGTGTATTTTAGTTATTTCTTTTCTAAAGAATGTATAATTTAGTTCATTCTCTATTAAATAATGTGTAATTTAAATATTTTTTAATAAAATATTGTGAATTTTAGTTATTTTTCTTTAATCGAATGTGTATTTTAGTTATTTCTCTTATAAATATTGAGTATTTTATTTACTTCTCTATTAAATAATGTGTATTTTAGTTATTTTTCAAATAAATATTGTGTATCTTAGTTATTTCTCTATTAAATAATGTGTTTTTTAGTTATCTTTTCATTAAATAATGTGTATTTGAGATACTTTTTATTAAATAATGTGTATTTTAGTTATTTCTTTTATGAATAATGTGTATTTTAGATATTTCTCTTTTAAATAATGTGTATTTTAGTAAGTTTTTTTTTTAAGATTGTGTATTTTAATTATTTCTTTATTAAATAATGTGTATTTTAGTTATTTCTCTAATAAATAATGTGTATTTTAGTTATTTTTCTATTAAATAATGTGTATTTTAGTTATTTCTTTATTTATTAATGTGTATTTTAGTTATTTCTTTATTAAATAATGTTTAGTTTAGATATTTTTTTATTAAATTATGTGTAATTCGGTTATTTCTCTATTAAATAATGTGTAATTTAGTTATTTCTTAAATAAATAATGTGTATTTTAATTATTTCTCTATTAAATAATGTGTATTTTAGTTATTCTTTTATTAAATATTGTGTATTTTAGTTATTTCTTTTATAAAGATTGTGTTATTTAGTTAATTCTCTATTAAATAATGTGTATATTAGTTATATCTTTAATTAATAATGTGTAATTGAGTTTTTACTTTATTAAATAATGTGTAATTAAGTTATTACTTTATTAAATAATGTGTATTTTAGTTATTTTTTTATTATATATTGTGTATTTGAATTATTTCTTAGATAAATAATGTGTATTTTAAATATTTCTTTTATATAAATTGTGTATTTTAGTTTTTTCTCTATTAAATAATGTGTTATTTAGTTATTTCTTTTATAAATAATGTGTATTTTAGTTATTTCTCCATTAAATATTGTGTTATTTAGTTATTTCTTTTATAAATAATGTGTATTTTAGTTATTTTTTTTCAAATATTGTGTATTTTAGTTATTTCTCTTATAAATAATGTTTTTTTTAGTAACTTTTTAATTGAATATTGTGTATTTTAGTTATTTCTCTATTAATTAATGTGTTATTTAGTTATTTCTTTATTAAATAAAGTGTATTTTAGCTAGTTCTCTTATAAATAATGTTTTTTTTAGTAACTTTTTAATTGAATATTGTGTATTTAAGTTATTTCTCTATTAATTAATGTGTATTTTAGTTATTTCTCTATTAAATAAAGTGTATTTCAGTTATTTTTTTATTAAATAATGTGTATTTTAGTTATTTCTCTATGAAATAATGTGTATTTTAGTTATTTCTCTATTAAATAATGTGTATAGTAGTTATTTCTAGATTAAATAATGTTTATTTTATTTATTATTTTGTTAAATATTGTGTATTTTAGTTATTTTCCTATTAATTAATGTGTATTATAGTTATATCTTTAATAAATAATGTGTCTTTTAGTTATTTTTCTATTAAATATTGTGTATTTGAGTTATTTTTTTATTAATTGATGTGTATTTTAGTTATTTCTCTAATAAATAACGTGTTTTTTAGTTATTTTTTTTTTAATATTAAGTATTTTGCATATTTTTTTTTTTTAATTATGTGTATTTTATTATTAATTATTTTTTTATTAAATCTTGTGTATTTTAGTTATTTTTTTATTAAAAAATGTGTATATTAGTTATTTTTCTATCAACTAATGTGTATTTTAGTTATTTTTTTATTAAATAATGTGTAATTTATTTATTTCTCTATTAAATAATGTGTATTTTAGTTATTTTTCTATAAAATAATGTGAATTTTAGTTATTTCTTCAATAAATAATGTGTATTTTGTTTATTTCTTTATTAAATAATGTGTATTTTAGTTATTTTTCTATTAAATAATGAGTAATTTTTTTATTTCTCTAATAAATAATGTGTATTTTACACATTTCTCTATTAAAAAATGTGTATTTTAGTTATTTGTTTATTAAATAAAGTGTATTTTAGTTATTTCTTTATTATATATTGTGAATTTTAGTTATTTTTCTAATAAATAATGTGTATTTTAGTTATTTTTTTATTAAATTATTTGTATTTTAGTTAATTTTTTTAAACATTGTGTAGTTTTGTTATTTCTCTATTTAATAATGTGTATTTTAGATATTTCTTTATTAATCAATGTGTATTTTAGTTCTATTAAATTAAGTATAGTTTAGTTATTTTCCTATTTAATATTGTGTATTTTAGTTTCTTCTTTATTATAGATTGTGAATTTTAGTCATATCTCTATTAAATAATGTGTATTTTAGTAATTTCATTATTAAATAATGTGTATTTTAGTTATTTCTCTGTTAGATCAAGAGTATTTTAGTTATTTCTCTATTTAATAATGTGTAATTTAGTTATTTCTCTATTATATAATGTGTAAATTAGTTATTTTTTTATTAAATATTGTGTATTTTTGTTATTTCTTCATTAACGAATGTGTATTTAAGTTTTTTCTTTATAAAATAATGTGTATTTTAGTTATTTCTCTATTAAATAAAGTGTATTTTAGTTATTTCTTTATTAAATAGTGTGTATTTTAGTTATTTCGTTAATAAATAAAGTGTATTTTAGTTATTTCATTAAAAAATAATCTGTATTTTAGTTATTTCTCTATCAAATAATGTGTATTTTAGTTATTTCTCTATTAAATAATATGTATTTCAGTTATTTTGTTATTAAATATTGTGTATTTCAGTTATTTCTTTATTAAATAATGTGTAATTTAGTTATTTATCTATTAAATAAAGTGTATTTTAGTTATTTTCCTATTAAATAATTTGTTATTAGTTATTTCTTTTTTAAATAATGTGTATTTTAGTTATTTCTCTAATAAATAATGTGTATTTTAGATATTTTTCTATAAAATATTCTGTATTTAGTTTTTTCTCTATTAAATAATAGGTTTTTTTGTTTATTTCTCTATTATATAATGTGTATTTTATATGTTTTTTATTTAATATTGTGTATTTTAGTTATTTTTCTATTAATTAATGTGTAAATTAGTTATTTCTTAATTAATAAATGTGTATTTTGTTTATATCTTTATTAAATAATGTGTATTTTAGTTATTTTTTTATTAAATTATGTGTATTTTAGAAATTTTTGTTTTAAATATTGTGTAGTTTAGTCATTTCTTTATTGAATAATGTGTATTTAAGTTATTTCTCTATTAAATTAAGTGTATTTTAGTTATTTTTCTATTAAATATTGTGAATTTTAGTTATTTCTCAAATAAGTAATGTGTATTTTAGTTATTTCTCTATTAAACAATGTGTATTATAGTTATTTCTCTATTAAATACTGTGTATTTTAGATATTTTTTTATCAAAAATTGTGTATTTTAGTTATTTTTCTATTAAATATTTTGTATTTTAGTTATTTCTTTTATAAAGAGTGTGTAATTTAGTTACTTCTCTATTAAATAATGTGTATTTTAGTTTTTTCTTTATTAAATAATGTGTATTTTATATATTTCTTAAATATGGTGTCTTTTAGTTATTTCTTCATAAAATCATGTGTATTTTAGGTATTTCTTTATTAAATAATGTGTATTTTAGTTATTTTTCTATTAAATAATGTGTAATTCAGTCATTTTTTTATTAAATTATGTGTATTTTAGTTATTTCTCTATTAAATCTTGTGTATTTTTGTTATTTTTCTCTTAAATATTGTGTATTTTAGTTATTTCTCTTTTTATTAATGTGTATTTTAGTTATTTGTATATTAAATAATGTGAACTTTAGTTAACTTTCTATTAAAACTTGTGTATTTTAGTTATTTTTTTATTAAAGAATGTGTATATTAGTTAGTTTTCTAATAAATAATGTGAATTTTAGTTATTTCTCTATTAAATAAAGTGTATTTTAGTTATTTTTCTATTAAATATTGTAAATTTTAGTTTTTTCTCTATTAAGTAATGTGTATTTTAGTTATTTCTCTACTAAATAATGTGTATTTTAGTTATTTCCTTAATAAATAATGTGTATTTATGTTTTTTCTTGATTAAATAATGCGTATTTTAGTTATTTTTCTATTAAACAATGTGTATTATAGTTATTTCTTTATTAAATACTGTGTATTTTAGATTTTTTTCTATCAAATATTGTGTATTTTAGTTATTTTTCTATTAAATATTCTGTATTTTAGTTATTACTTTTATAAAGATTGTGTAATTCAATTACTTCTCTATTAAATAATGTGTATTTTAGTTATTTCTTTATTAAGTAATGTGTATTTTAGATATTTCTTTAATAAATATGGTGTATTTAGGTTATTTCTTTATAAAATAATGTGTATTTTAGTTATTTCTCTGTTAAATAAAGTGTATTTAAGTTATTTCTTTAATAAATAGTGTGTATTTTAGTTATTTCTTTATAAAATATTGTGTATTTTAGGTATTTCTTTATCAAATAATGTGTATTTTAGTTTTTTTTTTTATTAAATATTGTGTATTTTAGTTATTTCTCTAATAAATAATGTGTATTTTAGTTATTTTCCTATTAAATATTGTAATTTTCAGTTATTTCTTTATTAAATAATGTGTATTTTAGTTATTTCTCTATTAAATAATGTGTATTTTAGTTATTTTCCTCTTAATAATTGTGTATTTAGTTTATTCTTTATTAAATAATGTGTAATTTAGTTATTCTTTATTAAATAATGTGTATTTCAGTTATTTTCCTATAAAATATTGTGTATTTAGTTAGTTCTCTATTAAATAATGTGTTTTTTAGTTATTTCTCTATTAATTAATAAGTTTTTTATATGTTTTTTTATTAAATATTGTGTATTTTAGTTATTTCTTTATTAACAAATGTGTATTTTAGTTATTTCTTAATAAAATAATGTGTATTTTAGTTATTTTTCTATTAAAAATGTGTTATTTAGTAATTTTTCTAATAAATTTTGAGTATTTTAGTAATATCTCTATTAAATAATGTATTTTTAAGTTATTTCTTTATTAAATAATGTGTATTTTAGTTATTTCTTTTATAAATAATGTGTATTTTAGTTATTTCTCTTATAAATAATGTGTATTTTAGATATTTCTCTTTTAAATTATGTGTATTTCAGTTATTTTCCTAATAAATATTGTGTATTTCAGTTATTTTTTCATTAAATAATGTGTAATTTAGTTATTTCTCTATTAAATAATGTGTATTTTAGTTATTTTCCTATTAAATATTGTGTTGTTGGTTATATCTTTATTAAATAATGTGTATTTTAGATATTTCTCTATTAAATTATGTGTATTATAGTGATTTCTTTTTTAAATATTGTGTATTTTAGTTATTAATTTTATAAATAATGTGTTCTTAGTTATTTTTTTTTAAATATTGTGTATTTTTGTTATTTTTTCATTAAATATTGTGTATTTTAGTTATTTCTCTATTAACGATTGTGAATACTAGTTATTTCTCTATTGAATAATGTGTATTTTAGTAATTTCTTTATTAATTAATGTGTATTTTAGTTCTTTTTCTATGAAATATTGTGTATTTTGGTTAATTCTGTATAAAATAATGTGTATTTTAGTTATTTTTTTATTAAATAATGTGTATTTGAGTTATTACTTTATTAAATATTGTGTAATTCAGTTTTTCTTTAATAAATCTATCAAATAAAGTGTATTTTAATTATTTTTCTAATAAATATTGTGAATTTTAGATATTTCTCTATTAAATAATGTGTATTTTAGTTATTACTTTATTAAACAATTAGTATTTTAGTTATTTTTTTATTAAAAAGTGTGTATTTTAGTTATTTCTCTATTAAATCATGTGTATTTTAGTTATTTTTCTGTTAAATATTGTTTATTTTATATACTTTTTTATTAAATATTGTGTATTTAAGTTATTTCTCTATTAATTAATGTGTATTTTAGTTATTTCTCTATTAAATAATGTGTATTTCAGTTATTTTTTTATTAAAAAAAGTGTATTTTAGTTATTTCTCTATTAAATAATGTGTATTTTAGTTATTTCTCTATTAAATAATGTGTATAGTAGTTATTTCTTCATTAAATAATGTGTATTTTATTTATTATTTTGTTAAATATTGTGTATTTTAGTTATTTTCCTATTAATTAATGTGTCTTATAGTTATATCTTTAATAAATAATGTGTCTTTTATTTATTTTTCTATTAAATATTGTGTATTTTAGCTATTTCTTTATTAAAATATACGTATTTTAATTTATTCTCTATTTAATAATGTGTTTTTTAGTTATTTTCTTTATTAAATAATGAGTATATTAGTTATTTTTTCAATAAATATTATGTAGTTTAGTTTTTCTCTACTAAATAAAGTGTGTTTTAATTATTTTCTATTATATATTGTGATTTTTAGTTATTTCTCTTTTAAATAATGTGTATTTTAGTTAATTCATTAATAAATAATATGTATTTTAGTTATTTCTTTATTAAATATTGTGTATTTTAGTTATTTCTTTATTAAAGAATGTGTTTTTAAGTTATTTCTTTATTAAATAATGTGTATTTTAGTTATTTTTCTATTAAATATTGTGTAATTAGTTTATTCTTTATTAAATAAAGTGTTTTTTAGTTATTTCTTTAATAAATAATGTGTATTTTAGTTATTTCTTTAATAAATAATATGTATTTTAATTTTTTCTCTATTAACTATTGTTTGTTTTAGTTATTTCTTTATTAAAGAATTTGTATTTTAGCTATTTCTTTATTAAATAATGTGAATTTTGGTTATTTTCTTTATTATTAAATGTGTTTTTAGTTATTTCTTTATTAAATAATGAGTAAATTAGTTATTTTTTTATCAAATAATGTGTATTTTAGTTATTTTTTTATTAAATAATGTGTAATTTATTTATTTCTCTATTAAATAATGTGTAGTTTAGTTATTTCTCTGTTAGATAAAGAGTATTTTAGTTATTTCTCTAATTAATAATGTGTATTTTAGTTATTTCTCTATTATATAATGTGTAAATTAGTTATTTTTTTATTAAATATTGTGTATTTTAGATATTTCTTTATTAACGAATGTGTATTTTAGTTTTATCTTTATAAAATAATGTGTATTTTAGTTATTTCTCTATTAAATATTGAGTATTTTAATTATTTTTTTATTAAATCTTGTGTATTTTAGTTATTTCTCTATTAAATAATGTGTATTTTAGTTATTTCTTCATTAAAGAATGTGTATATTAGTTATTTTTCTATCAAATAATGTGTATTTTAGTTATTTTTTTATTAAATAATGTGTAATTTCTTTATTTCTTTATTAAATAATGTGTATTTTATTAATTTTTCTATGAAATAATGTGAATTTTAGTTATTTCCTTAATAAATAATGTGTATTTTGTTTATTTATTTATTAAATAATGTGTATTTTAGTTATTTTTCTATTAAATAATGAGTAATTTATTTATTTCTCTAATAAATAATGTGTATTTTACACATTTCTCTATTAAATAATGTGTATTTTAGATATTTCTTTAATAAATAAAGTGTATTTTACTTATTTCTTTATTATATATTGTGAATTTTAGTTATTTTTCTAATAAATAATGTGTATTTTAGTTATTTTTTTATTAAATTATTTGTATTTTAGTTAATTTTTTTAAACATTGTGTAGTTTAGTTATTTCCCTATTTAATAATGTGTATTTTAGATATTTCTTTATTAATCAATGTGTATTTTAGTTATTTCTCTATTAAATAAAGTTTAGTTTAGTTATTTTCCTATTTAATATTGTGTATTTTAGATTCTTCTTTATTATAGATTGTGAATTTTAGTCATTTCTCTAATAAATAATGTGTATTTTAGTAATTTCATTATTAAATAATGTGTATTTTAGTTATTTCTCTGTTAGATCAAGAGTATTTTAGTTATTTCTCTATTTAATAATGTGTATTTTAGTTATTTCTCTATTATATAATGTGTAAATTAGTTATTTTTTTATTAAATATTGTGTAATTTTGTTATTTCTCTATTAACGATTGTGTATTTAAGTTTTTTCTTTATAAAATAATGTGTATTTTAGTTATTTCTCTATTAAATAAAGTGTATTTTAGTTATTTCTTTATTAAATAGTGTGTATTTTAGTTATTTTGTTAATAAATAAAGTGTATTTTAGTTATTTCTTTAAAAAATAATCTGTATTTTAGTTATTTCTCTATCAAATAATGTGTATTTTAGTTATTTCTCTATTAAATAATGTGTATTTCAGTTATTTTTTTATTAAATATTGTGTATTTCAGTCATTTCTTTATTACATAATGTGTAATTTAGTTATTTCTCTATTAAATAATGTGTATTTTAGTTATTTTCCTATTAAATAATGTGTTATTAGTTATTTCTTTTTTAATTAATGTGTATTTTAGTTATTTCTTTAATAAATTATGTGTATTTTAGATATTTTTCTATAAAATATTGTGTATTTAGTTATTTCTCTATTAAATAATATGTTTTTTGTTTATTTCTCTATTATTAAAAGTGTATTTTATATGTTTTTTTATTTAATATTGTGTCATTTAGTTATTTTTCTATTAATTAATGTGTAATTTAGTTATTTCTTAATTAATAAATGTGTATTTTGTTTATATCTTTAATAAATAATGTGTATTTTAGTTATTTTTTTATTAAATAATGTGTATTTTAGAAATTTTTGTTTTAAATATTGTGTAGTTTAGTCATTTCTTTATTGAATAATGTGTATTTTAGTTATTTCTCTATTAAATAAAGTGTATTTTAGTTATTTTTCTATTAAATATTGTGAATTTTAGTTATTTCTCAATTAAGTAATGTGTATTTTAGTTATTTCTCTACTAAATAATGTGTATTTTAGTTATTTCCTTAATAAATAATGTGTTTTTTAGTTATTTCTTTATTAAATAATGCGTATTTTAGTTATTTCTCTATTAAACAATGTGTATTATAGTTATTTCTCTATCAAATACTGTGTATTTTAGATATTTTTCTTAAAAAATTGTGTATTTTAGTTATTTTTTTAATAAATATTTTGTAGTTTAGTTATTTCTTTTATAAAGAGTGTGTAATTTAGTTACTTCTCTATTAAATAATGTGTATTTTAGTTATTTCTTTATTAAATAATGTGTATTTTATAATTATATTTCTTAAATATGGTGTCTTTTAGTTATTTCTTCATAAAATCATGTGTATTTTAGGTATTTCTTTATTAAATAATGTGTAATTTAGTTATTTTTTTATATAATCATGTGTATTTTACTTATTTTTCTGTTGAATATTGTGTATTTTATTTATTTTTCTTTTAATTAAACTGTATTTTAGTTATTTTTCTATTAAATAATGTGTTTTTTAGTTATTTTTCTAATAATAATTGTTTATTTTAATTATTTCTCTATCAAATTATGTGTAATTTAGTTATTTTTCTATTAATTAATGTGTATTTTAGTTATTTCTTTTTTAATTAATGTGTATTTTAGTTATTTTTCTCTTAAATATTGTACATTTTAGTTATTTCTTTATTGAAGAATGTGTATTTTTGTTATTTTTCTATTAATTAATGTGTATTTTAATTATTTCTTTTTTAAATAATGTGTATTTTAGTTATTTTTCTCTTAAATATCGTGTATTTTAGTTTTTTTTATATTAAAGAATGTGAGTAGGAAATAGAGCACTTGAGCATGGGAACTAAATGTATGTTAATAACATGTGTAGCTCCGCCCCTTTGGGAACTAGGCATCCTTTGAGGTGTCATCTTCACTATCTTGTCATGTCTTCTTCACATCTGGCTGTCGAGGGGGGTTTGGGTGATCCGGGGGTGCATCCGGTATACGCATTCTCTCGTTATACATCCGTAAAAGCCCCTTGTGTGAGAGTGAGAACAAGAAATTGGAAATGGAAGGATGGAAAATATGAGAGGGGGAAATTCCAATGTTTTGTCTCAAGTGTGCGAGTGCAACGCGCGATACCAAAACGGCACTATGACGTGTGGCGTAAGAGGCAACCCAAACATCAGCAGCAGCCACCTAGCGGCAGCAAGCGACCGAGCATATATACACGGTGGTCAAAAGACTTTGTACAGGGTGTGTCAAAAATAAATCCAAGATGGCGTTTGGAAGTGGAAATCTTGTGCGCGAAACGGCGATGACCTTCAACACGTTACAACATGCTCAGCTGTACAGGATGTGAGATAAGCGCTAGATTTATGATATAAAATAAAATACAAAATTTACAATGGGTGTTCCTCAAGGTAGCATTATTGGTCCATTACTTTTTATAATATACCTAAATGACTTATCAAACTTTTTGTTAAATAGTCCACATAATATAATAAGTTACGCTGACGACACTACTATGCTATTGCGTGGAAAAAATATACTACAAACAGAATTCGAAGGAGCAATATATTTTGCAAAAATGGAAAACTGGCTAAACGACAACAAACTTCTTTTAAATGTAGGTAAAACTAACTGCACCGTATTTAAAACAAGTCGATCAAAAAACCCATCACCACATCATGTCAACTTAATGATTTCAAACTGGAAGTTACAACATCAACAAAATGCCTAGGTATCAAAATTGATGAAAAGTTAAACTGGCACGAACACATTATATACCTGGCAAGTAAACTGCAACCAATCATCTACGGGCTCAGATCACTAAAACATTGTGTAAATATTCAACAACTTAAATGTGTATACTATGCATCTTTTCAATCTTTATTATCATTTGGGATAATATTGTGGGGCAGCAGTACTAATTTAAATAAAATTTTTGTTCATCAAAAACGAGCAATTAGAATAATATGTAGCATGCCGTATCTAAATTCGTGCAGAGAAATTTTTATAAAAAATAATATTTTAACCGTTTACGGTTTGTATATATACGAATTATTATTATTTAAATTTAAAAATAAAAATAAGTATACCGATTATTGTAAGACTCAGTCACATAATACAAGATCGGATATTTATATTTATCCTAAACACAAACTAGATATAACAAAATATTCTCCAATTTATATGTCAATTAAAATGTATAATTGTTTACCAAATTTATTTAAAGAAGCTCCCAGCTACAAACAATATAAAAAAAAATTATATCCATTTATCTTGAAATGTGAACCATATAATATAGAAGAATTTGTTGATTATTGTAAACAAATTTAATACTTAAACTTATGACGTATTTCACATTACTTTAACTTATGTATGTAAAAATATGTAATGTACAGTCCTTTTGAAATAAAATTATTATTATTATTATTATTATTACACCATTTTATTTTTAAATTTTACAAATTTGTATAAAAAATTATTTAAAACCATATGGCACAGAATTAAAATTATCTAAACGACGGCGTTTATTAAATGTTACTCTAAATGTTTTCGATTCAGTTTTAGAAACGACATTGTGATCCATAATTTGCTTTATATTACGAGAAATGATCTCTATTGGTTGTGTATATTCTAAGATCATATCAAGCAATGACTCAAAGTTCATATTTGTCAATGTTTCATAATTTATTCGTATACCCTTTACTTTACACACGGTTGATGTTTCATTTAACTCTGAAGAAAACACTTTATATGCATACATTTTAGGACCACCAGATGCAAATTCAGTGATGTAACTGTCGACACCATAATGTTCTATCTCGTCGGTCATGCCACCTAACGAAGAGCCTGTAATTGGTTCGTCCTCACCAATTCGGCTAATAAAAATGACCAAATCAGTGTCATAATACAGCACTTTCTCTCCAAGTTGTTCTAAATAGGAATACAATTTCAAACGTGCAAGTGTTGTTGTATATGCCGCTATGCAAACATTGACAGTTGATAAAGTATCTGCACATTCTTCAATATATTCCCAGACAACAGTTAGGGCTTCGTCATTTATCTCCTGAATGTGATTTATATTAAAAGAGGAGTCCGATAGCATTGCAAAAAACTCTATCGTATCCCTGATTGTGCTTGTTTTTCCTTGGTTTTGTCTCTGTCTAAATTTTCCCCAAAAAGAATTTAGTATTAGCTTGGCTAGAGATCGCAAATCAGGATTTTTTGATATTTTATCAATTTCTGATACGGTGGCGTCGTAACGGAGATTTAGTGTATCATTTTTGTCGTCTATCAGCGGGTGGTTACGATTATATGTCCTACATCTTATTCCCATGCTAATAACAGCCGTGAAACTCGAACACCTGACGTGTTCCTTCACAATAACCGTCTACTTTAAATCCACCGATTTTAGTTTCGAGTGATTTATTTGAATGACTCGTTGCTGCTCTTCCCATAGTAACCATTCAATTGCAATCGTCGATTGGTTATCTGTCCCTCTGTAACCGCGTTGAGGTATAATACCGATAGTATTTGGTTTTAGATGTTCACGACAAAAAACTAAATTACATGCCGATGCAATTGTTGTCGATTCTAAAAACCGGCACACATTACATTCCTTAAGAAACATATCCCTAAAAATTAAGCAGGCACTTTTTAAAATGTCAACGTCACTCAAACAGTACTGTACTAATTCCGACTGCATGTTAAATTCATCTTTCTGGTGCTCCATATGCCATTTTAAAAGTATTTTTTGTTCCTCGATATACATCGTGTCTGGGAAATAGTATTTCAAGTCGGGGTGTGGCCCGATGTAGTTTCCATTTTCTCGCGTATTAAAAAGATGGGGAAGATAATTTTTTTTTATTTCAGGACCCAGATCAAACGCTGCCGGTAGTTTACTTAGAGCCATCGGAAAGTAATTGAGGGAATCAATAAATCAAATATTATTCAGTTTTATTAATAAAATTTTCATTCTTCTCATTATTAAAACGGGTTATATATTAGTCTTTTCTAAGATAAATTTAAGAAAAAATTGACCGTCAAAAGACTGCGCATTGTGCGCAATACATACACTATTTTTGAACTTAAGTTGCATTTGAAAAATATAAGATAAAAATTGTTTTATTATATCCTCCTCCTCCTTGAATATTTTTTGTCTGAATCCATTTTTTTGACAAAAGTACAGTGTTTTTTTTGTCACACTTATCGCAGCACTGTAAAACGACGCACAGATTAGGTTTGTGAAGAGTGTCTGAAGTGTTATTTATTAGAGTCTCCTGACGTGTCTCCAGATCATAAAATATAAAAATAAAATTGTTTGTTCGTGGGCTATTATCGTTAGTTTTCATGTAACAAAGATTACTCGGAAAATGTCCATTACACAATTTGCAATATTTTTCTCCACATGTATGGTCGCGATTTGCGTTATATGTCTTTAAACATGTGAAACACTTATTAATTTTACTGCATTGATAGTTGGTTTTGTGATTTTCAAAACATATCTCACCTCGAAATGATCTATTGCACTCCGAACACTTTACCAACGGTAACATTTCACATGGAGGGGCTTGCTGGCAAGAAAGGCATGTTGAGCTACATATATGCTCACTTCTTGCATTATATGATTTATGACATTTTTCGCAATAATAACTACATCCAAACGCAGCTGTTAAACTAGTTATGACATTAAAATGATTTTAGTGATATAATAAATTTAATGACGGCGCATTTTTTTTTTTCACCTTCAAATATTACATTTTTACCCTTGGTCCCCTAATCGTATGCAATAATATATATGATGACAGGTAATTTTGAAATTGTTTCAATTTTTCAATTCTTCAATACTAGCACCAGTATTTGGTATAATAATTTTCGAATCTTTCATTAATTTTTCAGTTTCAATATCTTGTATTTTTCCTGTATTATTTCTTATCTGTTTAAAATTTACAGTTTTATTTTTATGTGCGACGGCCACAACTAGTGCTCTTGCAAGACATAAATTGTCTTTATTGTTAATGCAAATGATCCCTCGCCGTTGTTTACATTCTTCTTCATAAGAAATATATTTTTTGGTTGATGGTCGACCTCGAGCTCGGGGTAATTTAACACTTGTCACTGTAAATCTGAATGTATCTGTGTGAAGCCCCTCGGAGTTGCTTTGGAATACGTAATTTAAAACATTCCATACATCCTCAACTGTTATCGAATCGGCGCGTCTAAATGATAACCAACCGGGCCATTTTTCTTTGAAACTCTCCGAAATTAACGTAATTCCCACTAGATTGTCGGGTTCCAGATTTGAGCACGCATAGTTTATAATATCACCAATCGCCAGTCTTATCCACTGCACTGTATCCGCATCTTCGGGAGTAGAATTGATTTTAAATACAACACTCTTTCCAGACAAAGAAAATGTTCGAATGCGCTTATTAAACTCAGAAATAATTTGAAATTTTTCCGTTGTATACAGCACTAACGTCAAACTTATACTGAAGGATTATAACAATAAGTAGGCCAGTAGAAAGTTGAGACGCACCGACGATCACAATTTTTGAAAAAGAAAACGTGTGCCCGATTAAAATTCGGTCCCGTTCGGATATAAACCATCGAAAATTTAAAATAAGCGAGCGCGCACGCGTGCGATAACGCATTCAATTTATTTGCGCGTTCGTACTATCATTCAAAAATTTAAATAATGCTTCGTTTTATAAGATACGATCTTTCAACAAACACTATTAAAAATACAAATAATATGTGGTACAATAATCAAGCAAGTGGATGGGCAGGGTATTTACTTGTCACCAAAGTGACGGTCCAAATTTATTGGTATAAATTTGCGACCGCTGTTAACGCCATCTTAAAAAATCACTTTAATCTATCGCGTACAATAGACGCCGTAATAAAATACAATATATTTGTTTGTATAAATCGAGAAACAATTAAAGAAGAATTCCTTGAGGAAGTGGACAATGTGCAGCGCTACATCTTGCAACTATATCTTACCGAGGAATATGACGAAGATGGTGTGTCCGACATAACGTGTTTTTCTAGAGTATTTTTAAATTTAATAGTAAACCTTGAGAAACATTATATAAAAATGTGTTCAATAAGACATATTTTAATAAAAGTTCGCGATAACGTATCGCTGTTAATTAAGAAACCGGGACTTTGAAAGAAAGCTTGCGGTGTGCGTTTATCAAAAGTAGGATTTTATGCGAATATTCGCTCACATTTACTTCTCAAACATTAATAGACTGCGTAGCGTGTAGTTAGTGTATGTACGTGACAATGGATTTTGAAAATTTAAAAAATGTTTGCGAGACTACTGTAATGGCGTAATAGCCGCCCTTCCTTTCGGGGTTAGATATAATACAAAATAATGTATATTTATAAAATATATCTGATAAATAATAACCATTTATTATTTATCAGATTAAGCACCTTGCCGGTCAGCGCAATTCAATGTCAGATAAATAATATTGACATTGAGGTGGCTCGCCGAACGGGTATAAATAATTAAGCAGTGTTAATTAAAGAGAGTTAATTCACAGTCTCACTTGAGTGTTAACTAATAAAATAAATATAATGAATAACTACCAATAGTTGATATTAGTGTGTACAACCTATCAGTCCACTTATCCCAAGCAATACCTTTAACCATTTTATGGCAATCCTACCAGCTACGAACGAGGAAGAAGAATTATTGGAAAAAAGAACTAAATAGAAAAAATGAGAACCTCGCAAACAAAACAAACAGACAATACAGGTGAAATTGTCAATGACATCAATATCACCGAAGTCAGCGTAACCAATAAGGCACTCCTAGCATTACTGTCACTACTGGTAATATTAAAAATCATCGAACTGACCCACCGATTCTACAACGGACACACCAGGAGTCTGGAGAAAAGATACGTGTCCACAGCCCAACTGCTGGATAGGCAAGCAGTGAGATTAATGGAAGCAGCGCCGTAGCTAACGCCCCGCAGGCCCCATCAGAGTACCTACATTTTCAACAATGGATACGATCTTGGTAAAAACCTCCAGTAGATATTCTAGCCTCCTCCTCAAAAGGATTAAGACATCATTGAGGATTTAGTTCTTGATTCCCTGTCGATGAAAGAAGATATTCCCTCAAATTCTCAATTACAAATGCAACAACAACTCTTAACTTTACTCAACGGTTGGTTTTCAATTCAAAAACCTAAAGATGACTACATGATCAAAACCGGTCGTTAATATATTTAATTAAAAAAATACAAATGTACATTATTAAGATCTGATTTTATTTTGTTAACCCAATGTTTGGATTAAGGATTAAAGACTAAAAATTTATTAGCACATCAATCTAATCATGGAAGTAAGTACATTTTCAGTATTTATTTTATTTTATAAAAAAAAGTTTTTTAATATTGGCTTTTGTGTTTTTTCCATACACAGCCTCAGTAATAATTACAATAAAGAGAAATCATGTTGTTGCCATGTTGTTTCTCTAGAGAAGAATAATAAAACAAGGAAAGAATACTAGAACTTATTGGGAGCTCTCTCTCTCATCACTTTACGGGGAAGTATTTGGTGCTATACTGTTTCTATTAGGTACCAAATACAAAACAAAAAAGAACCAAAAACAAACCGAAAACGAACTAAACCGAATGGAGCCCCATACGTGTGAAACGAGTCTAAGGCGTTAAAAATTTATTTTGAAGTATAATACAAACACAATATGGGCCCTAAGAAAATTTTTTGCGGGGGGGGGGCAGAATTTGAAGCTACGCTACTAAATGGAAGTACCGGTGCCAGCCAGAAGACACATGGAGGAACAACTATAGTAACACCCCGAAAAGAAAAAAAATAACAGGAAGAAAACTGAAAGTGTCGCAGTAAGTTAAAAAAAAAAAATGAAGACAATTATAAACGGACAAAATAAGTGATTTATTTAGTTTTTAATATGAATTGTCATGTCTCTTAAAAATTCATCTGCTGTAGGTGTAGATGACATTTTTATGAGCGTAATTAAATATTCAATACGTGTTATTGCAAAACCATTGGCCCTGATTATAAATATGATGATGGAAACTGGAACTTTTCCAGATAACCTAAAATTTTCAATTATTAAACCTGTTTATAAAGCGGGCGACACTCAGATAATTAGTAATTATAGGCCAATATCAATTTTAACAAATTTTTCCAAGTTGTTTGAAAAGGTTATTAAAAACCGATTAATCAATTTTTTTAATAAGAACAAACTTTTTAACCAGTTTCAACACGGATTTAGAGAAAGTAAATCTACAGACACCGCCGCATCTGAGCTCATTAATTCTATTGCCAGTGCCTTGGATAACAAAGAAATTTCATTAGGAATTTTTTTAGATTTATCCAAGGCATTTGACTGTGTAAACCACACCGTTCTTCTAAGTAAGTTATATAAATATGGCATAAGAGGTACATGTCATAAATTAATTAAATCTTACCTTACAAATCGTCAGCAAAAAGTAAACATAAAGGGTAGGGGATATGACAGTGACTCTAAATTCTTACAACTAGAAGTAGGGATACCACAGGGAAGTATATTGGGACCATTATTTTTCATTATATATGTTAATGATTTTATTGGTATTCAATCGACTAACGCGGAGACAGTAATCAGTTACGCCGATGATACCAACATTTTAATACAAAATTCAAGTTACCAAAAACTCACTGAACATGCTGAACTTATATTTCGCAAGGCTCATGACTGGTTGAATAAAAATAAATTGTTTTTAAATCAAAATAAAACAAACTGTATGCTCTTTAGAACAAAAAATGACAAAAAAGTTTTACCGACAAATATCCACTTAGGCCAAACCCAAATTAATTATGTCAATAACTGCAAATTTCTTGGTATTCAAATAGATTGCAACCTTGATTGGGAATATCATGTAACAGAATTAATTTCAAAACTAAACATAACTTTTTCATTCCGAGCACTAAAATCGTATATAAATGATAAAACAATGAAAATTATATACTATGCCAATTTTTATTCAATTATGCGTTTTGGTATAATTTGTTGGGGATCATCATGTCACGCTGAAAAAGTCTTTAAAGTTCAAAAATTAGCTGTAAGAGTAATGTTTAGTATGTCATTTAGACAAACTTGCAGAGGAATATTTAAAGAAAAAAGGCTACTGACACTCACTGCATCTTATATTTTTGAATGCCTCTTATATATATACAAAAATCGACTGACATTCTCCGAACATCTAAGCAAGCACGTGCATAATACAAGAAATGTAAATAAAATTTATAATTATCCTAAACATAGCTTAGCGTTATTTGAAAAAACTCCGAAATATTGTTCAATGAAATTGTATAACACACTTCCACCAAAACTTCGCGATCTAAAAAAACTATCGAAATATAAAAGTGCTATCAAAAACTTACTAATTGAAATTGAACCGTATAATTTAAATGAATATTTTAATTACTTTGATAACATAGTATAGAAATTTATCAAGATGTATCTATTTTTTGTGACGTTATTCTTATCTATTTATTTACACACATTTAATCTTATTGTTTGTTTGTATATCTTTAAGAATAAAGTTTATTATTATTATTATTATTATTATTAATTAAAATATATAAGAATTTATTATTAATAATTACGTTCGCAATCCAGATTAATTAGTCATAAATATATATTCAAATGTAAACTTTAAATAATCAACAGGCGTAAATTAGAATAATATAAACATAATTAGCAAATGTAAAAACCAAGCATTTTCAAAATCAACTCACGGACAAGTGACCGACAGAATGTAAACAATAGAAATACACTAGCGTATGCAAAATGAATCATATACGTCTAGTGCAAGGTTAATTATATGTTTTCGCACTTAATTTAAAATCACAGCACACAAACACTCGAAACACAAACGCGAAACCGAAACACGCGACGCGGCCGAATTCACACTAAAACTAAATCGTTGAAAATATAATAGCAAGTTCAACACATAAATGCAACGTCTTAAAATTTTTGCAAAAATTTATGCCGAATAAACAAATTCCTTTAAAGTCATAAACATGCAAACTCAGCAGTTTAGGTAACAATAACAATTCAAATAGTAAATATATAGTAATTAACGTAACAAATTACTATATAAAATTAGAAACGTAAGAAATTATTTACTACTAAATAAACAAACATAAAATCGTTTGTATAACAAAATATGTTTATTAAACATTCATTAAAAACAATTTAATGAAATGCCTACATGGTCGGAAATTCAAGCCAGATTTAATAGCATTAAAGAGAGATTTGTAGGACAGGCTAAGAGAGCCATCAAAGCAAATCCTCCGAAAAAACAGGAAATTAGACAAGAAATTAAAACTAATCTTGTTTTAATATACAATAAGCACGTCAAATTGTGCGTTGACTATAAAACAAAACTTGCAGAAGACCAAATAAAATTTGTAAACACCAATTTTCATTATATAAGGGACAAATTCATTGCCGCCTTAACAAAGATTAATTTCGAATATCAGGTACCCGACTCAGCAACAACTGAAGTCGATATCAACGACATAAAAGAGTGTGCACCAGATTCAACAATGGCACTCACACATACCGAAATGATCTCTTTGTCAGACAAGATACTACAGATTTAACCACATTTATAGACGCTGTAACATTACTGAAGGAAAGTTGCGGATCCCAGGAAAACCTGGCCGTATCCTTCATAAAAACAAGATTAACTAAAACGGCAAAATTAGCCATAACAGACACGACAACGACAATCGACCAAGTTATTACAGCACTAAAAAGTAAATGCGGTGGAGATAAAGCACAGGTAATAGAAGCAAAACTGCTTAACCTGAGACAAAAAAAACAAAGACGCTAATACGTTTGTAAAAGAAATCGAGGAATTAGCTACAAAACTATCTTTAGCATATGCTGCGGAAGGCGTCAGAGCCGACACAGCAGAGATTTATGCAAAGGATAAAGCAATTTCTACGATGATGACAAATGCTAAGTTAGATAAAACACGGCTAATAATGGAAGCCGGCACATTTAATAACGTACAAGAAGCTACGGCAAAGTTTTTAACGTCGGATGGTGATACTAGTAACACCAATATATTGTTTACTAACACCAAATACAGAGGACATCAAGGATCTTTCCACAATAATCGCGGTAACAACAGCGATAGACGAGGAGCAACCAGAAACACAAACAATCCATGGCAACAGAATAATGCCAATAATTATCAACAAAATAATAACAATTATAACAATTCAAATTACAAACTAGGACGCGGAAACTTTAATAATTTTCGCCAAAATAATAACAACCGCGGTAATTACCATAATAATTATCAACAACATAGCTACCATAACAGTAACAACGCAAGCATTAGGACGATGGAAGCGGAAAACTCCACCGTCCCCCACACAGGGCTGATGGGGGACACAACTCAGAACCTCGAACAATATTAAATCTTGCTTATTCAAACTTCATTGCTATTAACACCGATATGTCACCGCACAAACTAAGATTTCTAATAGACACGGGAGCTGACATATCACTTATAAAAATTAATAAACTATATCAACAATTTCCTAGATATTCTCATAAATTTATAATACACGGTGTGACAGATTCAGAAGTAGTAACATCGCACGCAACCAGCGCTAGATTATACGCAAGTCACCACGAAACACTAGAACATGATTTTCAGATAGTCGATTCAAACTTCCCTATCCCTGTAGACGGAATATTAGGCCTAGATTTTTTGAAAAAATACGATTGTAAACTAGACTATGGCAAGTGGAAATTAACAATACACACGCATATACGCAACGTACATATTAATGTCACCAGCGGCCCTAAAACAGAGAGCCTCATATTCCCTGCCTGGTCAGAGGTTACAAGAGAGGTAAACCTCAAAAATAATTTCACAGAATCACTCGTAGATAGTCAAGAAATAGCCCCTGGCATATTCTCAAAAAGAAGTATAGTAAAAGGTGACAAAGCATTAATAACATTCATAAATACAACCAACGAGAATAAAACACTAGAGAAAATTAAATTAGATAATGAAGATTTGCGCAATTATAATATATATAACATAGAGAATGAAACTGAAAACAGAAAACAAGAACTATTAAAACAATTAAATACAGACTGCCCCAGTCAACTTAAAAATGAACTCACAAAGCTATGCGAAAAATACTCAGATGTATTCGCATTAAAAAAAGACAAAATATTATGATGTAACAATTTCTACGATCAAAACATAAACATGACTGATAACAACCCTGTTTATATAAAAAACTACAAGATTTATCACACACAAAAGGAGGAAATAAATAAACAAGTAAAAGATATGTGTGAAAAAGATATAATAGAACTATCTACAAGTTCATACAATTCACCAATACTGTTAGTACCGAAAAAATCGGCTCATAACACAAAGAAATGGAGACTGGAAATTGACTACCGACAAGTTAATAAAAAACTTATCTCAGACAGATTTCCACTACCAAGAATCGAAGACATTCTCGATCAGAAAATGGTTCTCTGTGCTAGATTTAATGTCGGGTTTTCACCAAATTCTATTACATCTGAATAGTAGAGACGCGACAAGTTTCACTACCGACGCCGGAACATTTCGATTTAAAAGATTACTTTTTGGTCTATCGATCAGTCCTAACAGTTTTCAGAGAATGATGGACATTGCTTTTGCCGCATTATCACCAGAAAAAGCATTTATGTATATGGACGATTTAGTCGTCATAGGCTGCTCTGAAAAACATCACTTTGAAAACCTAAAAAAAGTCCTTTTATCTTGTAGAAAATACTGCTTAAAATTAAATTCCGAAAAATGTAAATTCTTTAGGAAAGAAGTCACCTTTCTCGGACACAATATAACCGACAAAGGAATATTACCAGACAAACATAAATTTGAAACAATAAGTAATTACCCTAGACCGACAGATGCAGAAGCTGTAAAACGCTTCGTGGCATTTTGTAATTACTATCGCAGATTTATAAAAAAACTTTGCCGATGTAACATCATGTTTAAATAAACTCACAAGAAAAGAAGCAAAATTTGAGTGGACAACGGAATGCGAAACATCATTCCAATCGTTAAAAGATACACTAATAAATCCACCTATATTACAATACCCTCAATTTGATAAAACGTTTATTTTAACAACCGATGCATCTAAACATGCATGCGGAGCAATTTTAAGTCAACAGGTAAACGACATTGACCTTCCAATTTCATACGCTTCTAAATCATTTACAAAGGGAGAACTTAACAAATCAACAATAGAAAAAGAATTAGCTGCCATTCACTGGGCAATTAAGTTCTACAGACCATATCTGTATGGACAAAAGTTTGTAGTAAAAACAGACCATCGGCCGCTACTCTATCTATTCTCGATGAAAGACCCTTCGTCGAAACTAACCCGTATGAGACTAGATCTGGAAGAATTCGACTTTACAATAGAATTTATAAAAGGCATAAACAACGTCGGAGCAGACGCTTTATCACGCATAAATATAAACGAGCTAAAAGAATTACGAACTAATGTATTAGCCGAAAGAACTCGTTCAATGACAAAGAAAATACATGATAATATAAAAACGAATAAAGATGAAGTGAGTACAATAATAAAAGCCTACGAAGTATTAGACAACCACGAGGCACATAAAGCAACCAAGCTAATAATAAATATAAACGAAGAAGATAATCCACGACCAAGAGTCGAGGGAAAAATTATTATTATAGACGGTCGCATCCCCAAAGACAAACCTAGCCTAGGAAAGGTCATGTCTGCGCTTGAAAGTATAGCCAGGGATCACGGGATAGAAAAGATAAAAATTGAACTCGATAACGAGATATTTAATTTAATACCCCCGTCACTTTTCAAAGAAATAGCGAATAGAACGCTAAAAAATATACAAATTCTTCTTACAAAACCAATAATTAAAATTTCAGACGCTACTGAACAACAAAAACTAATTAATACATTCCATAGCGACCCAATACACGGAGGTCACTGTGGACAAAAGAGATTAACAACCAAACTGAAGTCGCGCTTCATTTGGAAACACATGAATAAAGACATTTCCACATTTATAAAAAATTGCCATTTCTGCCAAATAAATAAGGCACAAAACAAAAACATTACACAAATGTGTATCACCCCTATTCCCCAGAATGCATTCGATATTGTTATTGTAGATACAATAGGTCCCTTCCCCAAAACTGCCCACGGAAATACATACGCTGTTACAATGGAATGTGACTTAACAAAGTATGTTGTAATAATCCCAATCCCCAATAAGGAAGCTAAGACAGTAGCTCGAGCGTTATTCGACAATTTTGTTCTCATATACGGTCCAATGAATGAAATCAGAACGGATAAGGGAACAGAATATGTCAACGAGACGGTTACCAAACTAACAAAATTATTACAAGTAAAGCATTCAACATCCACCCCCTACAGACCACAATCGGTTGGTACTGTAGAACGAAACCATCGCGTAATAAATAAATTTGTTTGAATGTACATAAATTCACTTAGCGATGACTGGGATGACTGGGTAAAATACTTCTCGTATTGCTACAATACAACCCCATCCACAGTTCATAACTACTGTCCATTCGAGCTTATTTTCGCGAAACATCCCACACTGCCCATCAATTTTACCCAAAATAAAATCGATCCAATTTATAACATAGAGAGTTATAGCAAAGAGGTCAAATTTCGCTTGCAGACAGCGCTCAACAGAGCCAACGAGCTGATTTCAGAAATCAAGCTAAAGCGAAAAGCGAAATTTGGCATTACGACAAAACAGACAAACCTAAAAATCAATGACGATGTTCTTGTAACAAACGAGGCCAGGACGAAATTTGATCCACTATACAATGGCCCTTACAAGATCATCTTGATAGTGAATGACATTAATTTTACAATAGCAGACACTAGAAACAGACAAATGACAGTACATAAAAACAGACTGTTAAAATATAATAAATAATGCTTAGGTTATGTAAATAAACCTTTTTAAATAAATTTGAATATAAATATTTTTATGTATTAGTTAAGTTTTTTTCAGGCCTGGAAATATAGAATATAAAATATGCAAGATAAAATAGTTTAAGTTTATGTAAAAAAGGTTAGTTGTAAGATTTTTGTAAAGTATAAATTTTCATTCTTTTTAATGAAAATTCACACTCCCTAAAAGGAAGAGGTGTAATGGCGTAATAGCCGCCATTCCTTTCAGGGTTAGATATAATACAAAATAATGTATATTTATAAAATATATCTGATAAATAATAACCATTTATTATTTATCAGATTAAGCACCTTGCCGGTCAGCGCAATTCAATGTCAGATAAATAATATTGACATTGAAGTGGCTTGCCGAACGGGTATAAATAATTAAGCAGTGTTAATTAAAGAGAGTTAATTCACAGTCTCACTTGAGTGTTAACTAATAAAATAAATATAATGAATAACTACCAATAGTTGATATTAGTGTGTACAACCTACCAGTCCACTTATCCCAAGCAGTACCTTTAACCATTTCACTACCGAGGCCTTTAAGGAGTCGCGAAAGATAGTAGATCATGAATTGGGTAAGAGACACATCATTTACGATATGGATCGAACCAAAGTTGTCGAGGATTGTAAGGACCGTCACAAAGGCAGGATGTATTTAACTGTGAAGGAGATTCGAGTCATCAACGGGAAAAAATCGGCAGTGGTGGATATCGGACCAATATAGGTAGATTTTTCTCACCCCTCATCGATTTTTGAAATTCAATTTGTTATATTTGTTACAGAATGACGCCACCACGAGAAAAAAATATGCTTATAAAATACAATATATATATATATGTGTAAATTTTATTAAGAATATACATTTTATACGATTTTTATTGTTATTATTTACACCCACACACACAGTTTAATTGTAACATACATATTTTTATTTAAATCCTTTTTTAAATGATAGTTTCAAATTTGACAGAAACCGTGACATTTGTTCCCGTTCTGGAGTGCTGCAAATACTCGATTCTGTTGAACCGCTGTAGGAAGGCCGCGGTGTTTCCAATTCAGCTGATACACTTATATTACCACTATCTGTATCATTTACACCAAATAAAGTTTCCCCCGTAGTGTATTTTTTTGTAGTGTTAGGATAAAATACGACTTCTGATGGATAGGAGGCCAATTCTCCTTCGGTAAATGCACTATTATAATTTACAACGACATCCAGTTCGCATTCGATATGCCAATAACAAGCCGAATTTAAAAATGTTGTATTATCAGTTGACGGATTTAATTGAGGAGTCTTATAGCTGACCGACGTGAACTTGAGGTTGGGGAGTTGTTACTAAGGGGCCCCCGAGAGGATGTTGCGATCCATAACATTCCAATTGCTGTTGATATGACGCAGTTTTACTATTAATAGATACGTTTGCTAACGATTGCGATGCTATTCCTAATCTACCTGGCAATATAATGGCGGGCTTACTGTTATCTTTATAATATTGTAATTTTCCACGTTTTGCACGCGGTTTACTTAAATAAACATCAGCATCTTTTCGAAATCACGGAATCCAATGTTGTTTTGCGGATTTTAACATACCCGCTTTTATGTCGTAATGATAATCAACAATAGTATCTCTTAAACAATTATTTATTAAAAAACAATCCACATTTTCATCTTGTCTAAACATTCCTTCTTGATGTACTACGTAATCAGCGTAAGTAGTTTTATCTGGATTTTCACTTTTATTCTATTCATGGACCCAAAAATGAGAATTGCTTCGCGAAATATTCAATACATTTGAAGTTGCATGTTTATAAAACTTATCGCTCATATCATTTAAATCCATATCGGTGAAACCAGTAAATTTCATAGGGTCTGCAGTATCTGTAGTATATTTTACATTTTTTCCATACGACCGAATATTCATCCCTATGGCCTTCATACCAATGGGTATGTATTCAGAAGTGGCTGTACCACTTAATGTAGTGCCATGATCAAATGCAACTCTGGTACCCATGCACGTGACTTTACATCTACAACAAACTGCCTTTGCATTATTTGGTAAGTTATGATACTCACCAGGAGTCAAGTAGAATGGTAGCCAGTCTACTGGAATTAATGATAAAGGGGTTGTAAAATAATCTGTTGTTGCACTTGTTGCATTTCCTACTTTATGAATACTTATATTTTGGTTTGAATATCCATAACTGAATAATATTCGTTTTTTTTTATATGAAATGGTATAATCTTTAACAGAAGAAACTCTCGGTAGAAACTTCATACCACTCGCCCCTGCACGAGCACCTGCAACTCCTCCTCCATTGGAACCCTGCGTCCGTTGTATCGGGTTGTCATTGATCTCCATAGTCCCTGTAGGAGTAGCAGCTCCGAAATTTCCTCCAGTCGCAATAGTATTAAAATCAATCTCGTCAAATAAATCGTCAAAATCAAGATCGTCGAAATTAGTATCGTGTATAGGGTTTGCTGGTGTGGTTGCGGCTGCGGATGTGGAAGGTCCGGCGGGCTGGTTATCGGTTGTGGCGGCTTCAGCGTTACTTCCAAGAGCTGCTTCTCGTTGCAATTCTATATAACCCGCTCCACCTTTCGAATAACTCTTATATATTGCACGTACCTCGGGGTGTTCCTTTAAAAATTGATGATAAGTTTTTCCTTGTTTTTTCCAATCACCTTTTATTCTATGCCACAAACTGCTTATTGTTTTCTAACGAGCTGCATAATACATTGCTCAAGGGTCACCTCCATCAAATGAACGGGGATACAGTACACCAGTAATTGTTTCTACAGCGTATTTGTCCACTAAACCTTCAGCACCAATTAATGCTGCCTTTGAATCTTCTTCCAAATATTCTAAAGCAAACGCTTTCACAGCCTCTTTATCAGCTTCTCTTATGTCGTCACTTTTAGTCGCACGATAATATGCTATATTATGTATTTGTGCTATAGCATCTGTATTATTGACTGGTAATCCATTTATTACACTATTACCCGGTCCCAAGTAATTGTATCCCGGTGAAGTCAAACCTTTTCTACCAACTACTTTTTTTGTCTTCTTTGTATGTTTCTCTTTTGTTTGACTTTCTCTAAACCTATGAGTTAACTTCTTATCAAGCGCAACGGCTGAATCGATAGTCGCGGGCATACTGATTTGTAGTTCGGAAAACGACCGCTATATATACTTCTCATGCATAAAACATTCTCTATTGAACATTCGTGAAGTTTCTTGCCTTTGTCCTGGCGGCCGGCAACAACGACGTGGGGGGGGGGGGGGGGGGCACGTGTGAGGTAGGCATAGCTATGCGCTGCGCGCGGCTGCCTCACACACACACACGCACACACACGCACACACGCACACAAGCACGCACGCACGCACGCACACCATCACACACACACACACACACACACACACACACGCGATGCGCATGGCTATGCCTATCTCACACGTGCCCCCCCCCCCCCCCCCCCCCCACGTCGTTGCTGCCGGCCGCCAAGACAAAGGCAATAAACTTTACGAATACATTCTAAAATGGTAGGAGTAAGTAGTATAAGTATCAACAGCGCGTGCATTAGAGCGTAGTATGCACAAGGAAAACAGTATAAATAGCAATGTATGTAGGTATTTCAGATCAGTATGCCCGCGACTACCAATCCAGCAGTAGCGCTTGATAATCATTTAACTAAAAGGTTTAAGGATAGTGTATCAAAAAAGAAACATACAAAAAAAACTAGAAAAGTTGTGGGAAAGAAAGGATTAACGTTACCAGGTTATAATTATCTTGGTCCTGGCAACAGTATTGCAAATAGTCTACCTGTAAATAATACTGATGCTATAGCGCAAATTCACGACATTGCATATTATCGTGCAAAAAACAGTAACAATATTAGAGAAGCAGATAAAGAAGCAATTAAGGCATTTGCCCTAAAATTGTTAGAAGAGGATTCAAGTGCAGCATTCCTAGGAGCGGAAGGATTAGTTGATAAATATGCAGTTGATAGCATAACTGGAGTGTTATATCCACGTTCATTTGATGGAGGTGATCCTAGAGCAATGTTTTATGCAGCTCGTCAAAAAACAATAAGTGCTTTGTGGCATAGAGTCAAAACAGATTGGAAAAAACAAGGAAAAACATATCATCAATTTTTAAAAGAACATCCCGAGTTACGTGCAATATATAAAAGTTACTCAAAAGGTGGAGCAGGATATATTGAAGTACAAAGAGAAAGTACACTTGGAAATAACGCTGTAGCCTCCACAACCAATAACCAACCCGCCGGACCCTCCACCAGTGCCACAGCACCAACAACAGTCCCACACGATCTTAATTTGGATGATATTGATTTAGACGATTTATTTGATGAGGTTGATTTTAATACAATTGCGACAGGCGGACATACCGGAAGTGCGAACCCTCAAGTCAATATGGAAGTGGATCAAGAAGCAAATCAACAATCGACAAGTTCTACAGGAGGAGGAACTACAAGTGCTCGTGCAGGTGCAGCCGGTATGAAGTTCCTACCTAGAGTTTCATCTAAATCAGGTTACACTATGACTTTTTAAAAAAATAAAATTTTATTTAGTTACGGTTACTCCAACCAAACAATAAGCACCCATAAAGAAACCGGTGCTACAAGTGCTACAACCGATTATGTACTTCACAACACCATTATCTTTAATACCTGTTGATTGGTTGCCATTTTATCTAACTCCTGGTGAATATGATAACCTTCCAAATAACTCAACAGCAATTGCATGCAGATGTAAAGTTACTTGTATGGGTACAAAAGTTGCGTTTGATCATGGAACTACCCTAAGTGGCACGGCAACTTCCGAATATATCCCAATTGGCATTAAGTCAATTGGTATGAATATTAAATCATACGGTAAAAATGTTAAGTATATTTCCGATACAGCTGATCCAATGAAGGTAAGAAGTTTTGCAGACATGGACTTAAAAGATTTGAGTGAGTAATTTTATAAACATTCAATATCTAGTGTAATGAATGTTCCAAGAAGTAATTCACATTTTTGGGTCCATGAATGGAACAAAAGCACAAATCCAGACAAGACAACGTATGCTGATTATGTCGTACATTAAGAAGGTATGTTCAGACAGGATGAGAATGTAGATTGCTTCATTATAAATAATTGCTTAGGTGACACCATTGTTGATTACCTATATAATGTAAAAGCGGGAATGTTGAAAAATGCTAAACAACATTGGGTTCCTTGGACACGTAAAGGAACAGATGTTTATTTAAGTAAACCATGTGCAAAAGTAGCTACATTGCAGTACTATAAAGATAAAGATAAAAAAATACTTCCCGGACGTTTAGGAATAGAAAAAGAAGAATTAGCAAATGTTTCAATTAATAACATAACAGCTTCTTACCAACAGCAACTTAAATGTTACGGATCACACCATCCATTAAATAAATGGGATAGGTGAAACTATTGATGAGAACAACTAGCTATGCTCAGTGCAATTTATTCAAATAAATTAATTTTGATTTGCAATAAACGTGTTTGAATAAGGTTGAACTAAGTGCAGTTATCCAAAAATTTTTGGAGTCGCGGTCAATGTCCGACGGAGAACGGACGCGCTCGCGAATGTGCATAAAGGCGATTTAAATAATGGTGAATAATCTACGTTATTTAAAAAATTAAAAATTCTGTGAATTAGAACAAACAGTGGAAAGGTGAAAAGTTTATTGTGAAAGTTCAAAAAAGTGTAAAACTGGACACACAAAAAAATAAAGGTGCGGTCGTGTTTTAAAACACACTCGTGTTGTGACGCGCGACACGTCTAGTGTTACATAATAAAACATAAACGCGGAAACAGCAATTTGATATTAATTAAAAGTGAAACTAGGCCAAGGGTCAAAAAACGTAATAAGATGGATGCATTTTTAAAAAGCGGGAGGTTGCAAAGAACACCGCCGGATAAAAATAAAGATAAAGAATTAGGTCAAACGAATCAAAAAAAAGGGAGAGAAATAGATTCGCCAGGAGGTAACAACGAGGCGAAGAGAGCAAATAACCCCACAACAATCTAAATAATGGGGAAATTAATTATAGAGTTAAAAAACTCAACCAGTGAGTGTACAACCACTAAACTGGAGATTAAAAAGGTGGCGAATCAACTAGAAACAAATATGGAGAGAATGGAATTTGAAGAAATCCAAAAAAAAGAACAGGAGAATGAAAATAAAACAAAAATAGGTATAGAAATGTCGACACAGACAATGGAAACTGGAGATAATAGGGAAGAAAACTGTAAAAACCATTTCATCTCGGACGAGGAGATATTAAAAGTGGCTAATGAAGAGGATATAAAAAATATTATAAATAAAGAATGGAGAGATACAGACTATAAATATGTAAACGTGGAAAAAAAAAACCCAATAATGGGAAAGGAAATGGATACAGGACTTTTAATAAATAAAGATGAAATAGGCAAAGAAGGTGGTATCTTACAACAAGCAAAAATAAAATACCCTGAACTAATGGAGGAAGAAGGAGAAGATAAAACGCCATATATAGAAATAGTTAAAAATCTAAGCGGAAAAAATGTGGGAAAAGTACACATCATTAAGCAGAAAATCGAAACGGCAGGGAATAAGGAGATACTAATAGCTATCGAAAAAATGCTTATCAAAACAAAAACATTAAGTATTGAAGAAATAAATATACCAATACCAACGGGAATTACGGCAAGAGATGCAAAAAAAATTATGGAAATAGCAGGAAGAAGAACTAACACAAAAATAAGACTGTGCGTGCCAACACAGGGACAGGTAGCGGAGACACATAGAGAAAAAAAAACAGGTACGGAAACAGGTGCTATAGTAGTGAGCAAACAAGGTGTCACATATGCAGATTTGCTGAAACAGGCAAAAACCCAGATAAAAGGATCTACGTTCAAGGAGGTAAGAGAAACAAAAAAAGGGGAGTTAATACTAATTACAAAGGGTAATGAGGCGGAGAAAGAGATAGAAAAAATTAAAAATAGAATGGAAAGCTGCAATGTACGAAAAGCCAGCAACAAAACTACAGAGCTGGTGATAATCAAAGATATTAGCCCGGAAATTAAGAGAGAAGAAATACTGGAAGAAATTATGAACAAAGTGAACACAGAAGGAAGTACAATAATTTCCATAAAGAAAGGTTATAGAGAAATACAAACCGCTATAGTCAAAATGGACAAAAAAATAGCAGAACAGATAGTAGGAGAAGGAAGAATAAACATAGGACTCATAAGATGCAGAGTAGAGAAAGTTAAAGCAAATAAAAGAAAATGTTATAAATGCTGGAGGAAAGGACATGTAGCGGCAGAATGCAATGGGGAAGACAGGTCTTCGCTATGTATAAAATGCGGAAAGGAGGGACATCAGGTTGCCGAATGCAGAAATAAAGAATACTGCATTGAATGCAAAGTATTAGGACACAGAACGGGAGAGAAAAGATGTCCAGCTACAAAGAAAAAAGAAATGAGAAAAACAAAGAAGAATATGGAGGACAACAACCCAGATAACTGGAGAGAACAGGAGGAAAAAATAGTATCACATAATGTATAAGTTTATACAAATAAACATAGGGAGGGAAAGAGAGGCTCACAATTTACTAATAGCAACAGCGGAGAGAGAGGAAATAGACCTAATGCTAGTGAGTGAACCTAATAAAAACAAACTAAATGGTAAGTGGATAAGAGACAAAGGAACAGATGCAGCAATTTTAGCTAGGGGGAAGTGTAGGGACAAGGTGGAAAGATGGGGAACACCAAAAAAAGGAATAGTGTGGGCAGAAGTACAAAACATGATAGTATACAGCTGTTATATCAGCCCAAACTGCGGTCTGGAATACTATCGAGAGTGGATAGAAGAATTAGAAAGAAGTTTAAGAAAACAAAAAAATTATTGTAGGAGGAGATTTCAACGCAAAATCACCGAGATGGGGAGGCTACAAGAACGATTTAAGAGGAAAAATCTTAGAGGAGATGATAGCAGGGTTAAATCTTACAATCTGCAACAATGGAGACAAACCGACGTTTGTAAGAGGAAGCTCCAAATCACATATTGACATCACCATAGCAACGTGGGAAATGGCAAAAATAATAAATGAATGGACCGTGACTGAAGAAGAATCACTGAGTCTACACAAACATATACAATACAATAGAAAGAAGAAAGGAAAACAGGAGCACACGAGAGAAGGTAAATGGAACGTAAGAAGAATGGACAAAGAAAAGATAAAGAGAAGCATGGAAACAGAAAAAGTGACAAAAAACGAAAATATTGAGAAAAGATGCGAGAGGTACTCAGAAAAACTGAGAAAAGCGGCGGAGGAAGCAATTCTTAGGTACAGGGAAGGCGGACGAAAAGGACCATACTGGTGGTGTGAGGAAATAAAAGAATGCAGGAAAAACACAATACAAACAGCGAGGAAAATCAAAAGGCTGAGAAGAAGAGGAGAGAACACAGAGGAAATAGAAGAGAAACTAAAAAACGACAGAAAAATTTTAAAAAAGGCAATTAGAGATAGCAGAAAAAGATGCTGGAAAGAAATGATAGAATCTATAGATGGGGATCCTTGGGGAAAACCGTACAAAATAGTGATGGACAAATTGGGTGGAAGAATAAAAGGAATCTGCTTAAAAGAAGACGAAGAAGAAAAAGTCATAATTAAAAAACTATTTCCCAAGGGAGAACCAGTAAAAGAACCAGAAACAAAAGAAGAAAAAGCAACAGTTATGGCAACAGTGGAAGAGATCAAAGAGATCATAAAAGAATTGCCTAACAACAAAGCACCAGGTCCGGACGAAATAACAACAGAGATTGTTAAAGCAGCATTAGACGGAAACGAGATAGAAATAACTCAAATAATCAACAGGTGCCTAAAAGAAGGAACTTTCCCAGGATGTTGGAAAGAAGCCACTCTAGTACTGATTGAAAAAAAAAAGAAGCAGGAAAAGCAACATCATACAGACCAATATGTTTAATCAACACACTGGCTAAAATAATGGAAAAAGTTATTGTACGGAGAATAGAACAAGAAACAGAAGAAAAAGGAGGATGGGAAAAAGAACAATACGGATTTACCAAAGGAAAAAGAACCTTAGGAGCTATTAAAAAAGTGAAAGCAATAGCAAAAGAAGCAAACAGCGGAGCACAGAGGAAAAGGCAACACTGTGTAATGATAGCGTTGGACATACAAAACGCGTTTAATAGCGTATCATGGGCAGCAATCATAGAGGCGGCAAAGAAGAAAGAACTGAACAGAAAAACAATCAAGATTATATGGAACTACTTACAGCACAGAAATCTAGTGACCAAAAATGGAAGATTCAAACTTACTAGAGGGGTACCGCAGGGCTCAGCACTGGGACCAAAACTGTGGAACCTTGTCTATAACGAGTTACTTCGAATGAAGATGCCGGAAGGCGTGTCAATAACAGCATTTGCGGACGACATAGCAGTAGTAGGTAGAGACGTAGAAATAGAAGTACTAAAAGGAAGATTAAAGCTGGCAATTGATATGATACAAATATGGATGAGAAGTAAGGGCTTAAAACTAGCAACACAAAAAACTGAGGCGGCATGGCTATCGACTAAGAGGAATAATAGAGGAACAGGTAAGATACAGGTGGGAGATCAAGAAATAACCATAGGAAAAAAAATGAAATACCTTGGAGTGACACTCGAAGCAAAGGGATGGAATGAACAGGTTAAGGAAGCGGTCATTGGAACAAAGGAAATTGAGAGAAAGCTTGGTAGACTTATGCCAAACAACGGAGGTCCAGGAGAAGAAAGCAGAAGGCTAATAGCAACGGCAGCAAGAAGCAAATTGCTGTACGCCGCAGAAACATGGGGAGAAGCCATGAAAACAAAGAAAAACAGAAAGGAAGTAAGAGGAGCCACAAGAGCAAGCTCGCTAAGGATTTGTAGAGCTTACAAAACAGTGTCACAAGAGGCAGTAGAGGTAATTGCGGCAACACCTCCCGCGGATATGATGGTGGAGGAAAGAATAGAAATAAAAAAACTTGTAAAAGAAGGAACGAGTAAAAAAGAAGCAAAGATAAGAGCAAGAGAGAAGACTATGGAAAGATGGCAGAGAAAATGGGATACAGGAGAAAAGGGGAAATGGACGAGAGAATTAATCCCAGACATAAAAGAATGAGTAGAGAAGAAACCCGAGACGTGTTAATATACAACACAAATACTGACCAAGCACGGAGCATTTGGAAAATTCTTGCAAAAAATTAAAAAAATAAATGAAGAAGAAAGGTGTACATTTTGTCAGGAAGAAACACACGATAACGCAGAACACACTCTAGTAGAATGCGAGGCGTGGGAGGAAGATAGAAAAAAACTAGAATATATACTAGAAAGCAAAGTGGATAAAAGAACAATCATTAACAAATGCTTAAAAGATGAAAATAAATGGAGGGCGTTAAAAAACTGTGCAACAAGTGTACAAAAAAAAAATTTAAGAGTTTGACAAAGGAAGAATATAGAAAAACAAACAATGGAAACAAACACACAAACTAAAAGCCATAGAAGAGAAAGGAAAGAGATAAGAGAAGCTAAATGGAAACAAGAAAACAGAGAAAAAGATCAAAAAGAAAAAAATAAGAAAGGATATGACAATTGTGCATACCAAGAAACAGAAGAAAAAAGAAGAACATTTACAGAGACTACAATACCAAACGAAATTGCAGAGATAAGGAAAAGGAGAAAAGAAATATTGAAGGAAAGCAGAATAACAGAAATAACAAGGCATATACCAAATGGTAGATATGCTATCTCGAGGATGACTGAAAACGCAACCTTTCAGATAGTCAGAATATACCTGGCAACGAGAGGACATGAAAAAGTAATTCCTGATGGAGATACAAGGATATCACTGGAGGTAAAACTTTTAAATCTAGGACTGCCAAAAGGAATACAACTGATGGAACTGCATAAATTATTCATGAAGGAGAGGGGATATGATAAAGAAGAAATGAACGAAGACCTTAGTAAGCTAAGAGCACATCTGAAAACAAATTATATAATTAGAGTAAATATCACAAAGATGGGAGAAAGAAGAGAATGCAGAGGTAGATGCCAGTGCAGATAAGAAAAGGCAAAATGACAAAAGAGACAGACAAAGGTAGGGGCTATAGGGAGAGAGGGGCCGGGGACAGCATGCGTGCCGCAGATGATGCGTGAAAAATTTGCGAAGCAAAAAACCAGCCCGTTTCAAACTAGCACCAAATGTAGGTTAGTTTAGACAGGGACATTAAAACAACAGGATTTGCGCAGAGAAGAAAACCGGAAGGTATTACCATGCGTAAGTTATTCTTAAAAGCCACTTGTTGAGAGCCAAACAACTCACTACGTCCTAAAAAAAAAAAAAAAAAAAAAATCCATTAAATGGGCCTTTAGTAACAACACCTCAACCACAAGTACATGTAGGCCTACTAGCTACTCCTCAATTAAACCCGTCTACAGATAATACAACATTTTTGAATTTGGCATGTTATTGGTACGTTGAATGTGAATTGGATGTAATAGTAAATCAAGGCAGCGCATTTACAGAAGGAAATTTAGCTTCGTACCCAACGGAAGTAGTTTTCTATCCAAATACCACTAAACAGTACACTACAGGTGCGACATTATTTGGAGTAAATGATACAGACAATGGTAATATTAGCATAAACGAAGATATTGATGTGCCTCAACCATCCAAGCGTGGTTCAACTTGTAGTAGTATGGGTAGTACTCCAGAACGTGAACAAATGTCTTGATCTTTATCTAATCTGAAAATTCACTACAAAAAAAGTTTTAAATAACATTGTAATAAATTTAAATCTTTTTTTATTTTAATAATAAAGGTATACATTATTAGTTAAAAACTATCTTCAGAGTTATAATATTCATCATCACTTAAAACTAAATCATTACTAACAGGTATTTTTTGTGGCAAACAATTATATTTTCTAAACAGCAATGGGATGCAAAGCGGATATGGTTTCTTGTTATAATTTCTTAAAAAACTGCATGGCGACCAATTCACAATTGAAGGCTTCATTTTTAGGAAATATGTCGTTGTTAGAAAGAACAATCACTGGAGTCTTAGTTACCTGCTGATCATCGCTATACTTGACACGTATAGGACAAGTATCTCCTCCAAAAATCATTTTTATTGTATCCCACGCAGACGGTTCGCAATTTGGTTCATTCCAGCATAACACACGTTTGTTAGCGCAATCCTGTAATGGAAAACCTACGAACTTGTTAAAATTTGCAATATAGCCAACACTTATACAAAAATGAAGTACTGCATCAACGAAAAAATTCTTTCCAGCACTCGGTTCAGAAATGCATACAACAGTATTTTGTTTGCCATTTGCTCGGTTAATAATTTTACATAAAACATTTAAAAAATATGAAACATTATTGGGATTATTATTAAATTGAAACAACAATAATTTATCAACAATATGCAATGAAGTATCAATGTCATAATAATGTTCGGGTACATTACCCATTGGTGCATTATATATACTCACAGCAGCACCTTTCACATACCTTTCCAATTCCGCTATACTCATATCTTGGATTTTTGCATTTATAGTTTTTAAAGGAATTTGAATTTTATTTTTAGTAATTAACCAATATTTGAAATTTGATTCCAAGAAATGAGTTGTTTGGAATATATATGTCAAAGGGCTACTTACATGATTTTTCAGCCATATCTCAAATTGACATCTGTCTCCACTTTCTGCTTGTCCTCTTTGTCTAGCATCCTCCTGGTTAGAATTTTCATAATCGCCTTCAAGTGCACTTGTATTGGATCTGCAGCGGACAAAGTTACAAACTGCAGCCGATGTGTTGCACTGCGCCACCAGTTCTTCTTGGTTGTTATTGCGCACTGTTTGAATGGCATTACATCCAACTTTACTACCTCAAAACCACACGTCTCTTCCGCACTCCATGTAATCAATTTCTTGTGTGTCTTTTTCCGCATACAGAATTGTATTTTTGATGTATTCTTCACCGAAGTCCCTTCCCCAAACAATTCGTCGTCGTCCGATGAATCGGGTTGACAGGGCTTCGCGCAATCTAGCGCACCTACAGCGGTCGGTGCTGTAGGAGCAGTCGTGCAGGACGTGGTAGTAGTCTTGATCATGTTTGATGATAAGACAGAAGTTGAATCTTGAAGTTCTAGATTGTGGTTCAGGTATAACAATTTTTCAAATTCCTCCGCAATCGGGTCTTCCAATAATGTCATGTAACACTCTTCTCTTGAGAGGAATTCGAGAAATTTTTCTAGCGGCAAACTGTGCAAATGATCCTTGATGTTTACTTCTTTGCACAGACCCTTCATCGCTTTCCTCATACACCCATGAACTACTTGCGCTTGTCGTTTGACTACAAACAGCTTCTCTAGCGTTAGAGCTAATAGTATTTTTGTCAACACAGGCAGTATGGACTTCACTGTTTTCGAATCGATCCAAAGGTTGGCCAGGTGATACAAAAAACTGTTGTCTTTCACAGTTGGGGCTGCTTCCTGTTCCTCCTCGCTCTCTATTAAATGATTCTCCTGAAGTATATCCTGTGTTAGGAATGATACCCTGGGCTTCTTGGTTGGTGGTGGTGATGTTCGTCCCATCTTGTGTAACTAATTTAAAACTATCTAAAATGTCACTGGTTAACTCGAAGAACTCAGTCATACTGCGCTCTAATGTACGCGCTCTTGATACACACACACACACACACACACACACACACACACACACACACACACAAAGATCTGTGTTTGGAATTTTCTACAGTTACTGTGCGCACCACAATCAGTGTTGAAAATCCTCCAGAATTAATGTAGTCCAGATTTGTGCTACAAATCATCCACAACTAATGTGGGCCAAGATTTGTATTACATATCCTCCACAGTTAATGTAGACCACTGTCTATGTTAGGAATCTTCCACAGTTAATGTACAATTTGAATACTAGAGTTGTGTTACACTAATTTATTACATAACTGTTTTTCAAAAACCACAACTTGTTTAATAATTGGTATTAAGATTTATTTCACATTAATTATGTTAATGTAAACAATTTAAATTATAAATGAACCTACTATTACATTTTTTTAATATAATTTTCTTTTTAAAATGTTCTAGTCGAGCCAGGGGTCTGGTAAGTGGTCGGGTTGTAAATTATATTCGACATTTTAACAACACATTTATTTATTATTATATTCATATTATTTTATATATTTTTATTATTTATTAATTAATGTATTATTTTATACAACATGTTTCGTTATTTTTAATAACATTTTCAAGTAAGTATATAATATATTAAAATTTTTTGATTGATTTATAAATTATTGGTATTTATAAATCAATCATTTTAATAATGAATTTTAATATATTATATACTTACTTGAAAATGTTATTAAAAATAACGAAACATGTTGTATAAAATAATACATTAATTAATAAATAATAAAAATATATGAAATAATATTAATATAATAATAAATATAAATGAATTTCATAGAGTTAATAAAAAAAGCATTGAACACATTTATTATTATTAATGTTACATCTAAATAAACTATAATTACAATTTTTAAAACAAATATTCACTTAATAATCTTACATTTTCGATTGCACAAAAAGAAAAACTTTTTACAAGATTAAAACAATTATGATTGGTCTTTACAAATTTAACCTCTTCAACATATTCATTCTCTAAATTAATAACATGCAAATCAATTTGATTATCATCTAAAAACGACTTTTTCTGGTGTCCCTTGACAAATACGCACGTGACACCCTTGAGTAAATATTTTAAAATAGTTAAAATTTGGCGTGTCAATATGTATCCGCTGCTATAGCGAAAACCGTGATGATGAATCTCCAACCATTAAATTTGGTTCTTTTCACCGTGTTTCAATTTCCTGAACTCGGTTTCCTGTTTGAACAGGTATGTATGAAATTTTTTTTCGTCAGTTGTTACACATAGTTCTTTGGGTGTAAAATTTCCGTTTACTATAAATCCTTGAATATCTATGGCAGCAATTACCGAGCCCATCGCAGATTTTCGAATTTGATGTCGAACTTTCAAACGATCTAGTGCGGCGATCTGCCAACAGGTTCCGCTGATATCGCTACTCTGACAATTTGTGAAAAAAACTTCAGGTTCTGCTGTAGAAAATCTAACCACACTTTTCATACAAATTTTCTTAATGTCCCAGAAAGCGGTCTGTATTCGGTAACTTGGTCGCACAAATTGAGGCAATAAGCTCTTGTATTCTCTAAAAAAGCCTGATGCTCTTCCATTTCAATTTTCAGATCGATTGTTGACAATTTTACGCTTTCGTTTTGTCTTGACACATCAAATACGTATAACATTCGTGATTTAAATTCTGCATAATTCAATAAGGGTCGACCGTAATAACTGTTTTGGAACTGTGTGTACATGTAATAACAAGTGGTGTATTCCCTATTTGTCTCATTTTGATTTAACTTATTATAGGGGTAACACTCCGAATTTAAATACACAGTCAAATTTCTCATAAAGCAATGTTCAAAATGACTAGAATTTTTATCTTTTTCCCCTATTTTATTCTCTTGAAAGCCTACAACTACGTATCGCGGTTTTTCTAGATGGGTAGAAGTTTTAACTAACCAAGTATCCTTATCAGTTCTTCTGAAAGGGTACTCATATAAACACCATGAACGATATGGCATCAAAACGTGAGGATCGAATTTTATGCCGGTCAATATTTGTAATTTTGTTTCTTCGCATGGCTGAACATGCTGTATGCGCTATTCAATTTTATCTATTCGAATCTTGCAGTCTTTGGTGCTCGTGTAACAATTCAAATCCGTGTTGACACTTTTCATGATCAACTCCTGCTTCACATTCAACATCACCTTTTTGTAATCTTCGGCGAATCCCAAAAGACATTTCAATGGTAAAAATGCATAAATTTATTTTTTTGTATCGAAGTATGTTTCAATTTTTGAGTCAAGCGTTTCGTTCCACCCGCTCATTTCCAAACTTCTTAATTCTTCCTTGTCATAGGAGATGTAATTCATTCATTCATCGTGGATGTAATTCCGACACCTCGATTTTGATCGATTACTACTCCTTTAATTTCGTAACAAATTTCTTTAAATAAGAATGCAAATCCGTTTGTCTCCCATTTAAAATTAGCATCGGCGGGATTTTCCGTTGTGCCGGGGATGTACAAATAACTGTTGCACGGTAAGTGCAAATATCCTGTTGCTATATACGAATTTTGTCGTTGTTGTTAAAGGTTTGTGCTCTCGGCTGATAACTGTGAAATTTCTCTTTCACAATGCTCTCGTCCACTCTGAACTTTTCAAAAATATTTAATTTCTCCATTTTACTCTGTAACCCAAAGACTGGAGTTTTTTCAGGTCGCGACTTAATCCCTTAGATGGTGAACGATGAGTGATGCTTTTAACGGATGCTCTCTCTTTAATATTTGCGTAATGAAATTGGATGCCCATTTCAATACGTTTTCAATTCTAGTCTGACTAAAATATTTTCTTCTCTAAAATTTACAGGCGATCCGTCTTGATCTATGATTTTAATCGTTATGTTGTCGATGCTACGTACGTTTACGGGTAAGTATAAAATATTTCGCGGTTTAATGTTAATTGCAGGCGAATGCTTGTCACTTTTATAATTTTGACTGGTAAATTACCGGAAAACCCAAGCAACTGACCAATACTGTCTGCACGTGAAAAATCTATATTGTATTTACATAAAATCTCACATTTTAATGTATTATTATTGGGTTTTAATTTAACGATTTGTTCCAATTCCTGATTGTCAGAGCTCGATCTTGATTTCAAAACAGATTGTAAATATGATTCAATATTTGTAGTTTCATAAGAGCCTGTTGGTATTTCGATCTCTTTGTTACCGTTGTGCTCATAGTAAAATTTATTACAACCGTTTTCTATATTTGGAATGGTATTGTACGTATGTAAACCGATCAACCTTAAGTAATATTCTTTACCGGGATCTAGCTCGATTGGCGGATAATAATATACTGAGAGCTCGTCGCTATTACCCTGATGAGTATGAGACATGACTGATCATAAACCGCAAGATTTGCTTGCTTTAATAGTTTTTAATCATTCTTTTAAAAACTTCAAACACAAATGTCCGCAATTAAATGTATCGAAATTTTGATATCTATCATGATTATAAGTAATGTCGCTACCACAAAAATATTTTAGTAGTTCTTTGGGTGGAGGATGATCGCCAAAACTATCAAAATATTTCACAAAATTTCCGCGTTTTTATAGGCAACCCAATGCGTACCATTTCCGTTTAAACTATCCAAATTAATTACGCAAGATTCGTTTCTATATGCTTTAATCGGTATGGCATCACGCATAAAAACACTTCGGAAATAAGGTATTTTTGCTTTTTCAGCAAATATTTTTATGTCTTTATCGGTTAAAGGGCGTTGAGGTAGCGAACTCAAAAGTTTTTTGATTTTTTCAAATAAAGTCCCAATCCTTTTTTGTACGGTTTCAGATAAAGACCGTTTCCGGCTTTTCCACCAAGTGCGATAGCTTCCATCATTTTGTTGTGGCGTTGAGATTCACCAAATTTTTGTCGAACATCTGTGGCAGAGTTTACCGCTTTTGCAATGCCCGATGCACCACCTGCAAGCGCTCCTAATGCGCTCAAACCCGCAAAAATAGGTATAAGTGGAAGAATGCCACCGATCTTAGGAATCGGAATTATACGAGGAGCTTTAATTCTTTTTTTTTTGCCCATTTTACGCACTGCAAGTTTAGCCGCATTCAGTGCCATATTTGCTTCTCCTATTACACCATTTTTTTTATTGATTTTACTTTTAAATCGCTTCAACACGTTTTTTGCTTTTATTATTGCGCCTCGCAACGCAACTTTTTTTTTTGATGATGATACGCCTATACCCATTTTTTGTTTTATTTTTATCGCCGTCGTCACCGTAAAAGCATTTACTTTTTCACCAAACGATGCGTTTTTTGATTTAACTCTTTTCCAAGCGGCTTCTTCCAAATGCTTATCTGCAGAGTATCGCTTATTTCTTTGTTTTGAGAATAGGCAATGTCGTGAAGTATGCATGCAGCGTCTAACTTATTTATACCGGAATCACCTTTCTGCATACGTTTTTTAAGTTGTGTGCCCGGTCCGCAGTACTGATACCCTCCAGGAAGATGTAACTCAATAGGCAGCTTATTTATAAAAGAGTTGATGATACCCGTACCGCGGTATAAGCGCATTTTAACGATTTAATCTGTGAACCGCTTCTATTTATATAAAGGCTTCGACGCTGAAAATTTTATCATTATCATGCAGAAAAAGTGCTTACCGACCGTGAACATGGATGAGTACGTTTCGGGGTTTAACGGAGACGCGACGGCGGCACGGTGATTTATTACCAAATTCTATAAGAGCGCTAATTTGCAGGCCGTCCAATTGTGGGAAATCAAATGCAATGCTAAGTTTATTGTTTAATGAAAACGGACTACTCTTTAAAAACATTTACATTTATTCAAAGTCGTTATATCAACCAAAATATCGTCTGTTGGAGAATATTATGCAATCAATATCGGAAATAAAATATTTTCCATTCAAGGAAAATGAGGGAATTATGAGTAAGGAGAAAGCCAAACCAAATTCAATCTTTATATTTAATGATGTGGCGTGCGATGGACAGAATAAAATCAGAGAGTATTTCAGCATGGGGAGACACAATAACGTCGATTCTTTTTACCTTTGTCAAACCTACACAAAAATTCCTAAACATCTGATACGAGAGAACGCCAATTTTATCGTTTTGTTCAAGCAAGATAAAATGAATTTAAAATATGCGTTCACAGATCACGTCAGCAGCGACAAGAGTTTTGAAAAATTTAAAAAGATTTGTAGACAGAGTTGGAAAGATAAGTACGGTTTTATAGTGATCAATAAAGATTGTGATCCAAATAATGGAAGATATCGTAAAAGATACGATCGTTATATAATTGTGCACAGTTGATGTATTTCTTCATATTGCAGCAAACAGTTGGACAAAGCGGAATGACAAAAGAAACTCTAAAACATCGTCTAATCGATGTCAAAAAGTCGATAAGAAAAAAACTTTTTGCTATGAAAATTAATCGTAGAAATGAAGATGAATTTTTAAATAAAACATATAAACCATTATTGGAACCGTTGAAAACAATTATTGGTAATAATCGTGGAAATAAATATATAGTTAAAGTACCGGCTCAACAAAAAAAAAAATTGGCAAAATGGCGTAGTATCTCAAAGCACGAAGAAGAGGATTATGAACAAGAGTCTTTGTATGATGAATCCAATGCCAAAGAATTTCACACACCTCGTCGCAGACCGCATGAGAGTGAAGAGGTATCACATGACGACGAAGAGGTAGCTCATAAAACTCTTCATGAACTACATAATCCTCTTCATGAGCCTCATAAACATCTTTATATACCTCATAAAGATAAAGAGGTTACGCATGGTGACGAAGAGGTACCAGATAAATTCGAATATGTGGATACAACTTATTTGGATCCCTTTCAGGATTTGCCTAGAAAATATGTTAGAAAGAGATTTTCAGATCATCGAAAACTCGATGAGTCCACCGGTATAAATATCGATAGTCGTACAAAAAAATGGACGATTGGAAAACATAATGTTGAGCTTCTCGATGGTAAAAATTTGAAAATTGATGATTCTGTGTACGCCGGAACTAAAGGCTTGTATGAACTTCTTTTTATGAAAGAACCCGACGATCGGATTTTTAACGAAGATGATTTGAAAAACTATAGAATGATATTAGAAAAAACACATGCAGTACATCGCAATTACGATCCAAAGAATCAAAAACAGGGTTCGAAAAGTAAAAAATATACAAAGATTATTAAGCCCCTGTTTAAAAATCAATCACCGACGTATACAAAATTTCGCATTAATTCAAGCGACTCTCATACCAGCGGCAAAGGTTTTAATTCTAAATTGCGAGTGCAACATACCCCCACGCAATACAAGTATTGGAACAATTTAAGTAAACTCGTTGATAGGTTGTGTTTATTGCACGCATCGAGGAATGCGGGGAATAATTCACACAATAACGAGATTGCATCAATCGAGGAGGAATTGCGTGAAAAAGAGGTAATTTTCTAATAAATACAAAGCACGCTTTTCTCTACATATCATAAGCATGATGGGTATCGATAAGTTTGGACGTCATTCATCACAGATTAAAATAAATAAACTATTAACGGCTGTAAGAGAACCGCCTGGCATTGGATTTAAACGAGACGCTGATGGACATTTCAATCTTGATGGTAAAAGAACAAAATATTTGCAATTACCGATTAATGAAAGCAATGCCGCAAACAAAAAATATGTCGATAATGTAAATGCCGTTCAGTTGCAGGATTTTAACACATCATTTACAAATATTAATTCAAAGTTAATTTAATTATTGATAGTATTCCGGAAACTATAAACTCAAAGATTTTATCAGTAAAAGTAGATCTGTCGGAGAAGATTAATAGTTTATCCAGAGATTTTGAAGCGTATAAAAATACATCAAATCATAAAATAGAATCGCTTGACAATAACATGGATATAAAATGGGGGTAGTTTAAAACTCAATTAAATACACTATTATTAAGTCAAACAATTAGCATCAAACAGTTGATTGCTTCATTAAAGAGTCGTTCAAGTCAAAATGAGTAAAGAGGATGTGGTGCGAGAGTTACACAAACCGGCGAGAATGAATTTTGCTCGAAGACGAACGATACTTAAAGGTGTTGAAGATCTGTGGCAAATAGATCTTGCCGAGTTTCAATTATTCTCTCGTGAAAATAAAAAATATAAATATATACTGGTAGTAATTGATTGTTTCTCAAAATACGCCTGGACTGTACCAATAAAAAATAAAACCGGTGTGATTGTTGCAGAAACCATGGGAAAAATATTGAAAAACGCCAGTCGGACACCGAAAAATATTCAAAGTGGCAAGGAATTTTATAACAAGCAATTTTCTACATTAATAAAAAAATATAATATTAATCATTATTCGACATATACAATAATGAAAGCTGCCATTGTCGAGCGTCTAATTCGCACGCTAAAAGATAAACTATACAGACAATTTAGCTTGCGTGGGCGCTACAGCTGGTATGATATTTTGAACAAGGTTACGTTAGAATACAACAATCAACGTCACCGTACGATAGGAATGCGACCAGCTAATGTACTTCCGGGCGGCGATAAGGAAGAGATGATATTAAAAACTGTCTACTCACACATTAAAATTGCTGGAAAAGGGAATTTCCGAGTGGGTGATATGGTGCGATTGAGTAAACAAAAAACTCTCTTCGCAAAAGGATACACACCGAATTAGACAACTGAATTATTTAAAATTGTTAAAATTAAAATTACCAACCCGGTGACGTATTTATTGGAAGATGAAAGAGGAGATCCTTTACAAGGAGCCTTTTGCGCTGAGGAATTGCAGAAAACATCAAATCCTAAGATATATTTAGTAGAAAAAATATTACAAAAGAAAGGAAATAAATTGTTCGTTAAATGACTGGGTTTTGATGCTTCACACAACAGTTGGATTAACAAACAAAATGTATTATAATTGCAAAAATAATAATAATTTTATAATTATATTTTAGTTTTAATAAGACCTCTATACAATGATGATCTTCACACTCCTTATATCATTTATTATATTAACCTCAACTGACTCATCGTTCGATGGTAATAAGTATCTAGTGACACATCGCTGACCGATTCCAGAGATGCTATAATATTGTTTCAAGAAACTTATGGTCTACCTGCAGATGGAACATTCAATAATGCTACGTTAAATTTAATGCAAACTCCAAGATGTGGAAATCCAGATCATTCGGAAAATTATGTAATTCATTCCGAAAAATGGCCAAACAAAACTTTAAAATAGCATTTTTATAAAGGGAGTTATTTAATGAAAAAATCAGCCAAAGAGGCTTTTGATTTATGGTCAAGTTATACTAATCTAAATTTCATTCATGATCCTTTAAAGTATGATATTTTCATTTCATTTCAAAGAAATGCACATACATGGATAAAGCGTAACTACACTTGCAATTCCTTTGACAGTCCTGGGAATACTTTGGGGCATGCCTATCTACCTCACGACACCGGAAGTTTGTCAGAAATTCATCTTGATGTATATGAAGTTTGGTGGACTTTGACAAAATCACCTCCCTATAACAAAATAAGTATTTTTTCTGTATCACTTCATGAAATCGGACACGTCTTAGGAATTCAGCACTCAAGCGATCAACATTCATTGATGTATGCATACTACTACACTTATCCAAATTTAACTGAAGATGACATCAATGCAAATCAAAAATTGTATGGTGTAAAGGTTACGTCGACGACAACAACGACGATGATGGAGACGGAGGCGACGACGACAAAGCTTACAACTATGATTCCTGCGATAAATTCCACAATAGAGTCTACAACTGTGGCAAATATATCAACTGTAAATTCTGCAGTCAATTCTAGAACGGTTGACCCATCACCTGTTATTTACCCCGATTTGTGTAAAGTATCAAAGGACATCGATGCATTTCTAATAGTCCTCGGAAAAATATACATATTTTATAACGAGTGGGTTTGGGAGAAAGGATTAAATATAAATTTATACGGAAAACCGCAGTTAATAACCAATTGGTTACACTTTCTACCATCAACGTTTAAAAAAATAAATGCAATTTACCAATGCCCCAATGGACAGATAGCACTATTCGATAATATGTATATACATGTTTTTGATTTCCCATCGTTAAAATTTCATAATTCAATTGTACAATCAAATTTACATGTTGGTGGGGTTGTGACTGCAGCTGTAAATACGTACAGTGGGCAAACATATGTGTTCTACAATATTAGCGTTTACGTTGAAGTGGATAAATGCAGTTATTATCAAAATATAATTATGCTTGGATATACACAAGATTTCATAGGATTACCCAGTAACATTAATGGTGCATTCCGATACACAAATGGACTGCTATATTTCTTTAGTGAAAATATGTATTATAAATATAACGAATTTACATCTTCGATGGTAAGAGCAAATCAGAAAGATCTATCGTTATTTTCAATTAATTGTCCAACTAATTTACATCTTCGATGGTGAGAGCAAATCAGAAAGATCTATCGTTATTTTCAATTAATTGTCCAACGCTCCAACTCAAATCACTTCTGATAAAGCTAACAAATTTGGAATGACTTACCTTTATAATGTAATTCAATTATAACCTGTACAATGCATGTAAGAAATAATGAAATAAAATGCTGTTTATTATAATATTGTTTTTTATTTAGTTTTTGTAAACATACCTATTATATAATTTATAAAGCACATAAGAAAATATACTAACATTGGTATAATTTCTAAAATCAAAATTACATTTTTATCATTATTTACAACATTGTCCATTATTAATTAATTTGAAACATTTATTACACTGCGTTTTTTATCGAGGAACATAAAAGTTGCATTCATCGCATATAACACTCCCGGGATCGTGCTGACGTTGATTTTAAATGTTCTTGGATTAGTCGTAACATCGAGGCGCATCATTTTCCATTCCGAAGGCTAACTATCATTGATTCCTCTATCGATAGCGGTTATGTAGCATTGTCTGGCATCTTTGGGTTTGGTGATGAACAAAGTTCCATTAAGCAGAGTTGATATGCGTATGAATGTATGAAGGCGGTGCTATTCATTTCGGCGCTCTTGACACTCTTTGCAGTTACACTCTTTTATGTTGCATCTAAAACAGTTCTCAATGAGCGGAAATGGTCCGTTTATGTGGCACCTATCGGTTGGTAGGTTGTGGTGCATATGACCGGGAAGTCATCTTTGGAAATATGAATCACTCTTACATTTTTCAGGCAGGAAGTCCCACAATCGGTCCAATTCTAGTCCATATAGCGATCGTAAATATTTTTGTGGTAAATATTTAACACATTCTCCAGTTAACTTGTTGTTGTGATACAAATCTACAGCCTTGTTAATTTTTTTAAACAATTTTATCTCAACTTTGCTATTTTCATCGGAGCTGCATACCGTCGAGTTTTGCACACAGTTGCTTTTGCAATTCATAATTACAATTAATTTTTTTAACATTAATAATTTGCTGTAGTAGACTTTTCAATCGATAGGTTAATTGCCGTTTTTGCCCTCGCAGTCGATTTCTTAAATGGAATCGCTTAATGGATGACGTTCTTAACATCACCATTATTCATGACTAACTGACTTTTGAATTCAATGTCTCTACTTAAATCACGTATTGTTTGTAAATCTCGGATCAATTTCTTGCGGTTATATAATATAATTTCCAGCATGCATTTGATATTTTCATAATAAGAATTGCTTATTTGAGCAAAACGGCAACAAACTCTTCATCAGTGCCGATATTTAATCTAACAAATTCTTTAAGACAGTTATTATAATATTCAAAGAACTGCAATGTATTCATGCGTTGTAAACGATATTCTAACAAATCTAATACATTCCACAATTGTTTTAAAGCAATTTTATTCAAAGTTATCATCACACCTCTTTGTTCAATACATACCGACTTTGATTTGCGAGACTTAGATAGGTCAATATAGCACGTATCAAAAACATTTATCCTTGGTTTTATCTCAATTTCTACTTCAACATTCTCCTCTAAACAAGGTTTTTTCCGTTGACACCTACACACACATTTTTGGTCGGTTAATCCCAATAAACTTTTTTTGATGGTGCTCTTATACCGCATCAGGCTATTCCATTCTGCTTGAATAAATGAAATACTTTTTTTCATAGAACTCAGAAGGACGCACTTGTAAAATCCTTTTGCGGGGCTCAAACCGATGGACACGTTCACCTTATCGTTCAACGGATAATAAACTTCATTAATTTATCTATCCTCACTGATTAATTCCTTTTCGTGTTCTTTCATCATTCGCTCCAAATCGGGGTAACTTTTACTGCTACTACTACCACTACTACTGCCACTACTACTACTGTCAACAATTGAAATGCACGGCGGATCAATATTGTCGTCGTTGTCGCACATCTTATCGACAACTTTATTAGAAAATAATTCCGAAATGTACGGTATGTCAATATCAATATCACACATGATGTTAATTAATTTTAAATTATTACTTGTCAAACAATTAATTGTTTAATGTTTAACTCAACCAACCAATCAGCATCGAGATTTATAATTTGACTTCCGGAGGGCCTCAAATATTGGTTAAAATAGCCAATTTTGTGCTTGTTTTACATAAGAATCAATGTAATTTTGCGTAAATCTACGGTCAGATCACACTATTCTCATAAGATTACATGTAAAACAAAAAACACCTTACAAATATATTTTTTTATATCATGAATCTAGCGCTTGTCTCACATCCTGTACAGCTGAGCATGTTGTAACGTGTTAATGGTCATCGCCGTTTTGCGCACTACGCTAAATTTTAGTTTCAATTTCTGATTGTCAGAGCTCGATAGGTCAAAAAGGCTTGGTAGTAGGTCAAGTAGCAGTTTTTATTCTATATTCGGAATCCACGCATCGAGCGCTTTCATTTGAGCACCATGAAGGCTCCTTTTGCAGCACCGGAAATCGCACTTCCGGTCGCCGTTTTTGATTCTGGGATAAAGATTGCCACTTCCGGTCGCCATGTTGGATTTATTTTTGACACACCCTGTATATACAAAGTCTTTCGACCTCCCTGTATATATGCTCGTTCGCTTGCTGCCGCTAGGTGGCTGCTGCTGCTGCTGCTGTTTGGGTTTCCTCTTACGCCACACGTCATAGTACCGTTTTGGTATCGCGCGTTGCACTCGCACACTTGAGACAAAACATTAGAAGTTTTTCCTCTCTTATTTTCCATCTTTCCATTTCCGATTTTTGGTTCTCACTCTCACACAAGGGGCTCTTACGGAGGTATAACGAGAGAGTGCGTATACCGGATGCACCTCCGGATCACCAAAACCCCGCTTGACAGCCAGATGTGAAGATGACATGACAAAAAAGTGAAGATGACACCTCAAAGGATGCCGAGTTCCCAAGGGGGCGGAGCTACACATGTTATCAACATACATGTAGTTTCCATGCTCAAGTGTCCTATTTCCTACTAATGTGTATTTTAATTATTTTTCTATTAAATAATGTGTTTTTTAGTTATTTCTTAATTAAATAAAGTGTATTTTAGTTATTTCTCTATTAAATAATGTGTATTTTAGTTATTTTTCTAATAAATCATGTGTATTTCAGTTATTTCTCTATTAAATAATGTGTTTTTTAGTTAATTTTCTACTAATTAATGTGTATTTTAGTTATTTCTTTATTAAATAATGTGTAATTCAGTTATTTTTTTATTATATAATGTGTATTTTAGTTATTTCTTTATTAAATAAGGTGTATTTTAGTAATTTTTCTATTAAATAATGTGTATTTTAGTTATTTCTATAGTAGATAAAGCGTATTTTAGTTATTTTACCAATAAATATTGTGAATTTTAGTTATTTCTTTAATAAATAATGTGTATTTTAGTTATTTATCTATTAAATAATGTGTATTTCAGTTATCGCTCTATTAAATAATGTGTTTTTGGTTATTTCTCTATTAAATAATGTATAATTTAGTTCTTTTTTTAATTAAATATTGTGTATTTTAGTTATTTCTTTATTAACTATTGTGTATTTTAATTATTTCTTTATTAAATAATGTTTATTTTAGATATTTCTTTATTAAATAATATGTATTTTAGTTATTTCTCTTATAAATAATGTGTATTTTAGTTATTTCTCCTAAAAATAAAGTGTATTTTAATTTTTTTTTTATTGAAAATTGTGTATTTTAGTTATTTCTTTATTAAATAATGTGTATTTTAGTTATTTCTCTATTAAATAATGTGTATTTTTGATATTTCTCTTATAAATAATTTTTATTTTATTTATTTCACTTATAAATAATATGAATTTTATTTATTTTTTAATTAAATATTGTGTATTTAAATTTTTTTTCTTATAATTCATGTGTATTTTAGTTATTTCTTTATTAAATCATGTGTATTTTGGTTATTTCTCTATTAAATAATGTGTATTTTAGTTATTTCTCTATTTAATAATGTGTATTTTAGTTATTTCTTTATTAAATAATGTGTAATTTAGTTATTTTTTTATTAAATATTGTGTATTTTATTTATTTCTTTATTTTATAATGTGTATTTTAGTTATTTCCTTATCAAATAATGTGTATTTTAGTTATTTCTCTATTAAATAATGTGTATTTTAGTTATTTCTCTATTAAATAATGTAAACTTTAGTTATTTTCTATTAAAAATTGTGTATTTTTGTTATTTCTTTATTAAATAATGTGTATTTTAGTTATTTCCTTATCAAATAATGTGTATTTTACTTATTTCTTTATTAAATAATGTGTATTTTAGTTATTTCCTTATCAAATAATGTGTATTTTAGTTATTTCTCTATTAAATAATGTGTATTTAGTTATTTCTCTATTAAATAATGTGATCTTTAGTTATTTCTCTATTAAATAAAGTGTATTTTAAATGTTTTTTAATTAAATATTGTGTATTTTATTAATTTTTTTTTTTAATTAATGTGTAATTTAGTTATTTTTTATTAAATAATGTGTACTTTGTTTATTTGATTTTTAAATAAAGTGTATTATAGTTATTTATCTATTAAATAATGTGTATTTTAGTAATTTTTTTCTTAAATAATGTGTAATTTAGTTATTTTTCTATTGAATATTGTGTATTTTAGTTATTACTTTATAAAATACTGTGTATTTTAGTTATTACATTTTTAAATAATGTGTATTTTGTTTATTTTTCTATTAAATAATGTGTTTTTTAGTTATTTTTCTATTAAATAATGTGTATTTTATTTATTTCTTTATTAAATAATGTGTATTTTAGTCATTTCTCTATTAAAAAATGTGTATTTTAGTTATTTTTTAATTAAATAAAGTGTATTTTAGTTTTTTTTTTTAAATATTGTGAAATTTAGTTATTTTTCTATTATTAATGTGTATTTTAGTTATTTTTTTATTAATTTATGTGTATTGTAGTTATTTTTTTATTAAACATTGTGTATTTTAGTTATTTCTCTATTTAATAATGTGTATTTTAGATATTTCTTTTTAAATCAATAAGTATTTTAGTTATTTCTTTATTAATTAAGGTGTAGTTTAGTTATTTTCCTATTAAATATTGTGTATTTTAGTTTCTTTTTTATATAGATATATAGATTGTGAATTTTAGTCATTTCTCTTTCAAATAATGTGTTTTTTATTTATTTTATTATTAACTGATGTGTATTTTAGTTATTTTTTTATTAAATAATGAGTATTTTAGTTATTTCTCTATTTAATACTGTGTATTTTAGTTATTTCTTTATTAATTAATGTGTAAATTAGTTATTTTTTTATTATATATTCTGTATTTTAGTTATTTCTTTAATAACGAATGTGTATTTTAGTTATTTCTTCCTTAAAATATTGTGTATTTTAGTTATTTCTTTATTAAATACTGTGTATTTTAGATATTTTTCTAACAAATATTGTGTATTTTAGTTATTTTTCTATTAAATATTCTGAATTCTAGTCATTTCTTTTATAAAGATTGTGTAATTTAGTTAATTTTCTATTAAATAATGTGTATTTTAGTTATTTTTTTATTAAATAATGTGTATTTTAGATATTTCTTTAATAAATTTGGTGTATTTTAGTTATTCCTTTATAAATTAAAGTGTATTTTAATTATTTCTCTATTAAATAAATTGTATTTTAGTTATTTCTCTTTCAAATAATGTGTATTTTAGTAATTTTTCTATTAAATAACGTGTATTTTAGTTATTTTCCTATTAAATAATGTGTATTTTAGTTATTTTTTATTAAATAATGTGTATTTTAGTTATTTCTCTATTAAATAATGTGTATTTTAGTTATTTTCCTATTAAATATTGTGTTATTAGTTATTTCTTTATTAAATAATGTGTATTTTAGTAATTTCTCTTATAATTAATGTGTATTTTAGTTATTTTCCTATAAAATATTGTGTATTTAGTTATTTCTCTATTAAATAATGTGTTTTTTAATAATTTCTCTATTAATTAATGTGTATTTTTATGTTTTTTTATTAAATATTGTGTATTTTAGTTTTTTTTCTTATAATTAATGTGTAATTTAGTGAATTCTTTATTAAATAATGTGTGTTTTGTTTATTTCTTTAATAGATAATGTGTATTTTAGTTATTTTATTATTAAATAAAATGTATTTTAGAAATTTCTCTATTAAATAATGTCTATTTTAGTCATTTCTACAATAAATAATGTGTATTTTAGTTATTTCTCTATTAAATAAAGTGTATTTTAGTTATTTTTCTATCAAATAATGTGTTTTTTAGTTATTTCTCTACTAAATAATGTGTATTTTAGTTATTTTCCCTTATAAATAATATGTGTTTTAGATAATGCTCGATTAAATAATGCGTATTTTAGTTATTTCTCTACTGAACAATGTGTTTTATAGTTATTTCTCTATTAAATACTGTGTATTTTAGATATTTTTCTTTAAAATATTGTGTATTTTAGTTATTTTTCTATTAAATATTCTGTATTTTAGTTATTTTTTTTATAAAGATTGTGTAATTTAGTTATTTCTCTATTAATTAATGTGTATTTTAGTTGTTTTTCTTAAAAAGAATGTGTATTTTAGTTATTTTTTTATTAAAAATTGTATATTTTAGTTATTTCTCTATTAAATAATGTGTATTTTAGTTATTTCTCTAATAAATAATGTGTATTTTAGGTATTTCTCTATTAAATAAGGTGTATTATAGTTATTTCTTTATTTAATAATGTGTGTTTTAGTTATTTTTTCATAAAATAATGTGAATTTTAGTTAGTTTTCTATTAAATAATGTGTATTTTAATTATTTCTCCATTAAATAATGTGTATTTTAGTCCTGTCTTTATTAAATAATGTGTATTTTAGTTATTTCTCTATTAAATAAAGTGTATTTCAGTTATTTTTCTATTAAATTTTGTGAATTTTAGTTATTTCTCTAACAAATAATGTGTATTTTAGTTATTTTTCTCTTAATTATTGTGTATTTTAGTTATTTTTTTATTAAAGAATCTGTATTTCAGTTATTTTTTTATTAATTGATGTGTATTTTAGTTATTTTTCTAATGAATAATGTGTATTTTAATTATTTTTTTAATAAATCATGTGTATTTTAGTTATATTCCTATTAAATATTGTGTATTTTTGTTATATTTCTACTAATTAATGTGTATTTTAGTTATTTCTTTATTAAATAATGTGTATTTTAGTTATTTCTCTAATAAATCATGTGTATTTTAGTTATTTTTTTTTTAATAATGTTATTTTAGTTATTTCTTGATTAATTAATGTGTATTTAAGTTATTTTTCTATGAAATAAACTGTGATTTAAATTTTTTTTTTAAATATTGTGATTTTTAGTTATTTCTTTATAAAATCTTGTGTATTTTAGTTATTTTTCTATTAAATAATGTGTATTTTTGTTATTTTGCTATCAAATAATGTGTATTTTAGTTATTTCACTATTAAATAATGTGCATTTAAGTTTATTTTTATTAAATAAAGCGTATTTTAGTTATTTTTTCATTAAATATTGTTAATTTTAAATATTTTTCTGATAAATAATGTGTATTTTAGTTATTTCTCTATTAATTAATATGTCTTTTAGTTATATCTCTTCTAAATAATGTCTATTTTAGTTATTTCTCTAATAAATAATGTGTAATTTAGTTATTTTTGTTCATTAAATAATGAGTATTTTAGTTGTTTCTTTATTAATAATGTGTATTTTAGTTAATTCTTTATAAAAAAATGTGTATTTTAGTTGTGTTTTTATTAAATAATGTGTATTTTAGATATTTCTTAAAAAAATATGGTGTAATTTAGTTATTTCTTCATTATATAATGTGTATTTTAGTTAATTCTCTATTATTTATCGTGAAATTTATTTATTTCTCTATAAAATAAAGTGTATTTTAGTTATTTTTTTTTAAATAATGTGTATTTTAGTTATTTTTTACTAAATATAGTGTATTTCAGTTATTTCTCTACTAAATAAAGTGTATTTAAGTTTATTTTCTATTAAATAATGTGTATTTTAGTCATGTCTTTATTAAATAATGTGTATTTTAGTTATTTCTCTATTAACTAAAGTGTATTTCAGTTATTTTTCTATTAAATATTGTAATTTTTAGTTATTTCTCTAATAAATATTGTGTATTTTAGTTATTTTTCTTTTAATTTATGTGTATTTTAGTTATTTTTCGATTAATTATTGTGTATTTTAGTTATATCTCTATAAAATAAACTGAGTTTTATTTTTTTTTTCTAATAAATATAGTAAGTTTTAGTTATTTCTTTATTAAATCTTGTGTATTTTAGTTATTTCTCTTTTAAATAATGTTTATAATAGTTATTTTTTTACTAAATATTATGTATTTTAATTATTTCTCTATTAAATAATGTGTATCTTAGTTATTTCTCTAGTAAATAATGTGTATTTTAGTTTTTTCTTTATTAAATAATGTGTTTTTCAGTTATTTCTCTATTGAATAATGTGTATTTTAGTTATTTTTCTACTAAATAATGTGTATTTCAGTTATTTCTCTATTAAATAATGTGTATTTTAGTTATATTTTTATCAAATTTTGTGTTTTTTAGTTATTTCTTTATTAAATGATGTGTTTTTTGGTTATTTCTTTATCAAATAATGTGTTTTTTAGTTATTTTTTTATTAAATATTGTGTATTTTATTTATTTCTCTTTTATATAATGTGTATTATAGTCATTTCTCTATTAAATATAGTGTAATTTAGTTATTTTTTTATCAAATATTGTGTATTTAGTTATTTCTTTATTAAATAATGTGTATTTTAGTTATTTTTCTTCTAAATAATGTCTATTTTAGTTATATTTCTATAAAATATTGTGTATTTTAAGTATCTCTCTATTAATTATTGTGTATTTTAGTTAATTCTTTATTAAATAATGTGTATTTTAGTTACTTCTCTATTAAATATTGTGTATTTTACTTATTTTTCTATTAAATAATGTATGATTTAGTTAATTCTTTAATAAATATTGTGTATTTTGTTTATTTTTTTTTAAATAATGTGTATTTTAGTTAGTTTTCTATTAAATAATGTGTAATTTAGTCATTTCTTTATTAAATAATGTGTATTTTAGTTATTTTTCTGTTAAATAAAGTGTATTTCAGTTATTTTTCTATTAAATATTGTGAGTTTTAGTTATTTCTCTAAAAAATATTGTGTATTTTAGTTATTTTTCTATTAAATTATGTGTATTTTAGTTATTTTTTTATTAAATATTGTGTATTTTAGTTATTTCTCTATTTAATAATGTATATTTTAGTTATTTCTTTATTAATCAATGTGTATTTTAATTATTTTTTTCTAAATAATGTGTTGTATAGTTATTTTTCTATTAAATAATGTTTATTTTAGTTATTTCTCTATTAAATAAAGTGTATTTTAGATAGTTCTCTATTAAATATTGTGTATTTTTCTTTTATTTATAATGTGTATTTTAGTTATTTCTCTTTTAAATAAAGTGTATTTTAGTTATTTTTCAATTAAATATTGTGAAATTTAGTTATTTCTCTAATAAATAATGTGTATTTATTAATTTTTCTTTTAAATATTGTGTATTTTAGTTATTTTTCTATGAATTAATGTGTATTTTAGTTATTTTTCTAATAAATAATGTGTATTTTAATTATTTTTCTATTAATTTATGTCTCTTTTAGTTATTTATCTATTAAATATTGTGTATTTTGCTATTTTTCTACTAATTAATGTGTATTTTAGTTATTTCTTTATTAAATATTGTGTATTTTAGTTATATTTTTAATAAATCATGTGTATTTTAGTTATTTTTTTATTAATTAAAGTGCATTTAAGTTATTTCTCTTTTAAATGAACTGTATTTTAATTATTTTTTTATTAAATTTTGTGAATTTTAGTTATTTCTTTATTAAATCTTGTGTATTCTAGTTATTTCTCTATTAAATAATGTGTATTTTTGGTATTTTTTTATTTAATATTTTGTATTTTAGTTATTCTCTTTATAATAATGTGTATTTTAGTTATATTTCTATCAAATATTGTGTTTATTAGTTATTTCTCTAATAAATGATGTGTTTTTTAGTTATTTCTTTATCAAATAATGTGTATTTTAGTTATTTCTTTATTAAATAATGTGTATTTTAGTCATTTTTTTATTAAATAATGTGTACTTTAGTTATTTCTCTATTAAATAAAGTGTATTTTAGTTATTTCTTTATAAAATAATGTGTATTTTAGTTATTTCTTTATTAAATAATGTGTATTTTAGTTATTTTTTATTAAACATTGTGTAATTTAGTTAATTTTCTATCAAATAATGTGTATTTTAGTTATTTATTGATGAATCAATGTGTATTTTAGTTATTTCTTTAATAAATTCTTCTTTATTATAGATTGTGAATTTTAGTAATTTTTGTATTACAAATTATACACATTATTGTATTTTAGAAATTTCTTTTTTAAATAATGTGTATTTTAGATATTTTTTTAATAAATATAGTTTATTTTAGTTATTTCTTTATTAAATAAAGTGTATTTAAGTTATTTTTTTGTTAAATTTAGTGTATTTTAATTATTTCTGTATTAATAATGTGTATTTTAGTTATTTCTTTATTAAATAATTTGTATTTTAGTTATTTTTTTATTAAATAATGTGTATTTATTTAAGTCATTTCTTTATTAAATAATGTGTATTTTAGTTATTTCTTTATTAAATAAAGTGTATTTTAATAAATTTTTTAATAAATATGGTGTAATTAAATTCTTTTCTTATTAAATAATGTGTATTTTAGTTATTTTCTTAATAAATATTGTCTGTTTAGTTATTTTTCTATTAATTAATGTGTATTTTAGTTATTTTTCTAATAAATAATGTGTATTTTAATAATTTTTTATTTATATCATGTGTATTCTAGTTATTTTTCTATTAAATATTATGTATTTTTGTTATTTTTCTACTAATTAATGTGTATTTTAGTTATTTCTTTATTAGATAATGTGTATTTTAGTTTTTTTTTATTAAATAAAGTGTATTATAGTTTAATTTTTATTAAATATTGTTTATTTTTGTTATTTTTTCTTTAATTTATGTGTATTTTAGTTATTTCTCTATTAAATAATGTGTATTTTGTTTTTTTTATTAAATATTGTTAATTTTAAATATTTCTTCAATAAATAATGTGTATTTTAGTTATTTCTCTATTAAATAATATGTATTTTAGTTATATCTCTTCTAAATAATGTGTATTTTAGTTATTTTTCTATTAAATAATGTCTTTATTAAATAATGTGTAGTTTAGTTATTTCTCTATTAAATAATCTGTATTTCAATTATTTCTCTAAAAAATAATGTGTAATTTAGATATTTCTCTAATAAATATTGTGGATTTTAGTTATTTTTCTATTAAATAATGTGTATTTAAGTTATTTCGCTATTAAATAATGTGTATTTTAGTTATTTCACTATTAAATAATGTGCATTTCGTTTTTTTTATTAAATAAAGTGTATTTTAGTTAGTTTTTTATTAAATATTGTTAATTTTAATTATTTCTCTAATAAATAATGTGTATTTAAGTTATTTCTCTATTAAATAATATGTATTTTAGTTTAATCTCTTCTAAATAATGTGTATTTTAGTTATTTTTCTATTAAATAATGTGTATTTTAGTTATTTCTTAATTAAATAAAGTGTATTTTAGTTTATTTTTATTAAATATTGTTTATTTTTGTTATTTTTTCTTTAATTTATGTGTATTTTAGTTATTTCTCTATTAAATAATGTGTATTTTGCTAATTTCTTTATTAATTAATGTGTATTTTGGTTATTTTTCTTTTAAATAATGTGTATTTTAGTTATTTCGCTATTAAATATTGTGTATTTAGTTATTTCTCTATTAAATAATGTGTTTTTTAGTTATTTCTCTATTAAATAATGTGTATTTTATATGTTTTTTTAATTCAAAATTGTGTTATTTAGTAATTTTTTTATTAATTAATGTGTAATTTAGTTATTTCTTTATTAAATAATGTGTATTTTGTTTTTTTTTAATTAAATAATGTGTATTTTAGTTATTTTTCTATTAAATAATGTGTATTTTATTTATTTCTTTATTAAATAATGTGTATTATAGTTATTTCTCTATTAATCAATGTGTGTTTTAGTTATTTCTTTATTAATCAATGTGTATTTTAGTTGATTCTCTATTAAATATTGTGTAGTTTTGTTATTTTCCTATTAAATATTGTGTATTTTAGTTTTTTCTTTATTTTAGATTGTGATTTTTATTTATTTTTTTATCAAATATTGTGATTTTAGTTATTTCTTTATTAAATAATGTGTAGTTTAGTTTTTTTTCTAATAAATATTGTGTATTTTAGTTTCATCTTTATTGTAGATTGTAAATTTCAGTCATTTTTTTATTAAATAATGTGTATTTTAGTTATTTTTTTATTAAATAAGGTGTAGTTTAGTTAAATTTTTATTAAATAATGTGTATTTAAGTTATTTCTTTATTAAATACTGTGTATTTTAGTTATTTCTCTATAAAATAATGTGTATTTTAGTTATTTCTTTATTAAATAAAGTGTATTTTAAATATTTCTTTATTAAATATGGTGTATTTTAATTATTTCTTTATTAAATAATGTGTATTTTAATCATTTCTTTATTAAATATTGTGTTTTTTATTTAATTCTCTAATAAATGATGTGTAAATTTGTTATTTCTTCATTAAATAATGTGTGATTCAGTAATTTTTCTATTAAATATTGTGTATTTTAGTTATTTCTTTATTAAATAATGTGTATTTTAGTTATTTCTCTATTGAATAAAGTGTATTTTAGTTAATTTCCTATTAAATATTGTGTATTTATTTATTTCTTTATTAAAAAATGTGTATTTTAGTTATTTCTCTAATATATAATGTGTGATTTAGTTATTTTCTTAGAAAATATTGTGTATTTAGTTATTTTTCTAATAAATAATGTGTTTTTTAGTTATTTCTCTATTAAATAATGTGTATTTTAGTTATTTTTCTATTAAATAATGTGTATTTTAGTAATTTTTTTTAATAAATATTGTGTATTTAGTTATTTCTCTATTAAATAATGTGTTTTTAGTTATTTCTCTCATAAATATTTTGTTTTTTAGTTATTTCTTTATAAAATAATGTGTATTTTATATGTTTATATTATAAAATTTTGTGTATTTTAGTTATTTTTCTATTAATTAACGTGATATTTAGTTATTTCTTTATTAAAAAATGTGTATTTTGTTTTTTTTTTATTAAATAATGTGTATTTTAGTTATTTTTCTATTAAATAATGTGTATTTAAGTTATTTCGCTATTAAATAATGTGTATTTTAGTTATTTCACTATTAAATAATGTGCATTTCAGTTTTTTTTATTAAATAAAGTGTATTTTAGTTAGTTTTTTATTAAATATTGTTAATTTTAATTATTTCTTTAATAAATAATGTGTATTTTAGTTATTTCTCTATTAAATAATATGTATTTTAGTTTAATCTCTTCTAAATAATGTGTATTTTAGTTATTTTTCTATTAAATAATGTGTATTTTAGTTATTTCTTAATTAAATAAAGTGTATTTTAGTTTAATTTTTATTAAATATTGTTTATTTTTGTTATTTTTTCTCTAATTTATGTGTATTTTAGTTATTTCTCTATTAAATAATGTGTATTTTGCTAATTTCTTTACTAATTAATGTGTATTTTGGTTATTTTTCTTTTAAATAATGTGTATTTTAGTTATTTCGCTATTAAATATTGTGTATTTAGTTATTTCTCTATTAAATAATGTGTTTTTTAGTTATTTCTCTATTAAATAATGTGTATTTTATATGTTTTTTTAATTCAAAATTGTGTTATTTAGTAATTTTTTTATTAATTAATGTGTAATTTAGTTATTTCTTTATTAAATAATGTGTATTTTGTTTTTTTTTTAATTAAATAATGTGTATTTTAGTTATTTTTCTATTAAATAATGTGTATTTTATTTATTTCTTTATTAAATAATGTGTATTATAGTTATTTCTCTATTAATCAATGTGTATTTTAGTTATTTCTTTATTAATCAATGTGTATTTTAGTTATTTCTCTATTAAATAATGTGTAGTTTTGTTATTTTCCTATTAAATATTGTGTATTTTAGTTTCTTCTTTATTTTAGATTGTGATTTTTAGTTATTTTTTTATCAAATATTGTGTATTTTAGTTATTTCTTTATTTATTAATGTGTAGTTTAGTTTTTTTTCTAATAAATTTTGTGTATTTTAGTTTCTTCTTTATTGTAGATTGTGAATTTCAGTCATTTTTTTATTAAATAATGTGTATTTTTGTTATTTTTTTATTAAATAAGGTGTAGTTTAGTTATATTTTTATTAAATAATGTGTATTTAAGTTATTTCTTTATTAAATACTGTGTATTTTAGTTATTTCTCTATAAAATAATGTGTATTTTAGTTATTTCTTTATTAAATAAAGTGTATTTCAAATATTTCTTTATTAAATATGGTGTATTTTAATTATTTCTTTATTAAATAATGTGTATTTTAATCATTTCTCTATTAAATATTGTGTTTTTTATTTAATTCTCTAATAATTGATGTGTAAATTTGTTATTTTTTCATTAAATAATGTGTATTTCAGTTATTTTTCTATTAAATATTGTGTATTTAAGTTATTTCTTTATTAAATACTGTGTATTTTAGTTATTTTTCTATTAAATAATGTGTATTTTAGTTATTTATTTATTAAATAATGTGTATTTTAGTCATTTTTCTATTAAATAATGTGTACTTTAGTTATTTCTCTATTAAATAAAGTGTATTTTAGTTATTTCTTTATAAAATAATGTGTATTTTAGTTCATTCTTTATTAAATAATGTGTATTTTAGTTATTTTTATTAAACATTGTGTAGATTGGTTACTTCTTTATTAAATATTGTGTATTTTAGTTATTTTTTAATGAATCAATGTGCATTTTAGTTATTTCTTTAATAAATTCTTCTTTATTATAGATTGTAAATTTTATTAATTTTTTTATTAAATAATGTGTATTTTAGTTAATTCTTTATTAAATAATGTGTAGTTTTGTTATTTTTCTATAAAATAATGTGTATTTTAGAAATTTCTTTGTTAAATAATGTGTATTTTAGATATTTTTTTAATAATTATGGTGTATTTTAGTTATTTCTTTAATAAATAAAGTGTATTTTAGTTATTTTTCTGTTAAACTTAGTGTATTTTAATTATTTCTCTATTAATTAATTAATATGTATTTAAGTCATATTTTTATAAAATAATGTGTATTTTAGTTATTTCTTTATTTTATAAAGTGTATTTTAATAATTTTTATAATAAATATGGAGTAATTAAATTATTTCAATATTAAATACTGTGTATTTTAGTTATTTCTTTATTAAATAATGTGTATTTTAGTTATTTCTTCAATAAATAATGTGTATTTTAGTTTTTTCTCTATTAAATAATGTGTATTTTAGTTATTTCTTTATAAAAGAATGTGTTTTTTTGTTAATTCTTTATTAAATAATGTGTATTTTAGTTATTTCTCCAATAAATAATGTGTATTTTAGTTATTTTTCTATTAAATAATGTGTATTTTAGTTATTTCTTTATTAAATAATGTGTATTTTAGTCATTTTTCTATTAAATAATGTGTACTTTAGTTTTTTCTTTAATTAATAAAGTGTATTTTAGTTATTTCTTTAAAAAATAATGTGTATTTTAGTTATTTCTTTATTAAATAATGTGTATTTTAGTTATTTTTTATTAAACATTGTGTAATTTAGTTACTTCTCTATTAAATAATGTGTATTTTAGTTATTTCTTGATGAATCATTGTGCATTTTAGTTATTTTTTTAATAAATTCTTCTTTATTATAGATTGTGATATTTATTAATTTTTTTAATAAATAATGTGTACTTTAGTTATTTCTTTATTAAATAATGTGTATTTTAGTTATTTCTTCTATAAATAATGTGTATTTTAGTTATTTCTCTATTAAATAATATGTTTTTTTGTTATTTCTCTATAAAATAATGTGTATTTTAGAAAATTCTTTGTTAAATAATGTGTATTTTAGATATTTTTTTAATAAATATGGTGTATTTTAGTTAATTCTTTATTAAATAAAGTGTATTTTAGTTATTTTTCTGTTAAATTTAGTGTATTTTAATTATTTCTCTATTAATTAATGTGTATTTTACTTATTTCTTTTTTAAATAATTTGTATTTTAGTTATTTCTTTATTAAATAATGTGTATTTAAGTCATTTCTCTATTAAATAATGTGTATTTTAGTTATGTCTTTATTAAATAAAGTAATTTTTAATAATTTTTTTAATAATTATGGAGTAATTAAATTATTTCTATATTAAATAATGTGTATTTTAGTTAATTCTTTATTAAATAATGTGTATTTTAGTTATTTCTTCAATAAATAATGTGTAGTTTAGTTATTTCTCTATTAAATAATGTGTATTTTAGATTTTTTTTTAATAAATATGGTGTACTTTAGTTATTTCTTTATTAAATAATGTGTATTTTAGTTATTTTTCTATTAAATTTAATGTATTTTATTTATTTCTCTATTAATTATTGTGTATTTTAGTTATATCTTTATTAAATAATTAGTATTTTAGTTATTTCTTTATAAATTAATGTGTAATTTAGTTATTTCTTTATTAAATAAAGTGTATTTTAAATATTTCTTTAATAAATATGGTGTATTTTAATTATTTCTTTAATAAATGTTGAGTAATTTAATTAATTTTCTAATAATTTTAGTGTATTTTAATTATTTCTCTATTAATTAATGTGTATAATATTTCTTTATTAAATAAGGTGTAGTTTAGTTATTTTTTCATTAAATAATGTGTATTTAAGTTATTTCTCTAATAAATACTGTGTTTTATAGTTATTTCTTTATTAAATAATGTGTATTTTAGTTATTTCTCCAATAAATAATGCGTATTTTAGTTATTTCTACAATAAATAATGTGTATTTTAGTTATTTCTCTATCAAATAATGTGTTTTTTTGGTATTTCTCTATTAAATAATGTGTATTTTAGTTATTTCTCTATTAAATAATTTGTGTTTTAGTTATTTCTTTATTAAATAATGTGTATTTTAGTTATTTCTTCTATAAATAATGTGTATTTTAGTTATTTCTTTATTAAATAAAGTGTAATTTAAATATTTCTTTATTAAATATGGTGTAATTTAGTTACTTCTCTATTAAATATTGTGTATTTTAGTTATTTCTTGATGAATCAATGTGCAATTTTGTTATTTCTTTAATAAATTCTTCTTTATTATAGATTGTAAATTTTATTAATTTTTTTATTAAATAATGTGTATTTTAGTTATTTCTTTATTAAATAATGTGTATTTTAGATATTTCCTCAATAAATAATGTGTATTTTAGTTATTTCTCTATTAAATATTATGTTTTTTTGTTATTTCTTTATTAAATAATGTGTATTTTAGTTATTTCTCTATTAAATAATTTGTGTTTTAGTTATTTCTCAAATAAATAATGAGTATTTTGTTTATTTCTCTATTAAATAATGTGTTTTTTTGTTATTTCTCTATTAAGTAATGTGTATTTTAGTTTTTTCTCTATTAATTAAATGTTTTTTTGTTATTTCTCTATTAAATAATGTGTCATTTAGTTATTTTTCCAATAAATATTGTGTATTTTAGTTATTTTTCTATTAAATAATGTGTATTTTAGTTATTTCTTCAATAAATAATGTGTATTTTAGTTATTTTTCTATTAAATAATGTGTATTTTAGTTATTTCTCTATTAAATAATGTGTATTTTAGTTATTTCTACAATAAATAATGTGTATTTTAGTTATTTCTCTATTAAATAATATGTTTTTTTGTTATTTCTTTATTAAATAATGTGTATTTTAGTTATTTCTCCATAAAATAATGTGTATTTTAGTATTCCTCTATTAAATAATTTGTCTTTTAATTATTTCTCTATTAAATAATGTGTATTTTAGTTATTTCTCCAATAAATAATGTGTATTTTAGTTATTTCTCTATTAAATAATGTGTATTTTAGTTATTTCTACAATAAATAATGTGTATTTTAGTTATTTCTCTATCAAATAATGTGTTTTTTTTGGTATTTCTCTATTAAATAATGTGTATTTTAGATATGTCTCTATTAAATAATGTGTATTTTAGTTATTTCTCTAATAATTAATGTGTATTTAAATTATTTCTCTATTAAATAATTTGTATTTTAATTATTTCTTTAATAAATAATGTGTAATTTAGTTATTTCTCCAATAAATAATGTGTATTTTAGTTATTTCTTTATTAAATAATGTGTTTTTTTGTTATTTCTCTATTAAATAATGTGTATTTTAGTTATTTTTTTATTAAATAAGGTGTTTTTTTGTTATTTCTCTATTAAATAATGTGTTTTATAGTTATTTCTTTATTAAATAATGTGTATTTTAGTTATTTCTCCAATAAATAATGCGTATTTTAGTTATTTTTCTATTAAATAATGTGTTTTTTTTGTTATTTCTCTATTAAATAATGTGTATTTTAGTTATTTCTCTATTAAATAATAGGTTTTTTTGTTATTTCTTTATTAAATAATGTGTATTTTAGTTATTTCTCCAATAAATAATGTGTATTTTAGTTATTTCTTTATTAAATAATGTGTTTTTTTGTTATTTCTCTATTAAATAATGTGTATTTTAGTTATTTCGCCAATAAATAATGTGTATTTTAGTTATTTCTCTATTAAATAATGTGTTTTTTTGTTATTTCTCTATTAAATAATGTGTACTTTAGTTATTTCTCTATCAAATAATGTGTATTTTAGTTATTTCTCTATTAAATAATGTGTATTTTAAGTATTTTTTCAAAAAATAATGTGTATTTTAGTTATTTTTCTATTAAATAATGTCTTTTTTTGTTATTTCTTTATTTAATAATGTGTATTTTAGATATTTCTCTATTAAATAATGTGTATTTTAGTTATTTCTTTATTAAATAATTTGTATTTTAGTTATTTCTCAAATAAATAATGTGTATTTTAGTTATTTCTCTATTAAATAATGTGTTTTTTGTTATTTTTTTATTAATTAATGTGTATTTTAGTTATTTTTCTATTAAATAATGTGTATTTTAGTTATTTCTCAAATAAATAATGAGTATTTTGTTTATTTCTCTATTAAATAATGTGTTTTTTTGTTATTTCTCTATTAAATAATGTGTATTTTAGTTATTTCTTTATAAAATTATGTGTATTTTAGTTATTTCTCTATTATATAATGTGTATTTAAGTTATTTTTCCTATAAATAATGTGTATTTTAATTATTTCTCTATTAAATAATGTTTTTTTTTGTTATTTCTCTATTAAATAATGTGTATTTCAGTTATGTCTTTTTATGTAATGTGTATTTTAGTTATTTCTCTAATAAATAAAGTGTAATTTAGTTATTTCTCTTATAAATAATATGTTTTTTTGTTATTTCTCTATTAAATAATGTGTATTTTAGTTATTTCACTATTAAATAATGTGCATTTCAGTTTTTTTTATTAAATAAAGTGTATTTTAGTTAGTTTTTTATTAAATATTGTTAATTTTAATTATTTCTTTAATAAATAATGTGTATTTTAGTTATTTCTCTATTAAATAATATGTATTTTAGTTTAATCTCTTCTAAATAATGTGTATTTTAGTTATTTTTCTATTAAATAATGTGTATTTTAGTTATTTCTTAATTAAATAAAGTGTATTTTAGTTTAATTTTTATTAAATATTGTTTATTTTTGTTATTTTTTCTCTAATTTATGTGTATTTTAGTTATTTCTCTATTAAATAATGTGTATTTTGCTAATTTCTTTATTAATTAATGTGTATTTTGGTTATTTTTCTTTTAAATAATGTGTATTTTAGTTATTTCGCTATTAAATATTGTGTGTTTAGTTATTTCTCTATTAAATAATGTGTTTTTTAGTTATTTCTCTATTAAATAATGTGTATTTTATATGTTTTTTTAATTCAAAATTGTGTTATTTAGTAATTTTTTTATTAATTAATGTGTAATTTAATTATTTCTTTATTAAATAATGTGTATTTTGTTTTTTTTTAATTAAATAATGTGTATTTTAGTTATTTTTCTATTAAATAATGTGTATTTTATTTATTTCTTCATTAAATAATGTGTATTATAGTTATTTCTCTATTAATCAATGTGTATTTTAGTTATTTCTTTATTAATCAATGTGTATTTTAGTTATTTCTCTATTAAATAATGTGTAGTTTTGTTATTTTCCTATTAAATATTGTGTATTTTAGTTTCTTCTTTATTTTAGATTGTGATTTTTAGTTATTTTTTTATCAAATATTGTGTATTTTAGTTATTTCTTTATTAAATAATGTGTAGTTTAGTTTTTTTTCTAATAAATATTGTGTATTTTAGTTTCTTCTTTATTGTAGATTGTGAATTTCAGTCATTTTTTTATTAAATAATGTGTATTTTAGTTATTTTTTTATTAAATAAGGTGTAGTTTAGTTATATTTTTATTAAATAATGTGTATTTAAGTTATTTCTTTATTAAATACTGTGTATTTTAGTTATTTCTCTATAAAATAATGTGTATTTTAGTTATTTCTTTATTAAATAAAGTGTATTTCAAATATTTCTTTATTAAATATGGTGTATTTTAATTATTTCTTTATTAAATAATGTGTATTTTAATCATTTCTCTATTAAATATTGTGTTTTTTATTTAATTCTCTAATAAATGATGTGTAAATTTGTTATTTCTTCATTATATAATGTGTATTTCAGTAATTTTTCTATTAAATATTGTGTATTTTAGTTATTTCTTTATTAAATAATGTGTATTTTAGTTATTTCTCTATTGAATAAAGTGTATTTTAGTTAATTTCCTATTAAATATTGTGTATTTATTTATTTCTTTATTAAAAAATGTGTATTTTAGTTATTTCTCTAATATATAATGTGTGATTTAGTTATTTTCTTAGAAAATATTGTGTATTTAGTTTTTTTTCTAATAAATAATGTGTTTTTTAGTTATTTCTCTATTAAATAATGTGTATTTTAGTTATTTTTCTATTAAATAATGTGTATTTTAGTAATTTTTTTTATTAAATATTGTGTATTTAGTTATTTCTCTATTAAATAATGTGTTTTTAGTTATTTCTCTCATAAATAATTTGTTTTTTAGTTATTTCTCTATAAAATATTGTGTATTTTATATGTTTATATTATAAAATTTTGTGTATTTTAGTTATTTTTCTATTAATTAACGTGTTATTTAGTTATTTCTTTATTAAAAAATGTGTATTTTGTTTTTTTTTTATTAAACAATGTGTATTTTAGTTATTTTTCTATTAAATAATGTGTATTTTAGTTATTTCTTTTTTAAATAATGTGTATTTTAGTCATTTTTCTATTAAATAATGTGTACTTTAGTTATTTCTCTATTAAATAAAGTGTATTTTAGTTATTTCTTTATAAAATAATGTGTATTTTAGTTCATTCTTTATTAAATAATGTGTATTTTAGTTATTTTTTATTAAACATTGTGTAGATTGGTTACTTCTTTATTAAATATTGTGTATTTTAGTTATTTTTTAATGAATCAATGTGCATTTTAGTTATTTCTTTAATAAATTCTTCTTTATTATAGATTGTAAATTTTATTAATTTTTTTATTAAATAATGTGTATTTTAGTTAATTCTTTATTAAATAATGTGTAGTTTTGTTATTTTTCTATAAAATAATGTGTATTTTAGAAATTTCTTTGTTAAATAATGTGTATTTTAGATATTTTTTTAATAATTATGGTGTATTTTAGTTATTTCTTTAATAAATAAAGTGTATTTTAGTTATTTTTCTGTTAAACTTAGTGTATTTTAATTATTTCTCTATTAATTAATTAATATGTATTTTAGTTATTTCTTTATTAAATAATGTGTATTTAAGTCATATTTTTATTAAATAATGTGTATTTTAGTTATTTCTTTATTTTATAAAGTGTATTTTAATAATTTTTATAATAAATATGGAGTAATTAAATTATTTCAATATTAAATACTGTGTATTTTAGTTATTTCTTTATTAAATAATGTGTATTTTAGTTATTTCTTCAATAAATAATGTGTATTTTAGTTTTTTCTCTATTAAATAATGTGTATTTTAGTTATTTCTTTATAAAATAATGTGTTTTTTTGTTATTTCTCTATTAAATAATGTGTATTTTAGTTATTTCTCCAATAAATAATGTGTATTTTAGTTATTTTTCTATTAAATAATGTGTATTTTAGTTATTTCTTTATTAAATAATGTGTATTTTAGTCATTTTTCTATTAAATAATGTGTACTTTAGTTTTTTCTTTAATTAATAAAGTGTATTTTAGTTATTTCTTTAAAAAATAATGTGTATTTTAGTTATTTCTTTATTAAATAATGTGTATTTTAGTTATTTCTCTATTAAATAATGTGTAGTTTTGTTATTTTCCTATTAAATATTGTGTATTTTAGTTTCTCCTTTATTTTAGATTGTGATTTTTAGTTATTTTTTTATCAAATATTGTGTATTTTAGTTATTTCTTTATTAAATAATGTGTAGTTTAGTTTTTTTTCTAATAAATATTGTGTATTTTAGTTTCTTCTTTATTGTAGATTGTGAATTTCAGTCATTTTTTTATTAAATAATGTGTATTTTAGTTATTTTTTTATTAAATAAGGTGTAGTTTAGTTATATTTTTATTAAATAATGTGTATTTAAGTTATTTCTTTATTAAATACTGTGTATTTTAGTTATTTCTCTATAAAATAATGTGTATTTTAGTTATTTCTTTATTAAATAAAGTGTATTTCAAATATTTCTTTATTAAATATGGTGTATTTTAATTATTTCTTTATTAAATAATGTGTATTTTAATCATTTCTCTATTAAATATTGTGTTTTTTATTTAATTCTCTAATAAATGATGTGTAAATTTGTTATTTCTTCATTATATAATGTGTATTTCAGTAATTTTTCTATTAAATATTGTGTATTTTAGTTATTTCTTTATTAAATAATGTGTATTTTAGTTATTTCTCTATTGAATAAAGTGTATTTTAGTTAATTTCCTATTAAATATTGTGTATTTATTTATTTCTTTATTAAAAAATGTGTATTTTAGTTATTTCTCTAATATATAATGTGTGATTTAGTTACTTTCTTAGAAAATATTGTGTATTTAGTTATTTTTCTAATAAATAATGTGTTTTTTAGTTATTTCTCTATTAAATAATGTGTATTTTAGTTATTTTTCTATTAAATAATGTGTATTTTAGTAATTTTTTTTATTAAATATTGTGTATTTAGTTATTTCTCTATTAAATAATGTGTTTTTAGTTATTTCTCTCATAAATAATTTGTTTTTTAGTTATTTCTCTATAAAATATTGTGTATTTTATATGTTTATATTATAAAATTTTGTGTATTTTAGTTATTTTTCTATTAATTAACGTGTTATTTAGTTATTTCTTTATTAAAAAATGTGTATTTTGTTTTTTTTTTATTAAACAATGTGTATTTTAGTTATTTTTCTATTAAATAATGTGTATTTTAGTTATTTCTTTTTTAAATAATGTGTATTTTAGTCATTTTTCTATTAAATAATGTGTACTTTAGTTATTTCTCTATTAAATAAAGTGTATTTTAGTTATTTCTTTATAAAATAATGTGTATTTTAGTTCATTCTTTATTAAATAATGTGTATTTTAGTTATTTTTTATTAAACATTGTAAAGATTGGTTACTTCTTTATTAAATATTGTGTATTTTAGTTATTTTTTAATGAATCAATGTGCATTTTAGTTATTTCTTTAATAAATTCTTCTTTATTATAGATTGTAAATTTTATTAATTTTTTTATTAAATAATGTGTATTTTAGTTAATTCTTTATTAAATAATGTGTAGTTTTGTTATTTTTCTATAAAATAATGTGTATTTTAGAAATTTCTTTGTTAAATAATGTGTATTTTAGATATTTTTTTAATAATTATGGTGTATTTTAGTTATTTCTTTAATAAATAAAGTGTATTTTAGTTATTTTTCTGTTAAACTTAGTGTATTTTAATTATTTCTCTATTAATTAATTAATATGTATTTTAGTTATTTCTTTATTAAATAATGTGTATTTAAGTCATATTTTTATTAAATAATGTGTATTTTAGTTATTTCTTTATTTTATAAAGTGTATTTTAATAATTTTTATAATAAATATGGAGTAATTAAATTATTTCAATATTAAATACTGTGTATTTTAGTTATTTCTTTATTAAATAATGTGTATTTTAGTTATTTCTTCAATAAATAATGTGTATTTTAGTTTTTTCTCTATTAAATAATGTGTATTTTAGTTATTTCTTTATAAAATAATGTGTTTTTTTGTTATTTCTCTATTAAATAATGTGTATTTTAGTTATTTCTCCAATAAATAATGTGTATTTTAGTTATTTTTCTATTAAATAATGTGTATTTTAGTTATTTCTTTATTAAATAATGTGTATTTTAGTCATTTTTCTATTAAATAATGTGTACTTTAGTTTTTTCTTTAATTAATAAAGTGTATTTTAGTTATTTCTTTAAAAAATAATGTGTATTTTAGTTATTTCTTTATTAAATAATGTGTATTTTAGTTATTTTTTATTAAACATTGTGTAATTTAGTTACTTCTCTATCAAATAATGTGTATTTTAGTTATTTCTTGATGAATCATTGTGCATTTTAGTTATTTTTTTAATAAATTCTTCTTTATTATAGATTGTGATATTTATTAATTTTTTTATTAAATAATGTGTATTTTAGTTATTTCTTTATTAAATAATGTGTATTTTAGTTATTTCTTCAATAAATAATGTGTATTTTAGTTATTTTTCTATTAAATAATATGTTTTTTTGTTATTTCTCTATAAAATAATGTGTATTTTAGAAATTTCTTTGTTAAATAATGTGTATTTTAGATATTTTTTTAATAAATATGGTGTATTTTAGTTAATTCTTTATTAAATAAAGTGTATTTTAGTTATTTTTCTGTTAAATTTAGTGTATTTTAATTATTTCTCTATTAATTAATGTGTATTTTACTTATTTCTTTATTAAATAATTTGTATTTTAGTTATTTCTTTATTAAATAATGTGTATTTAAGTCATTTCTCTATTAAATAATGTGTATTTTAGTTATGTCGTTATTAAATAAAGTGTTTTTTAATAATTTTTTTAATAATTATGGAGTAATTAAATTATTTCTATATTAAATAATGTGTATTTTAGTTAATTCTTTATTAAATAATGTGTATTTTAGTTATTTCTTCAATAAATAATGTGTAGTTTAGTTATTTCTCTATTAAATAATGTGTATTTTAGATTTTTTTTAATAAATATGGTGTACTTTAGTTATTTCTTTATTAAATAATGTGTATTTTAGTTATTTTTCTATTAAATTTAATGTATTTTATTTATTTCTCTATTAATTATTGTGTATTGTAGTTATATCTTTATTAAATAATTTGTATTTTAGTTATTTCTTTATAAATTAATGTGTAATTTAGTTATTTCTTTATTAAATAAAGTGTTTTTTAAATATTTCTTTAATAAATATGGTGTATTTTAATTATTTCTTTAATAAATGTTGAGTAATTTAATTATTTTTCTAATAATTTTAGTGTATTTTAATTATTTCTCTATTAATTAATGTGTATAATATTTCTTTATTAAATAAGGTGTAGTTTAGTTATTTTTTTATTAACTAATGTGTATTTAAGTTATTTCTCTATTAAATACTGTGTATTTTAATTATTTCTCTATAAAATAATGTGTATTTTAGTTATTTCTTTATTAAATAAAGTGTAATTTAAATATTTCTTTATTAAATATGGTGTAATTTAGTTACTTCTCTATTAAATATTGTGTATTTTAGTTATTTCTTGATGAATCAATGTGCATTTTAGTTATTTCTTTAATAAATTCTTCTTTATTATAGATTGTAAATTTTATTAATTTTTTTATTAAATAATGTGTATTTTAGTTATTTCTTTATTAAATAATGTGTATTTTAGATATTTCCTCAATAAATAATGTGTATTTCTGTTATTTCTCTATTAAATATTATGTTTTTTTGTTATTTCTTTATTAAATAATGTGTATTTTAGTTATTTCTCTATTAAATAATTTGTGTTTTAGTTATTTCTCAAATAAATAATGAGTATTTTGTTTATTTCTCTATTAAATAATGTGTTTTTTTGTTATTTCTCTATTAAGTAATGTGTATTTTAGTTTTTTCTCTATTAATTAATAGTTTTTTTTGTTATTTCTCTATTAAATAATGTGTCATTTAGTTATTTTTCCAATAAATATTGTGTATTTTAGTTATTTTTTTATTAAATAATGTGTATTTTAGTTATTTCTCTATTAAATAATGTGTATTTTAGTTATTTCTACAATAAATAATGTGTATTTTAGTTATTTCTCTATTAAATAATATGTTTTTTTGTTATTTCTCTATTTAATAATGTGTATTTTAGTTATTTCTCCATAAAATAATGTGTATTTTAGTATTCCTCTATTAAATAATATGTCTTTTAATTATTTCTCTATTAAATAATGTGTATTTTAGTTATTTCTCCAATAAATAATGTGTATTTTAGTTATTTCTCTATCAAATAATGTGTTTTTTTGTTATTTCTCTATTAAATAATGTGTATTTTAGTTATGTCTCTATTAAATAATGTGTATTTTAGTTATTTCTCTAATAATTAATGTGTATTTAAATTATTTCTCTATTAAATAATTTGTATTTTAATTATTTCTTCAAAAAATAATGTGTAATTTAGTTATTTCTCCAATAAATAATGTGTATTTTAGTTATTTCTTTATTAAATAATGTGTTTTTTTGTTATTTCTCTATTAAATAATGTGTATTTTAGTTATTTTTTTATTAAATAATGTGTTTTTTTGTTATTTCTCTATTAAATAATGTGTTTTATAGTTATTTCTTTATTAAATAATGTGTATTTTAGTTATTTCTCCAATAAATAATGCGTATTTTAGTTATTTTTCTATTAAATAAAGTGTTTTTTTGTTATTTCTCTATTAAATAATGTGTATTTTAGTTATTTCTTTAATAAATAATGTGTATTTTATTTATTTCTTTCTTAAATAATGTGTGTTTTAGTTAATTCTCCAATAAAAAATGTGTATTTTAATTATTTCTCTATTAACTAATGTGTTTTTTGTTATTTCTCTATTAAATAATGTTTATTTTAGTTATTTCTCTATTAAATAATGTGTATTTTAGTTATTTCTCGAAAAAAAAATTATGTGTATTTAAGTTATTTCTCTATTAAATAATGTGTTTTTTGTTATTTCTCTATTAAATAATGTGTATTTTAGTTATTTCTTTATTGAATAATGTGTATTTTAGTAATGTCTCCAATAAATAATGTGTATTTTAGTTATTTCTTTATAAAATAATGTGTTTTTTTGTTATTTCTTTATTAAATAATGTGTCTTTTAGTTATTTCTGTATAAATATTGTGTTTTTTTGTTATTTCTCTATTAAATAATGTGTATTTTAGTTATTTCTCTAATAAATGATGTGTATTTTAGTTATTTTTTTATTAAATAATGTGTTTTTTTGTTATTTCTCTATCAAATAATGTGTATTTTAGTTATTTCTTTATTAAATATTGTGTATTTTAGTTATTTCTCCAATAAATAATTTGTATTTTAGTTATTTCTCTATTAAATAAAGTGTTTTTTGTTATTTCTCTTTTAAATAATGTGTATTTAAGTTATTTTTTTATTAAATAATGTGTTTTTTTGTTATTTCTCTATTAAATAATGTGTATTTTAGTTATTTTTCTATTAAATAATGGGTTTTTTTGTTATTTCTTTGTTAAATAATGTGTATTTTAGTTATTTCTCCAATTAATAATGTGTATTTTAGTTATTTCTTTATTAAATAATGTGTTTTTTTGTTATTTCTCTATTAAATAATGTGTATTTTAGTTATTTCTCCAATAAATAATGTGTATTTTAGTTATTTCTCTATTAAATAAAGTGTTTTTTTGTTATTTCTCTATTAAATAATGTGTACTTTAGTTATTTCTCTATCAAATAATGTGTATTTTAGTTATTTCTCTATTAAATAATGTGTATTTTAGGTATTTTTTCAAAAAATAATCTGTATTTTAGTTATTTTTCTATTAAATAATGTGTTTTTTTGTTATTTCTTTATTTAATAATGTGTATTTTAGTTATTTCTCTATTAAATAAATTGTATTTTAGTTATTTCTTTATTAAATAATTTGTATTTTAGTTATTTCTCAAATAAATAATGTGTATTTTAGTTATTTCTCTATTAAATAATGTGTTTTTTGTTATTTTTTTATTATTTAATGTGTATTTTAGTTATTTTTCTATTAAATAATGTGTATTTTAGTTATTTTTCAAATAAATAATGAGTATTTTGTTTATTTCTCTATTAAATAATGTGTTTTTTTGTTATTTCTTTATTAAATAATGTGTATTTTAGTTATTTCTTTATAAAATAATGTGTATTTTAGTTATTTCTCTATTATATAATGTGTATTTAAGTTATTTTTCCTATAAATAATGTGTATTTTAATTATTTCTCTATTAAATAATGTTTTTTTTTGTTATTTCTCTATTAAATAATGTGTATTTCAGTTATGTCTTTTTATGTAATGTGTATTTTAGTTATTTCTCTAATAAATAAAGTGTAATTTAGTTATTTCTCTTATAAATAATATGTTTTTTTGTTATTTTCCTATTAAATAATGTGTATTTTAGTTATAACTTTATTAAATATTAAGTATTTTTGTTATTTCTCTATTAAATAATGTGTATTTTAGTTATAACTTTATTAAATAATAAGTATTTTTGTTATTTCTTTATTAAATAATTTGTATGTTTGTTATTTCTTTATTAAATAATGTGTATTTTAGTTATTTCTCCAATAAATAATGTGTATTTTAGTTATTTCTTTATTAAATATTGTGTTTTTTTGTTGTTTCTCTATTAAATATTGTGTTTTTTTGTTATTTCTCTATTAAATAATGTGTATTTTAGTTTTTTCTCTATTAAATAATGTTTATTTAGTTATTTCTCCAATAAATTAAGTGTATTTTAGTTATTGCGCTATTAAATAATATGTTTTTTTGTTATTTCTCTATTAAATAATGTGTATTTTAGTTATTTCTTTATTAAATAATGTGTTCTTTTTGTTATTTCTTTATTAAATAATGTGTATTTTAGTTATTTCTCCAATAAATAATGTGTATTTTTGTTATTTCTCTATTAAATAATGTGTTTTTTTGTTATTCCTTTATTAAATAATGTGTATTTTAGTTATGTCTCTATTAAATAATGTCTATTTTAGTTATTTCTCTAATAAATAATGTGTATTTTAAATATTTCTTTATTAAATAATGTGTAATTTAGTTTTTTCTTCAATAAATAATGTTTATTTTAGTTATTTCTCCAATAAATAATGTGTATTTTAGTTATTTCTATATTAAATAATGTGTTTTTTTGTTATTTTTCTATTAAATAATGTGTATTTTAGTTATTTTTCTATTAAAAAATGTGTATTTTTGTTATTTCTCTAATTAATAATGTGTTTTTTTGTTATTTCTCTATTAAATAATGTGTATTTTAGTTATTTCTCCAATAAATAATGTGTTTTTTAGTTATTTCCCTATTAAATAATGTGTTTTTTTGTTATTTCTCTATTAAATAATCTGTATTTTAGTAATTTCTTTATTAAATAATATGTATTTTAGTTATTTCTTTATTAAATAATGTGTGTTTTAGTTATTTCTCCAATAAAAAATGTGTATTTTAGTTATTTTTCTATTAAATAATGTGTTTTTTGTTATTTTTCTATTAAATAATGTGAATTTTAGTTATTTATTTATTAATTAATGTGTATTTTAGTTATTTCTCCAATAATTACCAAGAATTTTAGTTATTTCTTTATTAAATAATGTGTTTTTTGTTATTTCTCTATTAAATAATGTGTATTTTAGTTATTTCTCTATAAATAATGTGTTTTTTAGTTATTTCTTTATTAAATAATGTGTATTTTAGTTATTTCTCTAATAAATAATGTGTATTTTAGTGATTTCTTTATTAAATAATGTGTTTTTTTGTTATTTCTCTATTAAATAATGTGTATTTTAGTTATTTCTTCTTTAAATATTGTGTATTTTAGTTATTTCTCCAATTATAAATTTGTATTTTAGTTATTTCTCTATTAAATAATATGTTTTTGTGTTATTTCTCTATTAAATAATGTGTATTTTAGTTATTTCTTTATTAAATAATGTGTATTTTTGTTATTTCTTTCTTAAATAATGTATCTTTTAGTTATTTCTCTATTAAATAATGTGTTTTTTGTTATTTTACTATTAAATAATGTGTATTTTAGTTATTTCTCTAATAAATAATGTGTATTTTAGTTATTTCTTTATTAATTAATGTGTTTTTTTGTTATTTCTCTATTAAATAATGTGTATTTAAGTTATTTCTCTATTAAATAATGTGTATTTTAGTTATTTCTCTATTAAATAATGTGTATTTTAGTTATTTCTCTATTAAATAATGTGTATTTAAGTTAATTTTCTATTAAATAATGTGTTTTTTTGTTATTTCTCTATTAAATAATGTGTGTTTTAGTTATTTTTCCAATAAATAATGTGTATTTTAGTTATTTCTCTATTTAATAATATGTTTTTTTGTTATTTCTCTATTAAATAATGTGTATTTTAGTTATTTCTTTATTAAATAATGTGTATTTTTGTTATTTCTCTATTAAATAATGTGTATTTTAGTTATTTCTCTATTAAATAATGTGTTTTTTTGTTATTCCTCTATTGAATAATGTGTATTTTAGTTATTTCTCTATTAAATAATGTGTATTTTAGTTATTTCTCAAATAAATAATGTGTATTTTAGTTATTTCTCTATTAAATAATGTGTTTTTTGTTATTTTTTTATTATTTAATGTGTATTTTAGTTATTTTTCTATTAAATAATGTGTATTTTAGTTATTTTTCAAATAAATAATGAGTATTTTGTTTATTTCTCTATTAAATAATGTGTTTTTTTGTTATTTCTTTATTAAATAATGTGTATTTTAGTTATTTCTTTATAAAATAATGTGTATTTTAGTTATTTCTCTATTATATAATGTGTATTTAAGTTATTTTTCCTATAAATAATGTGTATTTTAATTATTTCTCTATTAAATAATGTTTTTTTTTGTTATTTCTCTATTAAATAATGTGTATTTCAGTTATGTCTTTTTATGTAATGTGTATTTTAGTTATTTCTCTAATAAATAAAGTGTAATTTAGTTATTTCTCTTATAAATAATATGTTTTTTTGTTATTTCTCTATTAAATAATGTGTATTTTAGTTATAACTTTATTAAATATTAAGTATTTTTGTTATTTCTCTATTAAATAATGTGTATTTTAGTTATAACTTTATTAAATAATAAGTATTTTTGTTATTTCTTTATTAAATAATTTGTATGTTTGTTATTTCTTTATTAAATAATGTGTATTTTAGTTATTTCTCCAATAAATAATGTGTATTTTAGTTATTTCTCTATTAAATATTGTGTTTTTTTGTTATTTCTCTATTAAATATTGTGTTTTTTTGTTATTTCTCTATTAAATAATGTGTATTTTAGTTTTTTCTCTATTAAATAATGTTTATTTAGTTATTTCTCCAATAAATTAAGTGTATTTTAGTTATTGCGCTATTAAATAATATGTTTTTTTGTTATTTCTCTATTAAATAATGTGTATTTTAGTTATTTCTTTATTAAATAATGTGTTCTTTTTGTTATTTCTTTATTAAATAATGTGTATTTTAGTTATTTCTCCAATAAATAATGTGTATTTTTGTTATTTCTCTATTAAATAATGTGTTTTTTTGTTATTCCTTTATTAAATAATGTGTATTTTAGTTATGTCTCTATTAAATAATGTCTATTTTAGTTATTTCTCTAATAAATAATGTGTATTTTAAATATTTCTTTATTAAATAATGTGTAATTTAGTTTTTTCTCCAATAAATAATGTTTATTTTAGTTATTTCTCCAATAAATAATGTGTATTTTAGTTATTTCTATATTAAATAATGTGTTTTTTTGTTATTTTTCTATTAAATAATGTGTATTTTAGTTATTTTTCTATTAAAAAATGTGTATTTTTGTTATTTCTCTAATTAATAATGTGTTTTTTTGTTATTTCTCTATTAAATAATGTGTATTTTAGTTATTTCTCCAATAAATAATGTGTTTTTTAGTTATTTCCCTATTAAATAATGTGTTTTTTTGTTATTTCTCTATTAAATAATCTGTATTTTAGTAATTTCTTTATTAAATAATATGTATTTTAGTTATTTCTTTATTAAATAATGTGTGTTTTAGTTATTTCTCCAATAAAAAATGTGTATTTTAGTTATTTTTCTATTAAATAATGTGTTTTTTGTTATTTTTCTATTAAATAATGTGAATTTTAGTTATTTATTTATTAATTAATGTGTATTTTAGTTATTTTTCCAATAATTACCAAGTATTTTAGTTATTTCTTTATTAAATAATGTGTTTTTTGTTATTTCTCTATTAAATAATGTGTATTTTAGTTATTTCTCTATAAATAATGTGTTTTTTAGTTATTTCTTTATTAAATAATGTGTATTTTAGTTATTTCTCTAATAAATAATGTGTATTTTAGTGATTTCTTTATTAAATAATGTGTTTTTTTGTTATTTCTCTATTAAATAATGTGTATTTTAGTTATTTCTTTTTTAAATATTGTGTATTTTAGTTATTTCTCCAATTATAAATTTGTATTTTAGTTATTTCTCTATTAAATAATATGTTTTTGTGTTATTTCTCTATTAAATAATGTGTATTTTAGTTATTTCTTTATTAAATAATGTGTATTTTTGTTATTTCTTTCTTAAATAATGTATCTTTTAGTTATTTCTCTATTAAATAATGTGTTTTTTGTTATTTTACTATTAAATAATGTGTATTTTAGTTATTTCTCTAATAAATAATGTGTATTTTAGTTATTTCTTTATTAATTAATGTGTTTTTTTGTTATTTCTCTATTAAATAATGTGTATTTAAGTTATTTCTCTATTAAATAATGTGTATTTTAGTTATTTCTCTATTAAATAATGTGTATTTTAGTTATTTCTCTATTAAATAATGTGTATTTAAGTTAATTTTCTATTAAATAATGTGTTTTTTTGTTATTTCTCTATTAAATAATGTGTATTTTAGTTATTTTTCCAATAAATAATGTGTATTTTAGTTATTTCTCTATTTAATAATATGTTTTTTTGTTATTTCTCTATTAAATAATGTGTATTTTAGTTATTTCTTTATTAAATAATGTGTATTTTTGTTATTTCTCTATTAAATAATGTGTATTTTAGTTATTTCTCTATTAAATAATGTGTTTTTTTGTTATTCCTCTATTGAATAATGTGTATTTTAGTTATTTCTCTATTAAATAATGTGTATTTTAGTTATTTCTCCAAAAAAATAATGTGTATTTTAGTTATTTCTTTATCAAATAATGTGTTTTTTGTTATTTCTCTATTAAGTAATGTGTATTTTAGTTATTTCTTTATTAAATAATGTGTATTTAAGTTATTTCTCTATAAATAATGTGTTTTTTAGTTATTTCTCTATTAAATAATGTGTATTTTAGTTATTTCTCTAATAAATAATGTGTATTTTAGTGATTTCTTTATTAAATAATGTGTTTTTTTGTTATTTCTTTATTAAATAATGTGTATTTTAGTTATTTCTCCAATAAATAATGTGTTTTTTAGTTATTTCTCTATTAAATAATGTGTTTTTTTGTTATTTCTCTATTAAATAATCTGTATTTTAGTAATTTCTTTATTAAATAATATGTATTTTAGTTATTTCTTTATTAAATAATGTGTGTTTTAGTTATTTCTCCAATAAAAAATGTGTATTTTAGTTATTTCTCTATTAAATAATGTGTTTTTTGTTATTTTTCTATTAAATAATTTGTATTTTAGTTATTTATTTTTTAATTAATGTGTATTTTAGTTATTTCTCCAATAATTACCAAGTATTTTAGTTATTTCTCTATTAAATAATGTGTTTTTTGTTATTTCTCTATTAAATAATGTGTATTTTAGTTATTTCTCTATAAATAATGTGTTTTTTAGTTATTTCTCTATTAAATAATGTGTATTTTAGTTATTTCTCTAATAAATAATGTGTATTTTAGTGATTTCTTTATTAAATAATGTGTTTTTTTGTTATTTCTCTATTAAATAATGTGTATTTTAGTTATTTCTTTATTAAATATTGTGTATTTTAGTTATTTCTCCAATTATAAATTTGTATTTTAGTTATTTCTCTATTAAATAATATGTTTTTTTGTTATTTCTCTATTAAATAATGTGTATTTTAGTTATTTCTTTATTAAATAATGTGTATTTTTGTTATTTCTTTATTAAATAATGTGTCTTTTAGTTATTTCTCTATTAAATAATGTGTTTTTTGTTATTTTACTATTAAATAATGTGTATTTTAGTTATTTCTCTAATAAATAATGTGTATTTTAGTTATTTCTTTATTAATTAATGTGTTTTTTTGTTATTTCTCTATTAAATAATGTGTATTTAAGTTATTTCTCTATCAAATAATGTGTATTTTAGTTATTTCTCTATTAAAAAATGTGTATTTTAGTTATTTCTCTATTAAATAATGTGTATTTAAGTTAATTTTCTATTAAATAATGTGTTTTTTTGTTATTTCTCTATTAAATAATGTGTATTTTAGTTATTTTTCAAATAAATAATGTGTATTTTAGTTATTTCACTATTTATTAATATGTTTATTTGTTATTTCTCTATTAAATAATGTGTATTTTAGTTATTTCTTTATTAAATAATGTGTATTTTTGTTATTTCTTTAATAAATAATGTGTAGTTTAGTTATTTCTCTATTAAATAATGTGTTTTTTTGTTATTCCTCTATTAAATAATGTGTATTTTAGTTATTTCTCTATTAAATAATGTGTATTTTAGTTATTTCTCCAAAAAAACAATGTGTATTTTAGTTATTTTTCTATCAAATAATGTGTTCTATTAAGTAATGTGTATTTTAGTTATTTCTTTATTAAATAATGTGTATTTTAGTTATTTCTCTAATAAATAATGTGTATTTTAGTTATTTCTCTATTAAATAACGTGTTTTTTTGTTATTTCTTTATTAAATAATGTGTATTTTAGTTATTTCTCTATAAATAATGTGTTTTTTTGTTATTTCTCTATTAAATAATGTGTATTTTAGTTATTTCTCCAATAAATAATGTGTATTTTAGTTATTTCATTATTAAATATTGTGTTTTTTTGTTATTTTTCTATTAAATAATGTGTATTTCAGTTATTTCTTTATTAAATATTGTGTATTTTAGTTATTTCTCCAATAAATAATTTGTATTTTAGTTATTTCTCTAATAAATAATGTGTTTTTTTGGTATTTCTTTATTAAATAATGTGTATTTTAGTTATTTTTCTAATAATTAATGTGTTTTTTAGTTATTTCTCTATTAAATAATGTGTATTTTAGTTATTTCTCTAATAAATAATGTGTATTTTAGTGATTTCTTAATTAAATAATGTGATTTTTTGTTATTTCTCTATTAAATAATGTGTATTTTAGTTATTTCTTTATTAAATATTGTGTATTTTTGTTATTTCTCCAATTAATAATATGTATTTAAGTTATTTCTCTATTAAATAATATGTTTTTTTGTTATTTCTTTATTAAATAATGTGTATTTTAGTTATTTCTTTATTAAATAATGTGTATTTTTGTTATTTCTTTATTAAATAATGTGTATTTTAGTTATTTCTCTATTAAATAAAGTGTTTTTTTGTTATTCTTTTATTAAATAATGTGTATTTTTGTTATTTCTTTAATAAATAATGTGTAGTTTAGTTATTTCTCTATTAAATAATGTGTTTTTTTGTTATTCCTCTATTAAATAATGTGTATTTTAGTTATTTCTCTATTAAATAATGTGTATTTTAGTTCTTTCTCCAAAAAAATAATGTGTATCTTAGTTATTTCTCTATCAAATAATGTGTTTTTTGTTATTTCTCTATTAAGTAATGTGTATTATAGTTATTTCTTTATTAAATAATGTGTATTTTAGTTATTTCTCTAATAAATAATGTGTATTTTAGTTATTTCTCTATTAAATAACGTGTTTTTTTGTTATTTCTCTATTAAATAATGTGTATTTTAGTTATTTCTCTATAAATAATGTGTTTTTTTGTTATTTGTCTTTTAAATAATGTGTAATTTAGTTATTTCTCTAATAAATAATGTGTATTTTAGTTATTTCTTTATTAAATAATGTGTTTTTTTGTTGTTTTTCTATTGAATAATGTGTATTTTAGTTATTTCTTTATTAAATATTGTGTATTTTAGTTTTTTCTGCAATATATAATTTGTATTTTAGTTATTTCTCTAATAAATAATGTGTTTTTTGGTATTTCTCTATTAAATAATGTGTATTTTAGTTATTTTTCTAATAAATAATGTGTTTTTTTGTTATTTCTCTATTAAATAATGTATATTTTAGTTATTTCTCTATTAAATAATGTGTTTTTTTGTTATTTCTTTTTTAAATAATGTGTATTTTAGTTATTTCTCCAATAAATAATGTGTATTTTAGTTATTTTTTTAATATATAATGTGTTTTTTTGTTATTTCTCTATTGAATAATGTGTATTTAAGTTGTTTTTTCAATAAATAATGTGTATTTTAGTTATTTTTCTATTAAGTAATGTGTTTTTTGGTTATTTCTCTATTAAATAATGTGTATTTTAGTTATTTCTTTAATAAATAATGTGTATTTTAGTTATTTCTTTATTAAATAATGTGTATTTTAGGTATTTCTCCAAGAAATAATGTGTATTTTAGTTATTTTTCTATTAAATATTGTGTTTTCTTGTTATTTCTCTATTTATAAATGTGTATTTAAGTTATTTCTCTATTAAATAATGTGTTTTTTGTTATTTCTTTATTAAATAATGTGTATTTTAGTTATTTCTCTATTAACTAATGTGTATTTAAGTTGTTTCTCAAATAACTAATGAGTATTTTTTTATTTCTCTATTAAATAATGTGATTTTTTGTTATTTCTCTATTAAAAAATGTGTATTTTAGTTATTTCTCTATAAAATAATGTGTATTTTAGTTAATTCTCTATTGAATAATGATGATTTTGTTTATTTCTCCAAAAAATAATGTGTGTTTTAGTTATTTCTCTATTAAATCATGTGTTTTTTTGTTATTTCTCTATTAAATAATGTGTATTTTAGTTATGTCTCTTTTATATAATGTGTATTTTAGTTATTTCTTTAATAAATAATGTGTAATTTAGTTATTTCTCTATTAAATAATGTGTATTTTAGTTATTTCTTTAATAAATAAGGTGTATTTTAGTTATTTATCCAATAAATAATGTGTATTTTAGTTATTTCTCTATTAAATAATGTGTATTTTAGTTATTTCTACAATAAATAATGTGTATTTTAGTTATTTTTCTATTAAACAATATGTTTTTTTTGTTATTTCTCTATAACATAATGTGTAATTTAGTTATTTCTCCATAAAATAATGTGTATTTTAGTATTCCTCTATTAAATAATATGTCTTTTAATTATTTCTCTATTTAATAATGTGTATTTTAGTTATTTCTCTAATAAATAATGTGTATTTTAGTTATTTCTCTATTAAATAATGTGTATTTTAGTTATTTCTACAATAAATAATGTGTATTTTAGTTATTTCTCTATTAAGTAATGTGTTTTTTTGTTATTTCTCTATTAAATAATGTGTATTTTAGTTATTTCTTTAATAAATATCGTGTATTTTAGTTATTTCTTTATTAAATAATGTGTATTTTAGTTATTTCTCCAAGAAATAATGTGTATTTTAGTTATTTTTCTATTAAATATTGTGTTTTCTTGTTATTTCTCTATTTATAAATGTGTATTTAAGTTATTTCTCTATTAAATAATGTGTATTTTAGTTATTTCTTTATTAAATAATGTGTTTTTTGTTATTTCTTTATTAAATAATGTGTATTTTAGTTATTTCTCTATTAACTAATGTGTATTTAAGTTTTTATAAAATATATAAAGAAGAAAACGCGTCTATGGATGTTTTTTAGTTTAGAATATTTTTTCATAAATTTAATTTTTTAATGTATTTAAGTTGTTTCTCAAATAACTAATGAGTATTTTTTTATTTCTCTATTAAATAATGTGATTTTTTGTTATTTCTCTATTAAATAATGTGTATTTTAGTTATTTCTCTATAAAATAATGTGTATTTTAGTTAATTCTCTATTGAATAATGTGGATTTTGTTTATTTCTCCAAAAAATAATGTGTATTTTAGTTATTTCTCTTTTAAATCATGTGTTTTTTTGTTATTTCTCTATTAAATAATGTGTATTTTAGTTATGTCTCTTTTATATAATGTGTATTTTAGTTATTTCTTTAATAAATAATGTGTAATTTAGTTATTTCTCTATTAAATAATGTGTATTTTAGTTATTTCTTTAATAAATAAGGTGTATTTTAGTTATTTCTCCAATAAATAATGTGTATTTTAGTTATTTCTCTATTAAATAATGTGTTTTTTTGTTATTTCTTTATTAAATAATGTGTATTTTAGTTATGTCTCTATTTAATAATGTGTATTTTAGTTATTTCTCTAATAAATAATGTGTATTTAAATTATTTCTTTATTAAATAATGTGTATTTTAGTTATTTCTTCAATAAATAATGTGTATTTTATTTATTTCTCCAATAAATAATGTGTATTTTAGTTATGTCTCTATTAAATAATGTATATTTTAGTTATTTCTCTAATAAATAATGTGTATTTAAATTATTTTTCTATTAAATAATGTGTATTTTAGTTATTTCTCCATAAAATAATGTGTAATTTAGTTATTTCTCCAATAAATAATGTGTATTTTAGTTATTTCTCTATTAAATAATGTGTTTTTTTGTTATTTCTCTTTTAAATAATGTGTATATTAGTTATTTTTCTATTAAATAATGTGTTTTTTTGTTATTTCTTTATTAAATAATGTGTTTTTAGTTATTTCTCTATTAAATAATGTGTATTTTAGATATTTCTCTAAAAAATAATGTGTATTTTAGTTATTTCTCTATTACTTAATGTGTTTTTTTGTTATTTCTCTATTAAATAATGTGTATTTAAGTTATTTCTCTATTAAATAATGTGTATTTTAGTTATTTCTCTATTTAATAATGTGTATTTTAGTTATTTCTTTTATAAATAAAGTGTATTTTAGTTATTTTTCTATTAAATATTGTGTTTTTTTGTTATTTCTCTATTAAATAATGTGTATTTTATTTGTTTCTCTATTAAATAATGTGTATTTTAGTTATTTTTCTAATAAATAATGTGTTTTTTAGTTATTTCTCTATTAAATATTGTGTATTTGAGTTATTTTTCTATTAAATAATGTGTTTTTTTCTTATTTCTCTATTAAATAATGTGTATTTTAGTTGTTTCTCTATTAAATAATGTGTATTTTAGTTATTTCTCCAAAAAAATAATGTGTATTTTAGTTATTTCTCTATCAAATATTTTGTTTTTTGTTATTTCTCTATTAAGTAATGTGTATTTTAGTTATTTCTTTATTAAATAATGTGTATTTTAGTTATTTCTCTATTAAATAACGAGTTTTTTGTTATATTTCTATTAAATAATGTGTATTTTAGTTATTTCTCTATAAATAATGTGTTTTTTTGTTATTTCTCTATTAAATAATGTGTATTTTAGTTGATTCTCCAATAAATAATGTGTATTTTAGTTATTTCTTTATTAAATAATGTGTTTTCTATTGAATAAAGTGTATTTTAGTTATTTCTTTATAAAATATTGTGTATTTTAGTTATTTCTCCAATAAATAATTTGTATTTTAGTTATTTCTCTAATAAATAATGTGTTTTTTTGGTATTTCTCTATTAAATAATGTGTATTTTAGTTATTTTTCTAATAAATCATGTGTTTTTTTGTTATTTCTCTATTAAATAATGTATATTTTAGTTATTTCTCTATTAAATAATGTGCTTTTTTGTTATTTCTCTATTAAATAATGTGTAATTTAGTTATTTCTCTATTAAATAATTTGTATTTTAGTTATTTCTCAAATAAATAATGAGTATTTTGTTTATTTCTCTATTAAATAATGTGTTTTTTTGTTATTTCTCTATTAAGTACTGTGTATTTTAGTTTTTTCTCTATTAATTAAAGTGTTTTTTTGTTATTTCTCTATTAAATAATGTGTCATTTAGTTATTTCTCCATAAAATAATGTGTATTTTAGTTATTTTTCTATTAAATAATGTGTATTTTAGTTATTTTTCTATTGAATAATGTGTATTTTAGTTATTTCTACAATAAATAATGTGTATTTTAGTTATTTTTCTATTAAACAATATGTTTTTTTTGTTATTTCTCTATTACATAATGTGTAATTTAGTTATTTCTCCATAAAATAATGTGTATTTTAGTATTCCTCTATTAACTAATATGTCTTTTAATTATTTCTCTATTAAATAATGTGTATTTTAGTTATTTCTCTAATAAATAATGTGTATTTTAGTTATTTCTCTATTAAATAATGTGTATTTTAGTTATTTCTACAATAAATAATGTGTATTTTAGTTATTTCTCTATCAAATAATGTGTTTTTTTGTTATTTCTCTATTAAATAATGTGTATTTAAGTTATGTCTCTATTAAATAATGTGTATTTTAGTTATTTCTCTAATAATTAATGTGTATTTAAAATATTTCTCTATTAAATAATTTGTATTTTAGTTATTTCTTCAATAAATAATGTGTAATTTAGTTATTTCTCCAATAAATAATGTGTATTTTAGTTATTTCTCTATTAAATAATGTGTTTTTTTGTTATTTCTCTATTAAATAAAGTGTATTTTAGTTATTTTTTTATTAAATAATGTGTTTTTTTGTTATTTCTCTATTAAATAATGTGTTTTATAGTTATTTCTCTATTAAATAATGTGTATTTTAGTTATTTCTCCAATAAATAATGTGTATTTTAGTTATTTTTCTATTAAATAATGTGTTTTTTTGTTATTTCTCTATTAAATAATGTGTATTTTAGTTATTTCTTTAATAAATAATGTGTATTTTAGTTATTTCTTTCTTAAATAATGTGTGTTTTAGTTAATTCTCCAATAAAAAATGTGTATTTTAGTTATTTCTTTATTAAAAAATGTGTTTTTTGTTATTTCTCTATTAAATAATGTTTATTTTAGTTATTTCTCTATTGAATAATGTGTATTTTAGTTATTTCTCCAAAAAAATGTGTATTTAAGTTAATTCTCTATTAAATAATGTGTTTTTTGTTATTTTTCTATTAAATAATGTGTGTTTTAGTTATTTCTTTATTAAATAATGTGTATTTTAGTAATTTCTCCAATAAATAATGTGTATTTTAATTATTTCTCTATTAAATAATGTGTTTTTTTGTTATTTCTCTATTAAATAATGTGTATTTTATTTTTTTTTCTATTAAATAATGTGTATTTTAGTTATTTCTCCAATAAATAATGTGTATTTTAGTTATTTCTCTATTAAATATTATGTTTTTTTGTTAGTTCTTTATTAAATAATGTATATTTTAGTTATTTCTTTATTGAATAATGTGTATTTTTGTTATTTCTTAATTAAATTATGTGTATTTTAGTTATTTCTCCAATAAATAATGTGTATTTTAGTTATTTCTCTATTAAATAATGTGTTTTTTTGTTATTTCTTTATTAAATAATGTGTATTTTAGTTATGTCTCTATTAAATAATGTGTATTTTAGTTATTTCTCTAATAAATAATGTGTATTTAAATTATTTCTCTATTAAATAATGTGTATTTTAGTTATTTCTCCAATAAATAATGTGTATTTTAGTTATTTCTCCAATAAATAATGTGTATTTTAGTTATGTCTCTATTAAATAATGTGTATTTTAGTTATTTCTCTAATAAATAATGTGTATTTAAATTATTTCTCTATTAAATAAGGTGTAATTTAGTTATTTCTCCAATAAATAATGTGTATTTTAGTTATTTCTTTATTAAATAATGTGTTTTTTTGTTATTTCTCTATTAAATAATGTGTATTTTAGTTATTTTTCTATTAAATAATAAGTTTTTTTGTTATTTCTTTATTAAAAAATGTGTTTTTAGTTATTTCTCTATTAAATAATGTGTATTTTAGTTATTTCTCTAAAAAATAATGTGTATTTTAGTTATTTCTTTATTATTTAATGTGTTTTTTTGTTATTTTTCTATTAAATAATGTGTATTTAAGTTATTTCTCTATTAAATAATGTGTATTTTAGTTATTTCTCTATTAAATAATGTGTATTTTAGTTATTTCTTTTATAAATAAAGTGTATTTTAGTTATTTCTCCAATAAATAATGTGTATTTTAGATATTTCTCTAATAAATAATGTGTATTTTAGTTATTTCTCTATTAAATAATGTGTATTTGAAATATTTTTCTATTAAATAATGTGTTTTTTTGTTATTTCTCCATTAAATAATGTGTATTTTAGTTGTTTCTCTATTAAATAATGTGTATTTTAGTTATTTTTCCAATAAATAATGTGTATTTTAGTTATTTCTCTATTAAATAATATGTTTTTTTGTTATTTCTCTATTAAATAATGTGTATTTTAGTTATTTTTTTATTAAATAATGTGTTTTTTTGTTATTTCTCTATTAAATAATGTGTATTTAAGTTATTTCTCTATTAAATAATGTGTATTTTAGTTATTTCTCTATTAAATACAGTGTATTTTAGTTAATTCTTTATTAAATAAAGTGTATTTTAGTTATTTCTCTAATAAATAATGTGTATTTTAGTTATTTCTCTATTAAATAATGTGTATTTTAGTTATTTCTCTTTTAAATATTGTGTATTTGAGTTATTTTTTTATTAAATAATGTGTTTTTTTGTTATTTCTCTATTAAATAATGTGTATTTTAGTTGTTTCTCTATCAAATAATGCGTATTTTAGTTATATTTCCAATAAATAATGTGTATTTTAGTTATTTCTCTATTAAATAATATGTTTTTTTGTTATTTCTCTATTAAATAATGTGTATTTTAGTTATTTCTTTATTAAATAATGTGTATTTTTGTTATTTCTTTATTAAATAATGTGTATTTTAGTTATTTCTCTATCAAATATTGTGTTTTTTTGTTATTCCTCTATTAAATAATGTGTATTTTAGTTATTTCTCTATTAAATAATGTGTATTTTAGTTATTTCTCCAAAAAAATAATTTGTATTTTAGTTATTTCTCTATCAAATAATGTGTTTTTTAATATTTCCCTATTAAGTAATGTGTATTGTAGTTATTTCTTTATTAAATAATGTGTATTTTATTTATTTCTCTAATAAATAATGTGTATTTTAGTTATTTCTTTATTAAATAACGTGTTTTTTTGTTATTTTTCTATTAAATAATGTGTATTTTAGTTACTTCTCTATAAATAATGAGTTTTTTTGTTATTTCTCTATTAAATAATGTGTATTTTAGTTATTTCTGCAATAAATAATGTGTATTTGAGTTATTTCTTTATTAAATAATGTGTTTTTTTGTTATTTTTCTATTGAATAATGTGTATTTTAGTTATTTCTTTATTAAATATTGTGTATTTTAGTTATTTCTCCAATAAATAATTTGTATTTTAGTTATTTCTTTAATAAATAATGTGTTTTTTTGGTATTTCTCTATTAAATAATGTGTATTTTAGTTATTTTTCTAATAAATAATGTGTTTTTTTGTTATTTCTCTATTAAATAATGTATATTTTAGTAATTTCTCTATTAAATAATGTGTTTTTTTTTTGTTATTTCTCTATTAAATAATGTGTATTTTAGTTATTTCTCTATTAAATAATTTGTATTTTAGTTATTTCTTAAATAAATAATGAGTATTTTGTTTATTTCTCTATTAAATAATGTGTTTTATTGTTATTTCTTTATTAAGTAATGTGTATCTAGTTTTTTCTCTATTAATTAAAGTGTTTTTTTGTTATTTCTCTATTAAATAATGTGTCATTTAGTTATTTTTCCAATAAATATTGTGTATTTTAGTTATTTCTCTAGTAAATATTGTGTATTTTAGTTATTTTTTTATTAAATAATGTGTATTTTTGTTATTTCTTTATTAAATAATGTGTTTTATAGTTATTTCTCTATTAAATAATGTGTATTTTAGTTATTTCTCCAATAAATAATGTGTATTTTAGTTATTTCTCTATTAAATAATGTGTTTTTTTGTTATTTCTCTATTAAATAATGTGTATTTTAGTTATTTTTCTATTAAATAATGTGTTTTTTTGTTATTTCTTTATTAAATAATGTGTTTTTAGTTATTTCTCTATTAAATAATGTGTATTTTAGTTATTTCTCTAAAAAATAATGTGTATTTTAGTTATTTCTCTATTACTTAATGTGTTTTTTTGTTATTTCTCTATTAAATAATGTGTATTTTAGTTATTTTTCTATTAAATAATGTGTTTTTTTGTTATTTCTTTATTAAATAATGTGTTTTTAGTTATTTCTCTATTAAATAATGTGTATTTAAGTTATTTCTCTAATAAATAATGTGTATTTTAGTTATTTCTCTATTAAATAATGTGTATTTTAGTTATTTCTTTTATAAATAAAGTGTATTTTAGTTATTTTTTCAATAAATAATGTGTATTTTAGTTATTTCTCTATTAAATAATGTGTATTTTAGTTATTTCTTTTATAAATAAAGTGTATTTTAGTTATTTTTTCAATAAATAATGTGTATTTTAGTTATTTCTCTATTAAATAATGTGTATTTTAGTTATTTCTCTATTAAATAATGTGTATTTGAGTTATTTTTCTATTAAATAATGTGTTTTTTTGTTATTTCTTTATTAAATTATGTGTTTTTAGTTATTTCTCTAATAAATAATGTGTATTTAAATTATTTCTCTATTAAATAATGTGTAATTTAGTTATTTCTCCAATAAATAATGTGTATTTTAGTAATTTCTTTATTAAATAATGTGTTTTTTTTGTTATTTTTCTATTAAATAATGTGTATTTTAGTTATTTTTCTATTAAATAATGTGTTTTTTTGTTATTTCTTTATTAAAAAATGTGTTTTTAGTTATTTCTCTATTAAATAATGTGTATTTTAGTTATTTCTCTAAAAAATAATGTGTATTTTAGTTATTTCTCTATTACTTAATGTGTTTTTTGTTATTTTTCTATTAAATAATGTGTTTTTAAGTTATTTCTCTATTAAATAATGTGTATTTTAGTTATTTCTCTATTAAATAATGTGTATTTTAGTTATTTCTTTTAAAAATAAAGAGTATTTTAGTTATTTCTCCAAGAAATAATGTGTATTTTAGTTATTTCTCTAATAAATATTGTGTATTTTAGTTATTTCTTTATTAAATAATGTGTATTTGAGTTATTTTTCTATTAAATAATGTGTTTTTTTGTTATTTCTCCATTAAATAATGTGTATCTTAGTTGTTTCTCTATTAAATAATGTGTATTTTAGTTATTTTTCCAATAAATAATGTGTATTTTAGTTATTTCTTTATTAAATAATATGTTTTTTTGTTATTTCTCTATTAAATAATGTGTATTTTAGTTATTTCTTTATTAAATAATGTGTTTTTTTGTTATTTCTCTATTAAATAATGTGTATTTTAGTTATTTTTCTATTAAATAATGTGTTTTTTAATATTTCTCTATTAAGTAATGTGTATTTTAGTTATTTCTTTATTAAATAATGTGTATTTTAGTTATTTCTCTAATAAATATAGTGTATTTTAGTTATTTCTTTATTAAATAACGTGTTTTTTTGTTATTTTTCTATTAAATAATGTGTTTTTTAGTTATTTCTCTATAAATAATGTGCTTCTTTGTTATTTCTCTATCAAATAATGTGTATTTTAGTTATTTCTCCAATAAATAATGTGTATTTTAGTTATTTCTTTATTAAATAATGTGTTTTTTTGTTATTTTTTTATTGAATAATGTGTATTTTAGTTATTTCTTTATTAACTATTGTGTATTTTAGTTATTTCTCCAATAAATAATTTGTATTTTAGTTATTTCTTTAATAAATAATGTGTTTTTTTGGTATTTCTCTATTAAATAATGTGTATTTTAGTTATTTTTCAAATAAATAATGAGTATTTTAGTTATTTCTTTATTAAATAATGTGTATTTTAGTTATTTTTTTATTAAATAATGTGTATTTTTGTTATTTCTTTATTAAATAATGTGTATTATAGTTATTTCTCTATTAAATAATGTGTATTTAAGTTATTTCTCTATTAAATAATGTGTATTTTAGTTATTTCTCTATTAAATAATGTGTATTTTAGTTAATTCTTTATTAAATAAAGTGTATTTTAGTTATTTCTCTAATAAATAATGTGTATTTTGTTATTAAATAATGTGTATTTTAATTATTTCTCTTTTAAATATTGTGTATTTGAGTTATTTTTCTATTAAATAATGTGTTTTTTTGTTATTTCTCTATTAAATAATGTGTATTTTAGTTGTTTCTCTATCAAATAATGTGTATTTTAGTTATTTTTCCAATAAATAATGTGTATTTTAGTTATTTCTCTATTAAATAATATGTTTTTTTGTTATTTCTCTATTAAATAATGTGTATTTTAGTTATTTCTTAATTAAATAATGTGTATTTTTGTTATTTCTTTATTAAATAATGTGTATTTTAGTTATTTCTCTATTAAATAATGTGTTTTTTTGTTATTCCTCTATTACTTAATGTGTTTTTTGTTATTTTTCTATTAAATAATGTGTATTTAAGTTATTTCTCTATTAAATAATGTGTATTTTAGTTATTTCTCTATTAAATAATGTGTATTTTAGTTATTTCTCCAAAAAAATAATGTGTATTTTAGTTATTTCTCTATCAAATAATGTGTTTTTTAATATTTCTCTATTAAGTAATAAGTATTTTAGTTATTTCATTATTAAATAATGTGTATTTTAGTTATTTCTCTATAAATATTGTGTTTTTTTGTTATTTCTCTATTAAATAATGTGTTTTTTAGTTATTTCTTTATTAAATATTGTGTATTTTAGTTATTTCTTTAATAAATAATGTGTATTATAGTTATTTCTCTATTAATTAATGTGTTTTTTTGTTATTTCTCTATTAAATAATGTGTATTTAAGTTATTTCTCTATTAAATAATGTGTATTTTAGTTATTTCTCTATTAAATAATGTGTATTTTAGTTATTTCTCTATTAAATAATGTGTATTTGAGTTATTTTTCTATTAAATAATGTGTTTTTTTGTTATTTTTCTATTAAATAATGTGTATTTTAGTTATTTTTCCAATAAATAATGTGTATTTTAGTTATTTCTCTTTTAAATATTATGTTTTTTTGTTATTTCTCTATTAAATAATGTGTATTTTAGTTATTTCTTTAATAAATAATGTGTATTTTTGTTATTTCTTTATTAAATAATGTGTAATTTAGTTATTTCTCTATTAAATAATGTGTTTTTTTGTTATTCCTCTATTAAATAATGTGTATTTTAGTTATTTCTCTAATAAATAATGTGTATTTTAGTTATTTCTCTATTAAATAATGTGTATTTTAGTTATTTCTCTATTAAATAATGTGTATTTTAGTTATTTCTCTATTAAATAATGTGTATTTGAGTTATTTTTCTATTAAATAATGTGTTTTTTTGTTATTTTTCTATTAAATAATGTGTATTTTAGTTATTTCTCTATTAAATAACGTGTTTTTTTTGTTATTTCTCTATTAAATAATGTGTATTTTAGTTATTTCTCTATAAATAATGTGTTTTTTTGTTATTTCTCTATTAAATAATGTGTAATTTAGTTATTTCTCCAATAAAAAATGTGTATTTTAGTTATTTCTTTATTAAATAATGTGTTTTTTTGTTATTTTTCTATTGAATAATGTGTATTTTAGTTATTTCTTTATTAAATATTGTGTATTTTAGTTATTTCTCCAATAAATAATTTGTATTTTAGTTATTTCTCTAATAAATAATGTGTTTTTTTGGTATTTCTCTATTAAATAATGTGTATTTTAGTTATTTTTCTAATAAATAATGTGTTTTTTAGTTATTTCACTTTTAAATAATGTGTATTTTAGTTATTTCTTTAATAAATAATGTGTATTTTAGTGATTTCTTTATTAAATAATGTGTTTTTTTGTTATTTCTTTATTAAATAATGTGTATATAAGTTATTTCTTTATTAAATATTGTGTATTTTAGTTATTTCTCCAATTAATAATTTGTATTTTAGTTATTTCTCTATTAAATAATATGTTTTTTTGTTATTTCTCTATTAAATAATGTGTATTTTAGTTATTTCTATATTAAATAATGTGTATTTTTGTTATTTCTTTATTAAATAATGTGTCTTTTAGTTATTTCTCTATTAAATAATGTGTTTTTTTGTTATTTTACTATTAAATAATGTGTATTTTAGTTATTTTTCTAATAAATAATGTGTATTTTAGTTATTTCTCTATTAATTAATGTGTTTTTTTGTTATTTCTCTATTAAATAATGTGTATTTAAGTTATTTCTCTATTAAATAATGTGTATTTTAGTTATTTCTCTATTAAATAATGTGTATTTTAGTTATTTCTCTATTTAATAATGTGTATTTGAGTTATTTTTCTATTAAATAATGTGTTTTTTTGTTATTTTTTTATTAAATAATGTGTATTTTAGTTATTTTTCCAATAAATAATGTGTATTTTAGTTATTTCTCTATTAAATAATATGTTTTTTTTGTTATTTTTTTATTAAATAATGTGTATTTTAGTTATTTCTTTATTAAATAATGTGTATTTTTGTTATTTCTTTATTAAATAATGTGTATTTTAGTTATTTCTCTATTAAATAATGTGTTTTTTTGTTATTCCTCAATTAAATAATGTGTATTTTAGTTATTTCTCTATTAAATAATGTGTATTTTAGTTATTTCTCCAAAAAAATAATGTGTATTTTAGTTATTTCTCTATCAAATAATGTGTTTTTTGTTATTTCTTTATTAAGTAATGTGTATTTTAGTTATTTCTTTATTAAATAATGTGTATTTTAGTTATTTCTCTAATAAATAATGTGTATTTTAGTTATTTCTCTATTAAGGAACGTGTTTTTTTGTTATTTCTCTATTAAATAATGTGTATTTTAGTTTATTCTCTATAAATAATGTGTTTTTTTGTTATTTCTCTATTAAATAATGTGTATTTTAGTTATTTTTCTATTAAATAATGTGTATTTAAGTTATTTCTCTAATAAATAATGTGTATTTGAGTTATTTTTCTTTAAAATAATGTGTTTTTTTGTTATTTCTCTATTAAATAATGTGTATTTTAGTTATTTTTCCAATAAATAATGTGTATTTTAGTTATTTCTCTATTAAATAATATGTTTTTTTGTTATTTCTCTATTAAATAATGTGTATTTTAGTTATTTCTTTATTAAATAATGTGTATTTTTGTTATTTCTTTATTAAATAATGTGTATTTTAGTTATTTTTCTATTAAATAATGTGTTTTTTTGTTATTCCTTTATAAAATAATGTGTATTTTAGTTATTTCTCTATTAAATAATGTGTATTTTAGTTATTTCTCTATTAAATAATATGTTTTTTTGTTATTTCTCTATTAAATAATGTGCATTTTAGTTATTTCTTTATTAAATAATGTGTATTTTTGTTATTTCTTTATTAAATAATGTGTATTTTAGTTATTTTTCTATTAAATAATGTGTTTTTTTGTTATTCCTTTATAAAATAATGTGTATTTTAGTTATTTCTCTATTAAATAATGTGTATTTTAGTTATTTCTCCAAAAAAATAATGTGTATTTTAGTTGTTTCTCAAATAACTAATGAGTATTTTTTTATTTCTCTATTAAATAATGTGATTTTTTGTTATTTCTCTATTAAATAATGTGTATTTTAGTTATTTCTCTATAAAATAATGTGTATTTTAGTTAATTCTCTATTAAATAATGTGGATTTTGTTTATTTCTCCAATAAATATTGTGTATTTTAGTTATTTCTCTATTAAATCATGTGTTTTTTTGTTATTTCTTTATTAAATAATGTGTATTTTAGTTATGTCTCTTTTATATAATGTGTATTTTAGTTATTTCTTCAATAAATAATGTGTAATTTAGTTATTTCTTTATTAAATAATGTGTATTTTAGTTATTTCGTTAATAAATAAGGTGTATTTTAGTTATTTTTCTAATAAATAATGTGTATTTTAGTTATTTCTCTATTAAATAATGTGTTTTTTTGTTATTTTTCTATTTAATAATGTGTATTTTAGTTATTTTTCTATTAAATAATGTGTTTTTTTGTTATTTCTCTATTAAATATTGTGTATTTCAGTTGTTTCTCTATTAAATAATGTGTATTTTAGTTATTTTTCCAATAAATAATATGTATTTTAGTTATTTCTTTATTAAATAATATGTTTTTTTGTTATTTCTCTTTTAAATAATGTGTATTTTAGTTATTTCTTTATTAAATAATGTGTTTTTTTGTTATTTCTCTATTAAATAATGTGTATTTAAGTTATTTCTCTAATAAATAATGTGTATTTTAGTTATTTCTCTATTAAATAATGTGTATTTTAGTTATTTCTTTATTAAATAAAAAGTATTTTAGTTATTTCTCCAATAAATAATGTGTATTTAAGTTATTTCTCCAATAAATAATGTGTATTTTAGTTATTTCTTTATTAAATAATGTGTGTTTTAGTTAATTCTCCAATAAAAAATGTGTATTTTAGTTATTTCTTTATTAAAAAATGTGTTTTTTGTTATTTCTCTATTAAATAATGTTTATTTTAGTTATTTCTCTATTGAATAATGTGTATTTTAGTTATTTCTCCAAAAAAATGTGTATTTAAGTTAATTCTCTATTAAATAATGTGTTTTTTGTTATTTTTCTATTAATTAATGTGTATTTTAGTTATTTCTTTATTAAATAATGTGTATTTTAGTAATTTCTCCAATAAATAATGTGTATTTTAGTTATTTCTCTATTAAATAATGTGTTTTTTTGTTATTTCTTTATTAAATAATGTGTATTTTAGTTATATCTCTATAAATATTGTGTTTTTTTGTTATTTCTCTATTAAATAATGTGTTTTTTAGTTATTTCTTTATTAAATATTGTGTATTTTAGTTATTTCTCTAATTAATAATTTGTATTTTAGTTATTTCTCTATTAAATAATATGTTTTTTTGTTATTTCTCTATTAAATAATGTGTATTTTAGTTATTTCTTTATTAAATAATGTGTATTTTTGTTATTTCTTTATTAAATAATGTGTCTTTTAGTTATTTCTCTATTAAATAATGTGTTTTTTTGTTATTTTACTATTAAATAATGTGTATTTTAGTTATTTCTCTAATAAATAATGTGTATTATAGTTATTTCTCTATTAATTAATGTGTTTTTTTGTTATTTCTCTATTAAATAATGTGTATTTAAGTTATTTCTCTATTAAATAATGTGTATTTTAGTTATTTCTCTATTAAATAATGTGTATTTTAGTTATATCTCTATTAAATAATGTGTATTTGAGTTATTTTTCTATTAAATAATGTGTTTTTTTGTTATTTTTCTATTAAATAATGTGTATTTTAGTTATTTTTCCAATAAATAATGTGTATTTTAGTTATTTCTCTTTTAAATATTATGTTTTTTTGTTATTTCTCTATTAAATAATGTGTATTTTAGTTATTTCTTTAATAAATAATGTGTATTTTTGTTATTTCTTTATTAAATAATGTGTAATTTAGTTATTTCTCTATTAAATAATGTGTTTTTTTGTTATTCCTCTATTAAATAATGTGTATTTTAGTTATTTCTCTAATAAATAATGTGTATTTTAGTTATTTCTCCAAAAAAATAATGAGTATTTTAGTTATTTCTCTATCAAATAATGTGTTTTTTGTTATTTCTTTATTAAGTAATGTGTATTTTAGTTATTTCTTTATTAAATAATGTGTATTTTAGTTATTTCTCTAATAAATAATGTGTATTTTAGTTATTTCTCTATTAAGGAACGTGTTTTTTTTGTTATTTCTCTATTAAATAATGTGTATTTTAGTTTATTCTCTATAAATAATGTGTTTTTTTGTTATTTCTCTATTAAATAATGTGTATTTTAGTTATTTTTCTATTAAATAATGTGTATTTAAGTTATTTCTCTAATAAATAATGTGTATTTGAGTTATTTTTCTTTAAAATAATGTGTTTTTTTGTTATTTCTCTATTAAATAATGTGTATTTTAGTTATTTTTCCAATAAATAATGTGTATTTTAGTTATTTCTCTATTAAATAATATGTTTTTTTGTTATTTCTCTATTAAATAATGTGTATTTTAGTTATTTCTTTATTAAATAATGTGTATTTTTGTTATTTCTTTATTAAATAATGTGTATTTTAGTTATTTTTCTATTAAATAATGTGTTTTTTTGTTATTCCTTTATAAAATAATGTGTATTTTAGTTATTTCTCTATTAAATAATGTGTATTTTAGTTATTTCTCTATTAAATAATATGTTTTTTTGTTATTTCTCTATTAAATAATGTGCATTTTAGTTATTTCTTTATTAAATAATGTGTATTTTTGTTATTTCTTTATTAAATAATGTGTATTTTAGTTATTTTTCTATTAAATAATGTGTTTTTTTGTTATTCCTTTATAAAATAATGTGTATTTTAGTTATTTCTCTATTAAATAATGTGTATTTTAGTTATTTCTCCAAAAAAATAATGTGTATTTTAGTTGTTTCTCAAATAACTAATGAGTATTTTTTTATTTCTCTATTAAATAATGTGATTTTTTGTTATTTCTCTATTAAATAATGTGTATTTTAGTTATTTCTCTATAAAATAATGTGTATTTTAGTTAATTCTCTATTAAATAATGTGGATTTTGTTTATTTCTCCAATAAATATTGTGTATTTTAGTTATTTCTCTATTAAATCATGTGTTTTTTTGTTATTTCTTTATTAAATAATGTGTATTTTAGTTATGTCTCTTTTATATAATGTGTATTTTAGTTATTTCTTCAATAAATAATGTGTAATTTAGTTATTTCTTTATTAAATAATGTGTATTTTAGTTATTTCGTTAATAAATAAGGTGTATTTTAGTTATTTTTCTAATAAATAATGTGTATTTTAGTTATTTCTCTATTAAATAATGTGTTTTTTTGTTATTTTTCTATTTAATAATGTGTATTTTAGTTATTTTTCTATTAAATAATGTGTTTTTTTGTTATTTCTCTATTAAATATTGTGTATTTCAGTTGTTTCTCTATTAAATAATGTGTATTTTAGTTATTTTTCCAATAAATAATATGTATTTTAGTTATTTCTTTATTAAATAATATGTTTTTTTGTTATTTCTCTTTTAAATAATGTGTATTTTAGTTATTTCTTTATTAAATAATGTGTTTTTTTGTTATTTCTCTATTAAATAATGTGTATTTAAGTTATTTCTCTAATAAATAATGTGTATTTTAGTTATTTCTCTATTAAATAATGTGTATTTTAGTTATTTCTTTATTAAATAAAAAGTATTTTAGTTATTTCTCCAATAAATAATGTGTATTTAAGTTATTTCTCCAATAAATAATGTGTATTTTAGTTATTTCTTTATTAAATAATGTGTGTTTTAGTTAATTCTCCAATAAAAAATGTGTATTTTAGTTATTTCTTTATTAAAAAATGTGTTTTTTGTTATTTCTCTATTAAATAATGTTTATTTTAGTTATTTCTCTATTGAATAATGTGTATTTTAGTTATTTCTCCAAAAAAATGTGTATTTAAGTTAATTCTCTATTAAATAATGTGTTTTTTGTTATTTTTCTATTAATTAATGTGTATTTTAGTTATTTCTTTATTAAATAATGTGTATTTTAGTAATTTCTCCAATAAATAATGTGTATTTTAGTTATTTCTCTATTAAATAATGTGTTTTTTTGTTATTTCTTTATTAAATAATGTGTATTTTAGTTATATCTCTATAAATATTGTGTTTTTTTGTTATTTCTCTATTAAATAATGTGTTTTTTAGTTATTTCTTTATTAAATATTGTGTATTTTAGTTATTTCTCTAATTAATAATTTGTATTTTAGTTATTTCTCTATTAAATAATATGTTTTTTTGTTATTTCTCTATTAAATAATGTGTATTTTAGTTATTTCTTTATTAAATAATGTGTATTTTTGTTATTTCTTTATTAAATAATGTGTCTTTTAGTTATTTCTCTATTAAATTATGTGTTTTTTTGTTATTTTACTATTAAATAATGTGTATTTTAGTTATTTCTCTAATAAATAATGTGTATTATAGTTATTTCTCTATTAATTAATGTGTTTTTTTGTTATTTCTCTATTAAATAATGTGTATTTAAGTTATTTCTCTATTAAATAATGTGTATTTTAGTTATTTCTCTATTAAATAATGTGTATTTTAGTTATATCTCTATTAAATAATGTGTATTTGAGTTATTTTTCTATTAAATAATGTGTTTTTTTGTTATTTTTCTATTAAATAATGTGTATTTTAGTTATTTTTCCAATAAATAATGTGTATTTTAGTTATTTCTCTTTTAAATATTATGTTTTTTTGTTATTTCTCTATTAAATAATGTGTATTTTAGTTATTTCTTTAATAAATAATGTGTATTTTTGTTATTTCTTTATTAAATAATGTGTAATTTAGTTATTTCTCTATTAAATAATGTGTTTTTTTGTTATTCCTCTATTAAATAATGTGTATTTTAGTTATTTCTCTAATAAATAATGTGTATTTTAGTTATTTCTCCAAAAAAATAATGAGTATTTTAGTTATTTCTCTATCAAATAATGTGTTTTTTGTTATTTCTTTATTAAGTAATGTGTATTTTAGTTATTTCTTTATTAAATAATGTGTATTTTAGTTATTTCTCTAATAAATAATGTGTATTTTAGTTATTTCTCTATTAAGGAACGTGTTTTTTTTGTTATTTCTCTATTAAATAATGTGTATTTTAGTTTATTCTCTATAAATAATGTGTTTTTTTGTTATTTCTCTATTAAATAATGTGTATTTTAGTTATTTTTCTATTAAATAATGTGTATTTAAGTTATTTCTCTAATAAATAATGTGTATTTGAGTTATTTTTCTTTAAAATAATGTGTTTTTTTGTTATTTCTCTATTAAATAATGTGTATTTTAGTTATTTTTCCAATAAATAATGTGTATTTTAGTTATTTCTCTATTAAATAATATGTTTTTTTGTTATTTCTCTATTAAATAATGTGTATTTTAGTTATTTCTTTATTAAATAATGTGTATTTTTGTTATTTCTTTATTAAATAATGTGTATTTTAGTTATTTTTCTATTAAATAATGTGTTTTTTTGTTATTCCTTTATAAAATAATGTGTATTTTAGTTATTTCTCTATTAAATAATGTGTATTTTAGTTATTTTTCTATTAAATAATGTGTATTTTAGTTGTTTCTCAAATAACTAATGAGTATTTTTTTATTTCTCTATTAAATAATGTGATTTTTTGTTATTTCTCTATTAAATAATGTGTATTTTAGTTATTTCTCTATAAAATAATGTGTATTTTAGTTAATTCTCTATTAAATAATGTGGATTTTGTTTATTTCTCCAATAAATAATGTGTATTTTAGTTATTTCTCTATTAAATCATGTGTTTTTTTGTTATTTCTTTATTAAATAATGTGTATTTTAGTTATGTCTCTTTTATATAATGTGTATTTTAGTTATTTCTTCAATAAATAATGTGTAATTTAGTTATTTCTTTATTAAATAATGTGTATTTTAGTTATTTCGTTAATAAATAAGGTGTATTTTAGTTATTTTTCTAATAAATAATGTGTATTTTAGTTATTTCTCTATTAAATAATGTGTTTTTTTGTTATTTTTCTATTTAATAATGTGTATTTTAGTTATTTTTCTATTAAATAATGTGTTTTTTTGTTATTTCTCTATTAAATATTGTGTATTTCAGTTGTTTCTCTATTAAATAATGTGTATTTTAGTTATTTTTCCAATAAATAATATGTATTTTAGTTATTTCTTTATTAAATAATATGTTTTTTTGTTATTTCTCTTTTAAATAATGTGTATTTTAGTTATTTCTTTATTAAATAATGTGTTTTTTTGTTATTTCTCTATTAAATAATGTGTATTTAAGTTATTTCTCTAATAAATAATGTGTATTTTAGTTATTTCTCTATTAAATAATGTGTATTTTAGTTATTTCTTTATTAAATAAAAAGTATTTTAGTTATTTCTCCAATAAATAATGTGTATTTAAGTTATTTCTCCAATAAATAATGTGTATTTTAGTTATTTCTTTATTAAATAATGTGTGTTTTAGTTAATTCTCCAATAAAAAATGTGTATTTTAGTTATTTCTTTATTAAAAAATGTGTTTTTTGTTATTTCTCTATTAAATAATGTTTATTTTAGTTATTTCTCTATTGAATAATGTGTATTTTAGTTATTTCTCCAAAAAAATGTGTATTTAAGTTAATTCTCTATTAAATAATGTGTTTTTTGTTATTTTTCTATTAATTAATGTGTATTTTAGTTATTTCTTTATTAAATAATGTGTATTTTAGTAATTTCTCCAATAAATAATGTGTATTTTAGTTATTTCTCTATTAAATAATGTGTTTTTTTGTTATTTCTTTATTAAATAATGTGTATTTTAGTTATATCTCTATAAATATTGTGTTTTTTTGTTATTTCTCTATTAAATAATGTGTTTTTTAGTTATTTCTTTATTAAATATTGTGTATTTTAGTTATTTCTCTAATTAATAATTTGTATTTTAGTTATTTCTCTATTAAATAATATGTTTTTTTGTTATTTCTCTATTAAATAATGTGTATTTTAGTTATTTCTTTATTAAATAATGTGTATTTTTGTTATTTCTTTATTAAATAATGTGTCATTTAGTTATTTCTCTATTAAATAATGTGTTTTTTTGTTATTTTACTATTAAATAATGTGTATTTTAGTTATTTCTCTAATAAATAATGTGTATTATAGTTATTTCTCTATTAATTAATGTGTTTTTTTGTTATTTCTCTATTAAATAATGTGTATTTAAGTTATTTCTCTATTAAATAATGTGTATTTTAGTTATTTCTCTATTAAATAATGTGTATTTTAGTTATTTCTCTATTAAATAATGTGTATTTGAGTTATTTTTCTATTAAATAATGTGTTTTTTTGTTATTTTTCTATTAAATAATGTGTATTTTAGTTATTTTTCCAATAAATAATGTGTATTTTAGTTATTTCTCTTTTAAATATTATGTTTTTTTGTTATTTCTCTATTAAATAATGTGTATTTTAGTTATTTCTTTAATAAATAATGTGTATTTTTGTTATTTCTTTATTAAATAATGTGTAATTTAGTTATTTCTCTATTAAATAATGTGTTTTTTTGTTATTCCTCTATTAAATAATGTGTATTTTAGTTATTTCTCTAATAAATAATGTGTATTTTAGTTATTTCTCCAAAAAAATAATGAGTATTTTAGTTATTTCTCTATCAAATAATGTGTTTTTTGTTATTTCTCTATTAAGTAATGTGTATTTTAGTTATTTCTTTATTAAATAATGTGTATTTTAGTTATTTCTCTAATAAATAATGTGTATTTTAGTTATTTCTCTATTAAATAACGTGTTTTTTTGTTATTTCTCTATTAAATAATGTGTATTTTAGTTATTTCTCTATAAATAATGTGTTTTTTTGTTATTTCTCTATTAAATAATGTGTATTTTAGTTATTTCTCCAATAAAAAATGTGTATTTTAGTTTTTTCTTTATTAAATAATGTGTTTTTTTGTTATTTTTCTATTGAATAATGTGTATTTTAGTTATTTCTTTATTAAATATTGTGTATTTTAGTTATTTCTCCAATAAATAATTTGTATTTTAGTTATTTCTCTAATAAATAATGTGTTTTTTTGGTATTTCTCTATTAAATAATGTGTATTTTAGTTATTTTTCTAATAAATAATGTGTTTTATAGTTATTTCTCTTTTAAATAATGTGTATTTTAGTTATTTCTTTAATAAATAATGTGTATTTTAGTGATTTCTTTATTAAATAATGTGTTTTTTTGTTATTTCTTTATTAAATAATGTGTATTTTAGTTATTTCTTTATTAAATATTGTGTATTTTAGTTATTTCTCCAATTAATAATTTGTATTTTAGTTATTTCTCTATTAAATAATATGTTTTTTTGTTATTTCTCTATTAAATAATGTGTATTTTAGTTATTTCTTTATTAAATAATGTGTATTTTTGTTATTTCTTTATTAAATAATGTGTCTTTTAGTTATTTCTCTATTAAATAATGTGTTTTTTTGTTATTTTACTATTAAATAATGTGTATTTTTGTTATTTTTCTAATAAATAATGTGTATTTTAGTTATTTCTCTATTAATTAATGTGTTTTTTTGTTATTTCTCTATTAAATAATGTGTATTTAAGTTATTTCTCTATTAAATAATGTGTATTTTAGTTATTTCTCTATTAAATAATGTGTATTTTAGTTATTTCTCTATTAAATAATGTGTATTTGAGTTATTTTTCTATTAAATAATGTGTTTTTTTGTTATTTCTCTATTAAATAATGTGTATTTTAGTTATTTTTCCAATAAATAATGTGTATTTTAGTTATTTCTCTATTAAATAATATGTTTTTTTTGTTATTTCTTTATTAAATAATGTGTATTTTAGTTATTTCTTTATTAAATAATGTGTATTTTTGTTATTTCTTTATTAAATAATGTGTATTTTAGTTATTTCTCTATTAAATAATGTGTTTTTTTGTTATTCCTCTATTAAATAATGTGTATTTTAGTTATTTCTCTATTAAATAATGTGTATTTTAGTTATTTCTCCAAAAAAATAATGTGTATTTTAGTTATTTCTCTATCAAATAATGTGTTTTTTGTTATTTCTTTATTAAGTAATGTGTATTTTAGTTATTTCTTTATTAAATAATGTGTATTTTAGTTATTTCTCTAATAAATAATGTGTATTTTAGTTATTTCTCTATTAAGGAACGTGTTTTTTTGTTATTTCTCTATTAAATAATGTGTATTTTAGTTTATTCTCTATAAATAATGTGTTTTTTTGTTATTTCTCTATTAAATAATGTGTATTTTAGTTATTTTTCTATTAAATAATGTGTATTTAAGTTATTTCTCTAATAAATAATGTGTATTTGAGTTATTTTTCTTAAAATAATGTGTTTTTTTGTTATTTCTCTATTAAATAATGTGTATTTTAGTTATTTTTCCAATAAATAATGTGTATTTTAGTTATTTCTCTATTAAATAAAATGTTTTTTTGTTATTTCTCTATTAAATAATGTGTATTTTAGTTATTTCTTTATTAAATAATGTGTATTTTTGTTATTTCTTTATTAAATAATGTGTATTTTAGTTATTTTTCTATTAAATAATGTGTTTTTTTGTTATTCCTTTATAAAATAATGTGTATTTTAGTTATTTCTCTATTAAATAATGTGTATTTTAGTTATTTCTCTATTAAATAATGTTTATTTTAGTTGTTTCTCAAATAACTAATGAGTATTTTTTTATTTCTCTATTAAATAATGTGATTTTTTGTTATTTCTCTATTAAATAATGTGTATTTTAGTTATTTCTCTATAAAATAATGTGTATTTTAGTTAATTCTCTATTAAATAATGTGGATTTTGTTTATTTCTCCAATAAATAATGTGTATTTTAGTTATGTCTCTTTTATATAATGTGTATTTTAGTTATTTCTTCAATAAATAATGTGTAATTTAGTTATTTCTTTATTAAATAATGTGTATTTTAGTTATTTCTTTAATAAATAAGGTGTATTTTAGTTATTTCTCTAATAAATAATAAGTATTTTAGTTATTTCTCTATTAAATAATGTGTTTTTTTGTTATTTTTCTATTTAATAATGTGTATTTTAGTTATTTTTCTATTAAATAATGTGTTTTTTTGTTATTTCTCTATTAAATATTGTGTATTTTAGTTGTTTCTTTATTAAATAATGTGTATTTTAGTTATTTTTCCAATAAATAATGTGTATTTTAGTTATTTCTCTATTAAATAATATGTTTTTTTGTTATTTCTCTTTTAAATAATGTGTATTTTAGTTATTTCTTTATTAAATAATGTGTTTTTTTGTTATTTCTCTATTAAATAATGTGTATTTAAGTTATTTCTCTAATAAATAATGTGTATTTTAGTTATTTCTCTATTAAATAATGTGTATTTTAGTTATTTCTTTATTAAATAAAAAGTATTTTAGTTATTTCTCCAATAAATAATGTGTATTTAAGTTATTTCTCCAATAAATAATGTGTTTTTTAGTTATTTCTTTATTAAATAATGTGTATTTTAGTTATTTCTCAAATAAATAATGAGTATTTTATTTATTTCTCTATTAAATGATGTGTTTTTTTGTTATTTCTCTATTAAATAATGTGTATTTTAGTTATTTCTCTATAAAATAATGTGTGTTTTAGTTATTTCTCTATTATATAATGTGTATTTAAGTTATTTTTTCTATAAATAATGTGTATTTTAGTTATTTCTCTATTAAATAATGTTTTTTTTGTTATTTCTTTATTAAATAATGTGTATTTTAGTTATGTCTTTTTATGTAATGTGTTTTTTAGTTATTTCTTTATTAAATAATGTGTTTTTTTGTTTTTTTTCTATTTAATAATGTGTATTTTAGTTATTTTTCTATTAAATAATGTGTTTTTTTGTTATTTCTCTATTAAATAATGTGTATTTTATTTTTTTTTCTATTAAATAATGTGTATTTTAGTTATTTCTCCAATAAATAATGTGTATTTTAGTTATTTCTCTATCAAATAATGTGTTTTTTAATATTTCTCTATTAAGTAATAAGTATTTTAGTTATTTCATTATTAAATAATGTGTATTTTAGTTATTTCTCTTATAAATAATGTGAATTTTAGTTATTTCTTTATTAAAAAACGTGTTTTTTTGTTATTTTTCTATTAAATAATGTGTATTTTAATTATTTCACTATAAATAATGTGTTTTTTTGTTATTTCTCTATTAAATAATGTGTATTTTAGTTATTTCTCCAATAAATAATGTGTATTTTAGTTATTTCTTTATTAAATAATGTGTTTTTTTGTTATTTTTCTATTGAATAATGTAAATTTTAGTTATTTCTTTATTAGATATTGTGTATTTTAGTTAGTTTTCCAATAAATAATTTGTATTTTAGTTATTTCTCTAATAAATAATGTGTTTTTTTGGTATTTCTCAATTAAATAATGTGTATTTTAGTTATTTTTCTAATAAATAATGTGTTTTTTTGTTAATTCTCTATTAAATAATGTATATTTCAGTTATTTCTCTATTAAATAATGTGTTTTTTTGTTATTTCTTTATTAAATAATGTGTATTTTAGTTATTTCTCTATTAAATAATTTGTATTTTAGTTATTTCTCAAATAAATAATGAGTATTTTGTTTATTTCTCTATTAAATAATGTGTTTTTTTGTTATTTCTTTATTAAGTAATGTGTATTTTAGTTTTTTCTCTATTAATTAAAGTGTTTTTTTTTGTTAGTTCTCTATTAAATAATGTGTCATTTAGTTATTTCTTCAATAAATATTGTGTATTTTAGTTATTTCTCTATTAAATAATGTGTATTTTAGTTACTTTTTTATTAAATAATGTTTATTTTTGTTATTTCTTTATTAAATAATGTGTTTTATAGTTATTTCTCTATTAAATAATGTGTTTTTTAGTTATTTCTCCAATAAATAATGTGTATTTTAGTTATTTTTCTATTAAATAATGTGTTTTTTTGTTATTTTTCTATTAAATAATGTGTATTTTAGTTATTTTTCTATTAAATAATGTGTTTTTTTTGTTATTTCTCTATTAAATAATGTGTATTTTAGTTTTTTTTCTATTAAATAATGTGTATTTTAGTTATTTCTCCAATAAATAATGTGTATTTAAGTTATTTCTCTATTAAATAATATGTTTTTTTGTTATTTCTTTATTAAATAATGTGTATTTTAGTTATTTCTTTATTGAATAATGTGTTTTTTTGTTATTTCTTAATTAAATTATGTGTATTTTAGTTATTTCTCCAATAAATAATGTGTATTTTAGTTATTTCTTTATTAAATAATGTGTTTTTTTTGTTATTTCTCTATTAAATAATGTGTATTTTATTTATTTTTCTATTAAATAATGTGTTTTTTTGTTATTTCTTTATTAAAAAATGTGTTTTTAGTTATTTCTCTATTAAATAATGTGTATTTTAGTTATTTCTCTAAAAAATAATGTGTAATTTAGTTATTTCTCTATTACTTAATGTGTTTTTTGTTATTTTTCTATTAAATAATGTGTATTTAAGTTATTTCTCTATTAAATAATGTGTATTTTAGTTATTTCTCTAATAAATAATGTGTATTTTAGTTATTTCTTTTAAAAATAAAGTGTATTTTAGTTATTTCTCCAAGAAATAATGTGTATTTTAGTTATTTCTCTAATAAATATTGTGTATTTTAGTTATTTCTTTATTAAATAATGTGTATTTGAGTTATTTTTCTATTAAATAATGTGTTTTTTTGTTATTTCTCCTTTTAATAATGTGTATTTTAGTTGTTTCTCTATTAAATAATGTGTATTTTAGTTATTTTTCCAATAAGTAATGTGTATTTTAGTTATTTCTTTATTAAATAATATGTTTTTTTGTTATTTCTCTATTAAATAATGTGTATTTTAGTTATTTCTTTAATAAATAATGTGTTTTTTTGTTATTTCTCTATTTAATAATGTGTATTTAAGTTATTTCTCTATTAAATAATGTGTATTTTAGTTATTTCTCTATTAAATACCGTGTAATTTAGTTAATTCTTTATTAAATAAAGTGTATTTTAGTTATTTCTCTAATCAATAATGTGTATTTTAGTTATTTCTCTATTAAATAATGTGTATTTTAGTTATTTCTCTTTTAAATATTGTGTATTTGAGTTATTTTTTTATTAAATAGTGTGTTTTTTTGTTATTTCTCTATTAAATAATGTGTATTTTAGTTGTTTCTCTATTAAATAATGTGTATTTCAGTTATTTTTCCAATAAATAATGTGTATTTTAGTTATTTCTCTATTAAATAATATGTTTTTTTGTTATTTCTCTATTAAATAATGTGTATTTTAGTTATTTCTTTATTAAATAATGTGTATTTTTGTTATTTCTTTATTAAATAATGTGTATTTTAGTTATTTCTCTAATAAATAATGTGTTTTTTTGTTATTTCTCTATTAAATAATGTGTATTTTAGTTATTTCTCTATTAAATAATGTGTATTTTAGTTATTTCTCCAAAAAAATAATGTGTATTTTAGTTATTTCTCTATCAAATAATGTGTTTTTTAATATTTTTCTATTAAGTAATGTGTATTTTAGTTATTTCTTTATTAAATAATTTGTATTTTAGTTATTTCTCTAATAAATATAGTGTATTTTAGTTATTTCTTTATTAAATAACGTGTTTTTTTGTTATTTTTCTATTAAATAATGTGTATTTTAGTTATTTCTCTATAAATAATGTGTTTTTTTGTTATTTCTCTATCAAATAATGTGTATTTTAGTTATTTCTCCAATAAATAATGTGTATTTTAGTTATTTCTTTATTAAATAATGTGTTTTTTGTTATTTTTCTATTGAATAATGTGTATTTTAGTTATTTCTTTATTAACTATTGTGTATTTTAGTTATTTCTCCAATAATTAATTTGTATTTTAGTTGTTTCTTTAATAAATAATGTGTTTTTTTTGTATTTCTCTATTAAATAATGTGTATTTTAGTTATTTTTCTAATAAATAATGTGTTTTTTTGTTATTTCTCTATTAAATAATGTATATTTTAGTTATTTCTCTATTAAAAAATGTGTTTTTTTTGTTATTTCTCTATTAAATAATGTGTATTTTAGTTATTTCTCTATTAAATAATTTGTATTTTAGTTATTTCTCAAATAAATAATGAGTATTTTGTTTATTTCTCTATTAAATAATGTGTTTTTTTGTTATTTCTCTATTAAGTAATGTGTATTTTAGTTTTTTCTCTATTAATTAAAGTGTTTTTTTGTTATTTCTCTATTAAATAATGTGTCATTTAGTTATTTCTCCAATAAATATTGTTATTTTAGTTATTTCTCTATTAAATAATGTGTATTTTAGTTATTTTTTTATTAAATAATGTGTATTTTTGTTATTTCTTTATTAAATAATGTGTTTTATAGTTATTTCTCTATTGAATAATGTGTATTTAAGTTATTTCTCCAATAAATAATGTGTATTTTAGTTATTTTTCTATTAAATAATGTGTTTTTTTGTTATTTCTCTATTGAATAATGTGTATTTTAGTTATTTCTTTAATAAATAATGTGTATTTTAGTTATTTCTTTCTTAAATAATGTGTGTTTTAGTTAATTTTCCAATAAAAAATGTGTATTTTAGTTATTTCTCTATTAAATAATGTGTTTTTTGTTATTTCTCTATTAAATAATGTTTATTTTAGTTATTTCTCTATTAAATAATGTGTTTATTAGTTATTTCTCCAAAAAAATAATGTGTATTTAAGTTATTTCTCTATTAAATAATGTGTTTTTTGTTATTTCTCTATTAAATAATGTGTATTTTAGTTATTTCTTTTCTAAATAATGTGTATTTTAGTTATTTCTCCAATAAATAATGTGTATTTTAGTTATTTCTCTATTAAATAATGTGTTTTTTTGTTATTTCTCTATTAAATAATGTGTATTTTAGTTATTTTTCTATTAAATAATGTGTTTTTTTGTTATTTCTTTATTAAATAATGTGTTTTTAGTTATTTCTCTATTAAATAATGTGTATTTTAGTTATTTCTCTAAAAAATAATGTGTATTTTAGTTATTTCTCTATTACTTAATGTGTTTTTTTGTTATTTCTCTATTAAATAATGTGTATTTTAGTTATTTTTCTATTAAATAATGTGTTTTTTTGTTATTTCTTTATTAAATAATGTGTTTTTAGTTATTTCTCTATTAAATAATGTGTATTTAAGTTATTTCTCTAATAAATAATGTGTATTTTAGTTATTTCTCTATTAAATAATGTGTATTTTAGTTATTTCTTTTATAAATAAAGTGTATTTTAGTTATTTTTTCAATAAATAATGTGTATTTTAGTTATTTCTCTATTAAATAATGTGTATTTTAGTTATTTCTTTTATAAATAAAGTGTATTTTAGTTATTTTTTCAATAAATAATGTGTATTTTAGTTATTTCTCTATTAAATAATGTGTATTTTAGTTATTTCTCTATTAAATAATGTGTATTTGAGTTATTTTTCTATTAAATAATGTGTTTTTTTGTTATTTCTTTATTAAATAATGTGTTTTTAGTTATTTCTCTAATAAATAATGTGTATTTAAATTATTTCTCTATTAAATAATGTGTAATTTAGTTATTTCTCCAATAAATAATGTGTATTTTAGTAATTTCTTTATTAAATAATGTGTTTTTTTTGTTATTTCTCTATTAAATAATGTGTATTTTAGTTATTTTTCTATTAAATAATGTGTTTTTTTGTTATTTCTTTATTAAAAAATGTGTTTTTAGTTATTTCTCTATTAAATAATGTGTATTTTAGTTATTTCTCTAAAAAATAATGTGTATTTTAGTTATTTCTCTATTACTTAATGTGTTTTTTGTTATTTTTCTATTAAATAATGTGTATTTAAGTTATTTCTCTATTAAATAATGTGTATTTTAGTTATTTCTCTATTAAATAATGTGTATTTTAGTTATTTCTTTTAAAAATAAAGAGTATTTTAGTTATTTCTCCAAGAAATAATGTGTATTTCAGTTATTTCTCTAATAAATATTGTGTATTTTAGTTATTTCTTTATTAAATAATGTGTATTTGAGTTATTTTTCTATTAAATAATGTGTTTTTTTGTTATTTCTCCATTAAATAATGTGTATTTTAGTTGTTTCTCTATTAAATAATGTGTATTTTAGTTATTTTTCCAATAAATAATGTGTATTTTAGTTATTTCTTTATTAAATAATATGTTTTTTTGTTATTTCTCTATTAAATAATGTGTATTTTAGTTATTTCTTTATTAAATAATGTGTTTTTTTGTAATTTCTCTATTAAATAATGTGTATTTAAGTTATTTCTCTATTAAATAATGTGTATTTTAGTTATTTCTTTATTAAATAATGTGTATTTTAGTTATTTCTCCAAAAAAATAATGTGTATTTTAGTTATTTCTCTATCAAATAATGTGTTTTTTAATATTTCTCTATTAAGTAATGTGTATTTTAGTTATTTCTTTATTAAATAATGTGTATTTTAGTTATTTCTCTAATAAATATAGTGTATTTTAGTTATTTCTTTATTAAATAACGTGTTTTTTTGTTATTTTTCTATTAAATAATGTGTATTTTAGTTATTTCTCTATAAATAATGTGTTTTTTTGTTATTTCTCTATCAAATAATGTGTATTTTAGTTATTTCTCCAATAAATAATGTGTATTTTAGTTATTTCTTTATTAAATAATGTGTTTTTTTGTTATTTTTCTATTGAATAATGTGTATTTTAGTTATTTCTTTATTAACTATTGTGTATTTTAGTTATTTCTCTAATAAATAATTTGTATTTTAGTTATTTCTTTAATAAATAATGTGTTTTTTTGGTATTTCTCTATTAAATAATGTGTATTTTAGTTATTTTTCTAATAAATAATGTGTTTTTTTGTTATTTCTCTATTAAATAATGTATATTTTAGTTATTTCTCTATTAAATAATGTGTTTTTTTTGTTATTTCTCTATTAAATAATGTGTATTTTAGTTATTTCTCTATTAAATAATTTGTATTTTAGTTATTTCTCAAATAATTAATGAGTATTTTGTTTATTTCTCTATTAAATAATGTGTTTTTTTGTTATTTCTCTATTAAGTAATGTGTATTTTAGTTTTTTCTCTATTAATTAAAGTGTTTTTTTGTTATTTCTCTATTAAATAATGTGTCATTTAGTTATTTCTCCAATAAATATTGTTATTTTAGTTATTTCTCTATTAAATAATGTGTATTTTAGTTATTTTTTTATTAAATAATGTGTATTTTTGTTATTTCTTTATTAAATAATGTGTTTTATAGTTATTTCTCTATTGAATAATGTGTATTTAAGTTATTTCTCCAATAAATAATGTGTATTTTAGTTATTTTTCTATTAAATAATGTGTTTTTTTGTTATTCCTCTAGTGAATAATGTGTATTTTAGTTATTTCTTTAATAAATAATGTGTATTTTAGTTATTTCTTTCTTAAATAATAAGTGTTTTAGTTAATTTTCCAATAAAAAATGTGTATTTTAGTTATTTCTCTATTAAATAATGTGTTTTTTGTTATTTCTCTATTAAATAAATATTTTATAATAAAAACTAAATATTAAAAAAAAAAAAAAAAAATAATGTTTATTTTAGTTATTTCCCTATTAAATAATGTGTTTATTAGTTATTTCTCCAAAAAAATAATGTGTATTTAAGTTATTTCTCTATTAAATAATGTGTTTTTTGTTATTTCTCTATTAAATAATGTGTATTTTAGTTATTTCTTTTCTAAATAATGTGTATTTTAGTAATTTCTCTAATAAATAATGTGTATTTTAGTTATTTCTTTATTAAATAATGTGTTTTTTTGTTATTTCTTTATTAAATAATGTGTATTTTAGTTATTTATCTATAAATATTGTGTTTTTTGTTATTTCTCTATTAAATAATGTGTATTTTAGTTATTTCTCTAATAAATGATGTGTATTTTAGTTATTTCTTTATTAAATAATGTGTTTTTTGTTATTTCTCTATCAAATAATGTGTATTTTAGTTATTTCTTAATTAATTATTGTGTATTTTAGTTATTTCTCCAATAAATAATTTGTATTTTAGTTATTTCTTTATTAAATAATGTGTTTTTTGTTATTTCTCTATTAAATAATGTGTATTTTAGTTATTTCTCCAATAAATAATGTGTATTTTAGTTATTTCTCTTTTAAATAATGTGTTTTTTTGTTATTTTTCTATTAAATAATGTGTATTTTAGTTATTTCTCTATTAAATAATGTGTATTTTAATTATTTTTTCAAAAAATAATGTGTGTTTTAGTTATTCTTCTATTAAATAATGTGTTTTTTTGTTATTTCTTTATTTAATAATGTGTATTTTAGTTATTTCTCTATTAAATAATGTGTATTTTAGTTATTTCTTTATTAAATAATTTGTATTTTAGTTATTTCTCAAATAAATAATGTGTATTTTAGTTATTTCTCTATTAAATCATGTGTTTTTTGTTATTTTTTTATTAATTAATGTGTATTTTAGTTATTTCTCTATTAAATAATGTGTATTTTAGTTATTTCTCAAAAAAAAATAATGAGTATTTTAGTTATTTCTCTATTAAATAATGTGTATTTTAGTTATTTTTTTATTAAATAATGTGTATTTTTGTTATTTCTTTATTAAATAATGTGTTTTATAGTTATTTCTCTATTAAATAATGTGTATTTAAGTTATTTCTCTATTAAATAATGTGTATTTTAGTTATTTCTCTATTAAATAATGTGTATTTTAGTTAATTCTTTATTAAATGAAGTGTATTTTAGTTATTTTTTCTAATAAATAATGTGTATTTTGTTATTAAATAATGTGTATTTTAATTATTTCTCTTTTAAATATTGTGTATTTGAGTTAATTTTCTATTAAATAATGTGTTTTTTTGTTATTTCTCTATTAAATAATGTGTATTTTAGTTGTTTCTCTTTCAAATAATGTGTATTTTAGTTATTTTTCCAATAAATAATGTGTATTTTAGTTATTTCTCTATTAAATAATATGTTTTTTTGTTATTTCTCTATTAAATAATGTGTATTTTAGTTATTTCTTAATTAAATAATGTGTATTTTTGTTATTTCTTTATTAAATAATGTGTATTTTAGTTATTTCTCTATTAAATAATGTGTTTTTTTGTTATTCCTCTATTACTTAATGTGTTTTTTGTTATTTTTCTATTAAATAATGTGTATTTAAGTTATTTCTTTATTAAATAATGTGTATTTTAGTTATTTCTCTATTAAATAATGTGTATTTTAGTTATTTCTCCAAAAAAATAATGTGTATTTTAGTTATTTCTCTATCAAATAATGTGTTTTTTAATATTTCTCTATTAAGTAATAAGTATTTTAGTTATTTCATTATTAAATAATGTGTATTTTAGTTATTTCTCTTATAAATAATGTGAATTTTAGTTATTTCTTTATTAAAAAACGTGTTTTTTTGTTATTTTTCTATTAAATAATGTGTATTTTAGTTATTTCTCCAATAAATAATGTGTATTTTAGTTATTTCTTTATTAAATAATGTGTTTTTTTGTTATTTTTCTATTGAATAATGTGTATTTTAGTTATTTCTCCAATAAATAATGTGTATTTTAGTTATTTCTTTATTAAATAATGTGTTTTTTTGTTATTTTTCTATTGAATAATGTAAATTTTAGTTATTTCTTTATTAGATATTGTGTATTTTAGTTGGTTTTCCAATAAATAATTTGTATTTTAGTTATTTCTCTAATAAATAATGTGTTTTTTTGGTATTTCTCAATTAAATAATGTGTATTTTAGTTATTTTTTAAATAAATAATGTGTTTTTTTGTTAATTCTCTATTAAATAATGTATATTTCAGTTATTTCTCTATTAAAAAATGTGTTTTTTTGTTATTTCTTTATTAAATAATGTGTATTTTAGTTATTTCTCTATTAAATAATTTGTATTTTAGTTATTTCTCAAATAAATAATGAGTATTTTGTTTATTTCTCTATTAAATAATGTGTTTTTTTGTTATTTCTTTATTAAGTAATGTGTATTTTAGTTTTTTCTCTATTAATTAAAGTGTTTTTTTTGTTAGTTCTCTATTAAATAATGTGTCATTTAGTTATTTCTTCAATAAATATTGTGTATTTTAGTTATTTCTCTATTAAATAATGTGTATTTTAGTTACTTTTTTATTAAATAATGTTTATTTTTGTTATTTCTTTATTAAATAATGTGTTTTATAGTTATTTCTCTATTAAATAATGTGTTTTTTAGTTATTTCTCCAATAAATAATGTGTATTTTAGTTATTTTTCTATTAAATAATGTGTTTTTTTGTTATTTTTCTATTAAATAATGTGTATTTTAGTTATTTCTTTAATAAATAATGTGTATTTTAGTTATTTTTCTATTAAATAATGTGTTTTTTTTGTTATTTTTCTATTAAATAATGTGTATTTTAGTTTTTTTTCTATTAAATAATGTGTATTTTAGTTATTTCTCCAATAAATAATGTGTATTTAAGTTATTTCTCTATTAAATAATATGTTTGTTTGTTATTTCTTTATTAAATAATGTGTATTTTAGTTATTTCTTTATTGAATAATGTGTTTTTTTGTTATTTCTTAATTAAATTATGTGTATTTTAGTTATTTCTCCAATAAATAATGTGTATTTTAGTTATTTCTTTATTAAATAATGTGTTTTTTTGTTATTTCTTTATTAATTAATGTGTATTTTAGTTATGTCTCTATTAAAGAATGTGTATTTAAGTTATTTCTCTAATAAATAATGTGTATTTAAATTATTTCTCTATTAAATAATGTGTATTTTAGTTATTTCTCCAATAAATAATGTGTATTTTAGTTATTTCTCCAATAAATAATGTGTATTTTAGTTATGTCTCTATTAAATAATGTGTATTTTAGTTATTTCTCTAATAAATAATGTGTATTTAACATATTTCTCTATTAAATAATGTGTAATTTAGTTATTTCTCCAATAAATAATGTGTATTTTAGTTATTTCTTTATTAAATAATGTGTTTTTTTGTAAATTCTCTATTAAATAATGTGTATTTTAGTTATTTTTCTATTAAATAATGTGTTTTTTTGTTATTTCTTTATTAAAAAATGTGTTTTTAGTTATTTCTCTATTAAATAATGTGTATTTTAGTTATTTCTCTAAAAAATAATGTGTAATTTAGTTATTTCTCTATTACTTAATGTGTTTTTTGTTATTTTTCTATTAAATAATGTGTATTTAAGTTATTTCTCTATTAAATAATGTGTATTTTAGTTATTTCTCTAATAAATAATGTGTATTTTAGTTATTTCTTTTAAAAATAAAGTGTATTTTAGTTATTTCTCCAAGAAATAATGTGTATTTTAGTTATTTCTCTAATAAATATTGTGTATTTTAGTTATTTCTTTATTAAATAATGTGTATTTGAGTTATTTTTCTATTAAATAATGTGTTTTTTTGTTATTTCTCCATTAAATAATGTGTATTTTAGTTGTTTCTCTATTAAATAATGTGTATTTTAGTTATTTTTCCAATAAGTAATGTGTATTTTAGTTATTTCTTTATTAAATAATATGTTTTTTTGTTATTTCTCTATTAAATAATGTGTATTTTAGTTATTTCTTTAATAAATAATGTGTTTTTTTGTTATTTCTCTATTTAATAATGTGTATTTAAGTTATTTCTCTATTAAATAATGTGTATTTTAGTTATTTCTCTATTAAATACCGTGTAATTTAGTTAATTCTTTATTAAATAAAGTGTATTTTAGTTATTTCTCTAATAAATAATGTGTATTTTAGTTATTTCTCTATTAAATAATGTGTATTTTAGTTATTTCTCTTTTAAATATTGTGTATTTGAGTTATTTTTTTATTAAATAATGTGTTTTTTTGTTATTTCTCTATTAAATAATGTGTATTTTAGTTGTTTCTCTATCAAATAATGTGTATTTCAGTTATTTTTTCAATAAATAATGTGTATTTTAGTTATTTCTCTATTAAATAGTATGTTTTTTTGTTATTTCTCTATTAAATAATGTGTATTTTAGTTATTTCTTTATTAAATAATGTGTATTTTTGTTATTTCTTTATTAATTAATGTGTATTTTAGTTATTTCTCTAATAAATAATGTGTTTTTTTGTTATTTCTCTATTAAATAATGTGTATTTTAGTTATTTCTCTATTAAATAATGTGTATTTTAGTTATTTCTCCAAAAAAATAATGTGTATTTTAGTTATTTCTCTATCAAATAATGTGTTTTTTAATATTTCTCTATTAAGTAATGTGTATTTTAGTTATTTCTTTATTAAATAATGTGTATTTTAGTTATTTCTCTAATAAATATAGTGTATTTTAGTTATTTCTTTATTAAATAACGTGTTTTTTTGTTATTTTTCTATTAAATAATGTGTATTTTAGTTATTTCTCTATAAATAATGTGTTTTTTTGTTATTTCTCTATCAAATAATGTGTATTTTAGTTATTTCTCCAATAAATAATGTGTATTTTAGTTATTTCTTTATTAAATAATGTGTTTTTTTGTTATTTTTCTATTGAATAATGTGTATTTTAGTTATTTCTTTATCAACTATTGTGTATTTTAGTTATTTCTCCAATAAATAATTTGTATTTTAGTTATTTCTTTAATAAATAATGTGTTTTTTTGGTATTTCTCTATTAAATAATGTGTATTTTAGTTATTTTTCTAATAAATAATGTGTTTTTTTGTTATTTCTCTATTAAATAATGTATATTTTAGTTATTTCTCTATTAAAAAATGTGTTTTTTTTGTTATTTCTTTATTAAATAATGTGTATTTTAGTTATTTCTCTATTAAATAATTTGTATTTTAGTTATTTCTCAAATAAATAATGAGTATTTTGTTTATTTCTCTATTAAATAATGTGTTTTTTTGTTATTTCTCTATTAAGTAATGTGTATTTTAGTTTTTTCTCTATTAATTAAAGTGTTTTTTTGTTATTTCTCTATTAAATAATGTGTCATTTAGTTATTTCTCCAATAAATATTGTTATTTTAGTTATTTCTCTATTAAATAATGTGTATTTTAGTTATTTTTTTATTAAATAATGTGTATTTTTGTTATTTCTTTATTAAATAATGTGTTTTATAGTTATTTCTCTATTGAATAATGTGTATTTAAGTTATTTCTCCAATAAATAATGTGTATTTTAGTTATTTTTCTATTAAATAATGTGTTTTTTTGTTATTTCTCTATTGAATAATGTGTATTTTAGTTATTTCTTTAATAAATAATGTGTATTTTAGTTATTTCTTTCTTAAATAATGTGTGTTTTAGTTAATTTTCCAATAAAAAATGTGTATTTTAGTTATTTCTCTATTAAATAATGTGTTTTTTGTTATTTCTCTATTAAATAATGTTTATTTTAGTTATTTCTCTATTAAATAATGTGTTTATTAGTTATTTCTCCAAAAAAATAATGTGTATTTAAGTTATTTCTCTATTAAATAATGTGTTTTTTGTTATTTCTCTATTAAATAATGTGTATTTTAGTTATTTCTTTTCTAAATAATGTGTATTTTAGTAATTTTTCCAATAAATAATGTGTATTTTAGTTATTTCTTTATTAAATAATGTGTTTTTTTGTTATTTCTTTATTAAATAATGTGTATTTTAGTTATTTATCTATAAATATTGTGTTTTTTTGTTATTTCTCTATTAAATAATGTGTATTTTAGTTATTTCTCTAATAAATGATGTGTATTTTAGTTATTTCTTTATTAAATAATGTGTTTTTTTGTTATTTCTCTATCAAATAATGTGTATTTTAGTTATTTCTTTATTAATTATTGTGTATTTTAGTTATTTCTCCAATAAATAATTTGTATTTTAGTTATTTCTCTATTAAATAATGTGTTTTTTTGTTATTTCTCTATTAAATAATGTGTATTTTAGTTATTTCTCTATTAAATAATGTGTAGTTTAGTTATTTCTCCAATAAATAATGTGTATTTTAGTTATTTCTCTATTAAATAATGTGTTTTTTTGTTATTTCTCTATTAAATAATGTGTATTTTAGTTATTTCTTTATTAAATAATGTGTATTTTAGTTATTTCTCTATTAAATAATGTGTATTTTAGTTATTTCTTTATTAAATAATTTGTATTTTAGTTATTTCTCAAATAAATAATGTGTATTTTAGTTATTTCTCTATTAAATCATGTGTTTTTTGTTATTTTTTTATTAATTAATGTGTATTTTAGTTATTTCTCTATTAATTAATGTGTATTTTAGTTATTTCTCCAATGAATAATGTGTATTTTAGTTATTTCTCCAATAAATAATGTGTATTTTAGTTATGTCTCTATTAAATAATGTGTATTTTAGTTATTTCTCTAATAAATAATGTGTATTTAAATTATTTCTCTATTAAATAATGTGTAATTTAGTTATTTCTCCAATAAATAATGTGTATTTTAGTTATTTCTATATTAAATAATGTGTTTTTTTTGTTATTTCTCTATTAAATAATGTGTATTTTAGTTATTTTTCTATTAAATAATGTGTTTTTTTGTTATTTCTTTATTAAAAAATGTGTTTTTAGTTATTTCTCTATTAAATAATGTGTATTTTAGTTATTTCTCTAAAAAATAATGTGTATTTTAGTTATTTCTCTATTACTTAATGTGTTTTTTGTTATTTTTCTATTAAATAATGTGTATTTAAGTTATTTCTCTATTAAATAATGTGTATTTTAGTTATTTCTCTATTAAATAATGTGTTTTTTAGTTATTTCTTTTAAAAATAAAGTGTATTTTAGTTATTTCTCCAAGAAATAATGTGTATTTTAGTTATTTCTCTAATAAATATTGTGTATTTTAGTTATTTCTTTATTAAATAATGTGTAATTGAGTTATTTTTCTATTAAATAATGTGTTTTTTTGTTATTTCTTTATTAAATAATGTGTATTTTAGTTGTTTCTCTATTAAATAATGTGTATTTTAGTTATTTTTCCAATAAATAATGTGTATTTTAGTTATTTCTCTATTAAATATTGTGTTTTTTTGTTATTTCTCTATTAAATAATGTGTATTTTAGTTATATCTCCAATAAATAATGTGTATTTTAGTTATTTCTCTATTAAATAATGTGTTTTTTTGTTATTTCTCTATTAAATAATGTGTATTTTAGTTATTTCTCTATTAAATAATGTGTATTTTAGTTATTTCTCTATTAAATAATGTGTATTTTAATTATTTTTTTAAAAAATAATGTGTTTTTTAGTTATTTTTCTATTAAATAATGTGTTTTTTTGTTATTTCTTTATTTAATAATGTGTATTTTAGTTATTTCTCTATTAAATAATGTGTATTTTAGTTATTTCTTTATTAAATAATTTGTATTTTAGTTATTTCTCAAATAAATAATGTGTATTTTAGTTATTTCTCTATTAAATCATGTGTTTTTTGTTATTTTTTCATTAATTAATGTGTATTTTAGTTATTTCTCTATTAAATAATGTGTAGTTTAGCTATTTCTCAAATAAATAATGAGTATTTTAGTTATTTCTCTATTAAATAATGTGTATTTTAGTTATTTTTTTATTAAATAATGTGTATTTTTGTTATTTCTTTATTAAATAATGTGTTTTATGGTTATTTCTCTATTAAATAATGTGTATTTTAGTTATTTCTCCAATAAATAATGTGTATTTTAGTTATTTTTCTATTAAATAATGTGTTTTTTTGTTATTTCTCTATTAAATAATGTGTATTTTAGTTATTTCTTTAATAAATAATGTGTATTTTAGTTATTTCTTTCTTAAATAATGTGTGTTTTAGTTAATTCTCCAATAAAAATTGTGTATTTTAGTTATTTCTCTATTAAATAATGTGTTTTTTGTTATTTCTCTATTAAATAATGTTTATTTTAGTTATTTCTCTATAAAATAATGTGTTTTTTAGTTATTTCTTCAAAAAAATAATGTGTATTTAAGTTATTTCTCTATTAAATAATGTGTTTTTTGTTATTTCTCTATTAAATAATGTGTATTTTAGTTATTTCTTTATTAAATAATGTGTATTTTAGTAATTTCTCCAATAAATATTGTGTATTTTAGTTATTTCTCTATTAAATAATGTGTTTTTTTGTTATTTCTTTATTAAATAATGTCTATTTTAGTTATTTATCTATAAATATTGTGTTTTTTTGTTATTTCTCTATTAAATAATGTGTATTTTAGTTATTTCTCTAATAAATGATGTGTATTTTAGTTATTTCTTTATTAAATAATGTGTTTTTTTGTTATTTCTCTATCAAATAATGTGTATTTTAGTTATTTCTTTATTAATTATTGTGTATTTTAGTTATTCCTCCAATAAATAATTTGTATTTTAGTTATTTCTCTATAATGTGTTTTTTGTTATTTCTCTTTTAAATTATGTGTATTTTAGTTATTTTTTCATTAAATAATGTATTTTTTTGTTATTTTTCTATTAAATAATGTGTATTTTAGTTATTTCTCTAATAAATAATGGGTTTTTTTGTTATTTCTTTATTTAATAATGTGTATTTTAGTTATTTCTCCAATAAATAATGTGTATTTTAGTTATTTCTCTATTAAATAATGTGTTTTTTTGTTATTTCTCTATTAAATAATGTGTATTTTAGTTATTTCTCCAATAAATAATGTGTATTTTAGTTATTTCTCTATTAAATAATGTGTTTATTTGTTATTTCTCTATTAAATAATGTGTATTTTAGTTATTTCTCTATCAAATAATGTGTATTTTAGTTATTTCTCTATTAAATAATGTGTATTTTAATTATTTTTTCAAAAATAATGTGTATTTAAGTTATTTTTTTATTAAATAATGTGTTTTTTTGTTATTTCTTTATTTAATAATGTGTATTTTAGTTATTTCTCTATTAAATAATGTGTAATTTAGTTATTTCTTTATTAAATAATTTGTATTTTAGTTATTTCTCAAATAAATAATGTGTATTTTAGTTATTTCTCTATTAAATAATGTGTTTTTTGTTATTTTTTTATTAATTAATGTGTATTTTAGTTATTTCTCTATTAAATAATGTGTTTTTTAGTTATTTCTCAAATAAATAATGAGTATTTTAGTTATTTCTCTATTAAATAATGTGTATTTTAGTTATTTCTCCAATAAATAATGTGTATTTTAGTTATTTCTCCAATAAATAATGTGTATTTTAGTTATTTCTTTATTAAATAATGTGTTTTTTTGTTATTTCTCTATTAAATAATGTGTATTTTAGTTATTTTTCTATTAAATAATGTGTTTTTTTGTCATTTCTTTATTAAAAAATGTGTTTTAAGTTATTTCTCTATTAAATAATGTGTATTTTAGTTATTTCTCTAAAAAATAATGTGTATTTTAGTTATTTCTCTATTACTTAATGTGTTTTTTTGTTATTTCTCTATTAAATAATGTGTATTTAAGTTATTTCTCTATTAAATAATATGTATTTTAGTTATTTCTCTATTAAATAATGTGTATTTTAGTTATTTCTTTTATAAATAAAGTTTATTTTAGTTATTTCTCCAATAAATAATGTGTATTTTAGTTATTTCTCTATTAAATAATGTGTATTTTAGTTATTTCTCTATTAAATAATGTGTATTTAAGTTATTTTTCTATTAAATAATGTGTTTTTTTGTTATTTCTCCATTAAATAATGTGTATTTTAGTTGTTTCTCTATTAAATATTGTGTATTTTAGTTATTTTTCCAATAAATAATGTGTATTTTAGTTATTTCTCTTTTAAATAATATGTTTTTTTGTTATTTCTCTATTAAATAATGTGTATTTTAGTTATTTCTTTATTAAATTATGTGTTTTTTTGTTATTTCTTTATTAAATAATGTGTATTTAAGTTATTTCTCTATTAAATAATGTGTATTTTATTTATTTCTCTATTAAATAATGTGTATTTTAGTTAATTCTTTATTAAATAAAGTAAGATTTAGTTATTTCTCCAATAAATAATGTGTTTTTTAGTTATTTCTCTATTAAATATTGTGTATTTTAGTTATTTCTCTATTAAATAATATGTTTTTTTGTTATTTCTCTATTAAATAATGTGTATTTTAGTTATTTCTTTATCAAATAATGTGTATTTTAGTTATTTATCTATAAATATTGTGTTTTTTTGTTATTTCTCTATTAAATAATGTGTATTTTAGTTATTTCTCTAATAAATGATGTGTATTTTAGTTATTTCTTTATTAAATAATGTGTTTTTTTGTTATTTCTCTATCAAATAATGTGTATTTTAGTTATTTCTTTATTAATTATTGTGTATTTTAGTTATTCCTCCAATAAATAATTTGTATTTTAGTTATTTCTCTATTAAATAATGTGTTTTTTGTTATTTCTCTTTTAAATAATGTGTATTTTAGTTATTTTTTTATTAAATAATGTATTTTTTTGTTATTTTTCTATTAAATAATGTGTATTTTAGTTATTTCTCTATTAAATAATGGGTTTTTTTGTTATTTCTTTATTAAATAAAGTATATTTTAGTTATTTCTTCAATAAATAATGTGTATTTTAGTTATTTCTCTATTAAATAATGTGTTTTTTTGTTATTTCTCTATTAAATAATGTGTATTTTAGTTATTTCTCCAATAAATAATGTGTATTTTAGTTATTTCTCTATTAAATAATGTGTTTTTTTGTTATTTCTCTATTAAATAATGTGTATTTTAGTTATTTCTCTATCAAATAATGTGTATTTTAGTTATTTCTCTATTAAATAATGTGTATTTTAATTTTTTTTTCAAAAAATAATGTGTATTTTAGTTATTTTTCTATTAAATAATGTGTTTTTTTGTTATTTCTTTATTTAATAATGTGTATTTTAGTTATTTCTCTATTAAATAATGTGTATTTTAGTTATTTCTTTATTAAATAATTTGTATTTTAGTTATTTCTCAAATAAATAATGTGTATTTTAGTTATTTCTCTATTAAATAATGTGTTTTTTGTTATTTTTTTATTAATTAATGTGTATTTTAGTTATTTCTCTATTAAATAATGTGTATTTTAGTTATTTCTCAAATAAATAATGAGTATTTTAGTTATTTCTCTATTAAATAATGTGTATTTTAGTTATTTCTCCAATAAATAATGTGTATTTTAGTTATTTCTCCAATAAATAATGTGTATTTTAGTTATGTCTCTATTAAATAATGTGTATTTTAGTTATTTCTCTAATAAATAATGTGTATTTTAATTATTTTTCTATTAAATAATGTGTAATTTAGTTATTTCTCCAATAAATAATGTGTAATTTAGTTATTTCTCCAATAAATAATGTGTATTTTAGTTATTTCTTTATTAAATAATGTGTTTTTTTGTTATTTCTCTATTAAATAATGTGTATTTTAGTTTTTTTTTTATTAAATAATGTGTTTTTTTGTTATTTCTTTATTAAAAAATGTGTTTTTAGTTATTTCTCTATTAAATAATGTGTATTTTAGTTATTTTTCTAAAAAATAATGTGTATTTTAGTTATTTCTCTATTACTTAATGTGTTTTTTTGTTATTTCTCTATTAAATAATGTGTATTTAAGTTATTTCTCTATTAAATAATGTGTATTTTAGTTATTTCTCTATTAAATAATGTGTATTTTAGTTATTTCTTTTATAAATAAAGTGTATTTTAGTTATTTCTCCAATAAGTAATGTGTATTTTAGTTATTTCTCTATTAAATAATGTGTATTTTAGTTATTTCTCTATTAAATAATGTGTATTTGAGTTATTTTTTTATTAAATAATGTGTTTTTTTGTTATTTCTCCATTAAATAATGTGTATTTTAGTTGTTTCTCTATTAAATAATGTGTATTTTAGTTATTTTTCCAATAAATAATGTGTATTTTAGTTCTTTCTCTTTTAAATAATATGTTTTTTTGTTATTTCTCTATTAAATAATGTGTATTTTAGTTATTTCTTTATTAAATAATGTGTTTTTTTGTTATTTCTCTATTAAATAATGTGTATTTAAGTTATTTCTCAATTAAATAATGTGTATTTTAGTTATTTCTCTATTAAATAATGTGTATTTTAGTTAATTCTTTATTAAATAAAGTGAGTTTTAGTTATTTCTCCAATAAATAATGTGTTTTTTAGTTATTTCTCTATTAACTAATGTGTATTTTAGTTATTTCTCTATTAAATATTGTGTATTTGAGTTATTTTTCTATTAAATAATGTGTTTATTTGTTATTTCTCTATTAAATAATGTGTATTTTAGTTATTTCTCTATCAAATAATGTGTATTTTAGTTATTTCTCTATTAAATAATGTGTATTTTAATTATTTTTTCAAAAATAATGTGTATTTAAGTTATTTTTTTATTAAATAATGTGTTTTTTTGTTATTTCTTTATTTAATAATGTGTATTTTAGTTATTTCTCTATTAAATAATGTGTATTTTAGTTATTTCTTTATTAAATAATTTGTATTTTAGTTATTTCTCAAATAAATAATGTGTATTTTAGTTATTTCTCTATTAAATAATGTGTTTTTTGTTATTTTTTTATTAATTAATGTGTATTTTAGTTATTTCTCTATTAAATAATGTGTATTTTAGTTATTTTTCCAATAAATAATGTGTATTTTAGTTGATTCTCTATTAAATAATAAGTTTTTTTGTTATTTCTCTATTAATTAATGAGTATTTTAGTTATTTCTTTATTAATTAATGTGTATTTTTGTTATTTCTTTATTAAATAATGTGTATTTTAGTTATTTCTCTATTAAATAATGTGTTTTTTTGTTATTCCTCTATTATATAATGTGTATTTTAATTATTTCTCTATTAAATAATGTGTATTTTAGTTATTTCTCCAAAAAAATAATGTGTATTTTAGTTATTTCTTTATCAAATAATGTGTTTTTTGTTATTTCTCTATAAAGTAATGTGTATTTTAGTTATTTCTTTATTAAATAATGTGTATTTTAGTTAATTCTCTAATAAATAATGTGAATTTTAGTTATTTCTCTATTAAATAACGTGTTTTTTTGTTATTTTTCTATTAAATAATGTGTATTTTAGTTATTTCTCTATAAATAATGTGTTTTTTTGTTATTTCTCTATTAAATAATGTGTATTTTAGTTATTTCTCCAATAAATAATGTGTATTTTAGTTATTTCTTTATTAAATAATGTGTTTTTTTGTTATTTTTCTTTTGAATAATGTGTATTTTAGTTATTTCTTTATTAAATATTGTGTATTTTAGTTATTTCTATAATAAATAATTTGTATTTTAGTTATTTCTCTAATAAATAATGTGTTTTTTTGGTATTTCTCTATAAAATAATGTGTATTTTAGTTATTTTTTTAATAAATAATGTGTTTTTTTGTTATTTCTCTATTAAATAATGTATATTTTAGTTATTTCTCTATTAATTAATGTGTTTTTTTGTTATTTCTCTATCAAATAATGTGTATTTTAGTTATTTCTCTATTAAATAATTTGTATTTTAGTTATTTCTTAAATAAATAATGAGTATTTTGTTTATTTCTCTATTAAATAATGTGTTTTTTGTTATTTCTCTATTAAGTAATGTGTATTTTAGTTTTTTCTCTATTAATTAAAGTGTTTTTTTGTTATTTCTCTATTAAATAATGTGTCATTTAGTTATTTCTCCAATAAATATTGTGTATTTTAGTTATTTCTCTATTAAATAATGTGTATTTTAGTTATTTTTTTATTAAATAATGTGTATTTTTGTTATTTCTTTATTAAATAATGTTTTTTATAGTTATTTCTCTATTAAATAATGTGTATTTTAGTTATTTCTCCAATAAATAATGTGTATTTTAGTTATTTTTCTATTAAATATTGTGTTTTTTTGTTATTTCTCTATTAGATAATGTGTATTTTAGTTATTTCTTTAATAAATAATGTGTATTTTAGTTATTTCTTTCTTAAATAATGTGTGTTTTAGTTAATTCTCCAATAAAAAATGTGTATTTTAGTTATTTCTCTATTAAATAATGTGTTTTTTGTTATTTCTCTATTAAATAATGTTTATTTTAGTTATTTCTCTATTAAATAATGTGTTTTTTAGTTATTTCTCCAAAAAAATAATGTGTATTTAAGTTATTTCTCTATTAAATAATGTGTTTTTTGTTATTTCTCTATTAAATAATGTGTATTTTAGTTATTTCTTTATTAAATAATGTGTATTTTAGTAATTTCTCTAATAAATAATGTGTATTTTAGTTATTTCTCTATTAAATAATGTGTTTTTTTGTTATTTCTTTATTAAATAATGTGTATTTTAGTTATTTATCTATAAATATTGTGTTTTTTTGTTATTTCTCTATTAAATAATGTGTTATTTAGTTATTTCTCTAATATATGATGTGTATTTTAGTTATTTCTTTATTAAATAATGTGTTTTTTTGTTATTTCTCTATCAAATAATGTGTATTTTAGTTATTTCTTTATTATTTATTGTGTATTTTAGTTATTTCTCCAATAAATAATTTGTATTTTAGTTATTTCTCTTTTAAATAATGTGTTTTTTGTTATTTCTCTTTTAAATAATGTGTATTTTAGTTATTTCTCTATTAAATAATGGGTTTTTTTGTTATTTCTTTATTAAATAATGTGTATTTTAGTTATTTCTAAAATAAATAATGTGTATTTTAGTTATTTCTCTATTAAATAATGTGTTTTTTTGTTATTTCTCTATTAAATAATGTGTACTTTAGTTATTTCTCCAATAAATAATGTGTATTTTAGTTATTTCTCTATTAATAAATGTGTTTTTTTGTTATTTCTTTATTAAATAATGTGTATTTTAGTTATTTCTCTATCAAATAATGTGTATTTTAGTTATTTCTCTATTAAATAATGTGTATTTTAATTATTTTTTCAAAAAATAATGTGTATTTTAGTTATTTTTCTATTAAATAATGTGTTTTTATGTTATTTCTTTATTTAATAATGTGTATTTTAGTTATTTCTCTATTAAATAATGTGTATTTTAGTAATTTCTTTATTAAATAATTAGTATTTTAGTTATTTCTCAAATAAATAATGTGTATTTTAGTTATTTCTCTATTAAATAATGTGATTTTTGTTATTTTTTTATTAATTAATGTGTATTTTAGTTATTTCTCTATTAAATAATGTGTATTTTAGTTATTTCTCCAAAAAAATAATGTGTATTTTAGTTATTTCTTTATCAAATAATGTGTTTTTTGTTATTTCTCTATAAAGTAATGTGTATTTTAGTTATTTCTTTATTAAATAATGTGTATTTTAGTTAATTCTCTAATAAATAATGTGAATTTTAGTTATTTCTCTATTAAATAACGTGTTTTTTTGTTATTTTTCTATTAAATAATGTGTATTTTAGTTATTTCTCTATAAATAATGTGTTTTTTTGTTATTTCTCTATTAAATAATGTGTATTTTAGTTATTTCTCCAATAAATAATGTGTATTTTAGTTATTTCTTTATTAAATAATGTGTTTTTTTGTTATTTTTCTTTTGAATAATGTGTATTTTAGTTATTTCTTTATTAAATATTGTGTATTTTAGTTATTTCTATAATAAATAATTTGTATTTTAGTTATTTCTCTAATAAATAATGTGTTTTTTTGGTATTTCTCTATAAAATAATGTGTATTTTAGTTATTTTTTTAATAAATAATGTGTTTTTTTGTTATTTCTCTATTAAATAATGTATATTTTAGTTATTTCTCTATTAATTAATGTGTTTTTTTGTTATTTCTCTATCAAATAATGTGTATTTTAGTTATTTCTCTATTAAATAATTTGTATTTTAGTTATTTCTTAAATAAATAATGAGTATTTTGTTTATTTCTCTATTAAATAATGTGTTTTTTGTTATTTCTCTATTAAGTAATGTGTATTTTAGTTTTTTCTCTATTAATTAAAGTGTTTTTTTGTTATTTCTCTATTAAATAATGTGTCATTTAGTTATTTCTCCAATAAATATTGTGTATTTTAGTTATTTCTCTATTAAATAATGTGTATTTTAGTTATTTTTTTATTAAATAATGTGTATTTTTGTTATTTCTTTATTAAATAATGTGTTTTATAGTTATTTCTCTATTAAATAATGTGTATTTTAGTTATTTCTCCAATAAATAATGTGTATTTTAGTTATTTTTCTATTAAATATTGTGTTTTTTTGTTATTTCTCTATTAGATAATGTGTATTTTAGTTATTTCTTTAATAAATAATGTGTATTTTAGTTATTTCTTTCTTAAATAATGTGTGTTTTAGTTAATTCTCCAATAAAAAATGTGTATTTTAGTTATTTCTCTATTAAATAATGTGTTTTTTGTTATTTCTCTATTAAATAATGTTTATTTTAGTTATTTCTCTATTAAATAATGTGTTTTTTAGTTATTTCTCCAAAAAAATAATGTGTATTTAAGTTATTTCTCTATTAAATAATGTGTTTTTTTGTTATTTCTCTATTAAATAATGTGTATTTTAGTTATTTCTTTATTAAATAATGTGTATTTTAGTAATTTCTCTAATAAATAATGTGTATTTTAGTTATTTCTCTATTAAATAATGTGTTTTTTTGTTATTTCTTTATTAAATAATGTGTATTTTAGTTATTTATCTATAAATATTGTGTTTTTTTGTTATTTCTCTATTAAATAATGTGTTATTTAGTTATTTCTCTAATATATGATGTGTATTTTAGTTATTTCTTTATTAAATAATGTGTTTTTTTGTTATTTCTCTATCAAATAATGTGTATTTTAGTTATTTCTTTATTATTTATTGTGTATTTTAGTTATTTCTCCAATAAATAATTTGTATTTTAGTTATTTCTCTTTTAAATAATGTGTTTTTTGTTATTTCTCTTTTAAATAATGTGTATTTTAGTTATTTCTCTATTAAATAATGGGTTTTTTTGTTATTTCTTTATTAAATAATGTGTATTTTAGTTATTTCTAAAATAAATAATGTGTATTTTAGTTATTTCTCTATTAAATAATGTGTTTTTTTGTTATTTCTCTATTAAATAATGTGTACTTTAGTTATTTCTCCAATAAATAATGTGTATTTTAGTTATTTCTCTATTAAATAATGTGTTTTTTTGTTATTTCTTTATTAAATAATGTGTATTTTAGTTATTTCTCTATCAAATAATGTGTATTTTAGTTATTTCTCTATTAAATAATGTGTATTTTAATTATTTTTTCAAAAAATAATGTGTATTTTAGTTATTTTTCTATTAAATAATGTGTTTTTATGTTATTTCTTTATTTAATAATGTGTATTTTAGTTATTTCTCTATTAAATAATGTGTATTTTAGTAATTTCTTTATTAAATAATTAGTATTTTAGATATTTCTCAAATAAATAATGTGTATTTTAGTTATTTCTCTATTAAATAATGTGATTTTTGTTATTTTTTTATTAATTAATGTGTATTTTAGTTATTTCTCTATTAAATAATGTGTATTTTAGTTATTTCTCAAAAAAATAATGAGTATTTTGTTTATTTCTCAATTAAATAATGTGTTTTTTTGTTATTTCTCTATTAAATAATGTGTATTTTAGTTATTTCTCTATAAAATAATGTGTATTTTAGTTATTTCTCTATTAAATAATGTTTTTTTTTGTTATTTCTCTATTAAATAATGTGTATTTTAGTTATTTCTCTATAAAATAATGTGTATTTTAGTTATTTCTCTATTAAATAATGTGTTTTTTTGTTATTTCTCTATTAAATAATGTGTACTTTAGTTATTTCTCCAATAAATAATGTGTATTTTAGTTATTTCTCTATTAAATAATGTGTTTTTTTGTTATTTCTTTATTAAATAATGTGTATTTTAGTTATTTCTCTAATAAATAATGTGTAGTTTAGTTATTTCTTTTATAAATAATATGGTTTTTTGTTATTTCTCTATTAAATAATGTGTATTTTAGTTATAACTTTATTAAATAATGTGTATTTTTGTTATTTCTTTATTAAATAATTTGTATGTTTGTTATTTTTTTATTAAATAATGTGTAATTTAGTTATTTCTCCAATAAATAATGTGTATTTTAGTTATTTCTCTATTAAATAATGTGTTTTTTTGTTATTTCTCTATTAAATAATGTGTTTTTTTGTTATTTCTCTATTAAATAATGTGTATTTTAGTTTTTTCTCTATTAAATAATGTTTATTTAGTTATTTTTCCAATAAATAATGTGTATTTTAGTTATTGCGCTATTAAATAATATGTTTTTTGTTATTTCTTTATTAAATAATGTGTATTTTAGTTATTTCTTTATTAAATAATGTGTATTTTTGTTATTTCTTTATTAAATAATGTGTATTTTAGTTATTTCTCCAATAAATAATGTTTATTTTAGTTATTTCTCTATTAAATAATGTGTTTTTTTGTTATTCCTTTATTAAATAATGTGTATTTTAGTTATGTCTCTATTAAATAATGTCTATTTTAGTTATTTCTTAAATAAATAATGTGTATTTTAATTATTTCTCTATTAAATAATGTGAAATTTAGTTATTTCTCCAATAAATTATGTTTATTTTAGTTATTTCTCCAATAAATAATGTGTATTTTAGTTATTTCTATAATAAATAATGTGTTTTTTTGTTATTTTTCTATTAAATAATGTGTATTTTAGTTATTTTTCTGTTAAATAATGTGTATTTTTGTTATTTCTCTAATTAATAATGTGTTTTTTTGTTATTTCTCTATTAAAAAATGTGTATTTTAGTTATTTCTCCAATAAATAATGTGTTTTTGAGTTATTTCTCTATTGAATAATGTGTTTTTTTGTTATTTCTTTATTAAATAATTTGTATTTTAGTAATTTCTTTATTAAATAATATGTATTTTAGTTATTTCTTTATTAAATAATGTGTGTTTTAGTTATTTCTCCAATAAAAAATGTGTATTTTAGTTATTTCTCTATTAAATAATGTGTTTTTTGTTATTTTTCTATTAAATAATGTGTATTTTAGTTATTTATTTATTAATTAATGTGTATTTTAGTTATTTCTCCAATAATTAATGTGTATTTTAATTATTTCTCTATTAAATAATGTGTTTTTTTGTTATTTCTCTATTAAATAATGTGTATTGTAGTTATTTCTCTATAAATATTGTGTTTTTTAGTTATTTCTCTATTAAATAATGTGTATTTTAGTTATTTCTCTAATAAATAATGTGTATTTTAGTGATTTCTTTATTAAATAATGTGTTTTTTTGTTATTTCTCTATTAAATAATGTGTATTTTAGTTATTTCTCTATTAAATAATGTGTATTTTAGTTATTTCTCTATTAAATAATGTGTATTTTAATTATTTCTCTAATAAATAATGTGTTTTTTTGGTATTTTTCTATTAAATAATGTGTATTTTAGTTATTTTTCTAATAAATAATGTGTTTTTTAGTTATTTCTTAATTAAATAATGTGTATTTTAGTAATTTCTTTATTGAATAATGTGTTTTTTTGTTATTTCTCTATTAATTAATGTGTATTTTAGTTATTTCTTTATTAAATATTGTGTATTTTAGTTATTTCTCCAACTCATACGTTGTATTTTAGTTATTTCTCTATCAAATAACATGTTTTTTTGTTATTTCTCTATTAAATAATGTGTATTTTAGATATTTCTTTATTAAATAATGTGTATTTTTGTTATTTTTTTATTAAATTATTTGTCTTTTAGTTATTTCTCTATTAAATAATGTGTTTTTATGTTATTTTACTATTAAATAATGTGTATTTTAGTTATTTCTCTAATAAATAATTTGTATTTTAGTTATTTCTCTATTAATTAATGTGGTTTTTTGTTATTTCTCTATTAAATAATGTGTATTTAAGTTATTTCTCTATTAAATAATGTGTATTTTAGTTATTTCTTTAGTAAATAATGTGTATTTTAGTTATTTCTCTATTAAATAATGTGTATTTGAGTTATTTTTCTATTAAATAATGTGTTTTTTTGTTATTTCTCTATTAAATAATGTGTATTTTAGTTATTTTTCCAATAAATAATGTGTATTTTAGTTATTTCTCTAATAAAAAATATGTTTTTTTGTTATTTCTCTATTAAATAATGTGTATTTTAGTTATTTCTTTATTAAATAATGTGTATTTTTGTTATTTCTTTATTAAATAATGTGTATTTTAGTTATTTCTCTATTAAATAATGTGTTTTTTTGTTATTCCTTTATTAAATAATGTGTATTTTAGTTATTTCTTTATTAAATAATGTGTATTTTAGTTATTTCTTTATTAAATAATGTGTATTTTAGTTGTTTCTCAAATAACTAATGAGTATTTTTTTATTTCTCTATTAAATAATGTGATTTTTTGTTTATTCTCTATAAAATAATGTGTATTTTAGTTATTTCTCTATAAAATAATGTGTATTTTAGTAAATTCTCTATTAAATAATGTGGATTTTGTTTATTTCTCCAATAAATAATGTGTATTTTAGTTAATTCTCTATTAAATCATGTGTTTTTTGTTATTTCTTTATTAAATAATGTGTATTTTAGTTATGTCTCTTTTATATAATGTGTATTTTAGTTATTTCTTTAATAAATAATGTGTAATTTAGTTATTTCTCTATTAAATAATGTGTATTTTAGTTAGTTCTTTAATAAATAGGGTGTATTTTAGTTATTTCTCCAATAAATAATGTGTATTTTAGTTATGTTTTTGATAAATAATGTGTATTTTAGTTATTTCTCTAATAAATAATGTGTATTTAAATTATTTTTCTATTAAATAATGTGTATTTTAGTTATTTCTCCAATAAATAATGTGTAATTTAGTTATTTCTCCAATAAATAATGTGTATTTTAGTTATTTCTCTATTAAACAATGTGTTTTTTAGTTATTTCTATTATAAATAATGTGTATTTTAGTTATTTCTCTATTAAATAATGTGTTTTTTTGTTATTTCTTTATTAAATAATGTGTATTTTAGTTATTTCTTTATTGAATAATGTGTATTTTTGTTATTTCTTAATTAAATTATGTGTATTTTAGTTATTTCTCCAATAAATAATGTGTATTTTAGTTATTTCTCTATTAAATAATGTGTTTTTTTGTTATTTCTTTATTAAATAATGTGTATTTTAGTTATGTCTCTATTAAATAATGTGTATTTTAGTTATTTCTCTAATAAAAAATGTGTATTTAAATTATTTCTTTATTAAATAATGTGTATTTTAGTTATTTCTCCAATAAATAATGTGTATTTTAGTTATTTCTCCAATAAATAATGTGTATTTTAGTTATGTCTCTATTAAATAATGTGTTTTTTTGTTATTTTTCTATTAAATAATGTGTATTTTAGTTATTTTTCCAATAAATAATGTGTATTTTAGTTATTTCTCTATTAAATAATATGTTTTTTTGTTATTTCTCTATTAAATAATGTGTATTTTAGTTATTTCTTTATTAAATAATGTGTATTTTTGTTATTTCTTTATTAAATAATGTGTATTTTAGTTATGTCTCTATTAAATAATGTTTATTTTAGTTATGTCTCTATTAAATAATGTGTATTTTAGTTATTTCTCTAATAATTAATGTGTTATTAAATTATTTCTCTATTAAATAATTTGTATTTTAGTTATTTCTTTAATAAATAATGTGTAATTTAGTTATTTCTCAAATAAATAATGTGTATTTTAGTTATTTCTCTATTAAATAATGTGTTTTTTTGTTATTTCTTTATTAAATAATGTGTATTTTAGTTATGTCTCTATTAAATAATGTGTATTTTAGTTATTTCTCTAATAAATAATGTGTATTTAAATTATTTCTCTATTAAATAATGTGTATTTTAGTTATTTCTCCAATAAATAATGTGTATTTTAGTTATTTCTCCAATAAATAATGTGTATTTTAGTTATGTCTCTATTAAATAATGTGTATTTTAGTTATTTCTCTCATAAATAATGTGTATTTAAATTATTTTTCTATTAAATAATGTGTATTTTAGTTATTTCTCCAATAAATAATGTGTAATTTAGTTATTTCTCCAATAAATAATGTGTATTTTAGTTATTTCTCTATAAATAATGTGTTTTTTTGTTATTTCTTTATTAAATAATGTGTATTTTAGTTATTTTTTTATTGAATAATGTGTTTTTTTGTTATTTCTCTATTAAATTATGTGTTTTATAGTTATTTCTCTATTAAATAATGTGTATTTTAGTTATTTCTCCAATAAATAATGTGTATTTTAGTTATTTTTCTATTAAATAATGTGTTTTTTTGTTATTTCTCTATTAAATAATGTGTATTTTAGTTATTTCTTTAATAAATAATGTGTATTTTAGTTATTTCTTTCTTAAATAATATGTGTTTTAGTTAATTCTCCAATAAAAAATGTGTATTTTAGTTATTTCTCTATTAAATAATGTGTTTTTTGTTATTTCTCTATTAAATAATGTTTATTTTAGTTATTTCTCTATTAAATAATGTGTATATTAGTTATTTCTCCAAAAAAATAATGTGTATTTAAGTAATTTTTCTATTAAATAATGTGTTTTTTGTTATTTCTCTATTAAATAATGTGTTTTTTTGTTATTTCTCTATCAAAAAATGTGTATTTTAGTTATTTCTTTATTATATATTGTGTATTTTAGTTATTTCTCCAATAAATAATTTGTATTTTAGTTATTTCTCTATTAAATAATGTGTATTTTAGTTATTTCTCTATTAAATAATGTGTTTTTTTGTTATTTTTCTATTAAATAATGTGTTTTTTGTTATTTCTCTTTTAAATAATGTGTATTTTAGTTATTTTTTTATTTAATAATGTGTTTTTTTGTTATTTCTCTATTAAATAATGTGTATTTTAGTTATTTCTCTATTAAATAATGGGTTTTTTTGTTATTTCTTTATTAAATAATGTGTATTTTAGTTATTTTTCCAATAATAAATGTGTATTTAAGTTATTTCTCTTTAAAATAATGTGTTTTTTTGTTATTTCTCTATTATATAATGTGTATTTTAGTTATTTTTTTATTTAATAATGTGTTTTTTTGTTATTTCTCTATTAAATAATGTGTATTTTAGTTATTTCTCTAATAAATAATGTGTATTTTAGTGATTTCTTTATTAAATAATGTGTTTTTTTGTTATTTCTCTATTAAATAATGTGTATTTTAGTTATTTCTCTATTAAATAATGTGTATTTTAGTTATTTCTCTATTAAATAATGTGTATTTTAATTATTTCTCTAATAAATAATGTGTTTTTTTGGTATTTTTCTATTAAATAATGTGTATTTTAGTTATTTTTCTAATAAATAATGTGTTTTTTAGTTATTTCTTAATTAAATAATGTGTATTTTAGTGATTTCTTTATTGAATAATGTGTTTTTTTGTTATTTCTCTATTAATTAATGTGTATTTTAGTTATTTCTTTATTAAATATTGTGTATTTTTGTTATTTCTTTATTAAATAATGTGTTTTATAGTTATTTCTCTATTAAATAATGTGTATTTTAGTTATTTCTCCAATAAATAATGTGTATTTTAGTTATTTTTCTATTAAATATTGTGTATTTTAGTTATTTCTCCAATAAATAATGTGTAATTTAGTTATTTCTCCAATAAATAATGTGTATTTTAGTTATTTCTCTATAAATAATGTGTTTTTTTGTTATTTTTTTATTAAATAATGTGTATTTTAGTTATTTCTCTAATAATTAATGTGTTATTAAATTATTTCTCTTTTAAATAATTTGTATTTTAGTTATTTCTTTAATAAATAATGTGTAATTTAGTTATTTCTCAAATAAATAATGTGTATTTTAGTTATTTCTCTATTAAATAATGTGTTTTTTTGTTATTTCTTTATTAAATAATGTGTATTTTAGTTATGTCTCTATTAAATAATGTGTATTTTAGTTATTTCTCTAATAAATAATGTGTATTTAAATTATTTCTCTATTAAATAATGTGTATTTTAGTTATTTCTCCAATAAATAATGTGTATTTTAGTTATTTCTCCAATAAATAATTTGTATTTTAGTTATTTCTCTATTAAATAATGTGTATTTTAGTTATTTTTCTATTAAATAATGTGTTTTTTTGTTATTTCTCTATTAAATAATGTGTATTTTAGTTATTTCTTTAATAAATAATGTGTATTTTAGTTATTTCTTTCTTAAATAATATGTGTTTTAGTTAATTCTCCAATAAAAAATGTGTATTTTAGTTATTTCTCTATTAAATAATGTGTTTTTTGTTATTTCTCTATTAAATAATGTTTATTTTTGTTATTTCTCTTTTAAATAATGTGTATTTTAGTTATTTTTTTATTTAATAATGTGTTTTTTTGTTATTTCTCTATTAAATAATGTGTATTTTAGTTATTTCTCTATTAAATAATGGGTTTTTTTGTTATTTCTTTATTAAATAATGTGTATTTTAGTTATTTTTCCAATAATAAATGTGTATTTAAGTTATTTCTCTTTAAAATAATGTGTTTTTTTGTTATTTCTCTATTATATAATGTGTATTTTAGTTATTTTTTTATTTAATAATGTGTTTTTTTGTTATTTCTCTATTAAATAATGTGTATTTTAGTTATTTCTCTAATAAATAATGTGTATTTTAGTGATTTCTTTATTAAATAATGTGTTTTTTTGTTATTTCTCTATTAAATAATGTGTATTTTAGTTATTTCTCTATTAAATAATGTGTATTTTAGTTATTTCTCTATTAAATAATGTGTATTTTAATTATTTCTCTAATAAATAATGTGTTTTTTTGGTATTTTTCTATTAAATAATGTGTATTTTAGTTATTTTTCTAATAAATAATGTGTTTTTTAGTTATTTCTTAATTAAATAATGTGTATTTTAGTGATTTCTTTATTGAATAATGTGTTTTTTTGTTATTTCTCTATTAATTAATGTGTATTTTAGTTATTTCTTTATTAAATATTGTGTATTTTAGTTATTTCTCCAACTCATACGTTGTATTTTAGTTATTTCTCTATCAAATAACATGTTTTTTTGTTATTTCTCTATTAAATAATGTGTATTTTAGATATTTCTTTATTAAATAATGTGTATTTTTGTTATTTTTTTATTAAATTATGTGTCTTTTAGTTATTTCTCTATTAAATAATGTGTTTTTATGTTATTTTACTATTAAATAATGTGTATTTTAGTTATTTCTCTAATAAATAATTTGTATTTTAGTTATTTCTCTATTAATTAATGTGGTTTTTTGTTATTTCTCTATTAAATAATGTGTATTTAAGTTATTTCTCTATTAAATAATGTGTATTTTAGTTATTTCTTTAGTAAATAATGTGTATTTTAGTTATTTCTCTATTAAATAATGTGTATTTGAGTTATTTTTCTATTAAATAATGTGTTTTTTTGTTATTTCTCTATTAAATAATGTGTATTTTAGTTATTTTTCCAATAAATAATGTGTATTTTAGTTATTTCTCTAATAAATAATATGTTTTTTTGTTATTTCTCTATTAAATAATGTGTATTTTAGTTATTTCTTTATTAAATAATGTGTATTTTTGTTATTTCTTTATTAAATAATGTGTATTTTAGTTATTTCTCTATTAAATAATGTCTTTTTTTGTTATTCCTTTATTAAATAATGTGTATTTTAGTTATTTCTTTATTAAATAATGTGTATTTTAGTTATTTCTTTATTAAATAATGTGTATTTTAGTTGTTTCTCAAATAACTAATGAGTATTTTTTTATTTTTCTATTAAATAATGTGATTTTTTGTTTATTCTCTATTAAATAATGTGTATTTTAGTTATTTCTCTATAAAATAATGTGTATTTTAGTAAATTCTCTATTAAATAATGTGGATTTTGTTTATTTCTCCAATAAATAATGTGTATTTTAGTTAATTCTCTATTAAATCATGTGTTTTTTGTTATTTCTTTATTAAATAATGTGTATTTTAGTTATGTCTCTTTTATATAATGTGTATTTTAGTTATTTCTTTAATAAATAATGTGTAATTTAGTTATTTCTCTATTAAATAATGTGTATTTTAGTTAGTTCTTTAATAAATAAGGTGTATTTTAGTTATTTCTCCAATAAATAATGTGTATTTTAGTTATGTTTTTGATAAATAATGTGTATTTTAGTTATTTCTCTAATAAATAATGTGTATTTAAATTATTTTTCTATTAAATAATGTGTATTTTAGTTATTTCTCCAATAAATAATGTGTAATTTAGTTATTTCTCCAATAAATAATGTGTATTTTAGTTATTTCTCTATTAAACAATGTGTTTTTTAGTTATTTCTATTATAAATAATGTGTATTTTAGTTATTTCTCTATTAAATAATGTGTATTTAAGTTATTTCTTTAATAAATAATGTGTAATTTAGTTTTTTTTTTATTAAATATTGTGTATTTTAGTTATTTCTCTATTAAATAATATGTTTTTTTGTTATTTCTTTATTAAATAATGTGTATTTTAGTTATTTCTTTATTGAATAATGTGTATTTTTGTTATTTCTTAATTAAATTATGTGTATTTTAGTTATTTCTCCAATAAATAATGTGTATTTTAGTTATTTCTCTATTAAATAATGTGTTTTTTTGTTATTTCTTTATTAAATAATGTGTATTTTAGTTATGTCTCTATTAAATAATGTGTATTTTAGTTATTTCTCTAATAAAAAATGTGTATTTAAATTATTTCTTTATTAAATAATGTGTATTTTAGTTATTTCTCCAATAAATAATGTGTATTTTAGTTATTTCTCCAATAAATAATGTGTATTTTAGTTATGTCTCTATTAAATAATGTGTTTTTTTGTTATTTCTCTATTAAATAATGTGTATTTTAGTTATTTTTCCAATAAATAATGTGTATTTTAGTTATTTCTCTATTAAATAATATGTTTTTTTGTTATTTCTCTATTAAATAATGTGTATTTTAGTTATTTCTTTATTAAATAATGTGTATTTTTGTTATTTCTTTATTAAATAATGTGTATTTTAGTTATGTCTCTATTAAATAATGTTTATTTTAGTTATGTCTCTATTAAATAATGTGTATTTTAGTTATTTCTCTAATAATTAATGTGTTATTAAATTATTTCTCTATTAAATAATTTGTATTTTAGTTATTTCTTTAATAAATAATGTGTAATTTAGTTATTTCTCAAATAAATAATGTGTATTTTAGTTATTTCTCTATTAAATAATGTGTTTTTTTGTTATTTCTTTATTAAATAATGTGTATTTTAGTTATGTCTCTATTAAATAATGTGTATTTTAGTTATTTCTCTAATAAATAATGTGTAATTAAATTATTTCTCTATTAAATAATGTGTATTTTAGTTATTTCTCCAATAAATAATGTGTATTTTAGTTATTTCTCCAATAAAGAATGTGTATTTTAGTTATGTCTCTATTAAATAATGTGTATTTTAGTTATTTCTCTCATAAATAATGTGTATTTAAATTATTTTTCTATTAAATAATGTGTATTTTAGTTATTTCTCCAATAAATAATGTGTAATTTAGTTATTTCTCCAATAAATAATGTGTATTTTAGTTATTTCTCTATAAATAATGTGTTTTTTTGTTATTTCTTTATTAAATAATGTGTATTTTAGTTATTTTTTTATTGAATAATGTGTTTTTTTGTTATTTCTCTTTTAAATTATGTGTTTTATAGTTATTTCTCTATTAAATAATGTGTATTTTAGTTATTTCTCCAATAAATAATGTGTATTTTAGTTATTTTTCTATTAAATAATGTGTTTTTTTGTTATTTCTCTATTAAATAATGTGTATTTTAGTTATTTCTTTAATAAATAATGTGTATTTTAGTTATTTCTTTCTTAAATAATATGTGTTTTAGTTAATTCTCCAATAAAAAATGTGTATTTTAGTTATTTCTCTATTAAATAATGTGTTTTTTGTTATTTCTCTATTAAATAATGTTTATTTTAGTTATTTCTCTATTAAATAATGTGTATTTTAGTTATTTCTCCAAAAAAATAATGTGTATTTAAGTAATTTTTCTATTAAATAATGTGTTTTTTGTTATTTCTCTATTAAATAATGTGTATTTTAGTTATTTCTTTATTAAATAATGTGTATTTTAGTAATTTCTCTAATAAATAATGTGTATTTTAGTTATTTCTCTATTAAATAATGTGTTTTTTTGTTATTTCTTTATTAAATAATGTGTATTTTAGTTATTTATCTATAAATATTGTGTTTTTTTGTTATTTCTCTATTAAATAATGTGTTATTTAGTTATTTCTCTAATATATGATGTGTATTTTAGTTATTTCTTTATTAAATAATGTGTTTTTTTGTTATTTCTCTATCAAATAATGTGTATTTTAGTTATTTCTTTATTATTTATTGTGTATTTTAGTTATTTCTCCAATAAATAATTTGTATTTTAGTTATTTCTCTTTTAAATAATGTGTTTTTTGTTATTTCTCTTTTAAATAATGTGTATTTTAGTTATTTCTCTATTAAATAATGGGTTTTTTTGTTATTTCTTTATTAAATAATGTGTATTTTAGTTATTTCTAAAATAAATAATGTGTATTTTAGTTATTTCTCTATTAAATAATGTGTTTTTTTGTTATTTCTCTATTAAATAATGTGTACTTTAGTTATTTCTCCAATAAATAATGTGTATTTTAGTTATTTCTCTATTAAATAATGTGTTTTTTTGTTATTTCTTTATTAAATAATGTGTATTTTAGTTATTTCTCTATCAAATAATGTGTATTTTAGTTATTTCTCTATTAAATAATGTGTATTTTAATTATTTTTTCAAAAAATAATGTGTATTTTAGTTATTTTTCTATTAAATAATGTGTTTTTATGTTATTTCTTTATTTAATAATGTGTATTTTAGTTATTTCTCTATTAAATAATGTGTATTTTAGTAATTTCTTTATTAAATAATTAGTATTTTAGTTATTTCTCAAATAAATAATGTGTATTTTAGTTATTTCTCTATTAAATAATGTGATTTTTGTTATTTTTTTATTAATTAATGTGTATTTTAGTTATTTCTCTATTAAATAATGTGTATTTTAGTTATTTCTCAAAAAAATAATGAGTATTTTGTTTATTTCTCTATTAAATAATGTGTTTTTTTGTTATTTCTCTATTAAATAATGTGTATTTTAGTTATTTCTCTATAAAATAATGTGTATTTTAGTTATTTCTCTATTAAATAATGTTTTTTTTTGTTATTTCTCTATTAAATAATGTGTATTTTAGTTATTTCTCTATAAAATAATGTGTATTTTAGTTATTTCTCTATTAAATAATGTGTTTTTTTGTTATTTCTCTATTAAATAATGTGTACTTTAGTTATTTCTCCAATAAATAATGTGTATTTTAGTTATTTCTCTATTAAATAATGTGTTTTTTTGTTATTTCTTTATTAAATAATGTGTATTTTAGTTATTTCTCTAATAAATAATGTGTAATTTAGTTATTTCTTTTATAAATAATATGGTTTTTTGTTATTTCTCTATTAAATAATGTGTATTTTAGTTATAACTTTATTAAATAATGTGTATTTTTGTTATTTCTTTATTAAATAATTTGTATGTTTGTTATTTTTTTATTAAATAATGTGTAATTTAGTTATTTCTCCAATAAATAATGTGTATTTTAGTTATTTCTCTATTAAATAATGTGTTTTTTTGTTATTTCTCTATTAAATAATGTGTTTTTTTGTTATTTCTCTATTAAATAATGTGTATTTTAGTTTTTTCTCTATTAAATAATGTTTATTTAGTTATTTTTCCAATAAATAATGTGTATTTTAGTTATTGCGCTATTAAATAATATGTTTTTTTGTTATTTCTTTATTAAATAATGTGTATTTTAGTTATTTCTTTATTAAATAATGTGTATTTTTGTTATTTCTTTATTAAATAATGTGTATTTTAGTTATTTCTCCAATAAATAATGTGTATTTTAGTTATTTCTCTATTAAATAATGTGTTTTTTTGTTATTCCTTTATTAAATAATGTGTATTTTAGTTATGTCTCTATTAAATAATGTCTATTTTAGTTATTTCTTTAATAAATAATGTGTATTTTAATTATTTCTCTATTAAATAATGTGAAATTTAGTTATTTCTCCAATAAATTATGTTTATTTTAGTTATTTCTCCAATAAATAATGTGTATTTTAGTTATTTCTATAATAAATAATGTGTTTTTTTGTTATTTTTCTATTAAATAATGTGTATTTTAGTTATTTTTCTGTTAAATAATGTGTATTTTTGTTATTTCTCTAATTAATAATGTGTTTTTTTGTTATTTCTCTATTAAAAAATGTGTATTTTAGTTATTTCTCCAATAAATAATGTGTTTTTGAGTTATTTCTCTATTGAATAATGTGTTTTTTTGTTATTTCTTTATTAAATAATTTGTATTTTAGTAATTTCTTTATTAAATAATATGTATTTTAGTTATTTCTTTATTAAATAATGTGTGTTTTAGTTATTTCTCCAATAAAAAATGTGTATTTTAGTTATTTCTCTATTAAATAATGTGTTTTTTGTTATTTTTCTATTAAATAATGTGTATTTTAGTTATTTATTTATTAATTAATGTGTATTTTAGTTATTTCTCCAATAATTAATGTGTATTTTAATTATTTCTCTATTAAATAATGTGTTTTTTTGTTATTTCTCTATTAAATAATGTGTATTGTAGTTATTTCTCTATAAATATTGTGTTTTTTAGTTATTTCTCTATTAAATAATGTGTATTTTAGTTATTTCTCTAATAAATAATGTGTATTTTAGTGATTTCTTTATTAAATAATGTGTTTTTTTGTTATTTCTCTATTAAATAATGTGTATTTTAGTTATTTCTCTATTAAATAAAGTGTATTTTAGTTATTTCTCTATTAAATAATGTGTATTTTAATTATTTCTCTAATAAATAATGTGTTTTTTTGGTATTTTTCTATTAAATAATGTGTATTTTAGTTATTTTTCTAATAAATAATGTGTTTTTTAGTTATTTCTTAATTAAATAATGTGTATTTTAGTGATTTCTTTATTGAATAATGTGTTTTTTTGTTATTTCTCTATTAATTAATGTGTATTTTAGTTATTTCTTTATTAAATATTGTGTATTTTAGTTATTTCTCCAACTCATACGTTGTATTTTAGTTATTTCTCTATCAAATAACATGTTTTTTTGTTATTTCTCTATTAAATAATGTGTATTTTAGATATTTCTTTATTAAATAATGTGTATTTTTGTTATTTTTTTATTAAATTATGTGTCTTTTAGTTATTTCTCTATTAAATAATGTGTTTTTATGTTATTTTACTATTAAATAATGTGTATTTTAGTTATTTCTCTAATAAATAATTTGTATTTTAGTTATTTCTCTATTAATTAATGTGGTTTTTTGTTATTTCTCTATTAAATAATGTGTATTTAAGTTATTTCTCTATTAAATAATGTGTATTTTAGTTATTTCTTTAGTAAATAATGTGTATTTTAGTTATTTCTCTATTAAATAATGTGTATTTGAGTTATTTTTCTATTAAATAATGTGTTTTTTTGTTATTTCTCTATTAAATAATGTGTATTTTAGTTATTTTTCCAATAAATAATGTGTATTTTAGTTATTTCTCTAATAAATAATATGTTTTTTTGTTATTTCTCTATTAAATAATGTGTATTTTAGTTATTTCTTTATTAAATAATGTGTATTTTTGTTATTTCTTTATTAAATAATGTGTATTTTAGTTATTTCTCTATTAAATAATGTGTTTTTTTGTTATTCCTTTATTAAATAATGTGTATTTTAGTTATTTCTTTATTAAATAATGTGTATTTTAGTTATTTCTTTATTAAATAATGTGTATTTCAGTTGTTTCTCAAATAACTAATGAGTATTTTTTTATTTCTCTATTAAATAATGTGATTTTTTGTTTATTCTCTATTAAATAATGTGTATTTTAGTTATTTCTCTATAAAATAATGTGTATTTTAGTAAATTCTCTATTAAATAATGTGGATTTTGTTTATTTCTCCAATAAATAATGTGTATTTTAGTTAATTCTCTATTAAATCATGTGTTTTTTGTTATTTCTTTATTAAATAATGTGTATTTTAGTTATGTCTCTTTTATATAATGTGTATTTTAGTTATTTCTTTAATAAATAATGTGTAATTTAGTTATTTCTCTATTAAATAATGTGTATTTTAGTTAGTTCTTTAATAAATAAGGTGTATTTTAGTTATTTCTCCAATAAATAATGTGTATTTTAGTTATGTTTTTGATAAATAATGTGTATTTTAGTTATTTCTCTAATAAATAATGTGTATTTAAATTATTTTTCTATTAAATAATGTGTATTTTAGTTATTTCTCCAATAAATAATGTGTAATTTAGTTATTTCTCCAATAAATAAAGTGTATTTTAGTTATTTCTCTATTAAACAATGTGTTTTTTAGTTATTTCTATTATAAATAATGTGTATTTTAGTTATTTCTCTATTAAATAATGTGTATTTAAGTTATTTCTTTAATAAATAATGTGTAATTTAGTTTTTTTTTTATTAAATATTGTGTATTTTAGTTATTTCTCTATTAAATAATATGTTTTTTTGTTATTTCTTTATTAAATAATGTGTATTTTAGTTATTTCTTTATTGAATAATGTGTATTTTTGTTATTTCTTAATTAAATTATGTGTATTTTAGTTATTTCTCCAATAAATAATGTGTATTTTAGTTATTTCTCTATTAAATAATGTGTTTTTTTGTTATTTCTTTATTAAATAATGTGTATTTTAGTTATGTCTCTATTAAATAATGTGTATTTTAGTTATTTCTCTAATAAAAAAAGTGTATTTAAATTATTTCTTTATTAAATAATGTGTATTTTAGTTATTTCTCCAATAAATAATGTGTATTTTAGTTATTTCTCCAATAAATAATGTGTATTTTAGTTATGTCTCTATTAAATAATGTTTTTTTTTGTTATTTCTCTATTAAATAATGTGTATTTTAGTTATTTTTCTAATAAATAATGTGTATTTTAGTTATTTCCCTATTAAATAATATGTTTTTTTGTTATTTCTCTATTAAATAATGTGTATTTTAGTTATTTCTTTATTAAATAATGTGTATTTTTGTTATTTCTTTATTAAATAATGTGTATTTTAGTTATGTCTCTATTAAATAATGTTTATTTTAGTTATGTCTCTATTAAATAATGTGTATTTTAGTTATTTCTCTAATAATTAATGTGTTATTAAATTATTTCTCTATTAAATAATTTGTATTTTAGTTATTTCTTTAATAAATAATGTGTAATTTAGTTATTTCTCAAATAAATAATGTGTATTTTAGTTATTTCTCTATTAAATAATGTGTTTTTTTGTTATTTCTTTATTAAATAATGTATATTTTAGTTATGTCTCTATTAAATAATGTGTATTTTAGTTATTTCTCTAATAAATAATGTGTATTTAAATTATTTCTCTATTAAATAATGTGTATTTTAGTTATTTCTCCAATAAATAATGTGTATTTTAGTTATTTCTCCAATAAATATTGTGTATTTTAGTTATGTCTCTATTAAATAATGTGTATTTTAGTTATTTCTCTCATAAATAATGTGTATTTAAATTATTTTTCTATTAAATAATGTGTATTTTAGTTATTTCTCCAATAAATAATGTGTAATTTAGTTATTTCTCCAATAAATAATGTGTATTTTAGTTATTTCTCTATTAAATAATGTGTTTTTTTGTTATTTCTCTATTAAATAATGTGTTTTTTTGTTATTTCTCTATTAAATAATGTGTATTTTAGTTTTTTCTCTATTAAATAATGTTTATTTAGTTATTTTTCCAATAAATAATGTGTATTTTAGTTATTGCGCTATTAAATAATATGTTTTTTGTTATTTCTTTATTAAATAATGTGTATTTTAGTTATTTCTTTATTAAATAATGTGTATTTTTGTTATTTCTTTATTAAATAATGTGTATTTTAGTTATTTCTCCAATAAATAATGTGTATTTTAGTTATTTCTCTATTAAATAATGTGTTTTTTTGTTATTCCTTTATTAAATAATGTGTATTTTAGTTATGTCTCTATTAAATAATGTCTATTTTAGTTATTTCTTAAATAAATAATGTGTATTTTAATTATTTCTCTATTAAATAATGTGAAATTTAGTTATTTCTCCAATAAATTATGTTTATTTTAGTTATTTCTCCAATAAATAATGTGTATTTTAGTTATTTCTATAATAAATAATGTGTTTTTTTGTTATTTTTCTATTAAATAATGTGTATTTTAGTTATTTTTCTGTTAAATAATGTGTATTTTTGTTATTTCTCTAATTAATAATGTGTTTTTTTGTTATTTCTCTATTAAAAAATGTGTATTTTAGTTATTTCTCCAATAAATAATGTGTTTTTGAGTTATTTCTCTATTGAATAATGTGTTTTTTTGTTATTTCTTTATTAAATAATTTGTATTTTAGTAATTTCTTTATTAAATAATATGTATTTTAGTTATTTCTTTATTAAATAATGTGTGTTTTAGTTATTTCTCCAATAAAAAATGTGTATTTTAGTTATTTCTCTATTAAATAATGTGTTTTTTGTTATTTTTCTATTAAATAATGTGTATTTTAGTTATTTATTTATTAATTAATGTGTATTTTAGTTATTTCTCCAATAATTAATGTGTATTTTAATTATTTCTCTATTAAATAATGTGTTTTTTTGTTATTTCTCTATTAAATAATGTGTATTGTAGTTATTTCTCTATAAATATTGTGTTTTTTAGTTATTTCTCTATTAAATAATGTGTATTTTAGTTATTTCTCTAATAAATAATGTGTATTTTAGTGATTTCTTTATTAAATAATGTGTTTTTTTGTTATTTCTCTATTAAATAATGTGTATTTTAGTTATTTCTCTATTAAATAATGTGTATTTTAGTTATTTCTCTATTAAATAATGTGTATTTTAATTATTTCTCTAATAAATAATGTGTTTTTTTGGTATTTTTCTATTAAATAATGTGTATTTTAGTTATTTTTCTAATAAATAATGTGTTTTTTAGTTATTTCTTAATTAAATAATGTGTATTTTAGTAATTTCTTTATTGAATAATGTGTTTTTTTGTTATTTCTCTATTATTTAATGTGTATTTTAGTTATTTCTTTATTAAATATTGTGTATTTTAGTTATTTCTCCAACTCATACGTTGTATTTTAGTTATTTCTCTATCAAATAACATGTTTTTTTGTTATTTCTCTATTAAATAATGTGTATTTTAGATATTTCTTTATTAAATAATGTGTATTTTTGTTATTTTTTTATTAAATTATTTGTCTTTTAGTTATTTCTCTATTAAATAATGTGTTTTTATGTTATTTTACTATTAAATAATGTGTATTTTAGTTATTTCTCTAATAAATAATTTGTATTTTAGTTATTTCTCTATTAATTAATGTGGTTTTTTGTTATTTCTCTATTAAATAATGTGTATTTAAGTTATTTCTCTATTAAATAATGTGTATTTTAGTTATTTCTTTAGTAAATAATGTGTATTTTAGTTATTTCTCTATTAAATAATGTGTATTTGAGTTATTTTTCTATTAAATAATGTGTTTTTTTGTTATTTCTCTATTAAATAATGTGTATTTTAGTTATTTTTCCAATAAATAATGTGTATTTTAGTTATTTCTCTAATAAATAATATGTTTTTTTGTTATTTCTCTATTAAATAATGTGTATTTTAGTTATTTCTTTATTAAATAATGTGTATTTTTGTTATTTCTTTATTAAATAATGTGTATTTTAGTTATTTCTCTATTAAATAATGTGTTTTTTTGTTATTCCTTTATTAAATAATGTGTATTTTAGTTATTTCTTTATTAAATAATGTGTATTTTAGTTATTTCTTTATTAAATAATGTGTATTTTAGTTGTTTCTCAAATAACTAATGAGTATTTTTTTATTTCTCTATTAAATAATGTGATTTTTTGTTTATTCTCTATAAAATAATGTGTATTTTAGTTATTTCTCTATAAAATAATGTGTATTTTAGTAAATTCTCTATTAAATAATGTGGATTTTGTTTATTTCTCCAATAAATAATGTGTATTTTAGTTAATTCTCTATTAAATCATGTGTTTTTTGTTATTTCTTTATTAAATAATGTGTATTTTAGTTATGTCTCTTTTATATAATGTGTATTTTAGTTATTTCTTTAATAAATAATGTGTAATTTAGTTATTTCTCTATTAAATAATGTGTATTTTAGTTAGTTCTTTAATAAATAAGGTGTATTTTAGTTATTTCTCCAATAAATAATGTGTATTTTAGTTATGTTTTTGATAAATAATGTGTATTTTAGTTATTTCTCTAATAAATAATGTGTATTTTAATTATTTCTCTATTAAATAATGTGAAATTTAGTTATTTCTCCAATAAATTATGTTTATTTTAGTTATTTCTCCAATAAATAATGTGTATTTTAGTTATTTCTATAATAAATAATGTGTTTTTTTGTTATTTTTCTATTAAATAATGTGTATTTTAGTTATTTTTCTGTTAAATAATGTGTATTTTTGTTATTTCTCTAATTAATAATGTGTTTTTTTGTTATTTCTCTATTAAAAAATGTGTATTTTAGTTATTTCTCCAATAAATAATGTGTTTTTGAGTTATTTCTCTATTGAATAATGTGTTTTTTTGTTATTTCTTTATTAAATAATTTGTATTTTAGTAATTTCTTTATTAAATAATATGTATTTTAGTTATTTCTTTATTAAATAATGTGTGTTTTAGTTATTTCTCCAATAAAAAATGTGTATTTTAGTTATTTCTCTATTAAATAATGTGTTTTTTGTTATTTTTCTATTAAATAATGTGTATTTTAGTTATTTATTTATTAATTAATGTGTATTTTAGTTATTTCTCCAATAATTAATGTGTATTTTAATTATTTCTCTATTAAATAATGTGTTTTTTTGTTATTTCTCTATTAAATAATGTGTATTGTAGTTATTTCTCTATAAATATTGTGTTTTTTAGTTATTTCTCTATTAAATAATGTGTATTTTAGTTATTTCTCTAATAAATAATGTGTATTTTAGTGATTTCTTTATTAAATAATGTGTTTTTTTGTTATTTCTCTATTAAATAATGTGTATTTTAGTTATTTCTCTATTAAATAATGTGTATTTTAGTTATTTCTCTATTAAATAATGTGTATTTTAATTATTTCTCTAATAAATAATGTGTTTTTTTGGTATTTTTCTATTAAATAATGTGTATTTTAGTTATTTTTCTAATAAATAATGTGTTTTTTAGTTATTTCTTAATTAAATAATGTGTATTTTAGTAATTTCTTTATTGAATAATGTGTTTTTTTGTTATTTCTCTATTATTTAATGTGTATTTTAGTTATTTCTTTATTAAATATTGTGTATTTTAGTTATTTCTCCAACTCATACGTTGTATTTTAGTTATTTCTCTATCAAATAACATGTTTTTTTGTTATTTCTCTATTAAATAATGTGTATTTTAGATATTTCTTTATTAAATAATGTGTATTTTTGTTATTTTTTTATTAAATTATTTGTCTTTTAGTTATTTCTCTATTAAATAATGTGTTTTTATGTTATTTTACTATTAAATAATGTGTATTTTAGTTATTTCTCTAATAAATAATTTGTATTTTAGTTATTTCTCTATTAATTAATGTGGTTTTTTGTTATTTCTCTATTAAATAATGTGTATTTAAGTTATTTCTCTATTAAATAATGTGTATTTTAGTTATTTCTTTAGTAAATAATGTGTATTTTAGTTATTTCTCTATTAAATAATGTGTATTTGAGTTATTTTTCTATTAAATAATGTGTTTTTTTGTTATTTCTCTATTAAATAATGTGTATTTTAGTTATTTTTCCAATAAATAATGTGTATTTTAGTTATTTCTCTAATAAATAATATGTTTTTTTGTTATTTCTCTATTAAATAATGTGTATTTTAGTTATTTCTTTATTAAATAATGTGTATTTTTGTTATTTCTTTATTAAATAATGTGTATTTTAGTTATTTCTCTATTAAATAATGTGTTTTTTTGTTATTCCTTTATTAAATAATGTGTATTTTAGTTATTTCTTTATTAAATAATGTGTATTTTAGTTATTTCTTTATTAAATAATGTGTATTTTAGTTGTTTCTCAAATAACTAATGAGTATTTTTTTATTTCTCTATTAAATAATGTGATTTTTTGTTTATTCTCTATAAAATAATGTGTATTTTAGTTATTTCTCTATAAAATAATGTGTATTTTAGTAAATTCTCTATTAAATAATGTGGATTTTGTTTATTTCTCCAATAAATAATGTGTATTTTAGTTAATTCTCTATTAAATCATGTGTTTTTTGTTATTTCTTTATTAAATAATGTGTATTTTAGTTATGTCTCTTTTATATAATGTGTATTTTAGTTATTTCTTTAATAAATAATGTGTAATTTAGTTATTTCTCTATTAAATAATGTGTATTTTAGTTAGTTCTTTAATAAATAAGGTGTATTTTAGTTATTTCTCCAATAAATAATGTGTATTTTAGTTATGTTTTTGATAAATAATGTGTATTTTAGTTATTTCTCTAATAAATAATGTGTATTTAAATTATTTTTCTATTAAATAATGTGTATTTTAGTTATTTCTCCAATAAATAATGTGTAATTTAGTTATTTCTCCAATAAATAATGTGTATTTTAGTTATTTCTCTATTAAACAATGTGTTTTTTAGTTATTTCTATTATAAATAATGTGTATTTTAGTTATTTCTCTATTAAATAATGTGTATTTAAGTTATTTCTTTAATAAATAATGTGTAATTTAGTTTTTTTTTTATTAAATATTGTGTATTTTAGTTATTTCTCTATTAAATAATATGTTTTTTTGTTATTTCTTTATTAAATAATGTGTATTTTAGTTATTTCTTTATTGAATAATGTGTATTTTTGTTATTTCTTAATTGAATTATGTGTATTTTAGTTATTTCTCCAATAAATAATGTGTATTTTAGTTATTTCTCTATTAAATAATGTGTTTTTTTGTTATTTCTTTATTAAATAATGTGTATTTTAGTTATGTCTCTATTAAATAATGTGTATTTTAGTTATTTCTCTAATAAAAAATGTGTATTTAAATTATTTCTTTATTAAATAATGTGTATTTTAGTTATTTCTCCAATAAATAATGTGTATTTTAGTTATTTCTCCAATAAATAATGTGTATTTTAGTTATGTCTCTATTAAATAATGTGTTTTTTTGTTATTTCTCTATTAAATAATGTGTATTTTAGTTATTTTTCCAATAAATAATGTGTATTTTAGTTATTTCTCTATTAAATAATATGTTTTTTTGTTATTTCTCTATTAAATAATGTGTATTTTAGTTATTTCTTTATTAAATAATGTGTATTTTTGTTATTTCTTTATTAAATAATGTGTATTTTAGTTATGTCTCTATTAAATAATGTTTATTTTAGTTATGTCTTTATTAAATAATGTGTATTTTAGTTATTTCTCTAATAATTAATGTGTTATTAAATTATTTCTCTATTAAATAATTTGTATTTTAGTTATTTCTTTAATAAATAATGTGTAATTTAGTTATTTCTCAAATAAATAATGTGTATTTTAGTTATTTCTCTATTAAATAATGTGTTTTTTTGTTATTTCTTTATTAAATAATGTGTATTTTAGTTATGTCTCTATTAAATAATGTGTATTTTAGTTATTTCTCTAATAAATAATGTGTATTTAAATTATTTCTCTATTAAATAATGTGTATTTTAGTTATTTCTCCAATAAATAATGTGTATTTTAGTTATTTCTCCAATAAATAATGTGTATTTTAGTTATGTCTCTATTAAATAATGTGTATTTTAGTTATTTCTCTCATAAATAATGTGTATTTAAATTATTTTTCTATTAAATAATGTGTATTTTAGTTATTTCTCCAATAAATAATGTGTAATTTAGTTATTTCTCCAATAAATAATGTGTATTTTAGTTATTTCTCTATAAATAATGTGTTTTTTTGTTATTTCTTTATTAAATAATGTGTATTTTAGTTATTTTTTTATTGAATAATGTGTTTTTTTGTTATTTCTCTATTAAATTATGTGTTTTATAGTTATTTCTCTATTAAATAATGTGTATTTTAGTTATTTCTCCAATAAATAATGTGTATTTTAGTTATTTTTCTATTAAATAATGTGTTTTTTTGTTATTTCTCTATTAAATAATGTGTATTTTAGTTATTTCTTTAATAAATAATGTGTATTTTAGTTATTTCTTTCTTAAATAATATGTGTTTTAGTTAATTCTCCAATAAAAAATGTGTATTTTAGTTATTTCTCTATTAAATAATGTGTTTTTTGTTATTTCTCTATTAAATAATGTTTATTTTAGTTATTTCTCTATTAAATAATGTGTATTTTAGTTATTTCTCCAAAAAAATAATGTGTATTTAAGTAATTTTTCTATTAAATAATGTGTTTTTTGTTATTTCTCTATTAAATAATGTGTTTTTTTGTTATTTCTCTATCAAAAAATGTGTATTTTAGTTATTTCTTTATTATATATTGTGTATTTTAGTTATTTCTCCAATAAATAATTTGTATTTTAGTTATTTCTCTATTAAATAATGTGTATTTTAGTTATTTCTCTATTAAATAATGTGTTTTTTTGTTATTTTTCTATTAAATAATGTGTTTTTTGTTATTTCTCTTTTAAATAATGTGTATTTTAGTTATTTTTTTATTTAATAATGTGTTTTTTTGTTATTTCTCTATTAAATAATGTGTATTTTAGTTATTTCTCTATTAAATAATGGGTTTTTTTGTTATTTCTTTATTAAATAATGTGTATTTTAGTTATTTTTCCAATAATAAATGTGTATTTAAGTTATTTCTCTTTAAAATAATGTGTTTTTTTGTTATTTCTCTATTATATAATGTGTATTTTAGTTATTTTTTTATTTAATAATGTGTTTTTTTGTTATTTCTCTATTAAATAATGTGTATTTTAGTTATTTCTCTAATAAATAATGTGTATTTTAGTGATTTCTTTATTAAATAATGTGTTTTTTTGTTATTTCTCTATTAAATAATGTGTATTTTAGTTATTTCTCTATTAAATAATGTGTATTTTAGTTATTTCTCTATTAAATAATGTGTATTTTAATTATTTCTCTAATAAATAATGTGTTTTTTTGGTATTTTTCTATTAAATAATGTGTATTTTAGTTATTTTTCTAATAAATAATGTGTTTTTTAGTTATTTCTTAATTAAATAATGTGTATTTTAGTGATTTCTTTATTGAATAATGTGTTTTTTTGTTATTTCTCTATTAATTAATGTGTATTTTAGTTATTTCTTTATTAAATATTGTGTATTTTTGTTATTTCTTTATTAAATAATGTGTTTTATAGTTATTTCTCTATTAAATAATGTGTATTTTAGTTATTTCTCCAATAAATAATGTGTATTTTAGTTATTTTTCTATTAAATATTGTGTATTTTAGTTATTTCTCCAATAAATAATGTGTAATTTAGTTATTTCTCCAATAAATAATGTGTATTTTAGTTATTTCTCTATAAATAATGTGTTTTTTTGTTATTTTTTTATTAAATAATGTGTATTTTAGTTATTTCTCTAATAATTAATGTGTTATTAAATTATTTCTCTATTAAATAATTTGTATTTTAGTTATTTCTTTAATAAATAATGTGTAATTTAGTTATTTCTCAAATAAATAATGTGTATTTTAGTTATTTCTCTATTAAATAATGTGTTTTTTTGTTATTTCTTTATTAAATAATGTGTATTTTAGTTATGTCTCTATTAAATAATGTGTATTTTAGTTATTTCTCTAATAAATAATGTGTATTTAAATTATTTCTCTATTAAATAATGTGTATTTTAGTTATTTCTCCAATAAATAATGTGTATTTTAGTTATTTCTCCAATAAATAATGTGTATTTTAGTTATGTCTCTATTAAATAATGTGTATTTTAGTTATTTCTCTCATAAATAATGTGTATTTAAATTATTTTTCTATTAAATAATGTGTATTTTAGTTATTTCTCCAATAAATAATGTGTAATTTAGTTATTTCTCCAATAAATAATGTGTATTTTAGTTATTTCTCTATAAATAATGTGTTTTTTTGTTATTTCTTTATTAAATAATGTGTATTTTAGTTATTTTTTTATTGAATAATGTGTTTTTTTGTTATTTCTCTATTAAATTATGTGTTTTATAGTTATTTCTCTATTAAATAATGTGTATTTTAGTTATTTCTCCAATAAATAATGTGTATTTTAGTTATTTTTCTATTAAATAATGTGTTTTTTTGTTATTTCTCTATTAAATAATGTGTATTTTAGTTATTTCTTTAATAAATAATGTGTATTTTAGTTATTTCTTTCTTAAATAATATGTGTTTTAGTTAATTCTCCAATAAAAAATGTGTATTTTAGTTATTTCTCTATTAAATAATGTGTTTTTTGTTATTTCTCTATTAAATAATGTTTATTTTAGTTATTTCTCTATTAAATAATGTGTATTTTAGTTATTTCTCCAAAAAAATAATGTGTATTTAAGTAATTTTTCTATTAAATAATGTGTTTTTTGTTATTTCTCTATTAAATAATGTGTTTTTTTGTTATTTCTCTATCAAAAAATGTGTATTTTAGTTATTTCTTTATTATATATTGTGTATTTTAGTTATTTCTCCAATAAATAATTTGTATTTTAGTTATTTCTCTATTAAATAATGTGTATTTTAGTTATTTTTCTATTAAATAATGTGTTTTTTTGTTATTTCTCTATTAAATAATGTGTATTTTAGTTATTTCTTTAATAAATAATGTGTATTTTAGTTATTTCTTTCTTAAATAATATGTGTTTTAGTTAATTCTCCAATAAAAAATGTGTATTTTAGTTATTTCTCTATTAAATAATGTGTTTTTTGTTATTTCTCTATTAAATAATGTTTATTTTTGTTATTTCTCTTTTAAATAATGTGTATTTTAGTTATTTTTTTATTTAATAATGTGTTTTTTTGTTATTTCTCTATTAAATAATGTGTATTTTAGTTATTTCTCTATTAAAGAATGGGTTTTTTTGTTATTTCTTTATTAAATAATGTGTATTTTAGTTATTTTTCCAATAATAAATGTGTATTTAAGTTATTTCTCTTTAAAATAATGTGTTTTTTTGTTATTTCTCTATTATATAATGTGTATTTTAGTTATTTTTTTATTTAATAATGTGTTTTTTTGTTATTTCTCTATTAAATAATGTGTATTTTAGTTATTTCTCTAATAAATAATGTGTATTTTAGTGATTTCTTTATTAAATAATGTGTTTTTTTGTTATTTCTCTATTAAATAATGTGTATTTTAGTTATTTCTCTATTAAATAATGTGTATTTTAGTTATTTCTCTATTAAATAATGTGTATTTTAATTATTTCTCTAATAAATAATGTGTTTTTTTGGTATTTTTCTATTAAATAATGTGTATTTTAGTTATTTTTCTAATAAATAATGTGTTTTTTAGTTATTTCTTAATTAAATAATGTGTATTTTAGTGATTTCTTTATTGAATAATGTGTTTTTTTGTTATTTCTCTATTAATTAATGTGTATTTTAGTTATTTCTTTATTAAATATTGTGTATTTTAGTTATTTCTCCAACTCATACGTTGTATTTTAGTTATTTCTCTATCAAATAACATGTTTTTTTGTTATTTCTCTATTAAATAATGTGTATTTTAGATATTTCTTTATTAAATAATGTGTATTTTTGTTATTTTTTTATTAAATTATGTGTCTTTTAGTTATTTCTCTATTAAATAATGTGTTTTTATGTTATTTTACTATTAAATAATGTGTATTTTAGTTATTTCTCTAATAAATAATTTGTATTTTAGTTATTTCTCTATTAATTAATGTGGTTTTTTGTTATTTCTCTATTAAATAATGTGTATTTAAGTTATTTCTCTATTAAATAATGTGTATTTTAGTTATTTCTTTAGTAAATAATGTGTATTTTAGTTATTTCTCTATTAAATAATGTGTATTTGAGTTATTTTTCTATTAAATAATGTGTTTTTTTGTTATTTCTCTATTAAATAATGTGTATTTTAGTTATTTTTCCAATAAATAATGTGTATTTTAGTTATTTCTCTAATAAATAATATGTTTTTTTGTTATTTCTCTATTAAATAATGTGTATTTTAGTTATTTCTTTATTAAATAATGTGTATTTTTGTTATTTCTTTATTAAATAATGTGTATTTTAGTTATTTCTCTATTAAATAATGTCTTTTTTTGTTATTCCTTTATTAAATAATGTGTATTTTAGTTATTTCTTTATTAAATAATGTGTATTTTAGTTATTTCTTTATTAAATAATGTGTATTTTAGTTGTTTCTCAAATAACTAATGAGTATTTTTTTATTTTTCTATTAAATAATGTGATTTTTTGTTTATTCTCTATTAAATAATGTGTATTTTAGTTATTTCTCTATAAAATAATGTGTATTTTAGTAAATTCTCTATTAAATAATGTGGATTTTGTTTATTTCTCCAATAAATAATGTGTATTTTAGTTAATTCTCTATTAAATCATGTGTTTTTTGTTATTTCTTTATTAAATAATGTGTATTTTAGTTATGTCTCTTTTATATAATGTGTATTTTAGTTATTTCTTTAATAAATAATGTGTAATTTAGTTATTTCTCTATTAAATAATGTGTATTTTAGTTAGTTCTTTAATAAATAAGGTGTATTTTAGTTATTTCTCCAATAAATAATGTGTATTTTAGTTATGTTTTTGATAAATAATGTGTATTTTAGTTATTTCTCTAATAAATAATGTGTATTTAAATTATTTTTCTATTAAATAATGTGTATTTTAGTTATTTCTCCAATAAATAATGTGTAATTTAGTTATTTCTCCAATAAATAATGTGTATTTTAGTTATTTCTCTATTAAACAATGTGTTTTTTAGTTATTTCTATTATAAATAATGTGTATTTTAGTTATTTCTCTATTAAATAATGTGTATTTAAGTTATTTCTTTAATAAATAATGTGTAATTTAGTTTTTTTTTTATTAAATATTGTGTATTTTAGTTATTTCTCTATTAAATAATATGTTTTTTTGTTATTTCTTTATTAAATAATGTGTATTTTAGTTATTTCTTTATTGAATAATGTGTATTTTTGTTATTTCTTAATTAAATTATGTGTATTTTAGTTATTTCTCCAATAAATAATGTGTATTTTAGTTATTTCTCTATTAAATAATGTGTTTTTTGTTATTTCTTTATTAAATAATGTGTATTTTAGTTATGTCTCTATTAAATAATGTGTATTTTAGTTATTTCTCTAATAAAAAATGTGTATTTAAATTATTTCTTTATTAAATAATGTGTATTTTAGTTATTTCTCCAATAAATAATGTGTATTTTAGTTATTTCTCCAATAAATAATGTGTATTTTAGTTATGTCTCTATTAAATAATGTGTTTTTTTGTTATTTCTCTATTAAATAATGTGTATTTTAGTTATTTTTCCAATAAATAATGTGTATTTTAGTTATTTCTCTATTAAATAATATGTTTTTTTGTTATTTCTCTATTAAATAATGTGTATTTTAGTTATTTCTTTATTAAATAATGTGTATTTTTGTTATTTCTTTATTAAATAATGTGTATTTTAGTTATGTCTCTATTAAATAATGTTTATTTTAGTTATGTCTCTATTAAATAATGTGTATTTTAGTTATTTCTCTAATAATTAATGTGTTATTAAATTATTTCTCTATTAAATAATTTGTATTTTAGTTATTTCTTTAATAAATAATGTGTAATTTAGTTATTTCTCAAATAAATAATGTGTATTTTAGTTATTTCTCTATTAAATAATGTGTTTTTTTGTTATTTCTTTATTAAATAATGTGTATTTTAGTTATGTCTCTATTAAATAATGTGTATTTTAGTTATTTCTCTAATAAATAATGTGTATTTAAATTATTTCTCTATTAAATAATGTGTATTTTAGTTATTTCTCCAATAAATAATGTGTATTTTAGTTATTTCTCCAATAAAGAATGTGTATTTTAGTTATGTCTCTATTAAATAATGTGTATTTTAGTTATTTCTCTCATAAATAATGTGTATTTAAATTATTTTTCTATTAAATAATGTGTATTTTAGTTATTTCTCCAATAAATAATGTGTAATTTAGTTATTTCTCCAATAAATAATGTGTATTTTAGTTATTTCTCTATAAATAATGTGTTTTTTTGTTATTTCTTTATTAAATAATGTGTATTTTAGTTATTTTTTTATTGAATAATGTGTTTTTTTGTTATTTCTCTTTTGAATTATGTGTTTTATAGTTATTTCTCTATTAAATAATGTGTATTTTAGTTATTTCTCCAATAAATAATGTGTATTTTAGTTATTTTTCTATTAAATAATGTGTTTTTTTGTTATTTCTCTATTAAATAATGTGTATTTTAGTTATTTCTTTAATAAATAATGTGTATTTTAGTTATTTCTTTCTTAAATAATATGTGTTTTAGTTAATTCTCCAATAAAAAATGTGTATTTTAGTTATTTCTCTATTAAATAATGTGTTTTTTGTTATTTCTCTATTAAATAATGTTTTTTTTAGTTATTTCTCTATTAAATAATGTGTATTTTAGTTATTTCTCCAAAAAAATAATGTGTATTTAAGTAATTTTTCTATTAAATAATGTGTTTTTTGTTATTTCTCTATTAAATAATGTGTATTTTAGTTATTTCTTTATTAAATAATGTGTATTTTAGTAATTTCTCTAATAAATAATGTGTATTTTAGTTATTTCTCTATTAAATAATGTGTTTTTTTGTTATTTCTTTATTAAATAATGTGTATTTTAGTTATTTATCTATAAATATTGTGTTTTTTTGTTATTTCTCTATTAAATAATGTGTTATTTAGTTATTTCTCTAATATATGATGTGTATTTTAGTTATTTCTTTATTAAATAATGTGTTTTTTTGTTATTTCTCTATCAAATAATGTGTATTTTAGTTATTTCTTTATTATTTATTGTGTATTTTAGTTATTTCTCCAATAAATAATTTGTATTTTAGTTATTTCTCTTTTAAATAATGTGTTTTTTGTTATTTCTCTTTTAAATAATGTGTATTTTAGTTATTTCTCTATTAAATAATGGGTTTTTTTGTTATTTCTTTATTAAATAATGTTTATTTTAGTTATTTCTAAAATAAATAATGTGTATTTTAGTTATTTCTCTATTAAATAATGTGTTTTTTTGTTATTTCTCTATTAAATAATGTGTACTTTAGTTATTTCTCCAATAAATAATGTGTATTTTAGTTATTTCTCTATTAAATAATGTGTTTTTTTGTTATTTCTTTATTAAATAATGTGTATTTTAGTTATTTCTCTATCAAATAATGTGTATTTTAGTTATTTCTCTATTAAATAATGTGTATTTTAATTATTTTTTCAAAAAATAATGTGTATTTTAGTTATTTTTCTATTAAATAATGTGTTTTTATGTTATTTCTTTATTTAATAATGTGTATTTTAGTTATTTCTCTATTAAATAATGTGTATTTTAGTAATTTCTTTATTAAATAATTAGTATTTTAGTTATTTCTCAAATAAATAATGTGTATTTTAGTTATTTCTCTATTAAATAATGTGATTTTTGTTATTTTTTTATTAATTAATGTGTATTTTAGTTATTTCTCTATTAAATAATGTGTATTTTAGTTATTTCTCAGAAAAATAATGAGTATTTTGTTTATTTCTCTATTAAATAATGTGTTTTTTTGTTATTTCTCTATTAAATAATGTGTATTTTAGTTATTTCTCTATAAAATAATGTGTATTTTAGTTATTTTTCTATTAAATAATGTTTTTTTTTGTTATTTCTCTATTAAATAATGTGTATTTTAGTTATTTCTCTATAAAATAATGTGTATTTTAGTTATTTCTCTATTAAATAATGTGTTTTTTTGTTATTTCTCTATTAAATAATGTGTACTTTAGTTATTTCTCCAATAAATAATGTGTATTTTAGTTATTTCTCTATTAAATAATGTGTTTTTTTGTTATTTCTTTATTAAATAATGTGTATTTTAGTTATTTCTCTAATAAATAATGTGTAATTTAGTTATTTCTTTTATAAATAATATGGTTTTTTGTTATTTCTCTATTAAATAATGTGTATTTTAGTTATAACTTTATTAAATAATGTGTATTTTTGTTATTTCTTTATTAAATAATTTGTATGTTTGTTATTTTTTTATTAAATAATGTGTAATTTAGTTATTTCTCCAATAAATAATGTGTATTTTAGTTATTTCTCTATTAAATAATGTGTTTTTTTGTTATTTCTCTATTAAATAATGTGTTTTTTTGTTATTTCTCTATTAAATAATGTGTATTTTAGTTTTTTCTCTATTAAATAATGTTTATTTAGTTATTTTTCCAATAAATAATGTGTATTTTAGTTATTGCGCTATTAAATAATATGTTTTTTTGTTATTTCTTTATTAAATAATGTGTATTTTAGTTATTTCTTTATTAAATAATGTGTATTTTTGTTATTTCTTTATTAAATAATGTGTATTTTAGTTATTTCTCCAATAAATAATGTGTATTTTAGTTATTTCTCTATTAAATAATGTGTTTTTTTGTTATTCCTTTATTAAATAATGTGTATTTTAGTTATGTCTCTATTAAATAATGTCTATTTTAGTTATTTCTTTAATAAATAATGTGTATTTTAATTATTTCTCTATTAAATAATGTGAAATTTAGTTATTTCTCCAATAAATTATGTTTATTTTAGTTATTTCTCCAATAAATAATGTGTATTTTAGTTATTTCTATAATAAATAATGTGTTTTTTTGTTATTTTTCTATTAAATAATGTGTATTTTAGTTATTTTTCTGTTAAATAATGTGTATTTTTGTTATTTCTCTAATTAATAATGTGTTTTTTTGTTATTTCTCTATTAAAAAATGTGTATTTTAGTTATTTCTCCAATAAATAATGTGTTTTTGAGTTATTTCTCTATTGAATAATGTGTTTTTTTGTTATTTCTTTATTAAATAATTTGTATTTTAGTAATTTCTTTATTAAATAATATGTATTTTAGTTATTTCTTTATTAAATAATGTGTGTTTTAGTTATTTCTCCAATAAAAAATGTGTATTTTAGTTATTTCTCTATTAAATAATGTGTTTTTTGTTATTTTTCTATTAAATAATGTGTATTTTAGTTATTTATTTATTAATTAATGTGTATTTTAGTTATTTCTCCAATAATTAATGTGTATTTTAATTATTTCTCTATTAAATAATGTGTTTTTTTGTTATTTCTCTATTAAATAATGTGTATTGTAGTTATTTCTCTATAAATATTGTGTTTTTTAGTTATTTCTCTATTAAATAATGTGTATTTTAGTTATTTCTCTAATAAATAATGTGTATTTTAGTGATTTCTTTATTAAATAATGTGTTTTTTTGTTATTTCTCTATTAAATAATGTGTATTTTAGTTATTTCTCTATTAAATAAAGTGTATTTTAGTTATTTCTCTATTAAATAATGTGTATTTTAATTATTTCTCTAATAAATAATGTGTTTTTTTGGTATTTTTCTATTAAATAATGTGTATTTTAGTTATTTTTCTAATAAATAATGTGTTTTTTAGTTATTTCTTAATTAAATAATGTGTATTTTAGTGATTTCTTTATTGAATAATGTGTTTTTTTGTTATTTCTCTATTAATTAATGTGTATTTTAGTTATTTCTTTATTAAATATTGTGTATTTTAGTTATTTCTCCAACTCATACGTTGTATTTTAGTTATTTCTCTATCAAATAACATGTTTTTTTGTTATTTCTCTATTAAATAATGTGTATTTTAGATATTTCTTTATTAAATAATGTGTATTTTTGTTATTTTTTTATTAAATTATGTGTCTTTTAGTTATTTCTCTATTAAATAATGTGTTTTTATGTTATTTTACTATTAAATAATGTGTATTTTAGTTATTTCTCTAATAAATAATTTGTATTTTAGTTATTTCTCTATTAATTAATGTGGTTTTTTGTTATTTCTCTATTAAATAATGTGTATTTAAGTTATTTCTCTATTAAATAATGTGTATTTTAGTTATTTCTTTAGTAAATAATGTGTATTTTAGTTATTTCTCTATTAAATAATGTGTATTTGAGTTATTTTTCTATTAAATAATGTGTTTTTTTGTTATTTCTCTATTAAATAATGTGTATTTTAGTTATTTTTCCAATAAATAATGTGTATTTTAGTTATTTCTCTAATAAATAATATGTTTTTTTGTTATTTCTCTATTAAATAATGTGTATTTTAGTTATTTCTTTATTAAATAATGTGTATTTTTGTTATTTCTTTATTAAATAATGTGTATTTTAGTTATTTCTCTATTAAATAATGTGTTTTTTTGTTATTCCTTTATTAAATAATGTGTATTTTAGTTATTTCTTTATTAAATAATGTGTATTTTAGTTATTTCTTTATTAAATAATGTGTATTTCAGTTGTTTCTCAAATAACTAATGAGTATTTTTTTATTTCTCTATTAAATAATGTGATTTTTTGTTTATTCTCTATTAAATAATGTGTATTTTAGTTATTTCTCTATAAAATAATGTGTATTTTAGTAAATTCTCTATTAAATAATGTGGATTTTGTTTATTTCTCCAATAAATAATGTGTATTTCAGTTAATTCTCTATTAAATCATGTGTTTTTTGTTATTTCTTTATTAAATAATGTGTATTTTAGTTATGTCTCTTTTATATAATGTGTATTTTAGTTATTTCTTTAATAAATAATGTGTAATTTAGTTATTTCTCTATTAAATAATGTGTATTTTAGTTAGTTCTTTAATAAATAAGGTGTATTTTAGTTATTTCTCCAATAAATAATGTGTATTTTAGTTATGTTTTTGATAAATAATGTGTATTTTAGTTATTTCTCTAATAAATAATGTGTATTTAAATTATTTTTCTATTAAATAATGTGTATTTTAGTTATTTCTCCAATAAATAATGTGTAATTTAGTTATTTCTCCAATAAATAAAGTGTATTTTAGTTATTTCTCTATTAAACAATGTGTTTTTTAGTTATTTCTATTATAAATAATGTGTATTTTAGTTATTTCTCTATTAAATAATGTGTATTTAAGTTATTTCTTTAATAAATAATGTGTAATTTAGTTTTTTTTTTATTAAATATTGTGTATTTTAGTTATTTCTCTATTAAATAATATGTTTTTTTGTTATTTCTTTATTAAATAATGTGTATTTTAGTTATTTCTTTATTGAATAATGTGTATTTTTGTTATTTCTTAATTAAATTATGTGTATTTTAGTTATTTCTCCAATAAATAATGTGTATTTTAGTTATTTCTCTATTAAAAAATGTGTTTTTTTGTTATTTCTTTATTAAATAATGTGTATTTTAGTTATGTCTCTATTAAATAATGTGTATTTTAGTTATTTCTCTAATAAAAAATGTGTATTTAAATTATTTCTTTATTAAATAATGTGTATTTTAGTTATTTCTCCAATAAATAATGTGTATTTTAGTTATTTCTCCAATAAATAATGTGTATTTTAGTTATGTCTCTATTAAATAATGTTTTTTTTTGTTATTTCTCTATTAAATAATGTGTATTTTAGTTATTTTTCTAATAAATAATGTGTATTTTAGTTATTTCTCTATTAAATAATATGTTTTTTTGTTATTTCTCTATTAAATAATGTGTATTTTAGTTATTTCTTTATTAAATAATGTGTATTTTTGTTATTTCTTTATTAAATAATGTGTATTTTAGTTATGTCTCTATTAAATAATGTTTATTTTAGTTATGTCTCTATTAAATAATGTGTATTTTAGTTATTTCTCTAATAATTAATGTGTTATTAAATTATTTCTCTATTAAATAATTTGTATTTTAGTTATTTCTTTAATAAATAATGTGTAATTTAGTTATTTCTCAAATAAATAATGTGTATTTTAGTTATTTCTCTATTAAATAATGTGTTTTTTTGTTATTTCTTTATTAAATAATGTATATTTTAGTTATGTCTCTATTAAATAATGTGTATTTTAGTTATTTCTCTAATAAATAATGTGTATTTAAATTATTTCTCTATTAAATAATGTGTATTTTAGTTATTTCTCCAATAAATAATGTGTATTTTAGTTATTTCTCCAATAAATATTGTGTATTTTAGTTATGTCTCTATTAAATAATGTGTATTTTAGTTATTTCTCTCATAAATAATGTGTATTTAAATTATTTTTCTATTAAATAATGTGTATTTTAGTTATTTCTCCAATAAATAATGTGTAATTTAGTTATTTCTCCAATAAATAATGTGTATTTTAGTTATTTCTCTATAAATAATGTGTTTTTTTGTTATTTCTTTATTAAATAATGTGTATTTTAGTTATTTTTTTATTGAATAATGTGTTTTTTTGTTATTTCTCTATTAAATTATGTGTTTTATAGTTATTTCTCTATTAAATAATGTGTATTTTAGTTATTTCTCCAATAAATAATGTGTATTTTAGTTATTTTTCTATTAAATAATGTGTTTTTTTGTTATTTCTCTATTAAATAATGTGTATTTTAGTTATTTCTTTAATAAATAATGTGTATTTTAGTTATTTCTTTCTTAAATAATATGTGTTTTAGTTAATTCTCCAATAAAAAATGTGTATTTTAGTTATTTCTCTATTAAATAATGTGTTTTTTGTTATTTCTCTATTAAATAATGTTTATTTTAGTTATTTCTCTATTAAATAATGTGTATTTTAGTTATTTCCCCAAAAAAATAATGTGTATTTAAGTAATTTTTCTATTAAATAATGTGTTTTTTGTTATTTCTCTATTAAATAATGTGTTTTTTTGTTATTTCTCTATCAAAAAATGTGTATTTTAGTTATTTCTTTATTATATATTGTGTATTTTAGTTATTTCTCCAATAAATAATTTGTATTTTAGTTATTTCTCTATTAAATAATGTGTATTTTAGTTATTTCTCTATTAAATAATGTGTTTTTTTGTTATTTTTCTATTAAATAATGTGTTTTTTGTTATTTCTCTTTTAAATAATGTGTATTTTAGTTATTTTTTTATTTAATAATGTGTTTTTTTGTTATTTCTCTATTAAATAATGTGTATTTTAGTTATTTCTCTATTAAATAATGGGTTTTTTTGTTATTTCTTTATTAAATAATGTGTATTTTAGTTATTTTTCCAATAATAAATGTGTATTTAAGTTATTTCTCTTTAAAATAATGTGTTTTTTTGTTATTTCTCTATTATATAATGTGTATTTTAGTTATTTCTTCAATAAATAATGTGTATTTTAAATATTTCTCTAGTAAATAATGTGTTTTTTTGTTATTTCTCTATTAAATAATGTGTATTTTAGTTATTTCTCTATAAAATAATGTGTATTTTAGTTATTTCTCTATTATATAATGTGTATTTAAGTTATTTTTTCTATAAATAATGTGTATTTTAGTTATTTCTCTATTAAATAATGTTTTTTTTTGTTATTTCTCTATTAAATAATGTGTATTTTAGTTATGTCTTTTTATGTAATGTGTATTTTAGTTATTTCTCTATTAAATAATGTGTATTTTAGTTATAACTTTATTAAATAATGTGTATTTTTGTTATTTCTTTATTAAATAATTTGTATGTTTGTTATTTCTTTATTAAATAATGTGTATTTTAGTTATTTCTCCAATAAATAATGTGTATTTTAGTTATTTCTCTATTAAAAAATGTGTTTTTTTGTTATTTCTCTATTAAATAATGTGTTTTTTTGTTATTTCTCTAAAAACATAATGTGTATTTTAGTTATTTCTCTATTAAATAATGTTTATTTAGTTATTTCTCCAATAAATAATGTGTATTTTAGTTATTGCGCTTTTAAATAATATGTTTTTTTGTTATTTCTCTATTAAATAATGTGTATTTTAGTTATTTCTTTATTAAATAATGTGTATTTTTGTTATTTCTTTATTAAATAATGTGTATTTTAGTTATTTCTCCAATAAATAATGTGTATTTTAGTTATTTCTCTATTAAATAATGTGTTTTTTTGTTATTCCTTTATTAAATAATGTGTATTTGAGTTATGTCTCTATTAAATAATGTCTAATTTAGTTATTTCTCTAATAAATAATGTGTATTTTAATTATTTTTTTATTAAATAATGTGTAAATTAGTTATTTCTCCAATAAATAATGTTTATTTTAGTTATTTCTCCAATAAATAATGTGTATTTTAGTTATTTCTATATTAAATATTGTGTTTTTTTGTTATTTTTCTATTAAGTAATGTGTATTTTAGTTATTTTTCTATTAAATAATGTGTATTTTTGTTATTTCTCTAATTATTAATGTGTTTTTTTGTTATTTCTCTACTAAAGAATGTGTATTTTAGTTATTTTTCCAATAAATAATGTGTTTTTTAGTTATTTTTCTATTAAATAATGTGTTTTTTTGTTATTTCTCTATCAAATAATGTGTATTTTAGTAATTTCTTTATTAAATAATATGTATTTTAGTTATTTCTTTATTAAATAATGTGTGTTTTAGTTATTTCTCCAATAAAAAATGTGTATTTTAGTTATTTCTCTATTAATCAATGTGTTTTTTGTTATTTTTCTATTAAATAATGTATATTTTAGTTATTTATTTATTAATTAATGTGTATTTTTGTTATTTCTCCATTAATTAATGTGTATTTTAGTTATTTCTCTATTAAATAATGTGTTTTTTTGTTATTTCTCTATTAAATAATGTGTATTTTAGTTATTTCTCTATAAATAATGTGTTTTTTAGTTATTTCTCTATTAAATAATGTGTATTTTAGTTATTTCTCTAATAAATAATGTGTATTTTAGTGATTTCTATATTATATAATGTGTTTTTTTGTTATTTCTTTATTAAATAATGTGTATTTTAGTTATTTCTTTATTAAATATTGTGTATTTTAGTTATTTCTCCAATTAATAATTTGTATTTTAGTTATTTTTTTATTAAATAATATGTTTTTTTGTTATTTCTCTATTAAATAATGTGTATTTTAGTTGTTTCTTTATTAAATAATGTGTATTTTTGTTAATTCTTTATTAAATAATGTGTCTTTTAGTTATTTCTCTATTAAATAATGTGTTTTTTTGTTATTTTACTAATAAATAATGTGTATTTTAGTTATTTCTCTAATAAATAATGTGTATTTTAGTTATTTCTCTATAAATTAATGTGTTTTTTTGTTATTTCTCTATTAAATAATGTGTATTTAAGTTATTTCTTTATTAAATAATGTGTATTTTAGTTATTTCTCTATAAATAATGTGTTTTTTAGTTATTTCTCTATTAAATAATGTGTATTTTAGTTATTTCTCTAATAAATAATGTGTATTTTAGTGATTTCTTTATTATATAATGTGTTTTTTTGTTATTTCTCTATTAAATAATGTGTATTTTAGTTATTTCTCTATTAAATAATGTGTATTTGAGTTATTTTTCTATTAAATAATGTGTTTTTTTGTTATTTCTTTATTAAATAATATGTATTTTAGTTATTTTTCCAATAAATAATGTGTATTTTAGTTATTTCTCTATTAAATAATATGTTTTTTTGTTATTTCTCTATTAAATAATGTGTATTTTAGTTATTTCTTTATTAAATAATGTGTATTTTTGTTATTTCTTTATTAAATAATGTGTATTTTAGTTATTTCTTTATTAAATCATGTGTTTTTTTGTTATTCCTCTATTAAATAATGTGTATTTTAGTTATTTCTCTATTAAATAATGTCTATTTTAGTTATTTCTCCAAAAAAATAATGTGTATTTTAGTTATTTTTCTATCAAATAATGTGTTTTTTGTTATTTCTCTATTAAGTAATGTGTATTTTAGTTATGTCTCTATTAAATAATGTCTATTTTAGTTATTTCTCTAATAAATAATATGTTTTTTTGTTATTTCTCTATTAAATAATGTGTATTTTAGTTATAACTTTATTAAATAATGTGTATTTTTGTTATTTCTTTATTAAATAATTTGTATGTTTGTTATTTCTTTATTAAATAATGTGTATTTTAGTTATTTCTCCAATAAATAATGTGTATTTTAGTTATTGCGCTATTAAATAATAAGTTTTTTTGTTATTTCTCTATTAAATAATGTGTATTTTAGTTATTTTTTTATTAATTAATGTGTTTTTTTGTTATTTCTTTATTAAATAATGTGTATTTTAGTTATTTCTCCAATAAATAATGTGTATTTTAGTTATTTCTCTATTAAATAATGTGTTTTTTTGTTATTCCTTTATTAAATAATGTGTATTTTAGTTATGTCTCTATTAAATAATGTCTATTTTAGTTATTTCTCTAATAAATAATGTGTATTTTAATTATTTCTTTATAAAATAATGTGTAATTTAGTTATTTCTCCAATAAATAATGTTTATTTTAGTTATTTCTTCAATAAATAATGTGTATTTTAGTTATTTCTATATTAAATAATGTGTTTTTTTGTTATTTTTCTATTAAATAATGTGTATTTTAGTTATTTTTCTATTAAATAATGTGTATTTTTGTTATTTCTTTAATTATTAATGTGTTTTTTTGTTATTTCTCTATTAAATAATGTGTATTTTAGTTATTTCTCCAATAATTAATGTGTTTTTTAGTTATTTCTCTATTAAATAATGTGTTTTTTTGTTATTTCTCTATTAAATAATGTGTATTTTAGTAATTTCTTTATTAAATAATATGTATTTTAGTTATTTCTTTATTAAATATAGTGTGTTTTAGTTATTTCTCCAATAAAAAATGTGTATTTTAGTTATTTTTCTATTAAATAATGTGTTTTTTGTTATTTTTCTATTAAATAATGTGTATTTTAGTTATTTATTTATTAATTAATGTGTATTTTAGTTATTTCTCCAATAATTATGGTGTATTTTAGTTATTTCTTTATTAAATAATGTGTTTTTTTGTTATTTCTTTATGAAATAATGTGTATTTTAGTTATTTCTCTATAAATAATGTGTTTTTTAGTTATTTCTCTATTAAATAATGTGTATTTTAGTTATTTCTCTAATAAATAATGTGTATTTTAGTGATTTCTTTATTAAATAATGTGTTTTTTTGTTATTTCTCTATTAAATAATGTGTATTTTAGTTATTTCTTTATTAAATATTGTGTATTTTAGTTATTTCTCCAATTAATAATTTGTATTTTAGTTATTTCTCTATTAAATAATATGTTTTTTGTTATTTCTCTATTAAATAATGTGTATTTTAGTTATTTCTTTATTAAATAATGTGTATTTTTGTTATTTCTTTATTAAATAATGTGTCTTTTATTTATTTCTTTATTAAATAAGGTGTTTTTTTGTTATTTTACTTTTAAATAATGTGTATTTTAGTTATTTCTCTAATAAATAATGTGTATTTTAGTTATTTCTCTATTAATTAATGTGTTTTTTTGTTATTTCTTTATTAAATAATGTGTATTTAAGTTATTTCTCTATTAAATAATGTGTTTTTTAGTTATTTTTCTATTAAATAATGTGTAATTTAGTTATTTCTCTATTAAATAATGTGTATTTGAGTTATTTTTCTATTAAATAATGTGTTTTTTTGTTATTTCTTTATTAAATAATGTGTATTTTAGTTATTTTTCCAATAAATAATGTGTATTTTAGTTATTTCTCAATTAAATAATATGTTTTTTTGTCATTTCTCTATTAAATAATGTGTATTTTAGTTATTTCTTTTGTAAATAATGTGTATTTTTGTTATTTCTTTATTAAATAATGTGTATTTTAGTTATTTCTCTATTAAATAATGTGTTTTTTTGTTGTTCCTCTATTAAATAATGTGTATTTTAGTTATTTTTTTATTAAATAATGTGTATTTTAGTTATTTCTCTAAAAACATAATGTGTATTTTAGTTATTTCTCTATCAAATAATGTGTTTTTTGTTATTTCTCTATTAAGTAATGTGTATTTAAGTTATTTCTTTATTAAATAATGTGTATTTATTTATTTTTCTAATAAATAATGTGTATTTTAGTTATTTCTCTATTAAATAATGTGTATTTTAGTTATTTCTCCAAAAAAATAATGTGTATTTTAGTTATTTCTCTATCAAATAATGTGTTTTTTGTTATTTCTCTATTAAGTAATGTGTATTTTAGTTATTTCTTTATTAAATAATGTGTATTTTAGTTATTTCTCTAATAAATAATGTGAATTTTAGTTATTTCTCTATTAAATAACGTGTTTTTTTGTTATTTCTCTATTAAATAATGTTTATTTTAGTTATTTCTCTATAAATAATGTGTTTTTTTGTTATTTCTCTAATAAATAATGTGTATTTTAGTTATTTCTCCAATAAATAATGTGTATTTCAGTTATTTCTTTATTAAATAATATGTTTTTTTGTTATTTCTCTATTAAATAATGTGTATTTTAGTTATTTCTTTATTAAATAATGTGTATTTTTGTTATTTCTTAATTAAATAATGTGTCTTTTAATTATTTCTCTATTAATTAATGTGTTTTTTTTGTTATTTTACTATTAAATAATGTGTATTTTAGTTATTTCTCTAATAAATAATGTGTATTTTAGTTATTTCTCAATTAAATAACGTGTTTTTTTGTTATTTCTCTATTAAATAATGTGTATTTTAGTTATTTCTCTATAAATATTGTGTTTTTTGTTATTTCTCTATTAAATAATGTGTATTTTAGTTATTTCTCCAATAGATAATGTGTATTTTAGTTATTTCTTTATTAAATAATGTGTTTTTTCGTTATTTTTCTATTGAATAATGTGTATTTTAGTTATTTCTTGATTAAATATTGTGTATTTTAGTTATTTCTTCAATTAATAATTTGTATTTTAGTTATTTCTTAAATAAATAATGTGTTTTTTTGGTATTTCTCTATTAAATAATGTGTATTTTAGTTATTTTTCTAATAAATAATGTGTTTTTTTGTTATTTCTCTATTAAATAATGTATATTTTAGTTATTTCTCTATTAAATAATGTGTTTTTTTGTTATTTCTTTATTAAATAATGTGTATTTTAGTTATTTCTTCAATAAATAATGTGTATTTTAGTTATTTCTCTAATATATAATGTGTTTTTTTGTTATTTCTCTATCGAATAATGTGTATTTTAGTTATTTCTACAATAAATAATGTGTATTTTAGTTATTTCTTTATTAAATAATGTGTATTTTAGTTATTTCTCCAATAAATAATGTGTATTTTAGTTATTTCTCTAATATATAATGTGTTTTTTTGTTATTTCTCTATCGAATAATGTGTATTTTAGTTATTTCTACAATAAATAATGTATATTTTTGTTATTTCTCTATTAAATAACGTGTTTTTTTGTTATTTCTTTATTAAATAATGTGTATTTTAGTTATTTCTCCAATAAATAATGTGTATTTTAGTTATTTCTCTAATATATAATGTGTTTTTTTGTTATTTCTCTATCGAATAATGTGTATTTTAGTTATTTCTACAATAAATAACGTGTATTTTAGTTATTTCTCTATTAAATAATGTGTATTTTAGTTATTTCTTTAATAAATAATGTGTATTTTAGTTATTTCTTTATTAAATAATGTGCATTTTAGTTATTTCTCCAAGAAATAATGTGTATTTTAGTTATTTTTCTATTAAATATTGTGTTTTCTTGTTATTTCTCTTTTTAATAATGTGTATTTTAGTTATTTCTCTATTAAATAATGTGTATTTTAGTTATTTTTTTATTAAATAATGTGTTTTTTGTTATTTCTTTATTAAATAATGTGTAATTTAGTTATTTCTCTATTAAATAATGTGTATTTTAGTTGTTTCTCAAATAACCAATGAGTACTTTTTTATTTCTCTATTAAATAATGTGATTTTTTGTTATTTCTCTATTAAATAATGTGTATTTTAGTTATTTCTTTATAAAATAATGTGTATTTTAGTTAATTCTCTATTAAATAATGTGGATTTTGTTTATTTCTCCAATAAATAATGTGTATTTCAGTTATTTCTCTATTAAATAATGTGTATTTTAGTTATTTCTTTAATAAATAAGGTGTATTTTAGTTATTTCTCCAATAAATAATGTGTATTTTAGTTATGTCTCTTTTATATAATGTGTATTTTAGTTATTTCTTTAATAAATAATGTGTAATTTAGTTATTTCTCTATTAAATAATGTGTATTTTAGTTATTTCTTTAATAAATAAATGTGTATTTTAGTTATTTCTCCAATAAATAATGTGTATTTTAGTTATTTCTCTATTAAATAATGTGTTTTTTTGTTATTTCTTTATTAAATAATGTGTATTTTAGTTATGTCTCTATTAAATAATGTGTATTTTAGTTATTTCTTTATTAAATAATATCTTTTTTTGTTATTTCTCTATTAAATAATGTGTATTTTAGTTATTTCTTTATTAAATAATGTGTTTTTTGTTATTTCTCTATTAAATAATGTGTATTTAAGTTATTTCTCTATTAAATAATGTGTATTTTAGTTATTTCTCTATTAAATAATGTGTATTTTAGTTATTTCCTAATTAAATAAAATGTATTTTAGTTATTTCTCCAATAAAGAATGTGTATTTTAGTTATTTCTCTAATAAATAATGTGTATTTTAGTTATTTCTCTATTAAATATTGTGTATTTGAGTTATTTTTCTATTAAAAAATGTGTTTTTTTGTTTTTTTTCTATTAAATAATGTGTATTTTAGTTGTTTCTCTTATAAATAATGAGTATTTTGTTTATTTTTTCAATAAATAATGTGTATTTTAGTTATTTCTCTATTAAATAATATGTTTTTTTGTTATTTTTCTATTGAATAATGTGTAATTTAGTTATTTCTTTATTAAATATTGTGTATTTTTGTTATTTCTTCATTAAATAATGTGTATTTTAGTTATTTCTCTAATAAATAATGTGTATTTTAGTTATTTCTCTATTAAATAATGTGTATTTTAGTTATTTCTCCAATAAATAATGTGTATTTTAGTTATTTATCCAATAAATAATGTGTATTTTAGTTATGTCTCTATTAAATAATGTGTATTTTAGTTATTTCTCTATAAATAATGTGTTTTTTGTTATTTCTCTAATAAATAATGTGTATTTTAGTTATTTCTCCAATAAATAATGTGTACTTTAGTTATTTCTTTATTAAATAATGTGTTTTTTTGTTATTTTTCTATTGAATAATGTGTATTTTAGTTATTTCTTTATTAAATATTGTGTATTTTAGTTATTTTTCCAATAAATAATGTGTATTTTAGTTATTTCTCAATTAAATAATATGTTTTTTTGTCATTTCTCTATTAAATAATGTGTATTTTAGTTATTTCTTTTGTAAATAATGTGTTTTTTTGTTATTTCTTTATTAAATAATGTGTATTTTAGTTATTTTTCCAATAAATAATGTGTATTTTAGTTATTTCTCAATTAAATAATATGTTTTTTTGTCATTTCTCTATTAAATAATGTGTATTTTAGTTATTTCTTTTGTAAATAATGTGTATTTTTGTTATTTCTTTATTAAATAATGTGTATTTTAGTTATTTCTCCAATAAATAATGTGTATTTTAGTTATTTCTCTATTAAATAATGTGTTTTTTTGTTATTCCTTTATTAAATAATGTGTATTTGAGTTATGTCTCTATTAAATAATGTCTAATTTAGTTATTTCTCTAATAAATAATGTGTATTTTAATTATTTTTTTATTAAATAATGTGTAAATTAGTTATTTCTCCAATAAATAATGTTTATTTTAGTTATTTCTCCAATAAATAATGTGTATTTTAGTTATTTCTATATTAAATATTGTGTTTTTTTGTTATTTTTCTATTAAATAATGTGTATTTTAGTTATTTTTCTATTAAATAATGTGTATTTTTGTTATTTCTCTAATCATTAATGTGTTTTTTTGTTATTTCTCTACTAAAGAATGTGTATTTTAGTTATTTTTCCAATAAATAATGTGTTTTTTAGTTATTTTTCTATTAAATAATGTGTTTTTTTGTTATTTCTCTATCAAATAATGTGTATTTTAGTAATTTCTTTATTAAATAATATGTATTTTAGTTATTTCTTTATTAAATAATGTGTGTTTTAGTTATTTCTCCAATAAAAAATGTGTATTTTAGTTATTTCTCTATTAAATAATGTGTTTTTTGTTATTTTTCTATTAAATAATGTATATTTTAGTTATTTATTTATTAATTAATGTGTATTTTTGTTATTTCTCCATTAATTAATGTGTATTTTAGTTATTTCTCTATTAAATAATGTGTTTTTTTGTTATTTCTCTATTAAATAATGTGTATTTTAGTTATTTCTCTATAAATAATGTGTTTTTTAGTTATTTCTCTATTAAATAATGTGTATTTTAGTTATTTCTCTAATAAATAATGTGTATTTTAGTGATTTCTATATTATATAATGTGTTTTTTTGTTATTTCTTTATTAAATAATGTGTATTTTAGTTATTTCTTTATTAAATATTGTGTATTTTAGTTATTTCTCCAATTAATAATTTGTATTTTAGTTATTTTTCTATTAAATAATATGTTTTTTTGTTATTTCTCTATTAAATAATGTGTATTTTAGTTGTTTCTTTATTAAATAATGTGTATTTTTGTTAATTCTTTATTAAATAATGTGTCTTTTAGTTATTTCTCTATTAAATAATGTGTTTTTTTGTTATTTTACTAATAAATAATGTGTATTTTAGTTATTTCTCTAATAAATAATGTGTATTTTAGTTATTTCTCTATAAATTAATGTGTTTTTTTGTTATTTCTCTATTAAATAATGTGTATTTAAGTTATTTCTTTATTAAATAATGTGTATTTTAGTTATTTCTCTATAAATAATGTGTTTTTTAGTTATTTCTCTATTAAATAATGTGTATTTTAGTTATTTCTCTAATAAATAATGTGTATTTTAGTGATTTCTTTATTATATAATGTGTTTTTTTGTTATTTCTCTATTAAATAATGTGTATTTTAGTTATTTCTCTATTAAATAATGTGTATTTGAGTTATTTTTCTATTAAATAATGTGTTTTTTTGTTATTTCTTTATTAAATAATTTGTATTTTAGTTATTTTTCCAATAAATAATGTGTATTTTAGTTATTTCTCTATTAAATAATATGTTTTTTTGTTATTTCTCTATTAAATAATGTGTATTTTAGTTATTTCTTTATTAAATAATGTGTATTTTTGTTATTTCTTTATTAAATAATATGTATTTTAGTTATTTCTTTATTAAATAATGTGTTTTTTTGTTATTCCTCTATTAAATAATGTGTATTTTAGTTATTTCTCTATTAAATAATGTCTATTTTAGTTATTTCTCCAAAAAAATAATGTGTATTTTAGTTATTTTTCTATCAAATAATGTGTTTTTTGTTATTTCTCTATTAAGTAATGTGTATTTTAGTTATAACTTTATTAAATAATGTGTATTTTTGTTATTTCTTTATTAAATAATTTGTATGTTTGTTATTTCTTTATTAAATAATGTGTATTTTAGTTATTTCTCCAATAAATAAAGTGTATTTTAGTTATTGCGCTATTAAATAATAAGTTTTTTTGTTATTTCTCTATTAAATAATGTGTATTTTAGTTATTTTTTTATTAATTAATGTGTTTTTTTGTTATTTCTTTATTAAATAATGTGTATTTTAGTTATTTCTCCAATAAATAATGTGTATTTTAGTTATTTCTCTATTAAATAATGTGTTTTTTTGTTATTCCTTTATTAAATAATGTGTATTTTAGTTATGTCTCTATTAAATAATGTCTGTTTTAGTTATTTCTCTAATAAATAATGTGTATTTTAATTATTTCTTTATAAAATAATGTGTAATTTAGTTATTTCTCCAATAAATAATGTTTATTTTAGTTATTTCTTTAATAAATAATGTGTATTTTAGTTATTTCTATATTAAATAATGTGTTTTTTTGTTATTTTTCTATTAAATAATGTGTATTTTAGTTATTTTTCTATTAAATAATGTGTATTTTTGTTATTTCTTTAATTATTAATGTGTTTTTTTGTTATTTCTCTATTAAATAATGTGTATTTTAGTTATTTCTCCAATAATTAATGTGTTTTTTAGTTATTTCTCTATTAAATAATGTGTTTTTTTGTTATTTCTCTATTAAATAATGTGTATTTTAGTAATTTCTTTATTAAATAATATGTATTTTAGTTATTTCTTTATTAAATATAGTGTGTTTTAGTTATTTCTCCAATAAAAAATGTGTATTTTAGTTATTTCTCTATTAAATAATGTGTTTTTTGTTATTTTTCTATTAAATAATGTGTATTTTAGTTATTTATTTATTAATTAATGTGTATTTTAGTTATTTCTCCAATAATTATGGTGTATTTTAGTTATTTCTTTATTAAATAATGTGTTTTTTTGTTATTTCTTTATGAAATAATGTGTATTTTAGTTATTTCTCTATAAATAATGTGTTTTTTAGTTATTTCTCTATTAAATAATGTGTATTTTAGTTATTTCTCTAATAAATAATGTGTATTTTAGTGATTTCTTTATTAAATAATGTGTATTTTTGTTATTTCTCTATTAAATAATGTGTATTTTAGTTATTTCTTTATTAAATATTGTGTATTTTAGTTATTTCTCCAATTAATAATTTGTATTTTAGTTATTTCTCTATTAAATAATATGTTTTTTGTTATTTCTCTATTAAATAATGTGTATTTTAGTTATTTCTTTATTAAATAATGTGTATTTTTGTTATTTCTTTATTAAATAATGTGTCTTTTATTTATTTCTTTATTAAATAAGGTGTTTTTTTGTTATTTTACTTTTAAATAATGTGTATTTTAGTTATTTCTCTATAAATATTGTGTTTTTTGTTATTTCTCTATTAAATAATGTGTATTTTAGTTATTTCTCTAATAAATAATGTGTATTTTAGTTATTTCTCAATTAAATAACGTGTTTTTTTGTTATTTCTCTATTAAATAATGTGTATTTTAGTTATTTCTCTATAAATATTGTGTTTTTTGTTATTTCTCTATTAAATAATGTGTATTTTAGTTATTTCTCCAATAATTAATGTGTATTTTAGTTATTTCTTTATTAAATAATGTGTTTTTTCGTTATTTTTCTATTGAATAATGTGTATTTTAGTTATTTCTTGATTAAATATTGTGTATTTTAGTTATTTCTTCAATTAATAATTTGTATTTTAGTTATTTCTTAAATAAATAATGTGTTTTTTTGGTATTTCTCTATTAAATAATGTGTATTTTAGTTATTTTTCTAATAAATAATGTGTTTTTTTGTTATTTCTCTATTAAATAATGTATATTTTAGTTATTTCTCTATTAAATAATGTGTTTTTTTGTTATTTCTTTATTAAATAATGTGTATTTTAGTTATTTCTTCAATAAATAATGTGTATTTTAGTTATTTCTCTAATATATAATGTGTTTTTTTGTTATTTCTCTATCGAATAATGTGTATTTTAGTTATTTCTACAATAAATAATGTGTATTTTAGTTATTTCTTTATTAAATAATGTGTATTTTAGTTATTTCTCCAATAAATAATGTGTATTTTAGTTATTTCTCTAATATATAATGTGTTTTTTTGTTATTTCTCTATCGAATAATGTGTATTTTAGTTATTTCTACAATAAATAATGTATATTTTTGTTATTTCTCTATTAAATAACGTGTTTTTTTGTTATTTCTTTATTAAATAATGTGTATTTTAGTTATTTCTCCAATAAATATTGTGTATTTTAGTTATTTCTCTAATATATAATGTGTTTTTTTGTTATTTCTCTATCGAATAATGTGTATTTTAGTTATTTCTACAATAAATAACGTGTATTTTAGTTATTTCTCTATTAAATAATGTGTATTTTAGTTATTTCTTTAATAAATAATGTGTATTTTAGTTATTTCTTTATTAAATAATGTGCATTTTAGTTATTTCTCCAAGAAATAATGTGTATTTTAGTTATTTTTTTATTAAATATTGTGTTTTCTTGTTATTTCTCTTTTTAATAATGTGTATTTTAGTTATTTCTCTATTAAATAATGTGTATTTTAGTTATTTTTTTATTAAATAATGTGTTTTTTGTTATTTCTTTATTAAATAATGTGTAATTTAGTTATTTCTCTATTAAATAATGTGTATTTTAGTTGTTTCTCAAATAACCAATGAGTACTTTTTTATTTCTCTATTAAATAATGTGATTTTTTGTTATTTCTCTATTAAATAATGTGTATTTTAGTTATTTCTTTATAAAATAATGTGTATTTTAGTTAATTCTCTATTAAATAATGTGGATTTTGTTTATTTCTCCAATAAATAATGTGTATTTTAGTTATTTCTCTATTAAATAATGTGTATTTTAGTTATTTCTTTAATAAATAAGGTGTATTTTAGTTATTTCTCCAATAAATAATGTGTATTTTAGTTATGTCTCTTTTATATAATGTGTATTTTAGTTATTTCTTTAATAAATAATGTGTAATTTAGTTATTTCTCTATTAAATAATGTGTATTTTAGTTATTTCTTTAATAAATAAATGTGTATTTTAGTTATTTCTCCAATAAATAATGTGTATTTTAGTTATTTCTCTATTAAATAATGTGTTTTTTTGTTATTTCTTTATTAAATAATGTGTATTTTAGTTATGTCTCTATTAAATAATGTGTATTTTAGTTATTTCTTTATTAAATAATATCTTTTTTTGTTATTTCTCTATTAAATAATGTGTATTTTAGTTATTTCTTTATTAAATAATGTGTTTTTTGTTATTTCTCTATTAAATAATGTGTATTTAAGTTATTTCTCTATTAAATAATGTGTATTTTAGTTATTTCTCTATTAAATAATGTGTATTTTAGTTATTTCCTAATTAAATAAAATGTATTTTAGTTATTTCTCCAATAAAGAATGTGTATTTTAGTTATTTCTCTAATAAATAATGTGTATTTTAGTTATTTCTCTATTAAATATTGTGTATTTGAGTTATTTTTCTATTAAAAAATGTGTTTTTTTGTTTTTTCTCTATTAAATAATGTGTATTTTAGTTGTTTCTCTTATAAATAATGAGTATTTTATTTATTTTTTCAATAAATAATGTGTATTTTAGTTATTTCTCTATTAAATAATATGTTTTTTTGTTATTTTTCTATTGAATAATGTGTAATTTAGTTATTTCTTTATTAAATATTGTGTATTTTTGTTATTTCTTCATTAAATAATGTGTATTTTAGTTATTTCTCTAATAAATAATGTGTATTTTAGTTATTTCTCTATTAAATAATGTGTATTTTAGTTATTTCTCCAATAAATAATGTGTATTTTAGTTATTTCTCCAATAAATAATGTGTATTTTAGTTATGTCTCTATTAAATAATGTGTATTTTAGTTATTTCTCTATAAATAATGTGTTTTTTGTTATTTCTCTAATAAATAATGTGTATTTTAGTTATTTCTCCAATAAATAATGTGTACTTTAGTTATTTCTTTATTAAATAATGTGTTTTTTTGTTATTTTTCTATTGAATAATGTGTATTTTAGTTATTTCTTTATTAAATATTGTGTATTTTAGTTATTTCTCTAATAAATAATTTGTATTTTAGTTATTTCTCTAATAAATAATGTGTTTTTTTGGTATTTCTCTATTAAATAATGTGTATTTTAGTTATTTCTCTAATAAATAATTTGTATTTTAGTTATTTCTCTAATAAATAATGTGTTTTTTTGGTATTTCTCTATTAAATAATGTGTATTTTAGTTATTTTTCTAATAAATAATGTGTTTTTTTGTTATTTCTCTATTAAATAATGTATATTTTAGTTATTTCTCTACTAAATAATGTGTTTTTTTGTTATTTCTTTTTTTTTTAATAATGAGTATTTTAGTTATTTCTCCAATAAATAATGTGTATTTTAGTTATTTCTTTATTTAATAAAGTGTTTTTTTGTTATTTCTCTATTGAATAATGTGTATTTTAGTTATTTTTTCAATAAATAATGTGTATTTTAGTTATTTCTCTATTAAGTAATGTGTTTTTTTGTTATTTCTCTGATAAATAATGTGTATTTTAGTTATTTCTATAATAAATAATGTGTATTTTAGTTATTTCTTTATTAAATAATGTGTATTTTAGTTATTTCTCCAAGAAATAATGTGTATTTTAGTTATTTTTCTATTAAATATTGTGTTTTTTTGTTATTTCTCTATTTAATAATGTGTATTTTAGTTATTTCTCTATTAAATAATGTGTATTTTAGTTATTTTTTTTTTAAATAATGTGTATTTTAAATATTTCTCCAATAAATAATGTGTATTTTAGTTACTTCTCTATTAAATAATGTGTTTTTTGTTATTTCTTTATTAAATAATGTGTAATTTTGTTATTTCTCTAATCAATAATGTGTATTTTAGTTATTTCTCAAATAACTAATGAGTATTTTTTTTATTTCTCTTATAATCAATGTGATTTTTTGTTATTTCTCTATTAAATAATGTGTATTTTAGTTATTTCTCTATAAAATAATGTGTATTTTAGTTAATTCTTTATTAAATAATGTGGATTTTAGTTATTTCTCTAATAAATAATGTGTATTTTAGTTATTTCTCTATTAAATCATGTGTTTTTTTGTTATTTCTTTATTAAATAATGTGTATTTTAGTTATTTTTTTAATAAATAATGTGTAATTTAGTTATTTCTCTATTAAATAATGTGTATTTTAGTTATTTCTTTAATAAATAATGTGTATTTTAGTTATTTCTCCAATAAATAATGTGTATTTTAGTTGGTTCTCTATTAAATAATGTGTTTTTTTGTTATTTTTCTATTTAATAATGTGTATTTTAGTTATTTTTCTATTAAATAATGTGTTTTTTTGTTATTTCTCTATTAAATAATGTGTATTTTAGTTTTTTTTCAATTAAATATTGTGTATTTTAGTTATTTCTCCAATAAATAATGTGTATTTTAGTTATTTTTCTATTAAATAATATGTTTTTTTGTTATTTCCTTAATAAATAATGTGTATTTTAGTTATTTCTTTATTAAATAATGTGTATTTTTGTTATTTCTTAATTAAATTATGTGTATTTTAATTATTTCTCCAATAAATAATGTGTATTTTAGTTATTTTTCTATTAAATAATGTGTTTTTTTGTTATTTTTTTATTAAATAATGTGTATTTTAGTTATGTCTCTATTAAATAATGTGTATTTTAGTTATTTCTCTAATAAATAATGTGTATTTAAATTATTTCTCTTTTAAATAATGTGTATTTTAGTTATTTCTCCAATAAATAATGTGTATTTTAGTTATTTCTCCAATAAATAATGTGTATTTTAGTTATGTCTCTATTAAATAATGTGTATTTTAGTTATTTCTCTAATAAATAATGAGTATTTAAATTATTTTTCTATTAAATAATGTGTATTTTAGTTATTTCTCCAATAAATAATGTGTATTTTAGTTATTTCTCTATTAAATAATGTGTTTTTTTGTTAGTTCTCTATTAAATAATTTGTATATTAGTTATTTTTCTATTAAATAATGTGTTTTTTTGTTATTTTTTTTTTAAATAATGTGTTTTTTAGTTATTTCTCTCTTAAATAATGTGTATTTTAGTTATTTCTCCAATAAATAATGTGTATTTTAGTTATTTCTTTATTAAATAATGTGTGTTTTAGTTATTTCTCCAATAAAAAATGTGTATTTTAGTTATTTCTCTATTAAATAATGTGTTTTTTGTTATTTCTCTATTAAATAATGTGTATTTTAGTTATTTCTCTATTAAATAATGTGTTTTTTAGTTAATTCTCCAAAAAAATAATGTGTATTTTAGTTATTTCTCTATTAAATAATGTGTTTTTTGTTATTTCTCTATTAAATAATGTGTATTTTAGTTATTTCTTTTTTAAATATTGTGTATTTTAGTTATTTCTCCAATAAATAAAGTGTATTTTAGTTATTTCTCTTTTAAATCATGTGTTTTTTTGTTAATTCTCTATTAAATAATGTGTATTTTAATTATGTTTTTTTTTATATAATGTGTATTTTAGTTATTTCTCTAATAAATAATGAGTAATTTAGTTATTTCTCTATTAAATAATGTGTATTTTAGTTATTTCTTCAATAAATAATGTGTATTTTAGTTATTTCTCCAATAAATAATGTGATTCTACTTATTTCTCTATTAAATAATGTGTATTTTAGTAATTTTTTTATTAAATAATGTGTATTTTAGTTATTTCTCCAAAAAATAATGTGTATTTTAGTTATTTCTCTATTAATAAATGTGTATTTTTGTTATTTCTTTATTAAATAATATGTATTTTAGTTAAGTTTCTTTATTAAATAATGTGTATTTTTGTTATTTCTTTATTAAATAATGTGTATTTTAGTTATTTCTTTATTAAATAATGTGTAATTTTGTTATTTTTTTATTAAATAATGTGTATGTTAGTTATTTCTCTATTAAATAATATGATTTTTTGTTATTTTTATATTAAATAATGTGTATTTTAGTTAATTTTTTTTATTAAATAATGTGTGTTTTTGTTATTTCTCCAATAAATAATGTGTATTTTGCTTATTTCTCTATTTACTAATGTGTATTTTAGTTATTTCTTTATTGAATAATGTGTATTTTAGTTATTTCTCCAATAAATAATGTGTATTTTAGTTATTTCTCTATTAAATAATGTGTTTTTTTGTTATTTCTCTATTTAATAATGTGTATTTTAGTTATTTTTCTAATAAATAATGTGTTTTTTGTTATTTCTCTATTAAATAATGTGTTTTTTTGTTATTTCTCTATTAAATAATGTGTATTTTAGTTATTTTTCTATAAATATTGTGTTTTTTGTTATTTCTCTATTAAATAATGTGTATTTTAGTTATTTCTCTAATAAATAATGTGTATTTTGGTTATTTCTTAATTAAATAATGTGTTTTTTTGTTATTTTTCTATTGAATAATGTGTATTTTAGTTATTTCTTTATTAAATATTGTGTATTTTAGTTATTTCTCCAATAAATAATTTGTATTTTAGTTATTTCTCTAATAAATAATGTGTTTTTTTTGTTATTTCTCTATTAAATAATGTATATTTTAGTTATTTCTCTATTAAATAATGTGTTTTTTTGTTATTTCTTTATTAAATAATGTGTATTTTAGTTATTTCTCCAATAAATAATGTGTATTTTAGTTATTTCTCTAATATATAATGTGTTTTTTTGTTATTTCTCTATCGATTAATGTGTATTTTAGTTATTTCTACAATAAATAATGTGTATTTTAGTTATTTCTCTATTAAGTAATGTGTTTTTTTGTTATTTCTCTATTAAATAATGTGTATTTTAGTTATATCTTTATTAAATAATGTGTATTTTAGTTATTTCTCCAAGAAATAATGTGTATTTTAGTTATTTTTTTATTAAATATTGTGTTTTCTTGTTATTTCTCTTTTTAATAATGTGTATTTTAGTTATTTCTCTATTAAATAATGTGTATTTTAGTTATGTCTCTATTAAATAATGTGTATTTTAGTTATTTCTCTAATAAATAATGTGTATTTAAATTATTTCTCTAATTAATAAAGTGTATTTTAGTTATTTCTCCAATAAATAATGTGTATTTTAGTTATTTCTCCAATAAATAATGTGTATTTTAGTTATGTCTCTATTAAATAATGTGTATTTTAGTTATTTCTCTAATAAATAATGAGTATTTAAATTATTTTTCTATTAAATAATGTGTATTTTAGTTATTTCTCCAATAAATAATGTGTATTTTAGTTATTTCTCTATTAAATAATGTGTTTTTTTGTTAGTTCTCTATTAAATAATGTGTATATTAGTTATTTTTCTATTAAATAATGTGTTTTTTTGTTATTTTTTTTTTAAATAATGTGTTTTTTAGTTATTTCTCTCTTAAATAATGTGTATTTTAGTTATTTCTCCAATAAATAATGTGTATTTTAGTTATTTCTTTATTAAATAATGTAAGTTTTAGTTAATTCTCCAATAAAAAATGTGTATTTTAGTTATTTCTCTATTAAATAATGTGTTTTTTGTTATTTCTCTATTAAATAATGTGTATTTTAGTTATTTTTCTATTAAATAATGTGTTTTTTTGTTATTTCTCTATTAAATAATGTGTATTTTAGTAATTTCTTTATTAAATAATATGTATTTTAGTTATTTCTTTATTAAATATAGTGTGTTTTAGTTATTTCTCCAATAAAAAATGTGTATTTTAGTTATTTCTCTATTAAATAATGTGTTTTTTGTTATTTTTCTATTAAATAATGTGTATTTTAGTTATTTATTTATTAATTAATGTGTATTTTAGTTATTTCTCCAATAATTATGGTGTATTTTAGTTATTTCTTTATTAAATAATGTGTTTTTTTGTTATTTCTTTATGAAATAATGTGTATTTTAGTTATTTCTCTATAAATAATGTGTTTTTTAGTTATTTCTCTATTAAATAATGTGTATTTTAGTTATTTCTCTAATAAATAATGTGTATTTTAGTGATTTCTTTATTAAATAATGTGTTTTTTTGTTATTTCTCTATTAAATAATGTGTATTTTAGTTATTTCTTTATTAAATATTGTGTATTTTAGTTATTTCTCCAATTAATAATTTGTATTTTAGTTATTTCTCTATTAAATAATATGTTTTTTGTTATTTCTCTATTAAATAATGTGTATTTTAGTTATTTCTTTATTAAATAATGTGTATTTTTGTTATTTCTTTATTAAATAATGTGTCTTTTATTTATTTCTTTATTAAATAAGGTGTTTTTTTGTTATTTTACTTTTAAATAATGTGTATTTTAGTTATTTCTCTAATAAATAATGTGTATTTTAGTTATTTCTCTATTAATTAATTTGTTTTTTTGTTATTTCTTTATTAAATAATGTGTATTTAAGTTATTTCTCTATTAAATAATGTGTTTTTTAGTTATTTTTCTATTAAATAATGTGTAATTTAGTTATTTCTCTATTAAATAATGTGTATTTGAGTTATTTTTCTATTAAATAATGTGTTTTTTTGTTATTTCTTTATTAAATAATGTGTATTTTAGTTATTTTTCCAATAAATAATGTGTATTTTAGTTATTTCTCAATTAAATAATATGTTTTTTTGTTATTTCTCTATTAAATAATGTGTATTTTAGTTATTTCTTTTGTAAATAATGTGTATTTTTGTTATTTCTTTATTAAATAATGTGTATTTTAGTTATTTCTCTATTAAATAATGTGTTTTTTTGTTGTTCCTCTATTAAATAATGTGTATTTTAGTTATTTTTCTATTAAATAATGTGTATTTTAGTTATTTCTCTAAAAACATAATGTGTATTTTAGTTATTTCTCTATCAAATAATGTGTTTTTTGTTATTTCTCTATTAAGTAATGTGTATTTTAGTTATTTCTTTATTAAATAATGTGTATTTTAGTTATTTCTCTAATAAATAATGTGTATTTTAGTTATTTCTCTATTAAATAATGTGTATTTTAGTTATTTCTTCAAAAAAATAATGTGTATTTTAGTTATTTCTTTATCAAATAATGTGTTTTTTGTTATTTCTCTATTAAGTAATGTGTATTTTAGTTATTTCTTTATTAAATAATGTGTATTTTAGTTATTTCTCTAATAAATAATGTGAATTTTAGTTATTTCTCTATAAATAATGTGTTTTTTTGTTATTTCTCTAATAAATAATGTGTATTTTAGTTATTTCTCCAATAAATAATGTGTATTTTAGTTATTTCTTTATTAAATAATATGTTTTTTTGTTATTTCTCTATTAAATAATGTGTATTTTAGTTATTTCTTTATTAAATAATGTGTATTTTTGTTATTTCTTAATTAAATAATGTGTCTTTTAATTATTTCTCTATTAAATAATGTGTTTTTTTGTTATTTTACTATTAAATAATGTGTATTTTAGTTATTTCTCTAATAAATAATGTGTATTTTAGTTATTTCTCTATTAAATAACGTGTTTTTTTGTTATTTCTCTATTAAATAATGTGTATTTTAGTTATTTCTCTATAAATATTGTGTTTTTTGTTATTTCTCTATTAAATAATGTGTAATTTAGTTATTTCTCTATTAAATAATGTGTATTTTAGTTATTTCTTTAATAAATAAATGTGTATTTTAGTTATTTCTCCAATAAATAATGTGTATTTTAGTTATTTCTCTATTAAATAATGTGTTTTTTTGTTATTTCTTTATTAAATAATGTGTATTTTAGTTATGTCTCTATTAAATAATGTGTATTTTAGTTATTTCTTTATTAAATAATATCTTTTTTTGTTATTTCTCTATTAAATAATGTGTATTTTAGTTATTTCTTTATTAAATAATGTGTTTTTTGTTATTTCTCTATTAAATAATGTGTATTTAAGTTATTTCTCTATTAAATAATGTGTATTTTAGTTATTTCTCTATTAAATAATGTGTATTTTAGTTATTTCCTAATTAAATAAAATGTATTTTAGTTATTTCTCCAATAAAGAATGTGTATTTTAGTTATTTCTCTAATAAATAATGTGTATTTTAGTTATTTCTCTATTAAATATTGTGTATTTGAGTTATTTTTCTATTAAAAAATGTGTTTTTTTGTTTTTTTTCTATTAAATAATGTGTATTTTAGTTGTTTCTCTTATAAATAATGAGTATTTTGTTTATTTTTTCAATAAATAATGTGTATTTTAGTTATTTCTCTATTAAATAATATGTTTTTTTGTTATTTTTCTATTGAATAATGTGTAATTTAGTTATTTCTTTATTAAATATTGTGTATTTTTGTTATTTCTTCATTAAATAATGTGTATTTTAGTTATTTCTCTAATAAATAATGTGTATTTTAGTTATTTCTCTATTAAATAATGTGTATTTTAGTTATTTCTCCAATAAATAATGTGTATTTTAGTTATTTATCCAATAAATAATGTGTATTTTAGTTATGTCTCTATTAAATAATGTGTATTTTAGTTATTTCTCTATAAATAATGTGTTTTTTGTTATTTCTCTAATAAATAATGTGTATTTTAGTTATTTCTCCAATAAATAATGTGTACTTTAGTTATTTCTTTATTAAATAATGTGTTTTTTTGTTATTTTTCTATTGAATAATGTGTATTTTAGTTATTTCTTTATTAAATATTGTGTATTTTAGTTATTTTTCCAATAAATAATGTGTATTTTAGTTATTTCTCAATTAAATAATATGTTTTTTTGTCATTTCTCTATTAAATAATGTGTATTTTAGTTATTTCTTTTGTAAATAATGTGTTTTTTTGTTATTTCTTTATTAAATAATGTGTATTTTAGTTATTTTTCCAATAAATAATGTGTATTTTAGTTATTTCTCAATTAAATAATATGTTTTTTTGTCATTTCTCTATTAAATAATGTGTATTTTAGTTATTTCTTTTGTAAATAATGTGTATTTTTGTTATTTCTTTATTAAATAATGTGTATTTTAGTTATTTCTCCAATAAATAATGTGTATTTTAGTTATTTCTCTATTAAATAATGTGTTTTTTTGTTATTCCTTTATTAAATAATGTGTATTTGAGTTATGTCTCTATTAAATAATGTCTAATTTAGTTATTTCTCTAATAAATAATGTGTATTTTAATTATTTTTTTATTAAATAATGTGTAAATTAGTTATTTCTCCAATAAATAATGTTTATTTTAGTTATTTCTCCAATAAATAATGTGTATTTTAGTTATTTCTATATTAAATATTGTGTTTTTTTGTTATTTTTCTATTAAATAATGTGTATTTTAGTTATTTTTCTATTAAATAATGTGTATTTTTGTTATTTCTCTAATCATTAATGTGTTTTTTTGTTATTTCTCTTTTAAAGAATGTGTATTTTAGTTATTTTTCCAATAAATAATGTGTTTTTTAGTTATTTTTCTATTAAATAATGTGTTTTTTTGTTATTTCTCTATCAAATAATGTGTATTTTAGTAATTTCTTTATTAAATAATATGTATTTTAGTTATTTCTTTATTAAATAATGTGTGTTTTAGTTATTTCTCCAATAAAAAATGTGTATTTTAGTTATTTCTCTATTAAATAATGTGTTTTTTGTTATTTTTCTATTAAATAATGTATATTTTAGTTATTTATTTATTAATTAATGTGTATTTTTGTTATTTCTCCATTAATTAATGTGTATTTTAGTTATTTCTCTATTAAATAATGTGTTTTTTTGTTATTTCTCTATTAAATAATGTGTATTTTAGTTATTTCTCTATAAATAATGTGTTTTTTAGTTATTTCTCTATTAAATAATGTGTATTTTAGTTATTTCTCTAATAAATAATGTGTATTTTAGTGATTTCTATATTATATAATGTGTTTTTTTGTTATTTCTTTATTAAATAATGTGTATTTTAGTTATTTCTTTATTAAATATTGTGTATTTTAGTTATTTCTCCAATTAATAATTTGTATTTTAGTTATTTTTCTATTAAATAATATGTTTTTTTGTTATTTCTCTATTAAATAATGTGTATTTTAGTTGTTTCTTTATTAAATAATGTGTATTTTTGTTAATTCTTTATTAAATAATGTGTCTTTTAGTTATTTCTCTATTAAATAATGTGTTTTTTTGTTATTTTACTAATAAATAATGTGTATTTTAGTTATTTCTCTAATAAATAATGTGTATTTTAGTTATTTCTCTATAAATTAATGTGTTTTTTTGTTATTTCTCTATTAAATAATGTGTATTTAAGTTATTTCTTTATTAAATAATGTGTATTTTAGTTATTTCTCTATAAATAATGTGTTTTTTAGTTATTTCTCTATTAAATAATGTGTATTTTAGTTATTTCTCTAATAAATAATGTGTATTTTAGTGATTTCTTTATTATATAATGTGTTTTTTTGTTATTTCTCTATTAAATAATGTGTATTTTAGTTATTTCTCTATTAAATAATGTGTATTTGAGTTATTTTTCTATTAAATAATGTGTTTTTTTGTTATTTCTTTATTAAATAATTTGTATTTTAGTTATTTTTCCAATAAATAATGTGTATTTTAGTTATTTCTCTATTAAATAATATGTTTTTTTGTTATTTCTCTATTAAATAATGTGTATTTTAGTTATTTCTTTATTAAATAATGTGTATTTTTGTTATTTCTTTATTAAATAATATGTATTTTAGTTATTTCTTTATTAAATAATGTGTTTTTTTGTTATTCCTCTATTAAATAATGTGTATTTTAGTTATTTCTCTATTAAATAATGTCTATTTTAGTTATTTCTCCAAAAAAATAATGTGTATTTTAGTTATTTTTCTATCAAATAATGTGTTTTTTGTTATTTCTCTATTAAGTAATGTGTATTTTAGTTATGTCTGTATTAAATAATGTCTATTTTAGTTATTTCTCTAATAAATAATATGTTTTTTTGTTATTTCTCTATTAAATAATGTGTATTTTAGTTATAACTTTATTAAATAATGTGTATTTTTGTTATTTCTTTATTAAATAATTTGTATGTTTGTTATTTCTTTATTAAATAATGTGTATTTTAGTTATTTCTCCAATAAATAAAGTGTATTTTAGTTATTGCGCTATTAAATAATAAGTTTTTTTGTTATTTCTCTATTAAATAATGTGTATTTTAGTTATTTTTTTATTAATTAATGTGTTTTTTTGTTATTTCTTTATTAAATAATGTGTATTTTAGTTATTTCTCCAATAAATAATGTGTATTTTAGTTATTTCTCTATTAAATAATGTGTTTTTTTGTTATTCCTTTATTAAATAATGTGTATTTTAGTTATGTCTCTATTAAATAATGTCTGTTTTAGTTATTTCTCTAATAAATAATGTGTATTTTAATTATTTCTTTATAAAATAATGTGTAATTTAGTTATTTCTCCAATAAATAATGTTTATTTTAGTTATTTCTTTAATAAATAATGTGTATTTTAGTTATTTCTATATTAAATAATGTGTTTTTTTGTTATTTTTCTATTAAATAATGTGTATTTTAGTTATTTTTCTATTAAATAATGTGTATTTTTGTTATTTCTTTAATTATTAATGTGTTTTTTTGTTATTTCTCTATTAAATAATGTGTATTTTAGTTATTTCTCCAATAATTAATGTGTTTTTTAGTTATTTCTCTATTAAATAATGTGTTTTTTTGTTATTTCTCTATTAAATAATGTGTATTTTAGTAATTTCTTTATTAAATAATATGTATTTTAGTTATTTCTTTATTAAATATAGTGTGTTTTAGTTATTTCTCCAATAAAAAAATGTGTATTTTAGTTATTTCTCTATTAAATAATGTGTTTTTTGTTATTTTTCTATTAAATAATGTGTATTTTAGTTATTTATTTATTAATTAATGTGTATTTTAGTTATTTCTCCAATAATTATGGTGTATTTTAGTTATTTCTTTATTAAATAATGTGTTTTTTTGTTATTTCTTTATGAAATAATGTGTATTTTAGTTATTTCTCTATAAATAATGTGTTTTTTAGTTATTTCTCTATTAAATAATGTGTATTTTAGTTATTTCTCTAATAAATAATGTGTATTTTAGTGATTTCTTTATTAAATAATGTGTTTTTTTGTTATTTCTCTATTAAATAATGTGTATTTTAGTTATTTCTTTATTAAATATTGTGTATTTTAGTTATTTCTCCAATTAATAATTTGTATTTTAGTTATTTCTCTATTAAATAATATGTTTTTTGTTATTTCTCTATTAAATAATGTGTATTTTAGTTATTTCTTTATTAAATAATGTGTATTTTTGTTATTTCTTTATTAAATAATGTGTCTTTTATTTATTTCTTTATTAAATAAGGTGTTTTTTTGTTATTTTACTTTTAAATAATGTGTATTTTAGTTATTTCTCTATAAATATTGTGTTTTTTGTTATTTCTCTATTAAATAATGTGTATTTTAGTTATTTCTCTAATAAATAATGTGTATTTTAGTTATTTCTCAATTAAATAACGTGTTTTTTTGTTATTTCTCTATTAAATAATGTGTATTTTAGTTATTTCTCTATAAATATTGTGTTTTTTGTTATTTCTCTATTAAATAATGTGTATTTTAGTTATTTCTCCAATAATTAATGTGTATTTTAGTTATTTCTTTATTAAATAATGTGTTTTTTCGTTATTTTTCTATTGAATAATGTGTATTTTAGTTATTTCTTGATTAAATATTGTGTATTTTAGTTATTTCTTCAATTAATAATTTGTATTTTAGTTATTTCTTAAATAAATAATGTGTTTTTTTGGTATTTCTCTATTAAATAATGTGTATTTTAGTTATTTTTCTAATAAATAATGTGTTTTTTTGTTATTTCTCTATTAAATAATGTATATTTTAGTTATTTCTCTATTAAATAATGTGTTTTTTTGTTATTTCTTTATTAAATAATGTGTATTTTAGTTATTTCTTCAATAAATAATGTGTATTTTAGTTATTTCTCTAATATATAATGTGTTTTTTTGTTATTTCTCTATCGAATAATGTGTATTTTAGTTATTTCTACAATAAATAATGTGTATTTTAGTTATTTCTTTATTAAATAATGTGTATTTTAGTTATTTCTCCAATAAATAATGTGTATTTTAGTTATTTCTCTAATATATAATGTGTTTTTTTGTTATTTCTCTATCGAATAATGTGTATTTTAGTTATTTCTACAATAAATAATGTATATTTTTGTTATTTCTCTATTAAATAACGTGTTTTTTTGTTATTTCTTTATTAAATAATGTGTATTTTAGTTATTTCTCCAATAAATATTGTGTATTTTAGTTATTTCTCTAATATATAATGTGTTTTTTTGTTATTTCTCTATCGAATAATGTGTATGTTAGTTATTTCTACAATAAATAACGTGTATTTTAGTTATTTCTCTATTAAATAATGTGTATTTTAGTTATTTCTTTAATAAATAATGTGTATTTTAGTTATTTCTTTATTAAATAATGTGCATTTTAGTTATTTCTCCAAGAAATAATGTGTATTTTAGTTATTTTTTTATTAAATATTGTGTTTTCTTGTTATTTCTCTTTTTAATAATGTGTATTTTAGTTATTTCTCTATTAAATAATGTGTATTTTAGTTATTTTTTTATTAAATAATGTGTTTTTTGTTATTTCTTTATTAAATAATGTGTAATTTAGTTATTTCTCTATTAAATAATGTGTATTTTAGTTGTTTCTCAAATAACCAATGAGTACTTTTTTATTTCTCTATTAAATAATGTGATTTTTTGTTATTTCTCTATTAAATAATGTGTATTTTAGTTATTTCTTTATAAAATAATGTGTATTTTAGTTAATTCTCTATTAAATAATGTGGATTTTGTTTATTTCTCCAATAAATAATGTGTATTTTAGTTATTTCTCTATTAAATAATGTGTATTTTAGTTATTTCTTTAATAAATAAGGTGTATTTTAGTTATTTCTCCAATAAATAATGTGTATTTTAGTTATGTCTCTTTTATATAATGTGTATTTTAGTTATTTCTTTAATAAATAATGTGTAATTTAGTTATTTCTCTATTAAATAATGTGTATTTTAGTTATTTCTTTAATAAATAAATGTGTATTTTAGTTATTTCTCCAATAAATAATGTGTATTTTAGTTATTTCTCTATTAAATAATGTGTTTTTTTGTTATTTCTTTATTAAATAATGTGTATTTTAGTTATGTCTCTATTAAATAATGTGTATTTTAGTTATTTCTTTATTAAATAATATCTTTTTTTGTTATTTCTCTATTAAATAATGTGTATTTTAGTTATTTCTTTATTAAATAATGTGTTTTTTGTTATTTCTCTATTAAATAATGTGTATTTAAGTTATTTCTCTATTAAATAATGTGTATTTTAGTTATTTCTCTATTAAATAATGTGTATTTTAGTTATTTCCTAATTAAATAAAATGTATTTTAGTTATTTCTCCAATAAAGAATGTGTATTTTAGTTATTTCTCTAATAAATAATGTGTATTTTAGTTATTTCTCTATTAAATATTGTGTATTTGAGTTATTTTTCTATTAAAAAATGTGTTTTTTTGTTTTTTCTCTATTAAATAATGTGTATTTTAGTTGTTTCTCTTATAAATAATGAGTATTTTATTTATTTTTTCAATAAATAATGTGTATTTTAGTTATTTCTTTATTAAATATTGTGTATTTTTGTTATTTCTTCATTAAATAATGTGTATTTTAGTTATTTCTCTAATAAATAATGTGTATTTTAGTTATTTCTCTATTAAATAATGTGTATTTTAGTTATTTCTCCAATAAATAATGTGTATTTTAGTTATTTCTCCAATAAATAATGTGTATTTTAGTTATGTCTCTATTAAATAATGTGTATTTTAGTTATTTCTCTATAAATAATGTGTTTTTTGTTATTTCTCTAATAAATAATGTGTATTTTAGTTATTTCTCCAATAAATAATGTGTACTTTAGTTATTTCTTTATTAAATAATGTGTTTTTTTGTTATTTTTCTATTGAATAATGTGTATTTTAGTTATTTCTTTATTAAATATTGTGTATTTTAGTTATTTCTCTAATAAATAATTTGTATTTTAGTTATTTCTCTAATAAATAATGTGTTTTTTTGGTATTTCTCTATTAAATAATGTGTATTTTAGTTATTTCTCTAATAAATAATTTGTATTTTAGTTATTTCTCTAATAAATAATGTGTTTTTTTGGTATTTCTCTATTAAATAATGTGTATTTTAGTTATTTTTCTAATAAATAATGTGTTTTTTTGTTATTTCTCTATTAAATAATGTATATTTTAGTTATTTCTCTACTAAATAATGTGTTTTTTTGTTATTTCTTTTTTTTTTAATAATGAGTATTTTAGTTATTTCTCCAATAAATAATGTGTATTTTAGTTATTTCTTTATTTAATAAAGTGTTTTTTTGTTATTTCTCTATTGAATAATGTGTATTTTAGTTATTTTTTCAATAAATAATGTGTATTTTAGTTATTTCTCTATTAAGTAATGTGTTTTTTTGTTATTTCTCTGATAAATAATGTGTATTTTAGTTATTTCTATAATAAATAATGTGTATTTTAGTTATTTCTTTATTAAATAATGTGTATTTTAGTTATTTCTCCAAGAAATAATGTGTATTTTAGTTATTTTTCTATTAAATATTGTGTTTTTTTGTTATTTCTCTATTTAATAATGTGTATTTTAGTTATTTCTCTATTAAATAATGTGTATTTTAGTTATTTTTTTTTTAAATAATGTGTATTTTAAATATTTCTCCAATAAATAATGTGTATTTTAGTTACTTCTCTATTAAATAATGTGTTTTTTGTTATTTCTTTATTAAATAATGTGTAATTTTGTTATTTCTCTAATCAATAATGTGTATTTTAGTTATTTCTCAAATAACTAATGAGTATTTTTTTTATTTCTCTTATAATCAATGTGATTTTTTGTTATTTCTCTATTAAATAATGTGTATTTTAGTTATTTCTCTATAAAATAATGTGTATTTTAGTTAATTCTTTATTAAATAATGTGGATTTTAGTTATTTCTCTAATAAATAATGTGTATTTTAGTTATTTCTCTATTAAATCATGTGTTTTTTTGTTATTTCTTTATTAAATAATGTGTATTTTAGTTATTTTTTTAATAAATAATGTGTAATTTAGTTATTTCTCTATTAAATAATGTGTATTTTAGTTATTTCTTTAATAAATAATGTGTATTTTAGTTATTTCTCCAATAAATAATGTGTATTTTAGTTGGTTCTCTATTAAATAATGTGTTTTTTTGTTATTTTTCTATTTAATAATGTGTATTTTAGTTATTTTTCTATTAAATAATGTGTTTTTTTGTTATTTCTCTATTAAATAATGTGTATTTTAGTTTTTTTTCAATTAAATATTGTGTATTTTAGTTATTTCTCCAATAAATAATGTGTATTTTAGTTATTTTTCTATTAAATAATATGTTTTTTTGTTATTTCCTTAATAAATAATGTGTATTTTAGTTATTTCTTTATTAAATAATGTGTATTTTTGTTATTTCTTAATTAAATTATGTGTATTTTAATTATTTCTCCAATAAATAATGTGTATTTTAGTTATTTTTCTATTAAATAATGTGTTTTTTTGTTATTTTTTTATTAAATAATGTGTATTTTAGTTATGTCTCTATTAAATAATGTGTATTTTAGTTATTTCTCTAATAAATAATGTGTATTTAAATTATTTCTCTTTTAAATAATGTGTATTTTAGTTATTTCTCCAATAAATAATGTGTATTTTAGTTATTTCTCCAATAAATAATGTGTATTTTAGTTATGTCTCTATTAAATAATGTGTATTTTAGTTATTTCTCTAATAAATAATGAGTATTTAAATTATTTTTCTATTAAATAATGTGTATTTTAGTTATTTCTCCAATAAATAATGTGTATTTTAGTTATTTCTCTATTAAATAATGTGTTTTTTTGTTAGTTCTCTATTAAATAATTTGTATATTAGTTATTTTTCTATTAAATAATGTGTTTTTTTGTTATTTTTTTTTTAAATAATGTGTTTTTTAGTTATTTCTCTCTTAAATAATGTGTATTTTAGTTATTTCTCCAATAAATAATGTGTATTTTAGTTATTTCTTTATTAAATAATGTGTGTTTTAGTTATTTCTCCAATAAAAAATGTGTATTTTAGTTATTTCTCTATTAAATAATGTGTTTTTTGTTATTTCTCTATTAAATAATGTGTATTTTAGTTATTTCTCTATTAAATAATGTGTTTTTTAGTTAATTCTCCAAAAAAATAATGTGTATTTTAGTTATTTCTCTATTAAATAATGTGTTTTTTGTTATTTCTCTATTAAATAATGTGTATTTTAGTTATTTCTTTTTTAAATATTGTGTATTTTAGTTATTTCTCCAATAAATAAAGTGTATTTTAGTTATTTCTCTTTTAAATCATGTGTTTTTTTGTTAATTCTCTATTAAATAATGTGTATTTTAATTATGTTTTTTTTTATATAATGTGTATTTTAGTTATTTCTCTAATAAATAATGAGTAATTTAGTTATTTCTCTATTAAATAATGTGTATTTTAGTTATTTCTTCAATAAATAATGTGTATTTTAGTTATTTCTCCAATAAATAATGTGATTCTACTTATTTCTCTATTAAATAATGTGTATTTTAGTAATTTTTTTATTAAATAATGTGTATTTTAGTTATTTCTCCAAAAAATAATGTGTATTTTAGTTATTTCTCTATTAATAAATGTGTATTTTTGTTATTTCTTTATTAAATAATATGTATTTTAGTTAAGTTTCTTTATTAAATAATGTGTATTTTTGTTATTTCTTTATTAAATAATGTGTATTTTAGTTATTTCTTTATTAAATAATGTGTAATTTTGTTATTTTTTTATTAAATAATGTGTATGTTAGTTATTTCTCTATTAAATAATATGATTTTTTGTTATTTTTATATTAAATAATGTGTATTTTAGTTAATTTTTTTTATTAAATAATGTGTGTTTTTGTTATTTCTCCAATAAATAATGTGTATTTTGCTTATTTCTCTATTTACTAATGTGTATTTTAGTTATTTCTTTATTGAATAATGTGTATTTTAGTTATTTCTCCAATAAATAATGTGTATTTTAGTTATTTCTCTATTAAATAATGTGTTTTTTTGTTATTTCTCTATTTAATAATGTGTATTTTAGTTATTTTTCTAATAAATAATGTGTTTTTTGTTATTTCTCTATTAAATAATGTGTTTTTTTGTTATTTCTCTATTAAATAATGTGTATTTTAGTTATTTTTCTATAAATATTGTGTTTTTTGTTATTTCTCTATTAAATAATGTGTATTTTAGTTATTTCTCTAATAAATAATGTGTATTTTGGTTATTTCTTAATTAAATAATGTGTTTTTTTGTTATTTTTCTATTGAATAATGTGTATTTTAGTTATTTCTTTATTAAATATTGTGTATTTTAGTTATTTCTCCAATAAATAATTTGTATTTTAGTTATTTCTCTAATAAATAATGTGTTTTTTTGTTATTTCTCTATTAAATAATGTATATTTTAGTTATTTCTCTATTAAATAATGTGTTTTTTTGTTATTTCTTTATTAAATAATGTGTATTTTAGTTATTTCTCCAATAAATAATGTGTATTTTAGTTATTTCTCTAATATATAATGTGTTTTTTTGTTATTTCTCTATCGATTAATGTGTATTTTAGTTATTTCTACAATAAATAATGTGTATTTTAGTTATTTCTCTATTAAGTAATGTGTTTTTTTGTTATTTCTCTATTAAATAATGTGTATTTTAGTTATATCTTTATTAAATAATGTGTATTTTAGTTATTTCTCCAAGAAATAATGTGTATTTTAGTTATTTTTTTATTAAATATTGTGTTTTCTTGTTATTTCTCTTTTTAATAATGTGTATTTTAGTTATTTCTCTATTAAATAATGTGTATTTTAGTTATGTCTCTATTAAATAATGTGTATTTTAGTTATTTCTCTAATAAATAATGTGTATTTAAATTATTTCTCTAATTAATAAAGTGTATTTTAGTTATTTCTCCAATAAATAATGTGTATTTTAGTTATTTCTCCAATAAATAATGTGTATTTTAGTTATGTCTCTATTAAATAATGTGTATTTTAGTTATTTCTCTAATAAATAATGAGTATTTAAATTATTTTTCTATTAAATAATGTGTATTTTAGTTATTTCTCCAATAAATAATGTGTATTTTAGTTATTTCTCTATTAAATAATGTGTTTTTTTGTTAGTTCTCTATTAAATAATGTGTATATTAGTTATTTTTCTATTAAATAATGTGTTTTTTTGTTATTTTTTTTTTAAATAATGTGTTTTTTAGTTATTTCTCTCTTAAATAATGTGTATTTTAGTTATTTCTCCAATAAATAATGTGTATTTTAGTTATTTCTTTATTAAATAATGTAAGTTTTAGTTAATTCTCCAATAAAAAATGTGTATTTTAGTTATTTCTCTATTAAATAATGTGTTTTTTGTTATTTCTCTATTAAATAATGTGTATTTTAGTTATTTTTCTATTAAATAATGTGTTTTTTTGTTATTTCTCTATTAAATAATGTGTATTTTAGTAATTTCTTTATTAAATAATATGTATTTTAGTTATTTCTTTATTAAATATAGTGTGTTTTAGTTATTTCTCCAATAAAAATGTGTATTTTAGTTATTTCTCTATTAAATAATGTGTTTTTTGTTATTTTTCTATTAAATAATGTGTATTTTAGTTATTTATTTATTAATTAATGTGTATTTTAGTTATTTCTCCAATAATTATGGTGTATTTTAGTTATTTCTTTATTAAATAATGTGTTTTTTTGTTATTTCTTTATGAAATAATGTGTATTTTAGTTATTTCTCTATAAATAATGTGTTTTTTAGTTATTTCTCTATTAAATAATGTGTATTTTAGTTATTTCTCTAATAAATAATGTGTATTTTAGTGATTTCTTTATTAAATAATGTGTTTTTTTGTTATTTCTCTATTAAATAATGTGTATTTTAGTTATTTCTTTATTAAATATTGTGTATTTTAGTTATTTCTCCAATTAATAATTTGTATTTTAGTTATTTCTCTATTAAATAATATGTTTTTTGTTATTTCTCTATTAAATAATGTGTATTTTAGTTATTTCTTTATTAAATAATGTGTATTTTTGTTATTTCTTTATTAAATAATGTGTCTTTTATTTATTTCTTTATTAAATAAGGTGTTTTTTTGTTATTTTACTTTTAAATAATGTGTATTTTAGTTATTTCTCTAATAAATAATGTGTATTTTAGTTATTTCTCTATTAATTAATTTGTTTTTTTGTTATTTCTTTATTAAATAATGTGTATTTAAGTTATTTCTCTATTAAATAATGTGTTTTTTAGTTATTTTTCTATTAAATAATGTGTAATTTAGTTATTTCTCTATTAAATAATGTGTATTTGAGTTATTTTTCTATTAAATAATGTGTTTTTTTGTTATTTCTTTATTAAATAATGTGTATTTTAGTTATTTTTCCAATAAATAATGTGTATTTTAGTTATTTCTCAATTAAATAATATGTTTTTTTGTTATTTCTCTATTAAATAATGTGTATTTTAGTTATTTCTTTTGTAAATAATGTGTATTTTTGTTATTTCTTTATTAAATAATGTGTATTTTAGTTATTTCTCTATTAAATAATGTGTTTTTTTGTTGTTCCTCTATTAAATAATGTGTATTTTAGTTATTTTTCTATTAAATAATGTGTATTTTAGTTATTTCTCTAAAAACATAATGTGTATTTTAGTTATTTCTCTATCAAATAATGTGTTTTTTGTTATTTCTCTATTAAGTAATGTGTATTTTAGTTATTTCTTTATTAAATAATGTGTATTTTAGTTATTTCTCTAATAAATAATGTGTATTTTAGTTATTTCTCTATTAAATAATGTGTATTTTAGTTATTTCTTCAAAAAAATAATGTGTATTTTAGTTATTTCTTTATCAAATAATGTGTTTTTTGTTATTTCTCTATTAAGTAATGTGTATTTTAGTTATTTCTTTATTAAATAATGTGTATTTTAGTTATTTCTCTAATAAATAATGTGAATTTTAGTTATTTCTCTATAAATAATGTGTTTTTTTGTTATTTCTCTAATAAATAATGTGTATTTTAGTTATTTCTCCAATAAATAATGTGTATTTTAGTTATTTCTTTATTAAATAATATGTTTTTTTGTTATTTCTCTATTAAATAATGTGTATTTTAGTTATTTCTTTATTAAATAATGTGTATTTTTGTTATTTCTTAATTAAATAATGTGTCTTTTAATTATTTCTCTATTAAATAATGTGTTTTTTTGTTATTTTACTATTAAATAATGTGTATTTTAGTTATTTCTCTAATAAATAATGTGTATTTTAGTTATTTCTCTATTAAATAACGTGTTTTTTTGTTATTTCTCTATTAAATAATGTGTATTTTAGTTATTTCTCTATAAATATTGTGTTTTTTGTTATTTCTCTATTAAATAATGTGTATTTTAGTTATTTCTCCAATAAATAATGTGTATTTTAGTTATTTCTTTATTAAATAATGTGTTTTTTTGTTATTTTTCTATTGAATAATGTGTATTTTAGTTATTTCTTTATTAAATATTGTGTATTTTAGTTATTTCTTCAATTAATAATTTGTATTTTAGTTATTTCTTTAATAAATAATGTGTTTTTTTGGTATTTCTCTATTAAATAATGTGTATTTTAGTTATTTTTCTAATAAATAATGTGTTTTTTTGTTATTTCTCTATTAAATAATGTATATTTTAGTTATTTCTCTATTAAATAATGTGTTTTTTTGTTATTTCTTTATTAAATAATGTGTATTTTAGTTATTTCTTCAATAAATAATGTGTATTTTAGTTATTTCTCTAATATATAATGTGTTTTTTTGTTATTTCTCTATCGAATAATGTGTATTTTAGTTATTTATACAATAAATAATGTGTATTTTAGTTATTTCTTTATTAAATAATGTGTATTTTAGTTATTTCTCCAATAAATAATGTGTATTTTAGTTATTTCTCTAATATATAATGTGTTTTTTTGTTATTTCTCTATCGAATAATGTGTATTTTAGTTATTTCTACAATAAATAATGTATATTTTTGTTATTTCTCTATTAAATAATGTGTTTTTTGTTATTTCTTTATTAAATAATGTGTATTTTAGTTATTTCTCCAATAAATAATGTGTATTTTAGTTATTTCTCTAATATATAATGTGTTTTTTTGTTATTTCTCTATCGAATAATGTGTATTTTAGTTATTTCTACAATAAATAATGTGTATTTTAGTTATTTCTCTATTAAATAATGTGTATTTTAGTTATTTCTTTAATAAATAATGTGTATTTTAGTTATTTCTATATTAAATAATGTGCATTTTAGTTATTTCTCCAAGAAATAATATGTATTTTAGTTATTTTTCTATTAAATATTGTGTTTTCTTGTTATTTCTCTTTTTAATAATGTGTATTTTAGTTATTTCTCTATTAAATAATGTGTATTTTAGTTATTTCTTTATTAAATAATGTGTTTTTTGTTATTTCTTTATTAAATAATGTGTAATTTAGTTATTTCTCTATTAAATAATGTGTATTTTAGTTGTTTCTCAAATAACCAATGAGTACTTTTTTATTTCTCTATTAAATAATGTGATATTTTGTTATTTCTCTATTAAATAATGTGTATTTTAGTTATTTCTTTATTAAATAATGTGTATTTTTGTTATTTCTTTATTAAATAATGTGTATTTTAGTTATTTCTTTATTGAATAATGTGTATTTTAGTTATTTCTCCAATAAATAATGTGTATTTTAGTTATTTCTCTATTAAATAATGTGTTTTTTTTGTTATTTCTCTATTAAATAATGTGTATTTTAGTTTTTTTTTTATTAAATTATGTGTTTTTCTGTTATTTCTCTATTAAATAATGTGTTTTTTTAGTTATTTTTTTATTAAATAATGTGTATTTTAGTTATTTCTCCAATAAATAATGTGTATTTTAGTTATTTCTTTATTAAATAAAGTGTTTTTTTGTTATTTCTCTATTTAATAATGTGTATTTTAGTTATTTCTCTATTAAATAATGTGTATTTTAGTTATTTCTTTATTAAATAAAGTGTATTTTAGTTATTTCTCCAATAAATAATGTGTATTTTAGTTATTTCTCTATTAAATAATGTGTTTTTTGTTATTTCTTTATTAAATAATGTGTATTTTAGTTATTTCTCTATTAAATTATGTGTATTTTAGTTATTTCTTAAATAAATAATGAGTATTTTGTTTATTTCTCTATTAAATAATGTGTTTTTTTGTTATTTCTTTATTAAATAATGTGTATTTTAGTTATTTCTCTAATAAATAATGTGTATTTTAGTTATTTCTCTATGAAATAATGTGTATTTTAGTTATTTCTCCAAAAAAATAATGTGTATTTTAGTTATTTCTCTATCAAATAATGTGTTTTTTGTTTTTTCTCTATTAAGTAATGTGTATTTTAGTTATTTCTCAAATAAATAATGAGTATTTTGTTTATTTCTCTATTAAATAATGTGTTTTTTGTTATTCTTCTATTAAATAATGTGTATTTAAGTTATTTTTCTATTAAATAATGTGTATTTTAGTTATTTCTCTAAAAAAATAATGTGTATTTTAGTTATTTCTCTATCAAATAATGTGTTTTTTGTTATTTCTTTATTAAGTAATGTGTATTTTAGTTATTTCTTTATTAAATAATGTGTATTTTAGTTATTTCTCTAATAAATAATGTGTATTTTAGTTATTTCTCTATAAAAAAATGTGTATTTTAGTTATTTCTCCAAAAAAATAATGTGTATTTTAGTTATTTCTCTATCAAATAATGTGTTTTTTGTTATTTCTCTATTAAGTAATGTGTATTTTAGTTATTTCTTTATTAAATAATGTGTATTTTAGTTATTTCTATAATAAATAATGTGTATTTTAGTTATTTCTCTATTAAATAACGTGTTTTTTTGTTATTTCTCTATTAAATAATGTGTATTTTAGTTATTTCTCTAAAAATAATGTGTTTTTTTGTTATTTCTCTAATAAATAATGTGTATTTTAGTTATTTCTCCAATAAATAATGTGTATTTTAGTTATTTCTTTATTAAATAATGTGTTTTTTTGTTATTTTTCTATTAAATAATGTGTATTTTAGTTATTTCTTTATTAAATATTGTGTATTTTAGTTATTTCTCCAATAAATAATTTGTATTTTAGTTATTTCTCTAATAAATAATGTGTTTTTTTGGTATTTTTCTATTAAATAATGTGTATTTTAGTTATTTCTTTTGTAAATAATGTGTATTTTTGTTATTTCTTTATTAAATAATGTGTATTTTAGTTATTTCTCTATTAAATAATGTGTTTTTTTGTTGTTCCTCTATTAAATAATGTGTATTTTAGTTATTTTTCTATTAAATAATGTGTATTTTAGTTATTTCTCTAAAAACATAATGTGTATTTTAGTTATTTCTCTATCAAATAATGTGTTTTTTGTTATTTCTCTATTAAGTAATGTGTATTTTAGTTATTTCTTTATTAAATAATGTGTATTTTAGTTATTTCTCTAATAAATAATGTGTATTTTAGTTATTTCTCTATTAAATAATGTGTATTTTAGTTATTTCTCCAACAAAATAATGTGTATTTTAGTTATTTCTCTATCAAATAATGTGTTTTTTGTTATTTCTCTATTAAGTAATGTGTATTCTAGTTATTTCTTTATTAAATAATGTGTATTTTAGTTATTTCTCTAATAAATAATGTGAATTTTAGTTATTTCTCTATTAAATAACGTGTTTTTTTGTTATTTCTCTATTAAATAATGTGTATTTTAGTTATTTCTCTATAAATAATGTGTTTTTTTGTTATTTCTCTAATAAATAATGTGTATTTTAGTTATTTCTCCAATAAATAATGTGTATTTTAGTTATTTCTTTATTAAATAATATGTTTTTTTGTTATTTCTCTATTAAATAATGTGTATTTTAGTTATTTCTTTATTAAATAATGTGTATTTTTGTTATTTCTTAATTAAATAATGTGTCTTTTAATTATTTCTCTATTAAATAATGTGTTTTTTTGTTATTTTACTATTAAATAATGTGTATTTTAGTTATTTCTCTATTAAATAACGTGTTTTTTTGTTATTTCTCTATTAAATAATGTGTATTTTAGTTATTTCTCTATAAATATTGTGTTTTTTGTTATTTCTCTATTAAATAATGTGTATTTTAGTTATTTCTCCAATAAATAATGTGTATTTTAGTTATTTCTTTATTAAATAATGTGTTTTTTTGTTATTTTTCTATTGAATAATGTGTATTTTAGTTATTTCTTTATTAAATATTGTGTATTTTAGTTATTTCTTCAATTAATAATTTGTATTTTAGTTATTTCTTTAATAAATAATGTGTTTTTTTGGTATTTCTCTATTAAATAATGTGTATTTTAGTTATTTTTCTAATAAATAATGTGTTTTTTTGTTATTTCTCTATTAAATAATGTATATTTTAGTTATTTCTCTATTAAATAATGTGTTTTTTTGTTATTTCTTTATTAAATAATGTGTATTTTAGTTATTTCTTCAATAAATAATGTGTATTTTAGTTATTTCTCTAATATATAATGTGTTTTTTTGTTATTTCTCTATCGAATAATGTGTATTTTAGTTATTTCTACAATAAATAATGTGTTTTTTTGTTATTTCTTTATTAAATAATGTGTATTTTAGTTATTTCTCCAATAAATAATGTGTATTTTAGTTATTTCTCTAATATATAATGTGTTTTTTTGTTATTTCTCTATCGAATAATGTGTATTTTAGTTATTTCTACAATAAATAATGTGTATTTTAGTTATTTCTCTATTAAATAATGTGTATTTTAGTTATTTCTTTAATAAATAATGTGTATTTTAGTTATTTTTTTTATTAAATAATGTGCATTTTAGTTATTTCTCCAAGAAATAATGTGTATTTTAGTTATTTTTCTATTAAATATTGTGTTTTCTTGTTATTTCTCTTTTTAATAATGTGTATTTTAGTTATTTCTCTATTAAATAATGTGTATTTTAGTTATTTCTTTATTAAATAATGTGTTTTTTGTTATTTCTTTATTAAATAATGTGTAATTTAGTTATTTCTCTATTAAATAATGTGTATTTTAGTTGTTTCTCAAATAACCAATGAGTACTTTTTTATTTCTCTATTAAATAATGTGATTTTTTGTTATTTCTCTATTAAATAATGTGTATTTTAGTTATTTCTTTATAAAATAATGTGTATTTTAGTTAATTCTCTATTAAATAATGTGGATTTTGTTTATTTCTCCAATAAATAATGTGTATTTTAGTTATTTCTCTATTAAATAATGTGTATTTTAGTTATTTCTTTAATAAATAAGGTGTATTTTAGTTATTTCTCCAATAAATAATGTGTATTTTAGTTATGTCTCTTTTATATAATGTGTATTTTAGTTATTTCTTTAATAAATAATGTGTAATTTAGTTATTTCTCTATTAAATAATGTGTATTTTAGTTATTTCTTTAATAAATAAGGTGTATTTTAGTTATTTCTCCAATAAATAATGTGTATTTTAGTTATTTCTCTATTAAATAATGTGTTTTTTTGTTATTTCTTTATTAAATAATGTGTATTTTAGTTATGTCTCTATTAAATAATGTGTATTTTAGTTATTTCTCTAATAAATAATGTGTATTTAAATTATTTCTCTATTAAATAATGTGTATTTTAGTTATTTCTCCAATAAATAATGTGTATTTTAGTTATTTCTCTAATAAATAATGTGTATTTTAGTTATGTCTCTATTAAATAATGTGTATTTTAGTTATTTCTCTAATAAATAATGTGTATTTAAATTATTTTTCTAATAAATAATGTGTATTTTAGTTATTTCTCCAATAAATAATGTGTAATTTAGTTATTTCTCCAATAATTAATGTGTATTTTAGTTATTTCTCTAATAAATAATGTGTTTTATTGTTATTTCTCTATTAAATAATGTGTATTTAATTTATTTTTTTATTAAATAAAGTGTTTTTTTGTTATTTCTTTATTAAATAATGTGTTTTTAGTTATTTCTCTATTAAATAATGTGTATTTTAGTTATTTCTTTAAAAAATAATGTGTATTTTAGTTATTTCTTTATTACTTAATGTGTTTTTTTGTTATTTCTCTATTAAATAATGTGTATTTAAGTTATTTCTCTATTAAATAATGTGTATTTTAGTTTTTTCTTTATTAAATAATGTGTATTTTAGTTATTTCTTTTATAAATAAAGTGTATTTTAGTTATTTCTCCAATAAATAATGTGTATTTTAGTTATTTCTCTATTAAATAATGTGTATTTTAGTTATTTCTCTATTAAATAATGTGTATTTGAGTTTTTTTTCTATTAAATAATGTGTTTTTTTGTTATTTCTCTATTAAATAATGTGTATTTTAGTTGTTTCTCTGTTAAATAATGTGTATTTTAGTTATTTTTCCAATAAATAATGTGTATTTTAGTTATTTCTTTATTAAATAATATATTTTTTTGTTATTTTTCTATTAAATAATGTGTATTTTAGTTATTTCTTTATTAAATAATGTGTTTTTTGTTATTTCTCTATTAAATAATGTGTATTTAAGTTATTTCTCTATTAAATAATGTGTAGTTTAGTTATTTCTCTATTAAATAATGTGTATTTTAGTTATTTCTTAATTAAATAAAATGTATTTTAGTTATTTCTCCAATAAAGAATGTGTATTTTAGTTATTTCTCTAATAAATAATGTGTATTTTAGTTATTTCTCTATTAAATATTGTGTATTTGAGTTATTTTTCTATTAAAAAATGTGTTTTTTTGTTTTTTCTCTATTAAATAATGTGTATTTTAGTTGTTTCTCTTATAAATAATGTGTATTTTATTTATTTTTTCAATAAATAATGTGTATTTTAGTTATTTCTCTATTAAATAATATGTTTTTTTGTTATTTTTCTATTGAATAATGTGCATTTTAGTTATTTCTTTATTAAATATTGTGTATTTTTGTTATTTCTTCATTAAATAATGTGTATTTTAGTTATTTCTCTAATAAATAATGTGTATTTTAGTTATTTCTCTATTAAATAATGTGTATTTTAGTTATTTCTCCAATAAATAATGTGTATTTTAGTTATTTCTCCAATAAATAATGTGTATTTTAGTTATGTCTCTATTAAATAATGTGTATTTTAGTTATTTCTCTATAAATAATGTGTTTTTTGTTATTTCTCTAATAAATAATGTGTATTTTAGTTATTTCTCCAATAAATAATGTGTACTTTAGTTATTTCTTTATTAAATAATGTGTTTTTTTGTTATTTTTCTATTGAATAATGTGTATTTTAGTTATTTCTTTATTAAATATTGTGTATTTTAGTTATTTCTCTAATAAATAATTTGTATTTTAGTTATTTCTCTAATAAATAATGTGTTTTTTTGGTATTTCTCTATTAAATAATGTGTATTTTAGTTATTTTTCTAATAAATAATGTGTTTTTTTGTTATTTCTCTATTAAATAATGTATGTTTTAGTTATTTCTCTACTAAATATTGTGTTTTTTTGTTATTTTTTTATTAAATAATGAGTATTTTAGTTATTTCTCCAATGAATAATGTGTATTTTAGTTATTTCTTTAATTAATAAAGTGTTTTTTTGTTATTTCTCTATTGAATAATGTGTATTTTAGTTATTTTTTCAATAAATAATGTGTATTTTAGTTATTTCTCTATTAAGTAATGTGTTTTTTTGTTATTTCTCTGATAAATAATGTGTATTTTAGTTATTTCTATAATAAATAATGTGTATTTTAGTTATTTCTTTATTAAATAATGTGTATTTTAGTTATTTCTCCAAGAAATAATGTGTATTTTAGTTATTTTTCTATTAAATATTGTGTTTTTTTGTTATTTCTCTATTTAATAATGTGTATTTTAGTTATTTCTTTATTAAATAATGTGTATTTTAGTTATTTTTTTTTTAAATAATGTGTATTTTAAATATTTCTCCAATAAATAATGTGTATTTTAGTTATTTCTCTATTAAATAATGTGTTTTTTGTTATTTCTTTATTAAATAATGTGTAATTTTGTTATTTCTCTAATCAATAATGTGTATTTTTGTTATTTCTCAAATAATTAATGAGTATTTTTTTTTATTTCTCTATTAATCAATGTGATTTTTTATTATTTCTCTATTAAATAATGTGTATTTTAGTTATTTCTCTATAAAATAATGTGTATTTTAGTTAATTCTTTATTAAATAATGTGGATTTTAGTTATTTCTCCAATAAATAATGTGTATTTTAGTTATTTCTCTATTAAATCATGTGTTTTTTTGTTATTTCTCTATTAAATAATGTGTATTTTAGTTATTTTTTTAATAAATAATGTGTAATTTAGTTATTTCTCTATTAAATAATGTGTATTTTAGTTATTTTTTTAATAAATAATGTGTATTTTAGTTATTTCTCCAATAAATAATGTGTATTTTAGTTGGTTCTCTATTAAATAATGTGTTTTTTTGTTATTTTTCTATTTAATAAAGTGTATTTTAGTTATTTTTCTATTAAATAATGTGTTTTTTTGTTATTTCTCTATTAAATAATGTGTATTTTAGTTTTTTTTTCAATTAAATATTGTGTATTTTAGTTATTTCTCCAATAAATAATGTGTATTTTAGTTATTTTTCTATTAAATAATATGTTTTTTTGTTATTTCCTTAATAAATAATGTGTATTTTAGTTATTTCTTTATTAAATAATGTGTATTTTTGTTATTTCTTAATTAAATTATGTGCATTTTAATTATTTCTTCAATAAATAATGTGTATTTTAGTTAATTTTCTATTAAATAATGTGTTTTTTTGTTATTTTTTTATTAAATAATGTGTATTTTAGTTATGTCTCTATTAAATAATGTGTATTTTAGTTATTTCTCTAATAAATAATGTGTATTTAAATTATTTCTCTATTAAATAATGTGTATTTTAGTTATTTCTCCAATAAATAATGTGTATTTTAGTTATTTCTCCAATAAATAATGTGTATTTTAGTTATGTCTCTATTAAATAATGTGTATTTTAGTTATTTCTCTAATAAATAATGAGTATTTAAATTATTTTTCTATTAAATAATGTGTATTTTAGTTATTTCTCCAATAAATAATGTGTATTTTAGTTATTTCTCTATTAAATAATGTGTTTTTTTGTTAGTTCTCTATTAAATAATTTGTATATTAGTTATTTTTCTATTAAATAATGTGTTTTTTTGTTATTTTTTTTTTAAATAATGTGTTTTTTAGTTATTTCTCTCTTAAATAATGTGTATTTTAGTTATTTCTCCAATAAATAATGTGTAATTTAGTTATTTCTTTATTAAATAATGTGTGTTTTAGTTATTTCTCCAATAAAAAATGTGTATTTTAGTTATTTCTCTATTAAATAATGTGTTTTTTTGTTATTTCTCTATTAAATAATGTGTATTTTAATTATGTTTTTTTTTATATAATGTGTATTTTAGTTATTTCTCTAATAAATAATGAGTAATTTAGTTATTTCTCTATTAAATAATGTGTATTTTAGTTATTTTTTTATTAAATAATGTGTTTTTTAGTTAATTCTCCAAAAAAATAATGTGTATTTTAGTTAATTCTCTATTAAATAATGTGTTTTTTGTTATTTCTCTATTAAATAATGTGTATTTTAGTTATTTCTTTTTTAAATATTGTGTATTTTAGTTATTTCTCCAATAAATAAAGTGTATTTTAGTTATTTCTCTATTAAATCATGTTTTTTTTTGTTAATTCTCTATTAAATAATGTGTATTTTAATTATGTTTTTTTTTATATAATGTGTATTTTAGTTATTTCTCTAATAAATAATGAGTAATTTAGTTATTTCTCTATTAAATAATGTGTATTTTAGTTATTTCTTCAATAAATAATGTGTATTTTAGTTATTTCTCCAATAAATAATGTGTATTCTACTTATTTCTCTATTAAATAATGTGTATTTTAGTAATTTTTTTATTAAATAATGTGTATTTTAGTTATTTCTCCAAAAAATAATGTGTATTTTAGTTATTTCTCTAATAATAAATGTGTATTTTTGTTATTTCTTTATTAAATAATATGTATTTTAGTTAAGTTTCTTTATTAAATAATGTGTATTTTTGTTATTTCTTTATTAAATAATGTGTATTTTAGTTATTTCTTTATTAAATAATGTGTAATTTTGTTATTTTTTTATTAAATAATGTGTATGTTAGTTATTTCTCTATTAAATAATATGATTTTTTGTTATTTTTATATTAAATAATGTGTATTTTAGTTAATTTTTTTTATTAAATAATGTGTGTTTTTGTTATTTCTCCAATAAATAATGTGTATTTTGCTTATTTCTCTATTTACTAATGTGTATTTAAGTTATTTCTTTATTGAATAATGTGTATTTTAGTTATTTCTCCAATAAATAATGTGTATTTTAGTTATTTCTCTATTAAATAATGTGTTTTTTTGTTATTTCTCTATTTAATAATGTGTCTTTTAGTTATTTTTCTAATAAATAATGTGTTTTTTGTTATTTCTCTATTAAATAATGTGTTTTATTGTTATTTCTCTATTAAATAATGTGTATTTTAGATATTTTTCTATAAATATTGTGTTTTTTGTTATTTCTCTATTAAATAATGTGTATTTTAGTTATTTCTCTAATAAATAATGTGTATTTTGGTTATTTCTTAATTAAATAATGTGTTTTTTTGTTATTTTTCTATTGAATAATGTGTATTTTAGTTATTTCTTTATTAAATATTGTGTATTTTAGTTATTTCTCCAATAAATAATTTGTATTTTAGTTATTTCTCTAATAAATAATGTGTTTTTTTGTTATTTCTCTATTAAATAATGTATATTTTAGTTATTTCTCTATTAAATAATGTGTTTTTTTGTTATTTCTTTATTAAATAATGTGTATTTTAGTTATTTCTCCAATAAATAATGTGTATTTTAGTTATTTCTCTAATATATAATGTGTTTTTTTGTTATTTCTCTATCGATTAATGTGTATTTTAGTTATTTCTACAATAAATAATGTGTATTTTAGTTATTTCTCTATTAAGTAATGTGTTTTTTTGTTATTTCTCTATTAAATAATGTGTATTTTAGTTATTTCTTTATTAAATAATGTGTATTTTAGTTATTTTTTCAAGAAATAATGTGTATTTTAGTTATTTTTTTATTAAATATTGTGTTTTTTTTGTTATTTCTCTTTCTAATAATGTGTATTTTAGTTATTTCTCTATTAAATAATGTGTATTTTAGTTATGTCTCTATTAAATAATGTGTATTTCAGTTATTTCTCTAATAAATAATGTGTATTTAAATTATTTCTCTATTAAATAATGTGTATTTTAGTTATTTCTCCAATACATAATGTGTATTTTAGTTATTTCTCCAATAAATAATGTGTATTTTAGTTATGTCTCTATTAAATAATGTGTATTTTAGTTATTTCTCTAATAAATAATGAGTATTTAAATTATTTTTCTATTAAATAATGTGTATTTTAGTTATTTCTCCAATAAATAATGTGTATTTTAGTTATTTCTCTATTAAATAATGTGTTTTTTTGTTAGTTCTCTATTAAATAATGTGTATATTAGTTATTTTTCTATTAAATAATGTGTTTTTTTGTTATTTTTTTTTTAAATAATGTGTTTTTTAGTTATTTCTCTCTTATATAATGTGTATTTTAGTTATTTCTCCAATAAATAATGTGTATTTTAGTTATTTCTTTATTAAATAATGTAAGTTTTAGTTATTTCTCCAATAAAAAATGTGTATTTTAGTTATTTCTCTATTAAATAATGTGTTTTTTGTTATTTCTCTATTAATTAATGTGTATTTTAGTTATTTCTCTATTAAATAATGTGTTTTTTTAGTTAATTCTCCAAAAAAATAATGTGTATTTTAGTTATTTCTCTATTAAATAATGTGTTTTTTGTCATTTCTCTATTAAATAATGTGTATTTTAGTTATTTCTTTTTTAAATATTGTGTATTTTAGTTATTTCTCCAATAAATAAAGTGTATTTAAGTTATTTCTCTATTAAATCATGTGTTTTTTTGTTAATTCTCTATTAAATAATGTGTATTTTAGTTATGTTTTTTTTATATAATGTGTATTTTAGTTATTTCTCTAATAAATAATGAGTATTTTAGTTATTTCTCTATTAAATAATGTGTATTTTAGTTATTTCTTCAATAAATAATGTGTATTTTAGTTATTTCTCCAATAAATAATGTGTATTCTACTTATTTCTCTATTAAATAATGTGTATTTTAGTAATTTTTTTATTAAATAATGTGTATTTTAGTTATTTCTCCAAAAAATAATGTGTATTTTAGTTATTTCTCTATTAATAAATGTGTATTTTTGTTATTTCTTTATTAAATAATATGTATTTTAGTTAAATTTCTTTATTAAATAACGTGTATTTTTGTTATTTCTTTATTAAATATTGTGTATTTTAGTTATTTCTCCATTAAATAATGTGTATTTTAGTTATTTCTCTATTAGTTAATGTGTTTTTTTGTTATTCCTTTATTAAATAATGTGTATTTTAGTTATGTCTCTATTAAATAATGTGTATTTTAGTTATTTCTTTATTAAATAATGTGTATTTTTGTTATTTCTTTATTAAATAATGTGTATTTTAGTTATTTCTTTATAAAATAATGTGTATTTTAGTTATTTCTCCAATAAATAATGTGTATTTTAGTTATTTCTCTATTAAATAATGTGTTTTTCGTTATTTCTCTATTAAATAATGTGTATTTTAGTTATGTCTCTATTAAATAATGTGTATTTTAGTTATTTCTTTAATAAATAATGTGTATTTAAATTATTTCTCTATTTAATAATGTGCATTTTAGTTTTTTCTAAAATAAATATTGTGTTTTTTAGTTATTTCTCCAATAAATAATGTGTATTTTAGTTATTTCTCTATTAATCAATGTGTTTTTTGTTATTTCTCTATTTATAAATGTGTATTTTAGTTATTTCTCTATTAAATATTGTGTTTTCTTGTTATTTCTCTTTTTAATAATGTGTATTTTAGTTATTTCTATATTAAATAATGTGTATTTTAGTTATTTCTTTATTAAATAATGTGTATTTTTGTTATTTCTTTATTAAATAATGTGTATTTTAGTTATTTCTTTATTGAATAATGTGTATTTTAGTTATTTCTCCAATAAATAATGTGTATTTTAGTTATTTCTCTATTAAATAATGTGTTTTTTTTGTTATTTCTCTATTAAATAATGTGTATTTTAGTTTTTTTTTTAATTAAATTATGTGTTTTTCTGTTATTTCTCTATTAAATAATGTGTTTTTTTAGTTATTTTTTTATTAAATAATGTGTATTTTAGTTATTTCTCCAATAAATAATGTGTATTTTAGTTATTTCTCTATTAAATAAAGTGTTTTTTTGTTTTTTCTCTATTTAATAATGTGTATTTTAGTTATTTCTCTATTAAATAATGTGTATTTTAGTTATTTCTTTATTAAATAAAGTGTATTTTAGTTATTTCTCCAATAAATAATGTGTATTTTAGTTATTTCTCTATTAAATAATGTGTTTTTTGTTATTTCTTTATTAAATAATGTGTATTTTAGTTATTTCTCTATTAAATTATGTGTATTTTAGTTATTTCTTAAATAAATAATGAGTATTTTGTTTATTTCTCTATTAAATAATGTGTTTTTTTGTTATTTCTTTATTAAATAATGTGTATTTTAGTTATTTCTCTAATAAATAATGTGTATTTTAGTTATTTCTCTATGAAATAATGTGTATTTTAGTTATTTCTCCAAAAAAATAATGTGTATTTTAGTTATTTCTCTATCAAATAATGTGTTTTTTGTTATTTCTCTATTAAGTAATGTGTATTTTAGTTATTTCTCAAATAAATAATGAGTATTTTGTTTATTTCTCTATTATATAATGTGTTTTTTGTTATTCTTCTATTAAATAATGTGTATTTAAGTTATTTTTCTATTAAATAATGTGTATTTTAGTTATTTCTCTAAAAAAATAATGTGTATTTTAGTTATTTCTCTATCAAATAATGTGTTTTTTGTTATTTCTTTATTAAGTAATGTGTATTTTAGTTATTTCTTTATTAAATAATGTGTATTTTAGTTATTTCTCTAATAAATAATGTGTATTTTAGTTATTTCTCTATAAAAAAATGTGTATTTTAGTTATTTCTCCAAAAAAATAATGTGTATTTTAGTTATTTCTCTATCAAATAATGTGTTTTTTGTTATTTCTCTATTAAGTAATATGTATTTTAGTTATTTCTTTATTAAATAATGTGTATTTTAGTCATTTCTATAATAAATAATGTGTATTTTAGTTATTTCTCTATTAAATAACGTGTTTTTTTGTTATTTCTCTATTAAATAATGTGTATTTTAGTTATTTCTCTATAAATAATGTGTTTTGTTGTTATTTCTCTAATAAATAATGTGTATTTTAGTTATTTCTCCAATAAATAATGTGTATTTTAGTTATTTCTTTATTAAATAATGTGTTTTTTTGTTATTTTTCTATTAAATAATGTGTATTTTAGTTATTTCTTTATTAAATATTGTGTATTTTAGTTATTTCTCCAATAAATAATTTGTATTTTAGTTATTTCTCTAATAAATAATGTGTTTTTTTGGTATTTTTCTATTAAATAATGTGTATTTTAGTTATTTTTCTAATAAATAATGTGTTTTTTAGTTATTTCTCTAATAAATAATGTGTATTTTAGTTTTTTCTTTATTAAATATTGTGTATTTTGGTTATTTCTCCAATTAATAATTTGTATTTTAGTTATTTCTCTATTAAATAATATGTTTTTTTGTTATTTCTCTATTAAATAATGTGTATTTTAGTTATTTCTTTATTAAATAATGTGTATTTTTGTAATTTCTTTATTAAATAATGTGTCTTTTAGTTATTTCTCTATTAAATAATGTGTTTTTTTGTTATTTTACTATTAAATAATGTGTATTTTAGTTATTTCTTTATTAAATAATGTGTATTTTAGTTATTTCTCTATTAATTAATGTGTTTTTTTGTTATTTCTCTATTAAATAATGTGTATTTTAGTTATTTCTCTATTAAATAATGTGTATTTGAGTTATTTTTCTATTAAATAAGGTGTTTTTTTGTTATTTCTCTATTAAATAATGTGTATTTTAGTTATTTTTCCAATAAATAATGTGTATTTTAGTTATTTCTCTATTAAATAATATGTTTTTTTGTTATTTCTCTATTAAATAATGTGTATTTTAGTTATTTCTTTATTAAATAATGTGTATTTTTGTTATTTCTTTATTAAATAATGTGTATTTTAGTTATTTCTCTATTAAATAATGTGTTTTTTTGTTATTTCTCTATTAAATAACGTGTATTTTAGTTATTTCTCCAAAAAAATAATGTGTAATTTAGTTATTTCTCTATCAAATAATGTGTTTTTTGTTATTTTTTTATTAAGTAATGTGTATTTTAGTTATTTCTTTATTAAATAATGTGTATTTTAGTTATTTCTCTAATAAATAATGTGTATTTTAGTTATTTCTCTATTAAATAACGTGTTTTTTTGTTATTTCTCTATTAAATAATGTGTATTTTAGTTATTTCTCTATAAATATTGTGTTTTTTGTTATTTCTCTATTATATAATGTGTATTTTAGTTATTTCTCCAATAAATAATGTGTATTTTGGTTATTTCTTTATTAAATAATGTGTTTTTTTGTTATTTTTCTATTGAATAATGTGTATTTTAGTTATTTCTTTATTAAATATTGTGTATTTTAGTTATTTCTCCAATAAATAATTTGTATTTTAGTTATTTCTCTAATAAATAATGTGTTTTTTTGTTATTTCTCTATTAAATAATGTATATTTTAGTTATTTCTCTAGTAAATAATGTGTTTTTTTGTTATTTCTTTATTAAATAATGTGTATTTTAGTTATTTCTCTAATAAATAATGTGTATTTTAGTTATTTCTCTAATATATAATGTGTTTTTTTGTTATTTCTCTATCGAATAATGTGTATTTTAGTTATCTCTACAATAAATAATGTGTATTTTAGTTATTTCTCTATTAAGTAATGTGTTTTTTTGTTATTTCTCTATTAAATAATGTGTATTTTAGTTATTTCTTTAATAAATAATGTGTATTTTAGTTATTTCTTTATTAAATAATGTGTATTTTAGTTATTTCTCCAAGAAATAATGTGTATTTTAGTTATTTTTTTATTAAATATTGTGTTTTCTTGTTATTTCTCTTTTTAATAATGTGTATTTTAGTTATTTCTCTATTAAATAATGTGTATTTTAGTTTATTCTTTAGTAAATAATGTGTTTTTTGTTATTTTTTTATTAAATAATGTGTAATTTAGTTATTTCTCTATTAAATAATGTGTATTTTAGTTGTTTCTCAAATAACCAATGAGTATTTTTTTATTTCTCTATTAAATAATGTGATTTTTTGTTATTTCTCTATTAAATAATGTGTATTTTAGTTATTTCTCTATAAAATAATGTGTATTTTAGTTAATTCTCAATTAAATAATGTGGATTTTGTTTATTTCTCCAATAAATAATGTGTATTTTAGTTATTTCTCTATTAAATAATGTGTATTTTAGTTATTTCTTTAATAAATAAGGTGTTTTTTAGTTATTTCTCCAATAAATAATGTGTATTTTAGTTATGTCTCTTTTATATAATGTGTATTTTAGTTCTTTCTTTAATAAATAATGTGTAATTTAGTTATTTCTCTATTAAATAATGTGTATTTTAGTTATTTCTTTAATAAATAAGGTGTATTTTAGTTATTTCTCCAATAAATATATGTATTTTAGTTATTTCTCTATTAAATAATGTGTTTTTTTGTTATTTTTCTATTTAATAATGTGTATTTTAGTTATTTTTCTATTAAATAATGTGTTCTTTTGTTATTTCTTTATTGAATAATGTGTATTTTAGTTTTTTTTCTATTAAATAATGTGTATTTTAGTTATTTCTTCAATAAAAAATGTGTATTTTAGTTATTTCTCTAATACAGGGAGTTTATAAATGAATGGGATTATGTAATCACTTTAAATGTGCCGCTTTTTTTAAATTGTTCACTAAACTATTTGTTTTGACAGATCAACTTTGACAGCTGTCAAGCAAACATATGAAAACGTATGTAGTATAGTGGACGATTTTAAAAAGGCGGCATATTTAAAGTGATTACATAATCCCATTCATTTATAAACTCCCTGTATATAATATGTTTTTTTGTTATTTCTTTATTAAATAATGTGTATTTTAGTTATTTCTTAATTGAATAATGTGTATTTTTGTTATTTCTTAATTAAATTATGTGTATTTTAGTTATTTCTCCAATAAATAATGTGAATTTTAGTTATTTCTTTATTAAATAATGTGTTTTTTTGTTAATTTTTTATTAAATAATGTGTATTTTAGTTATGTCTCTATTAAATAATGTGTATTTTAGTTATTTCTCTAATAAATAATGTGTATTTAAATTATTTCTCTATTAAATAATGTGTATTTTAGTTATTTCTCCAATAAATAATGTGTATTTTAGTTATTTCTCCAATAAATAATGTGTATTTTAGTTATGTCTCTATTAAATAATGTGTATTTTAGTTATTTCTCTAATAAATAATGTGTTTTTAAATTATTTTTCTAATAAATAATGTGTATTTTAGTTATTTCTTCAATAAATAATGTGTAATTTAGTTATTTTTTTAATAATTAATGTGTATTTTAGTTATTTCTCTATTAAATAATGTGTTTTTTGTTATTTCTCTATTAAATGATGTGTATTTTAGTTATTTTTTTATTAAATAATGTGTTTTTTTGTTATTTCTATATTAAATAATGTGTTTTTAGTTATTTCTCTATTAAATAATGTGTATTTTAGTTATTTCTCTAAAAAATAATGTGTATTTTAGTTATTTCTTTATTACATAATGTGTTTTTTTGTTATTTCTCTATTAAATAATGTGTATTTAAGTTATTTCTCTATTAAATAATGTGTATTTTAGTTATTTCTCTATTAAATAATGTGTATTTTAGTTATTTCTTTTATAAATAAAGTGTATTTTAGTTATTTCTCCAATAAATAATGTGTATTTTAGTTATTTCTCTATTAAATAATGTGTATTTTAGTTATTTCTCTATTAAATAATGTGTATTTGAGTTATTTTTCTATTAAATAATGTGTTTTTTTGTTATTTCTTTATTAAATAATGTGTATTTTAGTTGTTTCTCTATTAAATAATGTGTATTTTAGTTATTTTTCCAATAAATAATGTGTATTTTAGTTATTTTTTTATTAAATAATATGTTTTTTTGTTATTTCTCTATTAAATAATGTGTATTTTAGTTATTTCTTTACTAAATAATGTGTTTTTTGTTATTTCTCTTTTAAATAATGTGTATTTGAGTTATTTCTCTATTAAATAATGTGTTTTTTAGTTATTTTTCTATTAAATATTGTGTATTTGAGTTATTTTTTTTATTAAAAAATGTGTTTTTTTGTTTTTTCTCTATTAAATAATGTGTATTTTAGTTGTTTCTCTATTAAATAATGTGTATTTTAGTTATTTTTTCAATAAATAATGTGTATTTTAGTTATTTCTCTATTAAATAATATGTTTTTTTGTTATTTCTCTATTAAATAATGTGTATTTTAGTTATTTCTTTATTAAATAATGTGTATTTTTGTTATTTCTTTATTAAATAATGTGTATTTTAGTTATTTCTCTATTGAATAATGTGATTTTTTGTTATTCCTCTATTAAAAAATGTGTATTTTAGTTATTTCTTTATTAAATAATGTGTATTTTAGTTATTTCTCCAAAAAAATAATGTGTATTTTAGTTATTTCTCTATCAAATAATGTGTTTTTTGTTATTTCTCTATTAAATAATGTGTATTTTAGTTATTTCTTTATTAAATAATGTGTATTTTAGTTATTTCTCTAATAAATAATGTGTATTTTAGTTATTTCTCTATTAAATAACGTGTTTTTTTGTTATTTTTCTATTAAATAATGTGTATTTTAATTATTTCTCTATAAATAATGTGTTTTTTTGTTATTTCTCTATTAAATAATGTGTATTTTAGTTATTTCTCCAATAAATAATGTGTACTTTAGTTATTTCTTTATTAAATAATGTGTTTTTTTGTTATTTTTTTATTGAAAAATGTGTATTTTAGTTATTTCTTTATTAAATATTGTGTATTTTAGTTATTTCTCCAATAAATAATTTGTATTTTAGTTATTTCTCTAATAAATAATGTGTTTTTTTGGTATTTTTCTATTAAATAATGTGTATTTTAGTTATTTTTCTAATAAATAATGTGTTTTTTTGTTATTTCTCTATTAAATAATGTATATTTTAGTTATTTCTCTATTAAATAATGTGTTTTTTTGTTATTTCTTTATTAAATAATGAGTATTTTAGTTATTTCTCCAATAAATAGTGTGTATTTTAATTATTTTTTTAATATTTAATGTGTTTTTTTGTTATTTCTCTATTAAATAATGTGTATTTTAGTTATTTCTTCAATAAATAATGTGTATTTTAGTTATTTCTCTATTAAGTAATGTGTTTTTTTGTTATTTCTTTATTAAATAATGTGTATTTTAGTTATTTCTATAATAAATAATGTGTATTTTAGTTATTTCTTTATAAAATAATGTGTATTTTAGTTATTTCTCCAAGAAATAATGTGTATTTTAGTTATTTTTCTATTAAATATTGTGTTTTTTTGTTATTTCTCTATTAAATAATGTGTATTTTAGTTATTTCTCTAATAAATACTGAGTATTTAAATTATTTTTCTATTAAATAATGTGTATTTTAGTTATTTCTTCAATAAATAATGTGTATTTTAGTTATTTCTCTATTAAATAATGTGTTTTTTTGTTAGTTCTCTATTAAATAATGTGTATATTAGTTATTTTTCTATTAAATAATGTGTTTTTTTGTTATTTTTTTTTTAAATAATGTGTTTTTTAGTTATTTCTCTCCTAAATAATGTGTATTTTAGTTATTTCTCTAATAAATAATGTGTATTTTAGTTATTTCTTTATTAAATAATGTGTGTTTTAGTTATTTCTCCAATAAAAAATGTGTATTTTAGTTATTTCTCTATTAAATAATGTGTTTTTTGTTATTTCTCTATTAAATAATGTGTATTTTAGTTATTTCTCTATTAAATAATGTGTTTTTTAGTTAATTCTCCAAAAAAATAATGTGTATTTTAGTTATTTCTCTATTAAATAATGTGTTTTTTGTTATTTCTCTATTAAATAATGTGTATTTTAGTTATTTCTCCAAAAAATAATGTGTAATTTAGTTATTTCTCTATTAATAAATGTGTATTTTTGTTATTTCTTTATTAAATAATATGTATTTTAGTTAAATTTCTTTATTAAATAATGTGTATTTTTGTTATTTCTTTATTAAATAATGTGTATTTTAGTTACTTCTTTATTAAATAATGTGTAATTTTGTTATTTTTTTATTAAATAATGTGTATGTTAGTTATTTCTCAATTAAATAATATGATTTTTTGTTATTTCTATATTAAATAATGTGTATTTTAGTTAATTTTTTTTATTAAATAATGTGTATTTTAGTTATGTCTTTATTAAATAATGTGTATTTTAGTTATTTCTCTATAAATAATGTGTTTTTTGTTATTTCTCTAATAAATAATGTGTATTTTAGTTATTTCTCCAATAAATAATGTGTACTTTAGTTATTTCTTTATTAAATAATGTGTTTTTTTGTTATTTTTCTATTGAATAATGTGTATTTTAGTTATTTCTTTATTAAATATTGTGTATTTTAGTTATTTCTCTAATAAATAATTTGTATTTTAGTTATTTCTCTAATAAATAATGTGTTTTTTTGGTATTTCTCTATTAAATAATGTGTATTTTAGTTATTTTTCTAATAAATAATGTGTTTTTTTGTTATTTCTCTATTAAATAATGTATGTTTTAGTTATTTCTCTACTAAATAATGTGTTTTTTTGTTATTTCTTTATTAAATAATGAGTATTTTAGTTATTTCTCCAATGAATAATGTGTATTTTAGTTATTTCTTTAATTAATAAAGTGTTTTTTTGTTATTTCTCTATTGAATAATGTGTATTTTAGTTATTTTTTCAATAAATAATGTGTATTTTAGTTATTTCTCTATTAAGTAATGTGTTTTTTTGTTATTTCTCTGATAAATAATGTGTATTTTAGTTATTTCTATAATAAATAATGTGTATTTTAGTTATTTCTTTATTAAATAATGTGTATTTTAGTTATTTCTCCAAGAAATAATGTGTATTTTAGTTATTTTTCTATTAAATATTGTGTTTTTTTGTTATTTCTCTATTTAATAATGTGTATTTTAGTTATTTCTTAATTAAATAATGTGTATTTTAGTTATTTTTTTTTTAAATAATGTGTATTTTAAATATTTCTCCAATAAATAATGTGTATTTTAGTTATTTCTCTATTAAATAATGTGTTTTTTGTTATTTCTTTATTAAATAATGTGTAATTTTGTTATTTCTCTAATCAATAATGTGTATTTTTGTTATTTCTCAAATAATTAATGAGTATTTTTTTTTATTTCTCTATTAATCAATGTGATTTTTTATTATTTCTCTATTAAATAATGTGTATTTTAGTTATTTCTCTATAAAATAATGTGTATTTTAGTTAATTCTTTATTAAATAATGTGGATTTTAGTTATTTCTCCAATAAATAATGTGTATTTTAGTTATTTCTCTATTAAATCATGTGTTTTTTTGTTATTTCTCTATTAAATAATGTGTATTTTAGTTATTTTTTTAATAAATAATGTGTAATTTAGTTATTTCTCTATTAAATAATGTGTATTTTAGTTATTTCTTTAATAAATAATGTAAATTTTAGTTATTTCTCCAATAAATAATGTGTATTTTAGTTGGTTCTCTATTAAATAATGTGTTTTTTTGTTATTTTTCTATTTAATAATGTGTATTTTAGTTATTTTTCTATTAAATAATGTGTTTTTTTGTTATTTCTCTATTAAATAATGTGTATTTTAGTTTTTTTTTCAATTAAATATTGTGTATTTTAGTTATTTCTCCAATAAATAATGTGTATTTTAGTTATTTTTCTATTAAATAATATGTTTTTTTGTTATTTCCTTAATAAATAATGTGTATTTTAGTTATTTCTTTATTAAATAATGTGTATTTTTGTTATTTCTTAATTAAATTATGTGCATTTTAATTATTTCTCCAATAAATAATGTGTATTTTAGTTATTTTTCTATTAAATAATGTGTTTTTTTGTTATTTTTTTATTAAATAATGTGTATTTTAGTTATGTCTCTATTAAATAATGTGTATTTTAGTTATTTCTCTAATAAATAATGTGTATTTAAATTATTTCTCTATTAAATAATGTGTATTTTAGTTATTTCTCCAATAAATAATGTGTATTTTAGTTATTTCTCCAATAAATAATGTGTATTTTAGTTATGTCTCTATTAAATAATGTGTATTTTAGTTATTTCTCTAATAAATAATGAGTATTTAAATTATTTTTCTATTAAATAATGTGTATTTTAGTTATTTCTCCAATAAATAATGTGTATTTTAGTTATTTCTCTATTAAATAATGTGTTTTTTTGTTAGTTCTCTATTAAATAATTTGTATATTAGTTATTTTTCTATTAAATAATGTGTTTTTTTGTTATTTTTTTTTTAAATAATGTGTTTTTTAGTTATTTCTCTCTTAAATAATGTGTATTTTAGTTATTTCTCCAATAAATAATGTGTAATTTAGTTATTTCTTTATTAAATAATGTGTTTTTTAGTTAATTCTCCAAAAAAATAATGTGTATTTTAGTTATTTCTCTATTAAATAATGTGTTTTTTGTTATTTCTCTATTAAATAATGTGTATTTTAGTTATTTCTTTTTTAAATATTGTGTATTTTAGTTATTTCTCCAATAAATAAAGTGTATTTTAGTTATTTCTCTATTAAATCATGTGTTTTTTTGTTAATTCTCTATTAAATAATGTGTATTTTAATTATGTTTTTTTTTATATAATGTGTATTTTTAGTTATTTCTCCAATAAATAATGTGTATTTTAGTTATTTCTCTATTAAATAATGTGTTTTTTTGTTAGTTCTCTATTAAATAATTTGTATATTAGTTATTTTTCTATTAAATAATGTGTTTTTTTGTTATTTCTCTATTAAATAATGTATATTTTAGTTATTTCTCTATTAAATAATGTGTTTTTTTGTTATTTCTTTATTAAATAATGTGTATTTTAGTTATTTCTCCAATAAATAATGTGTATTTTAGTTATTTCTCTAATATATAATGTGTTTTTTTGTTATTTCTCTATCGATTAATGTGTATTTTAGTTATTTCTACAATAAATAATGTGTATTTTAGTTATTTCTCTATTAAGTAATGTGTTTTTTTGTTATTTCTCTATTAAATAATGTGTATTTTAGTTATTTCTTTATTAAATAATGTGTATTTTAGTTATTTTTTCAAGAAATAATGTGTATTTTAGTTATTTTTTTATTAAATATTGTGTTTTTTTGTTATTTCTCTTTCTAATAATGTGTATTTTAGTTATTTCTCTATTAAATAATGTGTATTTTAGTTATGTCTCTATTAAATAATGTGTATTTTAGTTATTTCTCTAATAAATAATGTGTATTTAAATTATTTCTCTATTAAATAATGTGTATTTTAGTTATTTCTCCAATACATAATGTGTATTTTAGTTATTTCTCCAATAAATAATGTGTATTTTAGTTATGTCTCTATTAAATAATGTGTATTTTAGTTATTTCTCTAATAAATAATGAGTATTTAAATTATTTTTCTATTAAATAATGTGTATTTTAGTTATTTCTCCAATAAATAATGTGTATTTTAGTTATTTCTCTATTAAATAATGTGTTTTTTTGTTAGTTCTCTATCAAATAATGTGTATATTAGTTATTTTTCTATTAAATAATGTGTTTTTTTGGTTATTTTTTTTTTAAATAATGTGTTTTTTAGTTATTTCTCTCTTAAATAATGTGTATTTTAGTTATTTCTCCAATAAATAATGTGTATTTTAGTTATTTCTTTATTAAATAATGTAAGTTTTAGTTATTTCTCCAATAAAAAATGTGTATTTTAGTTATTTCTCTATTAAATAATGTGTTTTTTGTTATTTCTCTATTAAATAATGTGTATTTTAGTTATTTCTCTATTAAATAATGTGTTTTTTGTTATTTCTCTATTAAATAATGTGTATTTTAGTTATTTCTCTATTAAATAATGTGTTTTTTTAGTTAATTCTCCAAAAAAATAATGTGTATTTTAGTTATTTCTCTATTAAATAATGTGTTTTTTGTCATTTCTCTATTAAATAATGTGTATTTTAGTTATTTCTTTTTTAAATATTGTGTATTTTAGTTATTTCTCCAATAAATAAAGTGTATTTAAGTTATTTCTCTATTAAATCAAGTGTTTTTTTGTTAATTCTCTATTAAATAATGTGTATTTTAGTTATGTTTTTTTTATATAATGTGTATTTTAGTTATTTCTCTAATAAATAATGAGTATTTTAGTTATTTCTCTATTAAATAATGTGTATTTTAGTTATTTCTTCAATAAATAATGTGTATTTCAGTTATTTCTCCAATAAATAATGTGTATTCTACTTATTTCTCTATTAAATAATGTGTATTTTAGTAATTTTTTTATTAAATAATGTGTATTTTAGTTATTTCTCCAAAAAATAATGTGTATTTTAGTTATTTCTCTATTAATAAATGTGTATTTTTGTTATTTCTTTATTAAATAATATGTATTTTAGTTAAATTTCTTTATTAAATAACGTGTATTTTTGTTATTTCTTTATTAAATATTGTGTATTTTAGTTATTTCTCCATTAAATAATGTGTATTTTAGTTATTTCTCTATTAGTTAATGTGTTTTTTTGTTATTCCTTTATTAAATAATGTGTATTTTAGTTATGTCTCTATTAAATAATGTGTATTTTAGTTATTTCTTTATTAAATAATGTGTATTTTTGTTATTTCTTTATTAAATAATGTGTATTTTAGTTATTTCTTTATAAAATAATGTGTATTTTAGTTATTTCTCCAATAAATAATGTGTATTTTAGTTATTTCTCTATTAAATAATGTGTTTTTCGTTATTTCTCTATTAAATAATGTGTATTTTAGTTATGTCTCTATTAAATAATGTGTATTTTAGTTATTTCTTTAATAAATAATGTGTATTTAAATTATTTCTCTATTTAATAATGTGCATTTTAGTTTTTTCTAAAATAAATATTGTGTTTTTTAGTTATTTCTCCAATAAATAATGTGTATTTTAGTTATTTCTCTATTAATCAATGTGTTTTTTGTTATTTCTCTATTTATAAATGTGTATTTTAGTTATTTTTCTATTAAATATTGTGTTTTCTTTATATTTCTCTTTTTAATAATGTGTATTTTAGTTATTTCTATATTAAATAATGTGTATTTTAGTTATTTCTTTATTAAATAATGTGTATTTTTGTTATTTCTTTATTAAATAATGTGTATTTTAGTTATTTCTTTATTGAATAATGTGTATTTTAGTTATTTCTCCAATAAATAATGTGTATTTTAGTTATTTCTCTATTAAATAATGTGTTTTTTTTGTTATTTCTCTATTAAATAATGTGTATTTTAGTTTTTTTTTTTATTAAATTATGTGTTTTTCTGTTATTTCTCTATTAAATAATGTGTTTTTTTAGTTATTTTTTTATTAAATAATGTGTATTTTAGTTATTTCTCCAATAAATAATGTGTATTTTAGTTATTTCTCTATTAAATAAAGTGTTTTTTTGTTTTTTCTCTATTTAATAATGTGTATTTTAGTTATTTCTCTATTAAATAATGTGTATTTTAGTTATTTCTTTATTAAATAAAGTGTATTTTAGTTATTTCTCCAATAAATAATGTGTATTTTAGTTATTTCTCTATTAAATGATGTGTTTTTTGTTATTTCTTTATTAAATAATGTGTATTTTAGTTATTTCTCTATTAAATTATGTGTATTTTAGTTATTTCTTAAATAAATAATGAGTATTTTGTTTATTTCTCTATTAAATAATGTGTTTTTTTGTTATTTCTTTATTAAATAATGTGTATTTTAGTTATTTCTCTAATAAATAATGTGTATTTTAGTTATTTCTCTATGAAATAATGTGTATTTTAGTTATTTCTCCAAAAAAATAATGTGTATTTTAGTTATTTCTCTATCAAATAATGTGTTTTTTGTTATTTCTCTATTAAGTAATGTGTATTTTAGTTATTTCTCAAATAAATAATGAGTATTTTGTTTATTTCTCTATTATATAATGTGTTTTTTGTTATTCTTCTATTAAATAATGTGTATTTAAGTTATTTTTCTATTAAATAATGTGTATTTTAGTTATTTCTCTAAAAAAATAATGTGTATTTTAGTTATTTCTCTATCAAATAATGTGTTTTTTGTTATTTCTTTATTAAGTAATGTGTATTTTAGTTATTTCTTTATTAAATAATGTGTATTTTAGTTATTTCTCTAATAAATAATGTGTATTTTAGTTATTTCTCTATAAAAAAATGTGTATTTTAGTTATTTCTCCAAAAAAATAATGTGTATTTTAGTTATTTCTCTATCAAATAATGTGTTTTTTGTTATTTCTCTATTAAGTAATATGTATTTTAGTTATTTCTTTATTAAATAATGTGTATTTTAGTTATTTCTATAATAAATAATGTGTATTTTAGTTATTTCTCTATTAAATAACGTGTTTTTTTGTTATTTCTCTATTAAATAATGTGTATTTTAGTTATTTCTCTATAAATAATGTGTTTTGTTGTTATTTCTCTAATAAATAATGTGTATTTTAGTTATTTCTCCAATAAATAATGTGTATTTTAGTTATTTCTTTATTAAATAATGTGTTTTTTTGTTATTTTTCTATTAAATAATGTGTATTTTAGTTATTTCTTTATTAAATATTGTGTATTTTAGTTATTTCTCCAATAAATAATTTGTATTTTAGTTATTTCTCTAATAAATAATGTGTTTTTTTGGTATTTTTCTATTAAATAATGTGTATTTTAGTTATTTTTCTAATAAATAATGTGTTTTTTAGTTATTTCTCTAATAAATAATGTGTATTTTAGTTTTTTCTTTATTAAATATTGTGTATTTTGGTTATTTCTCCAATTAATAATTTGTATTTTAGTTATTTCTCTATTAAATAATATGTTTTTTTGTTATTTCTCTATTAAATAATGTGTATTTTAGTTATTTCTTTATTAAATAATGTGTATTTTTGTAATTTCTTTATTAAATAATGTGTCTTTTAGTTATTTCTCTATTAAATAATGTGTTTTTTTGTTATTTTACTATTAAATAATATGTATTTTAGTTATTTCTTTATTAAATAATGTGTATTTTAGTTATTTCTCTATTAATTAATGTGTTTTTTTGTTATTTCTCTATTAAATAATGTGTATTTTAGTTATTTCTCTATTAAATAATGTGTATTTGAGTTATTTTTTTATTAAATAAGGTGTTTTTTTGTTATTTCTCTATTAAATAATGTGTATTTTAGTTATTTTTCCAATAAATAATGTGTATTTTAGTTATTTCTCTATTAAATAATATGTTTTTTTGTTATTTCTCTATTAAATAATGTGTATTTTAGTTATTTCTTTATTAAATAATGTGTATTTTTGTTATTTCTTTATTAAATAATGTGTATTTTAGTTATTTCTCTATTAAATAATGTGTTTTTTTGTTATTTCTCTATTAAATAACGTGTATTTTAGTTATTTCTCCAAAAAAATAATGTGTAATTTAGTTATTTCTCTATCAAATAATGTGTTTTTTGTTATTTTTTTATTAAGTAATGTGTATTTTAGTTATTTCTTTATTAAATAATGTGTATTTTAGTTATTTCTCTAATAAATAATGTGTATTTTAGTTATTTCTCTATTAAATAACGTGTTTTTTTGTTATTTCTCTATTAAATAATGTGTATTTTAGTTATTTCTCTATAAATATTGTGTTTTTTGTTATTTCTCTATTATATAATTTGTATTTTAGTTATTTCTCCAATAAATAATGTGTATTTTGGTTATTTCTTTATTAAATAATGTGTTTTTTTGTTATTTTTCTATTGAATAATGTGTATTTTAGTTATTTCTTTATTAAATATTGTGTATTTTAGTTATTTCTCCAATAAATAATTTGTATTTTAGTTATTTCTCTAATAAATAATGTGTTTTTTTGTTATTTCTCTATTAAATAATGTATATTTTAGTTATTTCTCTAGTAAATAATGTGTTTTTTTGTTATTTCTTTATTAAATAATGTGTATTTTAGTTATTTCTCTAATAAATAATGTGTATTTTAGTTATTTCTCTAATATATAATGTGTTTTTTTGTTATTTCTCTATCGAATAATGTGTATTTTAGTTATCTCTACAATAAATAATGTGTATTTTAGTTATTTCTCTATTAAGTAATGTGTTTTTTTGTTATTTCTCTATTAAATAATGTGTATTTTAGTTATTTCTTTAATAAATAATGTGTATTTTAGTTATTTCTTTATTAAATAATGTGTATTTTAGTTATTTCTCCAAGAAATAATGTGTATTTTAGTTATTTTTTTATTAAATATTGTGTTTTCTTGTTATTTCTCTTTTTAATAATGTGTATTTTAGTTATTTCTCTATTAAATAATGTGTATTTTAGTTTATTCTTTAGTAAATAATGTGTTTTTTGTTATTTTTTTATTAAATAATGTGTAATTTAGTTATTTCTCTATTAAATAATGTGTATTTTAGTTGTTTCTCAAATAACCAATGAGTATTTTTTTATTTCTCTATTAAATAATGTGATTTTTTGTTATTTCTCTATTAAATAATGTGTATTTTAGTTATTTCTCTATAAAATAATGTGTATTTTAGTTAATTCTCAATTAAATAATGTGGATTTTGTTTATTTCTCCAATAAATAATGTGTATTTTAGTTATTTCTCTATTAAATAATGTGTATTTTAGTTATTTCTTTAATAAATAAGGTGTTTTTTAGTTATTTCTCCAATAAATAATGTGTATTTTAGTTATGTCTCTTTTATATAATGTGTATTTTAGTTCTTTCTTTAATAAATAATGTGTAATTTAGTTATTTCTCTATTAAATAATGTGTATTTTAGTTATTTCTTTAATAAATAAGGTGTATTTTAGTTATTTCTCCAATAAATATATGTATTTTAGTTATTTCTCTATTAAATAATGTGTTTTTTTGTTATTTTTCTATTTAATAATGTGTATTTTAGTTATTTTTCTATTAAATAATGTGTTCTTTTGTTATTTCTTTATTGAATAATGTGTATTTTAGTTTTTTTTCTATTAAATAATGTGTATTTTAGTTATTTCTTCAATAAAAAATGTGTATTTTAGTTATTTCTCTAATATATAATATGTTTTTTTGTTATTTCTTTATTAAATAATGTGTATTTTAGTTATTTCTTAATTGAATAATGTGTATTTTTGTTATTTCTTAATTAAATTATGTGTATTTTAGTTATTTCTCCAATAAATAATGTGAATTTTAGTTATTTCTTTATTAAATAATGTGTTTTTTTGTTAATTTTTTATTAAATAATGTGTATTTTAGTTATGTCTCTATTAAATAATGTGTATTTTAGTTATTTCTCTAATAAATAATGTGTATTTAAATTATTTCTCTATTAAATAATGTGTATTTTAGTTATTTCTCCAATAAATAATGTGTATTTTAGTTATTTCTCCAATAAATAATGTGTATTTTAGTTATGTCTCTATTAAATAATGTGTATTTTAGTTATTTCTCTAATAAATAATGTGTTTTTAAATTATTTTTCTAATAAATAATGTGTATTTTAGTTATTTCTCCAATAAATAATGTGTAATTTAGTTATTTTTTTAATAATTAATGTGTATTTTAGTTATTTCTCTATTAAATAATGTGTTTTTTGTTATTTCTCTATTAAATGATGTGTATTTTAGTTATTTTTTTATTAAATAATGTGTTTTTTTGTTATTTCTATATTAAATAATGTGTTTTTAGTTATTTCTCTATTAAATAATGTGTATTTTAGTTATTTCTCTAAAAAATAATGTGTATTTTAGTTATTTCTTTATTACTTAATGTGTTTTTTTGTTATTTCTCTATTAAATAATGTGTATTTAAGTTATTTCTCTATTAAATAATGTGTATTTTATTTATTTCTCTATTAAATAATGTGTATTTTAGTTATTTCTTTTATAAATAAAGTGTATTTTAGTTATTTCTCCAATAAATAATGTGTATTTTAGTTATTTCTCTATTAAATAATGTGTATTTTAGTTATTTCTCTATTAAATAATGTGTATTTGAGTTATTTTTCTATTAAATAATGTGTTTTTTTGTTATTTCTTTATTAAATAATGTGTATTTTAGTTGTTTCTCTATTAAATAATGTGTATTTTAGTTATTTTTCCAATAAATAATGTGTATTTTAGTTATTTTTTTATTAAATAATATGTTTTTTTGTTATTTCTCTATTAAATAATGTGTATTTTAGTTATTTCTTTACTAAATAATGTGTTTTTTGTTATTTCTCTTTTAAATAATGTGTATTTGAGTTATTTCTCTATTAAATAATGTGTTTTTTAGTTATTTTTCTATTAAATATTGTGTATTTGAGTTATTTTTTTTATTAAAAAATGTGTTTTTTTGTTTTTTCTCTATTAAATAATGTGTATTTTAGTTGTTTCTCTATTAAATAATGTGTATTTTAGTTATTTTTTCAATAAATAATGTGTATTTTAGTTATTTCTCTATTAAATAATATGTTTTTTTGTTATTTCTCTATTAAATAATGTGTATTTTAGTTATTTCTTTATTAAATAATGTGTATTTTTGTTATTTCTTTATTAAATAATGTGTATTTTAGTTATTTCTCTATTGAATAATGTGATTTTTTGTTATTCCTCTATTAAAAAATGTGTATTTTAGTTATTTCTTTATTAAATAATGTGTATTTTAGTTATTTCTCCAAAAAAATAATGTGTATTTTAATTATTTCTCTATCAAATAATGTGTTTTTTGTTATTTCTCTATTAAATAATGTGTATTTTAGTTATTTCTTTATTAAATAATGTGTATTTTAGTTATTTCTCTAATAAATAATGTGTATTTTAGTTATTTCTCTATTAAATAACGTGTTTTTTTGTTATTTTTCTATTAAATAATGTGTATTTTAATTATTTCTCTATAAATAATGTGTTTTTTTGTTATTTCTCTATTAAATAATGTGTATTTTAGTTATTTCTCCAATAAATAATGTGTACTTTAGTTATTTCTTTATTAAATAATGTGTTTTTTTGTTATTTTTCTATTGAAAAATGTGTATTTTAGTTATTTCTTTATTAAATATTGTGTATTTTAGTTATTTCTCCAATAAATAATTTGTATTTTAGTTATTTCTCTAATAAATATTGTGTTTTTTTGGTATTTCTCTATTAAATAATGTGTATTTTAGTTATTTTTCTAATAAATAATGTGTTTTTTTGTTATTTCTCTATTAAATAATGTATATTTTAGTTATTTCTCTATTAAATAATGTGTTTTTTTGTTATTTCTTTATTAAATAATAAGTATTTTAGTTATTTCTCTAATAAATAGTGTGTATTTTAGTTATTTTTTTAATATTTAATGTGTTTTTTTGTTATTTCTCTATTAAATAATGTGTATTTTAGTTATTTCTTCAATAAATAATGTGTATTTTAGTTATTTCTCTATTAAGTTATGTGTTTTTTTGTTATTTCTTTATTAAATAATGTGTATTTTAGTTATTTCTATAATAAATAATGTGTATTTTAGTTATTTCTTTATAAAATAATGTGTATTTTAGTTATTTCTCCAAGAAATAATGTGTATTTTAGTTATTTTTCTATTAAATATTGTGTTTTTTTGTTATTTCTCTATTAAATAATGTGTATTTTAGTTATTTCTCTAATAAATACTGAGTATTTAAATTATTTTTCTATTAAATAATGTGTATTTTAGTTATTTCTCCAATAAATAATGTGTATTTTAGTTATTTCTCTATTAAATAATGTGTTTTTTTGTTAGTTCTCTATTAAATAATGTGTATATTAGTTATTTTTCTATTAAATAATGTGTTTTTTTGTTATTTTTTTTTTAAATAATGTGTTTTTTAGTTATTTCTCTCCTAAATAATGTGTATTTTAGTTATTTCTCTAATAAATAATGTGTATTTTAGTTATTTCTTTATTAAATAATGTGTGTTTTAGTTATTTCTCCAATAAAAAATGTGTATTTTAGTTATTTCTCTATTAAATAATGTGTTTTTTGTTATTTCTCTATTAAATAATGTGTATTTTAGTTATTTCTCTATTAAATAATTTGTTTTTTAGTTAATTCTCCAAAAAAATAATGTGTATTTTAGTTATTTCTCTATTAAATAATGTGTTTTTTGTTATTTCTCTATTAAATAATGTGTATTTTAGTTATTTCTCCAAAAAATAATGTGTATTTTAGTTATTTCTCTATTAATAAATGTGTATTTTTGTTATTTCTTTATTAAATAATATGTATTTTAGTTAAATTTCTTTATTAAATAATGTGTATTTTTGTTATTTCTTTATTAAATAATGTGTATTTTAGTTACTTCTTTATTAAATAATGTGTAATTTTGTTATTTTTTTATTAAATAATGTGTATGTTAGTTATTTCTCAATTAAATAATATGATTTTTTGTTATTTCTTTATTAAATAATGTGTATTTTAGTTAATTTTTTTTATTAAATAATGTGTATTTTAGTTATGTCTCTATTAAATAATGTGTATTTTAGTTATTTCTCTATAAATAATGTGTTTTTTGTTATTTCTCTAATAAATAATGTGTATTTTAGTTATTTCTCCAATAAATAATGTGTACTTTAGTTATTTCTTTATTAAATAATGTGTTTTTTTGTTATTTTTCTATTGAATAATGTGTATTTTAGTTATTTCTTTCTTAAATATTGTGTATTTTAGTTATTTCTCTAATAAATAATTTGTATTTTAGTTATTTCTCTAATAAATAATGTGTTTTTTTGGTATTTCTCTATTAAATAATGTGTATTTTAGTTATTTTTCTAATAAATAATGTGTTTTTTTGTTATTTCTCTATTAAATAATGTATGTTTTAGTTATTTCTCTACTAAATAATGTGTTTTTTTGTTATTTCTTTATTAAATAATGAGTATTTTAGTTATTTCTCCAATGAATAATGTGTATTTTAGTTATTTCTTTAATTAATAAAGTGTTTTTTTGTTATTTCTCTATTGAATAATGTGTATTTTAGTTATTTTTTCAATAAATAATGTGTATTTTAGTTATTTCTCTATTAAGTAATGTGTTTTTTTGTTATTTCTCTGATAAATAATGTGTATTTTAGTTATTTCTATAATAAATAATGTGTATTTTAGTTATTTCTTTATTAAATAATGTGTATTTTAGTTATTTCTCCAAGAAATAATGTGTATTTTAGTTATTTTTCTATTAAATATTGTGTTTTTTTGTTATTTCTCTATTTAATAATGTGTATTTTAGTTATTTCTTAATTAAATAATGTGTATTTTAGTTATTTTTTTTTTAAATAATGTGTATTTTAAATATTTCTCCAATAAATAATGTGTATTTTAGTTATTTCTCTATTAAATAATGTGTTTTTTGTTATTTCTTTATTAAATAATGTGTAATTTTGTTATTTCTCTAATCAATAATGTGTATTTTTGTTATTTCTCAAATAATTAATGAGTATTTTTTTTTATTTCTCTATTAATCAATGTGATTTTTTATTATTTCTCTATTAAATAATGTGTATTTTAGTTATTTCTCTATAAAATAATGTGTATTTTAGTTAATTCTTTATTAAATAATGTGGATTTTAGTTATTTCTCCAATAAATAATGTGTATTTTAGTTATTTCTCTATTAAATCATGTGTTTTTTTGTTATTTCTCTATTAAATGATGTGTATTTTAGTTATTTTTTTAATAAATAATGTGTAATTTAGTTATTTCTCTAATAAATAATGTGTATTTTAGTTATTTCTTTAATAAATAATGTGTATTTTAGTTATTTCTCCAATAAATAATGTGTATTTTAGTTGGTTCTCTATTAAATAATGTGTTTTTTTGTTATTTTTCTATTTAATAATGTGTATTTTAGTTATTTTTCTATTAAATAATGTGTTTTTTTGTTATTTCTCTATTAAATAATGTGTATTTTAGTTTTTTTTTCAATTAAATATTGTGTATTTTAGTTATTTCTCCAATAAATAATGTGTATTTTAGTTATTTTTCTATTAAATAATATGTTTTTTTGTTATTTCCTTAATAAATAATGTGTATTTTAGTTATTTCTTTATTAAATAATGTGTATTTTTGTTATTTCTTAATTAAATTATGTGCATTTTAATTATTTCTCCAATAAATAATGTGTATTTTAGTTATTTTTCTATTAAATAATGTGTTTTTTTGTTATTTTTTTATTAAATAATGTGTATTTTAGTTATGTCTCTATTAAATAATGTGTATTTTAGTTATTTCTCTAATAAATAATGTGTATTTAAATTATTTCTCTATTAAATAATGTGTATTTTAGTTATTTCTCCAATAAATAATGTGTATTTTAGTTATTTCTCCAATAAATAATGTGTATTTTAGTTATGTCTCTATTAAATAATGTGTATTTTAGTTATTTCTCTAATAAATAATGAGTATTTAAATTATTTTTCTATTAAATAATGTGTATTTTAGTTATTTCTCCAATAAATAATGTGTATTTTAGTTATTTCTCTATTAAATAATGTGTTTTTTTGTTAGTTCTCTATTAAATAATTTGTATATTAGTTATTTTTCTATTAAATAATGTGTTTTTTTGTTATTTTTTTTTTAAATAATGTGTTTTTTAGTTATTTCTCTCTTAAATAATGTGTATTTTAGTTATTTCTCCAATAAATATTGTGTAATTTAGTTATTTCTTTATTAAATAATGTGTGTTTTAGTTATTTCTCCAATAAAAAATGTGTATTTTAGTTATTTCTCTATTAAATAATGTGTTTTTTGTTATTTCTCTATTAAATAATGTGTATTTTAATTATGTTTTTTTTTTTTATAATGTGTATTTTAGTTATTTCTCTAATAAATAATGAGTAATTTAGTTATTTCTCTATTAAATAATGTGTATTTTAGTTATTTTTTTATTAAATAATGTGTTTTTTAGTTAATTCTCCAAAAAAATAATGTGTATTTTAGTTATTTCTCTATTAAATAATGTGTTTTTTGTTATTTCTCTATTAAATAATGTGTATTTTAGTTATTTCTTTTTTAAATATTGTGTATTTTAGTTATTTCTCCAATAAATAAAGTGTATTTTAGTTATTTCTCTATTAAATCATGTGTTTTTTTGTTAATTCTCTATTAAATAATGTGTATTTTAATTATGTTTTTTTTTATATAATGTGTATTTTAGTTATTTCTCTTATAAATAATGAGTAATTTAGTTATTTCTCTATTAAATAATGTGTATTTTAGTTATTTCTTCAATAAAAAATGTGTATTTTAGTTATTTCTCCAATAAATAATGTGTATTCTACTTATTTCTCTATTAAATAATGTGTATTTTAGTAATTTTTTTATTAAATAATGTGTATTTTAGTTATTTCTCCAAAAAATAATGTGTATTTTAGTTATTTCTCTAATAATAAATGTGTATTTTTGTTATTTCTTTATTAAATAATATGTATTTTAGTTAAGTTTCTTTATTAAATAATGTGTATTTTTGTTATTTCTTTATTAAATAATGTGTATTTTAGTTATTTCTTTATTAAATAATGTGTAATTTTGTTATTTTTTTATTAAATAATGTGTATGTTAGTTATTTCTCTATTAAATAATATGATTTTTTGTTATTTTTATATTAAATAATGTGTATTTTAGTTAATTTTTTTTATTAAATAATGTGTGTTTTTGTTATTTCTCCAATAAATAATGTGTATTTTGCTTATTTCTCTATTTACTAATGTGTATTTTAGTTATTTCTTTATTGAATAATGTGTATTTTAGTTATTTCTCCAATAAATAATGTGTATTTTAGTTATTTCTCTATTAAATAATGTGTTTTTTTGTTATTTCTCTATTTAATAATGTGTATTTTAGTTATTTTTCTAATAAATAATGTGTTTTTTGTTATTTCTCTATTAAATAATGTGTTTTTTTGTTATTTCTCTATTAAATAATGTGTATTTTAGATATTTTTCTATAAATATTGTGTTTTTTGTTATTTCTCTATTAAATAATGTGTATTTTAGTTATTTCTCTAATAAATAATGTGTATTTTGGTTATTTCTTAATTAAATAATGTGTTTTTTTGTTATTTTTCTATTGAATAATGTGTATTTTAGTTATTTCTTTATTAAATATTGTGTATTTTAGTTATTTCTCCAATAAATAATTTGTATTTTAGTTATTTCTCTAATAAATAATGTGTTTTTTTGTTATTTCTCTATTAAATAATGTATATTTTAGTTATTTCTCTATTAAATAATGTGTTTTTTTGTTATTTCTTTATTAAATAATGTGTATTTTAGTTATTTCTCCAATAAATAATGTGTATTTTAGTTATTTCTCTAATATATAATGTGTTTTTTTGTTATTTCTCTATCGATTAATGTGTATTTTAGTTATTTCTACAATAAATAATGTGTATTTTAGTTATTTCTCTATTAAGTAATGTGTTTTTTTGTTATTTCTCTATTAAATAATGTGTATTTTAGTTATTTCTTTATTAAATAATGTGTATTTTAGTTATTTCTCCAAGAAATAATGTGTATTTTAGTTATTTTTTTATTAAATATTGTGTTTTTTTGTTATTTCTCTTTCTAATAATGTGTATTTTAGTTATTTCTCTATTAAATAATGTGTATTTTAGTTATGTCTCTATTAAATAATGTGTATTTTAGTTATTTCTCTAATAAATAATGTGTATTTAAATTATTTCACTATTAAATAATGTGTATTTTAGTTATTTCTCCAATAAATAATGTGTATTTTAGTTATTTCTCCAATAAATAATGTGTATTTTAGTTATGTCTCTATTAAATAATGTGTATTTTAGTTATTTCTCTAATAAATAATGAGTATTTAAATTATTTTTCTATTAAATAATGTGTATTTTAGTTATTTCTCCAATAAATAATGTGTATTTTAGTTATTTCTCTATTAAATAATGTGTTTTTTTGTTAGTTCTCTATTAAATAATGTGTATATTAGTTATTTTTCTATTAAATAATGTGTTTTTTTGTTATTTTTTTTTTAAATAATGTGTTTTTTAGTTATTTCTCTCTTAAATAATGTGTATTTTAGTTATTTCTCCAATAAATAATGTGTATTTTAGTTATTTCTTTATTAAATAATGTAAGTTTTAGTTATTTCTCCAATAAAAAATGTGTATTTTAGTTATTTCTCTATTAAATAATGTGTTTTTTGTTATTTCTCTATTAAATAATGTGTATTTTAGTTATTTCTCTATTAAATAATGTGTTTTTTTAGTTAATTCTCCAAAAAAATAATGTGTATTTTAGTTATTTCTCTATTAAATAATGTGTTTTTTGTCATTTCTCTATTAAATAATGTGTATTTTAGTTATTTCTTTTTTAAATATTGTGTATTTTAGTTATTTCTCCAATAAATAAAGTGTATTTAAGTTATTTCTCTATTAAATCATGTGTTTTTTTGTTAATTCTCTATTAAATAATGTGTATTTTAGTTATGTTTTTTTTATATAATGTGTATTTTAGTTATTTCTCTAATAAATAATGAGTATTTTAGTTATTTCTCTATTAAATAATGTGTATTTTAGTTATTTCTTCAATAAATAATGTGTATTTTAGTTATTTCTCCAATAAATAATGTGTATTCTACTTATTTCTCTATTAAATAATGTGTATTTTAGTAATTTTTTTATTAAATAATGTGTATTTTAGTTATTTCTCCAAAAAATAATGTGTATTTTAGTTATTTCTTTATTAATAAATGTGTATTTTTGTTATTTCTTTATTAAATAATATGTATTTTAGTTAAATTTCTTTATTAAATAACGTGTATTTTTGTTATTTTTTTATTAAATATTGTGTATTTTAGTTATTTCTCCATTAAATAATGTGTATTTTAGTTATTTCTCTATTAGTTAATGTGTTTTTTTGTTATTCCTTTATTAAATAATGTGTATTTTAGTTATGTCTCTATTAAATAATGTGTATTTTAGTTATTTCTTTATTAAATAATGTGTATTTTTGTTATTTCTTTATTAAATAATGTGTATTTTAGTTATTTCTTTATAAAATAATGTGTATTTTAGTTATTTCTCCAATAAATAATGTGTATTTTAGTTATTTCTCTATTAAATAATGTGTTTTTCGTTATTTCTCTATTAAATAATGTGTATTTTAGTTATGTCTCTATTAAATAATGTGTATTTTAGTTATTTCTTTAATAAATAATGTGTATTTAAATTATTTCTCTATTTAATAATGTGCATTTTAGTTTTTTCTAAAATAAATATTGTGTTTTTTAGTTATTTCTCCAATAAATAATGTGTATTTTAGTTATTTCTCTATTAATCAATGTGTTTTTTGTTATTTCTCTATTTATAAATGTGTATTTTAGTTATTTTTCTATTAAATATTGTGTTTTCTTGTTATTTCTCTTTTTAATAATGTGTATTTTAGTTATTTCTATATAAATAATGTGTATTTTAGTTATTTCTTTATTAAATAATGTGTATTTTTGTTATTTCTTTATTAAATAATGTGTATTTTAGTTATTTCTTTATTGAATAATGTGTATTTTAGTTATTTCTCCAATAAATAATGTGTATTTTAGTTATTTCTCTATTAAATAATGTGTTTTTTTTGTTATTTCTCTATTAAATAATGTGTATTTTAGTTTTTTTTTTTATTAAATTATGTGTTTTTCTGTTATTTCTCTATTAAATAATGTGTTTTTTTAGTTATTTTTTTATTAAATAATGTGTATTTTAGTTATTTCTCCAATAAATAATGTGTATTTTAGTTATTTCTCTATTAAATAAAGTGTTTTTTTGTTTTTTCTCTATTTAATAATGTGTATTTTAGTTATTTCTCTATTAAATAATGTGTATTTTAGTTATTTCTTTATTAAATAAAGTGTATTTTAGTTATTTCTCCAATAAATAATGTGTATTTTAGTTATTTCTCTATTAAATAATGTGTTTTTTGTTATTTCTTTATTAAATAATGTGTATTTTAGTTATTTCTCTATTAAATTATGTGTATTTTAGTTATTTCTTAAATAAATAATGAGTATTTTGTTTATTTCTCTATTAAATAATGTGTTTTTTTGTTATTTCTTTATTAAATAATGTGTATTTTAGTTATTTCTCTAATAAATAATGTGTATTTTAGTTATTTCTCTATGAAATAATGTGTATTTTAGTTATTTCTCCAAAAAAATAATGTGTATTTTAGTTATTTCTCTATCAAATAATGTGTTTTTTGTTATTTCTCTATTAAGTAATGTGTATTTTAGTTATTTCTCAAATAAATAATGAGTATTTTGTTTATTTCTCTATTATATAATGTGTTTTTTGTTATTCTTCTATTAAATAATGTGTATTTAAGTTATTTTTCTATTAAATAATGTGTATTTTAGTTATTTCTCTAAAAAAATAATGTGTATTTTAGTTATTTCTCTATCAAATAATGTGTTTTTTGTTATTTCTTTATTAAGTAATGTGTATTTTAGTTATTTCTTTATTAAATAATGTGTATTTTAGTTATTTCTCTAATAAATAATGTGTATTTTAGTTATTTCTCTATAAAAAAATGTGTATTTTAGTTATTTCTCCAAAAAAATAATGTGTATTTTAGTTATTTCTCTATCAAATAATGTGTTTTTTGTTATTTCTCTATTAAGTAATATGTATTTTAGTTATTTCTTTATTAAATAATGTGTATTTTAGTTATTTCTATAATAAATAATGTGTATTTTAGTTATTTCTCTATTAAATAACGTGTTTTTTTGTTATTTCTCTATTAAATAATGTGTATTTTAGTTATTTCTCTATAAACAATGTGTTTTGTTGTTATTTCTCTAATAAATAATGTGTATTTTAGTTATTTCTCCAATAAATAATGTGTATTTTAGTTATTTCTTTATTAAATAATGTGTTTTTTTGTTATTTTTCTATTAAATAATGTGTATTTTAGTTATTTCTTTATTAAATATTGTGTATTTTAGTTATTTCTCCAATAAATAATTTGTATTTTAGTTATTTCTCTAATAAATAATGTGTTTTTTTGGTATTTTTCTATTAAATAATGTGTATTTTAGTTATTTTTCTAATAAATAATGTGTTTTTTAGTTATTTCTCTAATAAATAATGTGTATTTTAGTTTTTTCTTTATTAAATATTGTGTATTTTGGTTATTTCTTCAATTAATAATTTGTATTTTAGTTATTTCTCTATTAAATAATATGTTTTTTTGTTATTTCTCTATTAAATAATGTGTATTTTAGTTATTTCTTTATTAAATAATGTGTATTTTTGTAATTTCTTTATTAAATAATGTGTCTTTTAGTTATTTCTTTATTAAATAATGTGTATTTTAGTTATTTCTCTATTAATTAATGTGTTTTTTTTGTTATTTCTCTATTAAATAATGTGTATTTAAGTTATTTCACTATTAAATAATGTGTATTTTAGTTATTTCTCTATTAAATAATGTGTATTTTAGTTATTTCTCTATTAAATAATGTGTATTTGAGTTATTTTTCTATTAAATAAGGTGTTTTTTTGTTATTTCTCTATTAAATAATGTGTATTTTAGTTATTTTTCCAATAAATAATGTGTATTTTAGTTATTTCTCTATTAAATAATATGTTTTTTTGTTATTTCTCTATTAAATAATGTGTATTTTAGTTATTTCTTTATTAAATAATGTGTATTTTTGTTATTTCTTTATTAAATAATGTGTATTTTAGTTATTTCTTTATTAAATAATGTGTTTTTTTGTTATTTCTCTATTAAATAATGTGTATTTAAGTTATTTCTCTATTAAATAATGTGTATTTTAGTTATTTCTCTATTAAATAATGTGTATTTTAGTTATTTCTTTTATAAATAAAGTGTATTTTAGTTATTTCTCCAATAAATAATGTGTATTTTAGTTATTTCTCTATTAAATAATGTGTATTTTAGTTATTTCTCTATTAAATAATGTGTATTTGAGTTATTTTTCTATTAAATAATGTGTTTTTTTGTTATTTCTTTATTAAATAATGTGTATTTTAGTTGTTTCTCTATTAAATAATGTGTATTTTAGTTATTTTTCCAATAAATAATGTGTATTTTAGTTATTTTTTTATTAAATAATATGTTTTTTTGTTATTTCTCTATTAAATAATGTGTATTTTAGTTATTTCTTTACTAAATAATGTGTTTTTTGTTATTTCTCTTTTAAATAATGTGTATTTGAGTTATTTCTCTATTAAATAATGTGTTTTTTAGTTATTTTTCTATTAAATATTGTGTATTTGAGTTATTTTTTTTATTAAAAAATGTGTTTTTTTGTTTTTTTTCTATTAAATAATGTGTATTTTAGTTGTTTCTCTATTAAATAATGTGTATTTTAGTTATTTTTTCAATAAATAATGTGTATTTTAGTTATTTCTCTATTAAATAATATGTTTTTTTGTTATTTCTCTATTAAATAATGTGTATTTTAGTTATTTCTTTATTAAATAATGTGTATTTTTGTTATTTCTTTATTAAATAATGTGTATTTTAGTTATTTCTCTATTGAATAATGTGATTTTTTGTTATTCCTCTATTAAAAAATGTGTATTTTAGTTATTTCTTTATTAAATAATGTGTATTTTAGTTATTTCTCCAAAAAAATAATGTGTATTTTAGTTATTTCTCTATCAAATAATGTGTTTTTTGTTATTTCTCTATTAAATAATGTGTATTTTAGTTATTTCTTTATTAAATAATGTGTATTTTAGTTATTTCTCTAATAAATAATGTGTATTTTAGTTATTTCTCTATTAAATAACGTGTTTTTTTGTTATTTTTCTATTAAATAATGTGTATTTTAATTATTTCTCTATAAATAATGTGTTTTTTTGTTATTTCTCTATTAAATAATGTGTATTTTAGTTATTTCTCCAATAAATAATGTGTACTTTAGTTATTTCTTTATTAAATAATGTGTTTTTTTGTTATTTTTCTATTGAAAAATGTGTATTTTAGTTATTTCTTTATTAAATATTGTGTATTTTAGTTATTTCTCCAATAAATAATTTGTATTTTAGTTATTTCTCTAATAAATATTGTGTTTTTTTGGTATTTCTCTATTAAATAATGTGTATTTTAGTTATTTTTCTAATAAATAATGTGTTTTTTTGTTATTTCTCTATTAAATAATGTATATTTTAGTTATTTCTCTATTAAATAATGTGTTTTTTGTTATTTCTTTATTAAATAATGAGTATTTTAGTTATTTCTCTAATAAATAGTGTGTATTTTAGTTATTTTTTTAATATTTAATGTGTTTTTTTGTTATTTCTCTATTAAATAATGTGTATTTTAGTTATTTCTTCAATAAATAATGTGTATTTTAGTTATTTCTCTATTAAGTTATGTGTTTTTTTGTTATTTCTTTATTAAATAATGTGTATTTTAGTTATTTCTATAATAAATAATGTGTATTTTAGTTATTTCTTTATAAAATAATGTGTATTTTAGTTATTTCTCCAAGAAATAATGTGTATTTTAGTTATTTTTCTATTAAATATTGTGTTTTTTTGTTATTTCTCTATTAAATAATGTGTATTTTAGTTATTTCTCTAATAAATACTGAGTATTTAAATTATTTTTCTATTAAATAATGTGTATTTTAGTTATTTCTCCAATAAATAATGTGTATTTTAGTTATTTCTCTATTAAATAATGTGTTTTTTTGTTAGTTCTCTATTAAATAATGTGTATATTAGTTATTTTTCTATTAAATAATGTGTTTTTTTGTTATTTTTTTTTTAAATAATGTGTTTTTTAGTTATTTCTCTCCTAAATAATGTGTATTTTAGTTATTTCTCTAATAAATAATGTGTATTTTAGTTATTTCTTTATTAAATAATGTGTGTTTTAGTTATTTCTCCAATAAAAAATGTGTATTTTAGTTATTTCTCTATTAAATAATGTGTTTTTTGTTATTTCTCTATTAAATAATGTGTATTTTAGTTATTTCTCTATTAAATAATGTGTTTTTTAGTTAATTCTCCAAAAAAATAATGTGTATTTTAGTTATTTCTCTATTAAATAATGTGTTTTTTGTTATTTCTCTATTAAATAATGTGTATTTTAGTTATTTCTCCAAAAAATAATGTGTATTTTAGTTATTTCTCTATTAATAAATGTGTATTTTTGTTATTTCTTTATTAAATAATATGTATTTTAGTTAAATTTCTTTATTAAATAATGTGTATTTTTGTTATTTCTTTATTAAATAATGTGTATTTTAGTTACTTCTTTATTAAATAATGTGTAATTTTGTTATTTTTTTATTAAATAATGTGTATGTTAGTTATTTCTCAATTAAATAATATGATTTTTTGTTATTTCTTTATTAAATAATGTGTATTTTAGTTAATTTTTTTTATTAAATAATGTGTATTTTAGTTATGTCTCTATTAAATAATGTGTATTTTAGTTATTTCTCTATAAATAATGTGTTTTTTGTTATTTCTCTAATAAATAATGTGTATTTTAGTTATTTCTCCAATAAATAATGTGTACTTTAGTTATTTCTTTATTAAATAATGTGTTTTTTTGTTATTTTTCTATTGAATAATGTGTATTTTAGTTATTTCTTTCTTAAATATTGTGTATTTTAGTTATTTCTCTAATAAATAATTTGTATTTTAGTTATTTCTCTAATAAATAATGTGTTTTTTTGGTATTTCTCTATTAAATAATGTGTATTTTAGTTATTTTTCTAATAAATAATGTGTTTTTTTGTTATTTCTCTATTAAATAATGTATGTTTTAGTTATTTCTCTACTAAATAATGTGTTTTTTTGTTATTTCTTTATTAAATAATGAGTATTTTAGTTATTTCTCCAATGAATAATGTGTATTTTAGTTATTTCTTTAATTAATAAAGTGTTTTTTTGTTATTTCTCTATTGAATAATGTGTATTTTAGTTATTTTTTCAATAAATAATGTGTATTTTAGTTATTTCTCTATTAAGTAATGTGTTTTTTTGTTATTTCTCTGATAAATAATGTGTATTTTAGTTATTTCTATAATAAATAATGTGTATTTTAGTTATTTCTTTATTAAATAATGTGTATTTTAGTTATTTCTCCAAGAAATAATGTGTATTTTAGTTATTTTTCTATTAAATATTGTGTTTTTTTGTTATTTCTCTATTTAATAATGTGTATTTTAGTTATTTCTTAATTAAATAATGTGTATTTTAGTTATTTTTTTTTTAAATAATGTGTATTTTAAATATTTCTCCAATAAATAATGTGTATTTTAGTTATTTCTCTATTAAATAATGTGTTTTTTGTTATTTCTTTATTAAATAATGTGTAATTTTGTTATTTCTCTAATCAATAATGTGTATTTTTGTTATTTCTCAAATAATTAATGAGTATTTTTTTTTATTTCTCTATTAATCAATGTGATTTTTTATTATTTCTCTATTAAATAATGTGTATTTTAGTTATTTCTCTATAAAATAATGTGTATTTTAGTTAATTCTTTATTAAATAATGTGGATTTTAGTTATTTCTCCAATAAATAATGTGTATTTTAGTTATTTCTCTATTAAATCATGTGTTTTTTTGTTATTTCTCTATTAAATAATGTGTATTTTAGTTATTTTTTTAATAAATAATGTGTAATTTAGTTATTTCTCTATTAAATAATGTGTATTTTAGTTATTTCTTTAATAAATAATGTGTATTTTAGTTATTTCTCCAATAAATAATGTGTATTTTAGTTGGTTCTCTATTAAATAATGTGTTTTTTTGTTATTTTTCTATTTAATAATGTGTATTTTAGTTATTTTTCTATTAAATAATGTGTTTTTTTGTTATTTCTCTATTAAATAATGTGTATTTTAGTTTTTTTTTCAATTAAATATTGTGTATTTTAGTTATTTCTCCAATAAATAATGTGTATTTTAGTTATTTTTCTATTAAATAATATGTTTTTTTGTTATTTCCTTAATAAATAATGTGTATTTTAGTTATTTCTTTATTAAATAATGTGTATTTTTGTTATTTCTTAATTAAATTATGTGCATTTTAATTATTTCTCCAATAAATAATGTGTATTTTAGTTATTTTTCTATTAAATAATGTGTTTTTTTGTTATTTTTTTATTAAATAATGTGTATTTTAGTTATGTCTCTATTAAATAATGTGTATTTTAGTTATTTCTCTAATAAATAATGTGTATTTAAATTATTTCTCTATTAAATAATGTGTATTTTAGTTATTTCTCCAATAAATAATGTGTATTTTAGTTATTTCTCCAATAAATAATGTGTATTTTAGTTATGTCTCTATTAAATAATGTGTATTTTAGTTATTTCTCTAATAAATAATGAGTATTTAAATTATTTTTCTATTAAATAATGTGTATTTTAGTTATTTCTCCAATAAATAATGTGTATTTTAGTTATTTCTCTATTAAATAATGTGTTTTTTTGTTAGTTCTCTATTAAATAATTTGTATATTAGTTATTTTTCTATTAAATAATGTGTTTTTTTGTTATTTTTTTTTAAATAATGTGTTTTTTAGTTATTTCTCTCTTAAATAATGTGTATTTTAGTTATTTCTCCAATAAATATTGTGTAATTTAGTTATTTCTTTATTAAATAATGTGTGTTTTAGTTATTTCTCCAATAAAAAATGTGTATTTTAGTTATTTCTCTATTAAATAATGTGTTTTTTGTTATTTCTCTATTAAATAATGTGTATTTTAATTATGTTTTTTTTTTTTATAATGTGTATTTTAGTTATTTCTCTAATAAATAATGAGTAATTTAGTTATTTCTCTATTAAATAATGTGTATTTTAGTTATTTTTTTATTAAATAATGTGTTTTTTAGTTAATTCTCCAAAAAAATAATGTGTATTTTAGTTATTTCTCTATTAAATAATGTGTTTTTTGTTATTTCTCTATTAAATAATGTGTATTTTAGTTATTTCTTTTTTAAATATTGTGTATTTTAGTTATTTCTCCAATAAATAAAGTGTATTTTAGTTATTTCTCTATTAAATCATGTGTTTTTTTGTTAATTCTCTATTAAATAATGTGTATTTTAATTATGTTTTTTTTTATATAATGTGTATTTTAGTTATTTCTCTTATAAATAATGAGTAATTTAGTTATTTCTCTATTAAATAATGTGTATTTTAGTTATTTCTTCAATAAAAAATGTGTATTTTAGTTATTTCTCCAATAAATAATGTGTATTCTACTTATTTCTCTATTAAATAATGTGTATTTTAGTAATTTTTTTATTAAATAATGTGTATTTTAGTTATTTCTCCAAAAAATAATGTGTATTTTAGTTATTTCTCTAATAATAAATGTGTATTTTTGTTATTTCTTTATTAAATAATATGTATTTTAGTTAAGTTTCTTTATTAAATAATGTGTATTTTTGTTATTTCTTTATTAAATAATGTGTATTTTAGTTATTTCTTTATTAAATAATGTGTAATTTTGTTATTTTTTTATTAAATAATGTGTATGTTAGTTATTTCTCTATTAAATAATATGATTTTTTGTTATTTTTATATTAAATAATGTGTATTTTAGTTAATTTTTTTTATTAAATAATGTGTGTTTTTGTTATTTCTCCAATAAATAATGTGTATTTTGCTTATTTCTCTATTTACTAATGTGTATTTTAGTTATTTCTTTATTGAATAATGTGTATTTTAGTTATTTCTCCAATAAATAATGTGTATTTTAGTTATTTCTCTATTAAATAATGTGTTTTTTTGTTATTTCTCTATTTAATAATGTGTATTTTAGTTATTTTTCTAATAAATAATGTGTTTTTTGTTATTTCTCTATTAAATAATGTGTTTTTTTGTTATTTCTCTATTAAATAATGTGTATTTTAGATATTTTTCTATAAATATTGTGTTTTTTGTTATTTCTCTATTAAATAATGTGTATTTTAGTTATTTCTCTAATAAATAATGTGTATTTTGGTTATTTCTTAATTAAATAATGTGTTTTTTTGTTATTTTTCTATTGAATAATGTGTATTTTAGTTATTTCTTTATTAAATATTGTGTATTTTAGTTATTTCTCCAATAAATAATTTGTATTTTAGTTATTTCTCTAATAAATAATGTGTTTTTTTGTTATTTCTCTATTAAATAATGTATATTTTAGTTATTTCTCTATTAAATAATGTGTTTTTTTGTTATTTCTTTATTAAATAATGTGTATTTTAGTTATTTCTCCAATAAATAATGTGTATTTTAGTTATTTCTCTAATATATAATGTGTTTTTTTGTTATTTTTCTATCGATTAATGTGTATTTTAGTTATTTCTACAATAAATAATGTGTATTTTAGTTATTTCTCTATTAAGTAATGTGTTTTTTTGTTATTTCTCTATTAAATAATGTGTATTTTAGTTATTACTTTATTAAATAATGTGTATTTTAGTTATTTCTCCAAGAAATAATGTGTATTTTAGTTATTTTTTTATTAAATATTGTGTTTTTTTGTTATTTCTCTTTCTAATAATGTGTATTTTAGTTATTTCTCTATTAAATAATGTGTATTTTAGTTATGTCTCTATTAAATAATGTGTATTTTAGTTATTTCTCTAATAAATAATGTGTATTTAAATTATTTCACTATTAAATAATGTGTATTTTAGTTATTTCTCCAATAAATAATGTGTATTTTAGTTATTTCTCCAATAAATAATGTGTATTTTAGTTATGTCTCTATTAAATAATGTGTATTTTAGTTATTTCTCTAATAAATAATGAGTATTTAAATTATTTTTCTATTAAATAATGTGTATTTTAGTTATTTCTCCAATAAATAATGTGTATTTTAGTTATTTCTCTATTAAATAATGTGTTTTTTTGTTAGTTCTCTATTAAATAATGTGTATATTAGTTATTTTTCTATTAAATAATGTGTTTTTTTGTTATTTTTTTTTTAAATAATGTGTTTTTTAGTTATTTCTCTCTTAAATAATGTGTATTTTAGTTATTTCTCCAATAAATAATGTGTATTTTAGTTATTTCTTTATTAAATAATGTAAGTTTTAGTTATTTCTCCAATAAAAAATGTGTATTTTAGTTATTTCTCTATTAAATAATGTGTTTTTTGTTATTTCTCTATTAAATAATGTGTATTTTAGTTATTTCTCTATTAAATAATGTGTTTTTTTAGTTAATTCTCCAAAAAAATAATGTGTATTTTAGTTATTTCTCTATTAAATAATGTGTTTTTTGTCATTTCTCTATTAAATAATGTGTATTTTAGTTATTTCTTTTTTAAATATTGTGTATTTTAGTTATTTCTCCAATAAATAAAGTGTATTTAAGTTATTTCTCTATTAAATCATGTGTTTTTTTGTTAATTCTCTATTAAATAATGTGTATTTTAGTTATGTTTTTTTTATATAATGTGTATTTTAGTTATTTCTCTAATAAATAATGAGTATTTTAGTTATTTCTCTATTAAATAATGTGTATTTTAGTTATTTCTTCAATAAATAATGTGTATTTTAGTTATTTCTCCAATAAATAATGTGTATTCTACTTATTTCTCTATTAAATAATGTGTATTTTAGTAATTTTTTTATTAAATAATGTGTATTTTAGTTATTTCTCCAAAAAATAATGTGTATTTTAGTTATTTCTCTATTAATAAATGTGTATTTTTGTTATTTCTTTATTAAATAATATGTATTTTAGTTAAATTTCTTTATTAAATAACGTGTATTTTTGTTATTTTTTTATTAAATATTGTGTATTTTAGTTATTTCTCCATTAAATAATGTGTATTTTAGTTATTTCTCTATTAGTTAATGTGTTTTTTTGTTATTCCTTTATTAAATAATGTGTATTTTAGTTATGTCTCTATTAAATAATGTGTATTTTAGTTATTTCTTTATTAAATAATGTGTATTTTTGTTATTTCTTTATTAAATAATGTGTATTTTAGTTATTTCTTTATAAAATAATGTGTATTTTAGTTATTTCTCCAATAAATAATGTGTATTTTAGTTATTTCTCTATTAAATAATGTGTTTTTCGTTATTTCTCTATTAAATAATGTGTATTTTAGTTATGTCTCTATTAAATAATGTGTATTTTAGTTATTTCTTTAATAAATAATGTGTATTTAAATTATTTCTCTATTTAATAATGTGCATTTTAGTTTTTTCTAAAATAAATATTGTGTTTTTTAGTTATTTCTCCAATAAATAATGTGTATTTTAGTTATTTCTCTATTAATCAATGTGTTTTTTGTTATTTCTCTATTTATAAATGTGTATTTTAGTTATTTTTCTATTAAATATTGTGTTTTCTTGTTATTTCTCTTTTTAATAATGTGTATTTTAGTTATTTCTATATTAAATAATGTGTATTTTAGTTATTTCTTTATTAAATAATGTGTATTTTTGTTATTTCTTTATTAAATAATGTGTATTTTAGTTATTTCTTTATTGAATAATGTGTATTTTAGTTATTTCTCCAATAAATAATGTGTATTTTAGTTATTTCTCTATTAAATAATGTGTTTTTTTTGTTATTTCTCTATTAAATAATGTGTATTTTAGTTTTTTTTTTTATTAAATTATGTGTTTTTCTGTTATTTCTCTATTAAATAATGTGTTTTTTTAGTTATTTTTTTATTAAATAATGTGTATTTTAGTTATTTCTCCAATAAATAATGTGTATTTTAGTTATTTCTCTATTAAATAAAGTGTTTTTTTGTTTTTTCTCTATTTAATAATGTGTATTTTAGTTATTTCTCTATTAAATAATGTGTATTTTAGTTATTTCTTTATTAAATAAAGTGTATTTTAGTTATTTCTCCAATAAATAATGTGTATTTTAGTTATTTCTCTATTAAATAATGTGTTTTTTGTTATTTCTTTATTAAATAATGTGTATTTTAGTTATTTCTCTATTAAATTATGTGTATTTTAGTTATTTCTTAAATAAATAATGAGTATTTTGTTTATTTCTCTATTAAATAATGTGTTTTTTTGTTATTTCTTTATTAAATAATGTGTATTTTAGTTATTTCTCTAATAAATAATGTGTATTTTAGTTATTTCTCTATGAAATAATGTGTATTTTAGTTATTTCTCCAAAAAAATAATGTGTATTTTAGTTATTTCTCTATCAAATAATGTGTTTTTTGTTATTTCTCTATTAAGTAATGTGTATTTTAGTTATTTCTCAAATAAATAATGAGTATTTTGTTTATTTCTCTATTATATAATGTGTTTTTTGTTATTCTTCTATTAAATAATGTGTATTTAAGTTATTTTTCTATTAAATAATGTGTATTTTAGTTATTTCTCTAAAAAAATAATGTGTATTTTAGTTATTTCTCTATCAAATAATGTGTTTTTTGTTATTTCTTTATTAAGTAATGTGTATTTTAGTTATTTCTTTATTAAATAATGTGTATTTTAGTTATTTCTCTAATAAATAATGTGTATTTTAGTTATTTCTCTATAAAAAAATGTGTATTTTAGTTATTTCTCCAAAAAAATAATGTGTATTTTAGTTATTTCTCTATCAAATAATGTGTTTTTTGTTATTTCTCTATTAAGTAATATGTATTTTAGTTATTTCTTTATTAAATAATGTGTATTTTAGTTATTTCTATAATAAATAATGTGTATTTTAGTTATTTCTCTATTAAATAACGTGTTTTTTTGTTATTTCTCTATTAAATAATGTGTATTTTAGTTATTTCTCTATAAATAATGTGTTTTGTTGTTATTTCTCTAATAAATAATGTGTATTTTAGTTATTTCTCCAATAAATAATGTGTATTTTAGTTATTTCTTTATTAAATAATGTGTTTTTTTGTTATTTTTCTATTAAATAATGTGTATTTTAGTTATTTCTTTATTAAATATTGTGTATTTTAGTTATTTCTCCAATAAATAATTTGTATTTTAGTTATTTCTCTAATAAATAATGTGTTTTTTTGGTATTTTTCTATTAAATAATGTGTATTTTAGTTATTTTTCTAATAAATAATGTGTTTTTTAGTTATTTCTCTAATAAATAATGTGTATTTTAGTTTTTTCTTTATTAAATATTGTGTATTTTGGTTATTTCTTCAATTAATAATTTGTATTTTAGTTATTTCTCTATTAAATAATATGTTTTTTTGTTATTTCTCTATTAAATAATGTGTATTTTAGTTATTTCTTTATTAAATAATGTGTATTTTTGTAATTTCTTTATTAAATAATGTGTCTTTTAGTTATTTCTTTATTAAATAATGTGTATTTTAGTTATTTCTCTATTAATTAATGTGTTTTTTTGTTATTTCTCTATTAAATAATGTGTATTTAAGTTATTTCACTATTAAATAATGTGTATTTTAGTTATTTCTCTATTAAATAATGTGTATTTTAGTTATTTCTCTATTAAATAATGTGTATTTGAGTTATTTTTCTATTAAATAAGGTGTTTTTTTGTTATTTCTCTATTAAATAATGTGTATTTTAGTTATTTTTCCAATAAATAATGTGTATTTTAGTTATTTCTCTATTAAATAATATGTTTTTTTGTTATTTCTCTATTAAATAATGTGTATTTTAGTTATTTCTTTATTAAATAATGTGTATTTTTGTTATTTCTTTATTAAATAATGTGTATTTTAGTTATTTCTCTATTAAATAATGTGTTTTTTTGTTATTTCTCTATTAAATAACGTGTATTTTAGTTATTTCTCCAAAAAAATAATGTGTAATTTAGTTATTTCTCTATCAAATAATGTGTTTTTTGTTATTTTTTTATTAAGTAATGTGTATTTTAGTTATTTCTTTATTAAATAATGTGTATTTTAGTTATTTCTCTAATAAATAATGTGTATTTTAGTTATTTCTCTATTAAATAACGTGTTTTTTTGTTATTTCTCTATTAAATAATGTGTATTTTAGTTATTTCTCTATAAATATTGTGTTTTTTGTTATTTCTCTATTATATAATGTGTATTTTAGTTATTTCTCCAATAAATAATGTGTATTTTGGTTATTTCTTTATTAAATAATGTGTTTTTTTGTTATTTTTTTATTGAATAATGTGTATTTTAGTTATTTCTTTATTAAATATTGTGTATTTTAGTTATTTCTCCAATAAATAATTTGTATTTTAGTTATTTCTCTAATAAATAATGTGTTTTTTTGTTATTTCTCTATTAAATAATGTATATTTTAGTTATTTCTCTAGTAAATAATGTGTTTTTTTGTTATTTCTTTATTAAATAATGTGTATTTTAGTTATTTCTCTAATAAATAATGTGTATTTTAGTTATTTCTCTAATATATAATGTGTTTTTTTGTTATTTCTCTATCGAATAATGTGTATTTTAGTTATCTCTACAATAAATAATGTGTATTTTAGTTATTTCTCTATTAAGTAATGTGTTTTTTTGTTATTTCTCTATTAAATAATGTGTATTTTAGTTATTTCTTTAATAAATAATGTGTATTTTAGTTATTTCTTTATTAAATAATGTGTATTTTAGTTATTTCTCCAAGAAATAATGTGTATTTTAGTTATTTTTTTATTAAATATTGTGTTTTCTTGTTATTTCTCTTTTTAATAATGTGTATTTTAGTTATTTCTCTATTAAATAATGTGTATTTTAGTTTATTCTTTAGTAAATAATGTGTTTTTTGTTATTTTTTTATTAAATAATGTGTAATTTAGTTATTTCTCTATTAAATAATGTGTATTTTAGTTGTTTCTCAAATAACCAATGAGTATTTTTTTATTTCTCTATTAAATAATGTGATTTTTTGTTATTTCTCTATTAAATAATGTGTATTTTAGTTATTTCTCTATAAAATAATGTGTATTTTAGTTAATTCTCAATTAAATAATGTGGATTTTGTTTATTTCTCCAATAAATAATGTGTATTTTAGTTATTTCTCTATTAAATAATGTGTATTTTAGTTATTTCTTTAATAAATAAGGTGTTTTTTAGTTATTTCTCCAATAAATAATGTGTATTTTAGTTATGTCTCTTTTATATAATGTGTATTTTAGTTCTTTCTTTAATAAATAATGTGTAATTTAGTTATTTCTCTATTAAATAATGTGTATTTTAGTTATTTCTTTAATAAATAAGGTGTATTTTAGTTATTTCTCCAATAAATATATGTATTTTAGTTATTTCTCTATTAAATAATGTGTTTTTTTGTTATTTTTTTATTTAATAATGTGTATTTTAGTTATTTTTCTATTAAATAATGTGTTCTTTTGTTATTTCTTTATTGAATAATGTGTATTTTAGTTTTTTTTCTATTAAATAATGTGTATTTTAGTTATTTCTTCAATAAAAAATGTGTATTTTAGTTATTTCTCTAATATATAATATGTTTTTTTGTTATTTCTTTATTAAATAATGTGTATTTTAGTTATTTCTTAATTGAATAATGTGTATTTTTGTTATTTCTTAATTAAATTATGTGTATTTTAGTTATTTCTCCAATAAATAATGTGAATTTTAGTTATTTCTTTATTAAATAATGTGTTATTTTGTTAATTTTTTATTAAATAATGTGTATTTTAGTTATGTCTCTATTAAATAATGTGTATTTTAGTTATTTCTCTAATAAATAATGTGTATTTAAATTATTTCTCTATTAAATAATGTGTATTTTAGTTATTTCTCCAATAAATAATGTGTATTTTAGTTATTTCTCCAATAAATAATGTGTATTTTAGTTATGTCTCTATTAAATAATGTGTATTTTAGTTATTTCTCTAATAAATAATGTGTTTTTAAATTATTTTTCTAATAAATAATGTGTATTTTAGTTATTTCTCCAATAAATAATGTGTAATTTAGTTATTTTTTTAATAATTAATGTGTATTTTAGTTATTTCTCTATTAAATAATGTGTTTTTTGTTATTTCTCTATTAAATGATGTGTATTTTAGTTATTTTTTTATTAAATAATGTGTTTTTTTGTTATTTCTATATTAAATAATGTGTTTTTAGTTATTTCTCTATTAAATAATGTGTATTTTAGTTATTTCTCTAAAAAATAATGTGTATTTTAGTTATTTCTTTATTACTTAATGTGTTTTTTTGTTATTTCTCTATTAAATAATGTGTATTTAAGTTATTTCTCTATTAAATAATGTGTATTTTAGTTATTTCTCTATTAAATAATGTGTATTTTAGTTATTTCTTTTATAAATAAAGTGTATTTTAGTTATTTCTCCAATAAATAATGTGTATTTTAGTTATTTCTCTATTAAATAATGTGTATTTTAGTTATTTCTCTATTAAATAATGTGTATTTGAGTTATTTTTCTATTAAATAATGTGTTTTTTTGTTATTTCTTTATTAAATAATGTGTATTTTAGTTGTTTCTCTATTAAATAATGTGTATTTTAGTTATTTTTCCAATAAATAATGTGTATTTTAGTTATTTTTTTATTAAATAATATGTTTTTTTGTTATTTCTCTATTAAATAATGTGTATTTTAGTTATTTCTTTACTAAATAATGTGTTTTTTGTTATTTCTCTTTTAAATAATGTGTATTTGAGTTATTTCTCTATTAAATAATGTGTTTTTTAGTTATTTTTCTATTAAATATTGTGTATTTGAGTTATTTTTTTTATTAAAAAATGTGTTTTTTTGTTTTTTCTCTATTAAATAATGTGTATTTTAGTTGTTTCTCTATTAAATAATGTGTATTTTAGTTATTTTTTCAATAAATAATGTGTATTTTAGTTATTTCTCTATTAAATAATATGTTTTTTTGTTATTTCTCTATTAAATAATGTGTATTTTAGTTATTTCTTTATTAAATAATGTGTATTTTTGTTATTTCTTTATTAAATAATGTGTATTTTAGTTATTTCTCTATTGAATAATGTGATTTTTTGTTATTCCTCTATTAAAAAATGTGTATTTTAGTTATTTCTTTATTAAATAATGTGTATTTTAGTTATTTCTCCAAAAAAATAATGTGTATTTTAGTTATTTCTCTATCAAATAATGTGTTTTTTGTTATTTCTCTATTAAATAATGTGTATTTTAGTTATTTCTTTATTAAATAATGTGTATTTTAGTTATTTCTCTAATAAATAATGTGTATTTTAGTTATTTCTCTATTAAATAACGTGTTTTTTTGTTATTTTTCTATTAAATAATGTGTATTTTAATTATTTCTCTATAAATAATGTGTTTTTTTGTTATTTCTCTATTAAATAATGTGTATTTTAGTTATTTCTCCAATAAATAATGTGTACTTTAGTTATTTCTTTATTAAATAATGTGTTTTTTTGTTATTTTTCTATTGAAAAATGTGTATTTTAGTTATTTTTTTATTAAATATTGTGTATTTTAGTTATTTCTCCAATAAATAATTTGTATTTTAGTTATTTCTCTAATAAATAATGTGCTTTTTTGGTATTTCTCTATTAAATAATGTGTATTTTAGTTATTTTTCTAATAAATAATGTGTTTTTTTGTTATTTCTCTATTAAATAATGTATATTTTAGTTATTTCTCTATTAAATAATGTGTTTTTTTGTTATTTCTTTATTAAATAATGAGTATTTTAGTTATTTCTCCAATAAATAGTGTGTATTTTAGTTATTTTTTTAATATTTAATGTGTTTTTTTGTTATTTCTCTATTAAATAATGTGTATTTTAGTTATTTCTTCAATAAATAATGTGTATTTTAGTTATTTCTCTATTAAGTAATGTGTTTTTTTGTTATTTCTTTATTAAATAATGTGTATTTTAGTTATTTCTATAATAAATAATGTGTATTTTAGTTATTTCTTTATAAAATAATGTGTATTTTAGTTATTTCTCCAAGAAATAATGTGTATTTTAGTTATTTTTCTATTAAATATTGTGTTTTTTTGTTATTTCTCTATTAAATAATGTGTATTTTAGTTATTTCTCTAATAAATAATGAGTATTTAAATTATTTTTCTATTAAATATTGTGTATTTTAGTTATTTCTCCAATAAATAATGTGTATTTTAGTTATTTCTCTATTAAATAATGTGTTTTTTTGTTAGTTCTCTATTAAATAATGTGTATATTAGTTATTTTTCTATTATATAATGTGTTTTTTTGTTATTTTTTTTTTAAATAATGTGTTTTTTAGTTATTTCTCTCCTAAATAATGTGTATTTTAGTTATTTCTCTAATAAATAATGTGTATTTTAGTTATTTCTTTATTAAATAATGTGTGTTTTAGTTATTTCTCCAATAAAAAATGTGTATTTTAGTTATTTCTCTATTAAATAATGTGTTTTTTGTTATTTCTCTATTAAATAATGTGTATTTTAGTTATTTCTCTATTAAATAATGTGTTTTTTAGTTAATTCTCCAAAAAAATAATGTGTATTTTAGTTATTTCTCTATTAAATAATGTGTTTTTTGTTATTTCTCTATTAAATAATGTGTATTTTAGTTATTTCTTTTTTAAATATTGTGTATTTTAGTTATTTCTCTAATAAATAAAGTGTATTTTAGTTATTTCTCTATTAAATCATGTGTTTTTTTGTTAATTCTCTATTAAATAATGTGTATTTTAATTATGTTTTTTTTATATAATGTGTATTTTAGTTATTTCTCTAATAAATAATGAGTAATTTAGTTATTTCTCTATTAAATAATGTGTATTTTAGTTATTTCTTCAATAAATAATGTGTATTTTAGTTATTTCTCCAATAAATAATGTGTATTCTACTTATTTCTCTATTAAATAATGTGTATTTTAGTAATTTTTTTATTAAATAATGTGTATTTTAGTTATTTCTCCAAAAAATAATGTGTATTTTAGTTATTTCTCTATTAATAAATGTGTATTTTTGTTATTTCTTTATTAAATAATATGTATTTTAGTTAAATTTCTTTATTAAATAATGTGTATTTTTGTTATTTCTTTATTAAATAATGTGTATTTTAGTTACTTCTTTATTAAATAATGTGTAATTTTGTTATTTTTTTATTAAATAATGTGTATGTTAGTTATTTCTCAATTAAATAATATGATTTTTTTTTATTTCTATATTAAATAATGTGTATTTTAGTTAATTTTTTTTATTAAATAATGTGTGTTTTTGTTATTTCTCCAATAAATAATGTGTATTTTGCTTATTTCTCTATTTACTAATGTGTATTTTAGTTATTTCTTTATTGAATAATGTGTATTTTAGTTATTTCTCCAATAAATAATGTGTATTTTAGTTATTTCTCTATTAAATAATGTGTTTTTTTGTTATTTCTCTATTTAATAATGTGTATTTTAGTTATTTTTCTAATAAATAATGTGTTTTTTGTTATTTCTTTATTAAATAATGTGTTTTTTTGTTATTTCTCTATTAAATAATGTGTATTTTAGTTATTTCTCTATAAATATTGTGTTTTTTGTTATTTCTCTATTAAATAATGTGTATTTTAGTTATTTCTCTAATAAATAATGTGTATTTTAGTTATTTCTTAATTAAATAATGTGTTTTTTTGTTATTTTTCTATTGAATAATGTGTATTTTAGTTATTTTTTTATTAAATATTGTGTATTTTAGTTATTTCTCCAATAAATAATTTGTATTTTAGTTATTTCTCTAATAAATAATGTGTTTTTTTGTTATTTCTCTATTAAATAATGTATATTTTAGTTATTTCTCTATTAAATATTGTGTTTTTTTGTTATTTCTTTATTAAATAATGTGTATTTTAGTTATTTCTCCAATAAATAATGTGTATTTTAGTTATTTCTCTAATATATAATGTGTTTTTTTGTTATTTCTCTATCGAATAATGTGTATTTTAGTTATTTCTACAATAAATAATGTGTATTTTAGTTATTTCTCTATTAAGTAATGTGTTTTTTTGTTATTTCTCTATTAAATAATGTGTATTTTAGTTATTTCTTTATTAAATAATGTGTATTTTAGTTATTTCTCCAAGAAATAATGTGTATTTTAGTTATTTTTTTATTAAATATTGTGTTTTCTTGTTATTTCTCTTTTTAATAATGTGTATTTTAGTTATTTCTCTATTAAATAATGTGTATTTTAGTTATGTCTCTATTAAATAATGTGTATTTTAGTTATTTCTCTAATAAATAATGTGTATTTAAATTATTTCTCTATTAAATAATGTGTATTTTAGTTATTTCTCCAATAAATAATGTGTATTTTAGTTATTTCTCCAATAAATAATGTGTATTTTAGTTATGTCTCTATTAAATAATGTGTATTTTAGTTATTTCTCTAATAAATAATGAGTATTTAAATTATTTTTCTATTAAATAATGTGTATTTTAGTTATTTCTCCAATAAATAATGTGTATTTTAGTTATTTCTCTATTAAATAATGTGTTTTTTTGTTAGTTCTCTATTACATAATGTGTATATTAGTTATTTTTCTATTAAATAATGTGTTTTTTTGTTATTTTTTTTTTAAATAATGTGTTTTTTAGTTATTTCTCTCTTAAATAATGTGTATTTTAGTTATTTCTCCAATAAATAATGTGTATTTTAGTTATTTCTTTATTAAATAATGTGTGTTTTAGTTATTTCTCCAATAAAAAATGTGTATTTTAGTTATTTCTCTATTAAATAATGTGTTTTTTGTTATTTCTCTATTAAATAATGTGTATTTTAGTTATTTCTCTATTAAATAATGTGTTTTTTAGTTAATTCTCCAAAAAAATAATGTGTATTTTAGTTATTTCTTTATTAAATAATGTGTTTTTTGTCATTTCTCTATTAAATAATGTGTATTTTAGTTATTTCTTTTTTAAATATTGTGTATTTTAGTTATTTCTCCAATAAATAAAGTGTATTTTAGTTATTTCTCTATTAAATCATGTGTTTTTTTGTTAATTCTCTATTAAATAATGTGTATTTTAGTTATGTTTTTTTTATATAATGTGTATTTTAGTTATTTCTCTAATAAATAATGAGTGATTTAGTTATTTCTCTATTAAATAATGTGTATTTTAGTTATTTCTTCAATAAATAATGTGTATTTTAGTTATTTCTCCAATAAATAAAGTGTATTCTACTTATTTCTCTATTAAATAATGTGTATTTTAGTAATTTTTTTATTAAATAATGTGTATTTTAGTTATTTCTCCAAAAAATAATGTGTTTTTTAGTTATTTCTCTATTAATAAATGTGTATTTTTGTTATTTCATTATTAAATAATATGTATTTTAGTTAAATTTCTTTATTAAATAATGTGTATTTTTGTTATTTCTTTATTAAATAATGTGTATTTTAGTTATTTCTTTATTAAATAATGTGTAATTTTGTTATTTTTTTATTAAATAATGTGTATGTTAGTTATTTCTCTATTAAATAATATGATTTTTTGTTATTTCTATATTAAATAATGTGTATTTTAGTTAATTTTCTTTATTAAATAATATGTGTTTTTGTTATTTCTCCAATAAATAATGTGTATTTTACTTATTTCTCTATTTACTATTGTGTATTTTAGTTATTTCTTTATTGAATAATGTGTATTTTAGTTATTTCTCCAATAAATAATGTGTATTTTAGTTATTTCTCTATTAAATAATGTGTTTTTTTGTTATTTCTCTATTTAATAATGTGTATTTTAGTTATTTTTCTAATAAATAATGTGTTTTTTGTTATTTCTCTATTAAATAATGTGTATTTTAGTTTTTTCTCTATTAAAAAATGTGTATTTTAGTTATTTCTCCAATATATAATATGTATTTTAGTTATTTCTCTATTAAATAATATGTTTTTCTGTTATTTCTCTATCAAATAATGTGTAATTTAGTTATTTCTTTATTAAATAACGTGTATTTTTGTTATTTCTTTATTAAATATTGTGTATTTTAGTTATTTCTCCAATAAATAATGTGTATTTTAGTTATTTCTCTATTAGTTAATGTGTTTTTTTGTTATTCCTTTATTAAATAATGTGTATTTTAGTTATGTCTCTATTAAATAATGTGTATTTTAGTTATTTCTTTATTAAATAATGTGTATTTTTGTTATTTCTTTATTAAATAATGTGTATTTTAGTTATTTCTTTATAAAATAATGTGTATTTTAGTTATTTTTCCAATAAATAAAGTGTATTTTAGTTATTTCTCTATTAAATAATGTGTTTTTTGTTATTTCTCTATTAAATAATGTGTATTTTAGTTATGTCTCTATTAAATAATGTGTATTTTAGTTATTTCTTTAAAAAATAATGTGTATTTAAATTATTTCTCTATTTAATAATGTGCATTTTAGTTTTTTCTAAAATAAATAATGTGTTTTTTAGTTATTTCTCCAATAAATAATGTGTATTTTAGTTATTTCTCTATTAAATAATGTGTTTTTTGTTATTTCTCTATTTATAAATGTGTATTTTAGTTATTTTTCTATTAAATATTGTGTTTTCTTGTTATTTCTCTTTTTAATAATGTGTATTTTAGTTATTTCTCTATTAAATAATGTGTATTTTAGTTATTTCTTTATTAAATAATGTGTATTTTTGTTATTTTTTTATTAAATAATGTGTATTTTAGTTATTTCTTTATTGAATAATGTGTATTTTAGTTATTTCTCCAATAAATAATGTGTTTTTTAGTTATTTCTCTATTAAATAATGTGTTTTTTTGTTATTTCTCTATTAAATAATGTGTATTTTAGTTTTTTTTTTATTAAATTATGTGTTTTTCTGTTATTTCTCTATTAAATAATGTGTTTTTTTAGTTATTTTTTTATTAAATAATGTGTATTTTAGTTATTTCTCCAATAAATAATGTGTATTTTAGTTATTTCTCTATTAAATAAAGTGTTTTTTTGTTATTTCTCTATTTAATAATGTGTATTTTAGTTATTTCTCTATTAAATAATGTGTATTTTAGTTAATTCTTTATTAAATAAAGTGTATTTTAGTTATTTCTCCAATAAATAATGTGTATTTTAGTTATTTCTCTATTAAATAATGTGTTTTTTGTTATTTCTTTATTAAATAATGTGTATTTTAGTTATTTCTCTATTAAATAATGTGTATTTTAGTTATTTCTTAAATAAATAATGAGTATTTTGTTTATTTCTTTATTAAATAATGTTTTTTTTTGTTATTTCTTTATTAAATAATGTGTATTTTAGTTTTTTCTCTAATAAATAATGTGTATTTTAGTTATTTCTCTATGAAATAATGTGTATTTTAGTTATTTCTCCAAAAAAATAATGTGTATTTTAGTTATTTCTCTATTAAATAATGTGTTTTTTGTTATTTCTCTATTAAGTAATGTGTATTTTAGTTATTTCTCAAATAAATAATGAGTATTTTGTTTATTTCTCTATTAAATAATGTGTTTTTTGTTATTCCTCTATTAAATAATGTGTATTTAAGTTATTTTTCTATTAAATAATGTGTATTTTAGTTATTTCTCTAAAAAAATAATGTGTATTTTAGTTATTTCTCTATCAAATAATGTGTTTTTTGTTATTTCTTTATTAAGTAATGTGTATTTTAGTTATTTCTTTAATAAATAATGTGTATTTTAGTTAATTCTCTAATAAATAATGTGTATTTTAGTTATTTCTCTATAAAATAATGTGTATTTTAGTTATTTCTCCAAAAAAATAATGTGTATTTTAGTTATTTCTCTATCAAATAATGTGTTTTTTGTTATTTCTCTATTAAGTAATGTGTATTTTAGTTATTTCTTTATTAAATAATGTGAATTTTAGTTATTTCTATAATAAATAATGTGTATTTTAGTTATTTCTCTATTAAATAACGTGTTTTTTTGTTATTTCTCTATTAAATAATGTGTATTTTAGTTATTTCTCTATAAATAATGTGTTTTTTTGTTATTTCTCTAATAAATAATGTGTATTTTATTTATTTCTCCAATAAATAATGTGTATTTTAGTTATTTCTTTTTTAAATAATGTGTTTTTTGTTATTTTTCTATTAAATAATGTGTATTTTAGTTATTTCTTTATTAAATATTGTGTATTTTAGTTATTTCTCCAATAAATAATTTGTATTTTAGTTATTTCTCTAATAAATAATGTGTTTTTTTGGTATTTTTCTATTAAATAATGTGTATTTTAGTTATTTTTCTAATGAATAATGTGTTTTTTAGTTATTTCTCTATTAAATAATGTGTATTTTAGTTTTTTCTTTATTAAATATTGTGTATTTTAGTTATTTCTCCAATTAATAATTTGTATTTTAGTTATTTCTCTATTAAATAATATGTTTTTTTGTTATTTCTCTATTAAATAATGTGTATTTTAGTTATTTCTTTATTAAATAATGTGTATTTTTGTAATTTCTTTATTAAATAATGTGTCTTTTAGTTATTTCTCTATTAAATAATGTGTTTTTTTGTTATTTTACTATTAAATAATGTGTATTTTAGTTATTTCTTTAATAAATAATGTGTATTTTAGTTATTTCTCTATTAATTAATGTGTTTTTTTGTTATTTCTCTATTAAATAATGTGTATTTAAGTTATTTCACTATTAAATACTGTGTATTTTAGTTATTTCTCTATTAAATAATGTGTATTTTAGTTATTTCTCTATTAAATAATGTGTATTTGAGTTATTTTTCTATTAAATAAGGTGTTTTTTTGTTATTTCTCTATTAAATAATGTGTATTTTAGTTATTTTTCCAATAAATAATGTGTATTTTAGTTATTTCTCTATTAAATAATGTGTATTTTAGTTATTTCTTTATTAAATAATGTGTATTTTTGTTCGTTCATTATTAAATAATGTGTATTTTAGTTATTTCTCTATTAAATAATGTGTTTTTTTGTTATTTCTCTATTAAATAATGTGTATTTTAGTTATTTCTCCAAAAAAATAATGTGTATTTTAGTTATTTCTCTATCAAATAATGTGTTTTTTGTTATTTTTCTATTAAGTAATGTGTATTTTAGTTATTTCTTTATTAAATAATGTGTATTTTAGTTATTTCTCTAATAAATAATGTGTATTTTAGTTATTTCTCTATTAAATAACGTGTTTTTTTGTTATTTCTCTATTAAATAATGTGTATTTTAGTTATTTCTCTATAAATATTGTGTTTTTTGTTATTTCTCTATTAAATAATGTGTATTTTAGTTATTTTTCCAATAAATAATGTGTATTTTGGTTATTTCTTTATTAAATAATGTGTTTTAATGTTATTTTTCTATTGAATAATGTGTATTTTAGTTATTTCTTTATTAAATATTGTGTATTTTAGTTATTTCTCCAATAAATAATTTGTATTTTAGTTATTTCTCTAATAAATAATGTGTTTTTTTGTTATTTCTCTATTAAATAATGTATATTTTAGTTATTTCTCTATTAAATAATGTGTTTTTTTGTTATTTCTTTATTAAATAATGTGTATTTTAGTTATTTCTCTAATAAATAATGTGTATTTTAGTTATTTCTCTAATATATAATGTGTTTTTTTGTTATTTCTCTATCGAATAATGTGTATTTTAGTTATCTCTACAATAAATAATGTGTATTTTAGTTATTTCTCTATTAAGTAATGTGTTTTTTTGTTATTTCTCTATTAAATAATGTGTATTTTAGTTATTTCTTTAATAAATAATGTGTATTTTAGTTATTTCTTTATTAAATAATGTGTATTTTAGTTATTTCTCCAAGAAATAATGTGTATTTTAGTTATATTTTTATTAAATATTGTGTTTTCTTGTTATTTCTTTTTTTAATAATGTGTATTTTAGTTATTTCTCTATTAAATAATGTGTATTTTAGTTATTTCTTTAGTAAATAATGTGTTTTTTGTTATTTTTTTATTAAATAATGTGTAATTTAGTTATTTCTCTATTAAATAATGTGTATTTTAGTTGTTTCTCAAATAACCAATGAGTATTTTTTTATTTCTCTATTAAATAATGTGATTTTTTGTTATTTCTCTATTAAATAATGTGTATTTTAGTTATTTCTCTATAAAATAATGTGTATTTTAGTTAATTCTTAATTAAATAATGTGGATTTTGTTTATTTCTCTAATAAATAATGTGTATTTTAGTTATTTCTCTATTAAATAATGTGTATTTTAGTTATTTCTTTAATAAATAAGGTGTTTTTTAGTTATTTCTCCAATAAATAATGTGTATTTTAGTTATGTCTCTTTTATATAATGTGTATTTTAGTTCTTTCTTTAATAAATAGTGTGTAATTTAGTTATTTCTCTATTAAATAATGTGTATTTTAGTTATTTCTTTAATAAATAAGGTGTATTTTAGTTATTTTTCCAATAAATAATGTGTATTTTAGTTATTTCTCTATTAAATAATGTGTTTTTTTGTTATTTTTCTATTTAATAATGTGTATTTTAGTTATTTTTCTATTAAATAATGTGTTCTTTTGTTATTTCTCTATTAAATAATGTGTATTTTAGTTTTTTTTTCTATTAAATAATGTGTATTTTAGTTATTTCTTCAATAAAAAATGTGTATTTTAGTTATTTCTCTAATAAATAATATGTTTTTTTGTTATTTCTTTATTAAATAATGTGTATTTTAGTTATTTCTTAATTGAATAATGTGTATTTTTGTTATTTCTTAATTAAATTATGTGTATTTTAGTTATTTCTCCAATAAATAATGTGAATTTTAGTTATTTCTTTATTAAATAATGTGTTTTTTTGTTAATTCTTTATTAAATAATGTGTATTTTAGTTATGTCTCTATTAAATAATGTGTATTTTAGTTATTTCTCTAATAAATAATTTGTATTTAAATTATTTCTCTATTAAATAATGTGTATTTTAGTTATTTCTCAAATAAATAATGTGTATTTTAGTTATTTCTCCAATAAATAATGTGTATTTTAGTTATGTCTCTATTAAATAATGTGTATTTTAGTTATTTCTCTAATAAATAATGTGTATTTAAATTATTTTTCTAATAATTAATGTGTATTTTAGTTATTTCTCCAATAAATAATGTGTAATTTAGTTATTTTTTTAATAATTAATGTGTATTTTAGTTATTTCTCTATTAAATAATGTGTTTTTTTGTTATTTCTCTATTAAATAATGTGTATTTTAGTTATTTTTTTATTAAATAATGTGTTTTTTTGTTATTTCTTTATTAAATAATGTGTTTTTAGTTATTTCTCTATTAAATAATGTGTATTTTAGTTATTTCTTTAAAAAATAATGTGTATTTTAGTTATTTCTCTATTACTTAATGTGTTTTCTTGTTATTTCTCTATTAAATAATGTGTATTTAAGTTATTTCTCTATTAAATAATGTGTATTTTAGTTATTTCTCTATTAAATAATGTGTATTTTAGTTATTTCTTTTATAAATAAAGTGTATTTTAGTTATTTCTCCAATAAATAATGTGTATTTTAGTTATTTCTCTATTAAATAATGTGTATTTTAGTTATTTCTCTATTAAATAATGTGTATTTGAGTTATTTTTCTATTAAATAATGTGTTTTTTTGTTATTTCTCTATTAAATAATGTGTATTTTAGTTGTTTCTCTATTAAATAATGTGTATTTTAGTTATTTTTCCAATAAATAATGTGTATTTTAGTTATTTCTTTATTAAATAATATGTTTTTTTGTTATTTCTCTATTAAATAATGTGTATTTTAGTTATTTCTTTACTAAATAATGTGTTTTTTGTTATTTTTCTTTTAAATAATGTGTATTTGAGTTATTTCTCTATTAAATAATGTGTATTTTAGTTATTTCTCTATTAAATATTGTGTATTTGAGTTATTTTTTTTATTAAAAAATGTGTTTTTTTGTTTTTTCTCTATTAAATAATGTGTATTTTAGTTGTTTCTCTATTAAATAATGTGTATTTTAGTTATTTTTTCAATAAATAATGTGTATTTTAGTTATTTCTCTATTAAATAATATGTTTTTTTGTTATTTCTCTATTAAATATTGTGTATTTTAGTTATTTCTTTATTAAATAATGTGTATTTTTGTTATTTCTTTATTAAATAATAAGTATTTTAGTTATTTCTCTATTGAATAATGTGATTTTTTGTTATTCCTCTATTAAAAAATGTGTATTTTAGTTATTTCTTTATTAAATAATGTGTATTTTAGTTATTTCTCCAAAAAAATAATGTGTATTTTAGTTATTTCTCTATCAAATAATGTGTTTTTTGTTATTTCTCTATTAGGTAATGTGTATTTTAGTTATTTCTTTATTAAATAATGTGTATTTTAGTTATTTCTCTAATAAATAATGTGTATTTTAGTTATTTCTCTATTAAATAACGTGTTTTTTTGTTATTTTTCTATTAAATAATGTGTATTTTAATTATTTTTCTATAAATAATGTGTTTTTTTGTTATTTCTCTATTAAATAATGTGTATTTTAGTTATTTCTCCAATAAATAATGTGTACTTTAGTTATTTCTTTATTAAATAATGTGTTTTTTTGTTATTTTTCTATTGAAAAATTTGTATTTTAGTTATTTCTTTATTAAATATTGTGTATTTTAGTTATTTCTCCAATAAATAATTTGTATTTTAGTTATTTCTCTAATAAATAATGTGTTTTTTTGGTATTTCTCTATTAAATAATGTGTATTTTAGTTATTTTTCTAATAAATAATGTGTTTTTTTGTTATTTTTCTATTAAATAATGTATATTTTAGTTATTTCTCTTTTAAATAATGTGTTTTTTTGTTATTTCTTTATTAAATAATGAGTATTTTAGTTATTTCTCCAATAAATAGTGTGTATTTTAGTTATTTTTTTAATATATAATGTGTTTTTTTGTTATTTCTCTATTAAATAATGTGTATTTTAATTATTTCTTCAACAAATAATGTGTATTTTAGTTATTTCTCTATTAAGTAATGTGTTTTTTTGTTATTTCTCTATTAAATAATGTGTATTTTAGTTATTTCTATAATAAATAATGTGTATTTTAGTTATTTCTTTATAAAATAATGTGTATTTTAGTTATTTCTCTAAGAAATAATGTGTATTTTAGTTACTTTTCTATTAAATATTGTGTTTTTTTGTTATTTCTCTATTAAATAATGTGTATTTTAGTTATTTCTTTATTAAATAATGTGTATTTTAGTTATTTTTTTATTAAATAATGTGTATTTTAAATATTTCTCCAATAAATAATGTGTATTTTAGTTATTTCTCTATTAAATAATGTGTTTTTTGTTATTTTATTATTAAATAATGTGTAATTTAGTTATTTCTCTAATCAATAATGTGTATTTTAGTTATTTCTCAAATAACTAATGAGTATTTTTTTTATTTCTCTATTAATCAATGTGATTTTTTGTTATTTCTCTATTAAATAATGTGTATTTTAGTTATTTCTCTATAAAATAATGTGTATTTTAGTTAATTCTTTATTAAATAATGTGGATTTTAGTTATTTCTCCAATAAATAATGTGTATTTTAGTTATTTCTCTATTAAATCATGTGTTTTTTTGTAATTTCTCTATTAAATAATGTGTATTTTAGTTATGTCTCTTTTATATAATGTGTATTTTAGTTATTTCTTTAATAAATAATGTGTAATTTAGTTATTTCTCTATTAAATAATGTGTATTTTAGTTATTTCTCTATTATATAATGTGTATTTTAGTTATTTGTTTATTAAATAAAGTGTATTTTAGTTATTTCTCCAATAAAGAATGTGTATTTTAGTTATTTCTCTATTAAATAATGTGTATTTTAGTTATTTCTCTATTAAATATTGTGTATTTGAGTTATTTTTTTATTAATAAATGTGTTTTTTTGTTTTTTCTCTATTAAATAATGTGTATTTTAGTTGTTTCTCTATTAAATAATGTGTATTTTAGTTAGTTTTCAATAAATAATGTGTATTTTAGTTATTTCTCTATTAATAAATATGTTTTTTTGTTATTTCTCTATTAAATAATGTGTATTTTAGTTATTTCTTTATTAAATAATGTGTATTTTTGTTATTTTTTTATTAAATAATGTGTATTTTAGTTATTTCTCTATTAAATAATGTGATTTTTTGTTATTCCTCTATTAAATAATGTGTATTTTAGTTATTTCTTTATTAAATAATGTGTATTTTAGTTATTTCTCCAAAAAAATATTGTGTATTTTAGTTATTTCTCTATCAAATAATGTGTTTTTTGTTATTTCTCTATTAAGTAATGTGTATTTTAGTTATTTCTTTATTAAATAATGTGTATTTTAGTTATTTCTCTAATAAATAATGTGTATTTTAGTTATTTCTCTATTAAATGACGTGTTTTTTTGTTATTTTTCTATTAAATAATGTGTATTTTGGTTATTTCTCTATAAACAATGTGTTTTTTTGTTATTTCTCTATTAAATAATGTGTATTTTAGTTATTTCTCCAATAAATAATGTGTACTTTAGTTATTTCTTTATTAAATAATGTGTTTTTTTGTTATTTTTCTATTGAATAATGTGTATTTTAGTTATTTCTTTATTAAATATTGTGTATTTTAGTTATTTCTCCAATAAATAATTTGTATTTTAGTTATTTTTTAAATAAATAATGTGTTTTTTTGGTATTTCTCTATTAAATAATGTGTATTTTAGTTATTTTTCTAATAAATAATTTGTTTTTTTGTTATTTCTCTATTAAATAATGTATATTTTAGTTATTTCTCTATTAAATAATGTGTTTTTTTATTATTTCTTTATTAAATAATGAGTATTTTAGTTATTTCTCTAATAAATAATGTGTATTTTAGTTATTTCTTTAATATATAATGTGTTTTTTGTTATTTCTCTATTAAATAATGTGTATTTTAGTTATTTCTTCAATAAAAAATGTGTATTTTAGTTATTTCTCTATTAAGTAATGTGTTTTTTTGTTATTTCTCTATTAATTAATGTGTATTTTAGTTATTTCTATAATAAATAATGTGTATTTTAGTTATTTCTTTATTAAATAATGTGTATTTTAGTTATTTCTCCAAGAAATAATGTGTATTTTAGTTATTTTTCTATTAAATATTGTGTTTTTTTTGTTATTTCTCTATTAAATAATGTGTATTTCAGTTATTTCTCTATTAAATAATGTGTTTTTTGTTATTTCTTTATTAAATAATGTGTAATTTAGTTATTTCTCTATTAAATAATGTGTATTTTAGTTATTTCTCTATTAAATAATGTGTATTTTAGTTATTTTTTTATTAAATAATGTGTATTTTAAATATTTCTCCAATAAATAATGTGTATTTTAGTTATTTCTCTATTAAATAATGTGTATTTTAGTTATTTCTTTTTTAAATATTGTGTATTTTAATTATTTCTCCAATAAATAAAGTGTATTTTTAGTTATTTCGCTATTAAATCATGTGTTTTTTTGTTAATTCTCTATTAAATAATGTGTATTTTAGTTATGTTTTTTTTATAAAATGTGTATTTTAGTTATTTCTCTAATAAATAATGAGTAATTTAGTTATTTCTCTATTAAATAATGTGTATTTTAGTTATTTCTTCAATAAATAATGTGTATTTTAGTTATTTCTCCAATAAATAATGTGTATTCTACTTATTTCTCTATTAAATAATGTGTATTTTAGTAATTTTTTTATTAAATAATGTGTATTTTAGTTATTTCTTCAAAAAATAATGTGTATTTTAGTTATTTCTCTATTAATAAATGTGTATTTTTGTTATTTCTTTAATAAATAATATGTATTTAAGTTAAATTTCTTTATTAAATAATGTGTATTTTTGTTATTTCTTTATTAAATAATGTGTATTTTAGTTATTTCTTTATCAAATAATGTGTAATTTTGTTATTTTGTTATTAAATAATGTGTATGTTAGTTATTTCTCTATTAAATAATATGATTTTTTGTTATTTCTATATTAAATAATGTGTATTTTAGTTAATTTTTTTTATTAAATAATGTGTGTTTTTGTTATTTCTCCAATAAATATTGTGTATTTTACTTATTTCTCTATTTACTAATGTGTATTTTAGTTATTTCTTTATTAAATAATGTGTATTTTAGTTATTTTTCCAATAAATAATGTGTATTTTAGTTATTTCTCTATTAAATAATGTGTTTTTTTGTTATTTCTCTATTTAATAATGTGTATTTTAGTTATTTTTCTAATAAATAATGTGTTTTTTGTTATTTCTCTATTAAATAATGTGTATTTTAGTTTTTTCTTTATTAAATAATGTGTATTTTAGTTATTTCTCCAATATATAATGTGTATTTTAGTTATTTCTCTATTAACAAATATGTTTTTCTGTTATTTCTCTATCAAATAATGTGTATTTTAGTTATTTCTTTATTAAATAATGTGTATTTTTGTTATTTCTTTATTAAATATTGTGTATTTTAGTTATTTCTCCAATAAATATTGTGTATTTTAGTTATTTCTCTATTAGTTAATGTGTTTTTTTGTTATTCCTTTATTAAATAATGTGTATTTTAGTTATGTCTCTATTAAATAATGTGTATTTTAGTTATTTCTTTATTAAATAATGTGTATTTTTGTTATTTCTTTATTAAATAATGTGTATTTTAGTTATTTCTTTATTAAATAATGTGTATTTTAGTTATTTCTCCAATAAATAATGTGTATTTTAGTTATTTCTTTATTAAATAATGTGTTTTTTGTTATTTCTCTATTAAATAATGTGTATTTTAGTTATGTCTCTATTAAATAATGTGTATTTTAGTTATTTCTTTAATAAATAATGTGTATTTAAATTATTTCTCTATTTAATAATGTGTATTTTAGTTTTTTCTAAAATAAATAATGTGTTTTTTAGTTATTTCTCCAATAAATAATGTGTATTTTAGTTATTTCTCTATTAAATAATGTGTTTTTTGTTATTTCTCTATTTAATAATGTGTATTTTAGTTATTTTTTTACTAAATATTGTGTTTTCGTGTTATTTCTCTTTTTAATAATGTGTATTTTAGTTATTTCTCTATTAAATAATGTGTATTTTAGTTATTTCTTTATTAAATAATGTGTATTATTGTTATTTCTTTATTAAATAATGGGTATTTTAGTTATTTCTTTATTGAATAATGTGTATTTTAGTTATTTCTCCAATAAATAATGTGTATTTTAGTTATTTCTCTATTAAATAATGTGTTTTTTTGTTATTTCTCTATTAAATAATGTGTATTTTAGTTTTTTTTTTATTAAATTATGTGTTTTTCTGTTATTTCTCTATTAAATAATGTGTTTTTTTAGTTATTTCTTTATTAAATAATGTGTATTTTAGTTATTTCTCCAATAAATAATGTGTATTTTAGTTATTTCTCTATTAAATAAAGTGTTTTTTGTTATTTCTCTATTTAATAATGTGTATTTTAGTTATTTCTTTATTAAGTAATGTGTATTTTAGTTATTTCTTTATTAAATAAAGTGTATTTTAGTTATTTCTCCAATAAATAATGTGTATTTTAGTTATTTCTCTATTAAATAATGTGTTTTTTGTTATTTCTTTATTAAATAATGTGTATTTTAGTTATTTCTCTATTAAATAATGTGTATTTTAGTTATTTCTTAAATAAATAATGAGTATTTTGTTTATTTCTCTATTAAATAATGTGTTTTTTTGTTATTTCTTTATTAAATAATGTGTATTTTAGTTATTTCTCTAATAAATAATGTGTATTTTAGTTATTTCTCTATGAAATAATGTGTATTTTAGTTATTTCTCCAAAAAAATAATGTGTATTTTAGTTATTTCTCTATCAAATAATGTGTTTTTTGTTATTTCTCTATTAAGTAATGTGTATATTAGTTGTTTCTCAAATAAATAATGAGTATTTTGTTTATTTCTCTATTAAATAATGTGTTTTTTGTTATTCCTCTATTAAATAATGTGTATTTTAGTTATTTTTCTATTAAATAATGTGTATTTTAGTTAATTCTCTAAAAAAATAATGTGTATTTTAGTTATTTCTCTATCAAATAATGTGTTTTTTGTTATTTCTTTATTAAGTAATTTGTATTTTAGTTATTTCTTTATTAAATAATGTGTATTTTAGTTATTTCTCTAATAAATAATGTGTATTTTAGTTATTTCTCTATAAAATAATGTGTATTTTAGTTATTTCTCCAAAAAAATAATGTGTATTTCAGTTATTTCTCTATCAAATAATGTGTTTTTTGTTATTTCTCTATTAAGTAATGTGTATTTTAGTTATTTCTTTATTGAATAATGTGTATTTTAGTTATTTTTATAATAAATAATGTGTATTTTAGTTATTTCTCTATAAAATAACGTGTTTTTTTGTTATTTCTCTATTAAATAATGTGTATTTTAGTTATTTCTCTATAAATAATGTGTTTTTTTGTTATTTCTCTAATAAATAATGTGTATTTTAGTTATTTCTCCAATAAATAATGTGTATTTTAGTTATTTCTTTATTAAATAATGTGTTTTTTTGTTATTTTTTTATTAAATAATGTGTATTTTAGTTATTTCTCTATAAATAATGTGTTTTTTTGTTATTTCTCTAATAAATAATGTGTATTTTAGTTATTTCTCCAATAAATAATTTGTATTTTAGTTATTTCTCTAATAAATAATGTGTTTTTTTGGTATTTCTCTATTAAATAATGTGCATTTTAGTTATTTTTTGAATAAATAATGTGTTTTTTAGTTATTTCTCTATTAAATAAAGTGTATTTTAGTTTTTTCTTTATTAAATATTGTGTATTTTAGTTATATCTCCAATTAATAATTTGTATTTTAGTTATTTATCTATTAAATAATATGTTTTTTTGTTATTTCTCTATTAAATAATGTGTATTTTAGTTATTTCTTTATTAAATAATGTGTATTTTTGTAATTTCTTTATTAAATAATGTGTCTTTTAGTTATTTCTCTATTAAATAATGTGTTTTTTTGTTATTTTACTATTAAATAATGTGTATTTTAGTTATTTCTTTAATAAATAATGTGTATTTTAGTTATTTCTCTATTAATTAATGTGTTTTTTTGTTATTTCTCTATTAAATATTGTGTATTTAAGTTATTTCTCTATTAAATAATGTGTATTTTAGTTATTTCTCTATTAAATAATGTGTATTTTAGTTATTTCTCTTTTAAATAATGTGTATTTGAGTTATTTTTCTATTAAATAAGGTGTTTTTTGTTATTTCTCTATTAAATAATGTGTATTTTAGTTATTTTTCCAATAAATAATGTATATTTTAGTTATTTCTCTATTAAATAATGTGTTTTTTTGTTATTTCTTTATTAAATAATGTGTATTTTAGTTATTTCTCCAATAAATAATGTGTATTTTAGTTATTTCTCTAATATATAATGTGTTTTTTTGTTATTTCTTTATCGAATAATGTGTATTTTAGTTGTTTCTACAATAAATAATGTGTATTTTAGTTATTTCTCTATTAAGTAATGTGTTTTTTTGTTATTTCTCTATTAAATAATGTGTATTTTAGTTATTTCTTTAATAAATAATGTGTATTTTAGTTATTTCTTTATTAAATAATGTGTATTTTAGTTATTTCTCTAAAAAATAATGTGTATTTTAGTTATTTTTTAATTAAATATTGTGTTTTCTTGTTATTTCTCTTTTTAATAATGTGTATTTTAGTTATTTCTCTATTAAATAATGTGTATTTTAGTTATTTCTTTATTAAATAATGTGTTTTTTGTTATTTTTTTAATAAATAATGTGTAATTTAGTTATTTCTCTATTAAATAATGTGTATTTTAGTTGTTTCTCAAATAACCAATGAGTATTTTTTTATTTCTCTATTAAATAATGTGATTTTTTGTTATTTCTCTATTAAATAATTTGTATTTTAGTTATTTCTCTATAAAATAATGTGTATTTTAGTTAATTCTCTATTAAATAATGTGTTTTTTGTTATTTCTCTATTTAATAATGTGTATTTTAGTTATTTTTCTACTAAATATTGTGTTTTCGTGTTATTTCTCTTTTTAATAATGTGTATTTTAGTTATTTCTCTATTAAATAATGTGTATTTTAGTTATTTCTTTATTAAATAATGTGTATTATTGTTATTTCTTTATTAAATAATGTGTATTTTAGTTATTTCTTTATGAATAATGTGTATTTTAGTTATTTCTCCAATAAATAATGTGTATTTTAGTTATTTCTCTATTAAATAATGTGTTTTTTTGTTATTTCTCTATTAAATAATGTGTATTTTAGTTATTTCTCTATAAAATAATGTGTATTTTAGTTAATTCTCTATTAAATAAAGTGTTTTTTGTTATTTCTCTATTTAATAATGTGTATTTTAGTTATTTCTCTATTAAATAATGTGTATTTTAGTTATTTCTTTATTAAATAAAGTGTATTTTAGTTATTTCTCCAATAAATAATGTGTATTTTAGTTATTTCTCTATTAAATAATGTGTTTTTTGTTATTTCTTTATTAAATAATGTGTATTTTAGTTATTTCTTTATCAAATAATGTGTAATTTTGTTATTTTTTTATTAAATAATGTGTATGTTAGTTATTTCTCTATCAAATAATATGATTTTTAGTTATTTCTTTATTAAATAATGTGTGTTTTAGTTATTTCTCCAATAAAAAATGTGTATTTTAGTTATTTCTCTATTAAATAATGTGTTTTTTGTTATTTCTCTATTAAATAATGTGTATTTTAGTTATTTCTCTATTAAATAATGTGTTTTTTAGTTAATTCTCCAAAAAAATAATGTGTATTTTAGTTATTTCTCTATTAAATAATGTGTTTTTTGTCATTTCTCTATTAAATAATGTGTATTTTAGTTATTTCTTTTTTAAATATTGTGTATTTTAGTTATTTCTCCAATAAATAAAGTGTATTTTAGTTATTTCTCTATTAAATCATGTGTTTTTTTGTTAATTCTCTATTAAATAATGTGTATTTTAGTTATGTTTTTTTTATATAATGTGTATTTTAGTTATTTCTCTAATAAATAATGAGTGATTTAGTTATTTCTCTATTAAATAATGTGTATTTTAGTTATTTCTTCAATAAATAATGTGTATTTTAGTTATTTCTCCAATAAATAATGTGTATTCTACTTATTTCTCTATTAAATAATGTGTATTTTAGTAATTTTTTTATTAAATAATGTGTATTTTAGTTATTTCTCCAAAAAATAATGTGTTTTTTAGTTATTTCTCTATTAATAAATGTGTATTTTTGTTATTTCATTATTAAATAATATGTATTTTAGTTAAATTTCTTTATTAAATAATGTGTATTTTTGTTATTTCTTTATTAAATAATGTGTATTTTAGTTATTTCTTTATTAAATAATGTGTAATTTTGTTATTTTTTTATTAAATAATGTGTATGTTAGTTATTTCTCTATTAAATAATATGATTTTTTGTTATTTCTATATTAAATAATGTGTATTTTAGTTAATTTTCTTTATTAAATAATATGTGTTTTTGTTATTTCTCCAATAAATAATGTGTATTTTACTTATTTCTCTATTTACTAATGTGTATTTTAGTTATTTCTTTATTGAATAATGTGTATTTTAGTTATTTCTCCAATAAATAATGTGTATTTTAGTTATTTCTCTATTAAATAATGTGTTTTTTTGTTATTTCTCTATTTAATAATGTGTATTTTAGTTATTTTTCTAATAAATAATGTGTTTTTTGTTATTTCTCTATTAAATAATGTGTATTTTAGTTTTTTCTCTATTAAAAAATGTGTATTTTAGTTATTTCTCCAATATATAATGTGTATTTTAGTTATTTCTCTATTAAATAATATGTTTTTCTGTTATTTCTCTATCAAATAATGTGTATTTTAGTTATTTCTTTATTAAATAACGTGTATTTTTGTTATTTCTCTATTAAATATTGTGTATTTTAGTTATTTCTCCAATAAATAATGTGTATTTTAGTTATTTCTCTATTAGTTAATGTGTTTTTTTGTTATTCCTTTATTAAATAATGTGTATTTTAGTTATGTCTCTATTAAATAATGTGTATTTTAGTTATTTCTTTATTAAATAATGTGTATTTTTGTTATTTCTTTATTAAATAATGTGTATTTTAGTTATTTCTTTATAAAATAATGTGTATTTTAGTTATTTCTCCAATAAATAAAGTGTATTTTAGTTATTTCTCTATTAAATAATGTGTTTTTTGTTATTTCTCTATTAAATAATGTGTATTTTAGTTATGTCTCTATTAAATAATGTGTATTTTAGTTATTTCTTTAAAAAATAATGTGTATTTAAATTATTTCTCTATTTAATAATGTGCATTTTAGTTTTTTCTAAAATAAATAATGTGTTTTTTAGTTATTTCTCCAATAAATAATGTGTATTTTAGTTATTTCTCTATTAAATAATGTGTTTTTTGTTATTTCTCTATTTATAAATGTGTATTTTAGTTATTTTTCTATTAAATATTGTGTTTTCTTGTTATTTCTCTTTTTAATAATGTGTATTTTACTTATTTCTCTATTAAATAATGTGTATTTTAGTTATTTCTTTATTAAATAATGTGTATTTTTGTTATTTTTTTATTAAATAATGTGTATTTTAGTTATTTCTTTATTGAATAATGTGTATTTTAGTTATTTCTCCAATAAATAATGTGTATTTTAGTTATTTCTCTATTAAATAATGTGTTTTTTTGTTATTTCTCTATTAAATAATGTGTATTTTAGTTTTTTTTTTATTAAATTATGTGTTTTTCTGTTATTTCTCTATTAAATAATGTGTTTTTTTAGTTATTTTTTTATTAAATAATGTGTATTTTAGTTATTTCTCCAATAAATAATGTGTATTTTAGTTATTTCTCTATTAAATAAAGTGTTTTTTTGTTATTTCTCTATTTAATAATGTGTATTTTAGTTATTTCTCTATTAAATAATGTGTATTTTAGTTATTTCTTTATTAAATAAAGTGTATTTTAGTTATTTCTCCAATAAATAATGTGTATTTTAGTTATTTCTCTATTAAATAATGTGTTTTTTGTTATTTCTTTATTAAATAATGTGTATTTTAGTTATTTCTCTATTAAATAATGTGTATTTTAGTTATTTCTTAAATAAATAATGAGTATTTTGTTTATTTCTCTATTAAATAATGTGTTTTTTTGTTATTTCTTTATTAAATAATGTGTATTTTAGTTTTTTCTCTAATAAATAATGTGTATTTTAGTTATTTCTCTATGAAATAATGTGTATTTTAGTTATTTCTCCAAAAAAATAATGTGTATTTTAGTTATTTCTCTATCAAATAATGTGTTTTTTGTTATTTCTCTATTAAGTAATGTGTATTTTAGTTATTTCTCAAATAAATAATGAGTATTTTGTTTATTTCTCTATTAAATAATGTGTTTTTTGTTATTCCTCTATTAAATAATGTGTATTTAAGTTATTTTTCTATTAAATAATGTGTATTTTAGTTATTTCTCTAAAAAAATAATGTGTATTTTAGTTATTTCTCTATCAAATAATGTGTTTTTTGTTATTTCTTTATTAAGTAATGTGTATTTTAGTTATTTCTTTAATAATAAATGTGTATTTTAGTTAATTCTCTAATAAATAATGTGTATTTTAGTTATTTCTCTATAAAATAATGTGTATTTTAGTTATTTCTCCAAAAAAATAATGTGTATTTTAGTTATTTCTCTATCAAATAATGTGTTTTTTGTTATTTCTCTATTAAGTAATGTGTATTTTAGTTATTTCTTTATTAAATAATGTGTATTTTAGTTATTTCTATAATAAATAATGTGTATTTTAGTTATTTCTCTATTAAATAACGTGTTTTTTTGTTATTTCTCTATTAAATAATGTGTATTTTAGTTATTTCTCTATAAATAATGTGTTTTTTTGTTATTTCTCTAATAAATAATGTGTATTTTATTTATTTCTCCAATAAATAATGTGTATTTTAGTTATTTCTTTTTTAAATAATGTGTTTTTTTGTTATCTTTCTATTAAATAATGTGTATTTTAGTTATTTCTTTATTAAATAATATGTTTTTTTGTCATTTCTCTATTAAATAATGTGTATTTTAGTTATTTCTCCAATAAATAATTTGTATTTTAGTTATTTCTCTAATAAATAATGTGTTTTTTTGGTATTTTTCTATTAAATAATGTGTATTTTAGTTATTTTTCTAATGAATAATGTGTTTTTTAGTTATTTCTCTATTAAATAATGTGTATTTTAGTTTTTTCTTTATTAAATATTGTGTATTTTAGTTATTTCTCCAATTAATAATTTGTATTTTAGTTATTTCTCTATTAAATAATATGTTTTTTTGTCATTTCTCTATTAAATAATGTGTATTTTAGTTATTTCTTTATTAAATAATGTGTATTTTTGTAATTTCTTTATTAAATAATGTGTCTTTTAGTTATTTCTCTATTAAATAATGTGTTTTTTTGTTATTTTACTATTAAATAATGTGTATTTTAGTTATTTCTTTAATAAATAATGTGTATTTTAGTTATTTCTCTATTAATTAATGTGTTTTTTTGTTATTTCTCTATTAAATAATGTGTATTTAAGTTATTTCACTATTAAATAATGTGTATTTTAGTTATTTCTCTATTAAATAATGTGTATTTTAGTTATTTCTCTATTAAATAATGTGTATTTGAGTTATTTTTCTATTAAATAAGGTGTTTTTTTGTTATTTCTCTATTAAATAATGTGTATTTTAGTTATTTTTCCAATAAATAATGTGTATTTTAGTTATTTCTCTATTAAATAATATGTTTTTTTGTTATTTCTCTATTAAATAATGTGTATTTTAGTTATTTCTTTATTAAATAATGTGTATTTTTGTTATTTCATTATTAAATAATGTGTATTTTAGTTATTTCTCTATTAAATAATGTGTTTTTTTGTTATTTCTCTATTAAATAATGTGTGTTTTAGTTATTTCTCCAAAAAAATAATGTGTATTTTAGTTATTTCTCTATCAAATAATGTGTTTTTTGTTATTTTTCTATTAAGAAATGTGTATTTTAGTTATTTCTTTATTAAATAATGTGTATTTTAGTTATTTCTCTAATAAATAATGTGTATTTTAGTTATTTCTCTATTAATTAACGTGTTTTTTTGTTATTTCTCTATTAAATAATGTGTATTTTAGTTATTTCTCTATAAATATTGTGTTTTTTGTTATTTCTCTATTAAATAATGTGTATTTTAGTTATTTTTCCAGTAAATAATGTGTATTTTGGTTATTTCTTTATTAAATAATGTGTTTTAATGTTATTTTTTTATTGAATAATGTGTATTTTAGTTATTTCTTTATTAAATATTGTGTATTTTAGTTATTTCTCCAATAAATAATTTGTATTTTAGTTATTTCTCTAATAAATAATGTGTTTTTTTGTTATTTCTCTATTAAATAATGTGTATTTTAGTTATTTCTTTAATAAATAATGTGTATTTTAGTTATTTCTTTATTAAATAATGTGTATTTTAGTTATTTCTCCAAGAAATAATGTGTATTTTAGTTATTTTTTTATTAAATATTGTGTTTTCTTGTTATTTCTTTTTTTAATAATGTGTATTTTAGTTATTTCTCTATTAAATAATGTGTATTTTAGTTATTTCTTTAGTAAATAATGTGTTTTTTGTTATTTTTTTATTAAATAATGTGTAATTTAGTTATTTCTCTATTAAATAATGTGTATTTTAGTTGTTTCTCAAATAACCAATGAGTATTTTTTTATTTCTCTATTAAATAATGTGATTTTTTGTTATTTCTCTATTAAATAATGTGTATTTTAGTTATTTCTCTATAAAATAATGTGTATTTTAGGTAATTCTCAATTAAATAATGTGGATTTTGTTTATTTCTCTAATAAATAATGTGTATTTTAGTTATTTCTCTATTAAATAATGTGTATTTTAGTTATTTCTTTAATAAATAAGGTGTTTTTTAGTTATTTCTCCAATAAATAATGTGTATTTTAGTTATGTCTCTTTTATATAATGTGTATTTTAGTTCTTTCTTTAATAAATAGTGTGTAATTTAGTAATTTCTCTATTAAATAATGTGTATTTTAGTTATTTCTTTAATAAATAAGGTGTATTTTAGTTATTTTTCCAATAAATAATGTGTATTTTAGTTATTTCTCTATTAAATAATGTGTTTTTTTGTTATTTTTCTATTTAATAATGTGTATTTTAGTTATTTTTCTATTAAATAATGTGTTCTTTTGTTATTTCTCTATTAAATAATGTGTATTTTAGTTTTTTTTCTATTAAATAATGTGTATTTTAGTTATTTCTTCAATAAAAAATGTGTATTTTAGTTATTTCTCTAATAAATAATATGTTTTATTGTTATTTCTTAATTAAATAATGTGTATTTTAGTTATTTCTTAATTGAATAATGTGTATTTTTGTTATTTCTTAATTAAATTATGTGTATTTTAGTTATTTCTCCAATAAATAATGTGAATTTTAGTTATTTCTTTATTAAATAATGTGTTTTTTTGTTAATTCTTTATTAAATAATGTGTATTTTAGTTATGTCTCTATTAAATAATGTGTATTTTAGTTATTTCTCTAATAAATAATTTGTATTTAAATTATTTCTCTATTAAATAATGTGTATTTTAGTTATTTCTCAAATAAATAATGTGTATTTTAGTTATTTCTCCAATAAATAATGTGTATTTTAGTTATGTCTCTATTAAATAATGTGTATTTTAGTTATTTCTCTAATAAATAATGTGTATTTAAATTATTTTTCTAATAATTAATGTGTATTTTAGTTATTTCTCCAATAAATAATGTGTAATTTAGTTTTTTTTTTTAATAATTAATGTGTATTTTAGTTATTTCTCTATTAATTAATGTGTTTTTTTGTTATTTCTCTATTAAATAATGTGTATTTTAGTTATTTTTTTATTAAATAATGTGTTTTTTTGTTATTTCTTTATTAAATAATGTGTTTTTAGTTATTTCTCTATTAAATAATGTGTATTTTAGTTATTTCTTTAAAAAATAATGTGTATTTTAGTTATTTCTCTATTACTTAATGTGTTTTCTTGTTATTTCTCTATTAAATAATGTGTATTTTAGTTATTTCTTTATTAAATAATGTGTATTTTTGTTATTTCTTTATTAAATAATGTGTATTTTAGTTATTTCTTTATTAAATAATGTGTATTTTAGTTATTTCTCCAATAAATAATGTGTATTTTAGTTATTTCTTTATTAAATAATGTGTTTTTTGTTATTTCTCTATTAAATAATGTGTATTTTAGTTATGTCTCTATTAAATAATGTGTATTTTAGTTATTTCTTTATTAAATAATGTGTATTTAAATTATTTCTCTATTTAATAATGTGTATTTTAGTTTTTTCTAAAATAAATAATGTGTTTTTTAGTTATTTCTCCAATAAATAATGTGTATTTTAGTTATTTCTCTATTAAATAATGTGTTTTTTGTTATTTCTCTATTTAATAATGTGTATTTTAGTTATTTTTTTACTAAATATTGTGTTTTCGTGTTATTTCTCTTTTTAATAATGTGTATTTTAGTTATTTCTCTATTAAATAATGTGTATTTTAGTTATTTCTTTATTAAATAATGTGTATTATTGTTATTTCTTTATTAAATAATGTGTATTTTAGTTATTTCTTTATTGAATAATGTGTATTTTAGTTATTTCTCCAATAAATAATGTGTATTTTAGTTATTTCTCTATTAAATAATGTGTTTTTTTGTTATTTCTCTATTAAATAATGTGTATTTTAGTTTTTTTTTTATTAAATTATGTGTTTTTCTGTTATTTCTCTATTAAATAATGTGTTTTTTTAGTTATTTCTTTATTAAAAAATGTGTATTTTAGTTATTTCTCCAATAAATAATGTGTATTTTAGTTATTTCTCTATTAAATAAAGTGTTTTTTGTTATTTCTCTATTTAATAATGTGTATTTTAGTTATTTCTTTATTAAATAATGTGTATTTTAGTTATTTCTTTATTAAATAAAGTGTATTTTAGTTATTTCTCCAATAAATAATGTGTATTTTAGTTATTTCTCTATTAAATAATGTGTTTTTTGTTATTTCTTTATTAAATAATGTGTATTTTAGTTATTTCTCTATTAAATAATGTGTATTTTAGTTATTTCTCAAATAAATAATGAGTATTTTGTTTATTTCTCTATTAAATAATGTGTTTTTTTGTTATTTCTTTATTAAATAATGTGTATTTTAGTTATTTCTCTAATAAATAATGTGTATTTTAGTTATTTCTCTATGAAATAATGTGTATTTTAGTTATTTCTCCAAAAAAATAATGTGTATTTTAGTTATTTCTCTATCAAATAATGTGTTTTTTGTTATTTCTCTATTAAGTAATGTGTATATTAGTTGTTTCTCAAATAAATAATGAGTATTTTGTTTATTTCTCTATTAAATAATGTGTTTTTTGTTATTCCTCTATTAAATAATGTGTATTTTAGTTATTTTTCTATTAAATAATGTGTATTTTAGTTAATTCTCTAAAAAAATAATGTGTATTTTAGTTATTTCTCTATCAAATAATGTGTTTTTTGTTATTTCTTTATTAAGTAATTTGTATTTTAGTTATTTCTTTATTAAATAATGTGTATTTTAGTTATTTCTCTAATAAATAATGTGTATTTTAGTTATTTCTCTATAAAATAATGTGTATTTTAGTTATTTCTCCAAAAAAATAATGTGTATTTCAGTTATTTCTCTATCAAATAATGTGTTTTTTGTTATTTCTCTATTAAGTAATGTGTATTTTAGTTATTTCTTTATTGAATAATGTGTATTTTAGTTATTTTTATAATAAATAATGTGTATTTTAGTTATTTCTCTATAAAATAACGTGTTTTTTTGTTATTTCTCTATTAAATAATGTGTATTTTAGTTATTTCTCTATAAATAATGTGTTTTTTTGTTATTTCTCTAATAAATAATGTGTATTTTAGTTATTTCTCCAATAAATAATGTGTATTTTAGTTATTTCTTTATTAAATAATGTGTTTTTTTGTTATTTTTTTATTAAATAATGTGTATTTTAGTTATTTCTTTATTAAATATTGTGTATTTTAGTTATTTCTCCAATAAATAATTTGTATTTTAGTTATTTCTCTAATAAATAATGTGTTTTTTTGGTATTTCTCTATTAAATAATGTGCATTTTAGTTATTTTTTGAATAAATAATGTGTTTTTTAGTTATTTCTCTATTAAATAAAGTGTATTTTAGTTTTTTCTTTATTAAATATTGTGAATTTTAGTTATATCTCCAATAAATAATTTGTATTTTAGTTATTTATCTATTAAATAATATGTTTTTTTGTTATTTCTCTATTAAATAATGTGTATTTTAGTTATTTCTTTATTAAATAATGTGTATTTTTGTAATTTCTTTATTAAATAATGTGTCTTTTAGTTATTTCTCTATTAAATAATGTGTTTTTTTGTTATTTTACTATTAAATAATGTGTATTTTAGTTATTTCTTTAATAAATAATGTGTATTTTAGTTATTTCTCTATTAATTAATGTGTTTTTTTGTTATTTCTCTATTAAATAATGTGTATTTAAGTTATTTCTCCAATAAATAATTTGTATTTTAGTTATTTCTCTATTAAATAATGTGTATTTTAGTTATTTCTCTTTTAAATAATGTGTATTTGAGTTATTTTTCTATTAAATAAGGTGTTTTTTGTTATTTCTCTATTAAATAATGTGTATTTTAGTTATTTTTCCAATAAATAATGTATATTTTAGTTATTTCTCTATTAAATAATGTGTTTTTTTGTTATTTCTTTATTAAATAATGTGTATTTTAGTTATTTCTCCAATAAATAATGTGTATTTTAGTTATTTCTCTAATATATAATGTGTTTTTTTGTTATTTCTCTATCGAATAATGTGTATTTTAGTTGTTTCTACAATAAATAATGTGTATTTTAGTTATTTCTCTATTAAGTAATGTGTTTTTTTGTTATTTCTCTATTAAATAATGTGTATTTTAGTTATTTCTTTAATAAATAATGTGTATTTTAGTTATTTCTTTATTAAATAATGTGTATTTTAGTTATTTCTCTAAGAAATAATGTGTATTTTAGTTATTTTTTAATTAAATATTGTGTTTTCTTGTTATTTCTCTTTTTAATAATGTGTATTTTAGTTATTTCTCTATTAAATAATGTGTATTTTAGTTATTTCTTTATTAAATAATGTGTTTTTTGTTATTTTTTTATTAAATAATGTGTAATTTAGTTATTTCTCTATTAAATAATGTGTATTTTAGTTGTTTCTCAAATAACCAATGAGTATTTTTTTATTTCTCTATTAAATAATGTGATTTTTTGTTATTTCTCTATTAAATAATGTGTATTTTAGTTATTTCTCTATAAAATAATGTGTATTTTAGTTAATTCTCTATTAAATAATGTGTTTTTTGTTATTTCTCTATTTAATAATGTGTATTTTAGTTATTTTTCTACTAAATATTGTGTTTTCGTGTTATTTCTCTTTTTAATAATGTGTATTTTAGTTATTTCTCTATTAAATAATGTGTATTTTAGTTATTTCTTTATTAAATAATGTGTATTATTGTTATTTCTTTATTAAATAATGTGTATTTTAGTTATTTCTTTATGAATAATGTGTATTTTAGTTATTTCTCCAATAAATAATGTGTATTTTAGTTATTTCTCTATTAAATAATGTGTTTTTTTGTTATTTCTCTATTAAATAATGTGTATTTTAGTTTTTTTTTTATTATATTATGTGTTTTTCTGTTATTTCTCTATTAAATAATGTGTTTTTTTAGTTATTTCTTTATTAAATAATGTGTATTTTAGTTATTTCTCCAATAAATAATGTGTATTTTAGTTATTTCTCTATTAAATAAAGTGTTTTTTGTTATTTCTCTATTTAATAATGTGTATTTTAGTTATTTCTCTATTAAATAATGTGTATTTTAGTTATTTCTTTATTAAATAAAGTGTATTTTAGTTATTTCTCCAATAAATAATGTGTATTTTAGTTATTTCTCTATTAAATAATGTGTTTTTTGTTATTTCTTTATTAAATAATGTGTATTTTAGTTATTTCTTTATCAAATAATGTGTAATTTTGTTATTTTTTTATTAAATAATGTGTATGTTAGTTATTTCTCTATTAAATAATATGATTTTTAGTTATTTCTTTATTAAATAATGTGTGTTTTAGTTATTTCTCCAATAAAAAATGTGTATTTTAGTTATTTCTCTATTAAATAATGTGTTTTTTGTTATTTCTCTATTAAATAATGTGTATTTTAGTTATTTCTCTATTAAATAATGTGTTTTTTAGTTAATTCTCCAGAAAAATAATGTGTATTTTAGTTATTTCTCTATTAAATAATGTGTTTTTTGTCATTTCTCTATTAAATAATGTGTATTTTAGTTATTTCTTTTTTAAATATTGTGTATTTTAGTTATTTCTCCAATAAATAAAGTGTATTTTAGTTATTTCTCTATTAAATCATGTGTTTTTTTGTTAATTCTCTATTAAATAATGTGTATTTTAGTTATGTTTTTTTTATATAATGTGTATTTTAGTTATTTCTCTAATAAATAATGAGTGATTTAGTTATTTCTCTATTAAATAATGTGTATTTTAGTTATTTCTTCAATAAATAATGTGTATTTTAGTTATTTCTCCAATAAATAATGTGTATTCTACTTATTTCTCTATTAAATAATGTGTATTTTAGTAATTTTTTTATTAAATAATGTGTATTTTAGTTATTTCTCCAAAAAATAATGTGTTTTTTAGTTATTTCTCTATTAATAAATGTGTATTTTTGTTATTTCATTATTAAATAATATGTATTTTAGTTAAATTTCTTTATTAAATAATGTGTATTTTTGTTATTTCTTTATTAAATAATGTGTATTTTAGTTATTTCTTTATTAAATAATGTGTAATTTTGTTATTTTTTTATTAAATAATGTGTATGTTAGTTATTTCTCTATTAAATAATATGATTTTTTGTTATTTCTATATTAAATAATGTGTATTTTAGTTAATTTTCTTTATTAAATAATATGTGTTTTTGTTATTTCTCCAATAAATAATGTGTATTTTACTTATTTCTCTATTTACTAATGTGTATTTTAGTTATTTCTTTATTGAATAATGTGTATTTTAGTTATTTCTCCAATAAATAATGTGTATTTTAGTTATTTCTCTATTAAATAATGTGTTTTTTTGTTATTTCTCTATTTAATAATGTGTATTTTAGTTATTTTTCTAATAAATAATGTGTTTTTTGTTATTTCTCTATTAAATAATGTGTATTTTAGTTTTTTCTCTATTAAAAAATGTGTATTTTAGTTATTTCTCCAATATATAATGTGTATTTTAGTTATTTCTCTATTAAATAATATGTTTTTCTGTTATTTCTCTATCAAATAATGTGTATTTTAGTTATTTCTTTATTAAATAACGTGTATTTTTGTTATTTCTTTATTAAATATTGTGTATTTTAGTTATTTCTCCAATAAATAATGTGTATTTTAGTTATTTCTCTATTAGTTAATGTGTATTTTTGTTATTTCTTTATTAAATAATGTGTATTTTAGTTATTTCTTTATAAAATAATGTGTATTTTAGTTATTTCTCCAGTAAATAAAGTGTATTTTAGTTATTTCTCTATTAAATAATGTGTTTTTTGTTATTTCTCTATTAAATAATGTGTATTTTAGTTATGTCTCTATTAAATAATGTGTATTTTAGTTATTTCTTTAAAAAATAATGTGTATTTAAATTATTTCTCTATTTAATAATGTGCATTTTAGTTTTTTTTAAAATAAATAATGTGTTTTTTAGTTATTTCTCCAATAAATAATGTGTATTTTAGTTATTTCTCTATTAAATAATGTGTTTTTTGTTATTTCTCTATTTATAAATGTGTATTTTAGTTATTTTTCTATTAAATATTGTGTTTTCTTGTTATTTCTCTTTTTAATAATGTGTATTTTAGTTATTTCTCTATTAAATAATGTGTATTTTAGTTATTTCTTTATTAAATAATGTGTATTTTTGTTATTTTTTTATTAAATAATGTGTATTTTAGTTATTTCTTTATTGAATAATGTGTATTTTAGTTATTTCTCCAATAAATAATGTGTATTTTAGTTATTTCTCTATTAAATAATGTGTTTTTTTGTTATTTCTCTATTAAATAATGTGTATTTTAGTTTTTTTTTTATTAAATTATGTGTTTTTCTGTTATTTCTCTATTAAATAATGTGTTTTTTTAGTTATTTTTTTATTAAATAATGTGTATTTTAGTTATTTCTCCAATAAATAATGTGTATTTTAGTTATTTCTCTATTAAATAAAGTGTTTTTTTGTTATTTCTCTATTTAATAATGTGTATTTTAGTTATTTCTCTATTAAATAATGTGTATTTTAGTTATTTCTTTATTAAATAAAGTGTATTTTAGTTATTTCTCCAATAAATAATGTGCATTTTAGTTATTTCTCTATTAAATAATGTGTTTTTTGTTATTTCTTTATTAAATAATGTGTATTTTAGTTATTTCTCTATTAAATAATGTGTATTTTAGTTATTTCTTAAATAAATAATGAGTATTTTGTTTATTTCTCTATTAAATAATGTGTTTTTTTGTTATTTCTTTATTAAATAATGTGTATTTTAGTTTTTTCTCTAATAAATAATGTGTATTTTAGTTATTTCTCTATGAAATAATGTGTATTTTAGTTATTTCTCCAAAAAAATAATGTGTATTTTAGTTATTTCTCTATCAAATAATGTGTTTTTTGTTATTTCTCTATTAAGTAATGTGTATTTTAGTTATTTCTCAAATAAATAATGAGTATTTTGTTTATTTCTCTATTAAATAATGTGTTTTTTGTTATTCCTCTATTAAATAATGTGTATTTAAGTTATTTTTCTATTAAATAATGTGTATTTTAGTTATTTCTCTAAAAAAATAATGTGTATTTTAGTTATTTCTCTATCAAATAATGTGTTTTTTGTTATTTCTTTATTAAGTAATGTGTATTTTAGTTATTTCTTTAATAAATAATGTGTATTTTAGTTAATTCTCTAATAAATAATGTGTATTTTAGTTATTTCTCTATAAAATAATGTGTATTTTAGTTATTTCTCCAAAAAAATAATGTGTATTTTAGTTATTTCTCTATCAAATAATGTGTTTTTTGTTATTTCTCTATTAAGTAATGTGTATTTTAGTTATTTCTTTATTAAATAATGTGTATTTTAGTTATTTCTATAATAAATAATGTGTATTTTAGTTATTTCTCTATTAAATAACGTGTTTTTTTGTTATTTCTCTATTAAATAATGTGTATTTTAGTTATTTCTATATAAATAATGTGTTTTTTTGTTATTTCTCTAATAAATAATGTGTATTTTATTTATTTCTCCAATAAATAATGTGTATTTTAGTTATTTCTTTTTTAAATAATGTGTTTTTTTGTTATTTTTCTATTGAATAATGTGTATTTTAGTTATTTCTTTATTAAATATTGTGTATTTTAGTTATTTCTCCAATAAATAATTTGTATTTTAGTTATTTCTCTAATAAATAATGTGTTTTTTTGGTATTTTGTCTATTAAATAATGTGTATTTTAGTTATTTTTCTAATGAATAATGTGTTTTTTAGTTATTTCTCTATTAAATAATGTGTATTTTAGTTTTTTCTTTATTAAATATTGTGTATTTTAGTTATTTCTCCAATTAATAATTTGTATTTTAGTTATTTCTCTATTAAATAATATGTTTTTTTGTCATTTCTCTATCAAATAATGTGTATTTTAGTTATTTCTTTATTAAATAATGTGTATTTTTGTAATTTCTTTATTAAATAATGTGTCTTTTAGTTATTTCTCTATTAAATAATGTGTTTTTTGTTATTTTACTATTAAATAATGTGTATTTTAGTTATTTCTTTAATAAATAATGTGTATTTTAGTTATTTCTCTATTAATTAATGTGTTTTTTTTTTATTTCTCTATTAAATAATGTGTATTTAAGTTATTTCACTATTAAATAATGTGTATTTTAGTTATTTCTCTATTAAATAATGTGTATTTTAGTTATTTCTCTATTAAATAATGTGTATTTGAGTTATTTTTCTATTAAATAAGGTGTTTTTTTGTTATTTCTCTATTAAATAATGTGTATTTTAGTTATTTTTCCAATAAATAATGTGTATTTTAGTTATTTCTCTATTAAATAATATGTTTTTTTGTTATTTCTCTATTAAATAATGTGTATTTTAGTTATTTCTTTATTAAATAATGTGTATTTTTGTTATTTCATTATTAAATAATGTGTATTTTAGTTATTTCTCTATTAAATAATGTGTTTTTTTGTTATTTCTCTATTAAATAATGTGTATTTTAGTTATTTCTCCAAAAAAATAATGTGTATTTTAGTTATTTCTCTATCAAATAATGTGTTTTTTGTTATTTTTATATTAAGTAATGTGTATTTTAGTTATTTCTTTATTAAATAATGTGTATTTTAGTTATTTCTCTAATAAATAATGTGTATTTTAGTTATTTCTCTATTAATTAACGTGTTTTTTTGTTATTTCTCTATTAAATAATGTGTATTTTAGTTATTTCTCTATAAATATTGTGTTTTTTGTTATTTCTCTATTAAATAATGTGTATTTTAGTTATTTTTCCAATAAATAATGTGTATTTTGGTTATTTCTTTATTAAATAATGTGTTTTAATGTTATTTTTTTATTGAATAATGTGTATTTTAGTTATTTCTTTATTAAATATTGTGTATTTTAGTTATTTCTCCAATAAATAATTTGTATTTTAGTAATTTCTCTAATAAATAATGTGTTTTTTTGTTATTTCTCTATTAAATAATGTGTATTTTAGTTATTTCTTTAATAAATAATGTGTATTTTAGTTATTTCTTTATTAAATAATGTGTATTTTAGTTATTTCTCCAAGAAATAATGTGTATTTTAGTTATTTTTTTATTAAATATTGTGTTTTCTTGTTATTTCTTTTTTTAATAATGTGTATTTTAGTTATTTCTCTATTAAATAATGTGTATTTTAGTTATTTCTTTAGTAAATAATGTGTTTTTTGTTATTTTTTTATTAAATAATGTGTAATTTAGTTATTTCTCTATTAAATAATGTAAATTTTAGTTGTTTCTCAAATAACCAATGAGTATTTTTTTATTTCTCTATTAAATAATGTGATTTTTTGTTATTTCTCTATTAAATAATGTGTATTTTAGTTATTTCTCTATAAAATAATGTGTATTTTAGTTAATTCTCAATTAAATAATGTGGATTTTGTTTATTTCTCTAATAAATAATGTGTATTTTAGTTATTTCTCTATTAAATAATGTGTATTTTAGTTATTTCTTTAATAAATAAGGTGTTTTTTAGTTATTTCTCCAATAAATAATGTGTATTTTAGTTATGTCTCTTTTATATAATGTGTATTTTAGTTCTTTCTTTAGAAAATAGTGTGTAATTTAGTAATTTCTCTATTAAATAATGTGTATTTTAGTTATTTCTTTAATAAATAAGGTGTATTTTAGTTATTTTTCCAATAAATAATGTGTATTTTAGTTATTTCTCTATTAAATAATGTGTTTTTTTGTTATTTTTCTATTTAATAATGTGTATTTTAGTTATTTTTCTATTAAATAATGTGTTCTTTTGTTATTTCTCTATTAAATAATGTGTATTTTAGTTTTTTTTCTATTAAATAATGTGTATTTTAGTTATTTCTTCAATAAAAAATGTATATTTTAGTTATTTCTCTAATAATTAATATGTTTTTTTGTTATTTCTTTATTAAATAATGTGTATTTTAGTTATTTCTTAATTGAATAATGTGTATTTTTGTTATTTCTTAATTAAATTATGTGTATTTTAGTTATTTCTCCAATAAATAATGTGAATTTTAGTTATTTCTTTATTAAATAATGTGTTTTTTTGTTAATTCTTTATTAAATAATGTGTATTTTAGTTATGTCTCTATTAAATAATGTGTATTTTAGTTATTTCTCTAATAAATAATTTGTATTTAAATTATTTCTCTATTAAATAATGTGTATTTTAGTTATTTCTCAAATAAATAATGTGTATTTTAGTTATTTCTCCAATAAATAATGTGTATTTTAGTTATGTCTCTATTAAATAATGTGTATTTTAGTTATTTCTCTAATAAATAATGTGTATTTAAATTATTTTTCTAATAATTAATGTGTATTTTAGTTATTTCTCCAATAAATAATGTGTAATTTAGTTATTTTTTTAATAATTAATGTGTATTTTAGTTATTTCTCTATTAATTAATGTGTTTTTTTGTTATTTCTCTATTAAATAATGTGTATTTTAGTTATTTTTTTATTAAATAATGTGTTTTTTTGTTATTTCTTTATTAAATAATGTGTTTTTAGTTATTTCTCTATTAAATAATGTGTATTTTAGTTATTTCTTTAAAAAATAATGTGTATTTTAGTTATTTCTCTATTACTTAATGTGTTTTCTTGTTATTTCTCTATTAAATAATGTGTATTTAAGTTATTTCTCTATTAAATAATGTGTATTTTAGTTATTTCTCTATTAAATAATGTGTATTTTAGTTATTTCTTTTATAAATAAAGTGTATTTTAGTTATTTCTCCAATAAATAATGTGTATTTTAGTTATTTCTCTATTAAATAATGTGTATTTTAGTTATTTCTCTATTAAATAATGTGTATTTGAGTTATTTTTTTATTAAATAATGTGTTTTTTTGTTATTTCTCTATTAAATAATGTGTATTTTAGTTGTTTCTCTATTAAATAATGTGTATTTTAGTTATTTTTCCAATAAATAATGTGTATTTTAGTTATTTCTTTATTAAATAATATGTTTTTTTGTTATTTCTTTATTAAATAATGTGTATTTTAGTTATTTCTTTACTAAATAATGTGTTTTTTGTTATTTCTCTTTTAAATAATGTGTATTTGAGTTATTTCTCTATTAAATAATGTGTATTTTAGTTATTTCTCTATTAAATATTGTGTATTTGAGTTATTTTTTTTATTAAAAAATGTATTTTTTTGTTTTTTCTCTATTAAATAATGTGTATTTTAGTTGTTTCTCTATTAAATAATGTGTATTTTAGTTATTTTTTCAATAAATAATGTGTATTTTAGTTATTTCTCTATTAAATAATATGTTTTTTTGTTATTTCTCTATTAAATATTGTGTATTTTAGTTATTTCTTTATTAAATAATGTGTATTTTTGTTATTTCTTTATTAAATAATAAGTATTTTAGTTATTTCTCTATTGAATAATGTGATTTTTTGTTATTCCTCTATTAAAAAATGTGTATTTTAGTTATTTCTTTATTAAATAATGTGTATTTTAGTTATTTCTCCAAAAAAATAATGTGTATTTTAGTTATTTCTCTATCAAATAATGTGTTTTTTGTTATTTCTCTATTAGGTAATGCGTATTTTAGTTATTTCTTTATTAAATAATGTGTATTTTAGTTATTTCTCTAAAAAATAATGTGTATTTTAGTTATTTCTCTATTAAATAACGTGTTTTTTTGTTATTTTTCTATTAAATAATGTGTATTTTAATTATTTTTCTATAAATAATGTGTTTTTTTGTTATTTCTCTATTAAATAATGTGTATTTTAGTTATTTCTCCAATAAATAATGTGTACTTTAGTTATTTCTTTATTAAATAATGTGTTTTTTTGTTATTTTTCTATTGAAAAATGTGTATTTTAGTTATTTCTTTATTAAATATTGTGTATTTTAGTTATTTCTTCAATAAATAATTTGTAATTTAGTTATTTCTCTAATAAATAATGTGTTTTTTTGGTATTTCTCTATTAAATAATGTGTATTTTAGTTATTTTTCTAATAAATAATGTGTTTTTTTGTTATTTCTCTATTAAATAATGTATATTTTAGTTATTTCTCTTTTAAATAATGTGTTTTTATGTTATTTCTTTATTAAATAATGAGTATTTTAGTTATTTCTCCAATAAATAGTGTGTATTTTAGTTATTTTTTTAATATATAATGTGTTTTTTTGTTATTTCTCTATTAAATAATGTGTATTTTAGTTATTTCTTCAATAAATAATGTGTATTTTAGTTATTTCTCTATTAAGTAATGTGTTTTTTTGTTATTTCTCTATTAAATAATGTGTATTTTAGTTATTTCTATAATAAATAATGTGTATTTTAGTTATTTCTTTATAAAATAATGTGTATTTTAGTTATTTCTCCAAGAAATAATGTGTATTTTAGTTACTTTTCTATTAAATATTGTGTTTTTTTGTTATTTCTCTATTAAATAATGTGTATTTTAGTTATTTCTTTATTAAATAATGTGTATTTTAGTTATTTTTTTATTAAATAATGTGTATTTTAAATATTTCTCCAATAAATAATGTGTATTTTAGTTATTTCTCTATTAAATAATGTGTTTTTTGTTATTTCATTATTAAATAATGTGTAATTTAGTTATTTCTCTAATCAATAATGTGTATTTTAGTTATTTCTCAAATAACTAATGAGTATTTTTTTTATTTCTCTATTAATCAATGTGATTTTTTGTTATTTCTCTATTAAATAATGTGTATTTTAGTTATTTCTCTATAAAATAATGTGTATTTTAGTTAATTCTTTATTAAATAATGTGGATTTTAGTTATTTCTCCAATAAATAATGTGTATTTTATTTATTTCTCTATTAAATCATGTGTTTTTTTGTATATTCTCTATTAAATAATGTGTATTTTAGTTATGTCTCTTTTATATAATGTGTATTTTAGTTATTTCTTTAATAAATAATGTGTAATTTAGTTATTTCTCTATTAAATAATGTGTATTTTAGTTATTTCTCTATTAAATAATGTGTATTTTAGTTATTTGTTTATTAAATAAAGTGTATTTTAGTTATTTCTCCAATAAAGAATGTGTATTTTAGTTATTTCTCTATTAAATAATGTGTATTTTAGTTATTTCTCTATTAAATATTGTGTATTTGAGTTATTTTTTTATTAATAAATGTGTTTTTTTGTTTTTTCTCTATTAAATAATGTGTATTTTAGTTGTTTCTCTATTAAATAATGTGTATTTTAGTTAGTTTTCAATAAATAATGTGTATTTTAGTTATTTCTCTATTAATAAATATGTTTTTTTGTTATTTCTCTATTAAATAATGTGTATTTTAGTTATTTCTTTATTAAATAATGTGTATTTTTGTTATTTTTTTATTAAATAATGTGTATTTTAGTTATTTCTCTATTAAATAATGTGATTTTTTGTTATTCCTCTATTAAATAATGTGTATTTTAGTTATTTCTTTATTAAATAATGTGTATTTTAGTTATTTCTCCAAAAAAATATTGTGTATTTTAGTTATTTCTCTATCAAATAATGTGTTTTTTGTTATTTCTCTATTAAGTAATGTGTATTTTAGTTATTTCTTTATTAAATAATGTGTATTTTAGTTATTTCTCTAATAAATAATGTGTATTTTAGTTATTTCTCTATTAAATGACGTGTTTTTTTGTTATTTTTCTATAAAATAATTTGTATTTTGGTTATTTCTCTATAAACAATGTGTTTTTTTGTTATTTCTCTATTAAATAATGTGTATTTTAGTTATTTCTCCAATAAATAATGTGTACTTTAGTTATTTCTTTATTAAATAATGTGTTTTTTTGTTATTTTTCTATTGAATAATGTGTATTTTAGTTATTTCTTTATTAAATATTGTGTATTTTAGTTATTTCTCCAATGAATAATTTGTATTTTAGTTATTTTTTAAATAAATAATGTGTTTTTTTGGTATTTCTCTATTAAATAATGTGTATTTTAGTTATTTTTCTAATAAATAATTTGTTTTTTTGTTATTTCTCTATTAAATAATGTATATTTTAGTTATTTCTCTATTAAATAATGTGTTTTTTTATTATTTCTTTATTAAATAATGAGTATTTAAGTTATTTCTCCAATAAATAATGTGTATTTTAGTTATTTCTTTAATATATAATGTGTTTTTTGTTATTTCTCTATTAAATAATGTGTATTTTAGTTATTTCTTCAATAAAAAATGTGTATTTTAGTTATTTCTCTATTAAGTAATGTGTTTTTTTGTTATTTCTCTATTAAATAATGTGTATTTTAGTTATTTCTATAATAAATAATGTGTATTTTAGTTATTTCTTTACTAAATAATGTGTATTTTAGTTATTTCTCCAAGAAATATTGTGTATTTTAGTTATTTTTCTATTAAATATTGTGTTTTTTTGTTATTTCTCTATTAAATAATGTGTATTTCAGTTATTTCTCTATTAAATAATGTGTTTTTTGTTATTTCTTTATTAAATAATGTGTAATTTAGTTATTTCTCTATTAAATAATGTGTATTTTAGTTATTTCTCTATTAAATAATGTGTATTTTAGTTATTTTTTTATTAAATAATGTGTATTTTAAATATTTCTCCAATAAATAATGTGTATTTTAGTTATTTCTCTATTAAATAATGTGTATTTTAGTTATTTCTTTTTTAAATATTGTGTATTTTAATTATTTCTCCAATAAATAAAGTGTATTTTTAGTTATTTCGCTATTAAATCATGTGTTTTTTTGTTAATTCTCTATTAAATATTGTGTATTTTAGTTATGTTTTTTTTATAAAATGTGTATTTTAGTTATTTCTCTAATAAATAATGAGTAATTTAGTTATTTCTCTATTAAATAATGTGTATTTTAGTTATTTCTTCAATAAATAATGTGTATTTTAGTTATTTCTCCAATAAATAATGTGTATTCTACTTATTTCTCTATTAAATAATGTGTATTTTAGTAATTTTTTTATTAAATAATGTGTATTTTAGTTATTTCTTCAAAAAATAATGTGTATTTTAGTTATTTCTCTATTAATAAATGTGTATTTTTGTTATTTCTTTATTAAATAATATGTATTTAAGTTAAATTTCTTTATTAAATAATGTGTATTTTTGTTATTTCTTTATTAAATAATGTGTATTTTAGTTATTTCTTTATCAAATAATGTGTAATTTTGTTATTTTTTTATTAAATAATGTGTATGTTAGTTATTTCTCTATTAAATAATTTGATTTTTTGTTATTTCTATATTAAATAATGTGTATTTTAGTTAATTTTTTTTATTAAATAATGTGTGTTTTTGTTATTTCTCCAATAAATATTGTGTATTTTACTTATTTCTCTATTTACTAATGTGTATTTTAGTTATTTCTTTATTGAATAATGTGTATTTTAGTTATTTTTCCAATAAATAATGTGTATTTTAGTTATTTCTCTATTAAATAATGTGTTTTTTTGTTATTTCTCTATTTAATAATGTGTATTTTAGTTATTTTTCTAATAAATAATGTGTTTTTTGTTATTTCTCTATTAAATAATGTGTATTTTAGTTTTTTCTCTATTAAATAATGTGTATTTTAGTTATTTCTCCAATATATAATGTGTATTTTAGTTATTTCTTTATTAAATAATGTGTATTATTGTTATTTCTTTATTAAATAATGTGTATTTTAGTTATTTCTTTATTGAATAATGTGTATTTTAGTTATTTCTCCAATAAATAATGTGTATTTTAGTTATTTCTCTATTTAATAATGTGTTTTTTTGTTATTTCTCTATTAAATAATGTGTATTTTAGTTTTTTTTTTATTAAATTATGTGTTTTTCTGTTATTTCTCTATTAAATAATGTGTTTTTTTAGTTATTTCTTTATTAAATAATGTGTATTTTAGTTATTTCTCCAATAAATAATGTGTATTTTAGTTATTTCTCTATTAAATAAAGTGTTTTTTGTTATTTCTCTATTTAATAATGTGTATTTTAGTTATTTCTCTATTAAATAATGTGTATTTTAGTTATTTCTTTATTAAATAAAGTGTATTTTAGTTATTTCTCCAATAAATAATGTGTATTTTAGTTATTTCTTTATTAAATAATGTGTTTTTTGTTATTTCTTTATTAAATAATGTGTATTTTAGTTATTTCTCTATTAAATAATGTGTATTTTAGTTATTTCTCAAATAAATAATGAGTATTTTGTTTATTTCTCTATTAAATAATGTGTTTTTTTGTTATTTCTTTATTAAATAATGTGTATTTTAGTTATTTCTCTAATAAATAATGTGTATTTTAGTTATTTCTCTATGAAATAATGTGTATTTTAGTTATTTCTCCAAAAAAATAATGTGTATTTTAGTTATTTCTCTATCAAATAATGTGTTTTTTGTTATTTCTCTATTAAGTAATGTGTATTTTAGTTGTTTCTCAAATAAATAATGAGTATTTTGTTTATTTCTCTATTAAATAATGTGTTTTTTGTTATTCCTCTATTAAATAATGTGTATTTTAGTTATTTTTCTATTAAATAATGTGTATTTTAGTTAATTCTCTAAAAAAATAATGTGTATTTTAGTTATTTCTCTATCAAATAATGTGTTTTTTGTTATTTCTTTATTAAGTAATTTGTATTTTAGTTATTTCTTTATTAAATAATGTGTATTTTAGTTATTTCTCTAATAAATAATGTGTATTTTAGTTATTTCTCTATTAAGTAATGTGTATTTTAGTTATTTCTTTATTGAATAATGTGTATTTTAGTTATTTTTATAATAAATAATGTGTATTTTAGTTATTTCTCTATAAAATAACGTGTTTTTTTGTTATTTCTCTATTAAATAATGTGTATTTTAGTTATTTCTCTATAAATAATGTGTTTTTTTGTTATTTCTCTAATAAATAATGTGTATTTTAGTTATTTCTCCAATAAATAATGTGTATTTTAGTTATTTCTTTATTAAATAATGTGTTTTTTTGTTATTTTTTTATTAAATAATGTGTATTTTAGTTATTTCTTTATTAAATATTGTGTATTTTAGTTATTTCTCCAATAAATAATTTGTATTTTAGTTATTTCTCTAATAAATAATGTGTTTTTTTGGTATTTCTCTATTAAATAATGTGCATTTTAGTTATTTTTTGAATAAATATTGTGTTTTTTAGTTATTTCTCTATTAAATAAAGTGTATTTTAGTTTTTTCTTTATTAAATATTGTGTATTTTAGTTATTTCTCCAATTAATAATTTGTATTTTAGTTATTTCTCTATTAAATAATATGTTTTTTTGTTATTTCTCTATTAAATAATGTGTATTTTAGTTATTTCTTTATTAAATAATGTGTATTTTTGTAATTTCTTTATTAAATAATGTGTCTTTTAGTTATTTCTCTATTAAATAATGTGTTTTTTTGTTATTTTACTATTAAATAATGTGTATTTTAGTTATTTCTTTAATAAATAATGTGTATTTTAGTTATTTCTCTATTAATTATTGTGTTTTTTTGTTATTTCTCTATTAAATAATGTGTATTTAAGTTATTTCTCTATTAAATAATGTGTATTTTAGTTATTTCTTTATTAAATAATGTGTATTTTAGTTATTTCTCTTTTAAATAATGTGTATTTGAGTTATTTTTCTATTAAATAAGGTGTTTTTTTGTTATTTCTCTATTAAATAATGTGTATTTTAGTTATTTTTTCAATAAATAATGTATATTTTAGTTATTTCTCTATTAAATAATGTGTTTTTTTGTTATTTCTTTATTAAATAATGTGTATTTTAGTTATTTTTCCAATAAATAATGTGTATTTTAGTTATTTCTCTAATATATAATGTGTTTTTTTGTTATTTCTCTATCGAATAATGTGTATTTTAGTTGTTTCTACAATAAATAATGTGTATTTTAGTTATTTCTCTATTAAGTAATGTGTTTTTTTGTTATTTCTCTATTAAATAATGTGTATTTTAGTTATTTCTTTAATAAATAATGTGTATTTTAGTTATTTCTTTATTAAATAATGTGTATTTTAGTTATTTCTCTAAGAAATAATGTGTATTTTAGTTATTTTTTAATTAAATATTGTGTTTTCTTGTTATTTCTCTTTTTAATAATGTGTATTTTAGTTATTTCTCTATTAAATAATGTGTATTTTAGTTATTTCTTTATTAAATAATGTGTTTTTTGTTATTTTTTTATTAAATAATGTGTAATTTAGTTATTTCTCTATTAAATAATGTGTATTTTAGTTGTTTCTCAAATAACCAATGAGTATTTTTTTATTTCTCTATTAAATAATGTGATTTTTTGTTATTTCTCTATTAAATAATGTGTATTTTAGTTATTTCTCTATAAAATAATGTGTATTTTAGTTAATTCTCTATTAAATAATGTGGATTTTGTTTATTTCTCTAATAAATAATGTGTATTTTAGTTATTTCTCTATTAAATAATGTGTATTTTAGTTATTTCTTTAATAAATAAGGTGTTTTTTAGTTATTTCTCCAATAAATAATGTGTATTTTAGTTATGTCTCTTTTATATAATGTGTATTTTAGTTCTTTCTTTAATAAATAATGAGTAATTTAGTTATTTCTCTATTAAATAATGTGTATTTTAGTTATTTCTTTAATAAATAAGGTGTATTTTAGTTATTTCTCCAATAAATAATGTGTATTTTAGTTATTTCTCTATTAAATAATGTGTTTTTTTGTTATTTTTCTATTAAATAATGTGTTCTTTTGTTATTTCTCTATTAAATAATGTGTATTTTAGTTTTTTTTTTATTAAATAATGTGTATTTTAGTTATTTCTCCAATAAAAAATGGGTATTTTAGTTATTTCTCTAATAAATAATATGTTTTTTTGTTATTTCTTTATTAAATAATGTGTATTTTAGTTATTTCTTAATTGAATAATGTGTTTTTTTGTTATTTCTTAATTAAATTACGTGTATTTTAGTTATTTCTCCAATAAATAATGTGTATTTTAGTTATTTCTTTATTAAATAATGTGTTTTTTTGTTAATTCTTTATTAAATAATGTGTATTTTAATTATGTCTCTATTAAATAATGTGTATTTCAGTTATTTCTCTAATAAATAATGTGTATTTAAATTATTTCTCTCTTAAATAATGTGTATTTTAGTTATTTCTCCAATAAATAATGTGTATTTTAGTTATTTCTTTATTAAATAATGTGTGTTTTAGTTATTTCTCTAATAAAAAATGTGTATTTTAGTTATTTCTCTATTAAATAATGTGGTTTTTGTTATTTCTCTATTAAATAATGTGTATTTTAGTTATTTCTCTATTAAATAATGTGTTTTTTAGTTAATTCTCCAAAAAAATAATGTGTATTTTAGTTATTTCTCTATTAAATAATGTGTTTTTTGTCATTTCTCTATTAAATAATGTGTATTTTAGTTATTTCTTTTTTAAATATTGTGTATTTTAGTTATTTCTCCAATAAATAAAGTGTATTTTAGTTATTTCTCTATTAAATCATGTGTTTTTTTGTTAATTCTCTATTAAATAATGTGTATTTTAGTTATGTTTTTTTTATATAATGTGTATTTTAGTTATTTCTCTAATAAATAATGAGTAATTTAGTTATTTCTCTATTAAATAATGTGTATTTTAGTTATTTCTTCAATAAATAATGTGTATTTTAGTTATTTCTCCAATAAATAATGTGTATTCTACTTATTTCTCTATTAAATAATGTGTATTTTAGTAATTTTTTTATTAAATAATGTGTATTTTAGTTATATCTCCAAAAAATAATGTGTATTTTAGTTATTTCTCTATTAATAAATCTGTATTTTTGTTATTTCTTTATTAAATAATATGTATTTTAGTTAAATTTCTTTATTAAATAATGTGTATTTTTGTTATTTCTTTATTAAATAATGTGTATTTTAGTTATTTCTTTATTAAATAAAGTGTAATTTTGTTATTTTTTTATTAAATAATGTGTATGTTAGTTATTTCTCTATTAAATAATATGATTTTTTGTTATTTCTATATTAAATAATGTGTATTTTAGTTAATTTTCTTTATTAAATAATATGTGTTTTTGTTATTTCTCCAATAAATAATGTGTATTTTACTTATTTCTCTATTTACTAATGTGTATTTTAGTTATTTCTTTATTGAATAATGTGTATTTTAGTTATTTCTCCAATAAATAATGTGTATTTTAGTTATTTCTCTAATAATAAATCTGTATTTTTGTTATTTCTTTATTAAATAATATGTATTTTAGTTAAATTTCTTTATTAAATAATGTGTATTTTTGTTATTTCTTTATTAAATAATGTGTTTTTTTGTTATTTCTCTATTTAATAATGTGTATTTTAGTTATTTTTCTAATAAATAATGTGTTTTTTGTTATTTCTCTATTAAATAATGTGTATTTTAGTTTTTTCTCTATTAAATAATGTGTATTTTAGTTATTTCTCCAATATATAATGTGTATTTTAGTTATTTCTCTATTAAATAATATGTTTTTCTGTTATTTCTCTATCAAATAATGTGTATTTTAGTTATTTCTTTATTAAATAACGTGTATTTTTGTTATTTCTTTATTAAATATTGTGTATTTTAGTTATTTCTCCAATAAATAATGTGTATTTTAGTTATTTCTCTATTAGTTAATGTGTTTTTTTGTTATTCCTTTATTAAATAATGTGTATTTTAGTTATGTCTCTATTAAATAATGTGTATTTTAGTTATTTCTTTATTAAATAATGTGTATTTTTGTTATTTCTTTATTAAATAATGTGTATTTTAGTTATTTCTTTATAAAATAATGTGTATTTTAGTTATTTCTCCAATAAATAATGTGTATTTTAGTTATTTCTCTATTAAATAATGTGTTTTTTGTTATTTCTCTATTAAATAATGTGTATTTTAGTTATGTCTCTATTAAATAATGTGTATTTTAGTTATTTCTTTAATAAATAATGTGTATTTAAATTATTTCTCTATTTAATAATGTGCATTTTAGTTTTTTCTAAAATAAATAATGTGTTTTTTAGTTATTTCTCCAATAAATAATGTGTATTTTAGTTATTTCTCTATTAAATAATGTGTTTTTTGTTATTTCTCTATTTATAAATGTGTATTTTAGTTATTTTTCTATTAAATATTGTGTTTTCTTGTTATTTCTCTTTTTAATAATGTGTATTTTAGTTATTTCTCTATTAAATAATGTGTATTTTAGTTATTTCTTTATTAAATAATGTGTATTTTTGTTATTTCTTTATTAAATAATGTGTATTTTAGTTATTTCTTTATTGAAAAATGTGTATTTTAGTTATTTCTCCAATAAATAATGTGTATTTTAGTTATTTCTCTATTAAATAATGTGTTTTTTTGTTATTTCTCTATTAAATAATGTGTATTTTAGTTTTTTTTTTTATTAAATTATGGGTTTTTCTGTTATTTCTCTATTAAATAATGTGTTTTTTTAGTTATTTTTTTATTAAATAATGTGTATTTTAGTTATTTCTCCAATAAATAATGTGTATTTTAGTTATTTCTCTATTAAATAAAGTGTTTTTTTGTTATTTCTCTATTTAATAATGTGTATTTTAGTTATTTCTCTAATAAATAATGTGTATTTTAGTTATTTATTTATTAAATAAAGTGTATTTTAGTTATTTCTTCAATAAATAATGTGTATTTTAGTTATTTCTCTATTAAATAATGTGTTTTTTGTTATTTCTTTATTACATAATGTGTATTTTAGTTATTTCTCTATTAAATAATGTGTATTTTAGTTATTTCTTAAATAAATAATGAGTATTTTGTTTATTTCTCTATTAAATAATGTGTTTTTTTGTTATTTCTTTATTAAATAATGTGGATTTTAGTTATTTCTCTAATAAATAATGTGTATTTTAGTTATTTTTCTATGAAATAATGTGTATTTTAGTTATTTCTCCAAAAAAATAATGTGTATTTTAGTTATTTCTCTATCAAATAATGTGTTTTTTGTTATTTCTCTATTAAGTAATGTGTATTTTAGTTATTTCTCAAATAAATAATGAGTATTTTGTTTATTTCTCTATTAAATAATGTGTTTTTTGTTTTTCCTTTATTAAATAATGTGTATTTAAGTTATTTTTCTATTAAATAATGTGTATTTTAGTTATTTCTCTAAAAAAATAATGTGTATTTTAGTTATTTCTCTATCAAATAATGTGTTTTTTGTTATTTCTTTATTAAGTAATGTGTATTTTAGTTTTTTTTTATTAAATAATGTGTATTTTAGTTATTTCTCTAATAAATAATGTGTATTTTAGTTATTTCTCTATAAAATAATGTGTATTTTAGTTATTTCTCCAAAAAAATAATGTGTATTTTAGTTATTTCTCTATCAAATAATGTGTTTTTTGTTATTTCTCTATTAAGTAATGTGTATTTTAGTTATTTCTTTATTAAATAAATTGTATTTTAGTTATTTCTATAATAAATAATGTGTATTTTAGTTATTTCTCTATTAAATAACGTGTTTTTTTGTTAGTTCTCTATTAAATAATGTGTATTTTAGTTATTTTTCTATAAATAATGTGTTTTTTTGTTATTTCTCTAATAAATAATGTGTATTTTAGTTATTTCTCCAATAAATAATGTGTATTTTAGTTATTTCTTTATTAAATAATGTGTTTTTTTGTTATTTTTCTATTAAATAATGTGTATTTTAGTTATTTCTTTATTAAATATTGTGTATTTTAGTTATTTCTCCAATAAATAATTTGTATTTTAGTTATTTCTCTAATAAATAATGTGTTTTTTTGGTATTTTTCTATTAAATAATGTGTATTTTAGTTATTTTTCTAATAAATATTGTGTTTTTTAGTTATTTCTCTATTAAATAATGTGTATTTTAGTTTTTTCTTTATTAAATATTGTGTATTTTAGTTATTTCTCCAATTAATAATTTGTATTTTAGTTATTTCTCTATTAAATAATATGTTTTTTTGTTATTTCTCTATTAAATAATGTGTATTTTAGTTATTTCTTTATTAAATAATGTGTATTTTTGTAATTTCTTTATTAAATAATGTGTCTTTTAGTTATTTCTCTATTAAATAATGTGTTTTTTTGTTATTTTACTATTAAATAATGTGTATTTTAGTTATTTCTTTAATAAATAATGTGTATTTTAGTTATTTCTCTATTAATTAATGTGTTTTTTTGTTATTTCTCTATTAAATAATGTGTATTTAAGTTATTTCACTATTAAATAATGTGTATTTTAGTTATTTCTCTATTAAATAATGTGTATTTTAGTTATTTCTCTATTAAATAATGTGTATTTGAGTTATTTTTCTATTAAATAAGGTGTTTTTTTGTTATTTCTCTATTAAATAATGTGTATTTTAGTTATTTTTCCAATAAATAATGTGTATTTTAGTTATTTCTCTATTAAATAATATGTTTTTTTGTTATTTCTTTATTAAATAATGTGTATTTTAGTTATTTCTTTATTAAATAATGTGTATTTTTGTTATTTCTTTATTAAATAATGTGTATTTTAGTTATTTCTCCAATAAATAATTTGTATTTTAGTTATTTCTCTAATAAATAATGTGTTTTTTTGGTATTTTTCTATTAAATAATGTGTATTTTAGTTATTTTTCTAATAAATATTGTGTTTTTTAGTTATTTCTCTATTAAATAATGTGTATTTTAGTTATTTCTTTTTTAAATATTGTGTATTTTAGTTATTTCTCCAATAAATAAAGTGTATCTTAGTTATTTCTCTATTAAATCATGTGTTTTTTTGTTAATTCTCTATTAAATAATGTGTATTTTAGTTATGTTTTTTTTATATAATGTGTATTTTAGTTATTTCTCTAATAAATAATGAGTAATTTAGTTATTTCTCTATTAAATAATGTGTATTTTAGTTATTTCTTCAATAAATAATGTGTATTTTAGTTATTTCTCCAATAAATAATGTGTATTCTACTTATTTCTCTAATAAATAATGTGTATTTTAGTTATTTCTCTATAAATATTGTGTTTTTTGTTATTTCTCTATTAAATAATGTGTATTTTAGTTATTTATCCAATAAATAATGTGTATTTTGGTTATTTCTTTATTAAATAATGTGTTTTTTTGTTATTTTTCTATTGAATAATGTGTATTTTAGTTATTTCTTTATTAAATATTGTGTATTTTAGTTATTTCTCCAATAAATAATTTGTATTTTAGTTATTTCTCTAATAAATAATGTGTTTTTTTGTTATTTCTTTCTTAAATAATGTATATTTTAGTTATTTCTCTATTAAATAATGTGTTTTTTTGTTATTTCTTTATTAAATAATGTGTATTTTAGTTATTTCTCTAATAAATAATGTGTATTTTAGTTATTTCTCTAATATATAATTTGTTTTTTTGTTATTTCTCTATCGAATAATGTGTATTTTAGTTATCTCTACAATAAATAATGTGTATTTTAGTTATTTCTCTATTAAGTAATGTGTTTTTTTGTTATTTTTCTATTAAATAATGTGTATTTTAGTTATTTCTTTAATAAATAATGTGTATTTTAGTTATTTCTTTATTAAATAATGTGTATTTTAGTTATTTCTCCAAGAAATAATGTGTATTTTAGTTATTTTTTTATTAAATATTGTGTTTTCTTGTTATTTCTCTTTTTAATAATGTGTATTTTAGTTATTTCTCTATTAAATAATGTGTATTTTAGTTATTTCTTTAGTAAATAATGTGTTTTTTGTTATTTTTTTATTAAATAATGTGTAATTTAGTTATTTCTCTATTAAATAATGTGTATTTTAGTTGTTTCTCAAATAACCAATGAGTATTTTTTTATTTCTCTATTAAATAATGTGATTTTTTGTTATTTCTCTATTAAATAATGTGTATTTTAGTTATTTCTCTATAAAATAATGTGTATTTTAGTTAATTCTCAATTAAATAATGTGGATTTTGTTTATTTCTCCAATAAATAATGTGTATTTTAGTTATTTCTCTATTAAATAATGTGTATTTTAGTTATTTCTTTAATAAATATGGTGTTTTTTAGTTATTTCTCCAATAAATAATGTGTATTTTAGTTATGTCTCTTTTATATAATGTGTATTTTAGTTCTTTCTTTAATAAATAATGTGTAATTTAGTTATTTCTCTATTAAATAATGTGTATTTTAGTTATTTCTTTAATAAATAAGGTGTATTTTAGTTATTTCTCCAAGAAATAATGTGTATTTTAGTTATTTCTCTATTAAATAATGTGTTTTTTTGTTATTTTTCTATTCAATAATGTGTATTTTAGTTATTTTTTTATTAAATAATGTGTTCTTTTGTTATTTCTCTATTAAATAATGTGTATTTTAGTTTTTTTTTTCTATTAAATAATGTGTATTTTAGTTATTTCTTCAATAAAAAATGTGTATTTTAGTTATTTCTCTAATAAATAATATGTTTTTTTGTTATTTCTTTATTAAATAATGTGTATTTTAGTTATTTCTTAATTGAATAATGTGTATTTTTGTTATTTCTTAATTAAATTATGTGTATTTTAGTTATTTCTCTAATAAATAATGTGAATTTTAGTTATTTCTTTATTAAATAATGTGTTTTTTTGTTAATTCTTGATTAAATAATGTGTATTTTAGTTATGTCTCTATTAAATAATGTGTATTTTAGTTATTTCTCTAATAAATAATGTGTATTTAAATTATTTCTCTATTAAATAATGTGTATTTTAGTTATTTCTCCAATAAATAATGTGTATTTTAGTTATTTCTCCAATAAATAATGTGTATTTTAGTTATGTCTCTATTAAATAATGTGTATTTTAGTTATTTCTCTAATAAATAATGTGTATTTAAATTATTTTTCTAATAATTAATGTGTATTTTAGTTATTTCTCCAATAAATAATGTGTAATTTAGTTATTTTTTTAATAATTAATGTGTATTTTAGTTATTTCTCTATTAAATAATGTGTTTTTTTGTTATTTCTCTATTAAATAATGTGTATTTTAGTTATTTTTTTATTAAATAATGTGTTTTTTTGTTATTTCTTTATTAAATAATGTGTTTTTAAATATTTCTCTATTAAATAATGTGTATTTTAGTTATTTCTCTAAAAAATAATGTGTATTTTAGTTATTTCTCTATTACTTAATGTGTTTTTTTGTTATTTCTCTATTAAATAATGTGTATTTAAGTTATTTCTCTATTAAATAATGTGTATTTTAGTTATTTCTCTATTAAATAATGTGTATTTTAGTTATTTCTTTTATAAATAAAGTGTATTTTAGTTATTTCTCCAATAAATAATGTGTATTTTAGTTATTTCTCTATTAAATAATGTGTATTTTAGTTATTTCTCTATTAAATAATGTGTATTTGAGTTATTTTTCTATTAAATAATGTGTTTTTTTGTTATTTCTCTATTAAATAATGTGTATTTTAGTTGTTTCTCTATTAAATAATGTGTATTTTAGTTATTTTTCCAATAAATAATGTGTATTTTAGTTATTTCTTTATTAAATAATATGTTTTTTTGTTATTTCTCTATTAAATAATGTGTATTTTAGTTATTTCTTTACTAAATAATGTGTTTTTTGTTATTTCTCTTTTAAATAATGTGTATTTGAGTTATTTCTCTATTAAATAATGTGTATTTTAGTTATTTCTCTATTAAATATTGTGTATTTGAGTTATTTTTTTTATTAAAAAATGTGTTTTTTTGTTTTTTCTCTATTAAATAATGTGTATTTTAGTTGTTTCTCTATTAAATAATGTGTATTTTAGTTTATTTTTCAATAAATAATGTGTATTTTAGTTATTTCTCTATTAAATAATATGTTTTTTTGTTATTTCTCTATTAAATAATGTGTATTTTAGTTATTTCTTTATTAAATAATGTGTATTTTTGTTATTTCTTTATTAAATAATAAGTATTTTAGTTATTTCTCTATTGAAAAATGTGATTTTTTGTTATTCCTCTATTAAAAAATGTGTATTTTAGTTATTTCTTTATTAAATAATGTGTATTTTAGTTATTTCTCCAAAAAAATAATGTGTATTTTAGTTATTTCTCTATCAAATAATGTGTTTTTTGTTATTTCTCTATTAGGTAATGTGTATTTTAGTTATTTCTTTATTAAATAATGTGTATTTTAGTTAATTCTCTAATAAATAATGTGTATTTTAGTTATTTCTCTATTAAATAACGTGTTTTTTTGTTATTTTTCTATTAAATAATGTGTGTTTTAATTATTTCTCTATAAATAATGTGTTTTTTTGTTATTTCTCTATTAAATAATGTGTATTTTAGTTATTTCTCCAATAAATAATGTATACTTTAGTTATTTCTTTATTAAATAATGTGTTTTTTTGTTATTTTTCTATTGAAAAATGTGTATTTTAGTTATTTCTTTATTAAATATTGTGTATTTTAGTTATTTCTCCAATAAATAATTTGTATTTTAGTTATTTCTCTAATAAATAATGTGTTTTTTTGGTATTTCTCTATTAAATAATGTGTATTTTAGTTATTTTTCTAATAAATAATGTGTTTTTTTATTTCTCTATTAAATATTGTATATTTTAGTTATTTCTCTTTTAAATAATGTGTTTTTTTGTTATTTCTTTATTAAATAATGAGTATTTTAGTTATTTCTCCAATAAATAGTGTGTATTTTAGTTATTTTTTTAATATATAATGTGTTTTTTTGTTATTTCTCTATTAAATAATGTGTATTTTAGTTATTTTTTCAATAAATAATGTGTATTTAAGTTATTTCTCTATTAAGTAATGTGTTTTTTTGTTATTTCTCTATTAAATAATGTGTATTTTAGTTATTTCTATAATAAATAATGTGTATTTTAGTTATTTCTTTATAAAATAATGTGTATTTTAGTTATTTCTCCAAGAAATAATGTGTATTTTAGTTATTTTTCTATTAAATATTGTGTTTTTTTGTTAATTCTCTATTAAATAATGTGTATTTTAGTTATTTCTTTATTAAATAATGTGTATTTTAGTTATTTTTTTATTAAATAATGTGTATTTTAAATATTTCTCCAATAAATAATGTGTATTTTAGTTATTTCTCTATTAAATAATGTGTTTTTTGTTATTTCATTATTAAATAATGTGTAATTTAGTTATTTCTCTAATCAATAATGTGTATTTTAGTTATTTCTCAAATAACTAATGAGTATTTTTTTTATTTCTCTATTAATCAATGTGATTTTTTGTTATTTCTCTATTAAATAATGTGTATTTTAGTTATTTCTCTATAAAATAATGTGTATTTTAGTTAATTCTTTATTAAATAATGTGGATTTTAGTTATTTCTCCAATAAATAATGTGTATTTTAGTTATTTCTCTATTAAATCATGTGTTTTTTTGTAATTTCTCTATTAAATAATGTGTATTTTAGTTATGTCTCTTTTATATAATGTGTATTTTAATAATTTCTTTAATAAATAATGTGTAATTTAGTTATTTCTCTATTAAATAATGTGTATTTTAGTTATTTCTCTATTAAATAATGTGTATTTTAGTTATTTGTTTATTAAATAAAGTGTATTTTAGTTATTTCTCCAATAAAGAATGTGTATTTTAGTTATTTCTCTATTAAATAATGTGTATTTTAGTTATTTCTCTATTAAATATTGTGTATTTGAGTTATTTTTTTATTAAAAAATGTGTTTTTTTGTTTTTTCTCTATTAAATAATGTGTATTTTTGTTGTTTCTCTATTAAATAATGTGTATTTTAGTTAGTTTTCAATAAATAATGTGTATTTTAGTTATTTCTCTATTAATAAATATGTTTTTTTGTTATTTCTCTATTAAATAATGTGTATTTTAGTTATTTCTTTTATAAATAATGTGTATTTTTGTTATTTCTTTATTAAATAATGTGTATTTTAGTTATTTCTCTATTAAATAATGTGATTTTTTGTTATTCCTCTATTAAATAATGTGTATTTTAGTTATTTCTTTATTAAATAATGTGTATTTTAGTTATTTCTCCAAAAAAATATTGTGTATTTTAGTTATTTCTCTATCAAATAATGTGTTTTTTGTTATTTCTCTATTAAGTAATGTGTATTTTAGTTATTTCTTTATTAAATAATGTGTATTTTAGTTATTTCTCTAATAAATAATGTGTATTTTAGTTATTTCTCTATTAAATGACGTGTTTTTTTGTTATTTTTCTAATAAATAATGTGTATTTTAGTTATTTCTCTATAAACAATGTGTTTTTTTGTTATTTCTCTATTAAATAATGTGTATTTTAGTTATTTCTCCAATAAATAATGTGTACTTTAGTTATTTCTTTATTAAATAATGTGTTTTTTTGTTATTTCTCTATTGAATAATGTGTATTTTAGTTATTTCTTTATTAAATATTGTGTATTTTAGTTATTTCTCTAATAAATAATTTGTATTTTAGTTATTTTTTAAATAAATAATGTGTTTTTTTGGTATTTATCTATTAAATAATGTGTATTTTAGTTATTTTTCTAATAAATAATTTGTTTTTTTGTTATTTCTCTATTAAATAATGTATATTTTAGTTATTTCTCTATTAAATAATGTGTTTTTTATTATTTCTTTATTAAATAATGAGTATTTTAGTTATTTCTCCAATAAATAATGTGTATTTTAGTTATTTCTTTAATATATAATGTGTTTTTTGTTATTTCTCTATTAAATAATGTGTAATTTAGTTATTTCTTTAATAAAAAAATGTGTATTTTAGTTATTTCTCTATTAAGTAATGTGTTTTTTTGTTATTTCTCTATTAAATAATGTGTATTTTAGTTATTTCTATAATAAATAATGTGTATTTTAGTTATTTCTTTATTAAATAATGTGTATTTTAGTTATTTCTCCAAGAAATAATGTGTATTTTAGTTATTTTTCTATTAAATATTGTGTTTTTTTGTTATTTCTCTATTAAATAATGTGTATTTCAGTTATTTCTCTATTAAATAATGTGTTTTTTTGTTATTTCTTTATTAAATAAAGTGTAATTTAGTTATTTCTCTATTAAATAATGTGTATTTTAGTTATTTCTCTATTAAATAATGTGTATTTTAGTTATTTTTTTATTAAATAATGTGTATTTTAAATATTTCTCTAATAAATAATGTGTATTTTAGTTATTTCTCTATTAAATAATGTGTATTTTAGTTATTTCTTTTTTAAATATTGTGTATTTTAGTTATTTCTCCAATAAATAAAGTGTATTTTAGTTATTTCTCTATTAAATCATGTGTTTTTTTGTTAATTCTCTATTAAATAATGTGTATTTTAGTTATGTTTTTTTTATATAATGTGTATTTTAGTTATTTCTCTAATAAATAATGAGTAATTTAGTTATTTCTCTATTAAATAATGTGTATTTTAGTTATATCTTCAATAAATAATGTGTATTTTAGTTATTTCTCCAATAAATAATGTGTATTCTACTTATTTCTCTATTAAATAATGTGTATTTTAGTAATTTTTTTATTAAATAATGTGTATTTTAGTTATTTCTTCAAAAAATAATGTGTATTTTAGTTATTTCTCTATTAATAAATGTGTATTTTTGTTATTTCTTTATTAAATAATATGTATTTTAGTTAAATTTCTTTATTAAATAATGTGTATTTTTGTTATTTCTTTATTAAATAATGTGTATTTTAGTTATTTCTTTATTAAATAATGTGTAATTTTGTTATTTTTTTATTAAATAATGTGTATGTTAGTTATTTCTCTATTAAATAATATGATTTTTTGTTATTTCTATATTAAATAATGTGTATTTTAGTTAATTTTTTTTATTAAATAATGTGTGTTTTTGTTATTTCTCCAATAAATAATGTGTATTTTACTTATTTCTCTATTTACTAATGTGTATTTTAGTTATTTCTTTATTGAATAATGTGTATTTTAGTTATTTTTCCAATAAATAATGTGTATTTTAGCTATTTCTCTATTAAATAATGTGTTTTTTTGTTATTTCTCTATTTAATAATGTGTATTTTAGTTATTTTTCTAATAAATAATGTGTTTTTTGTTATTTCTCTATTAAATAATGTGTATTTTAGTTTTTTCTCTATTAAATAATGTGTATTTTAGTTATTTCTCCAATATATAATGTGTATTTTAGTTATTTCTCTATTAACAAATATGTTTTTCTGTTATTTCTCTATCAAATAATGTGTATTTTAGTTATTTCTTTATTAAATAATGTGTATTTTTGTTATTTCTTTATTAAATATTGTGTATTTTAGTTATTTCTCCAATAAATAATGTGTATTTTAGTTATTTCTCTATTAGTTAATGTGTTTTTTTGTTATTCCTTTATTAAATAATGTGTATTTTAGTTATGTCTCTATTAAATAATGTGTATTTTAGTTATTTCTTCATTAAATAATGTGTATTTTTGTTATTTCTTTATTAAATAATGTGTATTTTAGTTATTTCTTTATTAAATAATGTGTATTTTAGTTATTTCTCCAATAAATAATGTGTATTTTAGTTATTTCTTTATTAAATAATGTGTTTTTTGTTATTTCTCTATTAAATAATGTGTAGTTTAGTTATGTCTCTATTAAATAATGTGTATTTTAGTTATTTCTTTAATAAATAATGTGTATTTAAATTATTTCTCTATTTAATAATGTGTATTTTAGTTTTTTCTAAAATAAATAATGTGTTTTTTAGTTATTTCTCCAATAAATAATGTGTATTTTAGTTATTTCTCTATTAAATAACGTGTTTTTTGTTATTTCTCTATTTAATAATGTGTATTTTAGTTATTTTTCTACTAAATATTGTGTTTTCGTGTTATTTCTCTTTTTAATAATGTGTATTTTAGTTATTTCTCTATTAAATAATGTGTATTTTAGTTATTTCTTTATTAAATAATGTGTATTTTTGTTATTTCTTTATTAAATAATGTGTATTTTAGTTATTTCTTTATTGAATAATGTGTATTTTAGTTATTTCTTCAATAAGTGATGTGTATTTTAGTTATTTCTCTATTAAATAATGTGTTTTTTTGTTATTTCTCTATTAAATAATGTGTATTTTAGTTTTTTTTTTATTAAATTAAGTGTTTTTCTGTTATTTCTCTATTAAATTATGTGTTTTTTTAGTTATTTCTTTATTAAATAATGTGTATTTTAGTTATTTCTCCAATAAATAATGTGTATTTTAGTTATTTTTCTATTAAATAATGTGTTTTTTGTTATTTCTCTATTAAATAATGTGTAGTTTAGTTATGTCTCTATTAAATAATGTGTATTTTTAGTTATTTCTTTAATAAATAATGTGTATTTAAATTATTTCTCTATTTAATAATGTGTATTTTAGTTTTTTCTAAAATAAATAATGTGTTTTTTAGTTATTTCTCCAATAAATAATGTGTATTTTAGTTATTTCTCTATTAAATAACGTGTTTTTTGTTATTTCTCTATTTAATAATGTGTATTTTAGTTATTTTTCTACTAAATATTGTGTTTTCGTGTTATTTCTCTTTTTAATAATGTGTATTTTAGTTATTTCTCTATTAAATAATGTGTATTTTAGTTATTTCTTTATTAAATAATGTGTATTTTTGTTATTTCTTTATTAAATAATGTGTATTTTAGTTATTTCTTTATTGAATAATGTGTATTTTAGTTATTTCTCCAATAAATAATGTGTATTTTAGTTATTTCTCTATTAAATAATGTGTTTTTTTGTTATTTCTCTATTAAATAATGTGTATTTTAGTTTTTTTTTTATTAAATTATGTGTTTTTCTGTTATTTCTCTATTAAATAATGTGTTTTTTTAGTTATTTCTTTATTAAATAATGTGTATTTTAGTTATTTCTCCAATAAATAATGTGTATTTTAGTTATTTTTCTATTAAATAAAGTGTTTTTTTGTTATTTCTCTATTTAATAATGTGTATTTTAGTTATTTCTCTATTAAATAATGTGTATTTTAGTTATTTCTTTATTAAATAAAGTGTATTTTAGTTATTTCTCCAATAAATAATGTGTATTTTAGTTATTTCTCTATTAAATAATGTGTTTTTTGTTATTTCTTTATTAAATAATGTGTATTTTAATTATTTCTCTATTAAATAATGTGTATTTTAGTTATTTCTCAAATAAATAATGAGTATTTTGTTTACTTCTCTATTAAATAATGTGTTTTTTTGTTATTTCTTTATTAAATAATGTGTACTTTAGTTATTTCTCTAATAAATAATGTGTATTTTAGTTATTTCTCTAATCAATAATGTGTATTTTAGTTATTTCTCAAATAACTAATGAGTATTTTTTTTATTTCTCTATTAATCAATGTGATTTTTTGTTATTTCTCTATTAAATAATGTGTTTTTCAGTTATTTCTCTTTAAAATAATGTGTATTTTAGTTAATTCTTTATTAAATAATGTGGATTTTAGTTATTTCTCCAATATATAATGTGTATTTTAGTTATTTCTCTATTAAATCATGTGTTTTTTTGTAATTTCTCTATTAAATAATGTGTATTTTAGTTATGTCTCTTTTATATAATGTGTATTTTAGTTATTTCTTTAATAAATAATGTGTAATTTAGTTAATTCTCTATTAAATAATGTGTATTTTAGTTATTTCTCTATTAAATAATGTGTATTTTAGTTATTTGTTTATTAAATAAAGTGTATTTTAGTTATTTCTCCAATAAAGAATGTGTATTTTAGTTATTTCTCTATTAAATAATGTGTATTTTAGTTATTTCTCTATTAAATATTGTGTATTTGAGTTATTTTTTTATTAAAAAATGTGTTTTTTTGTTTTTTCTCTATTAAATAATGTGTTTTTTAGTTGTTTCTCTATTAAATAATGTGTATTTTAGTTAGTTTTTAATAAATAATGTGTATTTTAGTTATTTCTCTATTAAATAATATGTTTTTTTGTTATTTCTCTATTAAATAATGTGTATTTTAGTTATTTCTTTATTAAATAATGTGTATTTTTGTTATTTCTTTATTAAATAATGTGTATTTTAGTTATTTCTCTATTAAATAATGTGATTTTTTGTTATTCCTCTATTAAATAATGTGTATTTTAGTTATTTCTTTATTAAATAATGTGTATTTTAGTTATTTCTCCAAAAAATTAATGTGTATTTTAGTTATTTCTCTATCAAATAATGTGTTTTTTTTAATTTCTCTATTAAGTATTGTGTATTTTAGTTATTTCTTTATTAAATAATGTGTATTTTAGTTATTTCTCTAATAAATAATGTGTATTTTAGTTATTTCTCTCTTAAATAACGTGTTTTTTTGTTATTTTTCTATTAAATAATGTGTAGTTTAGTTATTTCTCTATAAACAATGTGTTTTTTTGTTATTTCTCTATTAAATAAAGTGTATTTTAGTTATTTCTCCAATAAATAATGTGTACTTTAGTTAATTCTTTATTAAATAATGTGTTTTTTTTGTTATTTTTCTATTGAATAATGTGTATTTTAGTTTTTTCTTTATTAAATATTGTGTATTTTAGTTATTTCTCTAATAAATAATGTGTATTTTAGTTATTTCTCTATTAGTTAATGTGTTTTTTTGTTATTCCTTTATTAAATAATGTGTATTTTAGTTATGTCTCTATTAAATAATGTGTATTTTAGTTATTTCTTTATTAAATAATGTGTATTTTTGTTATTTCTTTATTAAATAATGTGTATTTTAGTTATTTCTTTATTAAATAATGTGTATTTCAGTTATTTCTCCAATAAATAATGTGTATTTTAGTTATTTCTCTATTAAATAATGTGTTTTTTGTTATTTCTCTATTAAATAATGTGTATTTTAGTTATGTCTCTATTAAATAATGTGTATTTTAGTTATTTCTTTAATAAATAATGTGTATTTAAATTATTTCTCTTTTTAATAATGTGTATTTTAGTTTTTTCTAAAATATATAATGTGTTTTTCAGTTATATCTCCAATAAATAATGTCTATTTTAGTTATTAATCTATAAAATAATGTGTTTTTTTGTTATTTCTCTATTAAATAATGTGTATTTTAGTTTTTTTTTTTTTAAATTATGTGTTTTTCTGTTATTTCTCTATTAAATAATGTGTTTTTTTAGTTATTTCTTTATTAAATAATGTGTATTTTAGTTATTTCTCCAATAAATAATGTTTATTTTAGTTATTTCTCTATTAAATAAAGTGTTTTTTGTTATTTCTCTATTTAATAATGTGTATTTTAGTTATTTCTCTATTAAATAATGTGTATTTTAGTTATTTCTTTAATAAATAAAGTGTATTTTAGTTATTTCTCCAATAAATAATGTGTATTTTAGTTATTTCTCTATTAAATAATGTGTTTTTTGTTATTTCTTTATTAAATAATGTGTATTTTAGTTATTTCTCTATTAAATAATGTGTATTTTAGTTATTTCTCAAATAAATAATAATTATTTTGTTTATTTCTCTATTAAATAATGTGTTTTTTTGTTATTTCTTTATTAAATAATGTGTATTTTAGTTATTTCTCTATAAAATAATGTGTATTTTAGTTATTTCTTTCTTAAATAAAGTGTATTTTAGTTATTTCTCCAATAAATACTGAGTATTTTAGTTGTATCTCTAATAATTAATGTTTTTTTTTGTTTTTTCTCTATTAAATAATGTGTATTTTAGTTATGTCTCTTTTATATAATGTGTATTTTAGTTATTTCTCTAATAAATAATGTGTAATTTAGTTATTTCTCTATTAAATAATGTGTATTTTAGTTATTTCTTCAATAAATAATGTGTATTTTAGTTATTTCTCCAATAAATAATGTTTATTTTAGTTATTTCTCTATTAAATAAAGTGTTTTTTTGTTATTTCTCTATTTAATAATGTGTATTTTAGTTATTTCTCTATTAAATAATGTGTATTTTAGTTATTTCTCTATTAAATAATGGGTAATTTAGTTATTTCTCTATTAAATAATGTGTTTTTTTAGTTATTTCTTTATTAAATAATGTGTATTTTAGTTATTTCTCCAATAAATAATGTTTATTTTAGTTATTTCTCTATTAAATAAAGTGTTTTTTTGTTATTTCTCTATTTAATAATGTGTATTTTAGTTATTTCTCTATTAAATAATGTGTATTTTAGTTATTTCTCTATTAAATAATGTGTTTTTTTGTTATTTCTCTATTAAATAATGTGTATTTTAGTTATTTTTCTAATAAATAATGTGTTTTTTGTTATTTCTCTTATAAATAATTTGTATTTTAGTTTTTTCTCTATTAAATAATGTGTATTTTAGTTATTTCTCCAATAAATAATGTGTATTTTAGTTATTTCTCCAATAAATAATGTGTATTTTAGTTATTTCTCTATTAAATAATGTGTATTTTAGTAATTTCTTTATTAAATAATGTGTATTTTAGTTATTTCTTCAAAAAATAATGTGTATTTTAGTTATTTCTCTATTAATAAATGTGTATTTTTGTTATTTCTTTATTAAATAATGTGTATTTTAGTTAAATTTTTTTTATTAAATAATGTGTATTTTTGTTATTTTTTTATCAAATAATGTGTATTTTAGTTATTTCTTTATTAAATAATGTGTATTTTTGTTATTTTTTTATTAAATAATGTGTATTTTAGTTATTTCTCTATTAAATAATATTATTTTTTGTTATTTCTATATTAAATAATGTGTATTTTAGTTATTTTTTTTTATTAAATAATGTGTTTTTTTGTTATTTCTCTATTAACTAATGTGTTTTTTAGTTATTTCTCTATTAAATAATGTGTATTTTAATTATTTCTCCAATAAATAATGTGTATTTTAGTTATTTCTCTATTAAATAATGTGTTTTTTTGTTATTTCTCTATTTAATAATGTGTATTTTAGTAATTTCTTTATTAAATAATGTGTATTTTAGTAATTTCTTTATCAAATAATGTGTGTTTTGTTATTTCTTTATTAAATAATGTGTATTTTAGTTTTTTCTCTATTAAATAATGTGTATTTTAGTTATTTCTCCAATATATAATGTGTATTTTAGTTATTTCTCTATTAAAAAATATGTTTTTCTGTTATTTCTCTATTAAATACTGTTATTTTAGTTATTTCTTTATTAAATAATGTGTATTTTTGTTATTTCTTTATTAAATATTGTGTATTTTAGTTATTTCTCCAATAAATAATGTGTATTTTAGTTATTTTTCTATTAGTTAATGTGTTTTTTTGTTATTTCTTTATTAAATAATGTGTATTTTAGTTATGTCTCTATTAAATAATGTGTATTTTAGTTATTTCTTTAATAAATAATGTGTATTTAAATTATTTCTCTATTTAATAATGTGTATTTTAGTTATTTCTCCAATAAATAATGTGTATTTTAGTTATTTCTCTAATAAAAAATGTGTATTTTAGTTATTAATCTATTAAATAATGTGTTTTTTTGTTATTTCTCAATTAAATAATGTGTATTTTATTTATTTTTTATTTAATAATGTGTTTTTTTGTTATTTCTCTATTATTAATAATGTGTTTTTTTAGTTATTTCTTTATTAAATAATGTGTATTTTAGTTATTTCTCCAATAAATAATGTGTATTTTAGTTATTTCTCTATTAAATAAAGTGTTTTTTTGTTATTTCTTTATTTAATAATGTGTATTTTAGTTATTTCTCTATTAAATAATGTGTATTTTAGTTTATTTTTTATTAAATAAAGTGTATTTTAGTTATTTCTCCAATAAATAATGTATATTTTAGTTATTTCTCTATTAAATAATGTGTTTTTTGTTATTTCTTTATTAAATATTGTGTATTTTAGTTATTTCTCTATTAAATAATGTGTATTTTAGTTATTTCTCAAATAAATAATGAGTATTTTGTTTATTTCTCTATTAAATAATGTGTTTTTTTGTTATTTCTTTATTAAATAATGTGTATTTTAGTTATTTCTCTATAAAATAATGTGTATTTTAGTTATTTCTTACTTAAATAAAGTGTATTTTAGTTATTTCTCCAATAAATAATGAGTATTTTAGTTATATCTCCAAAAATTAATGTGTTTTTTTATTATTTCTCTATTTAATAATGTGTATTTTAGTTATGTCTCATTTATATAATGTGTATTTTAGTTATTTCTCTAATAAATAATGTGTAATTTAGTTATTTCTCTATTAAATAATGTGTATTTTAGTTATTTCTTCAATAAATAATGTGTATTTTAGTTATTTCTCCAATAAATAATGTGTATTTTAGTTATTTTTCTATTAAATAATGTGTTTTTTTGTTATTTCTCTATTAAATAATGTGTATTTTAGTTATTTTTTTTAATAAATAATGTGTTTTTTGTTATTTCTCTATTAAATAATGTGTATTTTAGTTATTTCTCCAATAAATAATGTGTATTTTAGTTATTTCTCCAATAAATAATGTGTATTTTAGTTATTTCTCTATTAAATAATGTGTATTTTAGTAATTTCTTTATTAAATAATGTGTATTTTAGTTATTTCTTCAAAAAATGATGTGTATTTTAGTTATTTTTCTATTAATAAATGTGTATTTTTGTTATTTCTTTATTAAATAATGAGTATTTTAGTTAAATTTTTTTATTAAATAATGTGTATTTTTGTTATTTCTTTATTAAATAATGTGTATTTTAGTTATTTCTTTATTAAATAATGTGTATTTTTGTTATTTTTTTATTAAATAATGTGTATTTTAGTTATTTTTTTATTAAATAAAATGATTTTTTGTTATTTCTATATTAAATAATGTGTATTTTAGTTATTTTTTTTTATTAAATAATGTGTTTTTTTGTTATTTCTCTATTAACTAATGTGTTTTTTAGTTATTTCTCTATTAAATAATGTGTATTTTAATTATTTCTCCAATAAATAATGTGTATTTTAGTTATTTCTCTATTAAATAATGTGTTTTTTTTTATTTCTCTATTTAATAATGTGTATTTTAGTAATTTCTTTATTAAATAATGTGTATTTTAGTAATTTCTTTATTAAATAATGTGTGTTTTGTTATTTCTTTATTAAATAATGTGTATTTTAGTTTTTTCTCTATTAAATAATGTGTATTTTAGTTATTTCTCCAATATATAATGTGTATTTTAGTTATTTCTCTATTAAATAATATGTTTTTCTGTTATTTCTCTATTAAATACTGTTATTTTAGTTATTTCTTTATTAAATAATGTGTATTTTTGTTATTTCTTTATTAATTATTGTGTATTTTAGTTATTTCTCCAATAAATAATGTGTATTTTAGTTATTTTTCTATTAGTTAATGTGTTTTTTTTGTTATTTCTCTATTAAATAATGTGTATTTTAGTTATTTCTCCAATAAATAATGTGTACTTTAGTTATTTCTTTATTAAATAATGTGTTTTTTTGTTATTTCTCTATTTAATAATGTGTATTTTAGATTTTTCTAAAATAAATAATGTGTTTTTTAGTTATTTCTCCAATAAATAATGTGTATTTTAGTTATTTCTCTATTAAATAACGTGTTTTTTGTTATTTCTCTATTTAATAATGTGTATTTTAGTTATTTTTCTACTAAATATTGTGTTTTCGTGTTATTTCTCTTTTTAATAATGTGTATTTTAGTTATTTCTCTATTAAATAATGTGTATTTTAATTATTTCTTTATTAAATAATGTGTATTTTTGTTATTTCTTTATTAAATAATGTGTATTTTAGTTATTTCTTTATTGAATAATGTGTATTTTAGTTATTTCTCCAATAAATAATGTGTATTTTAGTTATTTCTCTATTAAATAATGTGTTTTTTTGTTATTTCTCTATTAAATAATGTGTATTTTAGTTTTTTTTTTATTAAATTATGTGTTTTTCTGTTATTTCTCTATTAAATTATGTGTTTTTTTAGTTATTTCTTTATTAAATAATGTGTATTTTAGTTATTTCTCCAATAAATAATGTGTATTTTAGTTATTTTTCTATTAAATAAAGTGTTTTTTTGTTATTTCTCTATTTAATAATGTGTATTTTAGTTATTTCTCTATTAAATAATGTGTATTTTAGTTATTTCTTTATTAAATAAAGTGTATTTTAGTTATTTCTCCAATAAATAATGTGTATTTTAGTTATTTCTCTATTAAATAATGTGTTTTTTGTTATTTCTTTATTAAATAATGTGTATTTTAGTTATTTCTCTATTAAATAATGTGTATTTTAGTTATTTCTCAAATAAATAATGAGTATTTTGTTTATTTCTCTATTAAATAATGTGTTTTTTTGTTATTTCTTTATTAAATAATGTGTATTTTAGTTATTTCTTTAATAAATAATGTGTATTTTAGTTATTTCTCTATGAAATAATGTGTATTTTAGTTATTTCTCCAAAAAAATAATGTGTATTTTAGTTATTTCTCTATCAAATAATGTGTTTTTTGTTATTTCTCTATTAAGTAATGTGTATTTTAGTTGTTTCTCAAATAAATAATGAGTATTTTGTTTATTTCTCTATTAAATAATGTGTTTTTTGTTATTCCTCTATTAAATAATGTGTATTTTAGTTATTTTTCTATTAAATAATGTGTATTTTAGTTAATTCTCTAAAAAAATAATGTGTATTTTAGTTATTTCTCTATCAAATAATGTGTTTTTTGTTATTTCTTTATTAAGTAATTTGTATTTTAGTTATTTCTTTATTAAATAATGTGTATTTTAGTTATTTCTCTAATAAATAATGTGTATTTTAGTTATTTCTCTATAAAATAATGTGTATTTTAGTTATTTCTCCAAAAAAATAATGTGTATTTCAGTTATTTCTCTATCAAATAATGTGTTTTTTGTTATTTCTCTATTAAGTAATGTGTATTTTAGTTATTTCTTTATTAAATAAAGTGTATTTTAGTTATTTTTATAATAATTAATGTGTATTTTAGTTATTTCTCTATTAAATAACGTGTTTTTTTGTTATTTCTCTATTAAATAATGTGTATTTTAGTTATTTCTCTATAAATAATGTGTTTTTTTGTTATTTCTCTAACAAATAATGTGTATTTTAGTTATTTCTTTAATAAATAATGTGTATTTTAGTTATTTCTCTATAAACAATGTGTTTTTTTGTTATTTCTCTATTAAATAATGTGTATTTTAGTTATTTCTATATTAAATAATGTGTACTTTAGTTATTTCTTTATTAAATAATGTGTTTTTTTGTTATTTTTTTATTGAATAATGTGTATTTTAGTTATTTCTTTATTAAATATTGTGTATTTTAGTTATTTCTCTAATAAATAATTTGTATTTTAGTTATTTTTTAAATAAATAATGTGTTTTTTTGGTATTTCTCTATTAAATAATGTGTATTTTAGTTATTTTACTAATAAATAATTTGTTTTTTTGTTATTTCTCTATTAAATAATGTATATTTTAGTTATTTCTCTATTAAATAATGTGTTTTTTTATTATTTCTTTATTAAATAATGAGTATTTTAGTTATTTCTCCAATAAATAATGTGTATTTTAGTTATTTCTTTAATATATAATGTGTTTTTTGTTATTTCTCTATTAAATAATGTGTATTTTAGTTATTTCTTCAATAAAAAATGTGTATTTTAGTTATTTCTCTATTAAGTAATGTGTTTTTTTGTTATTTCTCTATTAAATAATGTGTATTTTAGTTATTTCTATAATAAATAATGTGTATTTTGGTTATTTCTTTATTAAATAATGTGTATTTTAGTTATTTCTCCAAGAAATAATGTGTATTTTAGTTATTTTTCTATTAAATATTGTGTTTTTTTGTTATTTCTCTATTAAATAATGTGTATTTCAGTTATTTCTCTACTAAATAATGTGTTTTTTGTTATTTCTTTATTAAATAATGTGTAATTTAGTTATTTCTCTATTAAATAATGTGTATTTTAGTTATTTCTCTATTAAATAATGTGTATTTTAGTTATTTTTTTATTAAATAATGTGTATTTTAAATATTTCTCTAATAAATAATGTGTATTTTAGTTATTTCTCTATTAAATAATGTGTATTTTAGTTATTTCTCTATTAAATAATGTGTATTTTAGTTATTTTTTTATTAAATAATGTGTATTTTAAATATTTCTCTAATATATAATGTGTATTTTGTTTATTTCTCTATTAAATAATGTGTTTTTTGTTATTCCTCTATTAAATAATGTGTATTTTAGTTATTTCTCTATAAATAATGTGTTTTTTTGTTATTTCTCTAATAAATAATGTGTATTTTAGTTATTTTTCTATTAAATAATGTGTATTTTAGTTAATTCTCTAAAAAAATAATGTGTATTTTAGTTATTTCTCTATCAAATAATGTGTTTTTTGTTATTTCTTTATTAAGTAATTTGTATTTTAGTTATTTCTTTATTAAATAATGTGTATTTTAGTTATTTCTCTAATAAATAATGTGTATTTTAGTTATTTCTCTATAAAATAATGTGTATTTTAGTTATTTCTCCAAAAAAATAATGTGTATTTCAGTTATTTCTCTATCAAATAATGTGTTTTTTGTTATTTCTCTATTAAGTAATGTGTATTTTAGTTATTTCTTTATTAAATAATGTGTATTTTAGTTATTTTTATAATAAATAATCTGTATTTTAGTTATTTCTCTATTAAATAACGTGTTTTTTTGTTATTTCTCTATTAAATAATGTGTATTTTAGTTATTTCTCTATAAATAATGTGTTTTTTTGTTATTTCTCTAATAAATAATGTGTATTTTAGTTATTTCTTTAATAAATAATGTGTATTTTAGTTATTTCTTTATTAAATAATGTGTTTTTTTGTTATTTTTTTATTAAATAATGTGTATTTTAGTTATTTCTTTATTAAATTTTGTGTATTTTAGTTATTTCTCCAATAAATAATTTGTATTTTAGTTATTTCTCTAATAAATAATGTGTTTTTTTGGTATTTCTCTATTAAATAATGTGCATTTTAGTTATTTTTCGAATAAATAATGTGTTTTTTAGTTATTTCTCTATTAAATAAAGTGTATTTTAGTTTTTTCTTTATTAAATATTGTGTATTTTAGTTATTTCTCCAATTAATAATTTGTATTTTAGTTATTTCTCTATTAAATAATATGTTTTTTTGTTATTTCTCTATTAAATAATGTGTATTTTAGTTATTTCTTTATTAAATAATGTGTATTTTTGTAATTTCTTTATTAAATAATGTGTCTTTTAGTTATTTCTCTATTAAATAATGTGTTTTTTTGTTATTTTACTTCTAAATAATGTGTATTTTAGTTATTTCTTTAATAAATAATGTGTATTTTAGTTATTTCTCTATTAATTAATGTGTTTTTTTGTTATTTCTCTATTAAATAATGTGTATTTAAGTTATTTCTCTATTAAATAATGTGTATTTTAGTTATTTCTCTATTAAATAATGTGTATTTTAGTTATTTCTCTTTTAAATAATGTGTATTTGAGTTATTTTTCTATTAAATAAGGTGTTTTTTTGTTATTTCTCTATTAAATAATGTGTATTTTAGTTATTTTTTCAATAAATAATGTATATTTTAGTTATTTCTCTATTAAATAATGTGTTTTTTTGTTATTTCTTTATTAAATAATGTGTATTTTAGTTATTTCTCCAATAAATAATGTGTATTTTAGTTATTTCTCTAATATATAATGTGTTTTTTTGTTATTTCTCTATCGAATAATGTGTATTTTAGTTGTTTCTACAATAAATAATGTGTTTTTTAGTTATTTCTCTATTAAGTAATGTGTTTTTTGTTATTTCTCTATTAAATAATGTGTATTTTAGTTATTTCTTTAATAAATAATGTGTATTTTAGTTATTTCTTTATTAAATAATGTGTATTTTAGTTATTTCTCTAAGAAATAATGTGTATTTTAGTTATTTTTTAATTAAATATTGTGTTTTCTTGTTATTTCTCTTTTTAATAATGTGTATTTTAGTTATTTCTCTATTAAATAATGTGTATTTTAGTTATTTCTTTATTAAATAATGTGTTTTTTGTCATTTTTTTTTTAAATAATGTGTAATTTAGTTATTTCTCTATTAAATAATGTGTATTTTAGTTGTTTCTCAAATAACCAATGAGTATTTTTTTATTTCTCTATTAAATAATGTGATTTTTTGTTAATTCTCTATTAAATAATGTGTATTTTAGTTATTTCTCTATAAAATAATGTGTATTTTAGTTAATTCTTTATTAAATAATGTGGATTTTGTTTATTTCTTCAATAAATAATGTGTATTTTAGTTATTTCTCTTTTATATAATGTGTATTTTAGTTCTTTCTTTAATAAATAATGTGTAATTTAGTTATTTCTCTATTAAATAATGTGTATTTTAGTTTTTTCTTTAATAAATAAGGTGTATTTTAGTTATTTCTCCAATAAATAATGTGTATTTTAGTTATTTCTCTATTAAATAATGTGTTTTTTTGTTATTTTTCTATTAAATAATGTGTTCTTTTGTCATTTCTCTATTAAATAATGTGTATTTTAGTTTTTTTTCTATTAAATAATGTGTATTTTAGTTATTTCTCCAATAAAAAATGGGTATTTTAGTTATTTCTCTAATAAATAATATGTTTTTTTGTTATTTCTTTATTAAATAATGTGTATTTTAGTTATTTCTTAATTGAATAATGTGTTTTTTTGTTATTTCTTAATTAAATTATGTGTATTTTAGTTATTTCTCCAATAAATAATGTGTATTTTAGTTTTTTCTTTATTAAATAATGTGTTTTTTTGTTAATTCTTTATTAAATAATGTGTATTTTAATTATGTCTCTATTAAATAATGTGTATTTCAGTTATTTCTCTAATAAATAATGTGTATTTAAATTATTTCTCTATTAAATAATGTGTATTTTAGTTATTTCTCCAAAAAATAATGTGTATTTTAGTTATTTCTCCAATAAATAATGTGTATTTTAGTTATGTCTCTATTAAATAATGTGTATTTTAGTTATTTCTCTAATAAATAATGTGTATTTAAATTATTTTTCTAATAAATATTGTGTATTTTAGTTATTTCTCCAATAAATAATGTGTAATTTAGTTATTTCTTTAATAATTAATGTGTATTTTAGTTATTTCTCTATTAAATAATGTGTTTTTTTGTTATTTCTCTATTAAATAATGTGTATTTTAGTTATTTTTTTATTAAATAATGTGTTTTTTTGTTATTTCTTTATTAAATAATGTGTTTTTAGTTATTTCTCTATTAAATAATGTGTATTTTAGTTATTTCTCTAAAAAATAATGTGTATTTTAGTTATTTCTCTATTACTTAATGTGTTTTTTTGTTATTTCTCTATTAAATAATGTGTATTTAAGTTATTTCTTTATTAAATAATGTGTATTTTAGTTATTTCTCTATTAAATAATGTGTATTTTAGTTATTTCTCTATTAAATAATGTGTATTTTAGTTATTTCTCTATTAAATAATGTGTATTTGAGTTATTTTTCTATTAAATAATGTGTTTTTTTGTTATTTCTCTATTAAATAATGTGTATTTTAGTTGTTTCTCTATTAAATAATGTGTATTTTAGTTATTTTTCCAATAAATAATGTGTATTTTAGTTATTTCTTTATTAAATATTATGTTTTTTTGTTATTTCTCTATTAAATAATGTGTATTTTAGTTATTTCTTTATTAAATAATGTGTTTTTTGTTATTTCTCTATTAAATAATGTGTATTTAAGTTATTTCTCTATTAAATAATGTGTATTTTAGTTATTTCTCTATTAAATATTGTGTATTTGAGTTATTTTTTTATTAAAAAATGTGTTTTTTTGTTTTTTCTCTATTAAATAATGTGTATTTTAGTTGTTTCTCTATCAAATAATGTGTATTTTAGTTATTTTTTCAATAAATAATGTGTATTTTAGTTATTTCTCTATTAAATAATATGTTTTTTTGTTATTTCTCTATTAAATAATGTGTATTTTAGTTATTTCTTTATTAAATAATGTGTATTTTTGTTATTTCTTTATTAAATAATGTGTATTTTAGTTATTTCTCTATTAAATAATGTGATTTTTTGTTATTCCTCTATTAAAAAATGTGTATTTTAGTTATTTCTTTATTAAATAATGTGTATTTTAGTTATTTCTCCAAAAAAATAATGTGTATTTTAGTTATTTCTCTATCAAATAATGTGTTTTTTGTTCTTTCTCTATTAAGTAATGTGTATTTTAGTTATTTCTTTAATAAATAATGTGTATTTTAGTTATTTCTTTAATAAATAATGTGTATTTTAGTTATTTCTCTATTAAATAACGTGTTTTTTTGTTATTTTTCTATTAAATAATGTGTATTTTAATTATTTCTCTATAAATAATGTGTTTTTTTGTTATTTCTCTATTAAATAATGTGTATTTTAGTTATTTCTCTAATAAATAATGTGTACTTTAGTTATTTCTTTATTAAATAATGTGTTTTTTTGTTATTTTTCTATTGAATAATGTGTATTTTAGTTATTTCTTTATTAAATATTGTGTATTTTAGTTATTTCTCCAATAAATAATTTGTATTTTAGTTATTTCTCTAATAAATAATGTGTTTTTTTGGTATTTCTCTATTAAATAATGTGTATTTTAGTTATTTTTCTAATAAATAATGTGTTTTTTTGTTATTTCTCTATTAAATAATGAGTATTTTAGTTATTTCTCCAATAAATAATGTGTATTTTAGTTATTTCTTTAATATATAATGTGTTTTTTTGTTATTTCTCTATTAAATAATGTGTATTTTAGTTATTTCTTCAATAAATAATGTGTATTTTAGTTATTTCTCTATTAAGTAATGTGTTTTTTTGTTATTTCTCTATTAAATAATGTGTATTTTAGTTATTTCTATAATAAATAATGTGTATTTTAGTTATTTCTTTATAAAATAATGTGTATTTTAGTTATTTCTCCAAGAAATAATGTGTATTTTAGTTATTTTTCTATTAAATATTGTGTTTTTTTGTTATTTCTCTATTAAATAATGTGTATTTTAGTTATTTCTCTATTAAATAATGTGTATTTTAGTTATTTTTTTATTAAATAATGTGTAATTTAAATATTTCTCCAATAAATAATGTGTATTTTAGTTGATTCTCTATGAAATAATGTGTTTTTTGTTATTTCTTTATTAAATAATGTGTAATTTAGTTATTTCTCTAATCAATAATGTGCATTTTAGTTATTTCTCAAATAACTAATGAGTATTTTTTTTATTTCTCTATTAATCAATGTGATTTTTTGTTATTTCTCTATTAAATAATGTGTTTTTCAGTTATTTCTCTATAAAATAATGTGTATTCTAGTTAATTCTGTATTAAATAATGTGGATTTTAGTTATTTCTCTATTAAATCATGTGTTTTTTTGTTAATTCTCTATTAAATAATGTGTATTTTAGTTATGTTTTTTTTATATAATGTGTATTTTAGATATTTCTGTAATAAATAATCAGTAATTTAGTTATTTCTCTATTAAATAATGTGTATTTTAGTTATTTCTTCAATAAATAATGTGTATTTTAGTTATTTCTCCAAAAAATAATGTGTATTCTACTTATTTCTCTATTAAATAATGTGTATTTTAGTAATTTCTTTATTAAATAATGTGTATTTTAGATAATTCTCCAAAAAATAATGTGTATTTTAGTTATTTCTCTATTAATAAATGTGTATTTTTGTTATTTCTTTATTAAATAATATGTATTTTAGTTAAATTTCTTTATTAAATAATGTGTATTTTTGTTATTTCTTTATTAAATAATGTGTATTTTAGTTATTTCTTTATTAAATAATGTGTAATTTTGTTATTTTTTTATTAAATAATGTGTATGTTAGTTATTTCTCTATTAAATAATATGATTTTTTGTTATTTCTATATTAAATAATGTGTATTTTAGTTAATTTTTTTTTATTAAATAATGTGTGTTTTTGTTATTTCTCCAATAAATAATGTGTATTTTACTTATTTCTCTATTTACTAATGTGTATTTTAGTTATTTCTCCAATAAATAATGTGTATTTTAGTTATTTCTCTATTAAATAATGTGTTTTTTTGTTATTTCTCTATTTAATAATGTGTATTTTAGTTATTTTTCTAATAAATAATGTGTTTTTTGTTATTTCTCTATTAAATTTTTCACTATTTTTAGCAAAAATTAATTATTTAATAAACATATGGGGAGAAACAACAAAAACAAACATTCAAAAAATTCAAAGGCAACAGAACAAAATTCTAAAAATAATATACAAACTACCAAAACTAACACAAACAGAAGAAGTATACAAAATAATTAACGAAACAAAGATAAACGAAAAAATAAAAATAGAAAAATGCAAACTAATATACAAAATTAAAAATAAAGAAATTAAAACCAACCTCCAAATAAAATGCAACAAAGAAATTCACGGACATAACACAAGAAGAAGAAGCAACATACATGTACACACAACAAGGACAGAAAAAGCAAAACAAACAATACTAGGCAATGGACTTGTCACTTACAACCAACTGCCTGAAAGTATCAAGAAAATAAAGAATTATAAAGAATTCAAAATTAAAATTAAAAAACACTATATATTAACAAGATCTAATTAGAAGAAGACAGAAGCAGATAAATAGAAACATAAAATGGTGCCCCGAATACGAAGCTCTGCAGCCATCCACATGGAAACGGTGTAGAGCAGCAAGTGGGGAGAAAAAAAACAAATAATATAAACTGTAAATATGTAAACATTTTATAATAAAAACTAAATATTAAAAAAAAAAAAAAAAAAAATATTATGTATTTTAGTTTTTTCTTTAATAAATAATGTGTATTTTAGTTATTTCTCCAATATATAATGTGTATTTTAGTTATTTCTCTATTAAATAATATGTTTTTCTGTTATTTCTCTAATAAATAATGTGTATTTTAGTTATTTCTTTATTAAATAATGTGTATTTTTGTTATTTCTTTATTAAATATTGTGTATTTTAGTTATTTCTCTAATAAACAATGTGTATTTTAGTTATTTCTCTATTAGTTAATGTGTTTTTTTGTTATTCCTTTATTAAATAATGTGTATTTTAGTTATTTCTCTATTAAATAATGTGTATTTTAGTTATTTCTTCAATAAAAAATGTGTATTTTAGTTATTTCTCTATTGAGTAATGTGTTTTTTTGTTATTTCTCTATTAAATAATGTGTATTTTAGTTATTTCTATAATAAATAATGTGTATTTTAGTTATTTCTTTATTAAATAATGTGTATTTTAGTTGTTTCTCCAAGAAATAATGTGTATTTTAGTTATTTTTCTATTAAATATTGTGTTTTTTTGTTATTTCTCTATTAAATAATGTGTATTTTAGTTATTTCTCTATTAAATAATGTGTATTTTAGTTATTTTTTTATTAAATAATGTGTATTTTGAGTATTTCTCCAATAAATAATGTGTATTTTAGTTTATTCTCTATTAAATAATGTGTTTTTTGTTATTTCTTTATTAAATAATGTGTAATTTAGTTATTTCTCTAATCAATAATGTGTATTTTAGTTATTTCTCAAATAACTAATGAGTATTTTTTTTATTTCTCTATTAATCAATGTGATTTTTTGTTATTTCTCTATTAAATAATGTGTTTTTCAGTTATTTCTCTATAAAATAATGTGTATTTTAGTTAATTCTTTATTAAATAATGTGGATTTTAGTTATTTCTCCAATATATAATGTGTATTTTAGTTATTTCTCTATTAAATCATGTGTTTTTTTGTAATTTCTCTATTAAATAATGTGTATTTTAGTTATGTCTCTTTTATATAATGTGTATTTTAGTTATTTCTTTAATAAATAATGTGTAATTTAGTTATTTCTCTATTAAATAATGTGTATTTTAGTTATTTCTTTATTAAATATTGTGTATTTTTGTTATTTCTTTATTAAATAATGTGTATTTTAGTTATTTCTCTATTAAATAATGTGATTTTTTGTTATTCCTCTATTAAATAATGTGTATTTTAGTTATTTCTTTATTAAATAATGTGTATTTTAGTTATTTCTCCAAAAAATTAATGTGTATTTTAGTTATTTCTCTATCAAATAATGTGTTTTTTTTTTATTTCTCTATTAAGTATTGTGTATTTTAGTTATTTCTTTATTAAATAATGTGTATTTTAGTTATTTCTCTAATAAATAATGTGTATTTTAGTTATTTCTCTCTTAAATAACGTGTTTTTTTGTTATTTTTCTATTAAATAATGTGTAGTTTAGTTATTTCTCTATAAACAATGTGTTTTTTTGTTATTTCTCTATTAAATAAAGTGTATTTTAGTTATTTCTCCAATAAATAATGTGTACTTTAGTTATTTCTTTATTAAATAATGTGTTTTTTTTGTTATTTTTCTATTGAATAATGTGTATTTTAGTTTTTTCTTTATTAAATATTGTGTATTTTAGTTATTTCTCTAATAAATAATGTGTATTTTAGTTATTTCTCTATTAGTTAATGTGTTTTTTTGTTATTCCTTTATTAAATAATGTGTATTTTAGTTATGTCTCTATTAAATAATGTGTATTTTAGTTATTTCTTTATTAAATAATGTGTATTTTTGTTATTTCTTTATTAAATAATGTGTATTTTAGTTATTTCTTTATTAAATAATGTGTATTTCAGTTATTTCTCCAATAAATAATGTGTATTTTAACTATTTCTCTATTAAATAATGTGTTTTTTGTTATTTCTCTATTAAATAATGTGTATATTAGTTATGTCTCTATTAAATAATGTGTATTTTAGTTATTTCTTTAATAAATAATGTGTATTTAAATTATTTCTCTATTTAATAATGTGTATTTTAGTTTTTTCTAAAATATATAATGTGTTTTTTAGTTATATCTCCAATAAATAATGTCTATTTTAGTTATTAATCTATAAAATAATGTGTTTTTTTGTTATTTCTCTATTAAATAATGTGTATTTTAGTTTTTTTTTTATTAAATTATCTGTTTTTCTGTTATTTCTCTATTAAATAATGTGTTTTTTTAGTTATTTCTTTATTAAATAATGTGTATTTTAGTTATTTCTCCAATAAATAATGTTTATTTTAGTTATTTCTCTATTAAATAAAATGTTTTTTTGTTATTTCTCTATTTAATAATGTGTATTTTAGTTATTTCTCTATTAAATAATGTGTATTTTAGTTATTTCTTTAATAAATAAAGTGTATTTTAGTTATTTCTCCAATAAATAATGTGTATTTTAGTTATTTCTCTATTAAATAATGTGTTTTTTGTTATTTCTTTATTAAATAATGTGTTTTTTAGTTGTTTCTCTATCAAATAATGTGTATTTTAGTTAGTTTTTAATAAATAATGTGTATTTTAGTTATTTCTCTATTAATTAATATGTTTTTTTGTTATTTCTCTATTAAATAATGTGTATTTTAGTTATTTCTTTATTAAATAATGTGTATTTTTGTTATTTCTTTATTAAATAATGTGTATTTTAGTTATTTCTCTATTAAATAATGTGATTTTTTGTTATTCCTCTATTAAATAATGTGTATTTTAGTTATTTCTTTATTAAATAATGTGTATTTTAGTTATTTCTCCAAAAAATTAATGTGTATTTTAGTTATTTCTCTATCAAATAATGTGTTTTTTTTTTATTTCTCTATTAAGTATTGTGTATTTTAGTTATTTCTTTATTAAATAATGTGTATTTTAGTTATTTCTCTAATAAATAATGTGTATTTTAGTTATTTCTCTCTTAAATAACGTGTTTTTTTGTTATTTTTCTATTAAATAATGTGTAGTTTAGTTATTTCTCTATAAACAATGTGTTTTTTTGTTATTTCTCTATTAAATAAAGTGTATTTTAGTTATTTCTCCAATAAATAATGTGTACTTTAGTTATTTCTTTATTAAATAATGTGTTTTTTTTGTTATTTTTCTATTGAATAATGTGTATTTTAGTTTTTTCTTTATTAAATATTGTGTATTTTAGTTATTTCTCTAATAAATAATGTGTATTTTAGTTATTTCTCTATTAGTTAATGTGTTTTTTTGTTATTCCTTTATTAAATAATGTGTATTTTAGTTATGTCTCTATTAAATAATGTGTATTTTAGTTATTTCTTTATTAAATAATGTGTATTTTTGTTATTTCTTTATTAAATAATGTGTATTTTAGTTATTTCTTTATTAAATAATGTGTATTTCAGTTATTTCTCCAATAAATAATGTGTATTTTAGTTATTTCTCTATTAAATAATGTGTTTTTTGTTATTTCTCTATTAAATAATGTGTATTTTAGTTATGTCTCTATTAAATAATGTGTATTTTAGTTATTTCTTTAATAAATAATGTGTATTTAAATTATTTCTCTATTTAATAATGTGTATTTTAGTTTTTTCTAAAATATATAATGTGTTTTTTAGTTATATCTCCAATAAATAATGTCTATTTTAGTTATTAATCTATAAAATAATGTGTTTTTTTGTTATTTCTCTATTAAATAATGTGTATTTTAGTTTTTTTTTTTATTAAATTATGTGTTTTTTTGTTATTTCTCTATTAAATAATGTGTTTTTTTAGTTATTTCTTTATTAAATAATGTGTATTTTAGTTATTTCTCCAATAAATAATGTTTATTTTAGTTATTTCTCTATTAAATAAAGTGTTTTTTTGTTATTTCTCTATTTAATAATGTGTATTTTAGTTATTTCTCTATTAAATAATGTGTATTTTAGTTATTTCTTTAATAAATAAAGTGTATTTTAGTTATTTCTCCAATAAATAATGTGTATTTTAGTTATTTCTCTATTAAATAATGTGTTTTTTGTTATTTCTTTATTAAATAATGTGTATTTTAGTTATTTCTCTATTAAATAATGTGTATTTTAGTTATTTCTCAAATAAATAATAATTATTTTGTTTATTTCTCTATTAAATAATGTGTTTTTTTGTTATTTCTTTATTAAATAATGTGTATTTTAGTTATTTCTCTATAAAATAATGTGTATTTTAGTTATTTCTTTCTTAAATAAAGTGTATTTTAGTTATTTCTCCAATAAATACTGAGTATTTTAGTTGTATCTCTAATAATTAATGTTTTTTTTTGTTTTTTCTCTATTAAATAATGTGTATTTTAGTTATGTCTCTTTTATATAATGTGTATTTTAGTTATTTCTCTAATAAATAATGTGTAATTTAGTTATTTCTCTATTAAATAATGTGTATTTTAGTTATTTCTTCAATAAATAATGTGTATTTTAGTTATTTCTCCAATAAATAATGTTTATTTTAGTTATTTCTCTATTAAATAAAGTGTTTTTTTGTTATTTCTCTATTTAATAATGTGTATTTTAGTTATTTCTCTATTAAATAATGTGTATTTTAGTTATTTCTCTATTAAATAATGGGTAATTTAGTTATTTCTCTATTAAATAATGTGTTTTTTTAGTTATTTCTTTATTAAATAATGTGTATTTTAGTTATTTCTCCAATAAATAATGTTTATTTTAGTTATTTCTCTATTAAATAAAGTGTTTTTTTGTTATTTCTCTATTTAATAATGTGTATTTTAGTTATTTCTCTATTAAATAATGTGTATTTTAGTTATTTCTCTATTAAATAATGTGTTTTTTTTGTTATTTCTCTATTAAATAATGTGTATTTTAGTTATTTTTCTAATAAATAATGTGTTTTTTGTTATTTCTCTTATAAATAATTTGTATTTTAGTTTTTTCTCTATTAAATAATGTGTATTTTAGTTATTTCTCCAATAAATAATGTGTATTTTAGTTATTTCTCTAATAAATAATGTGTATTTTAGTTATTTCTCTATTAAATAATGTGTATTTTAGTAATTTTTTTATTAAATAATGTGTATTTTAGTTATTTCTTCAAAAAATAATGTGTATTTTAGTTATTTCTCTATTAATAAATGTGTATTTTTGTTATTTCTTTATTAAATAATGTGTATTTTAGTTAAATTTCTTTATTAAATAATGTGTATTTTTGTTATTTCTTTTTCAAATAATGTGTATTTTAGTTATTTCTTTATTAAATAATGTGTATTTTTGTTATTTTTTTTTTAAATATTGTGTATTTTAGTTATTTCTCTATTAAATAATATTATTTTTTGTTATTTCTATATTAAATAATGTGTATTTTAGTTATTTTTTTTTTATTAAATAATGTGTTTATTTGTTATTTCTCTATTAACTAATGTGTTTTTTAGTTATTTCTCTATTAAATAATGTGTATTTTAATTATTTCTCCAATAAATAATGTGTATTTTAGTTATTTCTCTATTAAATAATGTGTTTTTTTGTTATTTCTCTATTTAATAATGTGTATTTTAGTAATTTATTTATTAAATAATGTGTATTTTAGTAATTTCTTTATCAAATAATGTGTGTTTTGTTATTTCTTTAATAAATAATGTGTATTTTAGTTTTTTCTCTATTAAATAATGTGTATTTTAGTTATTTCTCCAATATATAATGTGTATTTTAGTTATTTCTCTATTAAATAATATGTTTTTCTGTTATTTCTCTATTAAATACTGTTATTTTAGTTATTTCTTTATTAAATAATGTGTATTTTTGTTATTTCTTTATTAAATATTGTGTATTTTAGTTATTTCTCCAATAAATAATGTGTATTTTAGTTATTTTTCTATTAGTTAATGTGTTCTTTTGTTATTTCTTTATTAAATAATGTGTATTTTAGTTATGTCTCTATTAAATAATGTGTATTTTAATTATTTCTTTAATAAATAATGTGTATTTAAATTATTTCTCTATTTAATAATGTGTATTTTAGTTATTTCTCCAATAAATAATGTGTATTTTAGTTATTTCTCTAATAAAAAATGTGTATTTTAGTTATTAATCTATTAAATAATGTGTTTTTTTGTTATTTCTCAATTAAATAATGTGTATTTTAGTTATTTTTTATTTAATAATGTGTTATTTTGTTATTTCTCTATTATTAATAATGTGTTTTTTTAGTTATTTCTTTATTAAATAATGTGTATTTTAGTTATTTCTTTATTAAATAATGTGTATTTTTGTTATTTCTTTATTAAATAATGTGTATTTTAGTTATTTCTTTATTGAATAATGTGTATTTTAGTTATTTCTCCAATAAATAATGTGTATTTTAGTTATTTTTCTATTAAATAATGTGTTTTTTTGTTATTTCTCTATTAAATAATGTGTATTTTAGTTATTTTTCTAATAAATAATGTGTTTTTTGTTATTTCTCTATTAAATAATGTGTATTTTAGTTATTTCTCCAATAAATAATGTGTATTTTAGTTATTTCTCCAATAAATAATGTGTATTTTAGTTATTTCTCTATTAAATAATGTGTATTTTAGTAATTTCTTTATAAAATAATGTGTATTTTAGTTATTTCTTCAAAAAATGATGTGTATTTTAGTTATTTCTCTATTAATAAATGTGTATTTTAGTTATTTCTTTAATAAATAATGTGTATTTAAATTATTTCTCTATTTAATAATGTGTATTTTAGTTATTTCTCCAATAAATAATGTCTATTTTAGTTATTTCTCTATTAAATAAAGTGTTTTTTTGTTATTTCTCTTTTTAATAATGTGTATTTTAGTTATTTCTCTATTAAATAATGTGTATTTTAGTTATTTCTCTATTATATAATGTGTTTTTTTGTTATTTCTCTATTAAATAATGTGTATTTTAGTTATTTCTCCAATAAATAATGTGTATTTTAGTTATTTCTCTATTAAATAAAGTGTTTTTTTGTTATTTCTTTATTTAATAATGTGTATTTTAGTTATTTCTCTATTAAATAATGTGTATTTTAGTTTATTTTTTATTAAATAAAGTGTATTTTAGTTGTGTCTCCAATAAATAATGTATATTTTAGTTATTTCTCTATTAAATAATGTGTTTTTTGTTATTTCTTTATTAAATATTGTGTATTTTAGTTATTTCTCTATTAAATAATGTGTATTTTAGTTATTTCTCAAATAAATAATGAGTATTTTGTTTATTTCTCTATTAAATAATGTGTTTTTTTGTTATTTCTTTATTAAATAATGTGTATTTTAGTTATTTCTCTATAAAATAATGTGTATTTTAGTTATTTCTTACTTAAATAAAGTGTATTTTAGTTATTTCTCCAATAAATAATGAGTATTTTAGTTATATCTCCAAAAATTTATGTGTTTTTTTATTATTTCTCTATTTAATAATGTGTATTTTAGTTATGTCTCATTTATATAATGTGTATTTTAGTTATTTCTCTAATAAATAATGTGTAATTTAGTTATTTCTCTATTAAATAATGTGTATTTTAGTTATTTCTTCAATAAATAATGTGTATTTTAGTTATTTCTCCAATAAATAATGTGTATTTAAGTTATTTTTCTATTAAATAATGTGTTTTTTTGTTATTTCTCTATTAAATAATGTGTATTTTAGTTATTTTTCTAATAAATAATGTGTTTTTTGTTATTTCTCTATTAAATAATGTGTATTTTAGTTATTTCTCCAATAAATAATGTGTATTTTAGTTATTTCTCCAATAAATAATGTGTATTTTAGTTATTTCTCTATTAAATAATGTGTATTTTAGTAATTTCTTTATTAAATAATGTGTATTTTAGTTATTTCTTCAAAAAATGATGTGTATTTTAGTTATTTCTCTATTAATAAATGTGTATTTTTGTTATTTCTTTATTAAATAATGTGTATTTTAGTTAAATTTTTTTATTAAATAATGTGTATTTTTGTTATTTCTTTATTAAATAATGTGTATTTTAGTTATTTCTTTATTAAATAATGTGTATTTTTGTTATTTTTTATTAAATAATGTGTATTTTAGTTATTTTTTTATTAAATAATATGATTTTTTGTTATTTCTATATTAAATAATGTGTATTTTAGTTATTTTTTTTTATTAAATAATGTGTTTTTTTGTTATTTCTCTATTAACTAATGTGTTTTTTAGTTATTTCTCTATTAAATAATGTGTATTTTAATTATTTCTCCAATAAATAATGTGTATTTTAGTTATTTCTCTATTAAATAATGTGTTTTTTTGTTATTTCTCTATTTAATAATGTGTATTTTAGTAATTTCTTTATTAAATAATGTGTATTTTAGTAATTTCTTTATTAAATAATGTGTGTTTTGTTATTTCTTTATTAAATAATGTGTATTTTAGTTTTTTCTCTATTAAATAATGTGTATTTTAGTTATTTCTCCAATATATAATGTGTATTTTAGTTATTTCTCTATTAAATAATATGTTTTTCTGTTATTTCTCTATTAAATACTGTTATTTTAGTTATTTCTTTATTAAATAATGTGTATTTTTGTTATTTCTGTATTAAATATTGTGTATTTTAGTTATTTCTCCAATAAATAATGTGTATTTTAGCTATTTTTCTATTAGTTAATGTGTTTTTTTGTTATTTCTCTATTAAATAATGTGTATTTTAGTTATTTCTCCAATAAATAATGTGTACTTTAGTTATTTCTTTATTAAATAATGTGTTTTTTTGTTATTTCTCTATTTAATAATGTGTATTTTAGTTTTTTCTAAAATAAATAATGTGTTTTTTAGTTATTTCTCCAATAAATAATGTGTATTTTAGTTATTTCTCTATTAAATAACGTGTTTTTTGTTATTTCTCTATTTAATAATGTGTATTTTAGTTATTTTTCTACTAAATATTGTGTTTTCGTGTTATTTCTCTTTTTAATAATGTGTATTTTAGTTATTTCTCTATTAAATAATGTGTATTTTAGTTATTTCTTTATTAAATAATGTGTATTTTTGTTATTTCTTTATTAAATAATGTGTATTTTAGTTATTTCTTTATTGAATAATGTGTATTTTAGTTATTTCTCCAATAAATAATGTGTATTTTAGTTATTTCTCTATTAAATAATGTGTTTTTTTGTTATTTCTCTATTAAATAATGTGTATTTTAGTTTTTTTTTTATTAAATTATGTGTTTTTCTGTTATTTCTCTATTAAATTATGTGTTTTTTTAGTTATTTCTTTATTAAATAATGTGTATTTTAGTTATTTCTCCAATAAATAATGTGTATTTTAGTTATTTTTCTATTAAATAAAGTGTTTTTTTGTTATTTCTCTATTTAATAATGTGTATTTTAGTTATTTCTCTATTAAATAATGTGTATTTTAGTTATTTCTTTATTAAATAAAGTGTATTTTAGTTATTTCTCCAATAAATAATGTGTATTTTAGTTATTTCTCTATTAAATAATGTGTTTTTTGTTATTTCTTTATTAAATAATGTGTATTTTAGTTATTTCTCTATTAAATAATGTGTATTTTAGTTATTTCTCAAATAAATAATGAGTATTTTGTTTATTTCTCTATTAAATAATGTGTTTTTTTGTTATTTCTTTATTAAATAATGTGTATTTTAGTTATTTCTCTAATAAATAATGTGTATTTTAGTTATTTCTCTATGAAATAATGTGTATTTTAGTTATTTCTCCAAAAAAATAATGTGTATTTTAGTTATTTCTCTATCAAATAATGTGTTTTTTGTTATTTCTCTATTAAGTAATGTGTATTTTAGTTGTTTCTCAAATAAATAATGAGTATTTTGTTTATTTCTCTATTAAATAATGTGTTTTTTGTTATTCCTCTATTAAATAATGTGTATTTTAGTTATTTTTCTATTAAATAATGTGTATTTTAGTTAATTCTCTAAAAAAATAATGTGTATTTTAGTTATTTCTCAATCAAATAATGTGTTTTTTGTTATAATTTGTATTTTAGTTATTTCTTTATTAAATAATGTGTATTTTAGTTATTTCTCTAATAAATAATGTGTATTTTAGTTATTTCTCTATAAAATAATGTGTATTTTAGTTATTTTTCCAAAAAAATAATGTGTATTTCAGTTATTTCTCTATCAAATAATGTGTTTTTTGTTATTTCTCTATTAAGTAATGTGTATTTTAGTTATTTCTTTATTAAATAATGTGTATTTTAGTTATTTTTATAATAAATAATGTGTATTTTAGTTATTTCTCTATTAAATAACGTGTTTTTTTGTTATTTCTCTATTAAATAATGTGTATTTTAGTTATTTCTCTATAAATAATGTGTTTTTTTGTTATTTCTCTAATAAATAATGTGTATTTTAGTTATTTCTTTAATAAATAATGTGTATTTTAGTTATTTTTCTATAAACAATGTGTTTTTTTGTTATTTCTCTATTAAATAATGTGTATTTTAGTTATTTCTCCAATAAATAATGTGTACTTTAGTTATTTCTTTATTAAATAATGTGTTTTTTTGTTATTTTTCTATTGAATAATGTGTATTTTAGTTATTTCTTTATTAAATATTGTGTATTTTAGTTATTTCTCTAATAAATAATTTGTATTTTAGTTATTTTTTAAATAAATAATGTGTTTTTTTGGTATTTCTCTATTAAATAATGTGTATTTTAGTTATCTTACTAATAAATAATTTGTTTTTTTGTTATTTCTCTATTAAATAATGTATATTTTAGTTATTTCTCTATTAAATAATGTGTTTTTTTATTATTTCTTTATTAAATAATGAGTTTTTTAGTTATTTCTCCAATAAATAATGTGTATTTTAGTTATTTCTTTAATATATAATGTGTTTTTTGTTATTTCTCTATTAAATAATGTGTATTTTAGTTATTTCTTCAATAAAAAATGTGTATTTTAGTTATTTCTCTATTAAGTAATGTGTTTTTTTGTTATTTCTCTATTAAATAATGTGTATTTTAGTTATTTCTATAATAAATAATGTGTATTTTAGTTATTTCTTTATTAAATAATGTGTATTTTAGTTATTTCTCTAAGAAATAATGTGTATTTTAGTTATTTTTCTATTAAATATTGTGTTTTTTTGTTATTTCTCTATTAAATAATGTGTATTTCAGTTATTTCTCTATTAAATAATGTGTTTTTTGTTATTTCTTTATTAAATAATGTGTAATTTAGTTATTTCTCTATTAAATAATGTGTATTTTAGTTATTTCTCTATTAAATAATGTGTATTTTAGTTATTTTTTTATTAAATAATGTGTATTTTAAATATTTCTCTAATAAATAATGTGTATTTTAGTTATTTCTCTATTAAATAATGTGTATTTTAGTTATTTCTTTTTTAAATATTGTGTATTTTAGTTATTTCTCCAATAAATAAAGTGTATTTTAGTTATTTCTCTATTAAATCATGTGTTTTTTTGTTAATTCTCTAATAAATAATGTGTATTTTAGTTATGTTTTTTTTATATAATGTGTATTTTAGTTATTTCTCTAATAAATAATGAGTAATTTAGTTATTTCTCTATTAAATAATGTGTATTTTAGTTATTTCTTCAATAAATAATGTGTATTTTAGTTATTTCTCCAATAAATAATGTGTATTCTACTTATTTCTCTATTAAATAATGTGTATTTTAGTAATTTTTTTATTAAATAATGTGTATTTTAGTTATTTCTTTAAAAAATAATGTGTATTTTAGTTATTTCTCTATTAATAAATGTGTATTTTTGTTATTTCTTTATTAAATAATATGTATTTTAGTTAAATTTCTTTATTAAATAATGTGTATTTTTGTTATTTCTTTATTAAATAATGTGTATTTTAGTTATTTCTTTATTAAATAATGTGTATTTTTGTAATTTCTTTATTAAATAATGTGTATTTTTGTTATTTCTTTATTAAATAATGTGTATGTTAGTTATTTCTCTATTAAATAATATGATTTTTTGTTATTTCTATATTAAATAATGTGTATTTTAGTTAATTTTTTTTATTAAATAATGTGTGTTTTTGTTATTTCTCCAATAAATAATGTGTATTTTACTTATTTCTCTATTTACTAATGTGTATTTTAGTTATTTCTTTATTGAATAATGTGTATTTTAGTTATTTTTCCAATAAATAATGTGTATTTTAGTTATTTCTCTATTAAATAATGTGTTTTTTTTGTTATTTCTCTATTTAATAATGTGTATTTTAGTTATTTTTTTAATAAATAATGTGTTTTTTGTTATTTCTCTATTAAATAATGTGTATTTTAGTTTTTTCTCTATTAAATAATGTGTATTTTAGTTATTTCTCCAATATATAATGTGTATTTTAGTTATTTCTCTATTAACAAATATGTTTTTCTGTTATTTCTCTATCAAATAATGTGTATTTTAGTTATTTCTTTATTAAATAATGTGTATTTTTGTTATTTCTTTATTAAATATTGTGTATTTTAGTTATTTCTCCAATAAATAATGTGTATTTTAGTTATTTCTCTATTAGTTAATGTGTTTTTTGTTATTCCTTTATTAAATAATGTGTATTTTAGTTATGTCTCTATTAAATAATGTGTATTTTAGTTATTTCTTTATTAAATAATGTGTATTTTTGTTATTTCTTTATTAAATAATGTGTATTTTAGTTATTTCTTTATTAAATAATGTGTATTTTAGTTATTTCTCCAATAAATAATGTGTAGTTTAGTTATTTCTTTATTAAATAATGTGTTTTTTGTTATTTCTCTATTAAATAATGTGTAGTTTAGTTATGTCTCTATTAAATAATGTGTATTTTAGTTATTTCTTTAATAAATAATGTGTATTTAAATTATTTCTCTATTTAATAATGTGTATTTTAGTTTTTTCTAAAATAAATAATGTGTTTTTTAGTTATTTCTCCAATAAATAATGTGTATTTTAGTTATTTCTCTATTAAATAACGTGTTTTTTGTTATTTCTCTATTTAATAATGTGTATTTTAGTTATTTTTCTACTAAATATTGTGTTTTCGTGTTATTTCTCTTTTTAATAATGTGTATTTTAGTTATTTCTCTATTAAATAATGTGTATTTTAGTTATTTCTTTATTAAATAATGTGTATTTTTGTAATTTCTTTATTAAATAATGTGTATTTTAGTTATTTCTTTATTGAATAATGTGTATTTTAGTTATTTCTCCAATAAATAATGTGTATTTTAGTTATTTCTCTATTAAATAATGTGTTTTTTTGTTATTTCTCTATTAAATAATGTGTATTTTAGATTTTTTTTTATTAAATTATGTGTTTTTCTGTTATTTCTCTATTAAATAATGTGTTTTTTTAGTTATTTCTTTATTAAATAATGTGTATTTTAGTTATTTCTCCAATAAATAATGTGTATTTTAGTTATTTTTCTATTAAATAAAGTGTTTTTTTGTTATTTCTCTATTTAATAATGTGTATTTTAGTTATTTCTCTATTAAATAATGTGTATTTTAGTTATTTCTTTATTAAATAAAGTGTATTTTAGTTATTTCTCCAATAAATAATGTGTATTTTAGTTATTTCTCTATTAAATAATGTGTTTTTTGTTATTTCTTTATTAAATAATGTGTATTTTAATTATTTCTCTATTAAATAATGTGTATTTTAGTTATTTCTCAAATAAATAATGAGTATTTTGTTTATTTCTTTATTAAATAATGTGTTTTTTTGTTATTTCTTTATTAAATAATGTGTACTTTAGTTATTTCTCTAATAAATAATGTGTATTTTAGTTATTTCTCTATGAAATAATGTGTATTTTAGTTATTTCTCCAAAAAAATAATGTGTATTTTAGTTATTTCTCTATCAAATAATGTGTTTTTTGTTATTTCTCTATTAAGTAATGTGTATTTTAGTTGTTTCTCAAATAAATAATGAGTATTTTGTTTATTTCTCTATTAAATAATGTGTTTTTTGTTATTCCTCTATTAAATAATGTGTATTTTAGTTATTTTTCTATTAAATAATTTGTATTTTAGTTAATTCTCTAAAAAAATAATGTGTATTTTAGTTATTTCTCTATCAAATAATGTGTTTTTTGTTATTTCTTTATTAAGTAATTTGTATTTTAGTTATTTCTTTATTAAATAATGTGTATTTTAGTTATTTCTCTAATAAATAATGTGTATTTTAGTTATTTCTCTATAAAATAATGTGTATTTTAGTTATTTCTCCAAAAAAATAATGTGTATTTCAGTTATTTCTCTATCAAATAATGTGTTTTTTGTTATTTCTCTATTAAGTAATGTGTATTTTAGTTATTTCTTTATTAAATAATGTGTATTTTAGTTATTTTTATAATAAATAATGTGTATTTTAGTTATTTCTCTATCAAATAATGTGTTTTTTGTTATTTCTCTATTAAGTAATGTGTATTTTAGTTGTTTCTCAAATAAATAATGAGTATTTTGTTTATTTCTCTATTAAATAATGTGTTTTTTGTTATTCCTCTATTAAATAATGTGTATTTTAGTTATTTTTCTATTAAATAATGTGTATTTTAGTTAATTCTCTAAAAAAATAATGTGTATTTTAGTTATTTCTCTATCAAATAATGTGTTTTTTGTTATTTCTTTATTAAGTAATTTGTATTTTAGTTATTTCTTTATTAAATAATGTGTATTTTAGTTATTTCTCTAATAAATAATGTGTATTTTAGTTATTTCTCTATAAAATAATGTGTATTTTAGTTATTTCTCCAAAAAAATAATGTGTATTTCAGTTATTTCTCTATCAAATAATGTGTTTTTTGTTATTCCTCTATTAAATAATGTGTATTTTAGTTATTTTTCTATTAAATAATGTGTATTTTAGTTAATTGTCTAAAAACTTTATTAAATAATGTGTATTTTAGTTATTTCTCTAATAAATAATGTGTATTTTAGTTATTTCTCTATAAAATAATGTGTATTTTAGTTATTTCTCCAAAAAAATAATGTGTATTTCAGTTATTTCTCTATCAAATAATGTGTTTTTTGTTATTTCTCTATTAAGTAATGTGTATTTTAGTTATTTCTCTATAAATAATGTGTTTTTTTGTTATTTCTCTAATAAATAATGTGTATTTTAGTTATTTCTTTAATAAATAATGTGTATTTTAGTTATTTCTTTATTAAATAATATGTTTTTTTGTTATTTCTCTATTAAATAATGTGTATTTTAGTTATTTCTTTATTAAATAATGTGTATTTTTGTAATTTCTTTATTAAATAATGTGTCTTTTAGTTATTTCTCTATTAAATAATGTGTTTTTTTGTTATTTTACTTCTAAATAATGTGTATTTTAGTTATTTCTTTAATAAATAATGTGTATTTTAGTTATTTCTCTATTAATTAATGTGTTTTTTTGTTATTTCTCTATTAAATAATGTGTATTTAAGTTATTTCTCTATTAAATAATGTGTATTTTAGTTATTTCTCTATTAAATAATGTGTATTTTAGTTATTTCTCTTTTAAATAATGTGTATTTGAGTTATTTTTCTATTAAATAAGGTGTTTTTTTGTTATTTCTCTATTAATAAATGTGTATTTTAGTTATTTTTTCAATAAATAATGTATATTTTAGTTATTTCTCTATTAAATAATGTGTTTTTTTGTTATTTCTTTATTAAATAATGTGTATTTTAGTTATTTCTCCAATAAATAATGTGTATTTTAGTTATTTCTCTAATATATAATGTGTTTTTTTTGTTATTTCTCTATCGAATAATGTGTATTTTAGTTGTTTCTACAATAAATAATGTGTTTTTTAGTTATTTCTCTATTAAGTAATGTGTTTTTTTGTTATTTCTCTATTAAATAATGTGTATTTTAGTTATTTCTTTAATAAATAATGTGTATTTTAGTTATTTCTTTATTAAATAATGTGTATTTTAGTTATTTCTCTAAGAAATAATGTGTATTTTAGTTATTTTTTAATTAAATATTGTGTTTTCTTGTTATTTCTCTTTTTAATAATGTGTATTTTAATTATTTCTCTATTAAATAATGTGTATTTTAGTTATTTCTTTATTAAATAATGTGTTTTTTGTTATTTTTTTATTAAATAATGTGTAATTTAGTTATTTTTCTATTAAATAATGTGTATTTTAGTTGTTTCTCAAATAACCAATGAGTATTTTTTTATTTCTCTATTAAATAATGTGATTTTTTGTTATTTCTCTATTTAATAATGTGTATTTTAGTTATTTCTCTATAAAATAATGTGTATTTTAGTTAATTCTCTATTAAATAATGTGGATTTTGTTTATTTCTCCAATAAATAATGTGTATTTTAGTTATTTCTCTATTAAATAATGTGTATTTTAGTTATTTCTTTAATAAATAAGGTGTTTTTTAGTTATTTCTCCAATAAATAATGTGTATTTTAGTTATGTCTCTTTTATATAATGTGTATTTTAGTTCTTTCTTTAATAAATAATGTGTAATTTAGTTATTTCTCTATTAAATAATGTGTATTTTAGTTTTTTCTTTAATAAATAAGGTGTATTTTAGTTATTTCTCCAATAAATAATGTGTATTTTAGTTATTTCTCTATTAAATAATGTGTTTTTTTGTTATTTTTCTATTAAATAATGTGTTCTTTTGTCATTTCTCTATTAAATAATGTGTATTTTAGTTTTTTTTCTATTAAATAATGTGTATTTTAGTTATTTCTCCAATAAAAAATGGGTATTTTAGTTATTTCTCTAATAAATAATATGTTTTTTTGTTATTTCTTTATTAAATAATGTGTATTTTAGTTATTTCTTAATTGAATAATGTGTTTTTTTGTTATTTCTTAATTAAATTATGTGTATTTTAGTTATTTCTCCAATAAATAATGTGTATTTTAGTTATTTCTTTATTAAATAATGTGTTTTTTTGTTAATTCTTTATTAAATAATGTGTATTTTAATTATGTCTCTATTAAATAATGTGTATTTCAGTTATTTCTCTAATAAATAATGTGTATTTAAATTATTTCTCTATTAAATAATGTGTATTTTAGTTATTTCTCCAAAAAATAATGTGTATTTTAGTTATTTCTCCAATAAATAATGTGTATTTTAGTTATGTCTCTATTAAATAATGTGTATTTTAGTTATTTCTCTAATAAATAATGTGTATTTAAATTATTTTTCTAATAAATATTGTGTATTTTAGTTATTTCTCCAATAAATGATGTGTAATTTAGTTATTTCTTTAATAATTAATGTGTATTTTAGTTATTTCTCTATTAAATAATGTGTTTTTTTGTTATTTCTCTATTAAATAATGTGTATTTTAGTTATTTTTTTATTAAATAATGTGTTTTTTTGTTATTTCTTTATTAAATAATGTGTTTTTAGTTATTTCTCTATTAAATAATGTGTATTTTAGTTATTTCTCTAAAAAATAATGTGTATTTTAGTTATTTCTCTATTACTTAATGTGTTTTTTTGTTATTTCTCTATTAAATAATGTGTATTTAAGTTATTTCTCTATTAAATAATGTGTATTTTAGTTATTTCTCTATTAAATAATGTGTATTTTAGTTATTTCTCTATTAAATAATGTGTATTTTAGTTATTTCTCTATTAAATAATGTGTATTTGAGTTATTTTTCTATTAAATAATGTGTTTTTTTGTTATTTCTCTATTAAATAATGTGTATTTTAGTTGTTTCTCTATTAAATAATGTGTATTTTAGTTATTTTTCCAATAAATAATGTGTATTTTAGTTATTTCTTTATTAAATATTATGTTTTTTTGTTATTTCTCTATTAAATAATGTGTATTTTAGTTATTTCTTTATTAAATAATGTGTTTTTTGTTATTTCTCTATTAAATAATGTGTATTTAAGTTATTTCTCTATTAAATAATGTGTATTTTAGTTATTTCTCTATTAAATATTGTGTATTTGAGTTATTTTTTTATTAAAAAATGTGTTTTTTTGTTTTTTCTCTATTAAATAATGTGTATTTTAGTTGTTTCTCTATCAAATAATGTGTAATTTAGTTATTTTTTCAATAAATAATGTGTATTTTAGTTATTTCTCTATTAAATAATATGTTTTTTTGTTATTTCTCTATTAAATAATGTGTATTTTAGTTATTTCTTTATTAAATAATGTGTATTTTTGTTATTTCTTTATTAAATAATGTGTATTTTAGTTATTTCTCTATTAAATAATGTGATTTTTTGTTATTCCTCTATTAAAAAATGTGTATTTTAGTTATTTCTTTATTAAATAATGTGTATTTTAGTTATTTCTCCAAAAAAATAATGTGTATTTTAGTTATTTCTCTATCAAATAATGTGTTTTTTGTTATTTCTCTATTAAGTAATGTGTATTTTAGTTATTTCTTTAATAAATAATGTGTATTTTAGTTATTTCTTTAATAAATAATGTGTATTTTAGTTATTTCTCTATTAAATAACGTGTTTTTTTGTTATTTTTCTATTAAATAATGTGTATTTTAATTATTTCTCTATAAATAATGTGTTTTTTTGTTATTTCTCTATTAAATAATGTGTATTTTAGTTATTTCTCTAATAAATAATGTGTACTTTAGTTATTTCTTTATTAAATAATGTGTTTTTTTGTTATTTTTCTATTGAATAATGTGTATTTTAGTTATTTCTTTATTAAATATTGTGTATTTTAGTTATTTCTCCAATAAATAATTTGTATTTTAGTTATTTCTCTAATAAATAATGTGTTTTTTTGGTATTTCTCTATTAAATAATGTGTATTTTAGTTATTTTTCTAATAAATAATGTGTTTTTTTGTTATTTCTCTATTAAATAATGAGTATTTTAGTTATTTCTCCAATAAAAAATGTGCATTTTAGTTATTTCTTTAATATATAATGTGTTTTTTTGTTATTTCTCTATTAAATAATGTGTATTTTAGTTATTTCTTCAATAAATAATGTGTATTTTAGTTATTTCTCTATTAAGTAATGTGTTTTTTTGTTATTTCTCTATTAAATAATGTGTATTTTAGTTATTTCTATAATAAATAATGTGTATTTTAGTTATTTCTTTATAAAATAATGTGTATTTTAGTTATTTCTCCAAGAAATAATGTGTATTTTAGTTATTTTTCTATTAAATATTGTGTTTTTTTGTTATTTCTCTATTAAATAATGTGTATTTTAGTTATTTCTCTATTAAATAATGTGTATTTTAGTTATTTTTTTATTAAATAATGTGTATTTTAAATATTTCTCCAATAAATAATGTGTATTTTAGTTATTTCTCTATTAAATAATGTGTTTTTTGTTATTTCTTTATTAAATAATGTGTAATTTAGTTATTTCTCTAATCAATAATGTGTATTTTAGTTATTTCTCAAATAACTAATGAGTATTTTTTTTATTTCTCTATTAATCAATGTGATTTTTTATTATTTCTCTATTAAATAATGTGTTTTTCAGTTATTTCTCTATAAAATAATGTGTATTTTAGTTAATTCTGTATTAAATAATGTGGATTTTAGTTATTTCTCCAATAAATAATGTGTATTTTAGTTATTTCTCTATTAAATCATGTGTTTTTTTGTAATTTCTCTATTAAATAATGTGTATTTTAGTTATGTCTCTTTTATATAATGTGTATTTTAGTTATTTCTTAAATAAATAATGTGTAATTTAGTTATTTCTCTATTAAATAATGTGTATTTTAGTTAATTTTCTATTAAATAATGTGTATTTTAGTTATTTGTTTATTAAATAAAGTGTATTTTAGTTATTTCTCCAATAAAGAATGTGTATTTTAGTTATTTCTCTATTAAATAATGTGTATTTTAGTTATTTCTCTATTAAATATTGTGTATTTGAGTTATTTTTTTATTAAAAAATGTGTTTTTTTGTTTTTTCTCTATTAAATAATGTGTATTTTAGTTGTTTCTCTATTAAATAATGTGTATTTTAGTTAGTTTTTAATAAATAATGTGTATTTTAGTTATTTCTCTATTAAATAATATGTTTTTTTGTTATTTTTCTATTAAATAATGTGTATTTTAGTTATTTCTTTATTAAATAATGTGTATTTTTGTTATTTCTTTATTAAATAATGTGTATTTTAGTTATTTCTCTATTAAATAATGTGATTTTTTGTTATTCCTCTATTAAATAATGTGTATTTTAGTTATTTCTTTATTAAATAATGTGTATTTTAGTTATTTCTCCAAAAAATTAATGTGTATTTTAGTTATTTCTCTATCAAATAATGTGTTTTTTTTTATTTCTCTATTAAGTAATGTGTATTTTAGTTATTTCTTTATTAAATAATGTGTATTTTAGTTATTTCTCTAATAAATAATGTGTATTTTAGTTATTTCTCTATTAAATAACGTGTTTTTTGTTATTTTTCTATTAAATAATGTGTATTTTAGTTATTTCTCTATAAACAATGTGTTTTTTTGTTATTTCTCTATTAAATAAAGTGTATTTTAGTTATTTCTCCAATAAATAATGTGTACTTTAGTTATTTCTTTATTAAATAATAAGTTTTTTTTGTTATTTTTTTATTGAATAATGTGTATTTTAGTTTTTTCTTTATTAAATATTGTGTATTTTAGTTATTTCTCCAATAAATAATTTGTATTTTAGTTATTTCTCTAATAAATAATGTGTTTTTTTGGTATTTCTCTATTAAATAATGTGTATTTTAGTTATTTTTCTAATAAATAATTTGTTTTTTTGTTATTTCTCTATTAAATAATGTATATTTTAGTTATTTCTCTATTAAATAATGTGTTTTTTTGTTATTTCTTTATTAAATAATGAGTATTTTAGTTATTTCTCCAATAAATAATGTGTATTTTAGTTATTTTTTTAATATATAATGTGTTTTTTGTTATTTCTCTATTAAATAATGTGTATTTTTGTTATTTCTTCAATAAAAAATGTGTATTTTAGTTATTTCTCTATTAAGTAATGTGTTTTTTTGTTATTTCTCTATTAAATAATGTGTATTTTAGTTATTTCTATAATAAATAATGTGTATTTTAGTTATTTCTTTATTAAATAATGTGTATTTTAGTTATTTCTCCAAGAAATAATGTGTATTTTAATTATTTTTCTATTAAATATTGTGTTTTTTTGTTACTTCTCTATTAAATAATGTGTATTTTAGTTATTTATCTATTAAATAATGTGTATTTTAGTTATTTTTTTATTAAATAATGTGTATTTTAAATATTTCTCCAATAAATAATGTGTATTTTAGTTATTTCTCTATTAAATAATGTGTTTTTTGTTATTTCTTTATTAAATATTGTGTAATTTAGTTATTTCTATAATCAATAATGTGTATTTTAGTAATTTCTCAAATAACTAATGAGTATTTTTTTATTTCTCTATTAATCAATGTGATTTTTTGTTATTTCTCTATTAAATAATGTGTATTTTAGTTATTTCTCTATAAAATAATGTGTATTTTAGTTAATTCTTTATTAAATAATGTGGATTTTAGTTATTTCTCCAATATATAATGTGTATTTTAGTTATTTCTCTATTAAATCATGTGTTTTTTTGTAATTTCTCTATTAAATAATGTGTATTTTAGTTATGTCTCTTTTATATAATGTGTATTTTAGTTATTTCTTTAATAAATAATGTGTAATTTAGTTATTTCTCTATTATATAATGTGTATTTTAGTTATTTCTCTATTAAATAATGTGTATTTTAGTTATTTGTTTATTAAATAAAGTGTATTTTAGTTATTTCTCCAATAAAGAATGTGTATTTTAGTTATTTCTCTATTAAATAATGTGTATTTTAGTTATTTCTCTATTAAATATTGTGTATTTGAGTTATTTTTTTATTAAAAAATGTGTTTTTTTGTTTTTTCTCTATTAAATAATGTGTTTTTTAGTTGTTTCTCTATTAAATAATGTGTATTTTAGTTAGTTTTTAATAAATAATGTGTATTTTAGTTATTTCTCTATTAAATAATATGTTTTTTTGTTATTTCTCTATTAAATAATGTGTATTTTAGTTATTTCTTTATTAAATAATGTGTATTTTTGTTATTTCTTTATTAAATAATGTGTATTTTAGTTATTTCTCTATTAAATAATGTGATTTTTTGTTATTCCTCTATTAAATAATGTGTATTTTAGTTATTTCTTTATTAAATAATGTGTATTTTAGTTATTTCTCCAAAAAATTAATGTGTATTTTAGTTATTTCTCTATCAAATAATGTGTTTTTTTTTATTTCTTTATTAAGTATTGTGTATTTTAGTTATTTCTTTATTAAATAATGTGTATTTTAGTTATTTCTCTAATAAATAATGTGTATTTTAGTTATTTCTCTCTTAAATAACGTGTTTTTTTGTTATTTTTCTATTAAATAATGTGTAGTTTAGTTATTTCTCTATAAACAATGTGTTTTTTTGTTATTTCTCTATTAAATAAAGTGTATTTTAGTTATTTCTCCAATAAATAATGTGTACTTTAGTTATTTCTTTATTAAATAATGTGTTTTTTTTGTTATTTTTCTATTGAATAATGTGTATTTTAGTTTTTTCTTTATTAAATATTGTGTATTTTAGTTATTTCTCTAATAAATAATGTGTATTTTAGTTATTTCTCTATTAGTTAATGTGTTTTTTTGTTATTCCTTTATTAAATAATGTGTATTTTAGTTATGTCTCTATTAAATAATGTGTATTTTAGTTATTTCTTTATTAAATAATGTGTATTTTTGTTATTTCTTTATTAAATAATGTGTATTTTAGTTATTTCTTTATTAAATAATGTGTATTTCAGTTATTTCTCCAATAAATAATGTGTATTTTAGTTATTTCTCTATTAAATAATGTGTTTTTTGTTATTTCTCTATTAAATAATGTGTATTTTAGTTATGTCTCTATTAAATAATGTGTATTTTAGTTATTTCTTTAATAAATAATGTGTATTTAAAGTATTTCTCTATTTAATAATGTGTATTTTAGTTTTTTCTAAAATATATAATGTGTTTTTTAGTTATATCTCCAATAAATAATGTCTATTTTAGTTATTAATCTATAAAATAATGTGTTTTTTTGTTATTTCTCTATTAAATAATGTGTATTTCAGTTTTTTTTTTATTAAATTATGTGTTTTTCTGTTATTTCTCTATTAAATAATGTGTTTTTTTAGTTATTTCTTTATTAAATAATGTGTATTTTAGTTATTTCTCCAATAAATAATGTTTATTTTAGTTATTTTTCTACTAAATAAAGTGTTTTTTTGTTATTTCTCTATTTAATAATGTGTATTTTAGTTATTTCTCTATTAAATAATGTGTATTTTAGTTATTTCTTTAATAAATAAAGTGTATTTTAGTTATTTCTCCAATAAATAATGTGTATTTTAGTTATTTCTCTATTAAATAATGTGTTTTTTGTTATTTCTTTATTAAATAATGTGTATTTTAGTTATTTCTCTATTAAATAATGTGTATTTTAGTTATTTCTCAAATAAATAATAATTATTTTGTTTATTTCTCTATTAAATAATGTGTTTTTTTGTTATTTCTTTATTAAATAATGTGTATTTTAGTTATTTATCTATAAAATAATGTGTATTTTAGTTATTTCTTTCTTAAATAAAGTGTATTTTAGTTTTTTCTCCAATAAATACTGAGTATTTTAGTTGTATCTCTAATAATTAATGTTTTTTTTTGTTTTTTCTCTATTAAATAATGTGTATTTTAGTTATGTCTCTTTTATATAATGTGTATTTTAGTTATTTTTCTAATAAATAATGTGTAATTTAGTTATTTCTCTATTAAATAATGTGTATTTTAGTTATTTCTTCAATAAATAATGTGTATTTTAGTTATTTCTCCAATAAATAATGTTTATTTTAGTTATTTCTCTATTAAATAAAGTGTTTTTTTGTTATTTCTCTATTTAATAATGTGTATTTTAGTTATTTCTCTAATAAATAATGTGTATTTAAGTTATTTCTCTATTAAATAATGGGTAATTTAGTTATTTCTCTATTAAATAATGTGTTTTTTTAGTTATTTCTTTATTAAATAATGTGTATTTTAGTTATTTCTCCAATAAATAATGTTTATTTTAGTTATTTCTCTATTAAATAAAGTGTTTTTTTGTTATTTCTCTATTTAATAATGTGTATTTTAGTTATTTCTCTATTAAATAATGTGTATTTTAGTTATTTCTCTATTAAATAATGTGTTTTTTTGTTATTTCTCTATTAAATAATGTGTATTTTAGTTATTTTTCTAATAAATAATGTGTTTTTTGTTATTTCTCTTATAAATAATTTGTATTTTAGTTTTTTCTCTATTAAATAATGTGTATTTTAGTTATTTCTCCAATAAATAATGTGTATTTTAGTTATTTCTTCAATAAATAATGTGTATTTTAGTTATTTCTCTATTAAATAATGTGTATTTTAGTAATTTCTTTATTAAATAATGTGTATTTTAGTTATTTCTTCAAAAAATAATGTGTATTTTAGTTATTTCTCTATTAATAAATGTGTATTTTTGTTATTTCTTTATTAAATAATGTGTATTTTAGTTAAATTTTTTTATTAAATAATGTGTATTTTTGTTATTTCTTTATTAAATAATGTGTATTTTAGTTATTTCTTTATTAAATAATGTGTATTTTTGTTATTTTTTTATTAAATAATGTGTATTTTAGTTATTTTTTTATTAAATAATATGATTTTTTGTTATTTCTATATTAAATAATGTGTATTTTAGTTATTTTTTTTTATTAAATAATGTGTTTTTTTGTTATTTCTCTATTAACTAATGTGTTTTTTAGTTATTTCTCTATTAAATAATGTGTATTTTAATTATTTCTCCAATAAATAATGTGTATTTTAGTTATTTCTCTATTAAATAATGTGTTTTTTTGTTATTTCTCTATTTAATAATGTGTATTTTAGTAATTTCTTTATTAAATAATGTGTATTTTAGTAATTTCTTTATTAAATAATGTGTGTTTTGTTATTTCTTTATTAAATAATGTGTATTTTAGTTTTTTCTCTATTAAATAATGTGTATTTTAGTTATTTCTCCAATATATAATGTGTATTTTAGTTATTTCTCTATTAAATAATATGTTTTTCTGTTATTTCTCTATTAAATACTGTTATTTTAGTTATTTTTTTATTAAATAATGTGTATTTTTGTTATTTCTTTATTAAATATTGTGTATTTTAGTTATTTCTCCAATAAATAATGTGTATTTTAGTTATTTTTCTATTAGTTAATGTGTTTTTTTGTTATTTCTTTATTAAATAATGTGTATTTTAGTTATGTCTCTATTAAATAATGTGTATTTTAGTTATTTCTTTAATAAATAATGTGTATTTAAATTATTTCTCTATTTAATAATGTGTATTTTAGTTATTTCTCCAATAAATAATGTGTATTTTAGTTATTTCTCTAATAAAAAATGTGTATTTTAGTTATTAATCTATTTAATAATGTGTTTTTTTGTTATTTCTCTATTAAATAATGTGTATTTTAGTTATTTTTTATTTAATAATGTGTTTTTCTGTTATTTCTCTATTATTAATAATGTGTTTTTTTAGTTATTTCTTTATTAAATAATGTGTATTTTAGTTATTTCTCCAATAAATAATGTGTATTTTAGTTATTTCTCTATTAAATAAAGTGTTTTTTTGTTATTTCTTTATTTAATAATGTGTATTTTAGTTATTTCTCTATTAAATAATGTGTATTTTAGTTATTTCTTTAATAAATAAAGTGTATTTTAGGTATTTCTCCAATAAATAATGTATATTTTAGTTATTTCTCTATTAAATAATGTGTTTTTTGTTATTTCTTTATTAAATATTGAGTAATTTAGTTATTTCTTTATTAAATAATGTGTATTTTAGTTATTTCTCTATAAAATAATGTGTATTTTAGTTATTTCTTACTTAAATAAAGTGTATTTTAGTTATTTCTCCAATAAATAATGAGTATTTTAGTTATATCTCCAACAATTAATGTATTTTTTTATTATTTCTCTATTTAATAATGTGTATTTTAGTTATGTCTTATTTATATAATGTGTATTTTAGTTATTTCTCTAATAAATAATGTGTAATTTAGTTATTTCTCTATTAAATAATGTGTATTTTAGTTATTTCTCTAATAAATAATGTGTAATTTAGTTATTTTTCTATTAAATAATGTGTATTATAGTTATTTCTTCAATAAATAATGTGTATTTTAGTTAATTCTCCAATAAATAATGTGTATTTTAGTTATTTCTTTATTAAATAATGTGTTTTTTTGTTATTTCTCTGATAAATAATGTGTATTTTAGTTATTTTTCTTTTAAATAATGTGTTTTTTGTTATTTCTCTATTAAATAATGTGTATTTTAGTTTTTTCTCTATTAAATAATGTGTATTTTAGTTATTTCTCCAATAAATAATGTGTATTTTAGTTATTTCTCTATTAAATAATATGTTTTTTTGTAATTTCTCTAATAAATAATGTGTATATAAGTTGTTTCTTTATTAAATAATGTGTATTTTTGTTTTTTCTTTATAAAATAATGTGTATTTTAGTTATTTCTCCAAAAAATAATGTGTATTTTAGTTATTTCTCTATTAAATAATGTGTAATTTAGTTATTTTTCTATTAAATAATGTGTATTTTAGTTATTTCTCCAATAAATAATATTATTTTTCTGATAAATAATGTGTCTTTTAGTTATTTCTCTATTAAATAATATGTTTTCTCGCTATTTCTCTAATAAATAATGTGTAATTTAGTTATTTCTCTATTAAATAATGTGTTTTTTTGTTATTTCTGTATAAAATAATGTGTAATTTAGTTATTTCCCTATTAAATAATGTGTATTTTAGTTATTTTTCCAATAAATAATGTGTATTTTAGTTATTTCTCTATTAAATAATGTGTTTTTTTGTTAATTCTCTATTAAATAATGTGTATTTTAGTTATTTTTCTATTAAATAAAATGTTTTTTGTTATTTCTCTAATTAATAATGTGTATTTTAGTTATTTTTCTATTAAATAATGTGTTTTTTTGTTATTTCTCTATTAAATAATGTGTATTTTAGTTATTTTTCTAATAAATAATGTGTTTTTTGTTATTTCTCTATTAAATAATGTGTATTTTAGTTTTTTCTCTATTAAATAATGTGTATTTTAGTTATTTTTCCAATAAATAATGTGTATTTTAGTTATTTCTCTAATAAATAATATGTTTTTTTGTTATTTCTCTATTAAATAATGTGTATTTTAGTTATTTCTTTATTTAATAATGTGTATTTTTGTTATTTCTTTATTAAATAATGTGTATTTTAGTTATTTCTCCAAAAAATAATGTGTATTTTAGTTATTTCTTTATTCAATAATGTGTATTTTAGTTATTTCTCCAATAAATAATGTGTATTTTAGTTATTTCTCTATTAAAAAATGTGTTTTTTTTTATTTCTCTATTAAATAATGTGTATTTTAGTTATTTCTCTATTAAATAATGTGTATTTTTGTTATTTCTTTATTAAATAGTGTGTATTTTAGTTATTTCTTCAATAAATAATGTGTATTTTAGTTATTTCTCTATAAAATAATGTGTTTTTTTGTTATTTTTCTATTAAATAATGTGTATTTTAGTTATTTTTCTATTAAATAATGTGTTATTTAGTTATTTCTCCAATATATAATGTGTATTTTGGTTAATTCTATATTAAATAATGTGTTTTTTTGTTATTTCTCTATTAAATATTGTGTATTTTAGTTATTTCTTTATTAAATAATGTGTTTTTTTTGTTATTTCTTTATTAAATAATTTGTATTTTAGTTATTTCTTTATTAAATAATGTGTATTTTAGTTATTTCTTTATTAAATAATGTGTATTTTAGTTATTTCTCCAATAAATAATGTGTATTTTAGTTATTTCTCTATTAAATAATGTGTTTTGTTTGTTATTACTCTAATAAATAATGTGTATTTTAGTTATTTTTTTATTAAATAATGTGTTTTTTGTTAGTTCTCCAATAAATATTGTGTATTTTAATTATTTCTCTAATAAATAATGTGTTTTTTTGTTATTTCTCTATTAAATAATGTATATTTTAGTTATTTCTCTATTAAATAATGTGTATTTTAGTTATTTCTCTATTAAATAATGTGTATTTTAGTTATTTCTCTAAATAATAATGTGTACTTTAGTTATTTCTCTATTAAATAATGTTTTTTTTTTGTTATTTCTCTATTAACTTATGTGTATTTAAATTATTTCTCTATTTAATAATGTGTTTTTTTGTTATTTCTCTATTAAATAATGTGTATTTTAGTTATTTCTTTATTAAATTAAGTGTATTTTAGTTATTTCTCCAATAAATAATTTGTATTTTAGTTATTTCTCTATTAAATAATGTGTATTTCAGTTATTTCTTTTTTAAATAATGTGTTTTTTTGTTATTTCTTTTTTAAGTAATGTGTATTTTAGTTATTTCTCTATTAAATAATGCGTATTTTAGTTATTTTTCTATTAAATAATGTGTATTTTATTTATTTTTCTAATAAATAATGTGTATTTTAGTTATTTCTCTATTAAATAATATGTTTTTTTGCTATTTCTCTATTAAATATTGTGTAAATTAGTTATTTTTCTATTAAATACTGTGTTTTTTGTTATTTCTCTAATTAATAATGTGTATTTTAGTTATTTCTCTATTAAATAATGTGTTTATTTTGTTATTTCTCTATTAAATATTGTGTATTTTAGTTATTTCTCTATTAAATAATGTGTTTTTTTGTTATTTCTCTATTAAATAATGTGTATTTTAGTTATTTCTCTATTAAATAATGTGTATTTTAGTTATTTCTCCAATAAATAATGTGTATTTTAGTTATATCTCTATTAAATAATGTGTTTTTTTGTTATTTCTCTATTAAATAAAATGTATTTTAGTTTTTTCTCTATTAAATAATGTGTATTTTAGTTATTTCTCTATTAAATAATGTGTATTTTAGTTATTTCTCCAATAATAATGTGTATTTTAGTTACTTCTTCAATAAATAATGTGTATTTTAGTTATTTCTCTATTAAATAATGTGTATTTTAGTTATTTCTTTATTAAATCATGTGTATTTTAGTTATTTCTCTAAAAAATAATGTGTATTTTAGTTATTTCTCTATTAAATAATTTTTTTTTGTTATTTCTTTATTAAATAATGTGTATTTTAGTTAAATTTCTATATTAAATAATGTGTATTTTTGTTATTTCTTTATTAAATAATGTGTATTTTAGTTATTTCTTTATTAAATAATGTGTATTTTTGTTATTTCTTTATTAAATAATGTGTATTTTAGTTATTTCTCTATTAAATAATATGATTTTTTGTTATTTCTATATTAAATAATGTGTATTTTAGTTATTTTTTTATTAAATATTGTGTTTTTTTGTTATTTCTCTATTAAATAATGTGTTTTTTAGTTATTTCTCTATTAAATAATGTGTATTTCAGTTATTTCTCCAATAAATAATGTGTATTTTAGTTATTTCTCTATTAAATAATGTGTTTTTTTTGTTATTTCTCTATTTAATAATGTGTATTCTAGTAATTTTTTTATTAAATAATGTGTATTTTAGTTATTTCTCTATTAAATAATGTGTATTTTGTTATTTCTCTATTAAATATTGTGTATTTTAGTTTTTTTTTTATTAAATAATGTGTATTTTAGTTATTTCTCCAATAAATAATGTGTATTTTAGTTATTTCTCTTATAAATAATATGTTTTTCTGTTATTTCTTTATTAAATAATGTGTATTTTAGTTATTTCTTTATTAAATAATGTGTATTTTTGTTATTTCTTTATTAAATAATGTGTATTTTAGTTATTTCTTTAATAAATAATGTGTATTTTAGTTATTTCTCTATTAAATAACGTGTTTTTTTGTTATTTTTCTATTAAATAATGTGTATTTTAATTATTTCTTTATAAATAATGTGTTTTTTTGTTATTTCTCTATTAAATAATGTGTATTTTAGTTATTTCTCTAATAAATAATGTGTACTTTAGTTATTTCTCTATTAAATAATGTGTTTTTTTGTTATTTTTCTATTGAATAATGTGTATTTTAGTTATTTCTTTATTAAATATTGTGTATTTTAGTTATTTCTCCAATAAATAATTTGTATTTTAGTTATTTCTCTAATAAATAATGTGTTTTTTTGGTATTTCTCTATTAAATAATGTGTATTTTAGTTATTTTTCTAATAAATAATGTGTTTTTTTGTTATTTCTCTATTAAATAATGAGTATTTTAGTTATTTCTCCAATAAATAATGTGTATTTTAGTTATTTCTTTAATATATAATGTGTTTTTTTGTTATTTCTCTATTAAATAATGTGTATTTTAGTTATTTCTTCAATAAATAATGTGTATTTTAGTTATTTCTCTATTAAGTAATGTGTTTTTTTGTTATTTCTCTATTAAATAATGTGTATTTTAGTTATTTCTATAATAAATAATGTGTATTTTAGTTATTTCTTTATAAAATAATGTGTATTTTAGTTATTTCTCCAAGAAATAATGTGTATTTTAGTTATTTTTCTATTAAATATTGTGTTTTTCTGTTATTTCTCTATTAAATAATGTGTATTTTAGTTATGTCTCTTTTATATAATGTGTATTTTAGTTATTTCTTAAATAAATAATGTGTAATTTAGTTATTTCTCTATTAAATAATGTGTATTTTAGTTAATTCTCTATTAAATAATGTGTATTTTAGTTATTTGTTTATTAAATAAAGTGTATTTTAGTTATTTCTCCAATAAAGAATGTGTATTTTAGTTATTTCTCTATTAAATATTGTGTATTTGAGTTATTTTTTTATTAAAAAATGTGTTTTTTTGTTTTTTCTCTATTAAATAATGTGTATTTTAGTTATTTCTTTATTAAATATTGTGTATTTTAGTTATTTCTCCAATAAATAATTTGTATTTTAGTTATTTCTCTATTAAATAATGTGTTTTTTTTGTTATTTCTCTATTTAATAATGTGTATTCTAGTAATTTTTTTATTAAATAATGTGTATTTTAGTTATTTCTCTATTAATCAATGTGATTTTTTGTTATTTCTCTATTAAATAATGTGTATTTTAGTTATTTCTCTATAAAATAATGTGTATTTTAGTTATTTCTTTATTAAATAATGTGTAATTTTGTTATTTTTTTATTAAATAATGTGTATGTTAGTTATTTCTCTATTAAATAATATGATTTTTTGTTATTTCTATATTAAATAATGTGTATTTTAGTTAATTTTTTTTTATTAAATAATGTGTGTTTTTGTTATTTCTCCAATAAATAATGTGTATTTTACTTATTTCTCTATTTACTAATGTGTATTTTAGTTATTTCTTTATTGAATAATGTGTATTTTAGTTATTTCTCCAATAAATAATGTGTATTTTAGTTATTTCTCTATTAAATAATGTGTTTTTTGTTATTTCTTTATTAAATAATGTGTAATTTAGTTATTTCTCTAATCAATAATGTGTATTTTAGTTATTTCTCAAATAACTAATGAGTATTTTTTTTATTTCTCTATTAATCAATGTGATTTTTTATTATTTCTCTATTAAATAATGTGTTTTTCAGTTATTTCTCTATAAAATAATGTGTATTTTAGTTAATTCTGTATTAAATAATGTGGATTTTAGTTATTTCTCCAATAAATAATGTGTATTTTAGTTATTTCTCTATTAAATCATGTGTTTTTTTGTAATTTCTCTATTAAATAATGTGTATTTTAGTTATGTCTCTTTTATATAATGTGTATTTTAGTTATTTCTTAAATAAATAATGTGTAATTTAGTTATTTCTCTATTAAATAATGTGTATTTTAGTTAATTTTCTATTAAATAATGTGTATTTTAGTTATTTGTTTATTAAATAAAGTGTATTTTAGTTATTTCTCCAATAAAGAATGTGTATTTTAGTTATTTCTCTATTAAATAATGTGTATTTTAGTTATTTCTCTATTAAATATTGTGTATTTGAGTTATTTTTTTATTAAAAAATGTGTTTTTTTGTTTTTTCTCTATTAAATAATGTGTATTTTAGTTGTTTCTCTATTAAATAATGTGTATTTTAGTTAGTTTTTAATAAATAATGTGTATTTTAGTTATTTCTCTATTAAATAATATGTTTTTTTGTTATTTTTCTATTAAATAATGTGTATTTTAGTTATTTCTTTATTAAATAATGTGTATTTTTGTTATTTCTTTATTAAATAATGTGTATTTTAGTTATTTCTCTATTAAATAATGTGATTTTTTGTTATTCCTCTATTAAATAATGTGTATTTTAGTTATTTCTTTATTAAATAATGTGTATTTTAGTTATTTCTCCAAAAAATTAATGTGTATTTTAGTTATTTCTCTATCAAATAATGTGTTTTTTTTTATTTCTCTATTAAGTAATGTGTATTTTAGTTATTTCTTTATTAAATAATGTGTATTTTAGTTATTTCTCTAATAAATAATGTGTATTTTAGTTATTTCTCTATTAAATAACGTGTTTTTTGTTATTTTTCTATTAAATAATGTGTATTTTAGTTATTTCTCTATAAACAATGTGTTTTTTTGTTATTTCTCTATTAAATAAAGTGTATTTTAGTTATTTCTCCAATAAATAATGTGTACTTTAGTTATTTCTTTATTAAATAATAAGTTTTTTTTGTTATTTTTTTATTGAATAATGTGTATTTTAGTTTTTTCTTTATTAAATATTGTGTATTTTAGTTATTTCTCCAATAAATAATTTGTATTTTAGTTATTTCTCTAATAAATAATGTGTTTTTTTGGTATTTCTCTATTAAATAATGTGTATTTTAGTTATTTTTCTAATAAATAATTTGTTTTTTTGTTATTTCTCTATTAAATAATGTATATTTTAGTTATTTCTCTATTAAATAATGTGTTTTTTTGTTATTTCTTTATTAAATAATGAGTATTTTAGTTATTTCTCCAATAAATAATGTGTATTTTAGTTATTTTTTTAATATATAATGTGTTTTTTGTTATTTCTCTATTAAATAATGTGTATTTTTGTTATTTCTTCAATAAAAAATGTGTATTTTAGTTATTTCTCTATTAAGTAATGTGTTTTTTTGTTATTTCTCTATTAAATAATGTGTATTTTAGTTATTTCTATAATAAATAATGTGTATTTTAGTTATTTCTTTATTAAATAATGTGTATTTTAGTTATTTCTCCAAGAAATAATGTGTATTTTAATTATTTTTCTATTAAATATTGTGTTTTTTTGTTACTTCTCTATTAAATAATGTGTATTTTAGTTATTTATCTATTAAATAATGTGTATTTTAGTTATTTTTTTATTAAATAATGTGTATTTTGAATATTTCTCCAATAAATAATGTGTATTTTAGTTATTTCTCTATTAAATAATGTGTTTTTTGTTATTTCTTTATTAAATATTGTGTAATTTAGTTATTTCTATAATCAATAATGTGTATTTTAGTAATTTCTCAAATAACTAATGAGTATTTTTTTATTTCTCTATTAATCAATGTGATTTTTTGTTATTTCTCTATTAAATAATGTGTATTTTAGTTATTTCTCTATAAAATAATGTGTATTTTAGTTAATTCTTTATTAAATAATGTGGATTTTAGTTATTTCTCCAATATATAATGTGTATTTTAGTTATTTCTCTATTAAATCATGTGTTTTTTTGTAATTTCTCTATTAAATAATGTGTATTTTAGTTATGTCTCTTTTATATAATGTGTATTTTAGTTATTTCTTTAATAAATAATGTGTAATTTAGTTATTTCTCTATTATATAATGTGTATTTTAGTTATTTCTCTATTAAATAATGTGTATTTTAGTTATTTGTTTATTAAATAAAGTGTATTTTAGTTATTTCTCCAATAAAGAATGTGTATTTTAGTTATTTCTCTATTAAATAATGTGTATTTTAGTTATTTCTCTATTAAATATTGTGTATTTGAGTTATTTTTTTATTAAAAAATGTGTTTTTTTGTTTTTTCTCTATTAAATAATGTGTTTTTTAGTTGTTTCTCTATTAAATAATGTGTATTTTAGTTAGTTTTTAATAAATAATGTGTATTTTAGTTATTTCTCTATTAAATAATATGTTTTTTTGTTATTTCTCTATTAAATAATGTGTATTTTAGTTATTTCTTTATTAAATAATGTGTATTTTTGTTATTTCTTTATTAAATAATGTGTATTTTAGTTATTTCTCTATTAAATAATGTGATTTTTTGTTATTCCTCTATTAAATAATGTGTATTTTAGTTATTTCTTTATTAAATAATGTGTATTTTAGTTATTTCTCCAAAAAATTAATGTGTATTTTAGTTATTTCTCTATCAAATAATGTGTTTTTTTTTATTTCTTTATTAAGTATTGTGTATTTTAGTTATTTCTTTATTAAATAATGTGTATTTTAGTTATTTCTCTAATAAATAATGTGTATTTTAGTTATTTCTCTCTTAAATAACGTGTTTTTTTGTTATTTTTCTATTAAATAATGTGTAGTTTAGTTATTTCTCTATAAACAATGTGTTTTTTTGTTATTTCTCTATTAAATAAAGTGTATTTTAGTTATTTCTCCAATAAATAATGTGTACTTTAGTTATTTCTTTATTAAATAATGTGTTTTTTTTGTTATTTTTCTATTGAATAATGTGTATTTTAGTTTTTTCTTTATTAAATATTGTGTATTTTAGTTATTTCTCTAATAAATAATGTGTATTTTAGTTATTTCTCTATTAGTTAATGTGTTTTTTTGTTATTCCTTTATTAAATAATGTGTATTTTAGTTATGTCTCTATTAAATAATGTGTATTTTAGTTATTTCTTTATTAAATAATGTGTATTTTTGTTATTTCTTTATTAAATAATGTGTATTTTAGTTATTTCTTTATTAAATAATGTGTATTTCAGTTATTTCTCCAATAAATAATGTGTATTTTAGTTATTTCTCTATTAAATAATGTGTTTTTTGTTATTTCTCTATTAAATAATGTGTATTTTAGTTATGTCTCTATTAAATAATGTGTATTTTAGTTATTTCTTTAATAAATAATGTGTATTTAAAGTATTTCTCTATTTAATAATGTGTATTTTAGTTTTTTCTAAAATATATAATGTGTTTTTTAGTTATATCTCCAATAAATAATGTCTATTTTAGTTATTAATCTATAAAATAATGTGTTTTTTTGTTATTTCTCTATTAAATAATGTGTATTTCAGTTTTTTTTTTATTAAATTATGTGTTTTTCTGTTATTTCTCTATTAAATAATGTGTTTTTTTAGTTATTTCTTTATTAAATAATGTGTATTTTAGTTATTTCTCCAATAAATAATGTTTATTTTAGTTATTTTTCTACTAAATAAAGTGTTTTTTTGTTATTTCTCTATTTAATAATGTGTATTTTAGTTATTTCTCTATTAAATAATGTGTTATTTAGTTATTTCTTTAATAAATAAAGTGTATTTTAGTTATTTCTCCAATAAATAATGTGTATTTTAGTTATTTCTCTATTAAATAATGTGTTTTTTGTTATTTCTTTATTAAATAATGTGTATTTTAGTTATTTCTCTATTAAATAATGTGTATTTTAGTTATTTCTCAAATAAATAATAATTATTTTGTTTATTTCTCTATTAAATAATGTGTTTTTTTGTTATTTCTTTATTAAATAATGTGTATTTTAGTTATTTATCTATAAAATAATGTGTATTTTAGTTATTTCTTTCTTAAATAAAGTGTATTTTAGTTTTTTCTCCAATAAATACTGAGTATTTTAGTTGTATCTCTAATAATTAATGTTTTTTTTTGTTTTTTCTCTATTAAATAATGTGTATTTTAGTTATGTCTCTTTTATATAATGTGTATTTTAGTTATTTTTCTAATAAATAATGTGTAATTTAGTTATTTCTCTATTAAATAATGTGTATTTTAGTTATTTCTTCAATAAATAATGTGTATTTTAGTTATTTCTCCAATAAATAATGTTTATTTTAGTTATTTCTCTATTAAATAAAGTGTTTTTTTGTTATTTCTCTATTTAATAATGTGTATTTTAGTTATTTCTCTAATAAATAATGTGTATTTAAGTTATTTCTCTATTAAATAATGGGTAATTTAGTTATTTCTCTATTAAATAATGTGTTTTTTTAGTTATTTCTTTATTAAATAATGTGTATTTTAGTTATTTCTCCAATAAATAATGTTTATTTTAGTTATTTCTCTATTAAATAAAGTGTTTTTTTGTTATTTCTCTATTTAATAATGTGTATTTTAGTTATTTCTCTATTAAATAATGTGTATTTTAGTTATTTCTCTATTAAATAATGTGTTTTTTTGTTATTTCTCTATTAAATAATGTGTATTTTAGTTATTTTTCTAATAAATAATGTGTTTTTTGTTATTTCTCTTATAAATAATTTGTATTTTAGTTTTTTCTCTATTAAATAATGTGTATTTTAGTTATTTCTCCAATAAATAATGTGTATTTTAGTTATTTCTTCAATAAATAATGTGTATTTTAGTTATTTCTCTATTAAATAATGTGTATTTTAGTAATTTCTTTATTAAATAATGTGTATTTTAGTTATTTCTTCAAAAAATAATGTGTATTTTAGTTATTTCTCTATTAATAAATGTGTATTTTTGTTATTTCTTTATTAAATAATGTGTATTTTAGTTAAATTTTTTTATTAAATAATGTGTATTTTTGTTATTTCTTTATTAAATAATGTGTATTTTAGTTATTTCTTTATTAAATAATGTGTATTTTTGTTATTTTTTTATTAAATAATGTGTATTTTAGTTATTTTTTTATTAAATAATATGATTTTTTGTTATTTCTATATTAAATAATGTGTATTTTAGTTATTTTTTTTTATTAAATAATGTGTTTTTTTGTTATTTCTCTATTAACTAATGTGTTTTTTAGTTATTTCTCTATTAAATAATGTGTATTTTAATTATTTCTCCAATAAATAATGTGTATTTTAGTTATTTCTCTATTAAATAATGTGTTTTTTTGTTATTTCTCTATTTAATAATGTGTATTTTAGTAATTTCTTTATTAAATAATGTGTATTTTAGTAATTTCTTTATTAAATAATGTGTGTTTTGTTATTTCTTTATTAAATAATGTGTATTTTAGTTTTTTCTCTATTAAATAATGTGTATTTTAGTTATTTCTCCAATATATAATGTGTATTTTAGTTATTTCTCTATTAAATAATATGTTTTTCTGTTATTTCTCTATTAAATACTGTTATTTTAGTTATTTTTTTATTAAATAATGTGTATTTTTGTTATTTCTTTATTAAATATTGTGTATTTTAGTTATTTCTCCAATAAATAATGTGTATTTTAGTTATTTTTCTATTAGTTAATGTGTTTTTTTGTTATTTCTTTATTAAATAATGTGTATTTTAGTTATGTCTCTATTAAATAATGTGTATTTTAGTTATTTCTTTAATAAATAATGTGTATTTAAATTATTTCTCTATTTAATAATGTGTATTTTAGTTATTTCTCCAATAAATAATGTGTATTTTAGTTATTTCTCTAATAAAAAATGTGTATTTTAGTTATTAATCTATTTAATAATGTGTTTTTTTGTTATTTCTCTATTAAATAATGTGTATTTTAGTTATTTTTTATTTAATAATGTGTTTTTCTGTTATTTCTCTATTATTAATAATGTGTTTTTTTAGTTATTTCTTTATTAAATAATGTGTATTTTAGTTATTTCTCTATTAAATAAAGTGTTTTTTTGTTATTTCTTTATTTAATAATGTGTATTTTAGTTATTTCTCTATTAAATAATGTGTATTTTAGTTATTTCTTTAATAAATAAAGTGTATTTTAGGTATTTCTCCAATAAATAATGTATATTTTAGTTATTTCTCTATTAAATAATGTGTTTTTTGTTATTTCTTTATTAAATATTGAGTAATTTAGTTATTTCTTTATTAAATAATGTGTATTTTAGTTATTTCTCTATAAAATAATGTGTATTTTAGTTATTTCTTACTTAAATAAAGTGTATTTTAGTTATTTCTCCAATAAATAATGAGTATTTTAGTTATATCTCCAACAATTAATGTATTTTTTTATTATTTCTCTATTTAATAATGTGTATTTTAGTTATGTCTTATTTATATAATGTGTATTTTAGTTATTTCTTTAATAAATAATGTGTAATTTAGTTATTTCTCTATTAAATAATGTGTATTTTAGTTATTTCTCTAATAAATAATGTGTAATTTAGTTATTTTTCTATTAAATAATGTGTATTATAGTTATTTCTTCAATAAATAATGTGTATTTTAGTTAATTCTCCAATAAATAATGTGTATTTTAGTTATTTCTTTATTAAATAATGTGTTTTTTTGTTATTTCTCTGATAAATAATGTGTATTTTAGTTATTTTTCTTTTAAATAATGTGTTTTTTGTTATTTCTCTATTAAATAATGTGTATTTTAGTTTTTTCTCTATTAAATAATGTGTATTTTAGTTATTTCTCCAATAAATAATGTGTATTTTAGTTATTTCTCTATTAAATAATATGTTTTTTTGTAATTTCTCTAATAAATAATGTGTATATAAGTTGTTTCTTTATTAAATAATGTGTATTTTTGTTTTTTCTTTATAAAATAATGTGTATTTTAGTTATTTCTCCAAAAAATAATGTGTATTTTAGTTATTTCTCTATTAAATAATGTGTAATTTAGTTATTTTTCTATTAAATAATGTGTATTTTAGTTATTTCTCCAATAAATAATATTATTTTTCTGATAAATAATGTGTCTTTTAGTTATTTCTCTATTAAATAATATGTTTTCTCGCTATTTCTCTAATAAATAATGTGTAATTTAGTTATTTCTCTATTAAATAATGTGTTTTTTTGTTATTTCTGTATAAAATAATGTGTAATTTAGTTATTTCCCTATTAAATAATGTGTATTTTAGTTATTTTGCCAATAAATAATGTGTATTTTAGTTATTTCTCTATTAAATAATGTGTTTTTTTGTTAATTCTCTATTAAATAATGTGTATTTTAGTTATTTTTCTATTAAATAAAATGTTTTTTGTTATTTCTCTAATTAATAATGTGTATTTTAGTTATTTTTCTATTAAATAATGTGTTTTTTTGTTATTTCTCTATTAAATAATGTGTATTTTAGTTATTTTTCTAATAAATAATGTGTTTTTTGTTATTTCTCTATTAAATAATGTGTATTTTAGTTTTTTCTCTATTAAATAATGTGTATTTTAGTTATTTTTCCAATAAATAATGTGTATTTTAGTTATTTCTCTAATAAATAATATGTTTTTTTGTTATTTCTCTATTAAATAATGTGTATTTTAGTTATTTCTTTATTTAATAATGTGTATTTTTGTTATTTCTTTATTAAATAATGTGTATTTTAGTTATTTCTCCAAAAAATAATGTGTATTTTAGTTATTTCTTTATTCAATAATGTGTATTTTAGTTATTTCTCCAATAAATAATGTGTATTTTAGTTATTTCTCTATTAAAAAATGTGTTTTTTTTTATTTCTCTATTAAATAATGTGTATTTTAGTTATTTCTCTATTAAATAATGTGTATTTTTGTTATTTCTTTATTAAATAGTGTGTATTTTAGTTATTTCTTCAATAAATAATGTGTATTTTAGTTATTTCTCTATAAAATAATGTGTTTTTTTGTTATTTTTCTATTAAATAATGTGTATTTTAGTTATTTTTCTATTAAATAATGTGTTATTTAGTTATTTCTCCAATATATAATGTGTATTTTGGTTAATTCTATATTAAATAATGTGTTTTTTTGTTATTTCTCTATTAAATATTGTGTATTTTAGTTATTTCTTTATTAAATAATGTGTTTTTTTTGTTATTTCTTTATTAAATAATTTGTATTTTAGTTATTTCTTTATTAAATAATGTGTATTTTAGTTATTTCTTTATTAAATAATGTGTATTTTAGTTATTTCTCCAATAAATAATGTGTATTTTAGTTATTTCTCTATTAAATAATGTGTTTTGTTTGTTATTACTCTAATAAATAATGTGTATTTTAGTTATTTTTTTATTAAATAATGTGTTTTTTGTTAGTTCTCCAATAAATATTGTGTATTTTAATTATTTCTCTAATAAATAATGTGTTTTTTTGTTATTTCTCTATTAAATAATGTATATTTTAGTTATTTCTCTATTAAATAATGTGTATTTTAGTTATTTCTCTATTAAATAATGTGTATTTTAGTTATTTCTCTAAATAATAATGTGTACTTTAGTTATTTCTCTATTAAATAATGTTTTTTTTTTGTTATTTCTCTATTAACTTATGTGTATTTAAATTATTTCTCTATTTAATAATGTGTTTTTTTGTTATTTCTCTATTAAATAATGTGTATTTTAGTTATTTCTTTATTAAATTAAGTGTATTTTAGTTATTTCTCCAATAAATAATTTGTATTTTAGTTATTTCTCTATTAAATAATGTGTATTTCAGTTATTTCTTTTTTAAATAATGTGTTTTTTTGTTATTTCTTTTTTAAGTAATGTGTATTTTAGTTATTTCTCTATTAAATAATGCGTATTTTAGTTATTTTTCTATTAAATAATGTGTATTTTATTTATTTTTCTAATAAATAATGTGTATTTTAGTTATTTCTCTATTAAATAATATGTTTTTTTGCTATTTCTCTATTAAATATTGTGTAAATTAGTTATTTTTCTATTAAATACTGTGTTTTTTGTTATTTCTCTAATTAATAATGTGTATTTTAGTTATTTCTCTATTAAATAATGTGTTTATTTTGTTATTTCTCTATTAAATATTGTGTATTTTAGTTATTTCTCTATTAAATAATGTGTTTTTTTGTTATTTCTCTATTAAATAATGTGTATTTTAGTTATTTCTCTATTAAATAATGTGTATTTTAGTTATTTCTCCAATAAATAATGTGTATTTTAGTTATATCTCTATTAAATAATGTGTTTTTTTGTTATTTCTCTATTAAATAAAATGTATTTTAGTTTTTTCTCTATTAAATAATGTGTATTTTAGTTATTTCTCTATTAAATAATGTGTATTTTAGTTATTTCTCCAATAATAATGTGTATTTTAGTTACTTCTTCAATAAATAATGTGTATTTTAGTTATTTCTCTATTAAATAATGTGTATTTTAGTTATTTCTTTATTAAATCATGTGTATTTTAGTTATTTCTCTAAAAAATAATGTGTATTTTAGTTATTTCTCTATTAAATAATTTTTTTTTGTTATTTCTTTATTAAATAATGTGTATTTTAGTTAAATTTCTATATTAAATAATGTGTATTTTTGTTATTTCTTTATTAAATAATGTGTATTTTAGTTATTTCTTTATTAAATAATGTGTATTTTTGTTATTTCTTTATTAAATAATGTGTATTTTAGTTATTTCTCTATTAAATAATATGATTTTTTGTTATTTCTATATTAAATAATGTGTATTTTAGTTATTTTTTTATTAAATATTGTGTTTTTTTGTTATTTCTCTATTAAATAATGTGTTTTTTAGTTATTTCTCTATTAAATAATGTGTATTTCAGTTATTTCTCCAATAAATAATGTGTATTTTAGTTATTTCTCTATTAAATAATGTGTTTTTTTTGTTATTTCTCTATTTAATAATGTGTATTCTAGTAATTTTTTTATTAAATAATGTGTATTTTAGTTATTTCTCTATTAAATAATGTGTATTTTGTTATTTCTCTATTAAATATTGTGTATTTTAGTTTTTTTTTTATTAAATAATGTGTATTTTAGTTATTTCTCCAATAAATAATGTGTATTTTAGTTATTTCTCTTATAAATAATATGTTTTTCTGTTATTTCTTTATTAAATAATGTGTATTTTAGTTATTTCTTTATTAAATAATGTGTATTTTTGTTATTTCTTTATTAAATAATGTGTATTTTAGTTATTTCTTTAATAAATAATGTGTATTTTAGTTATTTCTCTATTAAATAACGTGTTTTTTTGTTATTTTTCTATTAAATAATGTGTATTTTAATTATTTCTTTATAAATAATGTGTTTTTTTGTTATTTCTCTATTAAATAATGTGTATTTTAGTTATTTCTCTAATAAATAATGTGTACTTTAGTTATTTCTCTATTAAATAATGTGTTTTTTTGTTATTTTTCTATTGAATAATGTGTATTTTAGTTATTTCTTTATTAAATATTGTGTATTTTAGTTATTTCTCCAATAAATAATTTGTATTTTAGTTATTTCTCTAATAAATAATGTGTTTTTTTGGTATTTCTCTATTAAATAATGTGTATTTTAGTTATTTTTCTAATAAATAATGTGTTTTTTTGTTATTTCTCTATTAAATAATGAGTATTTTAGTTATTTCTCCAATAAATAATGTGTATTTTAGTTATTTCTTTAATATATAATGTGTTTTTTTGTTATTTCTCTATTAAATAATGTGTATTTTAGTTATTTCTTCAATAAATAATGTGTATTTTAGTTATTTCTCTATTAAGTAATGTGTTTTTTTGTTATTTCTCTATTAAATAATGTGTATTTTAGTTATTTCTATAATAAATAATGTGTATTTTAGTTATTTCTTTATAAAATAATGTGTATTTTAGTTATTTCTCCAAGAAATAATGTGTATTTTAGTTATTTTTCTATTAAATATTGTGTTTTTCTGTTATTTCTCTATTAAATAATGTGTATTTTAGTTATGTCTCTTTTATATAATGTGTATTTTAGTTATTTCTTAAATAAATAATGTGTAATTTAGTTATTTCTCTATTAAATAATGTGTATTTTAGTTAATTCTCTATTAAATAATGTGTATTTTAGTTATTTGTTTATTAAATAAAGTGTATTTTAGTTATTTCTCCAATAAAGAATGTGTATTTTAGTTATTTCTCTATTAAATATTGTGTATTTGAGTTATTTTTTTATTAAAAAATGTGTTTTTTTGTTTTTTCTCTATTAAATAATGTGTATTTTAGTTATTTCTTTATTAAATATTGTGTATTTTAGTTATTTCTCCAATAAATAATTTGTATTTTAGTTATTTCTCTATTAAATAATGTGTTTTTTTTGTTATTTCTCTATTTAATAATGTGTATTCTAGTAATTTTTTTATTAAATAATGTGTATTTTAGTTATTTCTCTATTAATCAATGTGATTTTTTGTTATTTCTCTATTAAATAATGTGTATTTTAGTTATTTCTCTATAAAATAATGTGTATTTTAGTTATTTCTTTATTAAATAATGTGTAATTTTGTTATTTTTTTATTAAATAATGTGTATGTTAGTTATTTCTCTATTAAATAATATGATTTTTTGTTATTTCTATATTAAATAATGTGTATTTTAGTTAATTTTTTTTTATTAAATAATGTGTGTTTTTGTTATTTCTCCAATAAATAATGTGTATTTTACTTATTTCTCTATTTACTAATGTGTATTTTAGTTATTTCTTTATTGAATAATGTGTATTTTAGTTATTTCTCCAATAAATAATGTGTATTTTAGTTATTTCTCTATTAAATAATGTGTTTTTTTGTTATTTCTCTATTTAATAATGTGTATTTTAGTTATTTTTCTAATAAATAATGTGTTTTTTGTTATTTCTCTATTAAATTTTTCACTATTTTTAGCAAAAATTAATTATTTAATAAACATATGGGGAGAAACAACAAAAACAAACATTCAAAAAATTCAAACTCAACAGAACAAAGTTCTAAAAATAATATACAAACTACCAAAACTAACACAAACAGAAGAAGTATACAAAATAATTAACGAAACAAAGATAAACGAAAAAATAAAAATAGAAAAATGCAAACTAATATACAAAATTAAAAATAAAGAAATTAAAACCAACCTCCAAATAAAATGCAACAAAGAAATTCACGGACATAACACAAGAAGAAGAAGCAACATACATGTACACACAACAAGGACAGAAAAAGCAAAACAAACAATACTAGGCAATGGACTTGTCACTTACAACCAACTGCCTGAAAGTATCAAGAAAATAAAGAATTATAAAGAATTCAAAATTAAAATTAAAAAACACTATATATTAACAAGATCTAATTAGAAGAAGACAGAAGCAGATAAATAGAAACATAAAATGGTGCCCCGAATACGAAGCTCTGCAGCCATCCACATAGAAACGGTGTAGAGCAGCAAGTGGGGAGAAAAAAAACAAATAATATAAACTGTAAATATGTAAACATTTTATAATAAAAACTAAATATTAAAAAAAAAAAAAAAAAAAAAAATATTATGTATTTTAGTTTTTTCTCTAATAAATAATGTGTATTTTAGTTATTTCTCCAATATATAATGTGTATTTTAGTTATTTCTCTATTAAATAATATGTTTTTCTGTTATTTCTCTAATAAATAATGTGTATTTTAGTTATTTCTTTATTAAATAATGTGTATTTTTGTTATTTCTTTATTAAATATTGTGTATTTTAGTTATTTCTCTAATGAACATTGTGTATTTTAGTTATTTCTCTATTAGTTAATGTGTTTTTTTGTTATTCCTTTATTAAATAATGTGTATTTTAGTTATTTCTCTATTAAATAATGTGTATTTTAGTTATTTCTTCAATAAAAAATGTGTATTTTAGTTATTTCTCTATTAAGTAATGTGTTTTTTTGTTATTTCTCTATTAAATAATGTGTATTTTAGTTATTTCTATAATAAATAATGTGTATTTTAGTTATTTCTTTATTAAATAATGTGTATTTTAGTTATTTCTCCAAGAAATAATGTGTATTTTAGTTATTTTTCTATTAAATATTGTGTTTTTTTGTTATTTCTTTATTAAATAATGTGTATTTTAGTTATTTCTCTATTAAATAATGTGTATTTTAGTTATTTTTTTATTAAATAATGTGTATTTTGAGTATTTCTCCAATAAATAATGTGTATTTTAGTTTATTCTCTATTAAATAATGTGTTTTTTGTTATTTCTTTATTAAATAATGTGTAATTTAGTTATTTCTCTAATCAATAATGTGTATTTTAGTTATTTCTCAAATAACTAATGAGTATTTTTTTTATTTCTCTATTAATCAATGTGATTTTTTGTTATTTCTCTATTAAATAATGTGTTTTTCAGTTATTTCTCTATAAAATAATGTGTATTTTAGTTAATTCTTTATTAAATAATGTGGATTTTAGTTATTTCTCCAATATATAATGTGTATTTTAGTTATTTCTCTATTAAATCATGTGTTTTTTTGTAATTTCTCTATTAAATAATGTGTATTTTAGTTATGTCTCTTTTATATAATGTGTATTTTAGTTATTTCTTTAATAAATAATGTGTAATTTAGTTATTTCTCTATTAAATAATGTGTATTTTAGTTATTTCTCTATTAAATAATGTGTATTTTAGTTATTTGTTTATTAAATAAAGTGTATTTTAGTTATTTCTCCAATAAAGAATGTGTATTTTAGTTATTTCTCTATTAAATAATGTGTATTTTAGTTATTTCTCTATTAAATATTGTGTATTTGAGTTATTTTTTTATAAAAAATGTTTTTTTTTTGTTTTTTCTCTATTAAATAATGTGTTTTTTAGTTGTTTCTCTATTAAATAATGTGTATTTTAGTTAGTTTTTAATAAATAATGTGTATTTTAGTTATTTCTCTATTAAATAATATGTTTTTTTGTTATTTCTCTATTAAATAATGTGTATTTTAGTTATTTCTTTATTAAATAATGTGTATTTTTGTTATTTCTTTATTAAATAATGTGTATTTTAGTTATTTCTCTATTAAATAATGTGATTTTTTGTTATTCCTCTATTAAATAATGTGTATTTTAGTTATTTCTTTATTAAATAATGTGTATTTTAGTTATTTCTCCAAAAAATTAATGTGTATTTTAGTTATTTCTCTATCAAATAATGTGTTTTTTTTTATTTCTCTATTAAGTATTGTGTATTTTAGTTATTTCTTTATTAAATAATGTGTATTTTAGTTATTTCTCTAATAAATAATGTGTATTTTAGTTATTTCTCTCTTTTTTTGTTATTTTATAATTCTATTCTATTCTAATTATAGTTATTATAGTTATTTCTCTATTAAGTAATGTGTTTTTTTGTTATTTCTCTATTAAATAATGTGTATTTTAGTTATTTCTATAATAAATAATGTGTATTTTAGTTATTTCTTTATTAAATAATGTGTATTTTAGTTATTTCTCCAAGAAATAATGTGTATTTTAGTTATTTCTCTATTAAATAATATGTTTTTCTGTTATTTCTCTAATAAATAATGTGTATTTTAGTTATTTCTTTATTAAATAATGTGTATTTTTGTTATTTCTTTATTAAATAATGTGTATTTTAGTTATTTCTTTATTAAATAATGTGTATTTCAGTTATTTCTCCAATATATAATGTGTATTTTAGTTATTTCTCTATTAAATAATGTGTTTTTTGTTATTTCTCTATTAAATAATGTGTATTTTAGTTATGTCTCTATTAAATAATGTGTATTTTAGTTATTTCTTTAATAAATAATGTGTATTTAAATTATTTCTCTATTTAATAATGTGTATTTTAGTTTTTTCTTAAATATATAATGTGTTTTTTAGTTATATCTCCAATAAATAATGTCTATTTTAGTTATTAATCTATAAAATAATGTGTTTTTTTGTTATTTCTCTATTATATAATGTGTATTTCAGTTTTTTTTTTATTAAATTATGTGTTTTTCTGTTATTTCTCTTTTAAATAATGTGTTTTTTTAGTTATTTCTTTATTAAATAATGTGTATTTTAGTTATTTCTCCAATAAATAATGTTTATTTTAGTTATTTCTCTACTAAATAAAGTGTTTTTTTGTTATTTCTCTATTTAATAATGTGTATTTTAGTTATTTCTCTATTAAATAATGTGTATTTTAGTTATTTCTTTAATAAATAAAGTGTATTTTAGTTATTTCTCCAATAAATAATGTGTATTTTAGTTATTTCTCTATTAAATAATGTGTTTTTTGTTATTTCTTTATTAAATAATGTGTATTTTAGTTATTTCTCTATTAAATAATGTGTATTTTAGTTATTTCTCAAATAAATAATAATTATTTTGTTTATTTCTCTATTAAATAATGTGTTTTTTTGTTATTTCTTTATTAAATAATGTGTATTTTAGTTATTTCTCTATAAAATAATGTGTATTTTAGTTATTTCTTTCTTAAATAAAGTGTATTTTAGTTTTTTCTCCAATAAATACTGAGTATTTTAGTTGTATCTCTAATAATTAATGTTTTTTTTTGTTTTTTCTCTATTAAATAATGTGTATTTTAGTTATGTCTCTTTTATATAATGTGTATTTTAGTTATTTCTCTAATAAATAATGTGTAATTTAGTTATTTCTCTATTAAATAATGTGTATTTTAGTTATTTCTTCAATAAATAATGTGTATTTTAGTTATTTCTCCAATAAATAATGTTTATTTTAGTTATTTCTCTATTAAATAAAGTGTTTTTTTGTTATTTCTCTATTTAATAATGTGTATTTTAGTTATTTCTCTATTAAATAATGTGTATTTTAGTTATTTCTCTATTAAATAATGGGTAATTTAGTTATTTCTGTATTAAATAATGTGTTTTTTTAGTTATTTCTTTATTAAATAATGTGTATTTTAGTTATTTCTCCAATAAATAATGTTTATTTTAGTTATTTCTCTATTAAATAAAGTGTTTTTTTGTTATTTCTCTATTTAATAATGTGTATTTTAGTTATTTCTCTATTAAATAATGTGTATTTTAGTTATTTCTCTATTAAATAATGTGTTTTTTTGTTATTTCTCTATTAAATAATGTGTATTTTAGTTATTTTTCTAATAAATAATGTGTTTTTTGTTATTTCTCTTATAAATAATTTGTATTTTAGTTTTTTCTCTATTAAATAATGTGTATTTAAGTTATTTCTCCAATAAATAATGTGTATTTTAGTTATTTCTCCAATAAATAATGTGTATTTTAGTTATTTCTCTATTAAATAATGTGTAATTTAGTAATTTCTTTATTAAATAATGTGTATTTTAGTTATTTCTTCAAAAAATAATGTGTATTTTAGTTATTTCTCTATTAATAAATGTGTATTTTTGTTATTTCTTTATTAAATAATGTGTATTTTAGTTAAATTTTTTTATTAAATAATGTGTATTTTTGTTATTTCTTTATTAAATAATGTGTATTTTAGTTATTTCTTTATTAAATAATGTGTATTTTTGTTATTTTTTTATTAAATAATGTGTATTTTAGTTATTTTTTTATTAAATAATATGATTTTTTGTTATTTCTATATTAAATAATGTGTATTTTAGTTATTTTTTTTTATTAAATAATGTGTTTTTTTGTTATTTCTCTATTAACTAATGTGTTTTTTAGTTATTTCTCTATTAAATAATGTGTATTTTATTTATTTCTCCAATAAATAATGTGTATTTTAGTTATTTCTCTATTAAATAATGTGTTTTTTTGTTATTTCTCTATTTAATAATGTGTATTTTAGTAATTTCTTTATTAAATAATGTGTATTTTAGTAATTTCTTTATTAAATAATGTGTGTTTTGTTATTTCTTTATTAAATAATGTGTATTTTAGTTTTTTTTCTATTAAATAATGTGTATTTTAGTTATTTCTCCAATATATAATGTGTATTTTAGTTATTTCTCTATTAAATAATATGTTTTTCTGTTATTTCTCTATTAAATACTGTTATTTTAGTTATTTCTTTATTAAATAATGTGTATTTTTGTTATTTCTTTATTAAATATTGTGTATTTTAGTTATTTATCCAATAAATAATGTGTATTTTAGTTATTTTTCTATTAGTTAATGTGTTTTTTTGTTATTTCTTTATTAAATAATGTGTATTTTAGTTATGTCTCTATTAAATAATGTGTATTTTAGTTATTTCTTTAATAAATAATGTGTATTTAAATTATTTCTCTATTTAATAATGTGTATTTTAGTTATTTCTCCAATAAATAATGTGTATTTTAGTTATTTCTCTAATAAAAAATGTGTATTTTAGTTATTAATCTATTTAATAATGTGTTTTTTTGTTATTTCTCTATTAAATAATGTGTATTTTAGTTATTTTTTATTTAATAATGTGTTTTTCTGTTATTTCTCTATTATTAATAATGTGTTTTTTTAGTTATTTCTTTATTAAATAATGTGTATTTTAGTTATTTCTCCAATAAATAATGTGTATTTTAGTTATTTCTCTATTAAATAAAGTGTTTTTTTGTTATTTCTTTATTTAATAATGTGTATTTTAGTTATTTCTCTATTAAATAATGTGTATTTTAGTTATTTCTTTATTAAATAAAGTGTATTTTAGGTATTTCTCCAATAAATAATGTATATTTTAGTTATTTCTCTATTAAATAATGTGTTTTTTGTTATTTCTTTATTAAATATTGTGTATTTTAGTTATTTCTCTATTAAATAATGTGTATTTTAGTTATTTCTCAAATAAATAATGAGTATTTTGTTTATTTCTCTATTAAATAATGTGTTTTTTTGTTATTTCTTTATTAAATAATGTGTATTTTAGTTATTTCTCTATAAAATAATGTGTATTTTAGTTATTTTTTACTTAAATAAAGTGTATTTTAGTTATTTCTCCAATAAATAATGAGTATTTTAGTTATATCTCCAACAATTAATGTGTTTTTTTATTATTTCTCTATTTAATAATGTGTATTTTAGTTATGTCTCATTTATATAATGTGTATTTTAGTTATTTCTCTAATAAATAATGTGTAATTTAGTTATTTCTCTATTAAATAATGTGTATTTTAGTTATTTCTCAAATAAATAATGTGTAATTTAGTTATTTTTCTATTAAATAATGTGTATTTTAGTTATTTCTTCAATAAATAATGTGTATTTTAGTTAATTCTCCAATAAATAATGTGTATTTTAGTTATTTCTTTATTAAATAATGTGTTTTTTTGTTATTTCTCTGATAAATAATGTGTATTTTAGTTATTTTTCTTTTAAATAATGTGTTTTTTGTTATTTCTCTATTAAATAATGTGTATTTTAGTTTTTTCTCTATTAAATAATGTGTATTTTAGTTATTTCTCCAATAAATAATGTGTATTTTAGTTATTTCTCTATTAAATAATATGTTTTTTTGTTATTTCTCTAATAAATAATGTGTATATAAGTTGTTTCTTTATTAAATAATGTGTATTTTTGTTTTTTCTTTATAAAATAATGTGTATTTTAGTTATTTCTCCAAAAAATAATGTGTATTTTAGTTATTTCTCTATTAAATAATGTGTAATTTAGTTATTTTTCTATTAAATAATGTGTATTTTAGTTATTTCTCCAATAAATAATATTATTTTTCTGATAAATAATGTGTATTTTAGTCATTTCTCTATTAAATAATATGTTTTCTTGCTATTTCTCTAATAAATAATGTGTAATTTAGTTATTTCTCTATTAAATAATGTGTTTTTTTGTTATTTCTGTATAAAATAATGTGTAATTTAGTTATTTCCCTATTAAATAATGTGTATTTTAGTTATTTTTCCAATAAATAATGTGTATTTTAGTTATTTCTCTATTAAATAATGTGTTTTTTTGTTAATTCTCTATTAAATAATGTGTATTTTAGTTATTTTTCTATTAAATAAAATGTTTTTTGTTATTTCTCTAATTAATAATGTGTATTTTAGTTATTTTTCTATTAAATAATGTGTTTTTTTGTTATTTCTCTATTAAATAATGTGTATTTTAGTTATTTTTCTAATAAATAATGTGTTTTTTGTTATTTCTCTATTAAATAATGTGTATTTTAGTTTTTTCTCTATTAAATAATGTGTATTTTAGTTATTTTTCCAATAAATAATGTGTATTTTAGTTATTTCTCTAATAAATAATATGTTTTTTTGTTATTTCTCTATTAAATAATGTGTATTTTAGTTATTTCTTTATTTAATAATGTGTATTTTTGTTATTTCTTTATTAAATAATGTGTATTTTAGTTATTTCTCCAAAAAATAATGTGTATTTTAGTTATTTCTTTATTCAATAATGTGTATTTTAGTTATTTCTCCAATAAATAATGTGTATTTTAGTTATTTCTCTATTAAAAAATGTGTTTTTTTTTATTTCTCTATTAAATAATGTGTATTTTAGTTATTTCTCTATTAAATAATGTGTATTTTTGTTATTTCTTTATTAAATAGTGTGTATTTTAGTTATTTCTTCAATAAATAATGTGTATTTTAGTTATTTCTCTATAAAATAATGTGTTTTTTTGTTATTTTTCTATTAAATAATGTGTATTTTAGTTATTTTTCTATTAAATAATGTGTTATTTAGTTATTTCTCCAATATATAATGTGTATTTTGGTTAATTCTATATTAAATAATGTGTTTTTGTTATTTCTCTATTAAATAATGTGAATTTTAGTTATTTCTCTATCAAATAATAAGTTTTTTGTTATTTCTCTATTAAATAATGTGTATTTTAGTTATTTCTCCAATAAATAATGTGTATTTTAGTTATTTCTTTATTTAATAATGTGTTTTTTTGTTATTTCTCTATTAAATAATGTGTATTTTAGTTATTTCTCCAATAAATAATGTGTGATTTAGTTATTTCTCTATTAAATAATGTGTATTTTAGTTATTTCTCCAATCAATAATGTGTATTTTAGTTATTTCTTTATTAAATAATGTGTTTTTTTGTTATTTCTCTATTTAATAATGTGTATTTTAGTTATGTCTCTTTTATATAATGTGTATTTTAGTTATTTCTCTAATAAATAATGTGTATTTTAGTTATTTTTCTATTAAATAATGTGTATTTTAGTTATTTCTTCAATAAATAATGTGTATTTTAGTTAATTCTCCAATAAATAATGTGTATTTTAGTTATTTCTCTATAAAATAATGTGTTTTTTTGTTATTTTTCTATTAAATAATGTGTATTTTAGTTATTTTTCTATTAAATAATGTGTTATTTAGTTATTTCTCCAATATATAATGTGTATTTTGGTTAATTCTATATTAAATAATGTGTTTTTGTTATTTCTCTATTAAATAATGTGAATTTTAGTTATTTCTCTATCAAATAATAAGTTTTTTGTTATTTCTCTATTAAATAATGTGTATTTTAGTTATTTCTCAAATAAATAATAATTATTTTGTTTATTTCTCTATTAAATAATGTGTTTTTTTGTTATTTCTTTATTAAATAATGTGTATTTTAGTTATTTCTCTATAAAATAATGTGTATTTTAGTTATTTCTTTCTTAAATAAAGTGTATTTTAGTTTTTTCTCCAATAAATACTGAGTATTTAAGTTGTATCTCTAATAATTAATGTTTTTTTTTGTTTTTTCTTTATTAAATAATGTGTATTTTAGTTATGTCTCTTTTATATAATGTGTATTTTAGTTATTTCTCTAATAAATAATGTGTAATTTAGTTATTTCTCTATTAAATAATGTGTATTTTAGTTATTTCTTCAATAAATAATGTGTATTTTAGTTATTTCTCCAATAAATAATGTTTATTTTAGTTATTTCTCTATTAAATAAAGTGTTTTTTTGTTATTTCTCTATTTAATAATGTGTATTTTAGTTATTTCTCTATTAAATAATGTGTATTTTAGTTATTTCTCTATTAAATAATGGGTAATTTAGTTATTTCTGTATTAAATAATGTGTTTTTTTAGTTATTTCTTTATTAAATAATGTGTATTTTAGTTATTTCTCCAATAAATAATGTTTATTTTAGTTATTTCTCTATTAAATAAAGTGTTTTTTTGTTATTTCTCTATTTAATAATGTGTATTTTAGTTATTTCTCTATTAAATAATGTGTATTTTAGTTATTTCTCTATTAAATAATGTGTTTTTTTGTTATTTCTCTATTAAATAATGTGTATTTTAGTTATTTTTCTAATAAATAATGTGTTTTTTGTTATTTCTCTTATAAATAATTTGTATTTTAGTTTTTTCTCTATTAAATAATGTGTATTTTAGTTATTTCTCCAATAAATAATGTGTATTTTAGTTATTTCTCCAATAAATAATGTGTATTTTAGTTATTTTTCTATTAAATAATGTGTATTTTAGTAATTTCTTTATTAAATAATGTGTATTTTAGTTATTTCTTCAAAAAATAATGTGTATTTTAGTTATTTCTCTATTAATAAATGTGTATTTTTGTTATTTCTTTATTAAATAATGTGTATTTTAGTTAATTTTTTTTATTAAATAATGTGTATTTTTGTTATTTCTTTATTAAATAATGTGTATTTTAGTTATTTCTTTATTAAATAATGTGTATTTTTGTTATTTTTTTATTAAATAATGTGTATTTTAGTTATTTTTTTATTAAATAATATGATTTTTTGTTATTTCTATATTAAATAATGTGTATTTTAGTTATTTTTTTTTATTAAATAATGTGTTTTTTTGTTATTTCTCTATTAACTAATAAGTTTTTTAGTTATTTCTCTATTAAATAATGTGTATTTTAATTATTTCTCCAATAAATAATGTGTATTTTAGTTATTTCTCTATTAAATAATGTGTTTTTTTGTTATTTCTCTATTTAATAATGTGTATTTTAGTAATTTCTTTATTAAATAATGTGTATTTTAGTAATTTCTTTATTAAATAATGTGTGTTTTGTTATTTCTTTATTAAATAATGTGTATTTTAGTTTTTTCTCTATTAAATAATGTGTATTTTAGTTATTTCTCCAATATATAATGTGTATTTTAGTTATTTCTCTATTAAATAATATGTTTTTCTGTTATTTCTCTATTAAATACTGTTATTTTAGTTATTTCTTTATTAAATAATGTGTATTTTTGTTATTTCTTTATTAAATATTGTGTATTTTAGTTATTTCTCCAATAAATAATGTGTATTTTAGTTATTTTTCTATTAGTTAATGTGTTTTTTTGTTATTTCTTTATTAAATAATGTGTATTTTAGTTATGTCTCTATTAAATAATGTGTATTTTAGTTATTTCTTTAATAAATAATGTGTATTTAAATTATTTCTCTATTTAATAATGTGTATTTTAGTTATTTCTCCAATAAATAATGTGTATTTTAGTTATTTCTCTAATAAAAAATGTGTATTTTAGTTATTAATCTATTTAATAATGTGTTTTTTTGTTATTTCTCTATTAAATAATGTGTATTTTAGTTATTTTTTATTTAATAATGTGTTTTTCTGTTATTTCTCTATTATTAATAATGTGTTTTTTTAGTTATTTCTTTATTAAATAATGTGTATTTTAGTTATTTCTCCAATAAATAATGTGTATTTTAGTTATTTCTCTATCAAATAATGTGTTTTTTGTTATTTCTTTATTAAGTAATTTGTATTTTAGTTATTTCTTTATTAAATAATGTGTATTTTAGTTATTTCTCTAATAAATAATGTGTATTTTAGTTATTTCTCTATAAAATAATGTGTATTTTAGTTATTTCTCCAAAAAAATAATGTGTATTTCAGTTATTTCTCTATCAAATAATGTGTTTTTTGTTATTTCTCTATTAAGTAATGTGTATTTTAGTTATTTCTTTATTAAATAATGTGTATTTTAGTTATTTTTATAATAAATAATGTGTATTTTAGTTATTTCTCTATCAAATAATGTGTTTTTTGTTATTTCTCTATTAAGTAATGTGTATTTTAGTTGTTTCTCAAATAAATAATGAGTATTTTGTTTATTTCTCTATTAAATAATGTGTTTTTTGTTATTCCTCTATTAAATAATGTGTATTTTAGTTATTTTTCTATTAAATAATGTGTATTTTAGTTAATTCTCTAAAAAAATAATGTGTATTTTAGTTATTTCTCTATCAAATAATGTGTTTTTTGTTATTTCTTTATTAAGTAATTTGTATTTTAGTTATTTCTTTATTAAATAATGTGTATTTTAGTTATTTCTCTAATAAATAATGTGTATTTTAGTTATTTCTCTATAAAATAATGTGTATTTTAGTTATTTCTCCAAAAAAATAATGTGTATTTCAGTTATTTCTCTATCAAATAATGTGTTTTTTGTTATTCCTCTATTAAATAATGTGTATTTTAGTTATTTTTCTATTAAATAATGTGTATTTTAGTTAATTGTCTAAAAACTTTATTAAATAATGTGTATTTTAGTTATTTCTCTAATAAATAATGTGTATTTTAGTTATTTCTCTATAAAATAATGTGTATTTTAGTTATTTCTCCAAAAAAATAATGTGTATTTCAGTTATTTCTCTATCAAATAATGTGTTTTTTGTTATTTCTCTATTAAGTAATGTGTATTTTAGTTATTTCTCTATAAATAATGTGTTTTTTTGTTATTTCTCTAATAAATAATGTGTATTTTAGTTATTTCTTTAATAAATAATGTGTATTTTAGTTATTTCTTTATTAAATAATATGTTTTTTTGTTATTTCTCTATTAAATAATGTGTATTTTAGTTATTTCTTTATTAAATAATGTGTATTTTTGTAATTTCTTTATTAAATAATGTGTCTTTTAGTTATTTCTCTATTAAATAATGTGTTTTTTTGTTATTTTACTTCTAAATAATGTGTATTTTAGTTATTTCTTTAATAAATAATGTGTATTTTAGTTATTTCTCTATTAATTAATGTGTTTTTTTGTTATTTCTCTATTAAATAATGTGTATTTAAGTTATTTCTCTATTAAATAATGTGTATTTTAGTTATTTCTCTATTAAATAATGTGTATTTTAGTTATTTCTCTTTTAAATAATGTGTATTTGAGTTATTTTTCTATTAAATAAGGTGTTTTTTTGTTATTTCTCTATTAATAAATGTGTATTTTAGTTATTTTTTCAATAAATAATGTATATTTTAGTTATTTCTCTATTAAATAATGTGTTTTTTTGTTATTTCTTTATTAAATAATGTGTATTTTAGTTATTTCTCCAATAAATAATGTGTATTTTAGTTATTTCTCTAATATATAATGTGTTTTTTTTGTTATTTCTCTATCGAATAATGTGTATTTTAGTTGTTTCTACAATAAATAATGTGTTTTTTAGTTATTTCTCTATTAAGTAATGTGTTTTTTTGTTATTTCTCTATTAAATAATGTGTATTTTAGTTATTTCTTTAATAAATAATGTGTATTTTAGTTATTTCTTTATTAAATAATGTGTATTTTAGTTATTTCTCTAAGAAATAATGTGTATTTTAGTTATTTTTTAATTAAATATTGTGTTTTCTTGTTATTTCTCTTTTTAATAATGTGTATTTTAATTATTTCTCTATTAAATAATGTGTATTTTAGTTATTTCTTTATTAAATAATGTGTTTTTTGTTATTTTTTTATTAAATAATGTGTAATTTAGTTATTTTTCTATTAAATAATGTGTATTTTAGTTGTTTCTCAAATAACCAATGAGTATTTTTTTATTTCTCTATTAAATAATGTGATTTTTTGTTATTTCTCTATTTAATAATGTGTATTTTAGTTATTTCTCTATAAAATAATGTGTATTTTAGTTAATTCTCTATTAAATAATGTGGATTTTGTTTATTTCTCCAATAAATAATGTGTATTTTAGTTATTTCTCTATTAAATAATGTGTATTTTAGTTATTTCTTTAATAAATAAGGTGTTTTTTAGTTATTTCTCCAATAAATAATGTGTATTTTAGTTATGTCTCTTTTATATAATGTGTATTTTAGTTCTTTCTTTAATAAATAATGTGTAATTTAGTTATTTCTCTATTAAATAATGTGTATTTTAGTTTTTTCTTTAATAAATAAGGTGTATTTTAGTTATTTCTCCAATAAATAATGTGTATTTTAGTTATTTCTCTATTAAATAATGTGTTTTTTTGTTATTTTTCTATTAAATAATGTGTTCTTTTGTCATTTCTCTATTAAATAATGTGTATTTTAGTTTTTTTTCTATTAAATAATGTGTATTTTAGTTATTTCTCCAATAAAAAATGGGTATTTTAGTTATTTCTCTAATAAATAATATGTTTTTTTGTTATTTCTTTATTAAATAATGTGTATTTTAGTTATTTCTTAATTGAATAATGTGTTTTTTTGTTATTTCTTAATTAAATTATGTGTATTTTAGTTATTTCTCCAATAAATAATGTGTATTTTAGTTATTTCTTTATTAAATAATGTGTTTTTTTGTTAATTCTTTATTAAATAATGTGTATTTTAATTATGTCTCTATTAAATAATGTGTATTTCAGTTATTTCTCTAATAAATAATGTGTATTTAAATTATTTCTCTATTAAATAATGTGTATTTTAGTTATTTCTCCAAAAAATAATGTGTATTTTAGTTATTTCTCCAATAAATAATGTGTATTTTAGTTATGTCTCTATTAAATAATGTGTATTTTAGTTATTTCTCTAATAAATAATGTGTATTTAAATTATTTTTCTAATAAATATTGTGTATTTTAGTTATTTCTCCAATAAATGATGTGTAATTTAGTTATTTCTTTAATAATTAATGTGTATTTTAGTTATTTCTCTATTAAATAATGTGTTTTTTTGTTATTTCTCTATTAAATAATGTGTATTTTAGTTATTTTTTTATTAAATAATGTGTTTTTTTGTTATTTCTTTATTAAATAATGTGTTTTTAGTTATTTCTCTATTAAATAATGTGTATTTTAGTTATTTCTCTAAAAAATAATGTGTATTTTAGTTATTTCTCTATTACTTAATGTGTTTTTTTGTTATTTCTCTATTAAATAATGTGTATTTAAGTTATTTCTCTATTAAATAATGTGTATTTTAGTTATTTCTCTATTAAATAATGTGTATTTTAGTTATTTCTCTATTAAATAATGTGTATTTTAGTTATTTCTCTATTAAATAATGTGTATTTGAGTTATTTTTCTATTAAATAATGTGTTTTTTTGTTATTTCTCTATTAAATAATGTGTATTTTAGTTGTTTCTCTATTAAATAATGTGTATTTTAGTTATTTTTCCAATAAATAATGTGTATTTTAGTTATTTCTTTATTAAATATTATGTTTTTTTGTTATTTCTCTATTAAATAATGTGTATTTTAGTTATTTCTTTATTAAATAATGTGTTTTTTGTTATTTCTCTATTAAATAATGTGTATTTAAGTTATTTCTCTATTAAATAATGTGTATTTTAGTTATTTCTCTATTAAATATTGTGTATTTGAGTTATTTTTTTATTAAAAAATGTGTTTTTTTGTTTTTTCTCTATTAAATAATGTGTATTTTAGTTGTTTCTCTATCAAATAATGTGTAATTTAGTTATTTTTTCAATAAATAATGTGTATTTTAGTTATTTCTCTATTAAATAATATGTTTTTTTGTTATTTCTCTATTAAATAATGTGTATTTTAGTTATTTCTTTATTAAATAATGTGTATTTTTGTTATTTCTTTATTAAATAATGTGTATTTTAGTTATTTCTCTATTAAATAATGTGATTTTTTGTTATTCCTCTATTAAAAAATGTGTATTTTAGTTATTTCTTTATTAAATAATGTGTATTTTAGTTATTTCTCCAAAAAAATAATGTGTATTTTAGTTATTTCTCTATCAAATAATGTGTTTTTTGTTATTTCTCTATTAAGTAATGTGTATTTTAGTTATTTCTTTAATAAATAATGTGTATTTTAGTTATTTCTTTAATAAATAATGTGTATTTTAGTTATTTCTCTATTAAATAACGTGTTTTTTTGTTATTTTTCTATTAAATAATGTGTATTTTAATTATTTCTCTATAAATAATGTGTTTTTTTGTTATTTCTCTATTAAATAATGTGTATTTTAGTTATTTCTCTAATAAATAATGTGTACTTTAGTTATTTCTTTATTAAATAATGTGTTTTTTTGTTATTTTTCTATTGAATAATGTGTATTTTAGTTATTTCTTTATTAAATATTGTGTATTTTAGTTATTTCTCCAATAAATAATTTGTATTTTAGTTATTTCTCTAATAAATAATGTGTTTTTTTGGTATTTCTCTATTAAATAATGTGTATTTTAGTTATTTTTCTAATAAATAATGTGTTTTTTTGTTATTTCTCTATTAAATAATGAGTATTTTAGTTATTTCTCCAATAAAAAATGTGCATTTTAGTTATTTCTTTAATATATAATGTGTTTTTTTGTTATTTCTCTATTAAATAATGTGTATTTTAGTTATTTCTTCAATAAATAATGTGTATTTTAGTTATTTCTCTATTAAGTAATGTGTTTTTTTGTTATTTCTCTATTAAATAATGTGTATTTTAGTTATTTCTATAATAAATAATGTGTATTTTAGTTATTTCTTTATAAAATAATGTGTATTTTAGTTATTTCTCCAAGAAATAATGTGTATTTTAGTTATTTTTCTATTAAATATTGTGTTTTTTTGTTATTTCTCTATTAAATAATGTGTATTTTAGTTATTTCTCTATTAAATAATGTGTATTTTAGTTATTTTTTTATTAAATAATGTGTATTTTAAATATTTCTCCAATAAATAATGTGTATTTTAGTTATTTCTCTATTAAATAATGTGTTTTTTGTTATTTCTTTATTAAATAATGTGTAATTTAGTTATTTCTCTAATCAATAATGTGTATTTTAGTTATTTCTCAAATAACTAATGAGTATTTTTTTTATTTCTCTATTAATCAATGTGATTTTTTATTATTTCTCTATTAAATAATGTGTTTTTCAGTTATTTCTCTATAAAATAATGTGTATTTTAGTTAATTCTGTATTAAATAATGTGGATTTTAGTTATTTCTCCAATAAATAATGTGTATTTTAGTTATTTCTCTATTAAATCATGTGTTTTTTTGTAATTTCTCTATTAAATAATGTGTATTTTAGTTATGTCTCTTTTATATAATGTGTATTTTAGTTATTTCTTAAATAAATAATGTGTAATTTAGTTATTTCTCTATTAAATAATGTGTATTTTAGTTAATTTTCTATTAAATAATGTGTATTTTAGTTATTTGTTTATTAAATAAAGTGTATTTTAGTTATTTCTCCAATAAAGAATGTGTATTTTAGTTATTTCTCTATTAAATAATGTGTATTTTAGTTATTTCTCTATTAAATATTGTGTATTTGAGTTATTTTTTTATTAAAAAATGTGTTTTTTTGTTTTTTCTCTATTAAATAATGTGTATTTTAGTTGTTTCTCTATTAAATAATGTGTATTTTAGTTAGTTTTTAATAAATAATGTGTATTTTAGTTATTTCTCTATTAAATAATATGTTTTTTTGTTATTTTTCTATTAAATAATGTGTATTTTAGTTATTTCTTTATTAAATAATGTGTATTTTTGTTATTTCTTTATTAAATAATGTGTATTTTAGTTATTTCTCTATTAAATAATGTGATTTTTTGTTATTCCTCTATTAAATAATGTGTATTTTAGTTATTTCTTTATTAAATAATGTGTATTTTAGTTATTTCTCCAAAAAATTAATGTGTATTTTAGTTATTTCTCTATCAAATAATGTGTTTTTTTTTATTTCTCTATTAAGTAATGTGTATTTTAGTTATTTCTTTATTAAATAATGTGTATTTTAGTTATTTCTCTAATAAATAATGTGTATTTTAGTTATTTCTCTATTAAATAACGTGTTTTTTGTTATTTTTCTATTAAATAATGTGTATTTTAGTTATTTCTCTATAAACAATGTGTTTTTTTGTTATTTCTCTATTAAATAAAGTGTATTTTAGTTATTTCTCCAATAAATAATGTGTACTTTAGTTATTTCTTTATTAAATAATAAGTTTTTTTTGTTATTTTTTTATTGAATAATGTGTATTTTAGTTTTTTCTTTATTAAATATTGTGTATTTTAGTTATTTCTCCAATAAATAATTTGTATTTTAGTTATTTCTCTAATAAATAATGTGTTTTTTTGGTATTTCTCTATTAAATAATGTGTATTTTAGTTATTTTTCTAATAAATAATTTGTTTTTTTGTTATTTCTCTATTAAATAATGTATATTTTAGTTATTTCTCTATTAAATAATGTGTTTTTTTGTTATTTCTTTATTAAATAATGAGTATTTTAGTTATTTCTCCAATAAATAATGTGTATTTTAGTTATTTTTTTAATATATAATGTGTTTTTTGTTATTTCTCTATTAAATAATGTGTATTTTTGTTATTTCTTCAATAAAAAATGTGTATTTTAGTTATTTCTCTATTAAGTAATGTGTTTTTTTGTTATTTCTCTATTAAATAATGTGTATTTTAGTTATTTCTATAATAAATAATGTGTATTTTAGTTATTTCTTTATTAAATAATGTGTATTTTAGTTATTTCTCCAAGAAATAATGTGTATTTTAATTATTTTTCTATTAAATATTGTGTTTTTTTGTTACTTCTCTATTAAATAATGTGTATTTTAGTTATTTATCTATTAAATAATGTGTATTTTAGTTATTTTTTTATTAAATAATGTGTATTTTGAATATTTCTCCAATAAATAATGTGTATTTTAGTTATTTCTCTATTAAATAATGTGTTTTTTGTTATTTCTTTATTAAATATTGTGTAATTTAGTTATTTCTATAATCAATAATGTGTATTTTAGTAATTTCTCAAATAACTAATGAGTATTTTTTTATTTCTCTATTAATCAATGTGATTTTTTGTTATTTCTCTATTAAATAATGTGTATTTTAGTTATTTCTCTATAAAATAATGTGTATTTTAGTTAATTCTTTATTAAATAATGTGGATTTTAGTTATTTCTCCAATATATAATGTGTATTTTAGTTATTTCTCTATTAAATCATGTGTTTTTTTGTAATTTCTCTATTAAATAATGTGTATTTTAGTTATGTCTCTTTTATATAATGTGTATTTTAGTTATTTCTTTAATAAATAATGTGTAATTTAGTTATTTCTCTATTATATAATGTGTATTTTAGTTATTTCTCTATTAAATAATGTGTATTTTAGTTATTTGTTTATTAAATAAAGTGTATTTTAGTTATTTCTCCAATAAAGAATGTGTATTTTAGTTATTTCTCTATTAAATAATGTGTATTTTAGTTATTTCTCTATTAAATATTGTGTATTTGAGTTATTTTTTTATTAAAAAATGTGTTTTTTTGTTTTTTCTCTATTAAATAATGTGTTTTTTAGTTGTTTCTCTATTAAATAATGTGTATTTTAGTTAGTTTTTAATAAATAATGTGTATTTTAGTTATTTCTCTATTAAATAATATGTTTTTTTGTTATTTCTCTATTAAATAATGTGTATTTTAGTTATTTCTTTATTAAATAATGTGTATTTTTGTTATTTCTTTATTAAATAATGTGTATTTTAGTTATTTCTCTATTAAATAATGTGATTTTTTGTTATTCCTCTATTAAATAATGTGTATTTTAGTTATTTCTTTATTAAATAATGTGTATTTTAGTTATTTCTCCAAAAAATTAATGTGTATTTTAGTTATTTCTCTATCAAATAATGTGTTTTTTTTTATTTCTTTATTAAGTATTGTGTATTTTAGTTATTTCTTTATTAAATAATGTGTATTTTAGTTATTTCTCTAATAAATAATGTGTATTTTAGTTATTTCTCTCTTAAATAACGTGTTTTTTTGTTATTTTTCTATTAAATAATGTGTAGTTTAGTTATTTCTCTATAAACAATGTGTTTTTTTGTTATTTCTCTATTAAATAAAGTGTATTTTAGTTATTTCTCCAATAAATAATGTGTACTTTAGTTATTTCTTTATTAAATAATGTGTTTTTTTTGTTATTTTTCTATTGAATAATGTGTATTTTAGTTTTTTCTTTATTAAATATTGTGTATTTTAGTTATTTCTCTAATAAATAATGTGTATTTTAGTTATTTCTCTATTAGTTAATGTGTTTTTTTGTTATTCCTTTATTAAATAATGTGTATTTTAGTTATGTCTCTATTAAATAATGTGTATTTTAGTTATTTCTTTATTAAATAATGTGTATTTTTGTTATTTCTTTATTAAATAATGTGTATTTTAGTTATTTCTTTATTAAATAATGTGTATTTCAGTTATTTCTCCAATAAATAATGTGTATTTTAGTTATTTCTCTATTAAATAATGTGTTTTTTGTTATTTCTCTATTAAATAATGTGTATTTTAGTTATGTCTCTATTAAATAATGTGTATTTTAGTTATTTCTTTAATAAATAATGTGTATTTAAAGTATTTCTCTATTTAATAATGTGTATTTTAGTTTTTTCTAAAATATATAATGTGTTTTTTAGTTATATCTCCAATAAATAATGTCTATTTTAGTTATTAATCTATAAAATAATGTGTTTTTTTGTTATTTCTCTATTAAATAATGTGTATTTCAGTTTTTTTTTTATTAAATTATGTGTTTTTCTGTTATTTCTCTATTAAATAATGTGTTTTTTTAGTTATTTCTTTATTAAATAATGTGTATTTTAGTTATTTCTCCAATAAATAATGTTTATTTTAGTTATTTTTCTACTAAATAAAGTGTTTTTTTGTTATTTCTCTATTTAATAATGTGTATTTTAGTTATTTCTCTATTAAATAATGTGTATTTTAGTTATTTCTTTAATAAATAAAGTGTATTTTAGTTATTTCTCCAATAAATAATGTGTATTTTAGTTATTTCTCTATTAAATAATGTGTTTTTTGTTATTTCTTTATTAAATAATGTGTATTTTAGTTATTTCTCTATTAAATAATGTGTATTTTAGTTATTTCTCAAATAAATAATAATTATTTTGTTTATTTCTCTATTAAATAATGTGTTTTTTTGTTATTTCTTTATTAAATAATGTGTATTTTAGTTATTTATCTATAAAATAATGTGTATTTTAGTTATTTCTTTCTTAAATAAAGTGTATTTTAGTTTTTTCTCCAATAAATACTGAGTATTTTAGTTGTATCTCTAATAATTAATGTTTTTTTTTGTTTTTTCTCTATTAAATAATGTGTATTTTAGTTATGTCTCTTTTATATAATGTGTATTTTAGTTATTTTTCTAATAAATAATGTGTAATTTAGTTATTTCTCTATTAAATAATGTGTATTTTAGTTATTTCTTCAATAAATAATGTGTATTTTAGTTATTTCTCCAATAAATAATGTTTATTTTAGTTATTTCTCTATTAAATAAAGTGTTTTTTTGTTATTTCTCTATTTAATAATGTGTATTTTAGTTATTTCTCTAATAAATAATGTGTATTTAAGTTATTTCTCTATTAAATAATGGGTAATTTAGTTATTTCTCTATTAAATAATGTGTTTTTTTAGTTATTTCTTTATTAAATAATGTGTATTTTAGTTATTTCTCCAATAAATAATGTTTATTTTAGTTATTTCTCTATTAAATAAAGTGTTTTTTTGTTATTTCTCTATTTAATAATGTGTATTTTAGTTATTTCTCTATTAAATAATGTGTATTTTAGTTATTTCTCTATTAAATAATGTGTTTTTTTGTTATTTCTCTATTAAATAATGTGTATTTTAGTTATTTTTCTAATAAATAATGTGTTTTTTGTTATTTCTCTTATAAATAATTTGTATTTTAGTTTTTTCTCTATTAAATAATGTGTATTTTAGTTATTTCTCCAATAAATAATGTGTATTTTAGTTATTTCTTCAATAAATAATGTGTATTTTAGTTATTTCTCTATTAAATAATGTGTATTTTAGTAATTTCTTTATTAAATAATGTGTATTTTAGTTATTTCTTCAAAAAATAATGTGTATTTTAGTTATTTCTCTATTAATAAATGTGTATTTTTGTTATTTCTTTATTAAATAATGTGTATTTTAGTTAAATTTTTTTATTAAATAATGTGTATTTTTGTTATTTCTTTATTAAATAATGTGTATTTTAGTTATTTCTTTATTAAATAATGTGTATTTTTGTTATTTTTTTATTAAATAATGTGTATTTTAGTTATTTTTTTATTAAATAATATGATTTTTTGTTATTTCTATATTAAATAATGTGTATTTTAGTTATTTTTTTTTATTAAATAATGTGTTTTTTTGTTATTTCTCTATTATTTAATGTGTTTTTTAGTTATTTCTCTATTAAATAATGTGTATTTTAATTATTTCTCCAATAAATAATGTGTATTTTAGTTATTTCTCTATTAAATAATGTGTTTTTTTGTTATTTCTCTATTTAATAATGTGTATTTTAGTAATTTCTTTATTAAATAATGTGTATTTTAGTAATTTCTTTATTAAATAATGTGTGTTTTGTTATTTCTTTATTAAATAATGTGTATTTTAGTTTTTTCTCTATTAAATAATGTGTATTTTAGTTATTTCTCCAATATATAATGTGTATTTTAGTTATTTCTCTATTAAATAATATGTTTTTCTGTTATTTCTCTATTAAATACTGTTATTTTAGTTATTTTTTTATTAAATAATGTGTATTTTTGTTATTTCTTTATTAAATATTGTGTATTTTAGTTATTTCTCCAATAAATAATGTGTATTTTAGTTATTTTTCTATTAGTTAATGTGTTTTTTTGTTATTTCTTTATTAAATAATGTGTATTTTAGTTATGTCTCTATTAAATAATGTGTATTTTAGTTATTTCTTTAATAAATAATGTGTATTTAAATTATTTCTCTATTTAATAATGTGTATTTTAGTTATTTCTCCAATAAATAATGTGTATTTTAGTTATTTCTCTAATAAAAAATGTGTATTTTAGTTATTAATCTATTTAATAATGTGTTTTTTTGTTATTTCTCTATTAAATAATGTGTATTTTAGTTATTTTTTATTTAATAATGTGTTTTTCTGTTATTTCTCTATTATTAATAATGTGTTTTTTTAGTTATTTCTTTATTAAATAATGTGTATTTTAGTTATTTCTCCAATAAATAATGTGTATTTTAGTTATTTCTCTATTAAATAAAGTGTTTTTTTGTTATTTCTTTATTTAATAATGTGTATTTTAGTTATTTCTCTATTAAATAATGTGTATTTTAGTTATTTCTTTAATAAATAAAGTGTATTTTAGGTATTTCTCCAATAAATAATGTATATTTTAGTTATTTCTCTATTAAATAATGTGTTTTTTGTTATTTCTTTATTAAATATTGAGTAATTTAGTTATTTCTTTATTAAATAATGTGTATTTTAGTTATTTCTCTATAAAATAATGTGTATTTTAGTTATTTCTTACTTAAATAAAGTGTATTTTAGTTATTTCTCCAATAAATAATGAGTATTTTAGTTATATCTCCAACAATTAATGTATTTTTTTATTATTTCTCTATTTAATAATGTGTATTTTAGTTATGTCTTATTTATATAATGTGTATTTTAGTTATTTCTCTAATAAATAATGTGTAATTTAGTTATTTCTCTATTAAATAATGTGTATTTTAGTTATTTCTCTAATAAATAATGTGTAATTTAGTTATTTTTCTATTAAATAATGTGTATTATAGTTATTTCTTCAATAAATAATGTGTATTTTAGTTAATTCTCCAATAAATAATGTGTATTTTAGTTATTTCTTTATTAAATAATGTGTTTTTTTGTTATTTCTCTGATAAATAATGTGTATTTTAGTTATTTTTCTTTTAAATAATGTGTTTTTTGTTATTTCTCTATTAAATAATGTGTATTTTAGTTTTTTCTCTATTAAATAATGTGTATTTTAGTTATTTCTCCAATAAATAATGTGTATTTTAGTTATTTCTCTATTAAATAATATGTTTTTTTGTAATTTCTCTAATAAATAATGTGTATATAAGTTGTTTCTTTATTAAATAATGTGTATTTTTGTTTTTTCTTTATAAAATAATGTGTATTTTAGTTATTTCTCCAAAAAATAATGTGTATTTTAGTTATTTCTCTATTAAATAATGTGTAATTTAGTTATTTTTCTATTAAATAATGTGTATTTTAGTTATTTCTCCAATAAATAATATTATTTTTCTGATAAATAATGTGTCTTTTAGTTATTTCTCTATTAAATAATATGTTTTCTCGCTATTTCTCTAATAAATAATGTGTAATTTAGTTATTTCTCTATTAAATAATGTGTTTTTTTGTTATTTCTGTATAAAATAATGTGTAATTTAGTTATTTCCCTATTAAATAATGTGTATTTTAGTTATTTTTCCAATAAATAATGTGTATTTTAGTTATTTCTCTATTAAATAATGTGTTTTTTTGTTAATTCTCTATTAAATAATGTGTATTTTAGTTATTTTTCTATTAAATAAAATGTTTTTTGTTATTTCTCTAATTAATAATGTGTATTTTAGTTATTTTTCTATTAAATAATGTGTTTTTTTGTTATTTCTCTATTAAATAATGTGTATTTTAGTTATTTTTCTAATAAATAATGTGTTTTTTGTTATTTCTCTATTAAATAATGTGTATTTTAGTTTTTTCTCTATTAAATAATGTGTATTTTAGTTATTTTTCCAATAAATAATGTGTATTTTAGTTATTTCTCTAATAAATAATATGTTTTTTTGTTATTTCTCTATTAAATAATGTGTATTTTAGTTATTTCTTTATTTAATAATGTGTATTTTTGTTATTTCTTTATTAAATAATGTGTATTTTAGTTATTTCTCCAAAAAATAATGTGTATTTTAGTTATTTCTTTATTCAATAATGTGTATTTTAGTTATTTCTCCAATAAATAATGTGTATTTTAGTTATTTCTCTATTAAAAAATGTGTTTTTTTTTATTTCTCTATTAAATAATGTGTATTTTAGTTATTTCTCTATTAAATAATGTGTATTTTTGTTATTTCTTTATTAAATAGTGTGTATTTTAGTTATTTCTTCAATAAATAATGTGTATTTTAGTTATTTCTCTATAAAATAATGTGTTTTTTTGTTATTTTTCTATTAAATAATGTGTATTTTAGTTATTTTTCTATTAAATAATGTGTTATTTAGTTATTTCTCCAATATATAATGTGTATTTTGGTTAATTCTATATTAAATAATGTGTTTTTTTGTTATTTCTCTATTAAATATTGTGTATTTTAGTTATTTCTTTATTAAATAATGTGTTTTTTTTGTTATTTCTTTATTAAATAATTTGTATTTTAGTTATTTCTTTATTAAATAATGTGTATTTTAGTTATTTCTTTATTAAATAATGTGTATTTTAGTTATTTCTCCAATAAATAATGTGTATTTTAGTTATTTCTCTATTAAATAATGTGTTTTGTTTGTTATTACTCTAATAAATAATGTGTATTTTAGTTATTTTTTTATTAAATAATGTGTTTTTTGTTAGTTCTCCAATAAATATTGTGTATTTTAATTATTTCTCTAATAAATAATGTGTTTTTTTGTTATTTCTCTATTAAATAATGTATATTTTAGTTATTTCTCTATTAAATAATGTGTATTTTAGTTATTTCTCTATTAAATAATGTGTATTTTAGTTATTTCTCTAAATAATAATGTGTACTTTAGTTATTTCTCTATTAAATAATGTTTTTTTTTTGTTATTTCTCTATTAACTTATGTGTATTTAAATTATTTCTCTATTTAATAATGTGTTTTTTTGTTATTTCTCTATTAAATAATGTGTATTTTAGTTATTTCTTTATTAAATTAAGTGTATTTTAGTTATTTCTCCAATAAATAATTTGTATTTTAGTTATTTCTCTATTAAATAATGTGTATTTCAGTTATTTCTTTTTTAAATAATGTGTTTTTTTGTTATTTCTTTTTTAAGTAATGTGTATTTTAGTTATTTCTCTATTAAATAATGCGTATTTTAGTTATTTTTCTATTAAATAATGTGTATTTTATTTATTTTTCTAATAAATAATGTGTATTTTAGTTATTTCTCTATTAAATAATATGTTTTTTTGCTATTTCTCTATTAAATATTGTGTAAATTAGTTATTTTTCTATTAAATACTGTGTTTTTTGTTATTTCTCTAATTAATAATGTGTATTTTAGTTATTTCTCTATTAAATAATGTGTTTATTTTGTTATTTCTCTATTAAATATTGTGTATTTTAGATATTTCTCTATTAAATAATGTGTTTTTTTGTTATTTCTCTATTAAATAATGTGTATTTTAGTTATTTCTCTATTAAATAATGTGTATTTTAGTTATTTCTCCAATAAATAATGTGTATTTTAGTTATATCTCTATTAAATAATGTGTTTTTTTGTTATTTCTCTATTAAATAAAATGTATTTTAGTTTTTTCTCTATTAAATAATGTGTATTTTAGTTATTTCTCTATTAAATAATGTGTATTTTAGTTATTTCTCCAATAATAATGTGTATTTTAGTTACTTCTTCAATAAATAATGTGTATTTTAGTTATTTCTCTATTAAATAATGTGTATTTTAGTTATTTCTTTATTAAATCATGTGTATTTTAGTTATTTCTCTAAAAAATAATGTGTATTTTAGTTATTTCTCTATTAAATAATTTTTTTTTGTTATTTCTTTATTAAATAATGTGTATTTTAGTTAAATTTCTATATTAAATAATGTGTATTTTTGTTATTTCTTTATTAAATAATGTGTATTTTAGTTATTTCTTTATTAAATAATGTGTATTTTTGTTATTTCTTTATTAAATAATGTGTATTTTAGTTATTTCTCTATTAAATAATATGATTTTTTGTTATTTCTATATTAAATAATGTGTATTTTAGTTATTTTTTTATTAAATATTGTGTTTTTTTGTTATTTCTCTATTAAATAATGTGTTTTTTAGTTATTTCTCTATTAAATAATGTGTATTTCAGTTATTTCTCCAATAAATAATGTGTATTTTAGTTATTTCTCTATTAAATAATGTGTTTTTTTTGTTATTTCTCTATTTAATAATGTGTATTCTAGTAATTTTTTTATTAAATAATGTGTATTTTAGTTATTTCTCTATTAAATAATGTGTATTTTGTTATTTCTCTATTAAATATTGTGTATTTTAGTTTTTTTTTTATTAAATAATGTGTATTTTAGTTATTTCTCCAATAAATAATGTGTATTTTAGTTATTTCTCTTATAAATAATATGTTTTTCTGTTATTTCTTTATTAAATAATGTGTATTTTAGTTATTTCTTTATTAAATAATGTGTATTTTTGTTATTTCTTTATTAAATAATGTGTATTTTAGTTATTTCTTTAATAAATAATGTGTATTTTAGTTATTTCTCTATTAAATAACGTGTTTTTTTGTTATTTTTCTATTAAATAATGTGTATTTTAATTATTTCTTTATAAATAATGTGTTTTTTTGTTATTTCTCTATTAAATAATGTGTATTTTAGTTATTTCTCTAATAAATAATGTGTACTTTAGTTATTTCTCTATTAAATAATGTGTTTTTTTGTTATTTTTCTATTGAATAATGTGTATTTTAGTTATTTCTTTATTAAATATTGTGTATTTTAGTTATTTCTCCAATAAATAATTTGTATTTTAGTTATTTCTCTAATAAATAATGTGTTTTTTTGGTATTTCTCTATTAAATAATGTGTATTTTAGTTATTTTTCTAATAAATAATGTGTTTTTTTGTTATTTCTCTATTAAATAATGAGTATTTTAGTTATTTCTCCAATAAATAATGTGTATTTTAGTTATTTCTTTAATATATAATGTGTTTTTTTGTTATTTCTCTATTAAATAATGTGTATTTTAGTTATTTCTTCAATAAATAATGTGTATTTTAGTTATTTCTCTATTAAGTAATGTGTTTTTTTGTTATTTCTCTATTAAATAATGTGTATTTTAGTTATTTCTATAATAAATAATGTGTATTTTAGTTATTTCTTTATAAAATAATGTGTATTTTAGTTATTTCTCCAAGAAATAATGTGTATTTTAGTTATTTTTCTATTAAATATTGTGTTTTTCTGTTATTTCTCTATTAAATAATGTGTATTTTAGTTATGTCTCTTTTATATAATGTGTATTTTAGTTATTTCTTAAATAAATAATGTGTAATTTAGTTATTTCTCTATTAAATAATGTGTATTTTAGTTAATTCTCTATTAAATAATGTGTATTTTAGTTATTTGTTTATTAAATAAAGTGTATTTTAGTTATTTCTCCAATAAAGAATGTGTATTTTAGTTATTTCTCTATTAAATATTGTGTATTTGAGTTATTTTTTTATTAAAAAATGTGTTTTTTTGTTTTTTCTCTATTAAATAATGTGTATTTTAGTTATTTCTTTATTAAATATTGTGTATTTTAGTTATTTCTCCAATAAATAATTTGTATTTTAGTTATTTCTCTATTAAATAATGTGTTTTTTTTGTTATTTCTCTATTTAATAATGTGTATTCTAGTAATTTTTTTATTAATTAATGTGTATTTTAGTTATTTCTCTATTAATCAATGTGATTTTTTGTTATTTCTCTATTAAATAATGTGTATTTTAGTTATTTCTCTATAAAATAATGTGTATTTTAGTTATTTCTTTATTAAATAATGTGTAATTTTGTTATTTTTTTATTAAATAATGTGTATGTTAGTTATTTCTCTATTAAATAATATGATTTTTTGTTATTTCTATATTAAATAATGTGTATTTTAGTTAATTTTTTTTTATTAAATAATGTGTGTTTTTGTTATTTCTCCAATAAATAATGTGTATTTTACTTATTTCTCTATTTACTAATGTGTATTTTAGTTATTTCTTTATTGAATAATGTGTATTTTAGTTATTTCTCCAATAAATAATGTGTATTTTAGTTATTTCTCTATTAAATAATGTGTTTTTTTGTTATTTCTCTATTTAATAATGTGTATTTTAGTTATTTTTCTAATAAATAATGTGTTTTTTGTTATTTCTCTATTAAATTTTTCACTATTTTTAGCAAAAATTAATTATTTAATAAACATATGGGGAGAAACAACAAAAACAAACATTCAAAAAATTCAAACTCAACAGAACAAAGTTCTAAAAATAATATACAAACTACCAAAACTAACACAAACAGAAGAAGTATACAAAATAATTAACGAAACAAAGATAAACGAAAAAATAAAAATAGAAAAATGCAAACTAATATACAAAATTAAAAATAAAGAAATTAAAACCAACCTCCAAATAAAATGCAACAAAGAAATTCACGGACATAACACAAGAAGAAGAAGCAACATACATGTACACACAACAAGGACAGAAAAAGCAAAACAAACAATACTAGGCAATGGACTTGTCACTTACAACCAACTGCCTGAAAGTATCAAGAAAATAAAGAATTATAAAGAATTCAAAATTAAAATTAAAAAACACTATATATTAACAAGATCTAATTAGAAGAAGACAGAAGCAGATAAATAGAAACATAAAATGGTGCCCCGAATACGAAGCTCTGCAGCCATCCACATAGAAACGGTGTAGAGCAGCAAGTGGGGAGAAAAAAAACAAATAATATAAACTGTAAATATGTAAACATTTTATAATAAAAACTAAATATTAAAAAAAAAAAAAAAAAAAAAAATATTATGTATTTTAGTTTTTTCTCTAATAAATAATGTGTATTTTAGTTATTTCTCCAATATATAATGTGTATTTTAGTTATTTCTCTATTAAATAATATGTTTTTCTGTTATTTCTCTAATAAATAATGTGTATTTTAGTTATTTCTTTATTAAATAATGTGTATTTTTGTTATTTCTTTATTAAATATTGTGTATTTTAGTTATTTCTCTAATGAACATTGTGTATTTTAGTTATTTCTCTATTAGTTAATGTGTTTTTTTGTTATTCCTTTATTAAATAATGTGTATTTTAGTTATTTCTCTATTAAATAATGTGTATTTTAGTTATTTCTTCAATAAAAAATGTGTATTTTAGTTATTTCTCTATTAAGTAATGTGTTTTTTTGTTATTTCTCTATTAAATAATGTGTATTTTAGTTATTTCTATAATAAATAATGTGTATTTTAGTTATTTCTTTATTAAATAATGTGTATTTTAGTTATTTCTCCAAGAAATAATGTGTATTTTAGTTATTTTTCTATTAAATATTGTGTTTTTTTGTTATTTCTTTATTAAATAATGTGTATTTTAGTTATTTCTCTATTAAATAATGTGTATTTTAGTTATTTTTTTATTAAATAATGTGTATTTTGAGTATTTCTCCAATAAATAATGTGTATTTTAGTTTATTCTCTATTAAATAATGTGTTTTTTGTTATTTCTTTATTAAATAATGTGTAATTTAGTTATTTCTCTAATCAATAATGTGTATTTTAGTTATTTCTCAAATAACTAATGAGTATTTTTTTTATTTCTCTATTAATCAATGTGATTTTTTGTTATTTCTCTATTAAATAATGTGTTTTTCAGTTATTTCTCTATAAAATAATGTGTATTTTAGTTAATTCTTTATTAAATAATGTGGATTTTAGTTATTTCTCCAATATATAATGTGTATTTTAGTTATTTCTCTATTAAATCATGTGTTTTTTTGTAATTTCTCTATTAAATAATGTGTATTTTAGTTATGTCTCTTTTATATAATGTGTATTTTAGTTATTTCTTTAATAAATAATGTGTAATTTAGTTATTTCTCTATTAAATAATGTGTATTTTAGTTATTTCTCTATTAAATAATGTGTATTTTAGTTATTTGTTTATTAAATAAAGTGTATTTTAGTTATTTCTCCAATAAAGAATGTGTATTTTAGTTATTTCTCTATTAAATAATGTGTATTTTAGTTATTTCTCTATTAAATATTGTGTATTTGAGTTATTTTTTTATAAAAAATGTTTTTTTTTTTGTTTTTTCTCTATTAAATAATGTGTTTTTTAGTTGTTTCTCTATTAAATAATGTGTATTTTAGTTAGTTTTTAATAAATAATGTGTATTTTAGTTATTTCTCTATTAAATAATATGTTTTTTTGTTATTTCTCTATTAAATAATGTGTATTTTAGTTATTTCTTTATTAAATAATGTGTATTTTTGTTATTTCTTTATTAAATAATGTGTATTTTAGTTATTTCTCTATTAAATAATGTGATTTTTTGTTATTCCTCTATTAAATAATGTGTATTTTAGTTATTTCTTTATTAAATAATGTGTATTTTAGTTATTTCTCCAAAAAATTAATGTGTATTTTAGTTATTTCTCTATCAAATAATGTGTTTTTTTTTATTTCTCTATTAAGTATTGTGTATTTTAGTTATTTCTTTATTAAATAATGTGTATTTTAGTTATTTCTCTAATAAATAATGTGTATTTTAGTTATTTCTCTCTTAAATAACGTGTTTTTTTGTTATTTTTCTATTAAATAATGTGTAGTTTAGTTATTTCTCTATAAACAATGTGTTTTTTTGTTATTTCTCTATTAAATAAAGTGTATTTTAGTTATTTCTCCAATGAAAAATGTGTACTTTAGTTATTTCTTTATTAAATAATGTGTTTTTTTTGTTATTTTTCTATTGAATAATGTGTATTTTAGTTTTTTCTTTATTAAATATTGTGTATTTTAGTTATTTCTCTAATAAATAATGTGTATTTTAGTTATTTCTCTATTAGTTAATGTGTTTTTTTGTTATTCCTTTATTAAATAATGTGTATTTTAGTTATGTCTCTATTAAATAATGTGTATTTTAGTTATTTCTTTATTAAATAATGTGTATTTTTGTTATTTCTTTATTAAATAATGTGTATTTTAGTTATTTCTTTATTAAATAATGTGTATTTCAGTTATTTCTCCAATATATAATGTGTATTTTAGTTATTTCTCTATTAAATAATGTGTTTTTTGTTATTTCTCTATTAAATAATGTGTATTTTAGTTATGTCTCTATTAAATAATGTGTATTTTAGTTATTTCTTTAATAAATAATGTGTATTTAAATTATTTCTCTATTTAATAATGTGTATTTTAGTTTTTTCTTAAATATATAATGTGTTTTTTAGTTATATCTCCAATAAATAATGTCTATTTTAGTTATTAATCTATAAAATAATGTGTTTTTTTGTTATTTCTCTATTATATAATGTGTATTTCAGTTTTTTTTTTATTAAATTATGTGTTTTTCTGTTATTTCTCTTTTAAATAATGTGTTTTTTTAGTTATTTCTTTATTAAATAATGTGTATTTTAGTTATTTCTCCAATAAATAATGTTTATTTTAGTTATTTCTCTACTAAATAAAGTGTTTTTTTGTTATTTCTCTATTTAATAATGTGTATTTTAGTTATTTCTCTATTAAATAATGTGTATTTTAGTTATTTCTTTAATAAATAAAGTGTATTTTAGTTATTTCTCCAATAAATAATGTGTATTTTAGTTATTTCTCTATTAAATAATGTGTTTTTTGTTATTTCTTTATTAAATAATGTGTATTTTAGTTATTTCTCTATTAAATAATGTGTATTTTAGTTATTTCTCAAATAAATAATAATTATTTTGTTTATTTCTCTATTAAATAATGTGTTTTTTTGTTATTTCTTTATTAAATAATGTGTATTTTAGTTATTTCTCTATAAAATAATGTGTATTTTAGTTATTTCTTTCTTAAATAAAGTGTATTTTAGTTTTTTCTCCAATAAATACTGAGTATTTTAGTTGTATCTCTAATAATTAATGTTTTTTTTTGTTTTTTCTCTATTAAATAATGTGTATTTTAGTTATGTCTCTTTTATATAATGTGTATTTTAGTTATTTCTCTAATAAATAATGTGTAATTTAGTTATTTCTCTATTAAATAATGTGTATTTTAGTTATTTCTTCAATAAATAATGTGTATTTTAGTTATTTCTCCAATAAATAATGTTTATTTTAGTTATTTCTCTATTAAATAAAGTGTTTTTTTGTTATTTCTCTATTTAATAATGTGTATTTTAGTTATTTCTCTATTAAATAATGTGTATTTTAGTTATTTCTCTATTAAATAATGGGTAATTTAGTTATTTCTGTATTAAATAATGTGTTTTTTTAGTTATTTCTTTATTAAATAATGTGTATTTTAGTTATTTCTCCAATAAATAATGTTTATTTTAGTTATTTCTCTATTAAATAAAGTGTTTTTTTGTTATTTCTCTATTTAATAATGTGTATTTTAGTTATTTCTCTATTAAATAATGTGTATTTTAGTTATTTCTCTATTAAATAATGTGTTTTTTTGTTATTTCTCTATTAAATAATGTGTATTTTAGTTATTTTTCTAATAAATAATGTGTTTTTTGTTATTTCTCTTATAAATAATTTGTATTTTAGTTTTTTCTCTATTAAATAATGTGTATTTAAGTTATTTCTCCAATAAATAATGTGTATTTTAGTTATTTCTCCAATAAATAATGTGTATTTTAGTTATTTCTCTATTAAATAATGTGTATTTTAGTAATTTCTTTATTAAATAATGTGTATTTTAGTTATTTCTTCAAAAAATAATGTGTATTTTAGTTATTTCTCTATTAATAAATGTGTATTTTTGTTATTTCTTTATTAAATAATGTGTATTTTAGTTAAATTTTTTTATTAAATAATGTGTATTTTTGTTATTTCTTTATTAAATAATGTGTATTTTAGTTATTTCTTTATTAAATAATGTGTATTTTTGTTATTTTTTTATTAAATAATGTGTATTTTAGTTATTTTTTTATTAAATAATATGATTTTTTGTTATTTCTATATTAAATAATGTGTATTTTAGTTATTTTTTTTTATTAAATAATGTGTTTTTTTGTTATTTCTCTATTAACTAATGTGTTTTTTAGTTATTTCTCTATTAAATAATGTGTATTTTATTTATTTCTCCAATAAATAATGTGTATTTTAGTTATTTCTCTATTAAATAATGTGTTTTTTTGTTATTTCTCTATTTAATAATGTGTATTTTAGTAATTTCTTTATTAAATAATGTGTATTTTAGTAATTTCTTTATTAAATAATGTGTGTTTTGTTATTTCTTTATTAAATAATGTGTATTTTAGTTTTTTTTCTATTAAATAATGTGTATTTTAGTTATTTCTCCAATATATAATGTGTATTTTAGTTATTTCTCTATTAAATAATATGTTTTTCTGTTATTTCTCTATTAAATACTGTTATTTTAGTTATTTCTTTATTAAATAATGTGTATTTTTGTTATTTCTTTATTAAATATTGTGTATTTTAGTTATTTCTCCAATAAATAATGTGTATTTTAGTTATTTTTCTATTAGTTAATGTGTTTTTTTGTTATTTCTTTATTAAATAATGTGTATTTTAGTTATGTCTCTATTAAATAATGTGTATTTTAGTTATTTCTTTAATAAATAATGTGTATTTAAATTATTTCTCTATTTAATAATGTGTATTTTAGTTATTTCTCCAATAAATAATGTGTATTTTAGTTATTTCTCTAATAAAAAATGTGTATTTTAGTTATTAATCTATTTAATAATGTGTTTTTTTGTTATTTCTCTATTAAATAATGTGTATTTTAGTTATTTTTTATTTAATAATGTGTTTTTCTGTTATTTCTCTATTATTAATAATGTGTTTTTTTAGTTATTTCTTTATTAAATAATGTGTATTTTAGTTATTTCTCCAATAAATAATGTGTATTTTAGTTATTTCTCTATTAAATAAAGTGTTTTTTTGTTATTTCTTTATTTAATAATGTGTATTTTAGTTATTTCTCTATTAAATAATGTGTATTTTAGTTATTTCTTTATTAAATAAAGTGTATTTTAGGTATTTCTCCAATAAATAATGTATATTTTAGTTATTTCTCTATTAAATAATGTGTTTTTTGTTATTTCTTTATTAAATATTGTGTATTTTAGTTATTTCTCTATTAAATAATGTGTATTTTAGTTATTTCTCAAATAAATAATGAGTATTTTGTTTATTTCTCTATTAAATAATGTGTTTTTTTGTTATTTCTTTATTAAATAATGTGTATTTTAGTTATTTCTCTATAAAATAATGTGTATTTTAGTTATTTTTTACTTAAATAAAGTGTATTTTAGTTATTTCTCCAATAAATAATGAGTATTTTAGTTATATCTCCAACAATTAATGTGTTTTTTTATTATTTCTCTATTTAATAATGTGTATTTTAGTTATGTCTCATTTATATAATGTGTATTTTAGTTATTTCTCTAATAAATAATGTGTAATTTAGTTATTTCTCTATTAAATAATGTGTATTTTAGTTATTTCTCAAATAAATAATGTGTAATTTAGTTATTTTTCTATTAAATAATGTGTATTTTAGTTATTTCTTCAATAAATAATGTGTATTTTAGTTAATTCTCCAATAAATAATGTGTATTTTAGTTATTTCTTTATTAAATAATGTGTTTTTTTGTTATTTCTCTGATAAATAATGTGTATTTTAGTTATTTTTCTTTTAAATAATGTGTTTTTTGTTATTTCTCTATTAAATAATGTGTATTTTAGTTTTTTCTCTATTAAATAATGTGTATTTTAGTTATTTCTCCAATAAATAATGTGTATTTTAGTTATTTCTCTATTAAATAATATGTTTTTTTGTTATTTCTCTAATAAATAATGTGTATATAAGTTGTTTCTTTATTAAATAATGTGTATTTTTGTTTTTTCTTTATAAAATAATGTGTATTTTAGTTATTTCTCCAAAAAATAATGTGTATTTTAGTTATTTCTCTATTAAATAATGTGTAATTTAGTTATTTTTCTATTAAATAATGTGTATTTTAGTTATTTCTCCAATAAATAATATTATTTTTCTGATAAATAATGTGTATTTTAGTCATTTCTCTATTAAATAATATGTTTTCTTGCTATTTCTCTAATAAATAATGTGTAATTTAGTTATTTCTCTATTAAATAATGTGTTTTTTTGTTATTTCTGTATAAAATAATGTGTAATTTAGTTATTTCCCTATTAAATAATGTGTATTTTAGTTATTTTTCCAATAAATAATGTGTATTTTAGTTATTTCTCTAATAAATAATGTGTTTTTTTGTTAATTCTCTATTAAATAATGTGTATTTTAGTTATTTTTCTATTAAATAAAATGTTTTTTGTTATTTCTCTAATTAATAATGTGTATTTTAGTTATTTTTCTATTAAATAATGTGTTTTTTTGTTATTTCTCTATTAAATAATGTGTATTTTAGTTATTTTTCTAATAAATAATGTGTTTTTTGTTATTTCTCTATTAAATAATGTGTATTTTAGTTTTTTCTCTATTAAATAATGTGTATTTTAGTTATTTTTCCAATAAATAATGTGTATTTTAGTTATTTCTCTAATAAATAATATGTTTTTTTGTTATTTCTCTATTAAATAATGTGTATTTTAGTTATTTCTTTATTTAATAATGTGTATTTTTGTTATTTCTTTATTAAATAATGTGTATTTTAGTTATTTCTCCAAAAAATAATGTGTATTTTAGTTATTTCTTTATTCAATAATGTGTATTTTAGTTATTTCTCCAATAAATAATGTGTATTTTAGTTATTTCTCTATTAAAAAATGTGTTTTTTTTTATTTCTCTATTAAATAATGTGTATTTTAGTTATTTCTCTATTAAATAATGTGTATTTTTGTTATTTCTTTATTAAATAGTGTGTATTTTAGTTATTTCTTCAATAAATAATGTGTATTTTAGTTATTTCTCTATAAAATAATGTGTTTTTTTGTTATTTTTCTATTAAATAATGTGTATTTTAGTTATTTTTCTATTAAATAATGTGTTATTTAGTTATTTCTCCAATATATAATGTGTATTTTGGTTAATTCTATATTAAATAATGTGTTTTTGTTATTTCTCTATTAAATAATGTGAATTTTAGTTATTTCTCTATCAAATAATAAGTTTTTTGTTATTTCTCTATTAAATAATGTGTATTTTAGTTATTTCTCCAATAAATAATGTGTATTTTAGTTATTTCTTTATTTAATAATGTGTTTTTTTGTTATTTCTCTATTAAATAATGTGTATTTTAGTTATTTCTCCAATAAATAATGTGTGATTTAGTTATTTCTCTATTAAATAATGTGTATTTTAGTTATTTCTCCAATCAATAATGTGTATTTTAGTTATTTCTTTATTAAATAATGTGTTTTTTTGTTATTTCTCTATTTAATAATGTGTATTTTAGTTATGTCTCTTTTATATAATGTGTATTTTAGTTATTTCTCTAATAAATAATGTGTATTTTAGTTATTTTTCTATTAAATAATGTGTATTTTAGTTATTTCTTCAATAAATAATGTGTATTTTAGTTAATTCTCCAATAAATAATGTGTATTTTAGTTATTTCTCTATAAAATAATGTGTTTTTTTGTTATTTTTCTATTAAATAATGTGTATTTTAGTTATTTTTCTATTAAATAATGTGTTATTTAGTTATTTCTCCAATATATAATGTGTATTTTGGTTAATTCTATATTAAATAATGTGTTTTTGTTATTTCTCTATTAAATAATGTGAATTTTAGTTATTTCTCTATCAAATAATAAGTTTTTTGTTATTTCTCTATTAAATAATGTGTATTTTAGTTATTTCTCAAATAAATAATAATTATTTTGTTTATTTCTCTATTAAATAATGTGTTTTTTTGTTATTTCTTTATTAAATAATGTGTATTTTAGTTATTTCTCTATAAAATAATGTGTATTTTAGTTATTTCTTTCTTAAATAAAGTGTATTTTAGTTTTTTCTCCAATAAATACTGAGTATTTAAGTTGTATCTCTAATAATTAATGTTTTTTTTTGTTTTTTCTTTATTAAATAATGTGTATTTTAGTTATGTCTCTTTTATATAATGTGTATTTTAGTTATTTCTCTAATAAATAATGTGTAATTTAGTTATTTCTCTATTAAATAATGTGTATTTTAGTTATTTCTTCAATAAATAATGTGTATTTTAGTTATTTCTCCAATAAATAATGTTTATTTTAGTTATTTCTCTATTAAATAAAGTGTTTTTTTGTTATTTCTCTATTTAATAATGTGTATTTTAGTTATTTCTCTATTAAATAATGTGTATTTTAGTTATTTCTCTATTAAATAATGGGTAATTTAGTTATTTCTGTATTAAATAATGTGTTTTTTTAGTTATTTCTTTATTAAATAATGTGTATTTTAGTTATTTCTCCAATAAATAATGTTTATTTTAGTTATTTCTCTATTAAATAAAGTGTTTTTTTGTTATTTCTCTATTTAATAATGTGTATTTTAGTTATTTCTCTATTAAATAATGTGTATTTTAGTTATTTCTCTATTAAATAATGTGTTTTTTTGTTATTTCTCTATTAAATAATGTGTATTTTAGTTATTTTTCTAATAAATAATGTGTTTTTTGTTATTTCTCTTATAAATAATTTGTATTTTAGTTTTTTCTCTATTAAATAATGTGTATTTTAGTTATTTCTCCAATAAATAATGTGTATTTTAGTTATTTCTCCAATAAATAATGTGTATTTTAGTTATTTTTCTATTAAATAATGTGTATTTTAGTAATTTCTTTATTAAATAATGTGTATTTTAGTTATTTCTTCAAAAAATAATGTGTATTTTAGTTATTTCTCTATTAATAAATGTGTATTTTTGTTATTTCTTTATTAAATAATGTGTATTTTAGTTAATTTTTTTTATTAAATAATGTGTATTTTTGTTATTTCTTTATTAAATAATGTGTATTTTAGTTATTTCTTTATTAAATAATGTGTATTTTTGTTATTTTTTTATTAAATAATGTGTATTTTAGTTATTTTTTTATTAAATAATATGATTTTTTGTTATTTCTATATTAAATAATGTGTATTTTAGTTATTTTTTTTTATTAAATAATGTGTTTTTTTGTTATTTCTCTATTAACTAATAAGTTTTTTAGTTATTTCTCTATTAAATAATGTGTATTTTAATTATTTCTCCAATAAATAATGTGTATTTTAGTTATTTCTCTATTAAATAATGTGTTTTTTTGTTATTTCTCTATTTAATAATGTGTATTTTAGTAATTTCTTTATTAAATAATGTGTATTTTAGTAATTTCTTTATTAAATAATGTGTGTTTTGTTATTTCTTTATTAAATAATGTGTATTTTAGTTTTTTCTCTATTAAATAATGTGTATTTTAGTTATTTCTCCAATATATAATGTGTATTTTAGTTATTTCTCTATTAAATAATATGTTTTTCTGTTATTTCTCTATTAAATACTGTTATTTTAGTTATTTCTTTATTAAATAATGTGTATTTTTGTTATTTCTTTATTAAATATTGTGTATTTTAGTTATTTCTCCAATAAATAATGTGTATTTTAGTTATTTTTCTATTAGTTAATGTGTTTTTTTGTTATTTCTTTATTAAATAATGTGTATTTTAGTTATGTCTCTATTAAATAATGTGTATTTTAGTTATTTCTTTAATAAATAATGTGTATTTAAATTATTTCTCTATTTAATAATGTGTATTTTAGTTATTTCTCCAATAAATAATGTGTATTTTAGTTATTTCTCTAATAAAAAATGTGTATTTTAGTTATTAATCTATTTAATAATGTGTTTTTTTGTTATTTCTCTATTAAATAATGTGTATTTTAGTTATTTTTTATTTAATAATGTGTTTTTCTGTTATTTCTCTATTATTAATAATGTGTTTTTTTAGTTATTTCTTTATTAAATAATGTGTATTTTAGTTATTTCTCCAATAAATAATGTGTATTTTAGTTATTTCTCTATTAAATAAAGTGTTTTTTTGTTATTTCTTTATTTAATAATGTGTATTTTAGTTATTTCTCTATTAAATAATGTGTATTTTAGTTATTTCTTTATTAAATATAGTGTATTTTAGGTATTTCTCCAATAAATAATGTATATTTTAGTTATTTCTCTATTAAATAATGTGTTTTTAGTTATTTCTCAAATAAATAATGAGTATTTTGTTTATTTCTCTATTAAATAATGTGTTTTTTTGTTATTTCTTTATTAAATAATGTGTATTTTAGTTATTTCTCTATAAAATAATGTGTATTTTAGTTATTTCTTACTTAAATAAAGTGTATTTTAGTTATTTCTCCAATAAATAATGAGTATTTTAGTTATATCTCCAACAATTAATGTGTTTTTTTATTATTTCTCTATTTAATAATGTGTATTTTAGTTATGTCTCATTTATATAATGTGTATTTTAGTTATTTCTCTAATAAATAATGTGTAATTTAGTTATTTCTCTATTAAATAATGTGTATTTTAGTTATTTCTCAAATAAATAATGTGTAATTTAGTTATTTTTCTATTAAATAATGTGTATTTTAGTTATTTCTTCAATAAATAATGTGTATTTTAGTTAATTCTCCAATAAATAATGTGTATTTTAGTTATTTCTTTATTAAATAATGTGTTTTTTTGTTATTTCTCTGATAAATAATGTGTATTTTAGTTATTTTTCTTTTAAATAATGTGTTTTTTGTTATTTCTCTATTAAATAATGTGTATTTTAGTTTTTTCTCTATTAAATAATGTGTATTTTAGTTATTTCTCCAATAAATAATGTGTATTTTAGTTATTTCTCTATTAAATAATATGTTTTTTTGTTATTTCTCTAATAAATAATGTGTATATAAGTTGTTTCTTTATTAAATAATGTGTATTTTTGTTTTTTCTTTATAAAATAATGTGTATTTTAGTTATTTCTCCAAAAAATAATGTGTATTTTAGTTATTTCTCTATTAAATAATGTGTAATTTAGTTATTTTTCTATTAAATAATGTGTATTTTAGTTATTTCTCCAATAAATAATATTATTTTTCTGATAAATAATGTGTATTTTAGTTATTTCTCTATTAAATAATATGTTTTCTTGCTATTTCTCTAATAAATAATGTGTAATTTAGTTATTTCTCTATTAAATAATGTGTTTTTTTGTTATTTCTGTATAAAATAATGTGTAATTTAGTTATTTCCCTATTAAATAATGTGTATTTTAGTTATTTTTCCAATAAATAATGTGTATTTTAGTTATTTCTTTATTAAATAATGTGTTTTTTTGTTAATTCTCTATTAAATAATGTGTATTTTAGTTATTTTTCTATTAAATAAAATGTTTTTTGTTATTTCTCTAATTAATAATGTGTATTTTAGTTATTTTTCTATTAAATAATGTGTTTTTTTGTTATTTCTCTATTAAATAATGTGTATTTTAGTTATTTTTCTAATAAATAATGTGTTTTTTGTTATTTCTCTATTAAATAATGTGTATTTTAGTTTTTTCTCTATTAAATAATGTGTATTTTAGTTATTTTTCCAATAAATAATGTGTATTTTAGTTATTTCTCTAATAAATAATATGTTTTTTTGTTATTTCTCTATTAAATAATGTGTATTTTAGTTATTTCTTTATTTAATAATGTGTATTTTTGTTATTTCTTTATTAAATAATGTGTATTTTAGTTATTTCTCCAAAAAATAATGTGTATTTTAGTTATTTCTCTATTAAAAAATGTGTTTTTTTTAATTTCTCTATTAAATAATGTGTATTTTAGTTATTTCTCTATTAAATAATGTGTATTTTTGTTATTTCTTTATTAAATAGTGTGTATTTTAGTTATTTCTTCAATAAATAATGTGTATTTTAGTTATTTCTCTATAAAATAATGTGTTTTTTTGTTATTTTTCTATTAAATAATGTGTATTTTAGTTATTTTTCTATTAAATAATGTGTTATTTAGTTATTTCTCCAATATATAATGTGTATTTTGGTTAATTCTATATTAAATAATGTGTTTTTTTGTTTTTTCTCTATTAAATAATGTGAATTTTAGTTATTTCTCTATCAAATAATAAGTTTTTTGTTATTTCTCTATTAAATAATGTGTATTTTAGTTATTTCTCCAATAAATAATGTGTATTTTAGTTATTTCTTTATTTAATATTGTGTTTTTTTGTTATTTCTCTATTAAATAATGTGTATTTTAGTTATTTCTCCAATAAATAATGTGTGATTTAGTTATTTCTCTATTAAATAATGTGTATTTTAGTTATTTCTCCAATCAATAATGTGTATTTTAGTTATTTCTTTATTAAATAATGTGTTTTTTTGTTATTTCTCTATTTAATAATGTGTATTTTAGTTATGTCTCTTTTATATAATGTGTATTTTAGTTATTTCTCTAATAAATAATGTGTATTTTAGTTATTTTTTTATTAAATAATGTGTATTTTAGTTATTTCTTCAATAAATAATGTGTATTTTAGTTAATTCTCCAATAAATAATGTGTATTTTAGTTATTTCTCTATAAAATAATGTGTTTTTTTGTTATTTTTCTATTAAATAATGTGTATTTTAGTTATTTTTCTATTAAATAATGTGTTATTTAGTTATTTCTCCAATATATAATGTGTATTTTGGTTAATTCTATATTAAATAATGTGTTTTTTTGTTATTTCTCTATTAAATAATGTGAATTTTAGTTATTTCTCTATCAAATAATAAGTTTTTTGTTATTTCTCTATTAAATAATGTGTATTTTAGTTATTTCTCCAATAAATAATGTGTATTTTAGTTATTTCTTTATTTAATAATGTGTTTTTTTGTTATTTCTCTATTAAATAATGTGTATTTTAGTTATTTCTCCAATAAATAATGTGTGATTTAGTTATTTCTCTATTAAATAATGTGTATTTTAGTTATTTCTCCAATCAATAATGTGTATTTTAGTTATTTCTTTATTAAATAATGTGTTTTTTTGTTATTTCTCTATTTAATAATGTGTATTTTAGTTATGTCTCTTTTATATAATGTGTATTTTAGTTATTTCTCTAATAAATAATGTGTATTTTAGTTATTTCTCTATTAAATAATGTGTTTTTTTGTTAATTCTCTATTAAATAATGTGTATTTTAGTTATTTTTCTATTAAATAAAATGTTTTTTGTTATTTCTCTAATTAATAATGTGTATTTTAGGTATTTTTCTATTAAATAATGTGTTTATTTTGTTATTTCTCTATTAAATATTGTGTATTTTAGTTATTTCTTTATTAAATAATGTTTTTTTTTGTTATTTCTTTATTAAATAATTTGTATTTTAGTTATTTCTTTATTAAATAATGTGTATTTTAGTTATTTCTTTATTAAATAATGTGTATTTTAGTTATTTCTCCAATAAATAATGTGTATTTTAATTATTTCTCTATTAAATAATGTGTATTTTAGTTATTTCTCCAATAAATAATATTATTTTTCTGATAATTAATGTGTATTTTAGTTATTTCTCTATTAAATAATATGTTTTCTTGCTATTTCTCTATTAAATAATGTGTAATTTAGTTATTTCTCTATTAAATAATGTGTTTTTTTGTTATTTCTGTATAAAATAATGTGTAATTTAGTTATTTCCCTATTAAATAATGTGTATTTTAGTTAATTTTCCAATAAATAATGTGTATTTTAGTTATTTCTTTATTAAATAATGTGTTTTTTTGTTAATTCTCTATTAAATAATGTGTATTTTAGTTATTTTTCTATTAAATAAAATGTTTTTTGTTATTTCTCTAATTAATAATGTGTATTTTAGTTATTTTTCTATTAAATAATGTGTTTATTTTGTTATTTCTCTATTAAATATTGTGTATTTTAGTTATTTCTTTATTAAATAATGTGTTTTTTTTGTTATTTCTTTATTAAATAATTTGTATTTTAGTTATTTCTTTATTAAATAATGTGTATTTTAGTTATTTCTTTATTAAATAATGTGTATTTTAGTTATTTCTCCAATAAATAATGTGTATTTTAGTTATTTCTCTATTAAATAATGTGTTTTGTTTGTTATTACTCTAATAAATAATGTGTATTTTAGTTATTTTTTTATTAAATAATGTGTTTTTTGTTAGTTCTCCAATAAATATTGTGTATTTTAATTATTTCTCTAATAAATAATGTGTTTTTTTGTTATTTCTCTATTAAATAATGTATATTTTAGTTATTTCTCTATTAAATAATGTGTATTTTAGTTATTTCTCTATTAAATAATGTGTATTTTAGTTATTTCTCTAAATAATAATGTGTACTTTAGTTATTTCTCTATTAAATAATGTTTTTTTTTTGTTATTTCTCTATTAACTAATGTGTATTTAAATTATTTCTCTATTTAGTAATGTGTTTTTTTGTTATTTCTCTATTAAATAATGTGTATTTTAGTTATTTCTTTATTAAATTAAGTGTATTTTAGTTATTTCTCCAATAAATAATTTGTATTTTAGTTATTTCTCTATTAAATAATGTGTATTTTAGTTATTTCTTTTTTAAATAATGTGTTTTTTTGTTATTTCTTTTTTAAGTAATGTGTATTTTAGTTATTTCTCTATTAAATAATGCGTATTTTAGTTATTTTTCTATTAAATAATGTGTATTTTATTTATTCTTCTAATAAATAATGTGTATTTTAGTTATTTCTTTATTAAATAATATGTTTTTTTGCTATTTCTCTATTAAATATTGTGTAAATTAGTTATTTTTCTATTAAATACTGTGTTTTTTGTTATTTCTCTAATTAATAATGTGTATTTTAGTTATTTCTCTATTAAATAATATGTTTATTTTGTTATTTCTCTATTAAATATTGTGTATTTTAGTTATTTCTCTATTAAATAATGTGTTTTTTTGTTATTTCTCTATTAAATAATGTGTATTTTAGTTATTTCTCTATTAAATAATGTGTATTTTAGTTATTTCTCCAATAAATAATGTGTATTTTAGTTATATCTCTATTAAATAATGTGTTTTTTTGTTATTTCTCTATTAAATAAAATGTATTTTAGTTTTTTCTCTATTAAATAATGTGTATTTTAGTTATTTCTCTATTAAATAATGTGTATTTTAGTTATTTCTCCAATAATAATGTGTATTTTAGTTACTTCTCCAATAAATAATGTGTATTTTAGTTATTTCTCTATTAAATAATGTGTATTTTAGTTATTTCTTTATTAAATCATGTGTATTTTAGTTATTTCTCTAAAAAATAATGTGTATTTTAGTTATTTCTCTATTAAATAATTTTTTTTTGTTATTTCTTTATTAAATAATGTGTATTTTAGTTAAATTTCTATATTAAATAATGTGTATTTTTGTTATTTCTTTATTAAATAATGTGTATTTTAGTTATTTCTTTATTAAATAATGTGTATTTTTGTTATTTCTTTATTAAATAATGTGTATTTTAGTTATTTCTCTATTAAATAATATGATTTTTTGTTATTTCTATATTAAATAATGTGTATTTTAGTTATTTTTTTATTAAATATTGTGTTTTTTTGTTATTTCTCTTTTAAATAATGTGTTTTTTAGTTATTTCTCTATTAAATAATGTGTATTTCAGTTATTTCTCCAATAAATAATGTGTATTTTAGTTATTTCTCTATTAAATAATGTGTTTTTTTTGTTATTTCTCTATTTAATAATGTGTATTCTAGTAATTTTTTTATTAAATAATGTGTATTTTAGTTATTTCTCTATTAAATAATGTGTTTTTTGTTATTTCTCTATTAAATAATGTGTATTTTAGTTTTTTTTTTATTAAATAATGTGTATTTTAGTTATTTCTCCAATAAATAATGTGTATTTCAGTTATTTCTCTTATAAATAATTTGTTTTTTTGTTATTTCTTTATTAAATAATGTGTATTTTAGTTATTTCTTTATTAAATAATGTGTATTTTTGTTATTTCTCTATTAAATAATGTGTATTTTAGTTATTTCTTTAATAAATAATGTGTATTTTAGTTATTTCTCTATTAGTTAATGTGTTTTTTTGTTATTCCTTGATTAAATAATGTGTATTTTAGTTATGTCTCTAATAAATAATGTGTATTTTAGTTATTTCTTTAATAAATAATGTGTATTTAAATTATTTCTCTATTAAATAATGTGTATTTTAGTTATTTCTCCAATAAATAATGTGTATTTTAGTTATTTCTCCAATAAATAATGTGTATTTTAGTTATTAATCTATTAAATAATGTGTTTTTTTGTTATTTCTCTATTAAATAATGTGTATTTTAGGTTTTTTTTTTATTAAATAATGTGTTTTTTTGTTATTTCTCTATTAAATAATGTGTTTTTTAGTTATTTCTTTATTAAATAATGTGTTATTTAGTTATTTCTCCAATATATAATGTGTATTTTAGTTATTTCTCTATTAAATAAAGTGTTTTTTTTTGTTATTTCTCTATTAAATAATGTGTATTTTAGAATTTTCTTTATTAAATAATGTGTATTTTAACTATTTCTTTATTAAATAATGTGAGTTTAAGTTATTTCTCCAATTAAAAATGTGTATTTTAGTAATTTCTTTATTAAATAATGTGTTTTTTCTTATTTCTCTATTTAATAATGTGTTTTTTGTTATTTCTCTATTAAATAATGTGTATTTTAGTTATTTTTCTAATAAATAATGTGTTTTTTTGTTATTTCTCTATTAAATAATGTGTATCTTAGTTATTTCTTTATTAAATAATGTGTATTTTAGTTATTTCTCCAATAATTAATGTGTATTTTAGTTATTTCTCTATTAAATAATGTGTTTTTTTGTTATTTCTCTATTAAATAATGTGTATTTTAGTAATTTTTCTATTAAATAATGTGTTTTTTGTTATTTCTCTATTAAATAATGTGTATTTTAGTTATTTCTCCAATAAATAATGTGTATTTTAGTTATTTCTCTATTAAATAATATGTTTTTTTGTTATTTTTCTATTAAATAATGTGTATTTTAGTTATTTCTCTATTAAATAATGTGTATTTTAGTTATTTCTTTATTAAATAATGTGTATTTTAGTTATTTCTTCAATAAATAATATGTATTTTAGTTATTTCTCTATTAAATAATATGTTTTTTTGTTATTTCTCTATTATATAATGTGTATTTTAGTTATTTCTCAATTGATGAATGTGTATTTTAGTTATTTCTCTAATAAATAATGTGTATTTTAGTTATTTCTCTATTTAATAATGTGTTTTTTGTTATTTCTCTTTTAAATAATGTGTATTTTAATTATTTCTTTATTAAATAATGTGTATTTTAGTTATTTCTTTATTAAATAATGTGTATTTTAGTTATTTCTCTAATAAATAATGAGTATTTTAGTTATTTCTCTATTAAATAATGTGTTTTTTCTCTATTAAATAATGTGTATTTAAGTTATTTCTCAATTTAATAATGTGTTTTTTTGCTATTTTTTTATTAAATAATGTGTATTTTAGTTATTTCTCTATTAAATTATGTGCATTTTATTTATTTCTCCAATAAATAATGTGTATTTTAGTTATTTCTCTAACAAATAATGTGTATTTTAATTATATAAAATATATAAAGAAGAGACGCAATGTCCTCAAATGAGACAGTTGTAAAAGCAATAATTTCGAATAAAGCTTTTACAACTGTCTCATTTGAGGACATTGCGTCTCTTCTTTATATATTTTATATATGTTCTGATATACACGAAATTGTATAATAGTAATTATAATTTATGCAAAAAATTTATTCTATTTTTAATTTTCAAATTTCTGTTTTAATTCTTTCATGTCATTACCATCAGCTTAATATCCCGAAATAATTAGTTTATTTGTTCATTCTCAGAATGCTATTAACCATAGCCATTAAATAAAGTCATTAAGTCAGTTAGTATAAATAGTCAATACACCCTTTAAAATATTAACTTTGAATTGTGGTGGTGAACAATGTTGACGAAGTAAGTTAATAATCAATTAGTTTAAATAAATAAAGCCATACTGATGAGAGGTAAACCTCGAAACGCGTCTATGGATGTTTTTTAGTTTAGAATATTTTTTCATAAATTTAATTTTTTAATGTATTTTAATTATTAATCTATTAAATAATGTGTTTTTTTGTTATTTCTCTATTAAATAATGTTTGTTTTAGTTATTTTTTTATTAAATAATGTGTTTTTCTGTTATTTCTCTAATAAATAATGTGTTTTTTTAGTTATTTCTTTATTAAATAATGTGTATTTTAGTTATTTCTCCAATAAATAATGAGTATTTTAGTTATTTCTCTATTAAATAATGTGTTTTTACTCTATTAAATAATGTGTATTTTAGTTATTTCTTTAATAAATAATGTGTATTTTAGTTATTTCTTTATTAAATAATGTGTATTTTAGTTATTTCTTCAATAAATAATGTGTATTTTAATTATTTCTCTAATAAATAATGTGTTTTTTTGTTATTTCTCTTTTAAATAATGAGTATTTTAGTTATTTCTTTATTAAATAATGTGTATTTTAGTTATTTCTTTATTAAATAATGTGTATTTTAGTTATTTCTCTAAATAATAATGTGTACTTTAGTTATTTCTCTATTAAATAATGTGTTTTTTTGTTATTTCTCTATTAAATAATGTGTATTTAAGTTATTTCTCAATTTAATAATGTGTTTTTTTGCTATTTCTTTATTAAATAATGTGTATTTTAGTTATTTCTCTATTAAATTATGTGCATTTTAATTATTTCTCCAATAAATAATGTGTATTTTAGTTATTTCTCTAACAAATAATGTGTATTTTAATTATTAATCTATTAAATAATGTGTTTTTTTGTTATTTCTCTATCAAATAATGTTTGTTTTAGTTATTTTTTTATTAAATAATGTGTTTTTCTGTTATTTCTCTAATAAATAATGTGTTTTTTTAGTTATTTCTTTATTAAATAATGTGTATTTTAGTTATTTCTCCAATAAATAATGTGTATTTTAGTTATTTCTCTATTAAATAAAGTGTTTTTTTGTTATTTCTCTATTCAATAATGTGTATTTTAGTTATTTCTCTATAAATAATGTGTATTTTAATTATTTCTTTATAAAATAAAGTTTATTTTAGTTATTTCTTTAATAAATAATGTGTATTTTAGTTATTTCTCTATTAAATAATGTGTTTTTTAGTTATTTCTCTATTAAATAATGTGTATTTCAGTTATTTCTCCAATAAATAATGTGTATTTTAGTTATTTCTCTATTAAATAATGTGTTTTTTTTGTTATTTCTTTATTAAATAATTTGTATTTTAGTTATTTCTTTATTAAATAATGTGTATTTTAGTTATTTCTTTATTAAATAATGTGTATTTTAGTTATTTCTCCAATAAATAATGTGTATTTTAGTTATTTCTCTATTAAATAATGTGTTTTGTTTGTTATTACTCTAATAAATAATGTGTATTTTAGTTTTTTTTTTATTAAATAATGTGTTTTTTGTTAGTTCTCCAATAAATATTGTGTATTTTAATTATTTCTCTAATAAATAATGTGTTTTTTTGTTATTTCTCTATTAAATAATGTATATTTTAGTTATTTCTCTATCAAATAATGTGTATTTTAGTTATTTCTCTATTAAATAATGTGTATTTTAGTTATTTCTCTAAATAATAATGTGTACTTTAGTTATTTCTCTATTAAATAATGTTTTTTTTTTGTTATTTCTCTATTAACTAATGTGTATTTAAATTATTTCTCTATTTAATAATGTGTTTTTTTGTTATTTCTCTATTAAATAATGTGTATTTTAGTTATTTCTTTATTAAATTAAGTGTATTTTAGTTATTTCTCCAATAAATAATTTGTATTTTAGTTATTTCTCTATTAAATAATGTGTATTTTAGTTATTTCTTTTTTAAATAATGTGTTTTTTTGTTATTTCTTTTTTAAGTAATGTGTATTTTAGTTATTTCTCTATTAAATAATGCGTATTTTAGTTATTTTTCTATTAAATAATGTGTATTTTATTTATTTTTCTAATAAATAATGTGTATTTTAGTTATTTCTCTATTAAATAATATGTTTTTTTGCTATTTCTCTATTAAATATTGTGTAAATTAGTTATTTTTCTATTAAATACTGTGTTTTTTGTTATTTCTCTAATTAATAATGTGTATTTTAGTTATTTCTCTATTAAATAATGTGTTTATTTTGTTATTTCTCTATTAAATATTGTGTATTTTAGTTATTTCTCTATTAAATAATGTGTTTTTTTGTTATTTCTCTATTAAATAATGTGTATTTTAGTTATTTCTCTATTAAATAATGTGTATTTTAGTTATTTCTCCAATAAATAATGTGTATTTTAGTTATATCTCTATTAAATAATGTGTTTTTTTGTTATTTCTCTATTAAAAAAAATGTATTTTAGTTTTTTCTCTATTAAATAATGTGTATTTTAGTTATTTCTCTATTAAATAATGTGTATTTTAGTTATTTCTCCAATAATAATGTGTATTTTAGTTACTTCTCCAATAAATAATGTGTATTTTAGTTATTTCTCTATTAAATAATGTGTATTTTAGTTATTTCTTTATTAAATCATGTGTATTTTAGTTATTTCTCTAAAAAATAATGTGTATTTTAGTTATTTCTCTATTAAATATTTTTTTTTTGTTATTTCTTTATTAAATAATGTGTATTTTAGTTAAATTTCTATATTAAATAATGTGTATTTTTGTTATTTCTTTATTAAATAATGTGTATTTTAGTTATTTCTTTATTAAATAATGTGTATTTTTGTTATTTCTTTATTAAATAATGTGTATTTTAGTTATTTCTCTATTAAATAATATGATTTTTTGTTATTTCTATATTAAATAATGTGTATTTTAGTTATTTTTTTATTAAATATTGTGTTTTTTTGTTATTTTTCTATTAAATAATGTGTTTTTTAGTTATTTCTCTATTAAATAATGTGTATTTCAGTTATTTCTCCAATAAATAATGTGTATTTTAGTTATTTCTCTATTAAATAATGTGTTTTTTTTGTTATTTCTCTATTTAATAATGTGTATTCTAGTAATTTTTTTATTAAATAATGTGTATTTTAGTTATTTCTCTATTAAATAATGTGTTTTTTGTTATTTCTCTATTAAATAATGTGTATTTTAATTTTTTTTTTATTAAATAATGTGTATTTTAGTTATTTCTCCAATAAATAATGTGTATTTTAGTTATTTCTTTTATAAATAATATGTTTTTCTGTTATTTCTTTATTAAATAATGTGTATTTTAGTTATTTCTTTATTAAATAATGTGTATTTTTGTTATTTCTTTATTAAATAATGTGTATTTTAGTTATTTCTTTAATAAATAATGTGTATTTTAGTTATTTCTCTATTAGTTAATGTGTTTTTTTGTTATTCCTTGATTAACTAATGTGTATTTTAGTTATGTCTCTAATAAATAATGTGTATTTTAGTTATTTCTTTAATAAATAATGTGTATTTAAATTAATTCTCTATTAAATAATGTGTATTTTAGTTATTTCTCCAATAAATAATGTGTATTTTAGTTATTTCTCCAATAAATAATGTGTATTTTAGTTATTAATCTATTAAATAATGTGTTTTTTTGTTATTTCTCTATTAAATAATGTGTATTTTAGGTTTTTTTTTATTAAATAATGTGTTTTTTTGTTATTTCTCTATTATATAATGTGTTTTTTAGTTATTTCTTTATTAAATAATGTGTTATTTAGTTATTTCTCCAATATATAATGTGTATTTTAGTTATTTCTCTATTAAATAAAGTGTTTTTTTTTTGTTATTTCTCTATTAAATAATGTGTATTTTAGAATTTTCTTTATTAAATAATGTGTATTTTAACTATTTCTTTATTAAATAATGTGAGTTTAAGTTATTTCTCCAATTAAAAATGTGTATTTTAGTAATTTCTTTATTAAATAATGTGTTTTTTCTTATTTCTCTATTTAATAATGTGTTTTTTGTTATTTCTCTATTAAATAATGTGTATTTTAGTTATTTTTCTAATAAATAATGTGTTTTTTTGTTATTTCTCTATTAAATAATGTGTATCTTAGTTATTTCTTTATTAAATAATGTGTATTTTAGTTATTTCTCCAATAATTAATGTGTATTTTAGTTATTTCTCTATTAAATAATGTGTTTTTTTGTTATTTCTCTATTAAATAATGTGTATTTTAGTAATTTTTCTATTAAATAATGTGTTTTTTGTTATTTCTCTATTAAATAATGTGTATTTTAGTTATTTCTCCAATAAATAATGTGTATTTTAGTTATTTTTTTATTAAATATTGTGTTTTTTTGTTATTTCTCTATTAAATAATGTGTTTTTTAGTTATTTCTCTATTAAATAATGTGTATTTCAGTTATTTCTCCAATAAATAATGTGTATTTTAGTTATTTCTCTATTAAATAATGTGTTTTTTTTGTTATTTCTCTATTTAATAATGTGTATTCTAGTAATTTTTTTATTAAATAATGTGTATTTTAGTTATTTCTCTATTAAATAATGTGTTTTTTGTTATTTCTCTATTAAATAATGTGTATTTTAGTTTTTTTTTTATTAAATAATGTGTATTTTAGTTATTTCTCCAATAAATAATGTGTATTTTAGTTATTTCTTTTATAAATAATATGTTTTTCTGTTATTTCTTTATTAAATAATGTGTATTTTAGTTATTTCTTTATTAAATAATGTGTATTTTTGTTATTTCTTTATTAAATAATGTGTATTTTAGTTATTTCTTTAATAAATAATGTGTATTTTAGTTATTTCTCTATTAGTTAATGTGTTTTTTTGTTATTCCTTGATTAAATAATGTGTATTTTAGTTATGTCTCTAATAAATAATGTGTATTTTAGTTATTTCTTTAATAAATAATGTGTATTTAAATTATTTCTCTATTAAATAATGTGTATTTTAGTTATTTCTCCAATAAATAATGTGTATTTTAGTTATTTCTCCAATAAATAATGTGTATTTTAGTTATTAATCTATTAAATAATGTGTTTTTTTGTTATTTCTCTATTAAATAATGTGTATTTTAGGTTTTTTTTTATTAAATAATGTGTTTTTTTGTTATTTCTCTATTAAATAATGTGTTTTTTAGTTATTTCTTTATTAAATAATGTGTTATTTAGTTATTTCTCCAATATATAATGTGTATTTTAGTTATTTCTCTATTAAATAAAGTGTTTTTTTTTGTTATTTCTCTATTAAATAATGTGTATTTTAGAATTTTCTTTATTAAATAATGTGTATTTTAACTATTTCTTTATTAAATAATGTGAGTTTAAGTTATTTCTCCAATTAAAAATGTGTATTTTAGTAATTTCTTTATTAAATAATGTGTTTTTTCTTATTTCTCTATTTAATAATGTGTTTTTTGTTATTTCTCTATTAAATAATGTGTATTTTAGTTATTTTTCTAATAAATAATGTGTTTTTTTGTTATTTCTCTATTAAATAATGTGTATCTTAGTTATTTCTTTATTAAATAATGTGTATTTTAGTTATTTCTCCAATAATTAATGTGTATTTTAGTTATTTCTCTATTAAATAATGTGTTTTTTTGTTATTACTCTATTAAATAATGTGTATTTTAGTAATTTTTCTATTAAATAATGTGTTTTTTGTTATTTCTCTATTAAATAATGTGTATTTTAGTTATTTCTCCAATAAATAATGTGTATTTTAGTTATTTCTCTATTAAATAATATGTTTTTTTGTTATTTCTCTATTAAATAATGTGTATTTTAGTTATTTCTCTATTAAATAATGTGTATTTTAGTTATTTCTTTATTAAATAATGTGTATTTTAGTTATTTCTTCAATAAATAATATGTATTTTAGTTATTTCTCTATTAAATAATATGTTTTTTTGTTATTTCTCTATTATATAATGTGTATTTTAGTTATTTCTCAATTGATGAATGTGTAATTTAGTTATTTCTTTAATAAATAATGTGTATTTTAGTTATTTCTCTATTAAATAATGTGTTTTTTGTTATTTCTCTTTTAAATAATGTGTATTTTAATTATTTCTTTATTAAATAATGTGTATTTTAGTTATTTCTTTATTAAATAATGTGTATTTTAGTTATTTCTCTAATAAATAATGAGTATTTTAGTTATTTCTCTATTAAATAATGTGTTTTTTCTCTATTAAATAATGTGTATTTTAGTTATTTCTTTAATAAATAATGTGTATTTTAGTTATTTCTTTATTAAATAATGTGTATTTTAGTTATTTCTTCAATAAATAATGTGTATTTTAATTATTTCTCTAATAAATAATGTGTTTTTTTGTTATTTCTCTTTTAAATAATGAGTATTTTAGTTATTTCTTTATTAAATAATGTGTATTTTAGTTATTTCTTTATTAAATAATGTGTATTTTAGTTATTTCTCTAAATAATAATGTGTACTTTAGTTATTTCTCAATTAAATAATGTGTTTTTTTTGTTATTTCTCTATTAAATAATGTGTATTTAAGTTATTTCTCAATTTAATAATGTGTTTTTTTGCTATTTTTTTATTAAATAATGTGTATTTTAGTTATTTCTCTATTAAATTATGTGCATTTTAATTATTTCTCCAATAAATAATGTGTATTTTAGTTATTTCTCTAACAAATAATGTGTATTTTAATTATATAAAATATATAAAGAAGAGACGCAATGTCCTCAAATGAGACAGTTGTAAAAGCAATAATTTCGAATAAAGCTTTTACAACTGTCTCATTTGAGGACATTGCGTCTCTTCTTTATATATTTTATATATGTTCTGATATACACGAAATTGTATAATAGTAATTATAATTTATGCAAAAAATTTATTCTATTTTTAATTTTCAAATTTCTGTTTTAATTCTTTCATGTCATTACCATCAGCTTAATATCCCGAAATAATTAGTTTATTTGTTCATTCTCAGAATGCTATTAACCATAGCCATTAAATAAAGTCATTAAGTCAGTTAGTATAAATAGTCAATACACCCTTTAAAATATTCACTTTGAATTGTGGTGGTGAACAATGTTGACGAAGTAAGTTAATAATCAATTAGTTTAAATAAATAAAGCCATACTGATGAGAGGTAAACCTCGAAACGCGTCTATGGATGTTTTTTAGTTTAGAATATTTTTTCATAAATTTAATTTTTTAATGTATTTTAATTATTAATCTATTAAATAATGTGTTTTTTTGTTATTTCTTTATTAAATAATGTTTGTTTTAGTTATTTTTTTATTAAATAATGTGTTTTTCTGTTATTTCTCTAATAAATAATGTGTTTTTTTAGTTATTTCTTTATTAAATAATGTGTATTTTAGTTATTTCTCCAATAAATAATGTGTATTTTAGTTATTTCTCTATTAAATAAAGTGTTTTTTTGTTATTTCTCTATTCAATAATGTGTATTTTAGTTATTTCTCTATAAATAATGTGTATTTTAATTATTTCTTTATAAAATAAAGTTTATTTTAGTTATTTCTTTAATAAATAATGTGTATTTTAGTTATTTCTCTATTAAATAATGTGTTTTTTGTTATTTCTTTATTAAATAATTTGTATTTTAGTTATTTCTCTATTAAATAATGTGTATTTTAATTATTTCTCAAATAAATAATGAGTATTTTGTTTATTTCTCAATTAAATAATGTGTTTTTTTGTTATTTCTTTATTAAATAATGTGTATTTTAGTTATTTTTCTATAAAATAATGTGTATTTTAGTTATTTCTTTCTTAAATAAAGTGTATTTTAGTTATTTCTCCAATAAATAATGAGTTTTTTAGTCATATCTCCAATAATTAATGTGTTTTTTTGTTATTTCTCTATTAAATAATGTGTATTTTAGTTATGTCTCTTTTATATAATGTGTATTTTAGTTATTTCTCTAATAAATAATGTGTATTTTAGTTATTTCTTCAATAAATAATGTGTATTTTAGTTATTTCTCCAATAAATAATGTGTATTTTAGTTATTTCTCTATTAAATAATGTGTTTTTTTGTTATTTCTCTATTAAATAATGTGTATTATAGTTATTTTTCTAATAAATAATGTGTTTTTTGTTATTTCTCTATTGAATAATGTGTATTTTAGTTTTTTCTCTATTAAATAATGTGTATTTTAGTTATTTCTCTATTAAATAATGTGTATTTTAGTTATTTCTTTATTAAATAATGTGTGTTTTAGTTATTTCTTCAATAAATAATATGTATTTTAGTTATTTCTCTATTAAATAATATGTTTTTTTGTTATTTCTCTATTATATAATGTGTATTTTAGTTATTTCTCAATTGATGAATGTGTATTTTAGTTATTTCTCTAATAAATAATGTGTATTTTAGTTATTTCTCTATTAAATAATGTGTTTTTTGTTATTTCTCTTTTAAATAATGTGTTTTTTAGTTATTTCTTTATTAAATAATGTGTTATTTAGTTATTTCTCCAATATATAATGTGTATTTTAGTTATTTCTCTATTAAATAAAGTGTTTTTTTTTGTTATTTCTCTATTAAATAATGTGTATTTTAGAATTTTCTTTATTAAATAATGTGTATTTTAACTATTTCTTTATTAAATAATGTGAGTTTAAGTTATTTCTCCAATTAAAAATGTGTATTTTAGTAATTTCTTTATTAAATAATGTGTTTTTTCTTATTTCTCTATTTAATAATGTGTTTTTTGTTATTTCTCTATTAAATAATGTGTATTTTAGTTATTTTTCTAATAAATAATGTGTTTTTTTGTTAGTTCTCTATTAAATAATGTGTATCTTAGTTATTTCTTTATTAAATAATGTGTATTTTAGTAATTTCTCCAATAATTAATGTGTATTTTAGTTATTTCTCTATTAAATAATGTGTTTTTTTGTTATTTCTCTATTAAATAATGTGTATTTTAGTAATTTTTCTATTAAATAATGTGTTTTTTGTTATTTCTCTATTAAATAATGTGTATTTTAGTTATTTCTCCAATAAATAATGTGTATTTTAGTTATTTCTCTATTAAATAATATGTTTTTTTGTTATTTCTCTATTAAATAATGTGTATTTTAGTTATTTCTCTATTAAATAATGTGTATTTTAGTTATTTCTTTATTAAATAATGTGTATTTTAGTTATTTCTTCAATAAATAATATGTATTTTAGTTATTTCTCTATTAAATAATATGTTTTTTTGTTATTTCTCTATTATATAATGTGTATTTTAGTTATTTCTCAATTGATGAATGTGTATTTTAGTTATTTCTCTAATAAATAATGTGTATTTTAGTTATTTCTCTATTAAATAATGTGTTTTTTGTTATTTCTCTTTTAAATAATGTGTATTTTAATTATTTCTTTATTAAATAATGTGTATTTTAGTTATTTCTTTATTAAATAATGTGTATTTTAGTTATTTCTCTAATAAATAATGAGTATTTTAGTTATTTCTCTATTAAATAATGTGTTTTTACTCTATTAAATAATGTGTATTTTAGTTATTTCTTTAATAAATAATGTGTATTTTAGTTATTTCTTTATTAAATAATGTGTATTTTAGTTATTTCTTCAATAAATAATGTGTATTTTAATTATTTCTCTAATAAATAATGTGTTTTTTTGTTATTTCTCTTTTAAATAATGAGTATTTTAGTTATTTCTTTATTAAATAATGTGTATTTTAGTTATTTCTTTATTAAATAATGTGTATTTTAGTTATTTCTCTAAATAATAATGTGTACTTTAGTTATTTCTCTATTAAATAATGTGTTTTTTTTGTTATTTCTCTATTAAATAATGTGTATTTAAGTTATTTCTCAATTTAATAATGTGTTTTTTTGCTATTTTTTTATTAAATAATGTGTATTTTAGTTATTTCTCTATTAAATTATGTGCATTTTAATTATTTCTCCAATAAATAATGTGTATTTTAGTTATTTCTCTAACAAATAATGTGTATTTTAATTATTAATCTATTAAATAATGTGTTTTTTTGTTATTTCTCTATTAAATAATGTTTGTTTTAGTTATTTTTTTATTAAATAATGTGTTTTTCTGTTATTTCTCTAATAAATAATGTGTTTTTTTAGTTATTTCTTTATTAAATAATGTGTATTTTAGTTATTTCTCCAATAAATAATGTGTATTTTAGTTATTTCTCTATTAAATAAAGTGTTTTTTTGTTATTTCTCTATTCAATAATGTGTATTTTAGTTATTTCTCTATAAATAATGTGTATTTTATTTATTTCTTTATAAAATAAAGTTTATTTTAGTTATTTCTTTAATAAATAATGTGTATTTTAGTTATTTCTCTATTAAATAATGTGTTTTTTGTTATTTCTTTATTAAATAATTTGTATTTTAGTTATTTCTCTATTAAATAATGTGTATTTTAATTATTTCTCAAATAAATAATGAGTATTTTGTTTATTTCTCAATTAAATAATGTGTTTTTTTGTTATTTCTTTATTAAATAATGTGTATTTTAGTTATTTCTCTATAAAATAATGTGTATTTTAGTTATTTCTTTCTTAAATAAAGTGTATTTTAGTTATTTCTCCAATAAATAATGAGTTTTTTTGTTATTTCTCTATTAAATAATGTGTATTTTAGTTATGTCTCTTTTATATAATGTGTATTTTAGTTATTTCTCTAATAAATAATGTGTATTTTAGTTATTTCTTCAATAAATAATGTGTATTTTAGTTATTTCTCCAATAAATAATGTGTATTTTAGTTATTTCTCTATTAAATAATGTGTTTTTTTGTTATTTCTCTATTAAATAATGTGTATTATAGTTATTTTTCTAATAAATAATGTGTTTTTTGTTATTTCTCTATTGAATAATGTGTATTTTAGTTTTTTCTCTATTAAATAATGTGTATTTTAGTTATTTCTCCAATAAATAATGTGTATTTTAGTTATTTCTCTATTAAATAATATGTTTTTTTTGTTATTTCTTTATTAAATAATGTGTATTTTAGTTATTTCTTTATTAAATAATGTGTTTTTCTGTTATTTCTCTAATAAATAATGTGTTTTTTTAGTTATTTCTTTATTAAATAATGTGTATTTTAGTTATTTCTTTATTAAATAATGTGTATTTTAGTTATTTCTTTATTAAATAATGTGTATTTTAGTTATTTCTCTAAATAATAATGTGTACTTTAGTTATTTCTCTATTAAATAATGTTTTTTTTTGTTATTTCTCTATTAAATAATGTGTATTTAAGTTATTTCTCAATTTAATAATGTGTTTTTTTGCTATTTTTTTATTAAATAATGTGTATTTTAGTTATTTCTCTATTAAATTATGTGCATTTTAATTATTTCTCCAATAAATAATGTGTATTTTAGTTATTTCTCTAACAAATAATGTGTATTTTAATTATTAATCTATTAAATAATGTGTTTTTTTGTTATTTCTCTATTAAATAATGTTTGTTTTAGTTATTTTTTTATTAAATAATGTGTTTTTCTGTTATTTCTCTAATAAATAATGTGTTTTTTTAGTTATTTCTTTATTAAATAATGTGTATTTTAGTTATTTCTCCAACAAATAATGTGTATTTTAGTTATTTCTCTATTAAATAAAGTGTTTTTTTGTTATTTCTCTATTCAATAATGTGTATTTTAGTTATTTCTCTATAAATAATGTGTATTTTATTTATTTCTTTATAAAATAAAGTTTATTTTAGTTATTTCTTTAATAAATAATGTGTATTTTAGTTATTTCTCTATTAAATAATGTGTTTTTTGTTATTTCTTTATTAAATAATTTGTATTTTAGTTATTTCTCTATTAAATAATGTGTATTTTAATTATTTCTCAAATAAATAATGAGTATTTTGTTTATTTCTCAATTAAATAATGTGTTTTTTTGTTATTTCTTTATTAAATAATGTGTATTTTAGTTATTTCTCTATAAAATAATGTGTATTTTAGTTATTTCTTTCTTAAATAAAGTGTATTTTAGTTATTTCTCCAATAAATAATGAGTTTTTTAGTCATATCTCCAATAATTAATGTGTTTTTTTGTTATTTCTCTATTAAATAATGTGTATTTTAGTTATGTCTCTTTTATATAATGTGTATTTTAGTTATTTCTCTAATAAATAATGTGTATTTTAGTTATTTCTTCAATAAATAATGTGTATTTTAGTTATTTCTCCAATAAATAATGTGTATTTTAGTTATTTCTCTATTAAATAATGTGTTTTTTTGTTATTTCTCTATTAAATAATGTGTATTATAGTTATTTTTCTAATAAATAATGTGTTTTTTGTTATTTCTCTATTGAATAATGTGTATTTTAGTTTTTTCTCTATTAAATAATGTGTATTTTAGTTATTTCTCCAATAAATAATGTGTATTTTAGTTATTTCTCTATTAAATAATATGTTTTTTTTGTTATTTCTTTATTAAATAATGTGTATTTTAGTTATTTCTTTATTAAATAATGTGTATTTTTGTTATTTCTTTATTAAATAATGTGTATTTTAGTTATTTCTTTAATAAATAATGTGTATTTTAGTTATTTCTCTATTAAATAATGTGTATTTTAGTTATTTCTTTATTAAATAATGTGTATTTTAGTTATTTCTTCAATAAATAATATGTATTTTAGTTATTTCTCTATTAAATATTATGTTTTTTTGTTATTTCTCTATTATATAATGTGTATTTTAGTTATTTCTCAATTGATGAATGTGTATTTTAGTTATTTCTCTAATAAATAATGTGTATATTAGTTATTTCTCTATTAAATAATGTGTTTTTTGTTATTTCTCTTTTAAATAATGTGTATTTTAATTATTTCTTTATTAAATAATGTGTATTTTAGTTATTTCTTTATTCAATAATGTGTATTTTAGTTATTTCTCTAATAAATAATGTGTATTTTAGTTATTTCTCTATTAAATAATGTGTTTTTTCTCTATTAAATAATGTGTATTTTAGTTATTTCTTTATTAAATAATGTGTATTTTAGTTATTTCTTTATTAAATAATGTGTATTTTAGTTATTTCTTCAATAAATAATGTGTATTTTAATTATTTCTCTAATAAATAATGTGTTTTTTTGTTATTTCTCTATTAAATAATGAGTATTTTAGTTATTTCTTTATTAAATAATGTGTATTTTAGTTATTTCTTTATTAAATAATGTGTATTTTAGTTAATTCTCTAAATAATAATGTGTACTTTAGTTATTTCTCTATTAAATAATGTGTTTTTTTTGTTATTTCTCTATTAAATAATGTGTATTTAAGTTATTTCTCAATTTAATAATGTGTTTTTTTGCTATTTTTTTTATTAAATAATGTGTATTTTAGTTATTTCTCTATTAAATTATGTGTATTTTAATTATTTCTCCAATAAATAATGTGTATTTTAGTTATTTCTCTAACAAATAATGTGTATTTTAATTATTAATCTATTAAATAATGTGTTTTTTTGTTATTTCTTTATTAAATAATGTTTGTTTTAGTTATTTTTTTATTAAATAATGTGTTTTTCTATTATTTCTCTAATAAATAATGTGTTTTTTTATTTATTTCTTTATTAAATAATGTGTATTTTAGTTATTTCTCCAATAAATAATGTGTATTTTAGTTATTTCTCTATTAAATAAAATGTTTTTTTGTTATTTCTCTATTCAATAATGTGTATTTTAGTTATTTCTCTATAAATAATGTGTATTTTAATTAATTCTTTATTAAATAAAGTTTATTTTAGTTATTTCTTCAATAAATAATGTGTATTTTGGTTATTTTTCTATTAAATAATGTGTTTTTTGTTATTTCTTTATTAAATAATTTGTATTTTAGTTATTTCTCTATTAAATAATGTGTATTTTAATTATTTCTCAAATAAATAATGAGTAATTTGTTTATTTCTCAATTAAATAATGTGTTTTTTTGTTATTTCTTTATTAAATAATGTGTATTTTAGTTATTTCTCTATAAAATAATGTGTATTTTAGTTATTTCTTTCTTAAATAAAGTGTATTTTAGTTATTTCTCCAATAAATAATGAGTTTTTTAGTCATATCTCCAATAATTAATGTGTTTTTTTGTTAGTTCTCTATAAAATAATGTGTATTTTAGTTATGTCTCTTTTATATAATGTGTATTTTAGTTATTTCTCTAATAAATAATGTGTAATTTAGTTATTTCTCTATTAAATAATGTGTATTTTAGTTATTTCTTCAATAAATAATGTGTATTTTAGTTATTTCTCCAATAAATAATGTGTATTTTAGTTATTTCTCTATTAAATAATGTGTTTTTTTGTTATTTCTCTATTAAATAATGTGTATTATAGTTATTTTTCAAATAAATAATGTGTTTTTTGTTATTTTTCTATTAAATAATGTGTATTTTAGTTTTTTCTCTATTAAATAATGTGTATTTTAGTTATTTCTCCAATAAATAATGTGTATTTTAGTTATTTCTCTATTAAATAATATGTTTTTTTTGTTATTTCTCTATTAAATAATGTGTATTTTAGTTATTTCTTTATTAAATAATGTGTATTTTTGTTATTTCTTTATTAAATAATGTGTATTTTAGTTATTTCTTCAATAAATAATGTGTATTTTAGTTATTTCTCTATAAAATAATGTGTTTTTTTGTTATTTTTCTTTTAAATAATGTGTACTTTAGTTATTTTTCTATTAAATAATGTGTTATTTAGTTGCTACACCCACTCTAACCCTTGTAAACTTGAAGGGTTAACCAAGTTTGCTCAGTGGAGTAGGGGGGGGGGGGGGTCAACATACAAAAATAATACGACAAATAAAAAATATACTGGGCAGCAAAAATAAATAGAAAGTATCAGGACTTACCCCTATGATGTTCTGTACTTGTACCTTGGGCTCCAATTGCTCTATTGGCACGTTTATGGCCCACGGTTAATCGGTGGACGTATGGAACTTTTCCTTCCTTTTTCCTTCACTTTCCCTCGTGCATAAAAGCAATAAACTGCTGAAAAAAAGATGGAAGGGAAAGAAGGAAAAAATACACAAACTTTTACCGCAAATTATAATGGTTGGTTGATAATAATTAAAAATAATTATATTTAAACAAAAAATTTCAAATTACTGTTGCATTTAAAACACATATGAATTTAAAAACAAAATTAATAAATGCTAAAGAAAAAACAGAAATTTTCAATAAAAGTGGAATTTATAAACTAAATTGTAGTAATTGCAACGGAACGTATATTGGACAAACCATGAGAAATTTTGATATTAGATATAAAGATCACATACGAGCTTTAAAATATAAAGATATAGAAAAGTCAAATTTTGCTAAACATTTAATTCTGAATAAACATAATATTTCGAATCAAAAAACATCATTAAATATTCTACACATTTCGGATAAAAATTTAACATTTTTGGAAAGCTTAGAAATTAAAAAACATTTAAAAAATCAAAATTATACAGTAATAAATGAACAATTAGATATATATAATTCACCACTACTAGATATGTTAATAAAAATAAATTTTAGTTAAATAGAAATTTTAAATTAAAATGTAAATATTTATATTTATTTGATAGATTATCTAACCTTTAAATTTGTAACGTCTAATAAATGACAAAATCAAAATTCAAGTCAGAAATTTAAATAAATAAAAAACGGATATCAGGGTAGCGGGAAAAAACAATTTTTTAAATAATAATAAATCAGTTTGAAATATTATATACAATAAATACATTGAAAATGATGATCTCACTCATCGAAACATGTATGTAAAAATAAAATAAAATAAATAAATAAAATAAAATCATTACCTTATTAATATGAATAATATAAAAGGATTTTATAAAATAAAAATAGAAAATATAAAATAAATTAAAAATAAAAAATAGAATTACAATAGTACGTAGAAAATTCCCACGTGTGAATAAATTCTCAGTTGAAAAGAAAAATTTATATATATATATACATACACACTCACATTCACTTCCAACTAATAAACATAATAACAGTAACAATATAAGAATTAAAAAAAAAATAAACAGATACAAATTGGCGAAACCTCGTGGCTCCCGTCTCTTGCAATTCGCAAGATCCTGCAACACGTGCTGGCCCAGCCGGGATTTTGATGCGTCCGCGACTCTCTTCCTGCAACTAGGGCCACTCGGGCTCACGTTCAGTCCCCTGACAAGGGTTGACAAAACACCCAGTGCAGTTAAAATAACTAACACTCTGGACAGAAATAAAAGTAACCAGCAAACTGATATGGCACTTAACAATTATTTCCGGTAAAAATAAGGGGGGTGTGAGGGTCAGATTAATCTGGAAGAGATTATGAAAGACATGAGGGGATAATTAAAATAATAAAATGAAAATAAAAACTCACCTGACAAAACAAACACACGCAAGGAGATGATAATTATTAATTTATTTAAAATAAATTAAAAACTTCTATTGTATATACTCGACTAATAACTGAATTTTTGCTCGATCCGTTAACACGAGGAGCATTAAATTCAATAGTTAAAAATCCGCGAAAGCGATCTGTTCCATCCAACAGGTAGTCGAGAAAAGGATTGAGATCTTATCCTTGTAGGATCTCCTACAGATTAATATCACCTTGCGCATGTGTGATGCCAAACAAGAAAATTAAAAAGGAAAAGAAATCATAAACTGATAGACAAAACTAAAAGAAAACAAGAAGGAAATAACACATAATCAATTAGTTAATAACTATAAATACAAATGACTAAAAGAAAGAATTTAAACGAATATTTTAAATTGGAGGGAATGAAATTTAAATCTTTAGGTTGGTACCAACTCGATTCTCTGAAAGAAAGAGTGAGAAACCGAGCGAGTCCGTTGAACCTAGTGGGGAAAAAGTGAACTTGAACAGCTGGCCGATTAATGTTAGCTACCGCGGTTGCCACCGCGCATTAATGACAGGTGAACAAGTTAACAGTGACAATTAACTAAATATGGATAAAAAAAATAATTAAGGTAAGCTAATATTACTACAAAATAACAAACTGAATAAGAAATGAACAAATGAATTAACTAACTGATGTATGGTATAGGTTATGACAACAACACAGAATGGAACTAAAATAAAACAGGAATAAAATAATAATAATGGACACAAATAAGGAATAAAGAAGGAATTTAGGAACAAATTAAGGAAAGAAATAAGAGGGACCCAATAGTTATACAAGGAGTATTACAGCAGAAACAATTATCGCAGAAAAGTGAAGGAACGACCACAACCGTAAGTAATCAAATAAATGTCAGGTAATTTAGCACTTATAGCTCTCTGATGAGCACTTGTCCCTTCTTCTACATTATTCCTACTGCCCATATACAAAACAAATAATTTAAAATAAAAATAATAATAACATATTAGGTTTCGTAGGTAAGACCCCCCTAACGAGCTACATATCATCGGCAACCAAAGCAACAGCTTGGCATCAACGATGGTATATAGACAACACGCAACAGATAAGTATAAAGTAAATAACATAAATATAAAAAGAAAATTTAATTTTGTTTCTAGGTACTGCCACCGTTTTAGACCGTAACAAACCTCACCCTTACCCATAAAAAAAAATTAATGAAATTAATTTTTTTGTTCTCGTTACAGAACTAACGATTCAAATTGATAACATAAAATTAAATGTAAAACAAATCAACAAATGTTTAAATTAACCACTAACAAAAGAAAAAGAAAAATAAACTAAATTATTCACGATTAATGATTCTTATACTATATTACTAACAGGTAACAACTCATCACTAATCATCAACATAGAGTTCCTTCATTGGCTTTAGGTCTTGAATGTGCCATTTACCTTTTGATTTACCTGTATCGTCTTCGAGCTCATAAACATTAATACCAAATTTTTTTCTAACTTTGTAGGGGCCGGAGTATTTTTCCCCTAACTTGTAATTAAAGTGTTTACCGGCGTTTGAGAGCTTATGCTCTCGTTTCCACACACTTTCCCCTACACTTAAACTTAAAGGCCTTCGACGCAAGTTGTAACGCGCTTTAGATTTAGTTTGTGCATCTGCTAAACGTTCTTTAACTAATGCACGTAACTTTGTTAACTGAACACCTTTATCTATGTCAGCTGATTTGTCTTGCCCGTCGTCCACCAAGTATTTCTTAAGTCTCTGTTCATCATGATCCCTTCCATCCAATACCATTTGCTGACCGAAATTAACAAAGTAAGGGGTTTTACTCGTGACTTCATGTTGTGCAGTGCGAAGTGCACAACCGATCTTAATTAACTGCTCATCCCACTTACGTTGGTCATCACCGACATAAGAAGCCACCATCGTTTTAATGACCCTATTCACCCGTTCACAGGAATTGGCTTGGGGATGATAGACAGCATTAAAAATAGCACGAACACTATAACGTTTCATCAACTGAGTAAACTCCTTACTTTTGTATTGGACACCATTGTCCGTAATCAATAGCTCAGGAACTCCAAACAACAGAAATACGTTTTCCTCGATTAACTTGCAAACCATGGTAGCCGTTGTCTGCCTTAAGGGAAAAAGCAAAACAAACTTGCTGAAATGGTCAGTCACAACCAGAATAAAACAATGCCCTTTTGTGCTGCGTGGCAGTGGGCCAATTAAATCGGTGCTCACCATCTGCCAACACCGAGACACCACTGGGCGATTTCCCATAAGACCCGCTGGCTTTTGTTGCTCTGGCTTGTGGGTAGCACAGACCTTGCAGCCATTAATATATCGAGCAACATCTGCTTTCAACTTGGGCCAATAGTAACGGGCTGCAACACGATAATAAGTTTTGTATATTCCCAGATGCCCCGCAGTAGGATCATCATGGAACTTACTTAGAATCTCCCTTCGCTTATCTTTTGGAAGAACAATTTTCCACCAATTATCCAGTAAATCGCAGTCTGTCACACCGTTTTCTACACTCCGATAGAGTTTTCCTTCAACTACTCGCCAATTAAGGTAATTTAATGGCTCAGCTAGTACCTTTTTTACCATACCGAGATACCACTTATCTCGTATGTTAGAGTCATTCATGCATGCTACAGAGGATAGAACCAGATTGCATAGGGGCAAGTCACAAGACGAGTCGGGGATGGCACGAGACAAACAATCGGGTACAACATGTTCTTTCCCCTTTCGATGAATAATGTTGAAGTTAAACTGTTGTAACCGAAGTGCCCATCTCCCTAACCTGCCCTGTGGATCCTTCAAATTGTCCAGCCATAACAGACTATAATGGTCTGTTATGACTGTAAATTTGGCTCCCTCCAAGTAGCATCTCAGTTTTTCCACGCTCCAGAGCACACACAAACACTCCTTTTCTGTGACATGGTAATTAATTTCACATTTAGATAAAGAACGAGACAAATAACAAATTACATATTCTCTACCGTCATGTGATTGCGTCAGTACTGCCCCCAACCCGTACGAACTTGCATCGCACTGTAACGTGAATGGCAATTCAAAATTGGGACAAGCTAAAATCACTGGGCTGACCAAAACTTCTTTTAGCTTATTTAAGGCTTGAGAACACTCTTCTGTCCATTCAAATTTTTTATTCTTTTTCAGAAGTGACGTCAGTGGTAAGGTAAGGTCAGAAAAATTAGGAATAAATTTCCGGTACCACGACGCCATCCCGTAAATTCGTCGGACATCCTTGGGGCATTTTGGGGTCGGCATGGCTACAATTGCCCGCACCTTTTCGGGATCGACGTTGAGTCCTTCTCGGTTTACAACATAACCGAGGTAACGAAGTTCACTACGACAAAATATACACTTTTCACGACTCAACGTTAACCCAGCCTTGTCTAACCTTGAGAATACCTCTTCGAGTATACGCTTGTGCGTTTCAAAGTCTGGTGTGGTGATAATAATATCGTCGAGATACGTGAAAAGGTAGGGTTCAAGTTCAGCACCGAGGATGTTATCTACTAGCGACTGGAAGGTTCCTGGGGCTCCACTTAACCCAAAAGGCATCTTATTAAAGTGGAATAAACCTCGCCCTGGGATTGTAAAAGCGGTGTATTCCTTACTTTCATTATGCATAGGTATTTGCCAATACGCGCTTTTAATATCTAGGCTCGATAAAAACCTAGAATTTCCCAGTTTAGTTAGTATGGAGTTGATAAACGGGAGAGGATAAGCACATGGCTCAGATACCGCATTAAGCCTGCGAAAATCCACACAGAAACGATAGGTACCATCCCGCTTAGGAATCATTAAGATTGGGGAGCTCCAGCCACTTTTACTACGCTCAATCACCCCCAATCTCAACATCTTTTCTACTTCTGCATCTATCAGCTTCTGCATGAAGGGACTGACGGGATAGTACCGAGACTTCAAAGGTGGACTTTTTGTCACTATCTTGTGAGCCACATCTCCCGTGCATCCTAACTCGACATCTTTTATTTTATCAAAATACCTATTTACAATGAAAGTAAGTTCCGATCGTTCTGAGATGGACAAATCATCCGAATTATGGAGGGAGTTTAATTGCGCGGCATTATCGCGTTCTACCATATCTCGGTTGGTCCCAAAGACCCACTCTCCAGACCGTAAATTCGGTATTATGTCCATCACCACCCAGAAGTTTACCCCAAATACTAACATATGTCGCAACTCAGGAACAATATACACATCAAACATCTTCATCTTGCCCTGCAACTCTATCGGGACTGAAACCTTACCCACACACTCAACTTTACTATTATCGGCCACTGTATACTGTGTAGTACAATTCTCAAGACGAATACCCATTCCTTGTAATTTCTCCCAACATTTTAGACCCAAGAAGATGCCATTAGCACCAGAATCTAACAGGCCTAACATAGGGATCGAAAACACACTAACATTCATATAAGGGCATTCATTTTCGGAAGTCTGACTAATAATAAAATCGAGAATTAACTTTTTCTCTTTTAATTCTTTGGCCTCATATGTCGGAGTCAAATCTTGGCCATCTATTGACTCCGACGGCCGTTTCCCTGACACTTAGGACATTTGGACCTTATCACACCGGCTTGTCCACAGCCGAAACATCTGAGACCCTTGATTGGACAGTCTCGTGCAATGTGACCGTTTTTGGTACACTTCCAACAAACAATTTCTACGCTACTACACTGCTTAGCGTAGCTTTGTTTGTCCTGGAAAGTAACCCTATTTCTAGATACGACTCCCATATTAGCCGTACTAGCAGTTTTTCTAATGGGTTGGTCAAACACATGACCACAACCCGTTCCACAACGACAATTCTCTTGGGTGTCAACCCTAACATCACAACAATGATTAAACTGACCCTCACAAATATTCCTACCCTTATTATTTTCACATCTAGAGTGATTACTATTTTTACTATAATCACGACACGAATTTACAACATAACTAGAATCGCGTTTGACCCAATCATCATCAAACGAATAATTATTTCTGTCGGGACGCATATAAGTATCATTTATAACTTTTCCAGACTTACATGAATAAGAGAGGTCTGGCTCAAGGGAAAATTTAGCATTTTTGCCAGAAGGGGGAACATAGTCTTCCGCAAGGCTCCTTGCTTGTTCAATTCGCCTACACAAAGTGATTAACTGGCTTTCCGACTTAATGTCCTCCAGCACAAGTTTATTCATATACATGGGATGCAGATTACGTCGGATCATTTTTAATCGCATCTGAGGGGATACATTACATGTCATACGTGCGAATAAGTTATTCATGTATGCAATGAATATCTCTATTGACTCGTCAAGCCCTTGAGTCCTAGTACGTATTTGCTGCAGAATGCGTTCATTGTAGTCTTGGGGTAGGAATTCATCCCTAAGACCTTTGCATAACCCGTCCCAATCATGTAATGAATGTTTATTAGCACGGAACCAAATTAGCGCCCTACCGTTTAAAAGTTCAATAGCACTACGGAATAGCACTTGTCTTTCCACACCACGAGCTTCGCTAAACTCTTCGACACGCTGAATGAAACCGTTCAAACTTTCGTTGGAGTGATCTCCTGAGAACCAAATATCCCACTTTGCCACCCACGCGTATTCGTGATTCGTAAATGAACGCGAATTTTCCGATTGTATCGTCAGGTTATTGAGGTTTTCTGCTGGAATTTGCAGCACTCCACCAGTCCGAGTCGGAGTTGGAGTAGAAGCAGACCCAACTTGTTCTAAAAGAGTCTCTGACAAGGCCAAGTCTACCGGAATGTCGACTTCTTTTTGTGCTTCCGCCTCTACGCGATCCTGCAATTCTCCATACTGCATGAGGGCGTTTTGTAAAAGAATACCCTTTTGTTTACCTAAAGCCTCAGCGTCGCTTTCACATCGCTCTAAACGAGAAATGATGTGTGCTAATTTGGTCTCCACTTTACGTACAACGCTCTTATTAAAAATTGTTCCCTCCAACCAACCGTTTACTAACTCTAACTTCTTCTCACACTCCTTGAGATCGTGCTCATCGCCCTCTTCCCACACGCTAGTAAAAACCTTTCCGTCTCTTTCAAGTTTTAACAAACCGCGCAAGCATTTAACTAATTCTTTGACTTCGCCTTCCCCTTTTATTCCCCTTACAGCCAACTCATAAAGGACCTCGTCCTTGTTAAGGCGATCAGGCTCAAGCTTAGACATATTTAACAATTTTACATCCAACAATATGTTACCAAATAAATGAAATGTAATTTACAAATGTGTGCAGTATTTTTCCTTTAAACAAAATTAAATTTCACAAAAAAAAATATTAAAAATTACAAATTTTTCAAATTTTACAAAAAAAAAAAATCAAAAGTTTACTAATTAACCCGCTTATCTTACGATAACAAGCCTCACGTTGGGCTCCAAAAAGTTGCTACACCCACTCTAACCCTTGTAAACTTGAATTGTTAACCAAGTTTGCTCAGTGGAGTAGGGGGGGGTCAACATACAAAAATAATACGACAAATAAAAAATATACTGGGCAGCAAAAATAAATAGAAAGTATCAGGACTTACCCCTATGATATTCTGTACTTGTACCTTGGGCTCCAATTGCTTTATTGGCACGTTTATGGCCCACGGTTAATCGGTGGACGTATGGAACTTTTCCTTCCTTTTTCCTTCACTTTCCCTCGTGCATAAAAGCAATAAACTGCTGAAAAAAAGGTGGAAGGGAAAGAAGGAAAAAATACACAAACTTTTACCGCAAATTATAATGGTTGGTTGATAATAATTAAAAATAAAAAAAAGAATTACAATAGTACGTAGAAAATTCCCACGTGTGAATAAATTCTCAGTTGAAAAGAAAAATTTATATATATATATATATACATACACACTCACATTTACTTCCAACTAATAAACATAATAACAGTAACAATATAAGAATTAAAAAAAAAAATAAACAGATACAAATTGGCGAAACCTCGTGGCTCCCGTCTCTTGCAATTCGCAAGATCCTGCAACAGGTGCTGGCCGAGCCGGGATTTTGATGCGTCCGCGACTCTCTTCCTGCAACTAGGGCCACTCGGGCTCACGTTCAGTCCCCTAACAAGGGTTGACAAAACACCCAGTGCAGTTAAAATAACTAACACTCGGGACAGAAATAAAAGTAACCAGCAAACTGATATAGCACTTAACAATTATTTCCGGTAAAAATAAGGGGGGTGTGAGGGTCAGATTAATCTGGAAGAGATTAAGAAAGACATGAGGGGATAATTAAAATAATAAAATAAAAATAAAAACTCACCTGACAAAACAAACACACGCAAGGAGATAATAATTATTAATTTATTTAAAATAAATTAAAAACTTCTATTGTATATACTCGACTATAACTGAATTTTTGCTCAATCCGTTAACACGAGGAGCATTAAATTCAATAGTTAAAAATCCGCGAAAGCGATCTGTTCCATCCAACAGGTAGTCGAGAAAAGGATTGAGATCTTATCCTTGTAGGATCTCCTACAGATTAATGTCACCTTGCGCATGTGTGATGCCAAACAAGAAAATTAAAAAGGAAAAGAAATCTTAAACTGATAGACAAAACTAAAAGGAAACAAGAAGGAAATAACACATAATCAATTAGTTAATAACTATAAATACAAATGATTGAAAGAAAGAATTTAAATGAATATTTGAAATTGGAGGGAATGAAATTTAAATCTTTAGGTTGGTACCAACTCGATTCTCTGAAAGAAAGAGTGAGAAACTGAGCGAGTCCGTTGAACCTAGTGGGGAAAAAGTGAACTTGAACAGCTGGCCGATTAATGTTAGCTACCGCGGTTACCACCGCGCATTAATGACAGGTGAACAAGTTAACAGTGACAATTAACTAAATATGGATAAAAAAAATAATTAAGGTAAGTTAATATTACTACAAAATAACAAACTGAATAAGAAATGAACAAATGAATTAACTAACTGATGTATGGTATAGGTTATGACAACAACACAGAATGGAACTAAAATAAAACAGGAATAAAATAATATTAATGGACACAAATAAGGAATAAAGAAGGAATTTAGGAACAAATTAAGGAAAGAAATAAGAGGGACCCAATAGTTATACAAGGAGTATTACAGCAGAAACAATTATCGCAGAAAAGTGAAGGAACGACCACAACCGTAAGTAATCAAATAAATGTCAGGTAATTTAGCAATTATAGCTCTCTGATGAGCACTTGTCCCTTCTTCTACATTATTCCTACTGCCCATATACAAAACAAATAATTTAAAATAAAAATAATAATAACATATTAGGTTTTGTAGGTAAGACCCCCCAACGAGCTACATATCATCAGCAACCAAAGCAACAGCTTGGCATCAACGATGGTATATAGACAACACGCAACAGATAAGTATAAAGTAAATAACATAAATATAAAAAAAAAATTAATTTTGTTTCTAGGTACTGCCACCGTTTTAGACCGTAACATAGTTATTTCTCCAATAAATAATGTGTATTTTAGTTATTTCTCCAATAAATAATGTGTATTTTAGTTATTTCTCTATTAAATAATGTGTATTTTAGTTATTTCTCCAATAAATAATGTGTATTTTAGTTATTTCTCTATTAAATAATGTGTTTTTTTGTTATTTCTTTATTAAATAATGTGTATTTTAGTTATTTTTCTATTAAATAATGTGTTTTTTGTTATTTCTCTATTAAATAATGTGTATTTTAGTTTTTTCTCTATTAAATAATGTGTATTTTAGTTATTTCTCCAATAAATAATGTGTATTTTAGTTATTTCTCTATTAAATAATATATTTTTTTGTTATTTCTCTATTAAATAATGTGTATTTTAGTTATTTCTTTATTAAATAATGTGTATTTTTGTTATTTCTTTATTAAATAATGTGTATTTTAATTATTTCTCCAATAAATAAAGTGTATTTTAGTTATTTCTCTATTTAATAATGTGTTTTTTTGTTATTTCTCTATTAAATAATGTGTATTTTAGTTATTTCTCCAATAAATAATGTGTATTTTAGTTATTTCTCTATTATGTTATGTGTATTTTAGTTATTTCTCCAATAAATAATGTGTATTTTAGTTATTTCTCTATTAAATAAAGTGTTTTTTTGTTATTTCTTTATTTAATAATGTGTATTTTAGTTATGTCTCTTTTATATAATGTGTATTTTAGTTATTTCTTTAATAAATAATGTGTAATTTAGTTATTTCTCTATATAATTAATGTGTTTTTTAGTTATTTCTTTAATAATAAATGTGTATTTTAGTTAATTCTCTAATAAATAATGTGTATTTTAATTATTTCTCTAATAAATAATGTGTTTTTTTTGTTATTTCTCTTTTAAATAATGTATATTTTAGTTATTTCTCTATCAAATAATGTGTATTTTAGTTATTTCTTTATTAAATATTGTGTATTTTAGTTATTTCTCTAAATAATAATGTGTACTTTAGTTATTTCTCTATTAAATAATGTGTTTTTTTTGTTATTTCTCTAATAAATAATGTGTATTTAAGTTATTTCTCTATTTAATAATGTGTTTTTTGTTATTTCTTTATTAAATAATGTGTATTTTAGTTTTTTCTCTATTAAATTAAGTGTATTTTAGTTATTTTTTCAATAAATAATGTGTATTTTAGTTATTTCTCTAATAAATAATGTGTATTTTAGTTATTTCTCTTTTAAATAATGGGTTTTTTTGTTATTTCTCTTATAAGTAATGTGTATTTTAGTTATTTCTCTATTAAATAATGCGTATTTTAGTTCTTTTTCTATTAAATAATGTGTATTTTATTTATTTTTCTGATAAATAATGTGCATTTTAGTTATTTCTCTATTAAATAATATGTTTTTTTGCTATTTCTCTATTAAATAATGTGTAATTTAGTTATTTCTCTATTAAATAATGTGTTTTTTTGTTATTTCTGTATAAAATAATGTGTATTTTAGTTATTTCCCTATTAAATAATGTGTATTTAAGTTATTTTTCCAATAAATAATGTGTATTTTAGTTATTTCTCTATTAAATAATGTGTTTTTTTGTTAATTCTCTATTAAATAATGTGTATTTTAGTTATTTTTCTATTAAATAATGTGTTTTTTGTTATTTCTCTAATTAATAATGTTAATTTTAGTTATTTCTCTATTAAATAATGTGTTTATTTTGTTATTTCTCTATTAAATATTGTGTATTTTAGTTATTTCTCTATTAAATAATGTGTTTTTTTTGTTATTTCTCTATTAAATAATTTGTGTTTTAGTTATTTCTTTATTAAATAATGTGTATTTTAGTTATTTCTCCAATAAATAATGTGTATTTTAGTTATTTCTCTATTAAATAATGTGTTTTTTTTGTTATTTCTTTATTAAATAATGTGTATTTTAGTTATTTCTTTATTAAATAATGTGTTTTTTGTTATTTCTCCAATTAATATTTTGTAGTTTAATTATTTCTCTAATAAATAATGTGTTTTTTTGTTATTTCTTTATTAAATAATGTATATTTTAGTTATTTCTTTAACAAATAATGTGTATTTTAGTTATTTCTCTATTAAATAATGTGTATTTTAGTTATTTCTCTAAATAATAATGTGTACTTTAGTTATTTCTCTTTTAAATAATGTGTTTTTTTTGTTATTTCTCTATTAACTAATGTGTATTTAAGTTATTTCTCTATTTAATAATGTGTTTTTTTGTTATTTTTCTATTAAAAATGTGTATTTTAGTTATTTCTCTATTAAATTAAGTGTATTTTAGTTATTTCTCTAATAAATAATGTGTATTTTAGTTATTTCTCTAATAAATAATGTGTATTTTAGTTATTTCTCTTTTAAATAATGTGTTTTTTTGTTATTTCTCTTTTAAGTAATGTGTATTTTAGATATTTCTCTATTAAATAATGCGTATTTTAGTTATTTTTCTATTAAATAATGTGTATTTTATTTATTTTTCTAATAAATAATGTGTATTTTAGTTATTTCTTTATTAAATAATAGGTTTTTTTGCTATTTCTCTATTAAATATTGTGTAATTTAGTTATTTTTCTATTAAATTATGTGTTTTTTGTTATTTCTCTAATTATTAATGTGTATTTTAGTTATTTCTCTATTAAATAATGTGTTTATTTTGTTATTTCTTTATTAAATATTGTGTATTTTAGTTATTTCTCTATTAAATAATGTGTTTTTTTGTTATTTCTCTATTAAATAAAGTGTATTTTAGTTATTTCTCTATTAAATTATGTGTATTTTGTTATTTCTCTATTAAATAATGTGTATTTTAGTTATTTCTCCAATAAATAATGTGTATTATAGTTATTTCTCTATTAAATAATGTGTTTATTTGTTATTTCTCTATTAAATAATGTGTATTTTAGTTATTTCTTTAATAAATAATGTGTATTATAGTTATTTCTCTTTTAAATAATGTGTTTATTTGTTATTTCACTATTAAATAATGTGTATTTTAGTTATTTCTCTGTTTAATAATGTGTTTTTTTTTTGTTATTTTTCTAATAAATAATAAGTATTTTAGTTATTTCTCCAATAAATAATGTGTATTTTGGTTATTTCTCTGATAAATAATGTGTATTTTTGATTTTTTTCTATTAAATAACGTGTATTTTAGTTTTAGTAAATAAGGTGTATTTTAGTTATTTCTCTATTAAATAATGTGTTTTTTTGTTATTTCTTTATTAAATAATGTGTATTTTAGTTATTTCTTTATTAAATAATGTGTATTTTAGTTATTTCTTTATTAAATAATGTGTATTTTAGTTATTTCTTTATTAAATAATGTGTATTTTAGTTATTTTTCCATTAAATAATGTGTTTTTTGTTATTTCTCAATTAAATAATGTGTATTTTAGTTAATTCTTTATCAAATATTGTGTATTTTAGATATTTCTTTATTAAATAATGTGTTTTTTGTTATTTCTCTATTAAATAATGTGTATTTTAAGTATTCCTCTATTAAATAATGTGTATTTTAGTTATTTCTCCAAAAAAATAATGTGTATTTTAGTTATTTCTCTATTAAATAATGTGTTTTTTGTTATTTCTCTATAAAATATTGTGTATTTTAGTTATGTCTTTTTTAAATAATGTATATTTTAGTTATTTCTCCAATAAATAATGTGTATTTTAGTTATTTCTCTATTAAATCATGTGTTTTTTTGTTAATTCTCTATTAAATAATGTGTATTTTAGTTATGTTTTTTTTATATAATGTGTATTTTAGTTATTTCTCTAATAAATAATGTGTAGTTTAGTTATTTCTCTATTAAATAATGTGTATTTTAGTTAATTCTTCAATAATTAATGTGTATTTTAGTTATTTCTCCAATAAATAATGTGTATTTTAGTTATTTCTCTATTAAATAATGTGTAATTTAGTAATTTCTTTATTAAATAATGTGTATTTTAGTTATTTCTCCAAAAAATAATGTGTATTTTAGTTATTTCTCTATTAAATAATGTGTATTTTTGTTATTTCTTTATTAAATAATGTGTATTTTAGTTAAATTTTTTTATTAAATAATGTGTATTTTTGTTATTTCTTTATTAAATAATGTGTATTTTAGTTATTTCTTTAGTAAATATTGTGTATTTTTGTTATTTCTTTATTAAATAATGTGTATTTTAGTTATTTCTCTATTAAATAATATGATTTTTTGTTATTTCTATATTAAATAATGTGTATTTTAGTAATTTTTTTATTAAATAATGTGTTTTTTTGTTATTTCTCTATTAAATAATATGTTTTTTTAGTTATTTCTCTATAAATTAATGTGTATTTTAGTTATTTCTCCAATAAATAATGTGTATTTTAGTTATTTCTCTATTAAATAATGTGTTTTTTTGTTATTTCTCTATTTAATAATGTGAATTTTAGTAATTTTTTTATTAAATAATGTGTATTTTAGTTATTTCTCTATTAAATAATGTGTTTTTTGTTATTTCTCTATTAAATAATGAGTATTTTAGTTTTTTTTCTATTAAATAATGTGTATTTTAGTTATTTCTCCAATAAATAATGTGTATTTTAGTTATTTCTCTTATAAATAATATGTTTTTCTGTTATTTCTCTATTAAATAATGTGTATTTTAGTTATTTCTTTATTAAATAATGTGTATTTTTGTTATTTCTTTATTAAATAATGTGTATTTTAGTTATTTCTTTAATAAATAATGTGTATTTTAGTTATTTCTCTATAAGTTAATGTGATTTTTTGTTATTCCTTTATTAAATAATGTGTATTTTAGTTATGTCTCTAATAAATAATGTGTATTTTAGATATTTCTCTATTAAATAATGCGTATTTTAGTTATTTTTCTATTAAATAATGTGTATTTTATTTATTTTTCTAATAAATAATGTGTATTTTAGTTATTTCTTTATTAAATAATAGGTTTTTTTGCTATTTCTCTATTAAATATTGTGTAATTTAGTTATTTTTCTATTAAATTATGTGTTTTTTGTTATTTCTCTAATTATTAATGTGTATTTTAGTTATTTCTCTATTAAATAATGTGTTTATTTTGTTATTTCTTTATTAAATATTGTGTATTTTAGTTATTTCTCTATTAAATAATGTGTTTTTTTGTTATTTCTCTATTAAATAATGTGTATTTTAGTTATTTCTTTATTAAATAATGTGTATTTTAGTTATTTCTCCAATAAATAATGTGTATTTTAGTTATTTCTCTATTAAATAATGTGTTTTTTTGTTATTTCTCTATTAAATAAAGTGTATTTTAGTTATTTCTCTATTAAATTATGTGTATTTTGTTATTTCTCTATTAAATAATGTGTATTTTAGTTATTTCTCCAATAAATAATGTGTATTATAGTTATTTCTCTATTAAATAATGTGTTTATTTGTTATTTCTCTATTAAATAATGTGTATTTTAGTTATTTCTTTAATAAATAATGTGTATTATAGTTATTTCTCTTTTAAATAATGTGTTTATTTGTTATTTCACTATTAAATAATGTGTATTTTAGTTATTTCTCTGTTTAATAATGTGTTTTTTTTTTGTTATTTTTCTAATAAATAATAAGTATTTTAGTTATTTCTCCAATAAATAATGTGTATTTTGGTTATTTCTCTGATAAATAATGTGTATTTTTGATTTTTTTCTATTAAATAACGTGTATTTTAGTTTTAGTAAATAAGGTGTATTTTAGTTATTTCTCTATTAAATAATGTGTTTTTTTGTTATTTCTTTATTAAATAATGTGTATTTTAGTTATTTCTTTATTAAATAATGTGTATTTTAGTTATTTCTTTATTAAATAATGTGTATTTTAGTTATTTCTTTATTAAATAATGTGTATTTTAGTTATTTTTCCATTAAATAATGTGTTTTTTGTTATTTCTCAATTAAATAATGTGTATTTTAGTTAATTCTTTATCAAATATTGTGTATTTTAGATATTTCTTTATTAAATAATGTGTTTTTTGTTATTTCTCTATTAAATAATGTGTATTTTAAGTATTCCTCTATTAAATAATGTGTATTTTAGTTATTTCTCCAAAAAAATAATGTGTATTTTAGTTATTTCTCTATTAAATAATGTGTTTTTTGTTATTTCTCTATAAAATATTGTGTATTTTAGTTATGTCTTTTTTAAATAATGTATATTTTAGTTATTTCTCCAATAAATAATGTGTATTTTAGTTATTTCTCTATTAAATCATGTGTTTTTTTGTTAATTCTCTATTAAATAATGTGTATTTTAGTTATGTTTTTTTTATATAATGTGTATTTTAGTTATTTCTCTAATAAATAATGTGTAGTTTAGTTATTTCTCTATTAAATAATGTGTATTTTAGTTAATTCTTCAATAATTAATGTGTATTTTAGTTATTTCTCCAATAAATAATGTGTATTTTAGTTATTTCTCTATTAAATAATGTGTAATTTAGTAATTTCTTTATTAAATAATGTGTATTTTAGTTATTTCTCCAAAAAATAATGTGTATTTTAGTTATTTCTCTATTAAATAATGTGTATTTTTGTTATTTCTTTATTAAATAATGTGTATTTTAGTTAAATTTTTTTATTAAATAATGTGTATTTTTGTTATTTCTTTATTAAATAATGTGTATTTTAGTTATTTCTTTAGTAAATATTGTGTATTTTTGTTATTTCTTTATTAAATAATGTGTATTTTAGTTATTTCTCTATTAAATAATATGATTTTTTGTTATTTCTATATTAAATAATGTGTATTTTAGTAATTTTTTTATTAAATAATGTGTTTTTTTGTTATTTCTCTATTAAATAATATGTTTTTTTAGTTATTTCTCTATAAATTAATGTGTATTTTAGTTATTTCTCCAATAAATAATGTGTATTTTAGTTATTTCTCTATTAAATAATGTGTTTTTTTGTTATTTCTCTATTTAATAATGTGAATTTTAGTAATTTTTTTATTAAATAATGTGTATTTTAGTTATTTCTCTATTAAATAATGTGTTTTTTGTTATTTCTCTATTAAATAATGAGTATTTTAGTTTTTTTTCTATTAAATAATGTGTATTTTAGTTATTTCTCCAATAAATAATGTGTATTTTAGTTATTTCTCTTATAAATAATATGTTTTTCTGTTATTTCTCTATTAAATAATGTGTATTTTAGTTATTTCTTTATTAAATAATGTGTATTTTTGTTATTTCTTTATTAAATAATGTGTATTTTAGTTATTTCTTTAATAAATAATGTGTATTTTAGTTATTTCTCTATAAGTTAATGTGATTTTTTGTTATTCCTTTATTAAATAATGTGTATTTTAGTTATGTCTCTAATAAATAATGTGTATTTTAGTTATTTCTTTAATAAATAATGTGTATTTAAATTATTTCTCTATTAAATAATGTGTATTTTAGTTATTTCTCCAATAAATAATGTGTATTTTAGTTATTTCTTCAATAAATAATGTGTATTTTAGTTATTAATCTATTAAATAATGTGTTTTTTTGTTATTTTTCTATTAAATAATGTGTATTTTAGGTTTTTTTTTATTAAATAATGTGTTTTTTTGTTATTTCTCTATTAAATAATGTGTTTTTTAGTTATTTCTTTATTAATTAATGTATAATTTAGTTATTTCTCCAATAAATAATGTGTATTTTAGTTATTTCTCTATTAAATAAAGTGTTTTTCTGTTATTTCTCTATTAAATAATGTGTATTTTAGAAATTTCTTTATTAAATAATGTGTATTTTAAATATTTCTTTATTAAATAATGTGAGTTTTAGTTATTTCTCCAATTAAAAATGTGTATTTTAGTTATTTCTTTATTAAATAATGTGTTTAGTGTTATTTCTCTATTAAATAATGTGTTTTTTGTTATTTCTCTATTAAATAATGTGTTTTTTAATTATTTTTTTATTAAATAATGTGTTTTTTGGTTATTTCTCTATTAAATAATGTGTATCTTAATTATTTCTTTAATAAATAATGTGTATTTTAGTTATTTCTCCAATAAATAATGTGTATTTTAGTTATTTCTCTATTAAATAATGTGTTTTTTTGTTATTTTAGTTATTTTTCTATTAAATAATGTGTTTTTTGTTATTTCTCTATTAAATAATGTGTATTTTAGTTTTTTCTCTAATAAATAATGTGTATTTTAGTTATTTCTCCAATAAATAATGTGTATTTTAGTTATTTCTCTAATAAATAATGTGTATTTTAAATATTTCTCTATTAAATAATGTGTTTTTTTGTTATTTCTCTATTAAATAATGTGTATTTTAGTTATTTCTTTATTAAATAATGTGTATTTTAGTTATTTCTTTATTTAATAATGTGTATTTTAGTTATTTTTCTAATAAATAATGTGTATTTTAGTTATTTCTCTAATAATGTGTTTTTTTGTTATTTCTCTATTAAATAATGTGTATTTTAGTTATTTCTTTATTAAATAATGTTGTGTATTTTAGTTATTTCTTTATTAAATAATGTGTTTTTTAGTTATTTTTTTAATAAATAATGTGTATTTTAATTATTTCTCTAATAAATAATGTGTTTTTTTGTTATTTCTCTATTAAATAATGTGTATTCTAGTTATTTCTTTATTAAATAATGTGTATTTTAGTTATTTCTCTATTAAATAATGTGTATTTTAGTTATTTCTCTAAATAATAATGTGTACTTTAGTTATTTCTCTATTAAATTGTGTGTTTTTTTTGTTATTTTTCTATTAAATAATGTGTATTTAAGTTATTTCTCTATTTAATAATGTGTTTTTTGCTATTTTTCTATTAAATAATGTGTATTTTAGTTATTTCTCTATTAAATTATGTGTATTTTAGTTATTTCTCTAATAAATAATGTGTATTTTAGTTATTTCTCTAATAAATAATGTGTATTTTAGTTATTTCTCTTTTAAATGTTGTGTTTTTTTGTTATTTTTCTTTTAAGTAATGTGTATTTTAGTTATTTCTCTATTAAATAATGCGTATTTTAGTTATTTTTCTATTAAATAATGTGTATTTTATTTATTTTTCTAATAAATAATATGTATTTTAGTTATTTCTCTATTAAATAATATGTCTTTTTGCTATTTCTCTATTAAATAATGTGTAATTTAGTTATTTCTCTATTAAATAATGTGTTTTTTTGTTAATTCTGTATAAAATAATGAGTATTTTAGTTATTTCTTTATTAAATAATGTGTATTTTAGTTATTTTTCCAATAAATAATGTGTATTTTAGTTATTTCTCTATTAAATAATGTGTTTTTTTGTTAATTCTCTATTAAAAAATGTGTATTTTAGTTATTTTTCTATTAAATAATGTGTTTTTTGTTATTTCTCTAATTAATAATGTGTATTTTAGTTATTTCTCTATTAAATAATGTGTTTATTTTGTTATTTCTTTATTAAATATTGTGTATTTTAGTTATTTCTCTATTAAATAATGTGTTTTTTTGTAATTTCTCTATTAAATAATGTGTATTTTAGTTATTTTTCTATTAAATAATGTGTTTTTTGTTATTTCTCTATTAAATAATGTGTATTTTAGTTTTTTCTCTAATAAATAATGTGTATTTTAGTTATTTCTCCAATAAATAATGTGTATTTTAGTTATTTCTTTATTAAATAATATGTTTTTTTGTTATTTCTCTATTAAATAATGTGTATTTTAGTTATTTCTCTATTAAATAATGTGTATTTTAGTTATTTCTTTATTAAATATTTTGTATTTTAGTTATTTCTTCAATAAATAATATGTATTTTAGTTATTTCTCTATTAAATAATATGTTTTTTTGTTATTTCTCTATTATATAATGTGTATTTTAGTTATTTCTCAATTGAATAATGTGTATTTTAGTTATTTCTCTAATAAATAATGTGTATTTTAAATATTTCTCTATTAAATAATGTGTTTTTTTGTTATTTCTCTATTAAATAATGTGTATTTTAGTTATTTCTTTATTAAATAATGTGTATTTTAGTTATTTCTTTATTTAATAATGTGTATTTTAGTTATTTTTCTAATAAATAATGTGTATTTTAGTTATTTCTCTAATAAATAATGTGTTTTTTTGTTATTTCTCTATTAAATAATGTGTATTTTAGTTATTTCTTTATTAAATAATGTGTATTTTAGTTATTTCTTTATTAAATAATGTGTATTTTAGTTATTTTTTTAATAAATAATGTGTATTTTAATTATTTCTCTAATAAATAATGTGTTTTTTTGTTATTTCTCTATTAAATAATGTGTATTCTAGTTATTTCTTTATTAAATAATGTGTATTTTAGTTATTTCTCTATTAAATAATGTGTATTTTAGTTATTTCTCTAAATAATAATGTGTACTTTAGTTATTTCTCTATTAAATTATGTGTTTTTTTTGTTATTTTTCTATTAAATAATGTGTATTTAAGTTATTTCTCTATTTAATAATGTGTTTTTTGCTATTTTTCTATTAAATAATGTGTATTTTAGTTATTTCTCTATTAAATTATGTGTATTTTAGTTATTTCTTTAATAAATAATGTGTATTTTAGTTATTTCTCTTTTAAATGTTGTGTTTTTTTGTTATTTTTCTTTTAAGTAATGTGTATTTTAGTTATTTCTCTATTAAATAATGCGTATTTTAGTTATTTTTCTATTAAATAATGTGTATTTTATTTATTTTTCTAATAAATAATATGTATTTTAGTTATTTCTCTATTAAATAATATGTCTTTTTGCTATTTCTCTATTAAATAATGTGTAATTTAGTTATTTCTCTATTAAATAATGTGTTTTTTTGTTAATTCTGTATAAAATAATGAGTATTTTAGTTATTTCTTTATTAAATAATGTGTATTTTAGTTATTTTTCCAATAAATAATGTGTATTTTAGTTATTTCTCTATTAAATAATGTGTTTTTTTGTTAATTCTCTATTAAATAATGTGTATTTTAGTTATTTTTCTATTAAATAATGTGTTTTTTGTTATTTCTCTAATTAATAATGTGTATTTTAGTTATTTCTCTATTAAATAATGTGTTTATTTTGTTATTTCTTTATTAAATATTGTGTATTTTAGTTATTTCTCTATTAAATAATGTGTTTTTTTGTAATTTCTCTATTAAATAATGTGTATTTTAGTTTTTTCTCTATTAAATAATGTGTATTTTAGTTATTTCTCCAATAAATAATGTGTATTTTATTTATTTCTCTATTAAATCATGTGTTTTTTTGTTATTTCTCTATTAAATAAAGTGTATTTTAGTTATTTTTCTATTAAATAATGTGTATTTTAGTTATTTTTCTATTAAATAATGTGTATTTTAGTTATTTCTCCAATAAATAATGTGTATTATAGCTATTTCTCTATTAAATAATGTGTTTTTTTGTAATTTCACTATTAAATAATGTGTATTTTAGTTATTTCTCTGTTTAATACTGTGTTTTTTTTTGTTATTTCTCTAATAAAAATTAAGTATTTTAGTTTTTCTCTATTGAATAATGTGTTTTTTTGTTTTTTTTTCTATTAAATAACGTGTATTTTAGTTATTTCTCTTTCTCTAATAAATAAGGTGTATTTTAGTTATTTCTCTATTAAATAATGTGTTTTTTTGTTATTTCTTTATCAAATAATGTGTATTTTAGTTATTTCTCCATTAAATAATGTGTTTTTTGTTATTTCTCATTTAAATAATGTGTATTTCAGTTATTTCTCTATCAAATATAGTGTATTTAAGATATTTCTTTATTAAATAATGTGTTTTTTTGTTATTTCTCCAATAAATAATGTGTATTTTAGTTATTTCTCTATTAAATAATGTGTATTTTAATTATTTCTTTATTGAATAATGTGTAATTTAGTTATTTCTCTAATAAATAATGTGTATTTTAGTTATTACTCTATTAAATAATGGGTTTTTTTGTTATTTCTCTAGTAAATAATGTGTATTTTAGTTTTTTCTCTATTAAATAATGTGTTTTTTGTTATTTCTCTAATAAATAATATGTATTTTAGTTATTTCTAGAATAAATAATGTGTATTTTGGTTATTTCTCTATTAAATAATGTGTTTTTTGGTTTTTTTCTATTAAATAACGTGTATTTTAGTTATTTCTCTTTCTCTAATAAATAAGGTGTATTTTAGTTATTTCTCTATTAAATAATGTGTATTTTAGTTATATCTTTATTAAATAATGTGTATTTTAGTTATGTCTCTATTAAATAATGTGTATTTTAGTTATTTCTTTAATAAATAATGTGTATTTATATTATTTCTCTATTAAATAATAAGTATTTTAGTTATTTCTCCAATAAATAACGTGTATTTTAGTTATTTCTCCAATAAATAATGTGTATTTTAGTTATTATTCTATTAAATAATGTGTTTTTTTGTTATTTTTCTATTAAATAATGTGTATTTTAGTTAATTTTTTATTAAATAATGTTCTTTTTTGTTATTTCTCCAATAAATAATGTGTATTTTAGTTATTTCTCTATTAAATAATGTGTATTTTAATTATTTCTTTATTAAATAATGTGTAATTTAGTTATTTCTCTAATAAATAAAGTGTATTTTAGTTATTACTCTATTAAATAATGGGTTTTTTGTTATTTTTCTAGTAAATAATGTGTATTTTAGTTATTTCTCTATTAAATAATGCGTTTTTTTGTTATTTCTCTAATAAATAATATGTATTTTAGTTATTTCTCTAATAAATAATGTGTATTTTAGTTATTTCTCTATTAAATAAAGTGTATTTTAGTTATTTCTCTATCAAATAATATGATTTGTTGTTATTTCTATATTAAATAATGTGTATTTTAGTTATTTTTTTATTAAATATTGTGTTTTTTTGTTATTTCTCTATTAAATAATGTGTTTTTTAGTTATTTCTCTATTAAATAATGTGTATTTTAGTTATTTCTCCAATAAATAATGTGTATTTTAGTTATTTCTCTATTAAATAATGTGTTTTTTGTTATTTCTCTATTAAATATTGTGTATTTTAGTTTTTTTTCTATTAAATAATGTGTATTTTAGTTATTTCTCCAATAAATAATGTGTATTTTAGTTATTTCTCTTATAAATAATATGTTTTTCTGTTATTTCTTTATTAAATAATGTGTATTTTAGTTATTTCTTTATTAAATAATGTGTATTTTTGTTATTTCTTTATTAAATAATGTGTATTTTAGTTATTTCTTTAATAAATAATGTGTATTTTAGTTATTTCTCTATTAGTTAATGTGTTTTTTTGTTATTCCTTTATTAAATAATGTGTATTTTAGTTATGTCTCTATTAAATAATGTGTATTTTAGTTATTTCTTTAATAAATAATGTGTATTTAAATTTTTTTTCTATTAAATAATGTGTATTTTAGTTATTTCTCCAATAAATAATGTGTAATTTAGTTATTTTTCCAATAAATAATGTGTATTTTAGTTATTAATCTATTAAATAATGTGTTTTTTTTTGTTATTTCTCTATTAAATAATGTGTATTTTAGGTTTTTTTAATTAAATAATGTGTTTTTTTGTTATTTCTCTATTAAATAATGTGTTTTTTAGTTATTTCTTTATTAAATAATGTGTTATTAAGTTATTTCTCCAATAAATAATGTGTATTTTAGTTATTTCTCTATTAAATAAATTGTTTTTTTGTTATTTCTCTATTAAATAATGTGTATTTTACAATTTTCTTTATTAAATAATGTGTATTTTAAATATTTCTTTATTAAATAATGTGAGTTTTAGTTATTTCTCCAATTAAAAATGTGTATTTTAGTTTTTTCTTTATTAAATAATGTGTTTTTTTGTTATTTCTCTATTAAATAATGTGTTTTTTGTTATTTCTCTATTAAATAATGTGTATTTTACTTATTTTTCTATTAAATAATGTGTTTTTTTGTTATTTCTCTATTAAATAATGTGTATCTTAGTTATTTCTTTATTAAATAATGTGTATTTTAGTTATTTCTCTATTAAATAAAGTGTATTTTAGTTATTTCTCTATTAAATAATATGATTTGTTGTTATTTCTATATTAAATAATGTGTATTTTAGTTATTTTTTTATTAAATATTGTGTTTTTTTGTTATTTCTCTATTAAATAATGTGTTTTTTAGTTATTTCTTTATTAAATAATGTGTATTTTAGTTATTTCTCCAATAAATAATGTGTATTTTAGTTATTTCTCTATTAAATAATGTGTTTTTTTGTTATTTCTCTAATAAATATTGTGTATTTTAGTTTTTTTTCTATTAAATAATGTGTATTTTAGTTATTTCTCCAATAAATAATGTGTATTTTAGTTATTTCTCTTATAAATAATATGTTTTTCTGTTATTTCTTTATTAAATAATGTGTATTTTAGTTATTTCTTTATTAAATAATGTGTATTTTAGTTATTTCTTTAATAAATAATGTGTATTTTAGTTATTTCTCTATTAGTTAATGTGTTTTTTTGTTATTCCTTTATTAAATAATGTGTATTTTAGTTATGTCTCTATTAAATAATGTGTATTTTAGTTATTTCTTTAATAAATAATGTGTATTTAAATTTTTTCTATGTTAAATAATGTGTATTTTAGTTATTTCTCTAATAAATAATGTGTATTTTAGTTATTTTTCCAATAAATAATGTGTATTTTAGTTATTAATCTATTAAATAATGTGTTTTTTTTTGTTATTTCTCTATTAAATAATGTGTATTTTAGGTTTTTTTAATTAAATAATGTGTTTTTTTGTTATTTCTCTATTAAATAATGTGTTTTTTAGTTATTTCTTTATTAAATAATGTGTTATTAAGTTATTTCTCCAATAAATAATGTGTATTTTAGTTATTTCTCTATTAAATAAATTGTTTTTTTGTTATTTCTCTATTAAATAATGTGTATTTTACAAATTTCTTTATTAAATAATGTGTATTTTAAATATTTCTTTATTAAATAATGTGAGTTTTAGTTATTTCTCCAATTAAAAATGTGTATTTTAGTTATTTCTTTATTAAATAATGTGTTTTTTTGTTATTTCTCTATTAAATAATGTGTTTTTTGTTATTTCTCTATTAAATAATGTGTATTTTACTTATTTTTCTATTAAATAATGTGTTTTTTTGTTATTTCTCTATTAAATAATGTGTATCTTAGTTATTTCTTTATTACATAAAGTGTATTTTAGTTATTTCTCCAATAAACAATGTCTATTTTAGTTATTTCTTTATTAAATAATGTGTTTTTTTGTTATTTCTCTATTAAATAATGTGTATTTTAGTTATTTTTCTTTTAAATAATGTGTTTTTTGTTATTTCTCTATTAAATAATGTGTATTTTAGTTTTTTCTCTATTAAATAATGTGTATTTTAGTTATTTTTCCAATAAATAATGTGTATTTTAGTTATTTCTTTATTAAATAATATGTTTTTTTGTTATTTCTCTATTAAATAATGTGTATTTTAGTTATTTCTCTATTAAATAATGTGTATTTTAGTTATTTCTTTATTAAATATTGTGTATTTTAGTTGTTTCTCCAATAAATAATGTGTATTTTAATTATTTCTCTATTAAATAATATGTTTTTTTGTTATTTCTCTATTAAATAATGTGTATTTTAGTTATTTCTCTATTATATAATGTGTATTTTAGTTATTTTTCAATTGAATAATGTGTATTTTAGTTATTTCTCTAATAAATAATGTGTATTTTAGTTATTTCTCTATTAAATAATGTGTTTTTTTGTTATTTCTCTATTAAATAATGTGTATTTTAGTTATTTCTTTATTAAATAATGTGTATTTTAGTTATTTCTCTAATAAATAATGTGTATTTTAGTTATTTCTCTATTAAATAAAGTGTTTTTTTGTTATTTCTCTATTAAATAATGTGTATTTTAGTTATTTCTTTATTAAATATTGTGTATTTTAGTTATTTCTTTATTAAATAATGTGTATGTTAGTCATTTCTTCAATAAATAATGTGTATTTTAATTATTTCTCTAATAAATAATGTGTTTTTTTGTTATTTCTCTATTAAATAATGTGTATTTTAGTTTTTTCTAAATTAAATAATGTGTATTTTAGTTATTTCTTTATTAAATAATGTGTATTTTAATTATTTCTCTAAATAATAATGTGTATTTTAGTTATTTCTCTAATAAATAATGTGTATTTTAGTTATTTCTCTATTAAATAATGTGTTTTTTTGTTATTTCTCTAATAAATAATGTGTATTTTAGTTATTTCTCTATTAAATAAAGTGTTTTTTAGTTATTTCTCCAATAAATAATGTGTACTTTAGTTATTTCTCTATTAAATAAAGTGTTTTTTTTGTTATTTCTCTATTAAATAATGTGTATTTGAGTTATTTCTCTATTTAATAATGTGTTTTTTTGCTATTTTTCTATTAAATAATGTGTATTTTAGTTATTTCTCTATTAAATTATGTGTATTTTAGTTAATTCTCCAATAAATAATGTGTATTTTAGTTATTTCTCTAATAAATAATGTGTATTTTAGTTATTTCTTTTTTAAATATTGTGTTTTTTTGTTATTTCTCTTTTAAGTAATGTGTATTTTAACTATTTCTCTATTAAATAATGCGTATTTTATTTATTTTTCTATTAAATAATGTGTATTTTATTTATTTTTCTAATAAATATTGTGTATTTTAGTTATTTCTCTATTAAATAATATGTTTTTTTGCTATTTCTCTATTAAATAATGTGTAATTTAGTTATTTCTCTATTAAATAATGTGTTTTTTTGTTAATTCTGTATAAAATAATGTGTATTTTAGTTATTTCTATATTAAATAATGTGTATTTTAGTTATTTTTCCAATAACTAATGTGTATTTTAGTTATTTCTCTATTAAATAATGTGTTTTTTGTTAATTCTCTATTAAATAATGTGTATTTTAAATATTTTTCTATTAAATAATGTGTTTTTTGTTATTTCTCTAATTAATAATGTGTATTTTAGTTATTTCTCTATTAAATAATGTGTTTATTTTGTTATTTCTTTATTAAATATTGTGTATTTTAGTTATTTCTCTATTAAATAATGTGTTTTTTTGTTATTTCTCTATTAAATAATGTGTATTTTAGTTATTTCTCTATTAAATAATGTGTATTTTAGTTATTTCTCCAATAAATAATGTGTACTTTAGTTATTTCTCTATTAAATAAAGTGTTTTTTTTGTTATTTCTCTATTAAATAATGTGTATTTGAGTTATTTCTCTATTTAATAATGTGTTTTTTTGCTATTTTTCTATTAAATAATGTGTATTTTAGTTATTTCTCTATTAAATTATGTGTATTTTAGTTAATTCTCCAATAAATAATGTGTATTTTAGTTATTTCTCTAATAAATAATGTGTATTTTAGTTATTTCTTTTTTAAATATTGTGTTTTTTTGTTATTTCTCTTTTAAGTAATGTGTATTTTAACTATTTCTCTATTAAATAATGCGTATTTTATTTATTTTTCTATTAAATAATGTGTATTTTATTTATTTTTCTAATAAATATTGTGTATTTTAGTTATTTCTCTATTAAATAATATGTTTTTTTGCTATTTCTCTATTAAATAATGTGTAATTTAGTTATTTCTCTATTAAATAATGTGTTTTTTTGTTAATTCTGTATAAAATAATGTGTATTTTAGTTATTTCTCTATTAAATAATGTGTATTTTAGTTATTTTTCCAATAACTAATGTGTATTTTAGTTATTTCTCTATTAAATAATGTGTTTTTTGTTAATTCTCTATTAAATAATGTGTATTTTAATTATTTTTCTATTAAATAATGTGTTTTTTGTTATTTCTCTAATTAATAATGTGTATTTTAGTTATTTCTCTATTAAATAATGTGTTTATTTTGTTATTTCTTTATTAAATATTTTGTATTTTAGTTATTTCTCTATTAAATAATGTGTTTTTTTGTTATTTCTCTATTAAATAATGTGTATTTTAGTTATTTCTCTATTAAATAATGTGTATTTTAGGTTTTTTTAATTAAATAATGTGTTTTTTTGTTATTTCTCTATTAAATAATGTGTTTTTTAGTTATTTCTTTATTAAATAATGTGTTATTAAGTTATTTCTCCAATAAATAATGTGTATTTTAGTTATTTCTCTATTAAATAAATTGTTTTTTTGTTATTTCTCTATTAAATAATGTGTATTTTACAAATTTCTTTATTAAATAATGTGTATTTTAAATATTTCTTTATTAAATAATGTGAGTTTTAGTTATTTCTCCAATTAAAAATGTGTATTTTAGTTTTTTCTTTATTAAATAATGTGTTTTTTTGTTATTTCTCTATTAAATAATGTGTTTTTTGTTATTTCTCTATTAAATAATGTGTATTTTACTTATTTTTCTATTAAATAATGTGTTTTTTTGTTATTTCTCTATTAAATAATGTGTATCTTAGTTATTTCTTTATTACATAATGTGTATTTTAGTTATTTCTCCAATAAACAATGTCTATTTTAGTTATTTCTTTATTAAATAATGTGTTTTTTTGTTATTTCTCTATTAAATAATGTGTATTTTAGTTATTTTTCTTTTAAATAATGTGTTTTTTGTTATTTCTCTATTAAATAATGTGTATTTTAGTTTTTTCTCTATTAAATAATGTGTATTTTAGTTATTTTTCCAATAAATAATGTGTATTTTAGTTATTTCTTTATTAAATAATATGTTTTTTTGTTATTTCTCTATTAAATAATGTGTATTTTAGTTATTTCTCTATTAAATAATGTGTATTTTAGTTATTTCTTTATTAAATATTGTGTATTTTAGTTATTTCTCCAATAAATAATGTGTATTTTAATTATTTCTCTATTAAATAATATGTTTTTTTGTTATTTCTCTATTAAATAATGTGTATTTTAGTTATTTCTCTATTATATAATGTGTATTTTAGTTATTTTTCAATTGAATAATGTGTATTTTAGTTATTTCTCTAATAAATAATGTGTATTTTAGTTATTTCTTTATTAAATAATGTGTTTTTTTGTTATTTCTCTATTAAATAATGTGTATTTTAGTTATTTCTTTATTAAATAATGTGTATTTTAGTTATTTCTCTAATAAATAATGTGTATTTTAGTTATTTCTCTATTAAATAAAGTGTTTTTTTGTTATTTCTTTATTAAATAATGTGTATTTTAGTTATTTCTTTATTAAATATTGTGTATTTTAGTTATTTCTTTATTAAATAATGTGTATGTTAGTCATTTCTTCAATAAATAATGTGTATTTTAATTATTTCTCTAATAAATAATGTGTTTTTTTGTTATTTCTTTATTAAATAATGTGTATTTTAGTTTTTTCTAAATTAAATAGTGTGTATTTTAGTTATTTCTTTATTAAATAATGTGTATTTTAATTATTTCTCTAAATAATAATGTGTATTTTAGTTATTTCTCTAATAAATAATGTGTATTTTAGTTATTTCTCTATTAAATAATGTGTTTTTTTGTTATTTCTCTAATAAATAATGTGTATTTTAGTTATTTCTCTATTAAATAAAGTGTTTTTTAGTTATTTCTCCAATAAATAATGTGTACTTTAGTTATTTCTCTATTAAATAAAGTGTTTTTTTTGTTATTTCTCTATTAAATAATGTGTATTTGAGTTATTTCTCTATTTAATAATGTGTTTTTTTGCTATTTTTCTATTAAATAATGTGTATTTTAGTTATTTCTCTATTAAATTATGTGTATTTTAGTTAATTCTCCAATAAATAATGTGTATTTTAGTTATTTCTCTAATAAATAATGTGTATTTTAGTTATTTCTTTTTTAAATATTGTGTTTTTTTGTTATTTCTCTTTTAAGTAATGTGTATTTTAACTATTTCTCTATTAAATAATGCGTATTTTATTTATTTTTCTATTAAATAATGTGTATTTTATTTATTTTTCTAATAAATATTGTGTATTTTAGTTATTTCTCTATTAAATAATATGTTTTTTTGCTATTTCTCTATTAAATAATGTGTAATTTAGTTATTTCTCTATTAAATAATGTGTTTTTTTGTTAATTCTGTATAAAATAATGTGTATTTTAGTTATTTCTCTATTAAATAATGTGTATTTTAGTTATTTTTCCAATAACTAATGTGTATTTTAGTTATTTCTCTATTAAATAATGTGTTTTTTGTTAATTCTCTATTAAATAATGTGTATTTTAATTATTTTTCTATTAAATAATGTGTTTTTTGTTATTTCTCTAATTAATAATGTGTATTTTAGTTATTTCTCTATTAAATAATGTGTTTATTTTGTTATTTCTTTATTAAATATTGTGTATTTTAGTTATTTCTCTATTAAATAATGTGTTTTTTTGTTATTTCTCTATTAAATAATGTGTATTTTAGTTATTTCTCTATTAAATAATGTGTATTTTAGTTATTTCTCCAATAAATAATGTGTACTTTAGTTATTTCTCTATTAAATAAAGTGTTTTTTTTGTTATTTCTCTATTAAATAATGTGTATTTGAGTTATTTCTCTATTTAATAATGTGTTTTTTTGCTATTTTTCTATTAAATAATGTGTATTTTAGTTATTTCTCTATTAAATTATGTGTATTTTAGTTAATTCTCCAATAAATAATGTGTATTTTAGTTATTTCTCTAATAAATAATGTGTATTTTAGTTATTTCTTTTTTAAATATTGTGTTTTTTTGTTATTTCTCTTTTAAGTAATGTGTATTTTAACTATTTCTCTATTAAATAATGCGTATTTTATTTATTTTTCTATTAAATAATGTGTATTTTATTTATTTTTCTAATAAATATTGTGTATTTTAGTTATTTCTCTATTAAATAATATGTTTTTTTGCTATTTCTCTATTAAATAATGTGTAATTTAGTTATTTCTCTATTAAATAATGTGTTTTTTTGTTAATTCTGTATAAAATAATGTGTATTTTAGTTATTTCTCTATTAAATAATGTGTATTTTAGTTATTTTTCCAATAACTAAAGTGTATTTTAGTTATTTTTCTATTAAATAATGTGTTTTTTGTTAATTCTCTATTAAATAATGTGTATTTTAATTATTTTTCTATTAAATAATGTGTTTTTTGTTATTTCTCTAATTAATAATGTGTATTTTAGTTATTTCTCTATTAAATAATGTGTTTATTTTGTTATTTCTTTATTAAATATTGTGTATTTTAGTTATTTCTCTATTAAATAATGTGTTTTTTTGTTATTTCTCTATTAAATAATGTGTATTTTAGTTATTTCTCTATTAAATAATGTGTATTTTAGTTATTTCTCCAATAAATAATGTGTACTTTAGTTATTTCTCTATTAAATAAAGTGTTTTTTTTGTTATTTCTCTATTAAATAATGTGTATTTGAGTTATTTCTCTATTTAATAATGTGTTTTTTTGCTATTTTTCTATTAAATAATGTGTATTTTAGTTATTTCTCTATTAAATTATGTGTATTTTAGTTAATTCTCCAATAAATAATGTGTATTTTAGTTATTTCTCTAATAAATAATGTGTATTTTAGTTATTTCTTTTTTAAATATTGTGTTTTTTTGTTATTTCTCTTTTAAGTAATGTGTATTTTAACTATTTCTCTATTAAATAATGCGTATTTTAGTTATTTTTCTATTAAATAATGTGTATTTTATTTATTTTTCTAATAAATATTGTGTATTTTAGTTATTTCTCTATTAAATAATATGTTTTTTTGCTATTTCTCTATTAAATAATGTGTAATTTAGTTATTTCTCTATTAAATAATGTGTTTTTTTGTTAATTCTGTATAAAATAATGTGTATTTTAGTTATTTCTCTATTAAATAATGTGTATTTTAGTTATTTTTCCAATAACTAATGTGTATTTTAGTTATTTCTCTATTAAATAATGTGTATTTTAATTATTTTTCTATTAAATAATGTGTTTTTTGTTATTTCTCTAATTAATAATGTGTATTTTAGTTAATTCTCTATTAAATAATGTGTTTATTTTGTTATTTCTTTATTAAATATTGTGTATTTTAGTTATTTCTCTATTAAATAATGTGTTTTTTTGTTATTTCTCTATTAAATAATGTGTATTTTAGTTATTTCTCTATTAAATAATGTGTATTTTAGTTATTTCTCCAATAAATAATGTGTATTTTAATTATTTCTCTATTAAATAATGTGTTTTTTTGTTATTTCTCTATTAAATAAAGTGTATTTTAGTTATTTCTCTATTAAATAATGTGTATTTTAGTTATTTCTCTATTAAATAATGTGTATTTTAGTTATTTCTCCAATAAATAATGTGTATTATAGCTATTTCTTTATTAAATAATGTGTTTTTTTGTTATTTCACTATTAAATAATAAGTATTTTAGTTATTTCTCTGTTTAATACTGTGTTTTTTTTTTGTTATTTCTCTAATAAATAATAAGTATTTTAGTTATTTCTCCAATAAATAATGTGTATTTTGGTTATTTCTCTATTAAATAATGTGTTTTTTTGTTTTTTTTTCTATTAAATAACGTGTATTTTAGTTATTTCTCTTTCTCTAATAAATAAGGTGTATCTTAGTTATTTCTATATTAAATAATGTGTTTTTTTGTTATTTCTTTATTAAATAATGTGTATTTTAGTTATTTCTCTATTAAATAATGTGTATTTTAGTTATATCTTTATTAAATAATGTGTATTTTAGTTATTTTTCCATTAAATAATGTGTTTTTTGTTATTTCTCAATTAAATAATGTGCATTTTAGTTATTTCTCTATCAAATATTGTGTATTTTAGATATTTCTTTATTAAATAATGTGTTTTTTTGTTATTTCTCCAATAAATAATGTGTATTTTAGTTATTTCTTTATTAAATAATGTGTATTTTAGTTATTTCTTTATTAAATAATGTGTAATTTAGTTATTTCTCTTATAAATAATGTGTATTTTAGTTATTACTCTATTAAATAATAGGTTTTTTTGTTATTTCTCTAGTAAATAATGTGTATTTTAGTTATTTCTCTATTAAATAATGTGTTTTTTAGTTATTTCTCTGTTTAATAATGTGTTTTTTTTGTTATTTCTTTAATAAATAATAAGTATTTTAGTTATTTTTCCAATAAATAATGTGTATTTTGGTTATTTCTCTTACAAATAATGTGTTTTTTTGTTTTTTTCTATTAAATAACGTGTCTTTTAGTTATTTCTCTTTCTCTATAAAATAAGGTGTATTTTAGTTATTTCTCTATTAATTAATGTGTATTTTAGTCATATCTTTATTAAATAATGTGTATTTTAGTTATGTCTCTATTAAATAATGTGTATTTTAGTTATTTCTTTAATAAATAATGTGTATTTATATTACTTCTCTATTAAATAATGTGTATTTTAGTTATTTCTCCAATAAATAAAGTGTATTTTAGTTATTTCTCCAATAAATAATGTGTAATTTAGTTATTAATCTATTAAATAATGTGTTTTTTTGTTATTTCTCTATTAAATAATGTGTAATTTAGTAATTTTTTTATTAAATAATGTGTTTTTTTGTTATTTCTCTATTAAATAATGTGTTTTTTAGTTATTTCTTTATTAAATAATGTGTATTTTAGTTATTTCTCTATTAAATAAAGTGTTTTTTTGTTATTTCTTTATTAAATAATGTGTATTTTAGAATTTTCTTTATTAAATAATGTGTATTTTAAATATTTCTTTATTAAATAAAGTGAGTTTTAGTTATTTCTCCAATTAAAAATGTGTATTTTAGTTATTTCTCTATTAAATAATGTGTTTTTTGTTATTTCTCTAATAAATAATGTGTATCTTAGTTATTTCTTTATTAAATAATGTGTATTTTAGTTATTTCTCCAATAAATAATGTGTATTTTAGTTATTTCTCTATTAAATAATGTGTTTTTTTGTTATTTCTCTATTAAATAATGTGTATTTTAGTTATTTCTCTATAAATAATGTGTTTTTTTGTTATTTCTCTATTAAATAATGTGTATTTGAGTAATTTCTCCAATAAATAATGTGTATTTTAGTTATTTGTTTATTAAATAAAGTGTTTTTTTGTTATTTTTTTATTAAATAATGTGTAATTTAGATATTTCTTCATTAAATATTGTGTATTTTAGTTATTTTTCAAATAAATAATTTGTATTTTAGTTATTTTTCTATTAAATTTTGTGTTTTTTTGTTATTTCTCTATTAACTAATGTGTATTTTAGTTATTTTTTTATTTAATAATGTGTTTTTTTGTTATTTCTCTAATAAATAATGTGTATTTTAGTTATTTCTCTATTAAATAATGTGTTTTTCTGTTATTTCCTTATTAAATAATGTGTATTTTAGTTTTTTCTTCAATAAATAATAATAATTTTTTGTTATTTCTCTATTAAATAATGTGTATTTTTGTTTTTTCTCTATTAAATAATGTGTATTTTAGATATTTCTCCAATAAATAATGTGTATTTTAGTTATTTCTCTATTAAATAATATGTTTTTTTGTTATTTCTCTATTAAATAATGTGTATTTTAGTTATTTCTTTATTAAATAATGTGTATTTTTGTTATTTCTTTATTAAATAATGTGTATTTTAGTTATTTCTCCAAAAAATAATGTGTATTTTAGTTATTTCTCAATTAAATAATGTGTTTTTTTGTTATTCTTCTATTAAATAATGTGTATTTTAGTTATTTCTTTATTCAATAATGTGTATTTTAGTTAGTTCTCCAATAAATAATGTGTATTTTAGTTATTTCTCCAATAAATAATGTGTATTTTAGTAATTAATCTATTAAATAATGTGTTTTTTTTTTGTTATTTCTCCATGAAATAATGTTTATTTTAGTTATTTCTCTATTAAATAAAGTGTTTTTTTGTTATTTCTCTATTAAATAATGTGTATTTTAAATTTTTTTTTATTAAATAATGTGTATTTTAAATATTTCTTTATTAAATAATGTGAGTTTTAGTTATTTCTCCAATTAAAAATGTGTATTTTAGTTATTTCTTTATTAAATAATGTGTTTTTTTGTTATTTCTCTATTAAATAATGTGTTTTTTTGTTATTTCTCTATTAAATAATGTGTATCTTAGTTATTTCTTTTTAAAATAATGTGTATTTTAGTTATTTCTCTAATAAATAATGTGTATTTTAGTTATTTCTCTATTAAATAATGTGTTTTTTTGTTATTTCTCTATTAAATAATGTGTATTTTAGTTATTTTTCTATTAAATAATGTGTTTTTTGTTATTTCTTTATTAAATAATGTGTATTTTAGTATTTTCTCTATTAAATAATGTGTATTTTAGTTAATTCTCCAATAAATAATGTTTATTTTAGTTATTTTTCTATTAAATAATATGTTTTTTTTGTTATTTCTCTATTAATTAATCTGTATTTTAGTTATTTCTCTATTAAATAATGTGTATTTTAGTTATTTCTTTATTAAATAATGTGTATTTTAGTTATTTCTCCAATAAATAATATGTATTTTAGTTATTTCTCTATTAAATAATATGTTTTTTTGTTATTTCTTTATAATATAATGTGTATTTTAGTTATTTTTCAATTGAATAATGTGTATTTTAGTTATTTCTCTAATAAATAATGTGTATTTTAGTTATTTCTCTATTAAATAATGTGTTTTTTTGTTATTTCTCTATTAAATAATGTGTATTTTAGTTATTTCTTTATTAAATATTGTGTATTTTAGTTATTTCTTTATTAAATAATGTGTATTTTAGTTATTTCTCTAATAAATAATGTGTATTTTAGTTATTTCTCTATTAAATAATGTGTTTTTTGTTATTTCTATATTAAATAATGTGTATTTTAGTTATTCTTTATTAAATATTGTGTATTTTAGTTATTTCTTTATTAAATATTGTGTATTTTAGTTATTTCTTTATTAAATAATGTGTATTTTAGTTATTTCTCTATTAAATAAAGTGTATTTTAGTTATTTCTCTATTAAATAATATGATTTGTTGTTATTTCTATATTAAATAATGTGTATTTTAGTTATTTTTTTATTAAATATTGTGTTTTTTTGTTATTTCTCTATTAAATAATGTGTTTTTTAGTTATTTCTCTATTAAATAAATTGTATTTTAGTTATTTCTCCAATAAATAATGTGTATTTTAGTTATTTCTCTATTAAATAATGTGTTTTTTGTTATTTCTCTATTAAATATTGTGTATTTTAGTTTTTTTTTTATTAAATAATGTGTATTTTAGTTATTTCTCCAATAAATAATGTGTATTTTAGTTATTTCTCTTATAAATAATATGTTTTTCTGTTATTTCTTTATTAAATAATGTGTATTTTAGTTATTTCTTTATTAAATAATGTGTATTTTTGTTATTTCTTTATTAAATAATGTGTATTTTAGTTATTTCTTTAATAAATAATGTGTATTTTAGTTATTTCTCTATTAGTTAATGTGTTTTTTTGTTATTCCTTTATTAAATAATGTGTATTTTAGTTATGTCTCTATTAAATAATGTGTATTTTAGTTATTTCTTTAATAAATAATGTGTATTTAAATTTTTTCTCTATTAAATAATGTGTATTTTAGTTATTTCTTCAATAAATAATGTGTATTTTAGTTATTTTTCCAATAAATAATGTGTATTTTAGTTATTAATCTATTAACAAATTAACTCAACTCGAAAATAAATTACATCGCTTAGAAGTTCAGAATACGAAACTTATAAAAATGATAAAAGCCAAGAAGATTATTGAATCAGGCAATAATAAGCCAACATCTTTAAATATTAAACATGATAAATCTATAGTTAATATGAAGGAAAATAATGAAACGGAACCAACAGTGAATAATGTAAAAAGCACAATTAAACATAATAAAAACAAAATATTAATAATCGGAGATGAACAAGCTCTAGGATTAAGTAAAAAACTAAACGAAAAACTACCTAGTAATTATATTATTGAAGGATTGTGCAAGCCAGGTGCAGAATATGAACAAATATTAGAAAATATAGATATAATATCCAAAAATTATACAAAATTAGACTTTATAATAATAATAGGCGGAAATGCTAATGCTTTAAAAGGCAAATCAATCAAGCAGCAGATATTGTTAAAAACAATTAATTATTTAAATAATACAAACATCATATTTATCGGTATACCAATGCACAGTGGAAGACCAATATTAAACAAATTTGTTCATAATATAAATAACACACTTAGACATACAATACAACAAATAAAAAAGCAAAACCACATTGCAATAATAGATTACAATAAAATTATTAAAGAAGGACCAAGGAAATTTATAAAAGATAATTTACACCCGTACTACAAGGAAAAAATGTCTCAAAAGATTACGACGCTAATAGAAGCTAGGAATGGTGTAATTAAGAAGAAATGTGAAAATAGTTATGTAAACTTAAATAATTTAACATATGTTAATACTCATATAAATAAGGAAAATAATGAAGATAAAGATGTAGATTTGAATAATAGTAACAATATAGAAATTTCAACTGAAGATCGGAGAAGCGCGAAGAATCTTAAGTGCGCAAATCAACCGAATAATGCCCCAGCAATCAGCGAAGAAATACAGGATAAAGAAGATAATACTTTTTTAATGTAACACACACGACGTCATTTTTTAAACACAAAAACCTAATTAATTTAAATATATTGCATCAAAATGTGCAGTCATTAACAAATAAAGGTAATCAATTAGAGATTTTTTTTGATAATCAAAAATGTCATATATTTTGTGTGTCTGAACACTATGTTAAAAAGAAAAATATAAACTACGTTCATTTGGCAAATTATTATGTAGGTGCTTATTATGCAAGATCAATGTTTAAAAATGGTGGAAGTTTAATTTTTGTTCATAATGATTTAAAAACAATAAACATAATTGAAGTTAGTCAAATATCAATTGAGAAAGTATTTGAATGCGCAGCAATAGCAATTCAATCCGACTCAAAAGAACTTAATAATATTGTTATTGTTTCTTTATATAGAATTCCAGATGCAGATGTTACGTTATTTTTTGAATGCTTTGAAAATTTAATTAGACTACTCTATAAAAAATCGTATAAAAAAATTGTTATTTGCGGTAATTTTAACATCAATTTTATTGTTAAAAGCAATATATTAACTACTCTTTTGGATTTATTAAGTGCATTTTGTCTTACACCAACTATAAATGTACCTACGCGCAATAATAATTGTATTGACAATATATTAGTTAGTCAAACATTCACAGATATTGTAGGTATAGTTATTAAAAATGGCATATCAGACCATACGGCGCAATCCATAAGTTTACAAATGAATTGTATTTATACAACTACTGACAAAATTCAATATCGTGATATACATAACATAAATAATATCAATCATTTTATGACGGTATTAAATGAATATGATTGGACACAACTTGACACTAAAGATAATGTAAACCACACTTTTAATAAATTTTAAAATATTGTGAATATTTGTTTTGAATCTGCATTTCCATTAAAAACAAAAAATGCTATACAATCTCAGAACAATAATAAATGGATAACTCAAGGTATACGAGTATCCTCTCAAAAGTTAAAACTTTTATACGGGTTGACTCTTGTTGGTAGTAAACCTATTAAAAAATATTACAATGCCTATAAAAAAGTATATAAAAATGTGATTAATTTAGCTAAACGTCTACATAATAATGAATATATAATAAATTCGTCTAATAGGGCAAAATCAGCATGGTCAATAATAAATAAAAATATTGGTAAACTGAAAATACAAAAACGCGAAGAACTAATTATTAATGGCAAATTATGTGGTGAAGCCAAATCTATTGCCAATCATTTCAATGTACATTTTAATAACATATCAAATGTTTTAATAAATAGTAATTTGCAAAACATACTCAATAACATAGATATGAATAATAATTCATTTTACTTCACTCCCATCACTGGATATGAAGTACGAGAATGCGTAGCTAATCTTAAAAACACAAATTCTGCTGGAAAGGACCATTTAAGCCCTAATTTATTAAAACAATGCATAACATCACTTTACGAACCTCTAACATTTATTGCAAATGAATCGCTTAGTCAAGGAATATTCTCAGATATGTTAAAAATTGCCAAAATTGTACCTTTGTTAAAAAAGGGTGCTGCATGTGATGTACAAAACTACCGGCCAATTTCAGTCTTAAATACTTTTGCAAAGATCATTGAAACTTTGGTTGCAAAAAGACTAACGTGTTTTTTTAATCATTTCAATTTATTTAATCCAAATCAATTTGGTTTTAGAAATGGTCGTTCAACATCACATGCAGTTGTAAGTTTCTTGAGATATGTATTAAATAACTTAGAGCTAGGTAATCATTGCTTGGGAGTATTTCTTGACTTAAGCAAAGCATTTGACTTAGTAAATCATGATATTTTGTTACAAAAACTGGAGAGGTATGGCATACGTGGAATAGCACTAAATTGGTTTCAGAGTTACCTTCAGAGTAGATATCATTATGTTAAAATAGGAAACTTTGATTCATCTCCATTAAATATGAAGAGAGGTGTGCCACAAGGTTCTGTACTTGGGCCACTTCTCTTTATTATATATACAAATGATTTTAACTTTAAAAATTCTATAATGTATGCAGATGATACCTCTTTCCTGGTGACTTCCAACCAAGGTATATAACATCTGGTATCATCGGCAAACAACACATTACTTGAAATGAAACAATGGTTTGAAAAAAATAATCTTGTATTAAATACTAATAAGACCGTTTGTCTTAGATTCTTTGCTAATAATTTGCAACATGATCATAGCTTGTTTATAAAATGTAATCGTCAATCAGTAGTAGAAGCTAACCACATTTCCTTTCTGGGAATTAAAATAGATTCAAATTGTAATTTTAATTTTCATGTTGACTATCTTTGTAATAAACTATCGTCTTATTGTTTTGTAATGTGCAACTTAAGACATCAGGTAAATCGAGACTTATTAATTTTATTTTATAACAGCCATATGCAATCAATACTATCATATGGTATAATTATTTGGGGAACATCTAGCCAGTTAAATAGAGTATTCATATTGCAAAAAAGAATCGTACGATCAATGCTAGGACTACATCCTCGCATATCATGCAGACAATCATTTCAAAAACTAAATATTTTAACAGTACCTTCTTTGTTTATATTTCAAGTATTGATATATGTTAAAAATAATATTCATCAATTCACTTTTTTAAGTAGTTACCATAATTACAACACAAGAAATCAGAACATATTAGAAATTCCTAAGTGTAAATTAAAAATTACAAAAAGAAGCATAGACACAGTAGGTGTCAAATGGTTTAATCATCTACCCGAAGTTATCAAAAAGTGTTCAATAAATATTTACAAACAAAAGATAAAAAAGCTTCTTGTTAAAAAAGCTTATTATTCAATACATGAGTATGAAAATGAAATGTGGCAATAGCATCAGTATCTAGTTGAGTCTAATTCTGTTTTTTAATTTGTTTTTTTTTTATCAGTCATATATATAATTTACTTTTTACATATAGTTTTATACTTTTAAATGTTTATATTGTTCTATATTTTAATATGTTTTTGTAATTTTATTTATTGTATTTTATACCTGTGTGTGTTTAAACTTTTTTGACTTTTCATATCCTTTTTGTATATTTGGCTACATGAATAAACGTATTATTATTATTATTATTAAATAATGTGTTTTTTTTGTTATTTCTCTATTAAATAATGTGTATTTTAGGTTTTTTTAATTAAATAATGTGTTTTTTTGTTATTTCTCTATTAAATAATGTGTTTTTTAGTTATTTCTTTATTAAATAATGTGTTATTAAGTTATTTCTCCAATAAATAATGTGTATTTTAGTTATTTCTCTATTAAATAAATTGTTTTTTTGTTATTTCTCTATTAAATAATGTGTATTTTACAATTTTCTTTATTAAATAATGTGTATTTTAAATATTTCTTTATTAAATAATGTGAGTTTTAGTTATTTCTCCAATTAAAAATGTGTATTTTAGTTTTTTCTTTATTAAATAATGTGTTTTTTTGTTATTTCTCTATTAAATAATGTGTTTTTTGTTATTTCTCTATTAAATAATGTGTATTTTACTTATTTTTCTATTAAATAATGTGTTTTTTTGTTATTTCTCTATTAAATAATGTGTATCTTAGTTATTTCTTTATTAAATAATGTGTATTTTAGTTATTTCTCCAATAAACAATGTCTATTTTAGTTATTTCTTTATTAAATAATGTGTTTTTTTGTTATTTCTCTATTAAATAATGTGTATTTTAGTTATTTTTCTTTTAAATAATGTGTTTTTTGTTATTTCTCTATTAAATAATGTGTATTTTAGTTTTTTCTCTATTAAATAATGTGTATTTTAGTTATTTTTCCAATAAATAATGTGTATTTTAGTTATTTCTCTATTAAATAATATGTTTTTTTGTTATTTCTCTATTAAATAATGTGTATTTTAGTTATTTCTCTATTAAATAATGTGTATTTTAGTTATTTCTTTATTAAATATTGTGTATTTTAGTTATTTCTCCAATAAATACTGTGTATTTTAATTATTTCTCTATTAAATAATATGTTTTTTTGTTATTTCTCTATTAAATAATGTGTATTTTAGTTATTTCTCTATTATATAATGTGTATTTTAGTTATTTTTCAATTGAATAATGTGTATTTTAGTTATTTCTCTAATAAATAATGTGTATTTTAGTTATTTCTCTATTAAATAATGTGTTTTTTTGTTATTTCTCTATTAAATAATGTGTATTTTAGTTATTTCTTTATTAAATAATGTGTATTTTTGTTATTTCTCTAATAAATAATGTGTATTTTAGTTATTTCTCTATTAAATAATGTGTTTTTTTGTTATTTCTCTATTAAATAATGTGTATTTTAATTATTTCTTTATTAAATATTGTGTATTTTAGTTATTTCTTTATTAAATAATGTGTATGTTAGTCATTTCTTCAATAAATAATGTGTATTTTAATTATTTCTCTAATAAATCATGTGTTTTTTTGTTATTTCTCTATTAAATAATGTGTATTTTAGTTTTTTCTAAATTAAATAGTGTGTATTTTAGTTATTTCTTTATTAAATAAAGTGTATTTTAATTATTTCTCTAAATAATAATGTGTACTTTAGTTATTTCTCTATTAAATAAAGTGTATTTGAGTTATTTCTCTATTTAATAATGTGTTTTTTTGCTATTTTTCTATTAAATAATGTGTATTTTAATTATTTCTCTATTAAATTATGTGTATTTTAGTTAATTCTCCAATAAATAATGTGTATTTTAGTTATTTCTCTAATAAATAATGTGTATTTTAGTTATTTCTCTTTTAAATATTGTGTTTTTTTGTTATTTCTCTTTTAAGTAATGTGTATTTTAACTATTTCTCTATTAAATAATGCGTATTTTAGTTATTTTTCTATTAAATAATGTGTATTTTATTTATTTTTCTAATAAATATTGTGTATTTTAGTTATTTCTCTATTAAATAATATGTTTTTTTGCTATTTCTCTATTAAATAATGTGTAATTTAGTTATTTCTCTATTAAATAATGTGTTTTTTTGTTAATTCTGTATAAAATAATGTGTATTTTAGTTATTTCTACATTAAATAATGTGTATTTTAGTTATATTTCCTATAACTAATGTGTATTTTAGTTATTTCTCTATTAAATAATGTGTTTTTTGTTAATTCTCTATTTAATAATGTGTATTTTAGTTATTTTTCTATTAAATAATGTGTTTTTTGTTATTTCTCTAATCAATAATGTGTATTTTAGTTATTTCTCTATTAAATAATGTGTTTATTTTGTTATTTCTTTATTAAATATTGTGTATTTTAGTTATTTCTCTATTAAATAATGTGTTTTTTTGTTATTTCTCTATTAAATAATGTGTATTTTAGTAATTTCTCTATTAAATAATGTGTATTTTAGTTATTTCTCCAATAAATAATGTGTATTTTAATTATTTCTCTATTAAATAATGTGTTTTTTTGTTATTTCTCTATTAAATAAAGTGTATTTTAGTTATTTCTCTATTAAATAATGTGTATTTTAGTTATTTCTCTATTAAATAATGTGTATTTTAGTTATTTCTCCAATAAATAATGTGTATTATATCTATTTCTTTATTAAATAATGTGTTTTTTTGTTATTTCACTATTAAATAATAAGTATTTTAGTTATTTCTCTGTTTAATACTGTGTTTTTTTTTGTTATTTCTCTAATAAATAATAAGTATTTTAGTTATTTCCCCAATAAATAATGTGTATTTTGGTTATTTCTCTATTAAATAATGTGTTTTTTTGTTTTTTTTCTATTAAATAACGTGTATTTTAGTTATTTCTCTTTCTCTAATAAATAAGGTGTATCTTAGTTATTTCTATATTAAATAATGTGTTTTTTTGTTATTTCTTTATTATATAATGTGTATTTTAGTTATTTCTCTATTAAATAATGTGTATTTTAGTTATATCTTTATTAAATAATGTGTATTTTAGTTATTTTTCCATTAAATAATGTGTTTTTTAATATTTCTCAATTAAATAATGTGCATTTTAAATATTTCTCTATCAAATATTGTGTATTTTAGATATTTCTTTATTAAATAATGTGTTTTTTTGTTATTTCTCCAATAAATAATGTGTATTTTAGTTATTTCTCTATTAAATAATGTGTATTTTAGTTATTTCTTTATTAAATAATGTGTAATTTAGTTATTTCTCTAATAAATAATGTGTATTTTAGTTATTACTCTATTAAATAATGGGTTTTTTTGTTATTTCTCTAGTAAATAATGTGTATTTTAGTTATTTCTCTATTAAATAATGTGTTTTTTTGTTATTTCTCTGTTTAATAATGTGTTTTTTTTGTTATTTCTTTAATAAATAATAAGTATTTTAGTTATTTTTCCAATAAATAATGTGTATTTTGGTTATTTCTCTTATAAATAATGTGTTTTTTTGTTTTTTTCTATTAAATAACGTGTCTTTTAGTTATTTCTCTTTCTCTAATAAATAAGGTGTATTTTAGTTATTTCTCTATTAATTAATGTGTATTTTAGTCATATCTTTATTAAATAATGTGTATTTTAGTTATGTCTCTATTAAATAATGTGTATTTTAGTTATTTCTTTAATAAATAATGTGTATTTATATTACTTCTCTATTAAATAATGTGTATTTTAGTTATTTCTCCAATAAATAATGTGTATTTTAGTTATTTCTCCAATAAATAATGTGTAATTTAGTTATTAATCTATTAAATAATGTGTTTTTTTGTTATTTCTCTATTAAATAATGTGTAATTTAGTTATTTTTTTATTAAATAATGTGTTTTTTTGTTATTTCTCTATTAAATAATGTGTTTTTTAGTTATTTCTTTATTAAATAATGTGTATTTTAGTTATTTCTCTAACAAATAATGTGTATTTTAGTTATTTCTCTATTAAATAAAGTGTTTTTTTGTTATTTCTCTATTAAATAATGTGTATTTTAGAATTTTCTTTATTAAATAATGTGTATTTTAAATATTTTTTTATTAAATAAAATGAGTTTTAGTTATTTCTCCAATTAAAAATGTGTATTTTAGTTATTTCTCTATTAAATAATGTGTTTTTTGTTATTTCTCTATTAAATAATGTGTATTTTAGTTATTTCTCTATTAAATAATGTGTATTTTAGTTATTTCTCCAAAAAAATATTGTGTATTTTAGTTATTTCTCTATTAAATAATGTGTTTTTTGTTATTTCTTTAATAAATAATGTGTATCTTAGTTATTTCTTTATTAAATAATGTGTATTTTAATTATTTCTCCAATAAATAATGTGTATTTTAGTTATTTCTCTATTAAATAATGTGTTTTTTTGTTATTTCTCTATTAAATAATGTGTATTTTAGTTATTTCTCTATAAATAATGTGTTTTTTTGTTATTTCTCTAATAAATAATGTGTATTTGAGTAATTTCTCCAATAAATAATGTGTATTTTAGTTATTTGTTTATTAAATAAAGTGTTTTTTTGTTATTTTTTTATTAAATAATGTGTAATTTAGATATTTCTTCATTAAATATTGTGTATTTTAGTTATTTTTCAAATAAATAATTTGTATTTTAGTTATTTCTCTATTAAATTTTGTGTTTTTTTGTTATTTCTCTATTAACTAATGTGTATTTTAGTTATTTTTTTATTTAATAATGTGTTTTTTGTTATTTCTCTATTAAATAATGTGTATTTTAGTTATTTCTCTATTAAATAATGTGTTTTTCTGTTATTTCTTTATTATATAATGTGTATTTTAGTTTTTTCTTCAATAAATAATAATAATTTTTTGTTATTTCTCTATTAAATAATGTGTATTTTTGTTTTTTCTCTATTAAATAATGTGTATTTCAGTTATTTCTCCAATAAATAATGTGTATTTTAGTTATTTCTCTATTAAATAATATGTTTTTTTGTTATTTCTCTATTAAATAATGTGTATTTTAGTTATTTCTTTATTAAATAATGTGTATTTTTGTTATTTCTTTATTAAATAATGTGTATTTTAGTTATTTCTCCAAAAAATAATGTGTATTTTAGTTATTTCTCTATTAAATAATGTGTTTTTTTGTTATTCCTCTATTAAATAATGTGTATTTTAGTTATTTCTCTATTCAATAATGTGTATTTTAGTTAGTTCTCCAATAAATAATGTGTATTTTAGTTATTTCTCCAATAAATAATGTGTATTTTAGTAATTAATCTATTAAATAATGTGTTTTTTTTTTGTTATTTCTCTATTAAATAATGTGTATTTTAGGTTTTTTTTTATTAAATAATGTGTTTTTTGTTATTTCTCTAATAAATAATGTGTTTTTTATTTATTTCTTTATTAAATAATGTGTTATTTAGTTATTTCTCCATGAAATAATGTGTATTTTAGTTATTTCTCTATTAAATAAAGTGTTTTTTTGTTATTTCTCTATTAAATAATGTGTATTTTAAATTTTTTTTTATTAAATAATGTGTATTTTAAATATTTCTTTATTAAATAATGTGAGTTTTAGTTATTTCTCCAATTAAAAATGTGTATTTTAGTTATTTCTTTATTAAATAATGTGTTTTTTTGTTATTTCTTTATTAAATAATGTGTTTTTTTGTTATTTCTCTATTAAATAAAGTGTATTTTAGTTATTTCTCTATTAAATAATGTGTATTTTAGTTATTTCTCTATTAAATAATGTGTATTTTAGTTATTTCTCCAATAAATAATGTGTATTATATCTATTTCTTTATTAAATAATGTGTTTTTTTGTTATTTCACTATTAAATAATAAGTATTTTAGTTATTTCTCTGTTTAATACTGTGTTTTTTCTTTGTTATTTCTCTAATAAATAATAAGTATTTTAGTTATTTCCCCAATAAATAATGTGTATTTTGGTTATTTCTCTATTAAATAATGTGTTTTTTTGTTTTTTTTTCTATTAAATAACGTGTATTTTAGTTATTTCTCTTTCTCTAATAAATAAGGTGTATCTTAGTTATTTCTATATTAAATAATGTGTTTTTTTGTTATTTCTTTATTATATAATGTGTATTTTAGTTATTTCTCTATTAAATAATGTGTATTTTAGTTATATCTTTATTAAATAATGTGTATTTTAGTTATTTTTCCATTAAATAATGTGTTTTTTGTTATTTCTCAATTAAATAATGTGCATTTTAGTTATTTCTCTATCAAATATTGTGTATTTTAGATATTTCTTTATTAAATAATGTGTTTTTTTGTTATTTCTCCAATAAATAATGTGTATTTTAGTTATTTCTCTATTAAATAAAGTGTTTTTTTGTTATTTCTCTATTAAATAATGTGTATTTTGTTATTTTTCTATTAAATAATGTGTTTTTTAGTTATTTTTCTAATAATAAATGTGTTTTTTATTTATTTCTTTATTAAATAATGTGTTATTTAGTTATTTCTCCATGAAATAATGTGTATTTTAGTTATTTCTCTATTAAATAAAGTGTTTTTTTGTTATTTCTCTATTAAATAATGTGTATTTTAATTTTTTTTTTATTAAATAATGTGTATTTTAAATATTTCTTTATTAAATAATGTGAGTTTTAGTTATTTCTCCAATTAAAAATGTGTATTTTAGTTATTTCTTTATTAAATAATGTGTTTTTTTGTTATTTCTTTATTAAATAATGTGTTTTTTTGTTATTTCTCTATTAAATAAAGTGTATTTTAGTTATTTCTCTATTAAATAATGTGTATTTTAGTTATTTCTCTATTAAATAATGTGTATTTTAGTTATTTCTCCAATAAATAATGTGTATTATATCTATTTCTTTATTAAATAATGTGTTTTTTTGTTATTTCTCTATCAAATAATGTGTTTTTTAGTTATTTCTTTATTAAATAATGTGTAATTTAGTTATTTCTCCAATAAATAATGTGTATTTTAGTTATTTCTCTATTAAATAAAGTGGTTTTTTGTTATTTCTCTATTAAATAATGTGTATTTTAGAAATTTCTTTATTAAATAATGTGTATTTTAAAAATTTCTTTATTAAATAATGTGAGTTTTAAATATTTCCTTAATTAAAAATGTGTATTTTAGTTAATTCTTTATTAAATAATGTGTTTTTTGTTATTTCTCTATTAAATAATGTGTTTTTTGTTATTTTTCTATTAAATAATGTGTTTTTTAGTTATTTTTCTATTAAATAATGTGTTTTTTTGTAATTTCTCTATTAAATAATGTGTATCTTAGTTATTTCTTTATTAAATAATGTGTATTTTAGTTATTTCTCCAATAAATAATGTGTATTTTAGTTATTTCTCTATTAAATAATGTGTTTTTTGTTATTTCTCTATTAAATAATGTGTATTTTAGTTTTTTCTCTAATAAATAATGTGTATTTTAGTTATTTCTCTATTAAATAATATGTTTTTTTGTTATTTCTCTATTAAATAATGTGTATTTTAGTTATTTCTCTATTAAATAATGTGTATTTTAGTTTTTTCTTTAATAAATAATGTGTATTTTAGTTATTTCTCCAATAAATAATATGTATTTTAGTTATTTCTCTATTAAATAATATGTTTTTTTGTTATTTCTCTATTATATAATGTGTAATTTAGTTATTTCTCAATTGAATAATGTGTATTTTAGTTATTTCTCTAATAAATAATGTGTATTTTAGTTAGTTCTCTATTAAATAATGTGTTTTTTTGTTATTTCTCTATTAAATAATGGGTTTTTTTGTTAATTCTTTATTAAATATTGTGTATTTTAGTTTTTTTTCTATTAAATAATGTGTTTTTTGTTATTTCTCTAATTAATAATGTGTATTTTAGTTATTTCTCTATTAAATAATGTGTTTATTTTGTTATTTCTTTATTAAATATTGTGTATTTTAGTTATTTCTCTCTTAAATAATGTGTTTTTTTGTTATTTCTTTATTAAATAATGTGTATTTTAGTTATTTCTATATAAAATAATGTGTTTTTTGTTATTTCTCAATTAAATAATGTGTATTTTAGTTATTTCTCTATCAAATATTGTGTATTTTAGATATTTCTATATTAAATAATGTGTTTTTTTGTTATTTCTCCAATAAATAATGTGTATTTTAGTTATTTCTCTATTAAATAATGTGTATTTTAGTTATTTCTTTATTAAATAATGTGTAAATTAGTTATTTCTCTAATAAATAATGTGTATTTTAGTTATTACTCTATTAAATAATGGGTTTTTATGTTATTTCTCTAGTAAATAATGTGTATTTTAGTTATTTCTCTATTAAATAATGTGTTTTTTTGTTATTTCTCTGTTTAATAATGTGTTTTTTTGTTATTTCTCTAATAAATAATAAGTATTTTAGTTATTTCTCCAATAAATAATGTGTATTTTGGTTATTTCTCTATTAAATAATGTGTTTTTTGGTTTTTTTCTATTAAATAACGTGTAATTTAGTTATTTTTCTTTCTCTAATAAATAAGGTGTATTTTAATTATTTCTCTATTAAATAATGTGTATTTTAGTTATATCTTTATTAAATAATGTGAATTTTAATTATGTCTCTAGTAAATAATGTTTATTTTAGTTATTTCTCCGATAAATAATGTGTATTTTAGTTATTTCTCTATTAAATAATGTGTTTTTTTGTTAATTCTCTATTTAATAATGTGTAATTTATTAATTTTTTTATTAAATAATGTGTATTATAAATATTTTTCTATTAAATAATGTGTTTTTTGTTATTTGTCTATTAAATAATGTGTATTTTAGTTTTTTTTCTATTAAATAATGTGTATTTTAGTTATTTCTCCAATAAATAATGTGTATTTTAGTTATTTCTCTTATAAATAATATGTTTTTCTTTTATTTCTTTATTAAATAATGTGTATTTTAGTTATTTCTTTATTAAATAATGTGTATTTTTGATATTTCTTTATTAAATAATGTGTATTTTAGTTATTTCTTTAATAAATAATGTGTATTTTAGTTATTTCTCTATTTATTATGTGTTTTTTTTTGTTTTTCCTTTATTAAATAATGTGTATTTTAGTTATGTCTCTATTAAATAATGTGTATTTTAGTTATTTCTTTATTAAATAATGTGTATTTTAGTTATTTCTTTATTAAATAATGTGTATTTTAGTTATTTCTCTAATAAATAATGTGTATTTTAGTTATTTCTCTATTAAATAATCTGTTTTTTTGTTATTTTTCTATTAAATAATGTGTATTTTAGTTATTTCTTTATTAAATATTGTGTATTTTAGTTATTTCTTTATTACATAATGTGTATTTTAGTTATTTCTTCAATAAATAATTTGTATTTTAATTATTTCTCTAATAAATAATGTGTTTTTTTGTTATTTCTCTATTAAGTAATGTGTATTTTAGTTATTTCTTAATTAAATAATGTGTATTTTAGTTATTTCTTTATTAAATAATGTGTATTTTAGTTATTTCTCTAAATAATAATGTGTACTTTAGTTATTTCTCTATTAAATAATGTGTTTTTTTTTGTTATTTCTCTATTAAATAATGTGTATTTAAGTTATTTCTCTATTTAATAATGTGTTTTTTTGCTATTTTTCTATTAAATAATGTGTATTTTAGTTATTTCTTTATTAAATTGTGTGTTTTTTAGTTAATTCTCCAATAAATAATGTGTATTTTAGTTATTTCTCTAATAAATAATGTGTATTTTAGTTATTTCTCTTTTAAATATTGTGTTTTTTTGTTATTTCTCTTTTAAGTAATGTGTATTTTAGTTATTTCTCTATTAAATAATGCGTATTTTAGTTATTTTTCTATTAAATAATGTGTATTTTATTTATTTTTCTAATAAATATTGTGTATTTTTGTTATTTCTCTATTAAATAATATGTTTTTTTGCTATTTCTCTATTAAATAATGTGTAATTTAGTTATTTCTTTATTAAATAATGTGTTTTTTTGTTAATTCTGTATAAAATAATGTGTATTTTAGTTATTTCTCTATTCAATAATGTGTATTTTAGTTATTTTTCCAATAAATAATGTGTATTTTAGTTATTTCTCTATTAAATATTGTGTTTTTTTGTTAATTCTCTATTAAATAATGTGTATTTTAGTTATTTTTCTATTAAATAATGTGTTTTTTGTTATTTCTCTAATTAATAATGTGTATTTTAGTTATTTCTCTATTAAATAATGTGTTTATTTTGTTATTTCTTTATTAAATATTATGTATTTTAGTTATTTCTCTATTAAATAATGTGTTTTTTTGTTATTTCTTTATTAAATAATGTGTATTTTAGTTATTTCTCTATTAAATAATATGTATTTTAGTTATTTCTTTATTAAATAATGTGTATTTTAGTTATTTCTTTATTTAATAATGTGTATTTTAGTTATTTCTCCATTAAATAATGTGTTTTTTGTTAATTCTAAATTAAATAATGTGTATTTTAGTTATTTCTCTATCAAATATTGTGTATTTTAGATATTTCTTTATTAAATAATGTGTTTTTTTGTTATTTCTCCAATAAATAATGTGTATTTTAGTTATTCCTTCATTAAATAATGTGTATTTTAGTTATTTCTTTATTAAATAATGTGTTTTTTTGTTATTTCTCCAATAAATATTGTGTATTTTAATTATTTCTCTAATAAATAATGTGTTTTTTTGTTATTTCTCTATTAAATAATGTATATTTTAGTTATTTCTTTATCAAATAATGTGTATTTTAGTTATTTCTCTATTAAATATTGTGTATTTTAGTTATTTCTTGAAATAATAATGTGTACTTTAGTTATTTCTCTATTAAATAATGTGTTTTTTTTGTTATTTCTCTATTAAATAATGTGTATTTAAGTTATTTCTCTATTTAATAATGTGTTTTTTTGTTATTTCTCTATTAAATAATGTGTATTTTAGTTATTTCTCTATTAAATTAAGTGAATTTTAGTTATTTCTCCAATAAATAATGTGTATTTTAGTTATTTCTTTAATAAATAATGTGTATTTTAGTTAATTCTCTTTTAAATAATGTTTTTTTTTGTTATTTCTCTTTTAAGTAATGTGTATTTTAGTTATTTCTCTATTAGTTCTTTTTCTATTAAATAATGTGTATTTTATTTATTTTTCTGATAAATAATGTGTATTTTAGTTATTTCTCTTTTAAATAATATGTTTTTTTGCTATTTCTCTATTAAATAATGTGTAATTTAGTTATTTCTTTATTAAATAATGTGTTTTTTTGTTATTTCTGTATAAAATAATGTGTATTTTAGTTATTTCTCTATCAAATATTGTGTATTTTAGATATTTCTTTATTAAATAATGTGTTTTTTTGTTATTTCTCCAATAAATAATGTGTATTTTAGTTATTTCTCTATCAAATAATGTGTATTTTAGTTATTTCTTTATTAAATAATGTGTAATTTAGTTATTTCTTTAATAAATAATGTGTATTTTAGTTATTACTCTATTAAATAATGGTTTTTTTTTTGTTATTTTTCTATTAAATAATGTGTATTTTAGTTATTTCTCTATTAAATAATGTGTTTTTTTGTTATTTCTCTATTAAATAATGTGTGTTTTAGTTATTTCTCCAATGAATAATGTGTATTTTAGTTATTTCTCTATTAAATAATGTGTTTTTTTATTATTTCTCTATTGAATAATGTATATTTTAGTTATTTCTCTATTAAGAAATGTGTATTTAAGTTATTTCTCTAATAAATAATGTGTAATTTAGATATTTCTCTTTTAAATAATATGTATTTTAGGTATTTCTCCAATAAATAATGTGTATTTTAGTTATTTCTCTATTAAATAGTATGTTTTTTTGCTATTTCTTTATTAAATAATGTGTAATTTAGTTATTTCTCTAATTAATAATGTGTTTTTTTGTTATTTCTGTATAAAATAATGTGTATTTTAGTTATTTCTCTATTAAATAATGTGTATTTTAGTTATTTTTCTAATAAATAATGTGTATTTTAGTTATTTCTCTATTAAATAATGTGTTTTTTTGTTAATTCTCTATTAAATAATGTGTATTTTAGTTATTTTTCTATTAAAAAATGTGTTTTTTGTTATTTCTCTAATTAATAATGGGTATTTTAGTTATTTCTCTATTAAATAATGTGTTTATTTTGTTATTTCTTTATTAAATATTGTGTATTTTAGTTATTTTTCTATTAAATATTGTGTTTTTTTGTTATTTCTCTATTAAATAATGTGTATTTTAGTTATTTGTCTATTAAATAATGTGTATTTTAGTTATTTCTCTAATAAATAATGTGTATTTTAGTTATTTCTCTATTAAATAATGTGTTTTTTTGTTATTTTTCTATTAAATAAAGTGTATTTCAGTTATTTCTCTATTAAATAATGTGTATTTTAGTTATTTCTCTATTAAATAATGTGTATTTTAGTTATTTCTCCAATAAATAATGTGTATTATAGTTATTTCTCTATTAAATAATGTGTTTTTTTGTTATTTCACTATTAAATAATGTGTTTTTTAGTTATTTCTCTGTTTAATAATGTGTTTTTTTTTTGTTATTTCTCTAATAAATAATAAGTATTTAAGTTATTTCTCCAATAAATAATGTGTATTTTGGTTATTTCTCTATTAAATAATGTGTTTTTTTGTTTTTTTTCTATTAAACAACGTGTATTTTAGTTATTTCTCTTTCTCTAATAAATAAGGTGTATTTTAGTTATTTCTCTATTAAATAATGTGTTTTTTTGTTATTTCTTTATTAAATAATGTGTATTTTAGTTATTTCTCTATTAAATAATATGTATTTTAGTTATTTCTTTATTTAATAATGTGTATTTTAGTTATTTCTCCATTAAATAATGTGTTTTTTGTTAATTCTAAATTAAATAATGTGTATTTTAGTTATTTCTCTATTAAATAATGTGTATTTTAGTTATTTCTTTATTTAATAATGTGTATTTTAGTTATTTCTCCATTAAATAATGTGTTTTTTGTTAATTCTAAATTAAATAATGTGTATTTTAGTTATTTCTCTATCAAATATTGTGTATTTTAGATAATTCTTTATTAAATAATGTGTTTTTTTGTTATTTCTCCAATAAATAATGTGTATTTTAGTTATTCCTTTATTAAATAATGTGTATTTTAGTTTTTTCTTTATTAAATAATGTGTTTTTTTGTTATTTCTCCAATAAATATTGTGTATTTTAATTATTTCTCTAATAAATAATGTGTTTTTTTGTTATTTCTCTATTAAATAATGTATAATTTAGTTATTTCTCTATCAAATAATGTGTATTTTAGTTATTTCTCTATTAAATATTGTGTATTTTAGTTATTTCTTTAAATAATAATGTGTACTTTAGTTATTTCTCTATTAAATAATGTGTTTTTTTTGTTATTTCTCTATTAAATAATGTGTATTTTAGTTATTTCTCTATTAAATAATGTGTTATTTTGTTATTTCTCTATTAAATAATGTGTATTTTAGTTATTTCTCTATTAAATTAAGTGTATTTTAGTTATTTCTCCAATAAATAATGTGTATTTTAGTTATTTCTCTAATAAATAATGTGTATTTTAGTTATTTCTCTTTTAAATAATGTGTTTTTTTGTTATTTCTCTTTTAAGTAATGTGTATTTTAGTTTGTTCTCTATTAGTTCTTTTTCTATTAAATAATGTGTATTTTATTTATTTTTCTGATAAATAATGTGTATTTTAGTTATTTCTCTATTAAATAATAGGTTTTTTTGCTATTTCTCTAATAAATAATGTGTAATTTAGTTATTTCTCTTTTAAATAATGTGTTTTTTTGTTATTTCTGTATAAAATAATGTGTATTTTAGTTATTTCCCTATTAAATAATGTGTATTTTAGTTATTTTTCCAATAAATAATGTGTATTTTAAATATTTCTCTATTAAATAATGTGTTTTTTTGTTAATTCTCTATTAAATAATGTGTTTTTTAGTTATTTTTCTATTAAATAATGTGTTTTTTGTTATTTCTCTAATTTATAATGTGTATTTTAGTTATTTCTCTATTAAATAATGTGTTTATTTTGTTATTTCTCTATTAAATATTGTGTATTTTAGTTATTTCTCTACTAAAAAATGTGTTTTTTTTGTTATTTCTCTATTAAATAAATTGTATTCTAGTTATTTCTTTATTAAATAATGTGTATTTTAGTTATTTCTTTATTAAATAATGTGTATTTTAGTTATTTCTCCAATAAATAATGTGTATTTTAGTTTTTTCTCTATTAAATAATGTGTTTTTTTTGTTATTTCTCTATTAAATAATGTGTATTTTAGTTATTTCTTTATTAAATAATGTGTTTTTTGTTATTTCTTCAATAAATATTGTGTATTTTAATTATTTCTCTAACTAATAATGTGTTTTTTTGTTATTTCTCTATTAAATAATGTATATTTTAGTTATTTCTCTATCAAATAATGTCTATTTTAGTTATTTCTCTATTAAATAATGTGTACTTTAGTTATTTCTCTTTTAAATAATGTGTTTTTTTTGTTATTTCTCTATTAACTAATGTGTATTTAAGTTATTTCTCTATTTAATAATGTGTTTTTTTGTTATTTTTTTATTAAATAATGTGTATTTTAGTTATTTCTCTATTAAATTAAGTGTATTTTAGTTATTTCTCCAATAAATAATGTGTATTTTAGTTATTTCTCTAATAAATAATGTGTATTTTAGTTATTTCTCTTTTAAATAATGTGTTTTTTTGATTATTTCTCTTTTAAGTAATGTGTATTTTAGTTATTTCTCTATTAAATAATGCGTATTTTAGTTATTTTTCTATTAAATAATGTGTATTTTATTTATTTTTCTAATAAATATTGTTTATTTTAGTTATTTCTTTATTAAATAATATGTTTTTTTGCTATTTCTCTATTAAATATTGTGTAATTTAGTTATTTTTCTATTAAATTATTTGTTTTTTGTAATTTTTCTAATTAATAATTTGTATTTTAGTTATTTCTCTATTAAATAATGTGTTTATTTTGTTATTTCTCTATTAAATATTGTGTATTTTAGTTATTTCTCTATTAAATAATGTGTATTTTAGTTATTTCTCCTATAAATAATGTGTATTTTAGTTATTTCTCTATTAAATAATGAGTTTTTTTGTTATTTCTCTATTAAATAAAGTGTATTTTAGTTATTTCTCTATTAAATAATGTGTATTTTAGTTATTTCTCTATTAAATAATGTGTATTTTAGTTATTTCTCCAATAAATAATGTGTATTGTAGTTATTTCTCTATTAAATAATGTGTTTATTTGTTATTTCACTTTTAAATAATGTGTATTTTAGTTATTTTTCTGTTTAATAATGTGTTTTTTGTTTGTTTTCTTTTTAATAAATAATAAGTATTTTAGTTATTTCTCCAATAAATAATGTGTATTTTGGTTATTTCTCTATTAAATAATGTGTATTTTTGTTTTTTTTTTTATTAAATAACGTGTATTTTAGTTATTTCTTTTTCTCTAATAAATAAGGTGTATTTTAGTTATATCTCTTTTAAATAATGTGTTTTTTTGTTATTTCTTTATCAATTAATGTGTATTTTAGTTATTTCTCTATTAAATAATGTGTATTTTAGTTATTTCTTTATTAAATAATGTGTATTTTAGTTATTTCTATATTAAATAATGTGTATTTTAGTTATTTCTCCAATAAATAATGTGTTTTTTGTTATTTCTCAATTAAATAATGTGTATTTTAGTTATTTCTCTATTAAATATTGTGTATTTTAGATATTTCTTTTTTAAATAATGTGTTTTTTGTTATTTCTCTATTAAATAATGTGTATTTTAAGTATTTCTCTATAAAATAATGTGTATTTTAGTTATTTCTCCAAAAAAATAATGTGTATTTTAGTTATTTCTCTATTAAATAATGTGTTTTTTGTTATTTCTCTATTAAATATTGTGTATTTTAGTTATTTCTTTATTAAATAATGTAGATTTTAGTTATTTCTCCAATAAATAATGTGTTTTTTAGTTATTTCTCTATTAAATCATGTGTTTTTTTGTTAATTCTCTATTAAATAATGTGTATTTTAGTTATTTCTCCTATAAATAATGTGTATTTTAGTTATTTCTCTATTAAATAATGTGTTTTTTAGTTATTTCTCTAATAAATAATGTGTAATTTAGTTATTTCTCTATTAAATAATGTGTATTTTAGTTATTTCTTCAATAAATAATGTGTATTTTAGTTATTTCTCCAATAAATAATAAGTATTTTAGTTATTTCTCTATTAAATAATGTGTATTTTAGTAATTTCTTTATTAAATAATGTGTATTTTAGTTATTTCTCCAAAAAACAATGTGTATTTTAGTTATTTCTCTATCAAATAATGTGTATTTTTGTTATTTCTTTATTAAATAATGTGTATTTTAGTTAAATTTCTTTTTTAAATAATGTGTATTTTTGTTATTTCTTTATTAAATAATGTGTATTTTAGTTATTTCTTTATTAAATAATGTGTATTTTTAATATTTCTTTATTAATTAATGTGTATTTTAGTTATTTCTCTATTAAATAATATGATTTTTTGTTATTTCTATATTAAATAATGTGTATTTTAGTTATTTTTTTTATTAAATATTGTGTTTTTTTGTTATTTCTTTATTGAATAATGTGTTTTTTAGTTATTTCTCTATTAAATAATGTGTATTTTAGTTATTTCTCCAATAAATAATGTGTATTTTAGTTATTTCTATATTAAATAATGTGTTTTTTTGTTATTTCTCTATTTAATAATGTGTATTTTAGTAATTTTTTTATTAAATAATGTGTATTTTAGTTATTTCTCTATTAAATAATGTGTTTTTTGTTATTTCTGTATTAAATAATGTGTATTTTAGTTTTTTTTCTATTAAATAATGTGTATTTTACTTATTTCTCCAATAAATAATGTGTATTTTAGTTATTTCTCTTATAAATAATATGTTTTTCTGTTATTTCTCTATTAAATTATGTGTATTTTAGTTTTTTCTTTATTAAATAATGTGTATTTTTGTTATTTCTTTATTAAATAATGTGTATTTTAGTTATTTCTTTAATAAATAATGTGTATTTTAGTTATTTCTCTATTAGTTAATGTGTTTTTTTGTTAGTCCTTTATTAAATAATGTGTATTTTAGTTATGTCTCTATTAAATAATGTGTATTTTAGTTATTCCTTTAATAAATAATGTGTATTTAAATTATTTTTCTATTAAATAATGTGTATTTTAGTTATTTCTCCAATAAATAATGTGTATTTTAGTTATTTCTCCAATAAATAATGTGTGTTTTAGTTATTAATCTTTAAAATAATGTGTTTTTTTGTTATTTCTCTATTAAATAATGTGTATTTTAGGTTTTTTATTTATTAAATAATGTGTTTTTTGTTATTTCTCTATTAAATAATGTGTTTTTTAGTTATTTCTTTATTAAATAAAGTGTTATTTAGTTATTTCTCCAATATATAATGTGTATTTTAGTTATTTCTCTCATAAATAAAGTGTTTTTTTTGTTATTTCTCTATTAAATAATGTGTATTTTAGAATTTTTTTTATTAAATAATGTGTATTTTAAATATTTCTCTATTAAATAATGTGAGTTTTAGTTATTTCTCCAATTAAAAATGTGTATTTTAGTTATTTCTTTATTAAATAATGTGTTTTTTGTTACTTCTCTATTAAATAATGTGTTTTTTGTTATTTTTCTATTAAATAATGTGTTTTTTAGTTATTTTTTTATTAAATAATGTGTTTTTTTGTTATTTCTCTATTAAATAATGTGTAACTTAGTTATTTCTTTATTAAATAATGTGTATTTTAGTTATTTCTCCAATAAATAATGTGTATTTTAGTTATTTCTTTATTAAATAATGTGTTTTTTGTTGTTTCTCTTTTAAATTATGTGTATTTAAGTTATTTTTCTATTAAATAATGTGTTTTTTGTTATTTCTCTATTAAATAATGTGTATTTTAGTTTTTTCTCTATTAAATAAAGTGTATTTTAGTTATTTCTCCAATAAATAATGTGTATTTTAGTTATTTCTCTATTAAATAATATTTTCTTTGTTATTTCTCTATTAAATAATGTGTATTTTAGTTATTTCTTTATTAAATAATGTGTATTTTAGTTATTTCTTTATTAAATAATGTGTATTTTAGTTATTTCTCCAATAAATAATATGTATTTTAGTTATTTCTCTATTAAATAATATGTTTTTTTGTTATTTCTCTATTATATAATGTGTATTTAAGTTATTTCTCAATTGAATAATGTGTATTTTAGTTATTTCTCTAATAAATAATGTGTATTTTAGTTATTTCTTTATTAAATAATGTGTTTTTTTGTTATTTCTCTATTAAATAATGTGTATTTTAGTTATTTCTTTATTAAATAAAGTGTATTTTAGTTATTTCTTTATTTAATAATGTGTATTTTAGTTATTTCTCTTTTAAATATTGTGTTTTTTTGTTATTTCTCTTTTAAGTAATGTGTATTTTAGTTATTTCTCTATTAAATAATGTATATTTTAGTTATTTCTCTATCAAATAATGTCTATTTTAGTTATTTTTCTATTAAATAATGTGTACTTTAGTTATTTCTCTTTTAAATAATGTGTTTTTTTTGTTATATCTCTATTAACTAATGTGTATTTAAGTTATTTCTCTATTTAATAATGTGTTTTTTTGTTATTTCTCTATTAAATAATGTGTATTTTAGTTATTTTTCTATTAAATAATGTAGATTTTAGTTATTTCTCCAATAAATAATGTGTTTTTTAGTTATTTCTCTATTAAATCATGTGTTTTTTGTTATTTCTCTATTAAATAATGTGTATTTTAGTTATTTCTCCTATAAATAATGTGTATTTTAGTTATTTCTCTATTAAATAATGTGTTTTTTAGTTATTTCTCTAATAAATAATGTGTAATTTAGTTATTTCTCTATTAAATAATGTGTATTTTAGTTATTTCTTCAATAAATAATGTGTATTTTAGTTATTTCTCCAATAAATAATAAGTATTTTAGTTATTTCTCTATTAAATAATGTGTATTTTAGTAATTTCTTTATTAAATAATGTGTATTTTAGTTATTTCTCCAAAAAACAATGTGTATTTTAGTTATTTCTCTATCAAATAATGTGTATTTTTGTTATTTCTTTATTAAATAATGTGTATTTTAGTTAAATTTCTTTTTTAAATAATGTGTATTTTTGTTATTTCTTTATTAAATAATGTGTATTTTAGTTATTTCTTTATTAAATAATGTGTATTTTTAATATTTCTTTATTAATTAATGTGTATTTTAGTTATTTCTCTATTAAATAATATGATTTTTTGTTATTTCTATATTAAATAATGTGTATTTTAGTTATTTTTTTTATTAAATATTGTGTTTTTTTGTTATTTCTTTATTGAATAATGTGTTTTTTAGTTATTTCTCTATTAAATAATGTGTATTTTAGTTATTTCTCCAATAAATAATGTGTATTTTAGTTATTTCTATATTAAATAATGTGTTTTTTTGTTATTTCTCTATTTAATAATGTGTATTTTAGTAATTTTTTTATTAAATAATGTGTATTTTAGTTATTTCTCTATTAAATAATGTGTTTTTTGTTATTTCTGTATTAAATAATGTGTATTTTAGTTTTTTTTCTATTAAATAATGTGTATTTTACTTATTTCTCCAATAAATAATGTGTATTTTAGTTATTTCTCTTATAAATAATATGTTTTTCTGTTATTTCTCTATTAAATTATGTGTATTTTAGTTATTTCTTTATTAAATAATGTGTATTTTTGTTATTTCTTTATTAAATAATGTGTATTTTAGTTATTTCTTTAATAAATAATGTGTATTTTAGTTATTTCTCTATTAGTTAATGTGTTTTTTTGTTAGTCCTTTATTAAATAATGTGTATTTTAGTTATGTCTCTATTAAATAATGTGTATTTTAGTTATTCCTTTAATAAATAATGTGTATTTAAATTATTTTTCTATTAAATAATGTGTATTTTAGTTATTTCTCCAATAAATAATGTGTATTTTAGTTATTTCTCCAATAAATAATGTGTGTTTTAGTTATTAATCTTTAAAATAATGTGTTTTTTTGTTATTTCTCTATTAAATAATGTGTATTTTAGGTTTTTTATTTATTAAATAATGTGTTTTTTGTTATTTCTCTATTAAATAATGTGTTTTTTAGTTATTTCTTTATTAAATAAAGTGTTATTTAGTTATTTCTCCAATATATAATGTGTATTTTAGTTATTTCTCTCATAAATAAAGTGTTTTTTTGTTATTTCTCTATTAAATAATGTGTATTTTAGAAATTTTTTTATTAAATAATGTGTATTTTAAATATTTCTTTATTAAATAATGTGAGTTTTAGTTATTTCTCCAATTAAAAATGTGTATTTTAGTTATTTCTTTATTAAATAATGTGTTTTTTGTTACTTCTCTATTAAATAATGTGTTTTTTGTTATTTTTCTATTAAATAATGTGTTTTTTAGTTATTTTTTTATTAAATAATGTGTTTTTTTGTTATTTCTCTATTAAATAATGTGTAACTTAGTTATTTCTTTATTAAATAATGTGTATTTTAGTTATTTCTCCAATAAATAATGTGTATTTTAGTTATTTCTTTATTAAATAATGTGTTTTTTGTTGTTTCTCTTTTAAATTATGTGTATTTAAGTTATTTTTCTATTAAATAATGTGTTTTTTGTTATTTCTCTATTAAATAATGTGTATTTTAGTTTTTTCTCTATTAAATAAAGTGTATTTTAGTTATTTCTCCAATAAATAATGTTTATTTTAGTTATTTCTCTATTAAATAATATTTTCTTTGTTATTTCTCTATTAAATAATGTGTATTTTAGTTATTTCTTTATTAAATAATGTGTATTTTAGTTATTTCTTTATTAAATAATGTGTATTTTAGTTATTTCTCCAATAAATAATATGTATTTTAGTTATTTCTCTATTAAATAATATGTTTTTTTGTTATTTCTCTATTATATAATGTGTATTTAAGTTATTTCTCAATTGAATAATGTGTATTTTAGTTATTTCTCTAATAAATAATGTGTATTTTAGTTATTTCTTTATTAAATAATGTGTTTTTTTGTTATTTCTCTATTAAATAATGTGTATTTTAGTTATTTCTTTATTAAATAAAGTGTATTTTAGTTATTTCTTTATTTAATAATGTGTATTTTAGTTATTTCTCTTTTAAATATTGTGTTTTTTTGTTATTTCTCTTTTAAGTAATGTGTATTTTAGTTATTTCTCTATTAAATAATGTATATTTTAGTTATTTCTCTATCAAATAATGTCTATTTTAGTTATTTTTCTATTAAATAATGTGTACTTTAGTTATTTCTCTTTTAAATAATGTGTTTTTTTTGTTATTTCTCTATTAACTAATGTGTATTTAAGTTATTTCTCTATTTAATAATGTGTTTTTTTGTTATTTCTCTATTAAATAATGTGTATTTTAGTTATTTTTCTATTAAATAATGTGTTTTTTGTTATTTCTCTAATTAATAATGTGTATTTTAGTTATTTCTCTATTAAATAATGTGTTTTTTTGTTATTTCTTTATTAAATAATGTGTATTTTAGTTATTTCTCTATTAAATAATATGTATTTTAGTTATTTTTTTATTAAATAATGTGTATTTTAGTTATTTCTTTATTTAATAATGTGTATTTTAGTTATTTCTCCATTAAATAATGTGTTTTTTGTTAATTCTAAATTAAATAATGTGTATTTTAGTTATTTCTCTATCAAATATTGTGTATTTTAGATATTTCTTTATTAAATAATGTGTTTTTTTGTTATTTCTCCAATAAATAATGTGAATTTTAGTTATTCCTTTATTAAATAATGTGTATTTTAGTTATTTCTTTATTAAATAATGTGTTTTTTTGTTATTTCTCCAATAAATATTGTGTATTTTAATTATTTCTCTAATAAATAATGTGTTTTTTTGTTATTTCTCTATTAAATAATGTATATTTTAGTTATTTCTTTATCAAATAATGTGTATTTTAGTTATTTCTCTATTAAATATTGTGTATTTTAGTTATTTATTTAAATAATAATGTGTACTTTAGTTATTTCTCTATTAAATAATGTGTTTTTTTTGTTATTTCTCTATTAAATAATGTGTATTTAAGTTATTTCTCTATTTAATAATGTGTTTTTTTGTTATTTCTCTATTAAATAATGTGTATTTTAGTTATTTCTCTATTAAATTAAGTGTATTTTAGTTATTTCTCCAATAAATAATGTGTATTTTAGTTATTTCTTTAATAAATAATGTGTATTTTAGTTATTTCTCTTTTAAATAATGTTTTTTTTGTTATTTCTCTTTTAAGTAATGTGTATTTTAGTTATTTCTCTATTAGTTCTTTTTCTATTAAATAATGTGTATTTTATTTATTTTTCTGATAAATAATGTGTATTTTAGTTATTTCTCTTTTAAATAATATGTTTTTTTGCTATTTCTCTATTAAATAATGTGTAATTTAGTTATTTCTTTATTAAATAATGTGTTTTTTTGTTATTTCTGTATAAAATAATGTGTATTTTAGTTATTTCTCTATCAAATATTGTGTATTTTAGATATTTCTTTATTAAATAATGTGTTTTTTTATTATTTCTCCAATAAATAATGTGTATTTTAGTTATTTCTTTATCAAATAATGTGTATTTTAGTTATTTCTTTATTAAATAATGTGTAATTTAGTTATTTCTTTAATAAATAATGTGTATTTTAGTTATTACTCTATTAAATAATGGTTTTTTTTTGTTATTTTTTTATTAAATAATGTGTATTTTAGTTATTTCTCTATTAAATAATGTGTTTTTTTGTTATTTCTCTATTAAATAATGTGTGTTTTAGTTATTTCTCTAATGAATAATGTGTATTTTAGTTATTTCTCTATTAAATAATGTGTTTTTTTATTATTTCTCTATTGAATAATGTATATTTTAGTTATTTCTCTATTAAGAAATGTGTATTTAAGTTATTTCTCTAATAAATAATGTGTAATTTAGATATTTCTCTTTAAACTAATGTGTATTTTAGGTATTTCTCCAATAAATAATGTGTATTTTAGTTATTTCTCTATTAAATAGTATGTTTTTTTGCTATTTCTTTATTAAATAATGTGTAATTTAGTTATTTCTCTAATTAATAATGTGTTTTTTTGTTATTTCTGTATAAAATAATGTGTATTTTAGTTATTTCTCTATTAAATAATGTGTATTTTAGTTATTTTTCTAATAAATAATGTGTATTTTAGTTATATCTCTATTAAATAATGTGTTTTTTTGTTAATTCTCTATTAAATAATGTGTATTTTAGTTATTTTTCTATTAAAAAATGTGTTTTTTGTTATTTCTCTAATTAATAATGGGTATTTTAGTTATTTCTCTATTAAATAATGTGTTTATTTTGTTATTTCTTTATTAAATATTGTGTATTTTAGTTATTTTTCTATTAAATAATGTGTTTTTTTGTTATTTCTCTATTAAATAATGTGTATTTTAGTTTATTCTCTATTAAATAATGTGTATTTTAGTTATTTCTCTAATAAATAATGTGTATTTTAGTTATTTCTCTATTAAATAATGTGTTTTTTTGTTATTTTTCTATTAAATAAAGTGTATTTCAGTTATTTCTCTATTAAATAATGTGTATTTTAGTTATTTCTCTATTAAATAATGTGTAATTTAGATATTTTTCCAATAAATAATGTGTATTATAGTTATTTCTCTATTAAATAATGTGTTTTTTTGTTATTTCACTATTAAATAATGTGTTTTTTAGTTATTTCTCTGTTTAATAATGTGTTTTTTTTTTGTTATTTCTCTAATAAATAATAAGTATTTAAGTTATTTCTCCAATAAATAATGTGTATTTTGGTTATTTCTCTATTAAATAATGTGTTTTTTTGTTTTTTTTCTATTAAATAACGTGTATTTTAGTTATTTCTCTTTCTCTAATAAATAAGGTGTATTTTAGTTATTTCTCTATTAAATAATGTGTTTTTTTGTTATTTCTTTATTAAATAATGTGTATTTTAGTTATTTCTCTATTAAATAATATGTATTTTAGTTATTTCTTTATTTAATAATGTGTATTTTAGTTATTTCTCCATTAAATAATGTGTTTTTTGTTAATTCTAAATTAAATAATGTGTATTTAAGTTATTTCTCTATTAAATAATGTGTATTTTAGTTATTTCTTTATTTAATAATGTGTATTTTAGTTATTTCTCCATTAAATAATGTGTTTTTTGTTAATTCTAAATTAAATAATGTGTATTTTAGTTATTTCTCTATCAAATATTGTGTATTTTAGATAATTCTTTATTAAATAATGTGTTTTTTTGTTATTTCTCCAATAAATAATGTGTATTTTAGTTATTCCTTTATTAAATAATGTGTATTTTAGTTTTTTCTTTATTAAATAATGTGTTTTTTTGTTATTTCTCCAATAAATATTGTGTATTTTAATTATTTCTCTAATAAATAATGTGTTTTTTTGTTATTTCTCTATTAAATAATGTATAATTTAGTTATTTCTCTATCAAATAATGTGTATTTTAGTTATTTCTCTATTAAATATTGTGTATTTTAGTTATTTCTTTAAATAATAATGTGTACTTTAGTTATTTCTCTATTAAATAATGTGTTTTTTTTTGTTATTTCTTTATTAAATAATGTGTATTTTAGTTATTTCTCTATTAAATAATGTGTTATTTTGTTATTTCTCTATTAAATAATGTGTATTTTAGTTATTTCTCTATTAAATTAAGTGTATTTCAGTTATTTCTCCAATAAATAATGTGTATTTTAGTTATTTCTCTAATAAATAATGTGTATTTTAGTTATTTCTCTTTTAAATAATGTGTTTTTTTGTTATTTCTCTTTTAAGTAATGTGTATTTTAGTTTGTTCTCTATTAGTTCTTTTTCTATTATATAATGTGTATTTTATTTATTTTTCTGATAAATAATGTGTATTTTAGTTATTTCTCTATTAAATAATAGGTTTTTTTGCTATTTCTCTAATAAATAATGTGTAATTTAGTTATTTCTCTTTTAAATAATGTGTTTTTTTGTTATTTCTGTATAAAATAATGTGTATTTTAGTTATTTCCCTATTATTAGTTTATTTTAGTTATTTTTCCAATAAATAATGTGTATTTTAGTTATTTCTCTATTAAATAATGTGTTTTTTTGTTAATTCTCTATTAAATAATGTGTTTTTTAGTTATTTTTCTATTAAATAATGTGTTTTTTGTTATTTCTCTAATTTATAATGTGTATTTTAGTTATTTCTCTATTAAATAATGTGTTTATTTTGTTATTTCTCTATTAAATATTGTGTATTTTAGTTATTTCTCTATTAAAAAATGTGTTTTTTTTTGTTATTTCTCTATTAAATAAATTGTATTCTAGTTATTTCTTTATTAAATAATGTGTATTTTAGTTATTTCTTTATTAAATAATGTGTATTTTAGTTATTTCTCCAATAAATAATGTGTATTTTAGTTTTTTCTCTATTAAATAATGTGTTTTTTTTGTTATTTCTCTATTAAATAATGTGTATTTTAGTTATTTCTTTATTAAATAATGTGTTTTTTGTTATTTCTTCAATAAATATTGTGTATTTTAATTATTTCTCTAACTAATAATGTGTTTTTTTGTTATTTCTCTATTAAATAATGTATATTTTAGTTATTTCTCTATCAAATAATGTCTATTTTAGTTATTTCTCTATTAAATAATGTGTACTTTAGTTATTTCTCTTTTAAATAAAGTGTTTTTTTTTTGTTAATTCTCTATTAACTAATGTGTATTTAAGTTATTTCTCTATTTAATAATGTGTTTTTTTGTTATTTCTCTATTAAATAATGTGTATTTTAGTTATTTCTCTATTAAATTAAGTGTATTTTAGTTATTTCTCCAATAAATAATGTGTATTTTAGTTATTTCTCTAATAAATAATGTGTATTTTAGTTATTTCTCTTTTAAATAATGTGTTTTTTTGTTATTTCTTTATCAATTAATGTGTATTTTAGTTATTTCTCAATTAAATAATGTGTATTTTAGTTATTTCTCTATTAAATATTGTGTATTTTAGATATTTCTTTATTAAATAATGTGTTTTTTGTTATTTCTCTATTAAATAATGTGTATTTTAAGTATTTCTCTATAAAATAATGTGTATTTTAAATATTTCTCCAAAAAAATAATGTGTATTTTAGTTATTTCTCTATTAAATAATGTGTTTCTTGTTATTTCTCTATTAAATATTGTGTATTTTAGTTATTTCTTTATTAAATAATGTATATTTTAGTTATTTCTCCAATAAATAATGTGTTTTTTAGTTATTTCTCTATTAAATCATGTGTTTTTTTGTTAATTCTCTATTAAATAATGTGTATTTTAGTTATTTCTTCTATAAATAATGTGTATTTTAGTTATTTCTCTATTAAATAATGTGTTTTTTAGTTATTTCTCTAATAAATAATGTGTAATTTAGTTATTTCTCTATTAAATAATGTGTATTTTAGTTATTTCTTCAATAAATAATGTGTATTTTAGTTATTTCTCCAATAAATAATAAGTATTTTAGTTATTTCTCTATTAAATAATGTGTATTTTAGTAATTTCTTTATTAAATAATGTGTATTTTAGTTATTTCTCCAAAAAATAATGTGTATTTTAGTTATTTCTCTATCAAATAATGTGTATTTTTGTTATTTCTTTATTAAATAATGTGTATTTTAGTTAAATTTCTTTTTTAAATAATGTGTATTTTTGTTATTTCTTTATTAAATAATGTGTATTTTAGTTATTTCTTTATTAATTAATGTGTATTTTTAATATTTCTTTATTAAATAATGTGTATTTTAGTTATTTCTCTATTAAATAATATGATTTTTTGTTATTTCTATATTAAATAATGTGTATTTTAGTTATTTTTTTTATTAAATATTGTGTTTTTTTGTTATTTCTTTATTAAATAATGTGTTTTTTAGTTATTTCTCTATTAAATAATGTGTATTTTAGTTATTTCTCCAATAAATAATGTGTATTTTAGTTATTTCTATATTAAATAATGTGTTTTTTTGTTAATTCTCTATTTAATAATGTGTATTTTAGTAATTTTTTTATTAAATAATGTGTATTTTAGTTATTTCTTTATTAAATAATGTGTTTTTTGTTATTTCTGTATTAAATAATGTGTATTTTAGTTTTTTTTCTATTAAATAATGTGTATTTAACTTATTTCTCCAATAAATAATGTGTATTTTAGTTATTTCTCTTATAAATAATATGTTTTTCTGTTATTTCTCTATTAAATTATGTGTATTTTAGTTATTTTTTTATTAAATAATGTGTATTTTTGTTATTTCTTTATTAAATGATGTGTATTTTAGTTATTTCTTTAATAAATAATGTGTATTTTAGTTATTTCTCTATTAGTTAATGTGTTTTTTTGTTAGTCCTTTATTAAATAATGTGTATTTTAGTTATGTCTCTATTAAATAATGTGTATTTTAGTTATTCCTTTAATAAATAATGTGTATTTAAATTATTTTTCTATTAAATAATGTGTATTTTAGTTATTTCTCCAATAAATAATGTGTATTTTAGTTATTTCTCCAATAAATAATGTGTGTTTTAGTTATTAATCTTTAAAATAATGTGTTTTTTTGTTATTTCTCTATTAAATAATGTGTATTTTAGGTTTTTTATTTATTAAATAATGTGTTTTTTGTTATTTCTCTATTAAATAATGTGTTTTTTAGTTATTTCTTTATTAAATAATGTGTTATTTAGTTATTTCTCCAATAAATAATGTGTATTTTAGTTATTTCTCTATTAAATAAAGTGTTTTTTTGTTATTTCTCTATTAAATAATGTGTATTTTAGAAATTTTTTTATTAAATAATGTGAGTTTTAGTTATTTCTCCAATTAAAAATGTGTATTTTAGTTATTTCTTTATTAAATAATGTGTTTTTTGTTACTTCTTTATTAAATAATGTGTTTTTTGTTATTTTTCTATTAATTAATGTGTTTTTTAGTTATTTTTTTATTAAATAATGTGTTTTTTTGTTATTTCTCTATTAAATAATGTGTAACTTAGTTATTTCTTTATTAAATAATGTGTATTTTAGTTATTTCTCCAATAAATAATGTGTATTTTAGTTATTTCTCTATTAAATAATGTGTTTTTTTGTTGTTTCTCTTTTAAATAATGTGTATTTAAGTTATTTTTCTATTAAATAATGTGTTTTTTGTTATTTCTCTATTAAATAATGTGTATTTTAGTTTTTTCTCTATTAAATAAAGTGTATTTTAGTTATTTCTCCAATAAATAATGTGTATTTTAGTTATTTCTCTATTAAATAATATTTTCTTTGTTATTTCTCTATTAAATAATGTGTATTTTAGTTATTTCTCTATTAAATAATGTGTATTTTAGTTATTTCTTTATTAAATAATGTGTATTTTAGTTATTTCTCCAATAAATAATATGTATTTTAGTTATTTCTCTATTAAATAATATGTTTTTTTGTTATTTCTCTATTATATAATGTGTATTTAAGTTATTTCTCAATTGAATAATGTGTATTTTAGTTATTTCTCTAATAAATAATGTGTATTTTAGTTATTTCTCTATTAAATAATGTGTTTTTTTGTTATTTCTCTATTAAATAATGTGTATTTTAGTTATTTCTTTATTAAATAATGTGTATTTTAGTTATTTCTTAATTTAATAATGTGTATTTTAGTTATTTCTCTAATAATAAATGTGTATTTTAGTTATTTCTCTAATAAATAATGTGTTTTTTTGTTATTTCTCTATTAAATACTGTGTATTTTAGTTATTTCTTTATTAAATAATGTGTATTTAAGTTATTTCTCTATTAAATAATGTGTATTTTAGTTATTTCTTTATTAAATAATGTGTATTTTAGTTATTTCTCTATTAATTAATGTGTATTTTAGTTATTTCTCTGAATAATAATGTGTACTTTAGTTATTTCTCTATTAAATAATGTGTTTTTTTTGTTATTTCTCTATTAAATAATGTGTATTTAAGTTATTTCTCTATTTATTAATGTGTTTTTTTGCTATTTTTCTATTAAATAATGTGTATTTTAGTTATTTCTCAATTAAATTATGTGTATTTTAGTTATTTCTCTAATAAATAATGTGTATTTTAGTTATTTCTCTAATAAATAATGTGTATTTTAGTTATTTCTCTTTTAAATAATGTGTATTTTTGTTATTTCTCTTTTAAGTAATGTGTATTTTAGTTATTTCTTTATTAAATAATGCGTATTTTAGTTATTTTTCTATTAAATAATGTGTATTTTGTTTATTTTTCTAATAAATAATATGTATTTTAGTTATTTCTCTATTAAATAATATGTTTTTTTGCTATTTTTCTATTAAATAATGTGTAATTTAGTTATTTCTCTATTAAATTATGTGTTTTTTTGTTAATTCTGTATAAAATAATGTGTATTTTAGTTATTTCTCTATTAAATAATGTGTATTTGAGTTATTTTTCCAATAAATAATGTGTATTTTAGTTATTTCTCCATTAAATAATGTGTTTTTTTGTTAATTCTCTATTAAATAATGTGTATTTTAGTTATTTTTCTATTAAATAATATGTTTTTTGTTATTTCTCTTATTAATAATGTGTATTTTAGTTATTTCTCTATTAAATAATGTGTTTAGTTTGTTATTTCTTTATTAAATATTGTGTATTTTAGTTATTTCTCTATTAAATAATGTGTTTTTTTGTTATTTCTCTATTAAATAATGTGTATTTTACTTATTTCTCTATTAAATAATGTGTATTTTAGTTATTTCTCCAATAAATAATGTGTATTTTATTTATTACTCTATTGAATCATGTGTTTTTTGTTTTTTCTCTATTAAATAAAGTGTATTTTGTTATTTCTCTATTAAATAATGTGTATTTTAGTTATTTCTCTATTAAATAATGTGTATTTTAGTTATTTCTCCAATAAATAATGTGTATTATAGCTATTTCTCTATTAAATAATGTGTTTTTTTATTATTTCACTATTAAATAATGTGTATTTTAATTATTTCTCTGTTTAATACTGTGTTTTTTTTTTGTTATTTCTCTAATAAATATTAAGTATTTTAGTTATTTCTCCAATAAATAATGTGTATTTTGGTTATTTCTCTATTAAATAATGTGTTTTTTTGTTTTTTTTTCTATTAAATAACGTGTATTTTAGTTATTTCTCTTTCTCTAATAAATAAGGTGTATTTTAGTTATTTCTCTATTAAATAATGTGTTTTTTTGTTATTTCTTTATTAAATAATGTGTATTTTAGTTATTTTTCTGTTTAATAATGTGTTTTTTGTTTGTTTTCTTTTTAATAAATAATAAGTATTTTAGTTATTTCTCCAATAAATAATGTGTATTTTGGTTATTTCTCTATTAAATAATGTGTATTTTTGTTTTTTTTTTATTAAATAACGTGTATTTTAGTTATTTCTTTTTCTCTAATAAATAAGGTGTATTTTAGTTATTTCTCTTTTAAATAATGTGTTTTTTTGTTATTTCTTTATCAATTAATGTGTATTTTAGTTATTTCTCTATTAAATAATGTGTATTTTAGTTATTTCTTTATTAAATAATGTGTATTTTAGTTATTTCTTTATTAAATAATGTGTATTTTAGTTATTTCTCCAATAAATAATGTGTTTTTTGTTATTTCTCAATTAAATAATGTGTATTTTAGTTATTTCTCTATTAAATATTGTGTATTTTAGATATTTCTTTTTTAAATAATGTGTTTTTTGTTATTTCTCTATTAAATAATGTGTATTTTAAGTATTTCTCTATAAAATAATGTGTATTTTAGTTATTTCTCCAAAAAAATAATGTGTATTTTAGTTATTTCTCTATTAAATAATGTGTTTTTTGTTATTTCTCTATTAAATATTGTGTATTTTAGTTATTTCTTTATTAAATAATGTAGATTTTAGTTATTTCTCCAATAAATAATGTGTTTTTTAGTTATTTCTCTATTAAATCATGTGTTTTTTTGTTAATTCTCTATTAAATAATGTGTATTTTAGTTATTTCTCCTATAAATAATGTGTATTTTAGTTATTTCTCTATTAAATAATGTGTTTTTTAGTTATTTCTCTAATAAATAATGTGTAATTTAGTTATTTCTCTATTAAATAATGTGTATTTTAGTTATTTCTTCAATAAATAATGTGTATTTTAGTTATTTCTCCAATAAATAATAAGTATTTTAGTTATTTCTCTATTAAATAATGTGTATTTTAGTAATTTCTTTATTAAATAATGTGTATTTTAGTTATTTTTCAAAAAACAATGTGTATTTTAGTTATTTCTCTATCAAATAATGTGTATTTTTGTTATTTCTTTATTAAATAATGTGTATTTTAGTTAAATTTCTTTTTTAAATAATGTGTATTTTTGTTATTTCTTTATTAAATAATGTGTATTTTAGTTATTTCTTTATTAAATAATGTGTATTTTTAATATTTCTTTATTAAATAATGTGTATTTTAGTTATTTCTCTATTAAATAATATGATTTTTTGTTATTTCTATATTAAATAATGTGTATTTTAGTTATTTTTTTTATTAAATATTGTGTTTTTTTGTTATTTCTTTATTGAATAATGTGTTTTTTAGTTATTTCTCTATTAAATAATGTGTATTTTAGTTATTTCTCCAATAAATAATGTGTATTTTAGTTATTTCTATATTAAATAATGTGTTTTTTTGTTATTTCTCTATTTAATAATGTGTATTTTAGTAATTTTTTTATTAAATAATGTGTATTTTAGTTATTTCTCTAATAAATAATGTGTTTTTTTGTTATTTCTCTATTAAATAATGTATATTTTAGTTATTTCTTTATCAAATAATGTGTATTTTAGTTATTTCTCTATTAAATATTGTGTATTTTAGTTATTTATTTAAATAATAATGTGTACTTTAGTTATTTCTCTATTAAATAATGTGTTTTTTTTGTTATTTCTCTATTAAATAATGTGTATTTAAGTTATTTCTCTATTTAATAATGTGTTTTTTTGTTATTTCTCTATTAAATAATGTGTATTTTAGTTATTTCTCTATTAAATTAAGTGTATTTTAGTTATTTCTCCAATAAATAATGTGTATTTTAGTTATTTCTTTAATAAATAATGTGTATTTTAGTTATTTCTCTTTTAAATAATGTTTTTTTTGTTATTTCTCTTTTAAGTAATGTGTATTTTAGTTATTTCTCTATTAGTTCTTTTTCTATTAAATAATGTGTATTTTATTTATTTTTCTGATAAATAATGTGTATTTTAGTTATTTCTCTTTTAAATAATATGTTTTTTTGCTATTTCTCTATTAAATAATGTGTAATTTAGTTATTTCTTTATTAAATAATGTGTTTTTTTGTTATTTCTGTATAAAATAATGTGTATTTTAGTTATTTCTCTATCAAATATTGTGTATTTTAGATATTTCTTTATTAAATAATGTGTTTTTTTATTATTTCTCCAATAAATAATGTGTATTTTAGTTATTTCTTTATCAAATAATGTGTATTTTAGTTATTTCTTTATTAAATAATGTGTAATTTAGTTATTTCTTTAATAAATAATGTGTATTTTAGTTATTACTCTATTAAATAATGGTTTTTTTTTGTTATTTTTTTATTAAATAATGTGTATTTTAGTTATTTCTCTATTAAATAATGTGTTTTTTTGTTATTTCTCTATTAAATAATGTGTGTTTTAGTTATTTCTCTAATGAATAATGTGTATTTTAGTTATTTCTCTATTAAATAATGTGTTTTTTTATTATTTCTCTATTGAATAATGTATATTTTAGTTATTTCTCTATTAAGAAATGTGTATTTAAGTTATTTCTCTAATAAATAATGTGTAATTTAGATATTTCTCTTTAAACTAATGTGTATTTTAGGTATTTCTCCAATAAATAATGTGTATTTTAGTTATTTCTCTATTAAATAGTATGTTTTTTTGCTATTTCTTTATTAAATAATGTGTAATTTAGTTATTTCTCTAATTAATAATGTGTTTTTTTGTTATTTCTGTATAAAATAATGTGTATTTTAGTTATTTCTCTATTAAATAATGTGTATTTTAGTTATTTTTCTAATAAATAATGTGTATTTTAGTTATATCTCTATTAAATAATGTGTTTTTTTGTTAATTCTCTATTAAATAATGTGTATTTTAGTTATTTTTTTATTAAAAAATGTGTTTTTTGTTATTTCTCTAATTAATAATGGGTATTTTAGTTATTTCTCTATTAAATAATGTGTTTATTTTGTTATTTCTTTATTAAATATTGTGTATTTTAGTTATTTTTCTATTAAATAATGTGTTTTTTTGTTATTTCTCTATTAAATAATGTGTATTTTAGTTTATTCTCTATTAAATAATGTGTATTTTAGTTATTTCTCTAATAAATAATGTGTATTTTAGTTATTTCTCTATTAAATAATGTGTTTTTTTGTTATTTTTCTATTAAATAAAGTGTATTTCAGTTATTTCTCTATTAAATAATGTGTATTTTAGTTATTTCTCTATTAAATAATGTGTATTTTAGATATTTTTCCAATAAATAATGTGTATTATAGTTATTTCTCTATTAAATAATGTGTTTTTTTGTTATTTCACTATTAAATAATGTGTTTTTTAGTTATTTCTCTGTTTAATAATGTGTTTTTTTTTTGTTATTTCTCTAATAAATAATAAGTATTTAAGTTATTTCTCCAATAAATAATGTGTATTTTGGTTATTTCTCTATTAAATAATGTGTTTTTTTGTTTTTTTTCTATTAAATAACGTGTATTTTAGTTATTTCTCTTTCTCTAATAAATAAGGTGTATTTTAGTTATTTCTCTATTAAATAATGTGTTTTTTTGTTATTTCTTTATTAAATAATGTGTATTTTAGTTATTTCTCTATTAAATAATATGTATTTTAGTTATTTCTTTATTTAATAATGTGTATTTTAGTTATTTCTCCATTAAATAATGTGTTTTTTGTTAATTCTAAATTAAATAATGTGTATTTAAGTTATTTCTCTATTAAATAATGTGTATTTTAGTTATTTCTTTATTTAATAATGTGTATTTTAGTTATTTCTCCATTAAATAATGTGTTTTTTGTTAATTCTAAATTAAATAATGTGTATTTTAGTTATTTCTCTATCAAATATTGTGTATTTTAGATAATTCTTTATTAAATAATGTGTTTTTTTGTTATTTCTCCAATAAATAATGTGTATTTTAGTTATTCCTTTATTAAATAATGTGTATTTTAGTTTTTTCTTTATTAAATAATGTGTTTTTTTGTTATTTCTCCAATAAATATTGTGTATTTTAATTATTTCTCTAATAAATAATGTGTTTTTTTGTTATTTCTCTATTAAATAATGTATAATTTAGTTATTTCTCTATCAAATAATGTGTATTTTAGTTATTTCTCTATTAAATATTGTGTATTTTAGTTATTTCTTTAAATAATAATGTGTACTTTAGTTATTTCTCTATTAAATAATGTGTTTTTTTTTGTTATTTCTTTATTAAATAATGTGTATTTTAGTTATTTCTCTATTAAATAATGTGTTATTTTGTTATTTCTCTATTAAATAATGTGTATTTTAGTTATTTCTCTATTAAATTAAGTGTATTTCAGTTATTTCTCCAATAAATAATGTGTATTTTAGTTATTTCTCTAATAAATAATGTGTATTTTAGTTATTTCTCTTTTAAATAATGTGTTTTTTTGTTATTTCTCTTTTAAGTAATGTGTATTTTAGTTTGTTCTCTATTAGTTCTTTTTCTATTATATAATGTGTATTTTATTTATTTTTCTGATAAATAATGTGTATTTTAGTTATTTCTCTATTAAATAATAGGTTTTTTTGCTATTTCTCTAATAAATAATGTGTAATTTAGTTATTTCTCTTTTAAATAATGTGTTTTTTTGTTATTTCTGTATAAAATAATGTGTATTTTAGTTATTTCCCTATTATTAGTTTATTTTAGTTATTTTTCCAATAAATAATGTGTATTTTAGTTATTTCTCTATTAAATAATGTGTTTTTTTGTTAATTCTCTATTAAATAATGTGTTTTTTAGTTATTTTTCTATTAAATAATGTGTTTTTTGTTATTTCTCTAATTTATAATGTGTATTTTAGTTATTTCTCTATTAAATAATGTGTTTATTTTGTTATTTCTCTATTAAATATTGTGTATTTTAGTTATTTCTCTATTAAAAAATGTGTTTTTTTTTGTTATTTCTCTATTAAATAAATTGTATTCTAGTTATTTCTTTAATAAATAATGTGTATTTTAGTTATTTCTTTATTAAATAATGTGTATTTTAGTTATTTCTCCAATAAATAATGTGTATTTTAGTTTTTTCTCTATTAAATAATGTGTTTTTTTTGTTATTTCTCTATTAAATAATGTGTATTTTAGTTATTTCTTTATTAAATAATGTGTTTTTTGTTATTTCTTCAATAAATATTGTGTATTTTAATTATTTCTCTAACTAATAATGTGTTTTTTTGTTATTTCTCTATTAAATAATGTATATTTTAGTTATTTCTCTATCAAATAATGTCTATTTTAGTTATTTCTCTATTAAATAATGTGTACTTTAGTTATTTCTCTTTTAAATAAAGTGTTTTTTTTTTGTTAATTCTCTATTAACTAATGTGTATTTAAGTTATTTCTCTATTTAATAATGTGTTTTTTTGTTATTTCTCTATTAAATAATGTGTATTTTAGTTATTTCTCTATTAAATTAAGTGTATTTTAGTTATTTCTCCAATAAATAATGTGTATTTTAGTTATTTCTCTAATAAATAATGTGTATTTTAGTTATTTCTCTTTTAAATAATGTGTTTTTTTGTTATTTCTTTATCAATTAATGTGTATTTTAGTTATTTCTCAATTAAATAATGTGTATTTTAGTTATTTCTCTATTAAATATTGTGTATTTTAGATATTTCTTTATTAAATAATGTGTTTTTTGTTATTTCTCTATTAAATAATGTGTATTTTAAGTATTTCTCTATAAAATAATGTGTATTTTAAATATTTCTCCAAAAAAATAATGTGTATTTTAGTTATTTCTCTATTAAATAATGTGTTTCTTGTTATTTCTCTATTAAATATTGTGTATTTTAGTTATTTCTTTATTAAATAATGTATATTTTAGTTATTTCTCCAATAAATAATGTGTTTTTTAGTTATTTCTCTATTAAATCATGTGTTTTTTTGTTAATTCTCTATTAAATAATGTGTATTTTAGTTATTTCTTCTATAAATAATGTGTATTTTAGTTATTTCTCTATTAAATAATGTGTTTTTTAGTTATTTCTCTAATAAATAATGTGTAATTTAGTTATTTCTCTATTAAATAATGTGTATTTTAGTTATTTCTTCAATAAATAATGTGTATTTTAGTTATTTCTCCAATAAATAATAAGTATTTTAGTTATTTCTCTATTAAATAATGTGTATTTTAGTAATTTCTTTATTAAATAATGTGTATTTTAGTTATTTCTCCAAAAAATAATGTGTATTTTAGTTATTTCTCTATCAAATAATGTGTATTTTTGTTATTTCTTTATTAAATAATGTGTATTTTAGTTAAATTTCTTTTTTAAATAATGTGTATTTTTGTTATTTCTTTATTAAATAATGTGTATTTTAGTTATTTCTTTATTAATTAATGTGTATTTTTAATATTTCTTTATTAAATAATGTGTATTTTAGTTATTTCTCTATTAAATAATATGATTTTTTGTTATTTCTATATTAAATAATGTGTATTTTAGTTATTTTTTTTATTAAATATTGTGTTTTTTTGTTATTTCTTTATTAAATAATGTGTTTTTTAGTTATTTCTCTATTAAATAATGTGTATTTTAGTTATTTCTCCAATAAATAATGTGTATTTTAGTTATTTCTATATTAAATAATGTGTTTTTTTGTTATTTCTCTATTTAATAATGTGTATTTTAGTAATTTTTTTATTAAATAATGTGTATTTTAGTTATTTCTCTATTAAATAATGTGTTTTTTGTTATTTCTGTATTAAATAATGTGTATTTTAGTTTTTTTTCTATTAAATAATGTGTATTTAACTTATTTCTCCAATAAATAATGTGTATTTTAGTTATTTCTCTTATAAATAATATGTTTTTCTGTTATTTCTCTATTAAATTATGTGTATTTTAGTTATTTTTTTATTAAATAATGTGTATTTTTGTTATTTCTTTATTAAATGATGTGTATTTTAGTTATTTCTTTAATAAATAATGTGTATTTTAGTTATTTCTCTATTAGTTAATGTGTTTTTTTGTTAGTCCTTTATTAAATAATGTGTATTTTAGTTATGTCTCTATTAAATAATGTGTATTTTAGTTATTCCTTTAATAAATAATGTGTATTTAAATTATTTTTCTATTAAATAATGTGTATTTTAGTTATTTCTCCAATAAATAATGTGTATTTTAGTTATTTCTCCAATAAATAATGTGTGTTTTAGTTATTAATCTTTAAAATAATGTGTTTTTTTGTTATTTCTCTATTAAATAATGTGTATTTTAGGTTTTTTATTTATTAAATAATGTGTTTTTTGTTATTTCTCTATTAAATAATGTGTTTTTTAGTTATTTCTTTATTAAATAATGTGTTATTTAGTTATTTCTCCAATAAATAATGTGTATTTTAGTTATTTCTCTATTAAATAAAGTGTTTTTTTGTTATTTCTCTATTAAATAATGTGTATTTTAGAAATTTTTTTATTAAATAATGTGAGTTTTAGTTATTTCTCCAATTAAAAATGTGTATTTTAGTTATTTCTTTATTAAATAATGTGTTTTTTGTTACTTCTTTATTAAATAATGTGTTTTTTTTTATTTTTCTATTAATTAATGTGTTTTTTAGTTATTTTTTTATTAAATAATGTGTTTTTTTGTTATTTCTCTATTAAATAATGTGTAACTTAGTTATTTCTTTATTAAATAATGTGTATTTTAGTTATTTCTCCAATAAATAATGTGTATTTTAGTTATTTCTCTATTAAATAATGTGTTTTTTTGTTGTTTCTCTTTTAAATAATGTGTATTTAAGTTATTTTTCTATTAAATAATGTGTTTTTTGTTATTTCTCTATTAAATAATGTGTATTTTAGTTTTTTCTCTATTAAATAAAGTGTATTTTAGTTATTTCTCCAATAAATAATGTGTATTTTAGTTATTTCTCTATTAAATAATATTTTCTTTGTTATTTCTCTATTAAATAATGTGTATTTTAGTTATTTCTCTATTAAATAATGTGTATTTTAGTTATTTCTTTATTAAATAATGTGTATTTTAGTTATTTCTCCAATAAATAATATGTATTTTAGTTATTTCTCTATTAAATAATATGTTTTTTTGTTATTTCTCTATTATATAATGTGTATTTAAGTTATTTCTCAATTGAATAATGTGTATTTTAGTTATTTCTCTAATAAATAATGTGTATTTTAGTTATTTCTCTATTAAATAATGTGTTTTTTTGTTATTTCTCTATTAAATAATGTGTATTTTAGTTATTTCTTTATTAAATAATGTGTATTTTAGTTATTTCTTAATTTAATAATGTGTATTTTAGTTATTTCTCTAATAATAAATGTGTATTTTAGTTATTTCTCTAATAAATAATGTGTTTTTTTGTTATTTCTCTATTAAATACTGTGTATTTTAGTTATTTCTTTATTAAATAATGTGTATTTAAGTTATTTCTCTATTAAATAATGTGTATTTTAGTTATTTCTTTATTAAATAATGTGTATTTTAGTTATTTCTCAATTAAATTATGTGTATTTTAGTTATTTCTCTAATAAATAATGTGTATTTTAGTTATTTCTCTAATAAATAATGTGTATTTTAGTTATTTCTCTTTTAAATAATGTGTATTTTTGTTATTTCTCTTTTAAATAATGTGTATTTTAGTTATTTCTCAATTAAATTATGTGTATTTTAGTTATTTCTCTAATAAATAATGTGTATTTTAGTTATTTCTCTAATAAATAATGTGTATTTTAGTTATTTCTCTATTAATTAATGTGTATTTTAGTTATTTCTCTGAATAATAATGTGTACTTTAGTTATTTCTCTATTAAATAATGTGTTTTTTTTGTTATTTCTCTATTAAATAATGTGTATTTAAGTTATTTCTCTATTTATTAATGTGTTTTTTTGCTATTTTTCTATTAAATAATGTGTATTTTAGTTATTTCTCAATTAAATTATGTGTATTTTAGTTATTTCTCTAATAAATAATGTGTATTTTAGTTATTTCTCTAATAAATAATGTGTATTTTAGTTATTTCTCTTTTAAATAATGTGTATTTTTGTTATTTCTCTTTTAAGTAATGTGTATTTTAGTTATTTCTTTATTAAATAATGCGTATTTTAGTTATTTTTCTATTAAATAATGTGTATTTTGTTTATTTTTCTAATAAATAATATGTATTTTAGTTATTTCTCTATTAAATAATATGTTTTTTTGCTATTTTTCTATTAAATAATGTGTAATTTAGTTATTTCTCTATTAAATTATGTGTTTTTTTGTTAATTCTGTATAAAATAATGTGTATTTTAGTTATTTCTCTATTAAATAATGTGTATTTGAGTTATTTTTCCAATAAATAATGTGTATTTTAGTTATTTCTCCATTAAATAATGTGTTTTTTTGTTAATTCTCTATTAAATAATGTGTATTTTAGTTATTTTTCTATTAAATAATATGTTTTTTGTTATTTCTCTTATTAATAATGTGTATTTTAGTTATTTCTCTATTAAATAATGTGTTTAGTTTGTTATTTCTTTATTAAATATTGTGTATTTTAGTTATTTCTCTATTAAATAATGTGTTTTTTTGTTATTTCTCTATTAAATAATGTGTATTTTACTTATTTCTCTATTAAATAATGTGTATTTTAGTTATTTCTCCAATAAATAATGTGTATTTTATTTATTACTCTATTGAATCATGTGTTTTTTGTTTTTTCTCTATTAAATAAAGTGTATTTTGTTATTTCTCTATTAAATAATGTGTATTTTAGTTATTTCTCTATTAAATAATGTGTATTTTAGTTATTTCTCCAATAAATAATGTGTATTATAGCTATTTCTCTATTAAATAATGTGTTTTTTTATTATTTCACTATTAAATAATGTGTATTTTAATTATTTCTCTGTTTAATACTGTGTTTTTTTTTGTTATTTCTCTAATAAATATTAAGTATTTTAGTTATTTCTCCAATAAATAATGTGTATTTTGGTTATTTCTCTATTAAATAATGTGTTTTTTTGTTTTTTTTTCTATTAAATAACGTGTATTTTAGTTATTTCTCTTTCTCTAATAAATAAGGTGTATTTTAGTTATTTCTCTATTAAATAATGTGTTTTTTTGTTATTTCTTTATTAAATAATGTGTATTTTAGTTATTTTTCTGTTTAATAATGTGTTTTTTGTTTGTTTTCTTTTTAATAAATAATAAGTATTTTATTTATTTCTCCAATAAATAATGTGTATTTTGGTTATTTCTCTATTAAATAATGTGTATTTTTGTTTTTTTTTTATTAAATAACGTGTATTTTAGTTATTTCTTTTTCTCTAATAAATAAGGTGTATTTTAGTTATTTCTCTTTTAAATAATGTGTTTTTTTGTTATTTCTTTATCAATTAATGTGTATTTTAGTTATTTCTCTATTAAATAATGTGTATTTTAGTTATTTCTTTATTAAATAATGTGTATTTTAGTTATTTCTTTATTAAATAATGTGTATTTTAGTTATTTCTCCAATAAATAATGTGTTTTTTGTTATTTCTCAATTAAATAATGTGTATTTTAGTTATTTCTCTATTAAATATTGTGTATTTTAGATATTTCTTTTTTAAATAATGTGTTTTTTGTTATTTCTCTATTAAATAATGTGTATTTTAAGTATTTCTCTATAAAATAATGTGTATTTTAGTTATTTCTCCAAAAAAATAATGTGTATTTTAGTTATTTCTCTATTAAATAATGTGTTTTTTGTTATTTCTCTATTAAATATTGTGTATTTTAGTTATTTCTTTATTAAATAATGTAGATTTTAGTTATTTCTCCAATAAATAATGTGTTTTTTAGTTATTTCTCTATTAAATCATGTGTTTTTTTGTTAATTCTCTATTAAATAATGTGTATTTTAGTTATTTCTCCTATAAATAATGTGTATTTTAGTTATTTCTCTATTAAATAATGTGTTTTTTAGTTATTTCTCTAATAAATAATGTGTAATTTAGTTATTTCTCTATTAAATAATGTGTATTTTAGTTATTTCTTCAATAAATAATGTGTATTTTAGTTATTTCTCCAATAAATAATAAGTATTTTAGTTATTTCTCTATTAAATAATGTGTATTTTAGTAATTTCTTTATTAAATAATGTGTATTTTAGTTATTTTTGAAAAAACAATGTGTATTTTAGTTATTTCTCTATCAAATAATGTGTATTTTTGTTATTTCTTTATTAAATAATGTGTATTTTAGTTAAATTTCTTTTTTAAATAATGTGTATTTTTGTTATTTCTTTATTAAATAATGTGTATTTTAGTTATTTCTTTATTAAATAATGTGTATTTTTAATATTTCTTTATTAAATAATGTGTATTTTAGTTATTTCTCTATTAAATAATATGATTTTTTGTTATTTCTATATTAAATAATGTGTATTTTAGTTATTTTTTTTATTAAATATTGTGTTTTTTTGTTATTTCTTTATTGAATAATGTGTTTTTTAGTTATTTCTCTATTAAATAATGTGTATTTTAGTTATTTCTCCAATAAATAATGTGTATTTTAGTTATTTCTATATTAAATAATGTGTTTTTTTGTTATTTCTCTATTTAATAATGTGTATTTTAGTAATTTTTTTATTAAATAATGTGTATTTTAGTTATTTCTCTATTAAATAATGTGTTTTTTGTTATTTCTGTATTAAATAATGTGTATTTTAGTTTTTTTTCTATTAAATAATGTGTATTTTACTTATTTCTCCAATAAATAATGTGTATTTTAGTTATTTCTCTTATAAATAATATGTTTTTCTGTTATTTCTCTATTAAATTATGTGTATTTTAGTTATTTCTTTATTAAATAATGTGTATTTTTGTTATTTCTTTATTAAATAATGTGTATTTTAGTTATTTCTTTAATAAATAATGTGTATTTTAGTTATTTCTCTATTAGTTAATGTGTTTTTTTGTTAGTCCTTTATTAAATAATGTGTATTTTAGTTATGTCTCTATTAAATAATGTGTATTTTAGTTATTCCTTTAATAAATAATGTGTATTTAAATTATTTTTCTATTAAATAATGTGTATTTTAGTTATTTCTCCAATAAATAATGTGTATTTTAGTTATTTCTCCAATAAATAATGTGTGTTTTAGTTATTAATCTTTAAAATAATGTGTTTTTTTGTTATTTCTCTATTAAATAATGTGTATTTTAGGTTTTTTATTTATTAAATAATGTGTTTTTTGTTATTTCTCTATTAAATAATGTGTTTTTTAGTTATTTCTTTATTAAATAAAGTGTTATTTAGTTATTTCTCCAATATATAATGTGTATTTTAGTTATTTCTCTCATAAATAAAGTGTTTTTTTGTTATTTCTCTATTAAATAATGTGTATTTTAGAAATTTTTTAATTAAATAATGTGTATTTTAAATATTTCTTTATTAAATAATGTGAGTTTTAGTTATTTCTCCAATTAAAAATGTGTATTTTAGTTATTTCTTTATTAAATAATGTGTATTTTAGTTATTTCTTTATTTAATAATGTGTATTTTAGTTATTTCTCTTTTAAATATTGTGTTTTTTTGTTATTTCTCTTTTAAGTAATGTGTATTTTAGTTATTTCTCTATTAAATAATGTATATTTTAGTTATTTCTCTATCAAATAATGTCTATTTTAGTTATTTCTCTATTAAATAATGTGTACTTTAGTTATTTCTCTTTTAAATAATGTGTTTTTTTTGTTATTTCTCTATTAACTAATGTGTATTTAAGTTATTTCTCTATTTAATAATGTGTTTTTTTGTTATTTCTCTATTAAATAATGTGTATTTTAGTTATTTTTCTAATAAATAATGTGTTTTTTGTTATTTCTCTAATTAATAATGTGTATTTTAGTTATTTCTCTATTAAATAATGTGTTTATTTTGTTATTTCTTTATTAAATATTGTGTATTTTAGTTATTTCTCTATTAAATAATGTGTTTTTTTGTTATTTCTTTATTAAATAATGTGTATTTTAGTTATTTCTCTATTAAATAATATGTATTTTAGTTATTTCTTTATTAAATAATGTGTATTTTAGTTATTTCTTTTTTTAATAATGTGTATTTTAGTTATTTCTCCATTAAATAATGTGTTTTTTGTTAATTCTAAATTAAATAATGTGTATTTTAGTTATTTCTCTATCAAATATTGTGTATTTTAGATATTTCTTTATTAAATAATGTGTTTTTTTGTTATTTCTCCAATAAATAATGTGAATTTTAGTTATTCCTTTATTAAATAATGTGTATTTTAGTTATTTCTTTATTAAATAATGTGTTTTTTTGTTATTTCTCCAATAAATATTGTGTATTTTAATTATTTCTCTAATAAATAATATGTTTTTTTGTTATTTCTCTATTAAATAATGTATATTTTAGTTATTTCTTTATCAAATAATGTGTATTTTAGTTATTTCTCTATTAAATATTGTGTATTTTAGTTATTTATTTAAATAATAATGTGTACTTTAGTTATTTCTCTATTAAATAATGTGTTTTTTTTGTTATTTCTCTATTAAATAATGTGTATTTAAGTTATTTCTCTATTTAATAATGTGTTTTTTTGTTATTTCTCTATTAAATAATGTGTATTTTAGTTATTTCTCTATTAAATTAAGTGTATTTTAGTTATTTCTCCAATAAATAATGTGTATTTTAGTTATTTCTTTAATAAATAATGTGTATTTTAGTTATTTCTCTTTTAAATAATGTTTTTTTTGTTATTTCTCTTTTAAGTAATGTGTAATTTAGTTATTTCTCTATTAGTTCTTTTTCTATTAAATAATGTGTATTTTATTTATTTTTCTGATAAATAATGTGTATTTTAGTTATTTCTCTTTTAAATAATATGTTTTTTTGCTATTTCTCTATTAAATAATGTGTAATTTAGTTATTTCTTTATTAAATAATGTGTTTTTTTGTTATTTCTGTATAAAATAATGTGTATTTTAGTTATTTCTCTATCAAATATTGTGTATTTTAGATATTTCTTTATTAAATAATGTGTTTTTTTGTTATTTCTCCAATAAATAATGTGTATTTTAGTTATTTCTTTATCAAATAATGTGTATTTTAGTTATTTCTTTATTAAATAATGTGTAATTTAGTTATTTCTTTAATAAATAATGTGTATTTTAGTTATTACTCTATTAAATAATGTTTTTTTTTTGTTATTTTTCTATTAAATAATGTGTATTTTAGTTATTTCTCTATTAAATAATGTGTTTTTTTGTTATTTCTCTATTAAATAATGTGTGTTTTAGTTATTTCTCTAATGAATAATGTGTATTTTAGTTATTTCTCTATTAAATAATGTGTTTTTTTATTATTTCTCTATTGAATAATGTATATTTTAGTTATTTCTCTATTAAGAAATGTGTATTTAAGTTATTTCTCTAATAAATAATGTGTAATTTAGATATTTCTCTTTTAACTAATGTGTATTTTAGGTATTTCTCCAATAAATAATGTGTATTTTAGTTATTTCTCTATTAAATAGTATGTTTTTTTGCTATTTCTTTATTAAATAATGTGTAATTTAGTTATTTCTCTAATTAATAATGTGTTTTTTTGTTATTTCTGTATAAAATAATGTGTATTTTAGTTATTTCTCTATTAAATAATGTGTATTTTAGTTATTTTTCTAATAAATAATGTGTATTTTAGTTATATCTCTATTAAATAATGTGTTTTTTTGTTAATTCTCTATTAAATAATGTGTATTTTAGTTATTTTTCTATTAAAAAATGTGTTTTTTGTTATTTCTCTAATTAATAATGGGTATTTTAGTTATTTCTCTATTAAATAATGTGTTTATTTTGTTATTTCTTTATTAAATATTGTGTATTTTAGTTATTTTTTTATTAAATAATGTGTTTTTTTGTTATTTCTCTATTAAATAATGTGTATTTTAGTTATTTCTCTATTAAATAATGTGTATTTTAGTTATTTCTCTAATAAATAATGTGTATTTTAGTTATTTCTCTATTAAATAATGTGTTTTTTTGTTATTTTTCTATTAAATAAAGTGTATTTCAGTTATTTCTCTATTAAATAATGTGTATTTTAGTTATTTCTCTATTAAATAATGTGTATTTTAGATATTTTTCCAATAAATAATGTGTATTATAGTTATTTCTCTATTAAATAATGTGTTTTTTTGTTATTTCACTATTAAATAATGTGTATTTTAGTTATTTCTCTGTTTAATAATGTGTTTTTTTTTTGTTATTTCTCTAATAAATAATAAGTATTTAAGTTATTTCTCCAATAAATAATGTGTATTTTGGTTATTTCTCTATTAAATAATGTGTTTTTTTGTTTTTTTTCTATTAAATAACGTGAATTTTAGTTATTTCTCTTTCTCTAATAAATAAGGTGTATTTTAGTTATTTCTCTATTAAATAATGTGTTTTTTTGTTATTTCTTTATTAAATAATGTGTATTTTAGTTATTTCTCTATTAAATAATATGTATTTTAGTTATTTCTTTATTTAATAATGTGTATTTTAGTTATTTCTCCATTAAATAATGTGTTTTTTGTTAATTCTAAATTAAATAATGTGTATTTTAGTTATTTCTCTATTAAATAACGTGTATTTTAGTTATTTCTTTATTTAATAATGTGTATTTTAGTTATTTCTCCATTAAATAATGTGTTTTTTGTTAATTCTAAATTAAATAATGTGTATTTTAGTTATTTCTCTATCAAATATTGTGTATTTTAGATAATTCTTTATTAAATAATGTGTTTTTTGTTATTTCTCCAATAAATAATGTGTATTTTAGTTATTCCTTTATTAAATAATGTGTATTTTAGTTTTTTCTTTATTAAATAATGTGTTTTTTTGTTATTTCTCCAATAAATATTGTGTATTTTAATTATTTCTCTAATAAATAATGTGTTTTTTTGTTATTTCTCTATTAAATAATGTATAATTTAGTTATTTCTCTATCAAATAATGTGTATTTTAGTTATTTCTCTATTAAATATTGTGTATTTTAGTTATTTCTTTAAATAATAATGTGTACTTTAGTTATTTCTCTATTAAATAATGTGTTTTTTTTTGTTATTTCTTTATTAAATAATGTGTATTTTAGTTATTTCTCTATTAAATAATGTGTTATTTTGTTATTTCTCTATTAAATAATGTGTATTTTAGTTATTTCTCTATTAAATTAAGTGTATTTCAGTTATTTCTCCAATAAATAATGTGTATTTTAGTTATTTCTCTAATAAATAATGTGTATTTTAGTTATTTCTCTTTTAAATAATGTGTTTTTTTGTTATTTCTCTTTTAAGTAATGTGTATTTTAGTTTGTTCTCTATTAGTTCTTTTTCTATTATATAATGTGTATTTTATTTATTTTTCTGATAAATAATGTGTATTTTAGTTATTTCTCTATTAAATAATAGGTTTTTTTGCTATTTCTCTAATAAATAATGTGTAATTTAGTTATTTCTCTTTTAAATAATGTGTTTTTTTGTTATTTCTGTATAAAATAATGTGTATTTTAGTTATTTCCCTATTATTAGTTTATTTTAGTTATTTTTCCAATAAATAATGTGTATTTTAGTTATTTCTCTATTAAATAATGTGTTTTTTTGTTAATTCTCTATTAAATAATGTGTTTTTTAGTTATTTTTCTATTAAATAATGTGTTTTTTGTTATTTCTCTAATTTATAATGTGTATTTTAGTTATTTCTCTATTAAATAATGTGTTTATTTTGTTATTTCTCTATTAAATATTGTGTATTTTAGTTATTTCTCTATTAAAAAATGTGTTTTTTTTTGTTATTTCTCTATTAAATAAATTGTATTCTAGTTATTTCTTTAATAAATAATGTGTATTTTAGTTATTTCTTTATTAAATAATGTGTATTTTAGTTATTTCTCCAATAAATAATGTGTATTTTAGTTTTTTCTCTATTAAATAATGTGTTTTTTTTGTTATTTCTCTATTAAATAATGTGTATTTTAGTTATTTCTTTATTAAATAATGTGTTTTTTGTTATTTCTTCAATAAATATTGTGTATTTTAATTATTTCTCTAACTAATAATGTGTTTTTTTGTTATTTCTCTATTAAATAATGTATATTTTAGTTATTTCTCTATCAAATAATGTCTATTTTAGTTATTTCTCTATTAAATAATGTGTACTTTAGTTATTTCTCTTTTAAATAAAGTGTTTTTTTTTTGTTAATTCTCTATTAACTAATGTGTATTTAAGTTATTTCTCTATTTAATAATGTGTTTTTTTGTTATTTCTCTATTAAATAATGTGTATTTTAGTTATTTCTCTATTAAATTAAGTGTATTTTAGTTATTTCTCCAATAAATAATGTGTATTTTAGTTATTTCTCTAATAAATAATGTGTATTTTAGTTATTTCTCTTTTAAATAATGTGTTTTTTTGTTATTTCTTTATCAATTAATGTGTATTTTAGTTATTTCTCAATTAAATAATGTGTATTTTAGTTATTTCTCTATTAAATATTGTGTATTTTAGATATTTCTTTATTAAATAATGTGTTTTTTGTTATTTCTCTATTAAATAATGTGTATTTTAAGTATTTCTCTATAAAATAATGTGTATTTTAAATATTTCTCCAAAAAAATAATGTGTATTTTAGTTATTTCTCTATTAAATAATGTGTTTCTTGTTATTTCTCTATTAAATATTGTGTATTTTAGTTATTTCTTTATTAAATAATGTATATTTTAGTTATTTCTCCAATAAATAATGTGTTTTTTAGTTATTTCTCTATTAAATCATGTGTTTTTTTGTTAATTCTCTATTAAATAATGTGTATTTTAGTTATTTCTTCTATAAATAATGTGTATTTTAGTTATGTCTCTATTAAATAATGTGTATTTTAGTTATTCCTTTAATAAATAATGTGTATTTAAATTATTTTTCTATTAAATAATGTGTATTTTAGTTATTTCTCCAATAAATAATGTGTATTTTAGTTATTTTTTTATCAAATAATGTGTATTTTAGTTATTTCTTTATTAAATAATGTGTTTTTTTGTTATTTCTCTAATAAATAATGTGTATTTTAGTTATTTCTCTATTACTCAATGTGTAATTTAGTTTATTTTCCAATAAATAATGTGTCTTTTAGTTATTTCTCTATTGAATAATGTGTTTTTTTTGTCATTTCTCTATTAAATAATGTGTATTTTAGTTATTCCTCCAATAAATAATGTGTATTAGTTATTATTCTATTAAATAATGTGTATTTTACATTATTTAATAGAGAAATAACAAAAATAAACAATATTTATTGGAGATATAACTAAAAGACACATTATTTAATAGAAAAATTACAAAAAAGCACATTATTTAATAAAGAAATAACTAAAATAAACATTATTTATTGGAGATATAACTAAAATACACATTATTTATTGGAGAAATAACTAAAATACACATTATTTATTAGAGAAAAAACTAGAATACACATTATATAATAGAGAAATAACAAAAAAACATATTATTTAATAGAGAAATAACTTAAATACACATTATTTAATTGAGAAATATCAAAAATACACATTATTTAATAGAATAATAACTAATACACATTATTTATTGGAGGAATAACTAAAATACACATTATTTAATAGAGAAATGACAAAAAAAACACATTATTCAATAGAAAAATAACTAAGAGACACATTATTTAATAGAGAAATAACAAAAAAACATATTATTTAATAGAGAATTAACTAAAATACACATTATTTAATAGAGAAATAACAAAAAACACATTATTTAATAAAAAAATTACAAAAAAACAAAAAAACACATTATTAAATAAAGAAATAACTAAAAGACACAATCTTTAATAGAGAAATAACAAAAAAACATATTATTTAATAGAGAAATAACTAAAATACACATTATTTAAAAGAAAAATAACAAAAAAACACATTATTCAATAGAGAAATAACTAAAAGACACATTATTTATTGGAGAATGAACTAAATTACACATTGTTTAATAGAGAAATAAATAAAATACACATTATTTATAAGAGAAATAACAAAATAACACATTATTTAATAAAGAAATAACTAAAATACACATTATTTATTGGAGGAATAACTAAAATACACATTAATAAATAGAGAAATAACTAAAATACACATTATTTATTGAAGAAATAACTAAAATACAAATTATTTAATAAAGAAATATCAAAAAACACATTATTTATAATAAAAATAACAAAATAACACATTATTTAATAGAGAAATAACTAAAATACACAATATTTATTGGAGAAATAACTAAATTACACATTATTTAATAGAGAAATAACGTAAATACACATTATTTAATAGACAAATAACAAAAAAACACATTATTTAATAGAGAAATAACTAAAATACACTTTATTTATTAGAGAAATAACTAAAATACACATTATTTAATGAAGAAAAAACTAAAATACACAATATTTAATAAAGAAATAACTAAAATACACATTATTTAATAGTGAAATAACAAAAAAACACAATATTTAATAGAGAAATAACTAAAATAAACAATATTTATTGAAGAAATAACTAAAATACACATTATTTAATAGAGAATTAACTAAAATACAAATTATTTAATAAAGAAATTACTAAAATACACATTGTTTAATAGAGAAATAACAAAAAAACACATTATTTTATAAAGAAACAATTAAAATACACATTATTTATTGGAGATATAACTTAAAGACACATTATTTAATAAAAAAATTACAAAAAAGCACATAATTTAATAAAGAAATAACTAAAATAAACATTATTTATTGGAGATATAACTAAAATACACATTATTTATTGGAGAAATAACTAAAATACACATTATTTATTAGAGAAAAAACTAGAATACACATTATATAATAGAGAAATAACAAAAAAACATATTATTTAATAGAGAAATAACTTAAATACACATTATTTAATTGAGAAATATCAAAAATACACATTATTTAATAGAATAATAACTAATACACATTATTTATTGGAGGAATAACTAAAATACACATTATTTAATAGAGTAATGACAAAAAAAAAACACATTATTCAATAGAAAAATAACTAAAAGACACATTATTTAATAGAGAAATAACAAAAAAACATATTATTTAATAGAGAAATAACTAAAATACACATTATTTAAAAAAGAAATAACAAAAAAACACATTATTCAATAGAGAAATAACTAAAAGACACATTATTTATTGGAGAATGAACTAAATTACACATTATTTAATAGAGAAATCACTAAAATACACATTATTTAATAGAGGAATAACAAAAAAACACAATATTTAATAGAGAAATAACTAAAATACACATTATTTAATAGAAAAATAACTAAAATACACATTATTTATTTGAGAAATAACTAAAATACTCATTAGTTATTGGAGAAATAACTAGAATACACATTATTTAAAAGAGAAGTAACAAAAAAACATATTATTTAATAAAGAAATAACTAAAATACACATTATTTAATAGAGAAATAACAAAAAAACACATTATTTAATAGAGAAATAACTAAAACACACATTTTTTATTGGAGAATGAACTAAAATACACATTATTTTATAGAGAAATAATTAAAATATACATTATTCAATAAAGGTATAACAAAAAAACACATTATTTAATAGAGAATCAACTAAAATACACATTATTTATTGGAGAAATAACTAAAATACACATTATTTAATAAAGAAAGAACTAAAATACACATTATTTAATAGAGAAATAAAAAAAAACACATTATTTAATAGAGAAATAACTAAAATACACATTATTCATTGGAGAAATAACTAAAATACACATTATTTAATGAAGAAAGAACTAAAATACACATTATTTAATAGAGAAATAAAAAAAACACATTATTTAATAGAGAAATAACTAAAATACACTTTATTTATTGGAGAAATAACTAAATTACACATTATTTAATCGAGAAATAATTTAAATACACATTATTTGATAAAAAAATAACAAAAAAACACATTATTTAATAGAAAAATAACTAAAATACACTTTATTTATTTCAGAAATAACTAAAATACACATTATTTAATAAAGAAATAACTAATAAAGACATTATTTAATAAAGAAATTACTAAAATACACATTATTTATTGGAGAAATAACTAAAATACACATTATTTAATAAAGAAATAACTAAAATACACATTATTTAATAGAGAAATAACAAAAAAACACATTATTTATTAGAGAAATAACTAAAACGCACATTATTTATTGGAGAAATAACTAAAATACACATTATTTAATAGAGAAATAATTTAAATACACATTAGTTAATAGAGAAATAACAAAAAAAACACATTATTTAATAGAGAAATAACTAAAATACACTTTATTTATTGGAGAAATAACTAAAATACACATTATTTAATAAAAAAATAACAAAAAAACACATTATCCGATAGAGAAATAACTAAAATACACATTATTTATTGGAGAAATAACTAAAATACACATTATTTAATAGAGAAATAACTAAAATACACATTATTTAAAAGAGATTTAATTAAAACACACATTATTTAATAAAGATATAACAAAAAAACACATTATTTAATAGAGAAATAACTAAAATACACATTATTTATTGGAAATATAACTAAAATACACATTATTTACTAGAAAAATAACAAAAAAGCACACTATTTAATAGAGAAATAATTAAAATACACATTATTTATTGGAGAAATAACTAAAATACACATTATTTATTGGAGAAATAACTAAAATACACATTATTTAATAGAGCAATAACTAGAGTACACATTATTTAATAGAGAAATATCAATAAAACATATTATTTAATAGAGAAATAACTAAAAGACACAATATTTATTGGAGAAATAACTAAAATACACATTATTTAATAAAGAAATAACTAAAATACACATTATTTAATAAGGAAACAACAAAAAAACACATTATTTAATAGAGAAATAACTAAAATACACATTATTTAATAGAGAAATAACAAATAAACACATTATTTAATAGACAAATAACAAACAAACACATTATTTTATAGAAAAATAACTAAAATACACATTATTTATTGGAGAAATAACTAAAATACACATTATTTATTGGAGAAATAACTAAAATACACATTATTCAATAGAGAAATAACTAAAATACACTTTATTTAATAGAAAAATATCAAAAAAACATATTATTTAATAGAGAAATAACTAAAATACACATTATATAATAGAGAAATAACAAAAAAACACATTATTTAATAGAGACATAACTAAAAGACACATTATTTAATAGAGAAATAACTAAAAGACACATTATTTTTTGGAGAATGAACTAAAATACACATTATTTAATAGAGAAATAACTAAAATACACATTATTTAATAGAGAAATAACAAAAAAACAAATAATTTAATAGAGAAATAACTAAAATACACTTTATTTATTGAAGAAATAATTAAAATACACATTACTTAATAGAGACATAACTAAAATACACATTATTTATTAGAGAAATAAATAAAGTACACATTATTTATTAGAGAAATAACTAAAACACACATTATTTAATAGAGAAATAACTAAAATACACATTATTTATTGGAGAAATAACTAGAATACATATTATTTATTAAAGAAATAACAAAAAAAATATATTATTTAATAGAGAAATAACTTAAATACACATTATTTAAGAGACAAATAACAAAAAAACACATTATTGAATAAAGAAATAACTAAAATACACTTTATTTATTGGAGAAATAACTAAAATACACATTATTTAATAAAGAAAAAACTAAAATACACAATATTTAATAAAGAAATAACTAAAATACACATTACTTAATAAATAAATAACTAAAAAACACATTATTTAATAGAGAAATAACTAAAATACACAATATTTATTGGAGAAATAACTAAAATACACATTATTTAATAGTGAATTAACTAAAATACACATTATTTATTAGAGAAATTACTAAAATACACATTATTTATTAAAGAAATAACAAAAAAACACATTATTTAATAGAGAAATAACTAAAATACACATTATTTATTGGAGATATAACTAAAATACACATTATGTAAAAGAAAAATAACAAAAAAGCACATTATTTAATAAAGAAATAACTAAAATACACATTATCTATTTGAGATATAACTGAAATACACATTAATTATTAGAGAAATAACTAAAATACTTATTCTTTAATAAAGAAATAACTAAAATACACATTCATTATTGGAGAAATAACTGAAATACACATTATTTAATAGAGAAATAACTAGAATACACATTATTTAATAAAGAAATAACAAAAAAACATATTATTTAATAGAGAAATAACTTAAATACACATTATTTAATAGAGAAATATCAAAAAAAACACCTCATTTAATAGAAAAATAACTAAAATACACATTATTTATTGGAGAAATAACTAAAATACACATTATTTATTGGAGAAATAACTAAAATACACATTATTTAATAGAGAAATAACTAGAATACACATTATTTAATAGAGAAATATCAAAAAAACATATTATTTAATAGAGAAATAACTAAAATACACATTATTTAATAGAGAATCAACAAAAAAACACATTATTTAATAGAGAAATAACTAAAAGACACATTATTTATTGGAGAATGAACTATAATACACATTATTAAATAAAGAAATAACAAAAATACACATTATTTAATAGAGAAATAACAAAAAAAAAACACATTATTTAATAGAGAAATAACTAAAATACACATTATTTATTGTAGAAATATTTAAAATACACATTATTTGATAGAGAATTATCTAAAATACACATTATTTAATAGAGAAATAACAAAAAAAACAAATTATTTAAAAGAGAAATAACTAAAATACACATTATTTAATAGAGAAATAACCAAAAAACACATTATTTAATAGAGAAATAACTAAAAAACACATTATTTATTGGAGATATAACTAAAATACACATTATTTAATAGAGAAATAACAAAAAAACACATTATTTAATAGAGACATAACTAAAAGACACATTATTTAATAGAGAAATAACTAAAAGACACATTATTTTTTGGAGAATGAACTAAAATACACATTATTGAATAGAGAAATAACTAAAATACACATTATTTAATAGAGAAATAACAAAAAAACAAATAATTTAATAGAGAAATAACTAAAATACACTTTATTTATTGAAGAAATAATTAAAATACACATTACTTAATAGAGACATAACTAAAATACACATTATTTATTAGAGAAATAAATAAAGTACACATTATTTATTAGAGAAATAACTAAAACACACATTATTTAATAGAGAAATAACTAAAATACACATTATTTATTGGAGAAATAACTAGAATACATATTATTTATTAGAGAAATAACAAAAAAAATATATTATTTAATAGAGAAATAACTAAAATACACATTATTTAATAGAGAAATAACAAAAAAACCCATTATTCAATAGAGAAATAACTAAAAGACACATTATTTATTGGAAAATAAACTAAATTACACATTGAGTAATAGAGAAATAACTAAAATACACATTATTTATTAGAGAAATAACAAAAAAACACATTATTTAATAAAGAAATAACTAAAATACACATTATTTGATAAAAAAATAACTAAAATACACATTATTTATTGGAGAAATAACTAAAATACACATTATTTATTGAAGAAATAACTAAAATACACATTAGTTGTTGGAGAAATAACTAGAATACACATTATTTAATAGTGAAATAACAAAAAAACATATTATTTAATAGAGAAATAACTAAAATACACATTATTTATTGGAGAAATAACTAGAATAGACATTATTTATTAGAGAAATAACTAAAAAACATATTATTTAATAGAGAAATAACTAAAATACACATTATTTAATAGAGGGATAACAAAAAAACTCATTATTTTAAAAAGAAATAACTAAAATACACATTATTTATTAAAAAAATAACTAAAATACACATTATTTAATATAGAAATAACTAAAATACACATTATTTAATAAAGAAATAACTAAAAAACACATTATTTATCAGAGAAATAACTAAAATACTCATTATTTATTGGAGAAATAACTAAAATACACATGATTTAAAAAAGAAATAACTAAAATACACATTATTTAATAGAGAAATAACAAAAAAACACATTATTTAATAAAGAAATAACTAAAATACACTTTATTTATTGGAGAAATAACTAAAATACAAATTATTTAATAGAGAAATAACTTAAATACACATTATTTAATAGAGAAATAACAAAAAAAAACATTATTTAAAAGAGAAATAACTAAAGTACACTTTATTTATTGGAGAAATAACTAAAATACACATTATTTAATAAAGAAATAACTAAAATACACATTATTTAATAGAGAAATTACTAAAATACACATTATTTATTGGAGAAATATCTAAAATACACATTATTTAATAAAGAAATAACTAAAATACACATTATTTAAGAAGAAATATCAAAAAAACACATTATTTAATAGAGAAATAACTAAATTACACATTATTTATTGGAAAAATAACTAAAATACACAATATTTAATAGAGAAATAACTTAAATACACATTATTTAAGAGACAAATAACAAAAAAACACATTATTGAATAAAGAAATAACTAAAATACACTTTATTTATTGGAGAAATAACTAAAATACACATTATTTAATAAAGAAAAAACTAAAATACACAATATTTAATAAAGAAATAACTAAAATACACATTGCTTAATAAATAAATAACTAAAAAACACATTATTTAATAGAGAAATAACTAAAATACACAATATTTATTGGAGAAATAACTAAAATACACATTATTTAATAGTGAATTAACTAAAATACACATTATTTATTAGAGAAATTACTAAAATACACATTATTTATTAAAGAAATAACAAAAAAACACATTATTTAATAGAGATATAACTAAAATACACATTATTTATTGGAGATATAACTAAAATACACATTATGTAAAAGAAAAATAACAAAAAAGCACATTATTTAATAAAGAAATAACTAAAATACACATTATCTATTTGAGATATAACTGAAATACACATTAATTATTAGAGAAATAACTAATATACTCATTCTTTAATAAAGAAATAACTAAAATACACATTATTTATTGGAGAAATAACTAAAATACACATTATTTAATAGAGAAATAACTAGAATACACATTATTTAATAAAAAAATAACAAAAAAACATATTATTTAATAGAGAAATAACTTAAATACACATTATTTAATAGAGAAATATCAAAAAAAACACCTTATTTAATAGAAAAATAACTAAAATACACATTATTTATTGGAGAAATAACTAAAATACACATTATTTATTGGAGAAATAACTAAAATACACATTATTTAATAGAGAAATAACTAGAATACACATTATTTAATAGAGAAATATCAAAAAAACATATTATTTAATAGAGAAATAACTAAAATACACATTATTTAATAGAGAATCAACAAAAAAACACATTATTTAATAGAGAAATAACTAAAAGACACATTATTTATTGGAGAATGAACTATAATACACATTATTAAATAAAGAAATAACAAAAATACACATTATTTAATAGAGAAATAACAAAAAAAAACACATTATTTAATAGAGAAATAACTAAAATACACATTATTTATTGTAGAAATATTTAAATTACACATTATTTGATAGAGAATTATCTAAAATACACATTATTTAATAGAGAAATAACAAAAAAAACAAATTATTTAAAAGAGAAATAACTAAAATACACATTATTTAATAGAGAAATAACCAAAAAACACAATATTTAATAGAGAAATAACTAAAAAACACATTATTTATTGGAGATATAACTAAAATACACATTATTTAATAGAGAAATAACAAAAAACACATTATTTAATAAAAAAATAACTAAATTACACAATATTTATTGGAGATATAACTAAAAAACACATTATTTATTGGAAAAATAACTAAAATACACATTATTTAATAGAGAAATAACTAAAATACACATTTTTTATTAGAGAAATAACTAAAATACACAATATTTAATAAAGAAATAACTAAAATACAGATTATTTATTAGAGAAATAACCAAAAATTACATTATTTGATAAAGAAATAACAAAAAAACACATTATTTAATAGAGAAATAACTAAAATACATATTATTTATTGATGAAATAACTAAAATACACATTATTTATTGGAGAAATAACTAAAATACACATTATTTATTAGAGAAATGACTAAAACACACATTATTTAATAAAAAAATAACTAAATTACACATTATTTAATAGAGAAATAACAAAAAAACACATTATTTAATAAAGAATAACTAAAATACACATTATTTTTGGAGAAATAACTAAAATACTTATTATTTAATAGAGAAATAACAAAAAAACACATTTTTTAATAAAGAAATAACTAAAATACACATAATTTAATTAAGAAATAACAAAAAACACATTATTTAATAGAGAAATGACAAAAAAACACATTATGTAATAGAAAAATAACCAAAATACACATTATTTATAGGAGAAATAACTAAAATACACATTTTCTATTGGAGAAATAACTAAAATACACATTATTTAATAAAAAATAACTAGAATACACATTATTTAATAAAGAAATAACAAAAAAACATATTATTTAATAAATAAATAACTAAAATACACATTATTTAATAAACAAATAACAAAAAAACACATTATTTAAAAGAGAATTAACTAAAAGACACATTATTTATTGGAGAATGCACTAAAAAACACATTATTTAAAAGAGAAATAACTAAAATACACATTATTTAATAGAGAAATAACAAAAAAACACATTATTTAATAGAGAAATAACTAAAATACACATTATTTATTGGAGAAATAACTAAAATACACATTATTTAATAGAGAAATAACTAAAAAACACATTATTTAATAGAGAAATAACAAAAAAACACATTATTTAATAAAGAAATAACTAAAATACACTTTATTTATTGGAGAAATAACTAAAATACACATTATTTAATAGAGAAATAACTTAAATACACTATATTTAATAGAGAAATAACAAAAAAACACATTATTTAAAAGAGAAATAACTAAAATACACTTTATTTATTGGAGAACTAACTTAAATACACATTATTTATTGGAGAAATAACTAAAATACACATTATTTAATAGAGAAATAACAAAAAAACACATTATTTAATAGAGAAATAACTAAAATAAACCATATTTATTGGAGATATAACTAAAATACACATTATTTATTGGAGAAATAACTAAAATACACATTATTTAATAGAGAAATAACTAAAATACACATTTTTAATTGGAGAAATAACTAAAATACACAATATTTAATAAAGAAATAACTAATATACACATTATTTAATAGAGAAATAACCAAAAAACACATTATTTGATAAAGAAATAACAAAAAAACACATTATTTAATAGAGAAATAACTAAAATACACATTATTTATTGGAGAAATAACTAAAATACACATTATTTATTGGAGAAATAACTAAAATACACATAATTTATTAGAGAAATAACTAAAACACACATTATTTAATAAAGAAATAACTAAAATACACATTATTTAGGAAAGAAATATCAAAAAAACACATTATTTAATAGAGAAATAACTAAAATACACATTATTTATTGGAAAAATAACTAAAATACACAATATTTAATAGAGAAATAACTTAAATACACATTATTTAATAGACAAATAACAAAAAAACACATTATTGAATAAAGAAATAACTAAAATACACTTTATTTATTGGAGAAATAACTAAAATACACATTATTTAATAAAGAAAAAACTAAAATACACAATATTTAATAAAGAAATAACTAAAATATACATTATTTAATAAATAAATAACTAAAAAACACATTATTTAATAGAGAAATAACTAAAATACACAATATTTATTAGAGAAATAACTAAAATACACATTATTTGATAGTGAATTAACTAAAATACACATTATTTATTAGAGAAATTACTAAAATACACATTATTTATTAAAGAAATAACAAAAAAACACATTATTTAAAGAGAAATAACTAAAATACACATTATTTATTGGAGATATAACTAAAATACACATTATGTAAAAGAAAAATAACAAAAAAGCACATTATTTAATAAAGAAATAACTAAAATACACATTATCTATTTGAGATATAACTGAAATACGCATTAATTATTGGAGAAATAACTAAAATACTCATTCTTTAATAAAGAAATAACTAAAATACACATTATTTATTGGAGTAATAACTAAAATACAAATTATTTAATAGAGAAATAACTAGAATACACATTATTTAATAAAGAAGTAACAAAAAAACATATTATTTAATAAAGAATTAACTAAAATACACATTATTTAATAGAGAAATATAAAAAAAAACACCTTATTTAATAGAAAAATAACTAAAATACACATTATATATTAGAGAAATAACTAAAATACACATTATTTATTGGAGAATTAACTAAAATACACATTATTTAATAGAGAAATAACTAGAATACACATTATTTAATAGAGAAATATAAAAAAAACATATTATTTAATAGAGAAATAACTAAAATACACATTATTTAATAGAGAATCAACAAAAAAACACATTATTTAATAAAGAAATAACTAAAAAACACCATATTTATTGGAGAATGAACTAAAATACACGATATTAAATAAAGAAATAACAAAAATACACATTATTTAAAAGAGAAATAACAAAAAAACACATTATTTAATAGAGAAATAACTAAAATACACATTATTTATTGTAGAAATATTTAAAATACACATTATTTGATAGAGAATTATCTAAAATACACATTATTTTATAGAGAAATAACAAAAAACAAATTATTTAAAAGAGAAATAACTAAAATACACATTATTTAATAGAGAATTAACCAAAAAACACATTATTTAATAAAGAAATAACTAAAAAACACATTATTTATTGGAGATATAACTAAAATACACATTATTTAATAGAGAAATAACAAAAAACACATTATTTAATAGAGAAATAACTAAATTACACCATATTTATTGGAGATATAACTAAAATACACATTATTTATTGGAGAAATAACTAAAATACACATTATTTAATAGAGAAATAACTAAAATACACATTTTTTATTAGAGAAATAACTAAAATACACAATATTTAATAAAGAAATAACTAAAATACACATTATTTATTAGAGAAATAACCAAAAATTACATTATTTGATAAAGAAATAACAAAAAAACACATTATTTAATAGAGAAATAACTAAAATACACATTATTTATTGTTGAAATAACTAAAATACACATTATTTATTGGAGAAATAACTAAAATACACATTATTTATTAGAGAAATGACTAAAACACACATTATTTAATAAAAAAATAACTAAACTACACATTATTTAATAGAGAAATAACAAAAAAACACATTATTTAATAAAGAATAACTAAAATACACATTATTTTTAGAGAAATAACTAAAATACATATTATTTAATAGAGAAATAACAAAAAAACACATTTTTTAATAGAGAAATAACTAAAATACACATTATTTAATTAAGAAATAACAAAAAACACATTATTTAATAGAGAAATAACAAAAAAACACATTATGTAATAGAAAAATAACCAAAATACACATTATTTATTGGAGAAATAACTAAAATACACATTTTTTATTGGAGAAATAACTAAAATACACATTATTTAATAAAAAATAACTAGAATACACATTATTTATTAAAGAAATAACAAAAAAACATATTATTTAATAAAGAAATAACTAAAATACACATTATTTAATAAACAAATAACAAAAAAACACATTATTTAAAAGAGAATTAATTAAAAGACACATTATTTATTGGAGAATGCACTAAAAAACACATTATTTAATAGAGAAATAACTAAAATACACATTATTTAATAGAGAAATAACAAAAAAACACATTATTTAATAGAGAAATAACTAAAATACACATTATTTATTGGAAAAATAACTAAAATACACATTATTTAATAAAGAAATAACTAAAATACATATTATTTACTAGAGAAATAACAAAAAAACACATTATTTAATAGAGAAATAACTAAAACGCACATTATTTATTGGAGAAATAACTAAAATACACATTATTTAATAGAGAAATAATTTAAATACACATTATTTAATAGAGAAATAACAAAAAAAACACATTATTTAATAGAGAAATAACTAAAATACACTTTATTTATTGGAGAAATAACTAAAATACACATTATTTAATAAAAAAATAACAAAAAAACACATTATTCGATAGAGAAATAACTAAAATACACATTATTTATTGGAGAAATAACTAAAATACACATTATTTAATAGAGAATTAACTAAAATACACATTATTTAATAGAGATTTAATTAAAATACACATTATTTATTAAAGAAATAACAAAAAACACATTATTTAATAGAGAAATAACTAAAATACACATTATTTATTGGAAATATAACTAAAATACACATTATTTACTAGAAAAATAACAAAAAAGCACAGTATTTAATAGAGAAATAATTAAAATACACAATATTTATTGGAGAAATAACTAAAATACACATTATTTATTGGAGAAATAACTAAAATACACATTATTTAATAGAGAAATAACTAGAATACACGTTATTTAATAGAGAAATATCAATAAAACATATTATTTAATAGAGAAATAACTAAAAGACACAATATTTATTGGAGAAATAACTAAAATACACATTATGTAAAAGAAAAATAACAAAAAAGCACATTATTTAATAAAGAAATAACTAAAATACACATTATCTATTTGAGATATAACTGAAATACACATTATTTATTGGAGATATAACTAAAATACACATTCTTTAATAAAGAAATAACTAAAATACACATTATTTATTGGAGTAATAACTAAAATACAAATTATTTAATAGAGAAATAACTAGAATACACATTATTTAATAAAGAAGTAACAAAAAAACATATTATTTAATAAAGAATTAACTAAAATACACATTATTTAATAGAGAAATATAAAAAAAAACACCTTATTTAATAGAAAAATAACTAAAATACACATTATATATTAGAGAAATAACTAAAATACACATTATTTATTGGAGAATTAACTAAAATACACATTATTTAATAGAGAAATAACTAGAATACACATTATTTAATAGAGAAATATAAAAAAAACATATTATTTAATAGAGAAATAACTAAAATACACATTATTTAATAGAGAATCAACAAAAAAACACATTATTTAATAAAGAAATAACTAAAAAACACCATATTTATTGGAGAATGAACTAAAATACACGATATTAAATAAAGAAATAACAAAAATACACATTATTTAAAAGAGAAATAACAAAAAAACACATTATTTAATAGAGAAATAACTAAAATACACATTATTTATTGTAGAAATATTTAAAATACACATTATTTGATAGAGAATTATCTAAAATACACATTATTTTATAGAGAAATAACAAAAAACAAATTATTTAAAAGAGAAATAACTAAAATACACATTATTTAATAGAGAATTAACCAAAAAACACATTATTTAATAAAGAAATAACTAAAAAACACATTATTTATTGGAGATATAACTAAAATACACATTATTTAATAGAGAAATAACAAAAAACACATTATTTAATAGAGAAATAACTAAATTACACCATATTTATTGGAGATATAACTAAAATACACATTATTTATTGGAGAAATAACTAAAATACACATTATTTAATAGAGAAATAACTAAAATACACATTTTTTATTAGAGAAATAACTAAAATACACAATATTTAATAAAGAAATAACTAAAATACACATTATTTATTAGAGAAATAACCAAAAATTACATTATTTGATAAAGAAATAACAAAAAAACACATTATTTAATAGAGAAATAACTAAAATACACATTATTTATTGTTGAAATAACTAAAATACACATTATTTATTGGAGAAATAACTAAAATACACATTATTTATTAGAGAAATGACTAAAACACACATTATTTAATAAAAAAATAACTAAACTACACATTATTTAATAGAGAAATAACAAAAAAACACATTATTTAATAAAGAATAACTAAAATACACATTATTTTTAGAGAAATAACTAAAATACATATTATTTAATAGAGAAATAACAAAAAAACACATTTTTTAATAGAGAAATAACTAAAATACACATTATTTAATTAAGAAATAACAAAAAACACATTATTTAATAGAGAAATAACAAAAAAACACATTATGTAATAGAAAAATAACCAAAATACACATTATTTATTGGAGAAATAACTAAAATACACATTTTTTATTGGAGAAATAACTAAAATACACATTATTTAATAAAAAATAACTAGAATACACATTATTTAATAAAGAAATAACAAAAAAACATATTATTTAATAAAGAAATAACTAAAATACACATTATTTAATAAACAAATAACAAAAAAACACATTATTTAAAAGAGAATTAACTAAAAGACACATTATTTATTGGAGAATGCACTAAAAAACACATTATTTAATAGAGAAATAATTAAAATACACATTATTTAATAGAGAAATAACAAAAAAACACATTATTTAATAGAGAAATAACTAAAATACACATTATTTATTGGAAAAATAACTAAAATACACATTATTTAATAAAGAAATAACTAAAATACATATTATTTACTAGAGAAATAACAAAAAAACACATTATTTAATAGAGAAATAACTAAAACGCACATTATTTATTGGAGAAATAAGTAAAATACACATTATTTAATAGAGAAATAATTTAAATACACATTATTTAATAGAGAAATAACAAAAAAAACACATTATTTAATAGAGAAATAACTAAAATACACTTTATTTATTGGAGAAATAACTAAAATACACATTATTTAATAAAAAAATAACAAAAAAACACATTATTCGATAGAGAAATAACTAAAATACACATTATTTATTGGAGAAATAACTAAAATACACATTATTTAATAGAGAATTAACTAAAATACACATTATTTAATAGAGATTTAATTAAAATACACATTATTTATTAAAGAAATAACAAAAAACACATTATTTAATAGAGAAATAACTAAAATACACATTATTTATTGGAAATATAACTAAAATACACATTATTTACTAGAAAAATAACAAAAAAGCACACTATTTAATAGAGAAATAATTAAAATACACAATATTTATTGGAGAAATAACTAAAATACACATTATTTATTGGAGAAATAACTAAAATACACATTATTTAATAGAGAAATAACTAGAATACACATTATTTAATAGAGAAATATCAATAAAACATATTATTTAATAGAGAAATAACTAAAAGACACAATATTTATTGGAGAAATAACTAAAATACACATTATGTAAAAGAAAAATAACAAAAAAGCACATTATTTAATAAAGAAATAACTAAAATACACATTATCTATTTGAGATATAACTGAAATACACATTAATTATTGGAGAAATAACTAAAATACTCATTCTTTAATAAAGAAATAACTAAAATACACATTATTTATTGGAGAAATAACTAAAATACACATTATTTAATAGAAAAATTACTAGAATACACATTATTTAATAAAGAAATAACAAAAAAACATATTATTTAATAAAGAAATAACTTAAATACACATTATTTAATAGAGAAATATCAAAAAAACACCTTATTTAATAGAAAAATAACTAAAATACACATTATATATTAGAGAAATAACTAAAATACACATTATTTATTGGAGAAATAACTAAAATACACATTATTTAATAGAGAAATAACTAGAATACACATTATTTAATAGAGAAATATAAAAAAAACATATTATTTAATAGAGAAATAACTAAAATACACATTATTTAATAGAGAATCAACAAAAAAACACATTATTTAATAGAGAAATAACTAAAAGACACCATATTTATTGGAGAATGAACTAAAATACACGATATTAAATAAAGAAATAACAAAAATACACATTATTTAAAAGAGAAATAACAAAAAAACACATTATTTAATAGAGAAATAACTAAAATACACATTATTTATTGTAGAAATATTTAAAATACACATTATTTGATAGAGAATTATCTAAAATACACATTATTTATAGAGAAATAACAAAAAAACAAATTATTTAAAAGAGAAATAACTAAAATACACATTATTTAATAGAGAAATAACCAAAAAACACATTATTTAATAGAGAAATAACTAAAAAACACATTATTTATTAGAGATATAACTAAAATACACATTATTTAATAGAGAAATAACAAAAAACACATTATTTAATAGAGAAATAACTAAATTACACCATATTTATTGGAGATATAACTAAAATACACATTATTTATTGGAAAAATAATTAAAATACACATTATTTAATAGAGAAATAACTAAAATACACATTTTTAATTAGAGAAATAACTAAAATACACAATATTTAATAAAGAAATAACTAAAATACACATTATTTATTAGAGAAATAACCAAAAATTACATTATTTGATAAAGAAATAACAAAAAAACACATTATTTAATAGAGAAATAACTAAAATACACATTATTTAATAGAGAAATAATTTATATACACATTGATTAATAGAGAAATAACAAAAAAAACACATTATTTAATAGAGAAATAACTAAAATACACTTTATTTATTAGAGAAATAACTAAAATACACATTATTTAATAAAAAAATAACAAAAAAACACATTATTCGATAAAGAAATAACTAAAATACACATTATTTATTGGAGAAATAACTAAAATACACATTATTTAATAGAGAATTAACTAAAATACACATTATTTAATAGAGATTTAATTAAAATACACATTATTTAATAAAGATATAACAAAAAAACACATTATTTAATAGAGAAATAACTAAAATACACATTATTTATTGGAAATATAACTAAAATACACATTATTTACTAGAAAAATAACAAAAAAGCACACAATTTAATAGAGAAATATCTAAAATACAAATTATTTATTGGAGAAATAACTAAAATACACATTATTTATTGGAGAAATAACTAAAATACACATTATTTAATAGAGAAATAACTAGAGTACACATTATTTAATAGAGAAATATCAATAAAACATATTATTTATTAGAGAAATAACTAAAAGACACAATATTTATTGGAGAAATAACTAAAATACACATTATTTAATAAAGAAATAACTAAAATACACATTATTTAATAAAGAAACAACAAAAAAACACATTATTTAATGGAGAAATAACTAAAATACACATTATTTAATAGAGAAATAACAAATAAACACATTATTTAATAGACAAATAACAAACAAACACATTATTTAATAGAAAAATAACTAAAATACACATTATTTATTGGAGAAATAACTAAAATACACATTATTTATTGGAGAAATAACTAAAATACACATTATTCAATAGAGAAATAACTAAAATACACTTTATTTAATAGAGAAATATCAAAAAAACATATTATTTAATAGAGAAATAACTAAAATACACATTATTTATTGGAGATATAACTAAAATACACATTATGTAAAAGAAAAATAACAAAAAAGCACATTATTTAATAAAGAAATAACTAAAATACACATTATCTATTTGAGATATAACTGAAATACACATAAGAAATAACTTAAATACACATTATTTAATAGAGAAATATCAAAAAAACACCTTATTTAATAGAAAAATAACTAAAATACACATTATATATTAGAGAAATAACTAAAATACACATTATTTATTGGAGAAATAACTAAAATACACATTATTTAATAGAGAAATAACTAGAATACACATTATTTAATAGAGAAATATAAAAAAAACATATTATTTAATAAAGAATTTACTAAAATACACATTATTTAATAGAGAATCAACAAAAAAACACATTATTTAATAGAGAAATAACTAAAAGACACCATATTTATTGGAGAATGAACTAAAATACACGATATTAAATAAAGAAATAACAAAAATACACATTATTTAAAAGAGAAATAACAAAAAAACACATTATTTAATAGAGAAATAACTAAAATACACATTATTTATTGTAGAAATATTTAAAATACACATTATTTGATAGAGAATTATCTAAAATACACATTATTTTATAGAGAAATAACAAAAAAACAAATTATTTAAAAGAGAAATAACTGAAATACACATTATTTAATAAAGAAATAACCAAAAAACACATTATTTAATAGAGAAATAACTAAAAAACACATTATTTATTGGAGATATAACTAAAATACACATTATTTAATAGAGAAATAACAAAAAACACATTATTTAGTAGAGAAATAACTAAATTACACCATATTTATTGGAGATATAACTAAAATACACATTATTTATTGGAGAAATAACTAAAATACACATTATTTAATAAAGAAATAACTAAAATACACATTTTTTATTAGAGAAATAACTAAAATACACAATATTTAATAAAGAAATAACTAAAATACACATTATTTATTAGAGAAATAACCAAAAATTACATTATTTGATAAAGAAATAACAAAAGAACACATTATTTAATAGAGAAATAACTAAAATACACATTATTTATTGTTGAAATAACTAAAATACACATTATTTATTGGAGAAATGACTAAAACACACATTATTTAATAAAAAAATAACTAAATTACACATTATTTAATAGAGAAATAACAAAAAAACACATTATTTAATAAAGAATAACTAAAATACACATTATTTTTGGAGAAATAACTAAAATCCATATTATTTAATAGAGAAATAACAAAAAAACACATTTTTTAATAGAGAAATAACTAAAATACACATTATTTAATTAAGAAATAACAAAAAACACATTATTTAATAGAGAAATAACAAAAAAACACATTATGTAATAGAAAAATAACCAAAATACACATTATTTATTGGAGAAATAACTAAAATACACATTTTTTATTGGAGAAATAACTAAAATACACATTATTTAATAAAAAATAACTAGAATACACATTATTTAATAAAGAAATAACAAAAAAACATATTATTTAATAAAGAAATAACTAAAATACACATTATTTAATAAACAAATAACAAAAAAACACATTATTTAAAAGAGAATTAACTAAAAGACACATTATTTATTGGAGAATGCATTAAAAAACACATTATTTAATAGAGAAATAACTAAAATACACATTATTTAATAGAAAAATAACAAAAAAACACATTATTTAATAGAGAAATAACTAAAATACACATTATTTAATAAAGAAATAACTAAAATACATATTATTTAATAGAGAAATAACAAAAAAACACATTATTTAATAGAGAAATAACTAAAACACACATTATTTATTGGAGAAATAACTAAAATACACATTATTTAATAGAGAAATAATTTAAATACACATTATTTAATAGAGAAATAACAAAAAAAACACATTATTTAATAGAGAAATAACTAAAATACACATTATTTATTGGAGAAATAACTAAAATACACATTATTTAATAAAAAAATAACAAAAAACACATTATCCGATAGAGAAATAACTAAAATACACATTATTTATTGGAGAAATAACTAAAATACACATTATTTAATAGAGAATTAACTAAAATACACATTATTTAATAGAGATTTAATTAAAATACACATTATTTAATGAAGATATAACAAAAAAACACATTATTTAATAGAGAAATAACTAAAATACACATTATTTATTGGAAATATAACTAAAATACACATTATTTACTAGAAAAATAACAAAAAAACACACTATTTAATAGAGAAATAATTAAAATACACATTATTTATTGGAGAAATAACTAAAATACACATTATTTATTGGAGAAATAACTAAAATACACATTATTTAATAAAGAAATAACTAGAGTACACATTATTTAATAGAGAAATATCAATAAAACATATTATTTAATAGAGAAATAACTAAAAGACACAATATTTATTGGAGAAATAACTAAAATACACATTATTTAATACAGAAATAACTAAAATACACATTATTTAATAAAGAAACAACAAAAAAACACATTATTTAATGGAGAAATAACTAAAATACACATTATTTAATAGAGAAATAACAAATAAACACATTATTTAATAGACAAATAACAAACAAACACATTATTTAATAGAAAAATAACTAAAATACACATTATTTATTGGAGAAATAACTAAAATACACATTATTTATTGGAGAAATAACTAAAATACACATTATTCAATAGAGAAATAACTAAAATACACTTTATTTAATAGAGAATTATCAAAAAAACATATTATTTAATAGAGAAATAACTAAAATACACATTATATAATAGAGAAATAACAAAAAAACACATTATTTAATAGAGACATAACTAAAAGACACATTATTTAATAGAGAAATAACTAAAAGACACATTATTTTTTGGAGAATGAACTAAAATACACATTATTTAATAGAGAAATAACTAAAATACATTAAAAAATTAAATTTATGAAAAAATATTCTAAACTAAAAGACATCCATAGACGCGTTTCGAGGTTTACCTCTCATCAGTATGGCTTTATTTATTTAAACTAATTGATTTTTAACTTACTTCGTCAACATTGTTCACCACCACAATTCAAAGTGAATATTTTAAAGGGTGTATTGACTATTTATACTAACTGACTTAATGACTTTATTTAATGGCTATGGTTAATAGCATTCTAAGAATGAACAAATAAACTAATTATTTCGGGATATTAAGCAGATGGTAATGACATGAAAGAATTAAAACGGAAATTTGAAAATTAAACTAACTAAAATACACATTATTTAATAGAGAAATAACAAAAAAACAAATAATTTAATAGAGAAATAACTAAAATACACTTTATTTATTGAAGAAATAATTAAAATACACATTACTTAATAGAGACATAACTAAAATACACATTATTTATTAGAGAAATAAATAAAGTACACATTATTTATTAGAGAAATAACTAAAACACACATTATTTAATAGAGAAATAACTAAAATACACATTATTTATTGGAGAAATAACTAGAATACATATTATTTATTAGAGAAATAACAAAAAAAATATATTATTTAATAGAGAAATAACTAAAATACACATTATTTAATAGAGAAATAACAAAAAAACACATTATTCAATAGAGAAATAACTAAAATACACATTATTTATTGGAGAAATAACTAGAATACATATTATTTATTAGAGAAATAACAAAAAAAATATATTATTTAATAGAGAAATAACTAAAATACACATTAAGTAATAGAGAAATAACTAAAATACACATTATTTATTAGAGAAATAACAAAAAAACACATTATTTAATAAAGAAATAACTAAAATACACATTATTTGATAGAAAAATAACTAAAATACACATTATTTATTGGAGAAATAACTAAAATACACATTATTTATTGGAGAAATAACTAAAATACACATTAGTTATTGGAGAAATAACTAGAATACACATTATTTAATAGAGAAATAACAAAAAAACATTTTATTTAATAGAGAAATAACTAAAATACACATTATTTATTGGAGAAATAACTAGAATAGACATTATTTATTAGAGAAATAACAAAAAAACATATTAATTAATAGAGAAATAACTAAAATACACATTATTTAATAAAGAAATAACAAAAAAACACATTATTTAAAAGAGAATTAACTAAAAGACACATTATTTATTGGAGAATGAACTAAAAAACACATTATTTAATAGAGAAATAACTAAAATACACATTATTTAATAGAGAAATAACAAAAAAAACAAATTATTTATTAGAGAAATAACTAAAATACACTTTATTTATTGAAGAAATAATTAAAATACACATTACCTAATAGAGACATAACTAAAATACACATTATTTATTAAAGAAATAATTAAAGTACACATTATTTATTAGAGAAATAACTAAAACACACATTATTTAATAAAGAAATAACTAAAATACACATTATTTATTGGAGAAAGAACTAAAATACACATTATTTAATAGAGAAATAACTAAAATACACATTATTTATTAGAGAAATAACAAAAAAACACATTATTTAATAAAGAAATAACTAAAATACACTTTATTTCTTGGAGAAATAACTAAAATACATTATTTAATAGAGAAATAACTTAAATACACTATATTTAATAGAGAAATAACAAAAAAACACATTATTTAAAAGAGAAATAACTAAAATACACTTTATTTATTGGAGAAATAACTCAAATACACATTATTTATTGGAGAAATAACTAAAATACACATTATTTAATAGAGAAATAACTAAAATACACATTATTTAATAGAAAAATAACAAAAAAACACATTATTTAATTAAGAAATAACTAAAATACACCATATTTATTGGAGATATAACTAAAATACACATTATTTATTGGAGAAATAACTAAAATACACATTATTTAATAGAGAAATAACTAAAATAAACATTTTTTATTGGAGAAATAACTAAAATACACAATATTTAATAGAGAAATAACTAAAATACACATCATTTAATAGAGAAATAACTAAAATACACTTTATTTATTAGAGAAATAACTAAAATACACATTATTTAATATAGAAATAACAAAAAAACACATTATTAATTAGAGGAATAACTAAAATACACAATATTTATTGGAAAAATAACTAAAATACACATTATTTAATAGAGAATTAGCTAAAATACACATTATTTAATAGAGAAATTACTAAAATACACATTATTTAATAGTGAAATAACAATAAAACACATTATTTAATAGAGAAATAACTAAAATACACAATATTTATTGGAGATATAACTAAAATACACATTATTTAATAGAAAAATAACAAAATAGCACATTATTTAATAAAGAAATAACTAAAATACACATTAATTATTGGAGATATAACTAAAATACACATTATTTAATGAAAAAATAACTAAAATACACATTCTTTAATAAAGAAATACCTAAAATACACATGATTTATTGGAGAAATAACTAAAATACACATTATTTAATAGAGAAATAACTAGAGTACACATTATTTAATAGAGAAATATCAATAAAACATATTATTTAATAGAGAAATAACTAAAAGACACATTATTTATTGGAGAAATAACTAAAATACACATTATTTAATAAAGAAATAACTAAAATACTCATTATTTAATAAAGAAACAACAAAAAAACACATTATTTATTAGAGAAATAACTAAAATACACATTATTTAATAGAGAAATAACAAATAAACACATTAGTGAATAGACAAATAACAAACAAACACATTATTTAATAGAAAAATAACTAAAATACACATTATTTTTGGAGAAATAACTAAAATACACATTATTTATTGGAGAAATAACTAAAATACACATTATTTAATAGAGAAATAACTAGAATACACATTATTTAATAGAGAAATATCAAAAAAACATATTATTTAATAGAGAAATAACTAAAATACACATTATATAATAGAGAAATAACAGAAAAACACATTATTTAATAGAGAAATAACTAAAAGACACATTATTTAAGAGATAAATAACTAAAAGACACATTATTTTTTGAAGAATAAACTAAAATACACAATATTTAATAGAGAAATAACTAAAATACACATTATTTAATAGAGAAATAACAAAAAAACAAATTATTCAATAAAGAAATAACTAAAATACACTTTATTTATTGAAGAAATAATTGAAATACACATTACTTAATAGAGACATAACTAAAATACACATTATTTATTAGAGAATTAAATAAAGTACACATTATTTATTAGAGAAATAACTAAAACACACATTATTTAATAGAGAAATAACTAAAATACACATTATTTATTGGAGAAATAACTAGAATACATATTATTTATTAAAAAAAAAACAAAAAAACATATTATTTAATAGAGAAAAAACTAAAAGACACATTATTTATTAGAAAATAAACTAAATTACACATTGATTAATAGAGAAATAATTAAAATACACATTATTTATTAGAGAAAAAACAAAAAAACACATTATTTAATAGAGAAATAACTAGAATACACATTATTTAATAGAGAAATAACAAAAAAACATATTATTTAATAGAGAAATAACTGAAATACACATTATTTATTGGAGAAATAACTAAAATACACATTATTTATTAGAAAACTAACAAAAAAACATATTATTTAATAGAGAAATAACTAAAAAAACACAATATTTAATAGAGGAATAACAAAAAAACTCATTATTTTATAGAGAAATAACTAAAATACACATTATTTATTGAAGAAATAACTAAAATACACATTATTTAATATAGAAATAACTAAAATACACATTATTTAATAGAAAAATAACAAAGAACACTTTATTTAAAAGAGAAAAAACTAAAATACACATTATTTATTGAAGAAATAACTAAAATACACATTATTTAATAAAGAAATAACTAAAATACACATTATATAATAGAGAAATAACAAAAAGACACATTATTTAATAGAGAAATAACTAAAATACACTTTATTTATTAGAGAAATAACTAAAATACACATTATTTAATAGAGAAATAACTTAAATACACATTATTTAATAGAGAAATAACAAAAAAACACATTATTTAAAAGAGAAATAACTAAAGTACACTTTATTTATTGGAAAAATAACTAAAATACACAATATTTAATTAAGAAATAACTAAAATACACATTATTTAATAGAGAAATTACTAAAATACACATTATTTATTGGAGAAATAACTAAAATACACATTATTTAATAAAGAAATAACTAAAATACACCTTATTTAATAAAGAAATATCAAAAAAACTCATTATTTAATAGAGAAATAACTAAAATACACATTATTTATTGGAGAAATAACTAAAATACACAATATTTAATAGAGAAAAGACTTAAATACACATTATTTAATAGACAAATAATATATAACTAAAATACACTTTATTTATTGGAGAAATAACTAAAATACATTTAATAAAGAAAAAACTAAAATACACAATATTTAATAAAGAAATAACTAAAAAACACATTATTTAATAAATAAATAATTAAAAAACACATTATTTAATAGAGAATTAACTGAAATACACAATATTTATTGGAGAAATAACTAAAATACACATTATTAAATAGAGAATTAACTAAAATACACATTATTTATTAGAGAAATTACTAAAATACACAGTATTTATTAAAGAAATAACAAAAAAACACATTATTTAATAGAGAAATAACTAAAATACACATTATTTATTGGAGATATAACTAAAATACACATTATTTAAAAGAAAAATAACAAAAAAGCACATTATTTTATAAAGAAATAACTAAAATACACATTATTTATTGGAGATATAACTGAAACACATATTATTTATTGGAGAAATAACTTAAATACTCATTCTTTATTAAAGAAATAACTAAAACACACATTATTTATTGGAGAAATAACTAAAATACACATTATTTAATAGAGAAATAACTAGAATACACATTATTTAATAAAGAAATAACAAAAAAACATATTATTTAATAAATAAATAATTAAAACACACATTATTTAATAGAGAAATATCAAAAAAACACCTTATTTAATAGAAAAATAACTAAAATACACATTATTTATTGGAGAAATAACTAAAATACACATTATTTATTGGAAAAATAACTAAAATACACATTATTTAATAAAGAAATAACTAGAATACACATTATTTAATAGAGAAATATCAAAAAAACACATTATTTAATAGAGAAATAACTAAAAGACACATTATTTATTGGAAAATGAACTAAAATACACATTATTACATAAAGAAATAACAAAAATACACATTATTTAATAGAGAAATAACAAAAAACACAATATTTAATAGAGAAATAACTAAAATACACATTATTTATTGTAGAAATAACTAAAATACACATTATTTGATAGAGAATTATCTAAAATACACATTATTTAACAGAAAAATAACAAAAAAACAAATTATTTAAAAGAGAAATAACTAAAATACACATTATTTAATAGAGAAATAACCAAAAAACACATTATTTAATAGAGAAATAACTAAAAAACACATTATTTATTGGAGATATAACTAAAATACACATTATTTAATAGAGAAATAACAAAAAAACACATTATTTAATAGAGAAATAACTAAATTACACTATATTTATTTGAGATATAACTAAAATACACATTATTTATTGGAGAAATAACTAAAATACACATTATTTAATAGAGAAATAACTAAAATACACATTTTCTATTGGAGAAATAACTAAAATACACAATATTTAATAGAGAAATAACAAAAATACACATTATTTATTAAAGAAATAACCAAATAACACATTATTTAATAAAGAAATAACAAAAAAACACAATATTTAGTAGAGAAATAACTAAAATACACATTATTTATTGTTGAAATAACTAAAACACACATTATTTATTGGAGAAATAACTAAAATACACATTATTTGTTAAAGAAATGACTAAAACACACATTATTTAATAAAGAAATAACTAAATTACACATTATTTAATAGAGAAATAACAAAAAAACACATTATTTATTAGAAAAATAACTAAAATATACATTATTTTTGGAGAAATAACTAAAATACACATTATTTAATAGAGAAATAACAAAAAAACACATTTTTTAATAAAGAAATAACTAAAATACACATTATTTTATTGAGAAATAACAAAAAACACATTATTTAATAGAGAAATAACAAAAAAACACATTATGTAATAGAAAAATAACTAAAATACACATTATTTATTGGAGAAATAACTAAAATACACATTATTTATTGGAGAAATAACTAAAATACACATTATTTAATAAAAAATAACTAAAATACACATTATTTAATAGAGAAATAACAAAAAAAACATATTATTTAATAGAGAAATAACTAAAATACACATTATTTAATAAAGAAATAACAAAAAAACACATTATTTAAAAGAGAATTAACTAAAAGACACATTATTTATTGGAGAATGAACTAAAAAACACATTATTTGATAGAGAAATAACTAAAATACACATTATTTAATAGAGAAATAACAAAAAAAACACATTATTTAATAGAGAAATAACTAAAATACACATTATTTATTGGAGAAATAACTAAAATACACATTATTTAATAGAGAAATAACTAAAATACACATTATTTAATAGAGAAATAACAAAAAAACACATTATTTAATAGAGAAATAACTAAAATACACTTTACTTAATAGAGAAATAACTAAAATACACATTAATTACTAGAAAAATAACTTAAATACACTATATTTAATATAGAAATAACAAAAAAACACATTATTTAAAAGAGAAATAACTAAATTACACTTTATTTATTGGAGAAATAACTTAAATACACATTATTTATTGGAGAAATAGCTAAAATACACATAATTTAATAGAGAATTAACTAAAATACACATTATTTAATAGAGAAATAACAAAAAAAAACACATTATTTAATAGAGAAATAACTAAAATACACCATATTTATTGGAGAAATAACTAAAATACACATTATTTATTGGAGAAATAACTAAAATACACATTATTTAATAGAGAAATAACTAAAATACACATTTTTTATTAGAGAAATAACTAAAATACACAATATTTATTAGAGAAATAACTAAAATACACATTATTTAATAAAAAAATAACCAAAAAACACATGATTTGATAAAGAAATAACAAAAAAACACATTATTTAATAGAGAAATAACTAAAATACACTCTATTTATTGGAGAAATAACTAAAATACACATTATTTATTGGAGAAATAACTAAAATACACATTATTTATTAGAGAAATAACTAAAACACACATTATTTAATAAAGAGATAACTAAATTACACATTATTTAATAGAGAAATAACAAAAAAACCCATTATTTAATAGAGAAATAACTAAAATACACATTATTTTTGGAGAAATAATTAAAATACACATTATTTAATAGAGAAATAACAAAAAAACACATTTTTTAATAGAGAAATAACTAAAATACACATTATTTAATTGAGAAATAACAAAAAACACAATATTTAATAGAGAAATAACAAAAAAACACATTATGTAATAAAAAAATAACCAAATTTCACATTATTTATTGGAGAAATAACTAAAATACACATTATTTATTAGAGAAATAACTAAAATACACATTATTTAATAAAAAAATAACTAGAATACACATTATTTAATAAAGAAATGACAAAAAAACATATTATTTAATAGAGAAATAACTAAAATACACATTATTTAATAAAGAAATAACAAAAAACACATTATTTAAAAGAGAATTAACTAAAAGACACATTATTTATTGGAGAATGAACTAAAAAACACATTATTTAATAGAGAAATAACTAAAATACACATTATTTAATAGAGAAATAACAAAAAAAACATTATTTAATAGAGAAATAACTAAAATACACATTATTTATTGGAGAAATAACTAAAATACACATTATTTAAGAGAGAAATAACTAAAATACACATTATTTAATAGAGAAATAACAAAAAAAACACATTATTTAATAGAAAAATAATTAAAATACACATTATTTAATAGAGAAATAACAAAAAAAAAACACATTATTTAATAGAGAAATAACTAAAATACACTTTATTTATTGGAGAAATAACTAAAATACACATTATTTAATAAAGAAATAACTAAAATACACATTATTTAATAGAGAAATATCAAAAAAACACATTATTTAATAGAAAAATATCTAAAATACACATTATTTATTGGAGAAATAACTAAAATACACATTATTTATTGGAGAAATAACTAAAATACACATTATTTAAAAGAGAAATAACTAGAATCTACATTATTTAATAGAGAAATATTAAAAAAACATATTATTTAATAGAGAAATAACTAAAATACACATTTTTTATTGGAGAAATAACTAAAATACACAAAATTTAATAGAGAAATAACTAAAATACACATTATTTAATAGAGAAATAACAAAAAAACACATTTTTTAATAAAGAAATAACTAAAATACACAGTGTTTAATTGAGAAATAACAAAAAACACATCATTTAATAGAGAAATAACAAAAAAACACATTATGTAATAAAAAAATAACCAAAATACACATTATTTACTGGAGAAATAACTAAAATACACATTATTTATTGGAGAAATAACTAAAATACGCAATATTTAATAGAGAAATAACCTAAATACACATTATTTAATAGACAAATAACAAAAAAACACATTATTTAATAGAGAAATAACTAAAATACACTTTATTTATTGGAGAAATAACTAAAATACACATTATTTAATAAAGAAAAAACTAAAATACACAATATTTAATAGAGAAATAACTAAAATACAAATTATTTATTGGAGAAATAACTAAAATAGACAATATTTAATAGAGAAATAACCTAAGTACACATTATTTAATAGACAAATAACAAAAAAACACATTATTTAATAGAGAAATAACTAATATACACTTTATTTATTGGAGAATAAACTAAAATACACATTATTTAATAAAGAAAAAACTAAAATACACAATATTTAATAGGGAAATAACTAAAATACACATTATTTAATAAAAAAATAACAAAAAAACACTTTATTTAATAGAGAAATAACTAAAATACACAATATTTATTGGAAAAATAACTAAAATACACATTATTTAGTAGAGAATTAACTAAAATACACATTATTTAAAAGAGAAATTACTAAAATACACATTATTTAATAGTGAAATAACAATAAAACACATTATTTAATAGAGAAATAACTAAAATACACAATATTTATTGGAGATATAACTAAAATACACATTATTTATTAGAAAAATAACAAAAAAGCACATTATTTAATAAAGAAATAACTAAAATACACATTATTTATTAGAGAAATAACTAAAATACACAATTTTTATTAGAGAAATAAATAAAATACACATTATTTAATAGAGAAATAACAAAAAAACACATTATTTAATAAAGAAATAACTAGATTACACCATATTTATTGGAGATATAACTAAAATACACATTATTTATTGGAGAAATAACTAAAATACACATTATTTAATAGAGAAATAACTAAAATACACATTTTTTATTGGAGAAATAACTAAAATACACAATATTTGATAGAGAAATAACTAAAATACACATTATTTAATAGAGAAAAAACCAAAAAACACATTATTTGATAAAGAAATAACAAAAAAACACATTATTTAATAGAGAAATAACTGAAATACACAATATTTATTGGAGAAATAACTAAAATACACATTATTTATTGAAGAAATAACTAAAATACACATTATTTATTAGAGAAATAACTAAAACACACATTATTTAATAAAGAAATAACTAAATTACACATTATTTAATAGAGCAATAACAAAAAAACACATTATTTAATAGAAAAATAACTAAAATACACATTATTTATTAGAGAAATAACAAAAAAACACATTATTTAATAAAGAAATAGCTAAAATACACAGTATTTAGTTGAGAAATAACAAAAAACACATTATTTAATAGAGAAATAACAAAAAAACACATTATGTAATAATAAAGTAACCAAAATACACATTATATACTGGAGAAATAACTAAAATACACATTATTTATTGGAGAAATAACTAAAATACACAAAATTTAATAGAGAAATAACCTAAATACACATTATTTAATAGTCATATAACAAAAAAACACATTATTTAATAGAGAAATAACTAAAATACACTTTATTTATTGGAGAAATAACTAAATACACATTATTTAATAAAGAAAAAACTTAAATACACAATATTTAATAGAGAAATAACTAAAATACACAATATTTATTGGAGATATAACTAAAATACACATTATTTATTAGAAAAATAACAAAAAAGCACATTATTTAATAAAGAAATAACTAAAATACACATTATTTATTGGAGATATAACTAAAATACACATTATTTAATGGAGAAATAACTAAAATACACATTCTTTAATAAAGAAATAACTAAAATACACATTATTTATTGGAGAAATAACTAAAATACACATTATTTAATAGAGAAATAACTAAAAACACTTTATTTTTACACTTTAGTTAATAGTATTTAATTATTGGAGAAATAACCTAAATACACATTATTTAATAGTCATATAACAAAAAAACACATTATTTAATAGAGAAATAACTAAAATACACTTTATTTATTGGAGAAATAACTAAATACACATTATTTAATAAAGAAAAAACTTAAATACACAATATTTAATAGAGAAATAACTAAAATACACATTATTTATTGGAGAAGTAACTAAAATAGACAATATTTATTAGAGAAATAACCTAAATACACATTATTTAATAGACAAATAACAAAATAACACATTATTTAATAGAGAAATAACTAAAATACACTTTATTTATTGGAGAAATAACTAAAATACACATTATTTAATAAAGAAAAAACTAAAATACACAATATTTAATAGAGAAATAACTAAAATACACATTATTTAATAAAGAAAAAACAATAAAAGGAATTATTTAATAGAGAAATAACTAAAATACACAATATTTATTGGAGAAATAACTAAAATACACATTATTTAATAGTGAATTAACTAAAATACACATTATTTAATAGAAAAATTATGAAAATACACATTATTTAATAGTGAAATAACAATAAAACACATTTTTTAATAGAGAAATAACTAAAATACACAATATTTATTGAAGATATAACTAAAATACACATTATTTAATAGAAAAATAACAAAAAAGCACATTATTTAATAAAGAAATAACTAAAATACACATTATTTATTGGAGATATAACTAAAATACACATTATTTAATGGAGAAATAACTAAAATACACATTCTTTAATAAAGAAATAACTAAAATACACATTATTTATTGGAGAAATAACTAAAATACACATTATTTAATTGAGAAATAACTAGAATACACTTTATTTAATAGAGAAATAACAAAAAAACATACTATTAAATAGAGAAATAATTAAATAACACATTATTTAATAGAGAAATATCAAAAAAACACATTATTTATTAGAAAAATATCTAAAATACACATTATTTATTGGAGAAATAACTAAAATACACATTATTTATTGGAGAAATAACTAAAATACACATTATTTAATAGAGAAATAACTAGAATACACATTATTTAATAGAGAAATATTAAAAAAACATATTATTTAATAGAGAAATAACTAAAATACACATTATTTAATAGAGAATCAAGAAAAAAACACATTATTTAATAGAAAAATAACTAAAAGACACATTATTTAATGGAGAATAAAATAAAATACACATTATTTAATAAAAAAATAACTAAAATACACATTATTTAATAGAGAAATAACAAGAAAAAAAACATTATTTAATAGAGAAATAACTAAAAAACACATTATTTATTGGAAAAATAACTAAAATACACATTATTTAATAAAGAAATAACAAAAAAACAAATTATTCAAAAGAGAAATAACTAAAATACACATTATTTAATAGAGAAATAACTAAAAAACACATTATATAATAGAGAAATAACTAAAAAACACATTATTTATTGGAGATATAACTAAGTTACACATTATTTAATAGAGAAATAACAAAAAAACACATTATTTAATAAAGAAATAACTAAAATACACCATATTTATTAGAGATATAACTAAAATACACATTATATATTGGAGAAATAACTAAAATACACAATATTTAATAGAGAAATAACTAAAATACACAATTTTTATTAGAGAAATAACTAAATTACACATTATTTAATAGAGAAATAACTAAAATACACATTATTTAATAGAGAAATAACAAAAAAACACATTATTTAATAAAGAAATAACAAAAAAAACACATTATTTAATAGAGAAATAACTAAAATACACATTATTTATTGGAGAAATAACTAAAATACACATTATTTATTAGAGAAATAACTAAAATACACATTATTTAATAGAAAAATAACAAAATACACATTATTTATTAGAGAAATAACTAAAATACACTTTTTTTATTAGAGAAATAACTAAAACACACATTATTTAATAAAGAAATAACTAAATTACACATTATTTAATAGAGAATAAACAAAAAACACATTATTTAATAGAAAAATAACTAAATTACACATTATTTTTGGAGAATTAACTAAAATACACATTATTTAATAGAGAAATAACGAAAAAAACATTATTTACTAGAGAAATAACTAAAATACACAATATTTATTGGAAAAATAACTAAAATACACATTATTTATTAGAGAAATGACTAAAACACACATTAATTAATAAAGAAATAACTAAATTACACTAAATTTAATAAAGAAATAACAAAAAAAACACATTTATTAATAGAGAAATAACTAAAATACACATTATTTTAGGAGAAATAACTAAAATACACATTATTTAATAGAGAAATAACAAAAAAACACATTTTTAATAAAGAAATAACTAAAATACACATTATTAAATTGAGAAATAACAAAAAACACATTATTTAATAGAGAAATAACAAAAAAACACATTATGTAATAGAAAAATAACCAAAATACACATTATTTATTGGAGAAATAATTAAAATACACATTATTTATTGGAGAAATAACTAAAATACACATTATTTAATAAAAAAATAACTAGAATACACATTATTTAATAGAGAAATAACAAAAAAACATATTATTTAATAAAGAAATAACTAAAATACACATTATTTAATAAAGAAATAACAAAAAAACACATTATTTAAAAGAGAATTAACTAAAAGACACATTATTTATTAGAGAATTAACTAAAAAACACATTATTTAATAGAGAAATAACTAAAATACACATTATTTAATAAAAAAATAACAAAAAACACTTTATTTAATAGAGAAATAACTGAAATACACATTATTTATTGGAGAAATAACTAAAATACACATTATTTAATAGAGAAATATTTAAAATACACATTATTTAATAGAGAAATAACAAAAAGCACATTATTTAATAGAGAAATAACTAAAATACACTTTATTTCTTGGAGAAATAACTAAAATACACATTATTTAATAGAGAAATAACTTAAATACACTATATTTAATAAAGAAATAACAAAAAAACACATTATTTAAAAGAGAAATAACTAAAATACACTTTATTTATTAGAGAAATAAATTAAATACACATTATTTATTGGAGAAATAACTGAAATACACATTATTTAATAAAGAAATAACTAAAATACACATTATTTAATAGAGAAATAACAAATAAACACATTATTTAATAGAAAAATAACTAAAATACACCATATTTATTGGAGATATAACTAAAATACACATTATTTATTAGAGAAATAACTAAAATACACATTATTTAATAGAGAAATAACTAAAATACACATTTTTTATTGGAGAAATAACTAAAATACACAAAATTTAAAAGAGAAATAACTAAAATACACATTATTTAATAGAGAAATAACCAAAAAACACATTATTTGATAAAGAAATAACAAAAAAACACATTATTTAATAGAGAAATAACTGAAATACACATTATTTATTGGAGAAATAACTAAAATACACATTATTTATTGGAGAAATAACTAAAATACACATTATTTATTAGAGAAATAACTTAAACACACATTATTTAATTAAGAAATAACTAAATTACACATTATTTAATAGAGAAATAACAAAAAAACACATTATTTAATAGAGAAATAACTTAAATACACATTATTTAATAGAGAAATAACAAAAAAACACATTTTTTAATAAAGAAATAACTAAAATACACAGTGTTTAATTGAGAAATAACAAAAAACACATCATTTAATAGAGAAATAACAAAAAAACACATTATGTAATAAATAAATAACCAAAATACACATTATTTACTGGAGAAATAACTAAAATACACATTATTTATTGGAGAAATAACTAAAATACTCAATATTTAATAGAGAAATAACCTAAATACACATTATTTAATAGACAAATAACAAAAAAACACATTATTTAATAGAGAAATAACTAAAATACACTTTATTTATTGGAGAAATAACTAAAATACACATTATTTAATAAAGAAAAAACTAAAATACACAATATTTAATAGAGAAATAACTAAAATACAAATTATTTATTGGAGAAATAACTAAAATAGACAATATTTAATAGAGAAATAACCTAAGTACACATTATTTAATAGACAAATAACAAAAAAACACATTATTTAATAAAGAAATAACTAATATACACTTTATTTATTGGAGAAATAACTAAAATACACATTATTTATTAAAGAAAAAACTAAAATACACAATATTTAATAGGGAAATAACTAAAATACACATTATTTAATAAAGAAATAACAAAAAAACACTTTATTTAATAGAGAAATAACTAAAATACACAATATTTATTGGAGAAATAACTAAAATACACATTATTTAGTAGAGAATTAACTAAAATACACATTATTTAAAAGAGAAATTACTAAAATACACATTATTCAATAGTGAAATAACAATAAAACACATTATTTAATAGAGAAATAACTAAAATACACAATATTTATTGAGATATAACTAAAATACACATTATTTATTAGAAAAATAACAAAAAAGCACATTATTTAATAAAGAAATAACTAAAATACACATTATTTATTGGAGATATAACTAAAATACACATTATTTAATGGAGAAATAACTAAAATACACATTCTTTAATAAAGAAATTACTAAAATACACATTATTTATTTCAGAAATAACTAAAATACACTTTTTTTATTAGAGAAATAACTAAAACACATATTATTTAATAAAGAAATAACTAAATTACACATTATTTAATAGAGAATAAACAAAAAAACACATTATTTAATAGAAAAATAACTAAAATACACATTATTTTTGGAGAATTAACTAAAATACACATTATTTAATAGAGAAATAACAAAAAAAACATTATTTAATAGAGAAATAACTAAAATACACAATATTTATTGGAAAAATAACTAAAATACACATTATTTGATAGAAAATTATCTAAAATACAAATTATTTAATAAAGAAATAACAAAAAAACAAATTATTTAAAATATAAATAACTAAAATACACATTATTTAATAGAGAAATAACCAAAAAAACACATTATTTAATAAAGAAATAACTAAAAAACACATTATTTATTGGAGATATAACTAAAATACACATTATTTAATAGAGAAATAAGAAAAAAACACATTATTTAATAGAGAAATAACTAAAATACACCATATTTATTGAAGATATAACTAAAATACACATTGTTTATTGGAGAAATAACTAAAATACACATTATTTAATAGAGAAATAACTAAAATACACAATTTTTATTAAAGAAATAACTAAAATACACATTATTTAATAGAGAAATAACTAAAATACACATTATTTAATAAAGAAATAACAAAAAAACACATTATTTAAAAGAGAATTAACTAAAAGACACATTATTTATTGGAGAATGAACTAAAAAACACATTATTTGATAGAGAAATAACTAAAATACACATTATTTAATAGAAAAATAACAAAAAAAACACATTATTTAATAGAGAAATAACTAAAATACACATTATTTATTGGAGAAATAACTAAAATACACATTATTTAATAGAGAAATAACTAAAATACACATTATTTAATAGAGAAATAACAAAAAAACACATTATTTAATAGAGAAATAACTAAAATACACTTTATTTAATAGAGAAATAACTAAAATACACATTAATTACTAGAAAAATAACTTAAATACACTATATTTAATATAGAAATAACAAAAAAACACATTATTTAAAAGAGAAATAACTAAATTACACTTTATTTATTGGAGAAATAACTTAAATACACATTATTTATTGGAGATATAGCTAAAATACACATAATTTAATAGAGAATTAACTAAAATACACTATATTTAATAGAGAAATAACAAAAAAAAACACATTATTTAATAGAGAAATAACTAAAATACTCCATATTTATTGGAGAAATAACTAAAATACACATTATTTATTGGAGAAATAACTAAAATACACATTATTTAATAGAGAAATAACTAAAATACACATTTTTTATTAGAGAAATAACTAAAATACACAATATTTATTAGAGAAATGACTAAAATACACATTATTTAATAAAAAAATAACCAAAAAACACATGATTTGATAAAGAAATAACAAAAAAACACATTATTTAATAGAGAAATAACTAAAATACACTCTATTTATTGGAGAAATAACTAAAATACACATTATTTATTGGAGAAATAACTAAAATACACATTATTTATTAGAGAAATAACTAAAACACACATTATTTAATAAAGAGATAACTAAATTACACATTATTTAATAGAGAAATAACAAAAAAACCCATTATTTAATAGAGAAATAACTAAAATACACATTATTTTTGGAGAAATAATTAAAATACACATTATTTAATAGAGAAATAACAAAAAAACACATTTTTTAATAGAGAAATAACTAAAATACACATTATTTAATTGAGAAATAACAAAAAACACAATATTTAATAGAGAAATAACAAAAAAACACATTATGTAATAAAAAAATAACCAAATTTCACATTATTTATTGGAGAAATAACTAAAATACACATTATTTATTAGAGAAATAACTAAAATACACATTATTTAATAAAAAAATAACTAGAATACACATTATTTAATAAAGAAATGACAAAAAAACATATTATTTAATAGAGAAATAACTAAAATACACATTATTTAATAGAGAAATAACAAAAAACACATTATTTAATAGAGAAATAACTAAAATACACATTATTTAATAGAGAAATAACAAAAAACACATTATTTAATAGAGAAATAACTAAAATACACATTATTTATTGGAGAAATAACTAAAATACACATTATTTAAGAGAGAAATAACTAAAATACACATTATTTAATAGAGAAATAACAAAAAAAACACATTATTTAATAGAAAAATAATTAAAATACACATTATTTAATAGAGAAATAACAAAAAAAAAACACATTATTTAATAGAGAAATAACTAAAATACACTTTATTTATTGGAGAAATAACTAAAATACACATTATTTAATAAAGAAATAACTAAAATACACATTATTTAATAGAGAAATATCAAAAAAACACATTATTTAATAGAAAAATATCTAAAATACACATTATTTATTGGAGAAATAACTAAAATACACATTATTTATTGGAGAAATAACTAAAATACACATTATTTAAAAGAGAAATAACTAGAATCTACATTATTTAATAGAGAAATATTAAAAAAACATATTATTTAATAGAGAAATAACTAAAATACACATTTTTTATTGGAGAAATAACTAAAATACACAAAATTTAATAGAGAAATAACTAAAATACACATTATTTAATAGAGAAATAACAAAAAAACACATTTTTTAATAAAGAAATAACTAAAATACACAGTGTTTAATTGAGAAATAACAAAAAACACATCATTTAATAGAGAAATAACAAAAAAACACATTATGTAATAAAAAAATAACCAAAATACACATTATTTACTGGAGAAATAACTAAAATACACATTATTTATTGGAGAAATAACTAAAATACGCAATATTTAATAGAGAAATAACCTAAATACACATTATTTAATAGACAAATAACAAAAAAACACATTATTTAATAGAGAAATAACTAAAATACACTTTATTTATTGGAGAAATAACTAAAATACACATTATTTAATAAAGAAAAAACTAAAATACACAATATTTAATAGAGAAATAACTAAAATACAAATTATTTATTGGAGAAATAACTAAAATAGACAATATTTAATAGAGAAATAACCTAAGTACACATTATTTAATAGACAAATAACAAAAAAACACATTATTTAATAGAGAAATAACTAATATACACTTTATTTATTGGAGAATAAACTAAAATACACATTATTTAATAAAGAAAAAACTAAAATACACAATATTTAATAGGGAAATAACTAAAATACACATTATTTAATAAAGAAATAACAAAAAAACACTTTATTTAATAGAGAAATAACTAAAATACACAATATTTATTGGAAAAATAACTAAAATACACATTATTTAGTAGAGAATTAACTAAAATACACATTATTTAAAAGAGAAATTACTAAAATACACATTATTTAATAGTGAAATAACAATAAAACACATTATTTAATAGAGAAATAACTAAAATACACAATATTTATTGGAGATATAACTAAAATACACATTATTTATTAGAAAAATAACAAAAAAGCACATTATTTAATAAAGAAATAACTAAAATACACATTATTTATTGGAGATATAACTAAAATACACATTATTTAATGGAGAAATAACTAAAATACACATTCTTTAATAAAGAAATAACTAAAATACACATTATTTATTGGAGAAATAACTAAAATACACATTATTTAATAGAGAAATAACTAAAAACACTTTATTTAATAGAGAAATAACAAAAAAACATATTATTTAAAAGAGAAATAATTTAATAACACATTATTTAATAGAGAAATATCAAAAAAACACATTATTTAATAGAAAAATATCTAAAATACACATTATTTATTGGAGAAATAACTAAAATACACATTATTTATTAGAGAAATAACTAAAATACACATAATTTAATAGAGAAATAACTAGAATCTACATTATTTAATAGAGAAATATTAAAAAAACATATTATTTAATAGAGAAATAACTAAAATACACATTATTTAATAGAGAATCAAGAAAAAAACACATTATTTAATAGAAAAATAACTAAAAGACACATTATTTATTGGAGAATGAAATAACATACACATTATTTAATAAAAAATAACTAAAATACACATTATTTAATAGAGAAATAACAAAAAAAACATTATTTAAAAGAGAAATAACTAAAATACACATTATTTATTGGAAAAATAACTAAAATACACATTATTTAATAAAGAAATAACAAAAAAACAAAATATTTAAAAGAGAAATAACTAAAATACACAATATTTAATAGAGAAATAACCAAAAAACACATTATTTAATAGAGAAATAACTAAAAAACACATTATTTACTGGAGATATAACTAAAATACACATTATTTAATAGAGAAATAACAAAAAACACATTATTTAATAGAGAAATGACTAAAATACACCATATTTAATGGAGATATAACTAAAATACACATTATTTATTGAAAAATTAACTAAAATACACATTATTTATTAGAGAAATAACTAAAATACACAATTTTTATTAGAGAAATAAATAAAATACACATTATTTAATAGAGAAATAACAAAAAAACACATTATTTAATAAAGAAATAACTAGATTACACCATATTTATTGGAGATATAACTAAAATACACATTATTTATTGGAGAAATAACTAAAATACACATTATTTAATAGAGAAATAACTAAAATACACATTTTTTATTGGAGAAATAACTAAAATACACAATATTTGATAGAGAAATAACTAAAATACACATTATTTAATAGAGAAAAAACCAAAAAACACATTATTTGATAAAGAAATAACAAAAAAACACATTATTTAATAGAGAAATAACTGAAATACACAATATTTATTGGAGAAATAACTAAAATACACATTATTTATTGAAGAAATAACTAAAATACACATTATTTAGTAGAGAAATAACTAAAACACACATTATTTAATAAAGAAATAACTAAATTACACATTATTTAATAGAGCAATAACAAAAAAACACATTATTTAATAGAAAAATAACTAAAATACACATTATTTATTAGAGAAATAACAAAAAAACACATTTTTTTAATAAAGAAATAGCTAAAATACACAGTATTTAGTTGAGAAATAACAAAAAACACATTATTTAATAGAGAAATAACAAAAAAACACATTATGTAATAATAAAGTAACCAAAATACACATTATATACTGGAGAAATAACTAAAATACACATTATTTATTGGAGAAATAACTAAAATACACAAAATTTAATAGAGAAATAACCTAAATACACATTATTTAATAGTCATATAACAAAAAAACACATTATTTAATAGAGAAATAACTAAAATACACTTTATTTATTGGAGAAATAACTAAATACACATTATTTAATAAAGAAAAAACTTAAATACACAATATTTAATAGAGAAATAACTAAAATACACAATATTTATTGGAGATATAACTAAAATACACATTATTTATTAGAAAAATAACAAAAAAGCACATTATTTAATAAAGAAATTACTAAAATACACATTATTTATTGGAGATATAACTAAAATACACATTATTTAATGGAGAAATAACTAAAATACACATTCTTTAATAAAGAAATAACTAAAATACACATTATTTATTGGAGAAATAACTAAAATACACATTATTTAATAGAGAAATAACTAAAAACACTTTATTTTTACACTTTAGTTAATAGTATTTAATTATTGGAGAAATAACCTAAATACACATTATTTAATAGTCATATAACAAAAAAACACATTATTTAATAGAGAAATAACTAAAATACACTTTATTTATTGGAGAAATAACTAAATACACATTATTTAATAAAGAAAAAACTTAAATACACAATATTTAATAGAGAAATAACTAAAATACACATTATTTATTGGAGAAGTAACTAAAATAGACAATATTTAATAGAGAAATAACCTAAATACACATTATTTAATAGACAAATAACAAAATAACACATTATTTAATAGAGAAATAACTAAAATACACTTTATTTATTGGAGAAATAACTAAAATACACATTATTTAATAAAGAAAAAACTAAAATACACAATATTTAATAGAGAAATAACTAAAATACACATTATTTAATAAAGAAAAAACAAATAAAGGAATTATTTAATAAAGAAATAACTAAAATACACAATATTTATTGGAGAAATAACTAAAATACACATTATTTAATAGTGAATTAACTAAAATACACATTATTTAATAGAAAAATTACGAAAATACACATTATTTAATAGTGAAATAACAATAAAACACATTTTTTAATAGAGAAATAACTAAAATACACAATATTTATTGAAGATATAACTAAAATACACATTATTTAATAGAAAAATAACAAAAAAGCACATTATTTAATAAAGAAATAACTAAAATACACATTATTTATTGGAGATATAACTAAAATACACATTAATTAATGGAGAAATAACTAAAATACACATTCTTTAATAAAGAAATAACTAAAATACACATTATTTATTGGAGAAATAACTAAAATACACATTATTTAATTGAGAAATAACTAGAATACACTTTATTTAATAGAGAAATAACAAAAAAACATACTATTAAATAGAGAAATAATTAAATAACACATTATTTAATAGAGAAATATCAAAAAAACACATTATTTATTAGAAAAATATCTAAAATACACATTATTTATTGGAGAAATAACTAAAATACACATTATTTATTGGAGAAATAACTAAAATACACATTATTTAATAGAGAAATAACTAGAATACACATTATTTAATAGAGAAATATTAAAAAAACATATTATTTAATAGAGAAATAACTAAAATACACATTATTTAATAGAGAATCAAGAAAAAAACACATTATTTAATAGAAAAATAACTAAAAGACACATTATTTATTGGAGAATAAAATAAAATACACATTATTTAATAAAAAAATAACTAAAATACACATTATTTAATAGAGAAATAACAAGAAAAAAAACATTATTTAATAGAGAAATAACTAAAATACACATTATTTATTGGAAAAATAACTAAAATACACATTATTTAATAAAGAAATAACAAAAAAACAAATTATTCAAAAGAGAAATAACTAAAATACACATTATTTAATAGAGAAATAACTAAAAAACACATTATATAATAGAGAAATAACTAAAAAACACATTATTTATTGGAGATATAACTAAGTTACACATCATTTAATAGAGAAATAACAAAAAAACACATTATTTAATAAAGAAATAACTAAAATACACCATATTTATTAGAGATATAACTAAAATACACATTATATATTGGAGAAATAACTAAAATACACAATATTTAATAGAGAAATAACTAAAATACACAATTTTTATTAGAGAAATAACTAAATTACACATTATTTAATAGAGAAATAACTAAAATACACATTATTTAATAAAGAAATAACAAAAAAACACATTATTTAATAAAGAAATAACAAAAAAAACACATTATTTAATAGAGAAATAACTAAAATACACATTATTTATTGGAGAAATAACTAAAATACACATTATTTATTAGAGAAATAACTAAAATACACATTATTTAATAGAGAAATAACAAAATACACATTATTTATTGGAGAAATAACTAAAATACACTTTTTTTATTAGAGAAATAACTAAAACACACATTATTTAATAAAGAAATAACTAAATTACACATTATTTAATAGAGAATAAACAAAAAACACATTATTTAATAGAAAAATAACTAAATTACACATTATTTTTGGAGAATTAACTAAAATACACATTATTTAATAGAGAAATAACGAAAAAAACATTATTTAATAGAGAAATAACTAAAATACACAATATTTATTGGAAAAATAACTAAAATACACATTATTTATTAGAGAAATGACTAAAACACACATTAATTAATAAAGAAATAACTAAATTACACTAAATTTAATAGAGAAATAACAAAAAAAACACATTATTTAATAGAGAAATAACTAAAATACACATTATTTTAGGAGAAATAACTAAAATACACATTATTTAATAGAGAAATAACAAAAAAACACATTTTTAATAAAGAAATAACTAAAATACACATTATTAAATTGAGAAATAACAAAAAACACATTATTTAATAGAGAAATAACAAAAAAACACATTATGTATCAGAAAAATAACCAAAATACACATTATTTATTGGAGAAATAATTAAAATACACATTATTTATTGGAGAAATAACTAAAATACACATTATTTAATAAAAAAATAACTAGAATACACATTATTTAATAGAGAAATAACAAAAAAACATATTATTTAATAAAGAAATAACTAAAATACACATTATTTAATAAAGAAATAACAAAAAAACACATTATTTAAAAGAGAATTAACTAAAAGACACATTATTTATTAGAGAATTAACTAAAAAACACATTATTTAATAGAGAAATAACTAAAATACACATTATTTAATAAAAAAATAACAAAAAACACTTTATTTAATAGAGAAATAACTGAAATACACATTATTTATTGGAGAAATAACTAAAATACACATTATTTAATAGAGAAATATTTAAAATACACATTATTTAATAGAGAAATAACAAAAAGCACATTATTTAATAGAGAAATAACTAAAATACACTTTATTTCTTGGAGAAATAACTAAAATACACATTATTTAATAGAGAAATAACTTAAATACACTATATTTAATAAAGAAATAACAAAAAAACACATTATTTAAAAGAGAAATAACTAAAATACACTTTATTTATTAGAGAAATAAATTAAATACACATTATTTATTGGAGAAATAACTGAAATACACATTATTTAATAAAGAAATAACTAAAATACACATTATTTAATAGAGAAATAACAAATAAACACATTATTTAATAGAAAAATAACTAAAATACACCATATTTATTGGAGATATAACTAAAATACACATTATTTATTAGAGAAATAACTAAAATACACATTATTTAATAGAGAAATAACTAAAATACACATTTTTTATTGGAGAAATAACTAAAATACACAAAATTTAAAAGAGAAATAACTAAAATACACATTATTTAATAGAGAAATAACCAAAAAACACATTATTTGATAAAGAAATAACAAAAAAACACATTATTTAATAGAGAAATAACTGAAATACACATTATTTATTGGAGAAATAACTAAAATACACATTATTTATTGGAGAAATAACTAAAATACACATTATTTATTAGAGAAATAACTTAAACACACATTATTTAATAAAGAAATAACTAAATTACACATTATTTAATAGAGAAATAACAAAAAAACACATTATTTAATAGAGAAATAACTTAAATACACATTATTTAATAGAGAAATAACAAAAAAACACATTTTTTAATAAAGAAATAACTAAAATACACAGTGTTTAATTGAGAAATAACAAAAAACACATCATTTAATAGAGAAATAACAAAAAAACACATTATGTAATAAAAAAATAACCAAAATACACATTATTTACTGGAGAAATAACTAAAATACACATTATTTATTGGAGAAATAACTAAAATACACAATATTTAATAGAGAAATAACCTAAATACACATTATTTAATAGACAAATAACAAAAAAACACATTATTTAATAGAGAAATAACTAAAATACACTTTATTTATTGGAGAAATAACTAAAATACACATTATTTAATAAAGAATAAACTAAAATACACAATATTTAATAGAGAAATAACTAAAATACAAATTATTTATTGGAGAAATAACTAAAATAGACAATATTTAATAGAGAAATAACCTAAGTACACATTATTTAATAGACAAATAACAAAAAAACACATTATTTAATAGAGAAATAACTAATATACACTTTATTTATTGGAGAAATAACTAAAATACACATTATTTAATAAAGAAAAAACTAAAATACACAATATTTAATAGGGAAATAACTAAAATACACATTATTTAATAAAGAAATAACAAAAAAACACTTTATTTAATAGAAAAATAACTAAAATACACAATATTTATTGGAGAAATAACTAAAATACACATTATTTAGTAGAGAATTAACTAAAATACACATTATTTAAAAGAGAAATTACTAAAATACACATTATTCAATAGTGAAATAACAATAAAACACATTATTTAATAGAGAAATAACTAAAATACACAATATTTATTGAGATATAACTAAAATACACATTATTTATTAGAAAAATAACAAAAAAGCACATTATTTAATAAAGAAATAACTAAAATACACATTATTTATTGGAGATATAACTAAAATACACATTATTTAATGGAGAAATAACTAAAATACACATTCTTTAATAAAGAAATAACTAAAATACACATTATTTATTTCAGAAATAACTAAAATACACTTTTTTTATTAGAGAAATAACTAAAACACATATTATTTAATAAAGAAATAACTAAATTACACATTATTTAATAGAGAATAAACAAAAAAACACATTATTTAATAGAAAAATAACTAAAATACACATTATTTTTGGAGAATTAACTAAAATACACATTATTTAATAGAGAAATAACAAAAAAAACATTATTTAATAGAGAAATAACTAAAATACACAATATTTATTGGAAAAATAACTAAAATACACATTATTTGATAGAAAATTATCTAAAATACAAATTATTTAATAAAGAAATAACAAAAAAACAAATTATTTAAAATATAAATAACTAAAATACACATTATTTAATAGAGAAATAACCAAAAAAACACATTATTTAATAGAAAAATAACTAAAAAACACATTATTTATTGGAGATATAACTAAAATACACATTATTTAATAGAGAAATAAGAAGAAAACACATTATTTAATAGAGAAATAACTAAAATACACCATATTTATTGGAGATATAACTAAAATACACATTGTTTATTGGAGAAATAACTAAAATACACATTATTTAATAGAGAAATAACTAAAATACACAATTTTTATTAAAGAAATAACTAAAATACACATTATTTAATAGAGAAATAACTAAAATACACATTATTTAATAGAGAAATAACAAAAAAACACATTATTTAATAAAGAAATAACAAAAAAACACATTATTTAATAGTAAAATAACTAAAATACACATTATTTAATGGAGAAATAACTAAAATACACATTATTTTTTAGAGAAATAACTAAAATACACATTATTTAATAGAGAAATAACAAAAATACACATTATTTAATAGAAAAATTACTAAAATACACATTATTTTTGGAGAATTAAGAATTAACTAAAATATACATTATTTAATAGAGAAATAACAAAAAAAAATTTTTTTACTAGAGAAATAAATAAAATACACATTTATTAATTGAGAAATAACAAAAAACACATTATTTAATAGAAAATTAACAAAAAAACACATTATGTATTAGAAAAATAACTAAAATACACATAACTTATTGGAGAAATAACTAAAATACACATTATTTATTAAAGAAATAACTAAAATACAAATTTTTTAAAAGAGAAATAACTAAAATACACATTATTTAACAGAGAAATAACAAAAAAACATATTATTTAATAGAGAAATAACTAAAATACACATTAATAAATAGAGAAATAACAAAAAAACACATTATGTAATAGAAAAATAACCAAAATACACATTATTTACTGGAGAAATAATTAAAATACACATTATTTATTGGAGAAATAACTAAAATACACAATATTTAATAGAGAAATAACCTAAATACACATTATTTAATAGTCAAATAACAAAAAAACACATTATTTAATAGAGAAATAACTAAAATACACTTTATTTATTGGAGAAATAACTAAATAATCATTATTTAATAAAGAAAAAACTAAAATACACAATATTTAATAGAGAAATAACTAAAATACACATTATTTATTGGAGAAATAACTAAAATAGACAATATTTAATAGAGAAATAACCTAAATACACATTATTTAATAGACAAATAACAAAAAAACACATTATTTAATAGAGAAATAACTAAAATACACTTTATTTATTGGAGAAATAACTAAAATAAACATTATTTAATAAAGAAAAAACTAAAATACACAATATTTAATAGAGAAATAACTAAAATACACATTATTTAATAAAGAATTAACAAAAAAACGAATTATTTAATAGAGAAATAACTAAAATACAAAATATTTATTGGAGAAATAACTAAAATACACATTATTTAATAGTGAATTAACTAAAATACACATTATTTAATAGAAAAATTACTAAAATACACATTATTTAATAGTGAAATAACAATAAAACACATTTTTTAATAGAGAAATAACTAAAATACACAATATTTATTGGAGATATAACTAAAATACACATTATTTAATAGAAAAATAACAAAAAAGCACATTATTTAATAAAGAAATAACTAAAAAACACATTATTTATTGGAGATATAACTAAAATACACATTATTTAATGGAGAAATATCTAAAATACACATTCTTTAATAAAGAAATAACTAAAATACACATTATTTATTGGAGAAATAACTAAAATACACATTATTTAATTAAGAAATAACTAGAATACACTTTATTTAATAAAGAAATAACAAAAAAACATACTATTAAATAGAGAAATAATTTAATAACACATTATTTAATAGAGAAATATCAAAAAACACATTATTTAATAGAAAAATATCTAAAATACAAATTATTTATTGGAGAAATAACTAAAATACACATTATTTATTGGAGAAATAACTAAAATACACATTATTTAATAGAGAAATAACTAGAATACACATTATTTAATAGAGAAATATTAAAAAAAACATATTATTTAATAGAGAAATAACTAAAATACACATTATTTAATAGAGAATCAAGAAAAAAACACATTATTTAATAGAAGAATAACTAAAAGACACATTATTTATTGGAGAATAAAATAAAATACACATTATTTAATAAAAAAATAACTAAAATACACATTATTTAATAGAGAAATAACAAAAAAAACAATATTTAATAGAGAAATAACTAAAATACACATTATTTATTGGAAAAATAACTAAAATACACATTATTTAATAAAGAAATAACAAAAAAACAAATTATTCAAAAGAGAAATAACTAAAATACACATTATTTAATAGAGAAATAACCAAAAAACACATTATTTAATAGAGAAATAACTAAAAAACACATTATTAATTGGAGATATAACTAAATTACACATTATTTAATAGAGAAATAACAAAAAAACACATTATTTAATAGAGAAATAACTAAAATACACCATATTTATTGGAGATATAACTAAAATACACATTATATATTGAAGAAATAACTAAAATACACATTATTTAATAGAGAAATAACTAAAATACACAATTTTTATTAGAGAAATAACTAAAATACACATTATTTAATAGAGAAATAACTAAAATACAAATTATTTAATAAAGAAATAACAAAAAAAACACATTATTTAATAAAGAAATAACAAAAAAAAAACATTATTTAATAGAGAAATAACTAGAATACACATTATTTATTGGAGAAATAACTAAAATACACATTATTTATTAGAGAAATAACTAAAATACACATTATTTAATAGAGAAATAACAAAAATACACATTATTTATTGGAGAAATAACTAAAATACACATTTTTTATTAGAGAAATAACTAAAACACACATTATTTAATGAAGAAATAACTAAATTACACATTATTTAATAGAGAATAAACAAAAAAACACATTATTTAATAGAAAAATAACTAAAATACACATTATTTTTGGAGAATTAACTAAAATACACATTATTTAATAGAGAAATAACAAAAAAAACATTATTTAATAGAGAAATAACTAAAATACACAATATTTATTGGAAAAATAACTAAAATACACATTATTTGATAGAAAATTATTTAAAATACACATTATTTAATAAAGAAATAACAAAAAAACAAATTATTTAAAATATAAATAACTAAAATACACATTGTTTATTGGAGAAATAACTAAAATACACATTATTTATTAGAAAAATAACTAAAATACACAATTTTTATTAGAGAAATAACTAAAATACACATTATTCAATAGAGAAATAACTAAAATACACATTATTTAATAGAGAAATAACAAAAAAACACATTATTTAATAGAAAAATAACTAAAATACACATTATTTAATGAAGAAATAACTAAAATACACATTATTTATTAGAGAAATAACTAAAATACACATTATTTAATAGAGAAATAACAAAAATACACATTATTTAATAGAAAAATTACTAAAATACACATTATTTTTGGAGAATTAAGAATTAACTAAAATACACATTATTTAATAGAGAAATAACAAAAAAAAAAATTTTTTTTAAAGAGAAATAACTAAAATACACATTTATTAATTAAGAAATAACAAAAAACACATTATTCAATAGAAAATTAACAAAAAAACACATTATGTCTTAGCAAAATAACTAAAATACACATAACTTATTGGAGAAATAACTAAAATACACATTATTTATTAAAGAAAAAACTAAAATACAATTTTTTTAAAAGAGAAATAACTGAAATACACATTATTTAATAGAAAAATAACAAAAAACACATTATTTATTGGAGAAATAACTAAAATAGACATTATTTGATAGAGAAATAACAAAAAAACACATTATGTAATAGAAAAATAACCAAAATACACATTATTTATTGGAGAAATAACTAAAAAACACATTATTTATTGGTGAAATAACTATAATACACATTATTTAATAAAAAAATAACTAGAATACACATTATTTAATAGAGAAATAACTAAAATACACTTGATTTATTAGAGAAATAACTAAAATACACATTATTTAATAGAAAAAAAAAACTAAAATACACATTATTTATTAGAGAAATAACAAAAAAAAACCATTATTTAATAGAGAACTAACTAAAATACAATTTATTTATTGGAGAAATAACTAAAATACACATTATTTAATAGAAAAATAACAAAAAACACATTAAGTAATAGAGAAATAACTAAAATACACTTTATTTATTGGAGAAATAACTAAAATACACATTATTTAATAAAGAAATAACTTAAATACACATTATTTAATAGAGAAATAACAAAAAAACACATTATGTAATAGAAAAATAACCAAAATACACATTATTTATTGGAGAAATAACTAAAATACACATTATTTATTGGTAAAATAACTAAAATACACATTAATTATTAAAAAAATAACTAGAATACACATTATTTAATAGAGAAATAACAAAAAAACATATTATTTAATAAAGAAATAACTAAAATACACATTATTTAATGAAGAAATAACAAAAAAACACATTATTTAAAAGAGAATTAACTAAAAAACACATTATTTATTAGAGAAATAACTAAAATACACATTATTTAATAGAGAAATAACTAAAATACACATCATTTAATAGAGAAATAACAAAAAAACACATTATTTAGTAGAGAAATAACTAAAATTCACATTATTTATTAGAGAAATAACTAAAATACACATTATTTAATAAAAAAAAAAACTAAAATACACATTATTTAATAGAGAAATAACTAAAATACACATTATTTAATAGAGAAATAACAAAAAAACACATTATTTAGTAGAGAAATAACTAAAATACACTTGATTTATTGGAGAATTAACTAAAATACACATTATTTAATAGAAAAAAAAAACTAAAATACACATTATTTATTAGAGAAATAACAAAAAAAAACCATTATTTAATAGAGAACCTACTAAAATACAATTTATTTATTGGAGAAATAACTAAAATACACATTATTTAATAAAGAAATAACTTAAATACACATTATTTAATAGAAAAATAACAAAAAACACATTATGTATGAGAGAAATAACTAAAATACACTTTATTTATTGGAGAAATATCTAAAATACACATTATTTAATAGAGAAATAACAAAAAAACACATTATTTAATAGAGAAATAACTAGATTACACCATATTTATTGGAGATATAACTAAAATACACATTATTTATTGGAGAAATAACTAAAATACACATTTTTTATTGGAGAAATAACTAAAATACACAATATTTAATAGAGAAATAACTAAAATACACATTATTTAATAGAGAAAAAACCAAAAAACACATTATTTGATAAGGAAATAACAAAAAAACACAATATTTAATAGAGAAATAACTGAAATACACATTATTTATTGGAGAAATAACTAAAATACAAAATATTTATTGAAGAAAAAACTAAATTACACATTATTTATTAGAGAAATAACTAAAACACACATTATTTAATAAAGAAATAACTAAATTACACATTATTTAATAGAGAAATAACAAAAAAACTTATTATTTAATAGAGAAATAACTAAAATACACATTATTTAATAGAGAAATAACAAAAAAACACATTTTTTATTAGAGAAATAACTAAAATACACAGTATTTAATTGAGAAATAACAAAAAACACATTATTTAATAGAGAAATAACAAAAAAACACATTATGTAATAAAAAAATAACCAAAATACACATTTTTTACTGGAGAAATAACTAAAATACACTATATTTATTGGAGAAATAACTAAAATAGACAATATTTAATAGAGAAATAACCTAAATACACATTATTTAATAGACAAATAACAAAAAAACACATTATTTAAAAGAGAAATAACTAAAATACACTTTATTTATTGGAGAAATAACTAAAATACACATTATTTAATAAAGAAAAAACTAAAATACACAATATTTAATAGAGAAATAACTAAAATACACATTATTTAATAAAGAATTAACAAAAAAACAAATTATTTAATAGAGAAATAACTAAAATACACAATATTTATTGGAGAAATAACTAAAATACACAATATTTAATAGTGAATTAACTAAAATACACATTATTTAATAGAAAAATTACTAAAACACACATTATTTAATAGTGAAATAACAATAAAACACATTTATTAATAGAGAAATAACTAAAATACACAATATTTATTGGAGATATAACTAAAATACACATTATTTAATAGAAAAATAACAAAAAAGCACATTATTTAATAAAGAAATAACTAAAATACACATTATTTATTGGAGATATAACTAAAATACACATTATTTAATGGAGAAATAACTAAAATACACATTCTTTAGTAAAGAAATAACTAAAATACACATTATTTATTGGAGAAATAACTAAAATACACATTATTTATTTGAGAAATAACTAGAATACACTTTATTTAATAAAGAAATAACAAAAAAACATACTATTAAGTAGAGAAATAATTTAATAACACATTATTTAATAGAGAAATATCAAAAAAACACCTTATTTAATAGAAAAATATCTAAAATACAAATTATTTATTGGAGAAATAACTAAAATACACATTATTTATTGGAGAAATAACTAAAATACACATTATTTAATAGAGAAATAACTAGAATACACATTATTTAACAGAGAAATATTAAAAAAACATATTATTTAATAGAGAAATAACTAAAATACACATTATTTAATAGAGAATCAAGAAAAAAACACATTATTTAATAGAAGAATAACTAAAAGACACATTATTTATTGGAGAATAAAATAAAATACACATTATTTAATAAAAAAATAACTAAAATACACATTATTTAATAGAGAAATAACAAAAAAAACAATATTTAATAAAGAAATAACTAAAATACACATTATTTATTGGAAAAACAACTAAAATACACATTATTTAATAAAGAAATAACAAAAAAACAAATTATTCAAAAGAGAAATAACTAAAAGACACATTATTTAATAGAGAAATAACCAAAAAACACATTATTTAATAGAGAAATAACTAAAAAACACATTATTAATTGGAGATATAACTAAATTACACATTATTTAATAGAGAAATAACAAAAAAACACATTATTTAATAGAGAAATAACTAAAATACACCATATTTATTGGAGATATAACTAAAATACACATTATATATTGAAGAAATAACTAAAATACACATTATTTAATAGAGAAATAACTAAAATACACAAATTTAATTAGAGAAATAACTAAAATACACATTATTTAATAGAGAAATAACTAAAATACACATTATTTAATAAAGAAATAACAAAAAAACACATTATTTAATAAAGAAATAACAAAAAAAACACATTATTTAATAGAGAAATAACTAAAATACACATTATTTATTGGAGAAATAACTAAAATACACATTATTTATTAGAGAAATAACTAAAATACACATTATTTAATAGAGAAATAACAAAAATACACATTATTTATTGGAGAAATAACTAAAATACACATTTTTTATTAGAGAAATAACTAAAACACACATTATTTAATGAAGAAATAACTAAATTACACATTATTTAATAGAGAATAAACAAAAAAACACATTATTTAATAAAAAAATAACTAGAATACACATTATTTAATAGAGAAATAACAAAAAACTTATTATTTAGTAGAGAAATAACTAAAATACACTTGATTTATTAGAGAAATAACTAAAATACACATTATTTAATAGAAAAAAAAAACTAAAATGCACATTATTTATTAGAGAAATAACAAAAAAAAACCATTATTTAATAGAGAACTAACTAAAACACAATTTATTTATTGGAGAAATAACTAAAATACACATTATTTAATAAAGAAATAACTTAAATACACATTATTTAATAGAAAAATAACAAAAAACACATTATGTAATAGAGAAATAACTAAAATTCACTTTATTTATTGGAGAAATAACTAAAATACACATTATTTAATAAAGAAATAACTTAAATACACATTATTAAACATAGAAATAACAAAAAAACACATTATGTAATAGAAAAATAACCAAAATACACATTATTTATTGGAGAAATAACTAAAATACACATTATTTATTGGTGAAATAACTAAAATACACATTATTTAATAAAAAAATAACTAGAATACACATTATTTAATAGAGAAATAACAAAAAAACATATTATTTAATAAAGAAATAACTAAAATACACATTATTTAATGAAGAAATAACAAAAAAACACATTATTTAAAAGAGAATTAACTAAAAAACACATTATTTATTAGAGAAATAACTAAAATACACATTATTTAATAGAGAAATAACTAAAATACACATTATTTAATAGAGAAATAACAAAAAAACACATTATTTAGTAGAGAAATAACTAAAATTCACATTATTTATTAGAGAAATAACTAAAATACACATTATTTAATAAAAAAAAAAAACTAAAATACACATTATTTAATAGAGAAATAACTAAAATACACATTATTTAATAGAGAAATAACAAAAAAACACATTATTTAGTAGAGAAATAACTAAAATACACTTGATTTATTGGAGAAATAACTAAAATACACATTATTTAATAGAAAAAAAAAACTAAAATACACATTATTTATTAGAGAAATAACAAAAAAAAACCATTATTTAATAGAGAACTAACTAAAATACAATTTATTTATTGGAGAAATAACTAAAATACACATTATTTAATAAAGAAATAACTTAAATACACATTATTTAATAGAAAAATAACAAAAAACACATTATGTAATAGAGAAATAACTAAAATACACTTTATTTATTGGAGAAATATCTAAAATACACATTATTTAATAGAGAAATAACAAAAAAACACATTATTTAATAGAGAAATAACTAGATTACACCATATTTATTGGAGATATAACTAAAATACACATTATTTATTGGAGAAATAACTAAAATACACATTTTTTATTGGAGAAATAACTAAAATGCACAATATTTAATAGAGAAATAACTAAAATACACATTATTTAATAGAGAAAAAACCAAAAAACACATTATTTGATAAAGAAATAACAAAAAAACACATTATTTAATAGAGAAATAACTGAAATACACATTATTTATTGGAGAACAAACTAAAATACAAATTATTTATTGAAGAAAAAACTAAAATACACATTATTTATTAGAGAAATAACTAAAACACACATTATTTAATAAAAAAATAACTAAATTACACATTATTTAATAGAGAAATAACAAAAAAAACTTATTATTTAATAGAGAAATAACTAAAATACACATTATTTAATAAAGAAATAACAAAAAAACACATTTTTTAATAGAGAAATAACTAAAATACACAGTATTTAATTGAGAAATAACAAAAAACACATTATTTAATAGAGAAATAACAAAAAAACACATTATGTAATAAAAAAATAACCAAAATACACATTTTTAACTGGAGAAATAACTAAAATACACATTATTTATTGGAGAAATAACTAAAATACACAATATTTATAAGAGAAATAACCTAAATACACATTATTCAATAGACAAATAACAAAAAAACACATTATTTAATAGAGAAAAAAACTAAAATACATTAAAAAATTAAATTTATGAAAAAATATTCTAAACTAAAAAACATCCATAGACGCGTTTCGACGTCTATGGATGTTTTTTAGTTTAGAATATTTTTTCATAAATTTAATTTTTTAATGTTATTATTGGGTTGTCCGATTGAACAAATAGTAACGAGCGCTACATATGTCGTTGTGGCATTCGTATAAATTTACCTATTTAACTAGGCTTTATTCGAAATTATTGCTTTTACAACTGTCTCATTTGAGGACATTGCGTCTCTTCTTTATATATTTTTTTTATAAACTAAAATACACTTTATTTATTGGAGAAATAACTAAATACACATTATTTAATAAAGAAAAAACTAAAATACACAATATTTAATAGAGAAATAACTAAAATACACATTATTTATTGGAGAAATAACTAAAATAGACAATATTTAATAGAGAAATAACCTAAATACACATTATTTATTAGACAAATAACAAAAAAACACATTATTTAATAGAGAAATAACTAAAATACACTTTATTTATTGGAGAAATAACTAAAATACACATTATTTAATAAAGAAAAAACTAAAACACACAATTTTTAATAGAGAAATAACTAAAATACACATTATTTTATAAAGAAATAACAAAAAAACAAATTATTTAAAATATAAATAACTAAAATACACATTATTTAATAGAGAAATAACCAAAAAAACACATTATTTAATAGAGAAATAACTAGAATACACATTATTTAATAGAGAAATATTAAAAAAAACACATTATTTAATAGAAAAATAACAAAAAAGCACATTATTTAATAAAGAAATAACTAAAATACACATTATTTATTGGAGATATAACTAAAATACACATTATTTAAAAAAGAAATAACTAAAATACACATTCTTTAATAAAGAAATAACTAAAATACACATTATTTATTGGAGAAATAACAAAAATACACATTATTTAATAGAGAAATAACTAGAATACACTTTATTTAATAGAGAAATAACAAAAAAACATATTATTAAATAGAGAAATAATTTAATAACACATTATTTAATAGAGAAATATCAAAAAAACACATTATTTAATAGAAAAATATCTAAAATACACATTATTTATTGGAGAAATAACTAAAATACACATTATTTATTGGAGAAATAACTAAAATACACATTATTTAATAGAGAAATAACTAGAATACACATTATTTAATAGAGAAATATTAAAAAAACATATTATTTAATACAGAAATAACTAAAATACACATTATTTAATAGAGAATCAAGAAAAAAACACATTATTTAATAGAAAAATAACTAAAAGACACATTATTTATTGGAGAATAAAAAGAAATACACATTATTTAATAAAAAAATAACTAAAATACACATTATTTAGTGGAAAAATAACTAAAATACACATTATTTGATAGAAAATTATCTAAAATACACATTATTTAATAAAGAAATAACAAAAAAACAAATTATTTAAAATATAAATAACTAAAATACACATTATTTAATAGAGAAATAACCAAAAAAACACATTATTTAATAGAGAAATAACAAAAACACTTTATTTATTGGAGATATAACTAAAATACACATTATTTAATAGAGAAATAAGAAAAAAACACATTATTTAATAGAGAAATAACTAAGATACACCATATTTATTGGAGATATAACTAAAATACACATTGTTTATTGGAGAAATAACTAAAATACACATTATTTAATAGAGAAATAACTAAAATACACAATTTTTATTAGAGAAATAACTAAAATACACTTTATTTAATAGTGAAATAACTAAAATACACGTTATTTAATAGAGAAATAACAAAAAAACACATTATTTAATAAAGAAATAACAAAAAAACACATTATTTAATAGAAAAATAACTAAAATACACATTATTTAATGGAGAAATAACTAAAATACACATTATTTATTAGAGAAATAACTAAAATACACATTATTTAATAGAGAAATAACAAAAATACACATTATTTATTGGAGAAATAACTAAAATACACATTATTTATTAAAGAAATAACTAAAACACACATTATTTAATAAAGAAATAACTAAATTACACATTATTTAATAGAGAATAAACAAAAAAACTTATTATTTAATAGAAAAATAACTAAAATACACATTATTTTTGGAGAATTAACTAAAATACACATTATTTAATAAAGAAATAACTAGAATATATTTTATTTAATAGAGAAATAACAAAAAAACATATTATTAAATAGAGAAATAATTTAATAACACATTATTTAATAGAGAAATATCAAAAAAACACATTATTTAATAGAAAAATATCTAAAATACTTATTATTTATTGGAGAAATAACTAAAATACACATTATTTATTGGAGAAATAACTAAAATACACATTATTTAATAGAGAAATAACTAGAATACACATTATTTAATAGAGAAATATTAAAAAAACATATTATTTAATAGAGAAATAACTAAAATACACATTATTAAATAGAGAAATAACAAAAAAACACATTATTTAATAGAGAAATAACAAAAAAAACACAATATCTAATAGAGAAATAACTAAAATACACATTATTTATTGAAGATATAACTAAAATACACATTATTTAATAGAAAAATAACAAAAAACACATTATTTAATAGAAAAATAACAAAAAAACACATTATGTAATACAAAAATAACCAAAATACACATTATTTATTGGAGAAATAACTAAAATACACATTATTTATTGGTAAAATAACTAAAATACACATTATTTAATAAAAAAATAACTAGATAACACATTATTTAATAGAGAAATAACAAAAAAACATATTATTTAATAAAGAAATAACTAAAATACACATTATTTAATAAAGAAATAACAAAAAAACACATTATTTAAAAGAGAATTAACTAAAAGACACATTATTTATTAGAGAAATAACTAAAATACACATTATTTAATAGAGAAATAACTAAAATACACATTATTTAATAGAGAAATAACTAGAATACACATTATTTAATAGAGAAATATTAAAAAAACATATTATTTAATAGAGAAATAACTAAAATACACATTATTTAATAGAGAATCAAGAAAAAAACACATTATTTAATAGAAAAATAACTAAAAGACACATTATTTATTGGAGAATAAAAAGAAATACACGTTATTTAATAAAAAAATAACTAAAATACACATTATTTAGTGGAAAAATAACTAAAATACACATTATTTGATAGAAAATTATCTAAAATACACATTATTTAATAAAGAAATAACAAAAAAACAAATTATTTAAAATATAAATAACTAAAATACACATTATTTAATAGAGAAATAACCAAAAAAACACATTATTTAATAGAGAAATAACAAAAACACATTATTTATTGGAGATATAACTAAAATACACATTATTTAATAGAGAAATAAGAAAAAAACACATTATTTAATAGAGAAATAACTAAGATACACCATATTTATTGGAGATATAACTAAAATACACATTGTTTATTGGAGAAATAACTAAAATACACATTATTTAATAGAGAAATAACTAAAATACACAATTTTTATTAGAGAAATAACTAAAATACACATTATTTAATAGTGAAATAACTAAAATACACGTTATTTAATAGAGAAATAACAAAAAAACTTATTATTTAATAAAGAAATAACAAAAAAACACATTATTTAATAGAAAAATAACTAAAATACACATTATTTATTGGAGAAATAACTAAAATACACATTATTTATTGGAGAAATAACTAAAACACACAAAATTTAATAGAGAAATAACCTAAATACACATTATTTAATAGTCATATAACAAAAAAACACATTATTTAATAGAGAAATAACTAAAATACACTTTATTTATTGGAGAAATAACTAAATACACATTATTTAATAAAGAAAAAACTTAAATACACAATATTTAATAGAGAAATAACTAAAATACACAATATTTAATAGTGAAATAACTAAAATACACATTATTTAATAGAGAAATAACAAAAAAACACATTTTTTAATAGAGAAATAACTAAAATACACATTATTTAATTGAGAAATAACAAAAAACACAATATTTAATAGAGAAATAACAAAAAAACACATTATGTAATAAAAAAATAACCAAATTTCACATTATTTATTGGAGAAATAACTAAAATACACATTATTTATTAGAGAAATAACTAAAATACACATTATTTAATAAAAAAATAACTAGAATACACATTATTTAATAAAGAAATGACAAAAAAACATATTATTTAATAGAGAAATAACTAAAATACACATTATTTAATAAAGAAATAACAAAAAACACATTATTTAAAAGAGAATTAACTAAAAGACACATTATTTATTGGAGAATGAACTAAAAAACACATTATTTAATAGAGAAATAACTAAAATACACATTATTTAATAGAGAAATAACAAAAAACACATTATTTAATAGAGAAATAACTAAAATACACATTATTTATTGGAGAAATAACTAAAATACACATTATTTAAGAGAGAAATAACTAAAATACACATTATTTAATAGAGAAATAACAAAAAAAACACATTATTTAATAGAAAAATAATTAAAATACACATTATTTAATAGAGAAATAACAAAAAAAAAAACACATTATTTAATAGAGAAATAACTAAAATACACTTTATTTATTGGAGAAATAACTAAAATACACATTATTTAATAAAGAAACAACTAAAATACACATTATTTAAAAGAGAAATATCAAAAAAACACATTATTTAATAGAAAAATATCTAAAATACACATTATTTATTGGAGAAATAACTAAAATACACATTATTTATTGGAGAAATAACTAAAATACACATTATTTAAAAGAGAAATAACTAGAATCTACATTATTTAATAGAGAAATATTAAAAAAACATATTATTTAATAGAGAAATAACTAAAATACACATTTTTTATTGGAGAAATAACTAAAATACACAAAATTTAATAGAGAAATAACTAAAATACACATTATTTAATAGAGAAATAACAAAAAAACACATTTTTTAATAAAGAAATAACTAAAATACACAGTGTTTAATTGAGAAATAACAAAAAACACATCATTTAATAGAGAAATAACAAAAAAACACATTATGTAATAAAAAAATAACCAAAATACACATTATTTACTGGAGAAATAACTAAAATACACATTATTTATTGGAGTAATAACTAAAATACGCAATATTTAATAGAGAAATAACCTAAATACACATTATTTAATAGACAAATAACAAAAAAACACATTATTTAATAGAGAAATAACTAAAATACACTTTATTTATTGGAGAAATAACTAAAATACACATTATTTAATAAAGAAAAAACTAAAATACACAATATTTAATAGAGAAATAACTAAAATACAAATTATTTATTGGAGAAATAACTAAAATAGACAATATTTAATAGAGAAATAACTAATATACACTTTATTTATTGGAGAATAAACTAAAATACACATTATTTAATAAAGAAAAAACTAAAATACACAATATTTAATAGGGAAATAACTAAAATACACATTATTTAATAAAGAAATAACAAAAAAACACTTTATTTAATAGAGAAATAACTAAAATACACAATATTTATTGGAAAAATAACTAAAATACACATTATTTAGTAGAGAATTAACTAAAATACACATTATTTAAAAGAGAAATTACTAAAATACACATTATTTAATAGTGAAATAACAATAAAACACATTATTTAATAGAGAAATAACTAAAATACACAATATTTATTGGAGATTTAACTAAAATACACATTATTTATTAGAAAAATAACAAAAAAGCACATTATTTAATAAAGAAATAACTAAAATACACATTATTTATTGGAGATATAACTAAAATACACATTATTTAATGGAGAAATAACTAAAATACACATTCTTTAATAAAGAAATAACTAAAATACACATTATTTATTGGAGAAATAACTAAAATACACATTATTTAATAGAGAAATAACTAAAAACACTTTATTTAATAGAGAAATAACAAAAAAACATATTATTTAAAAGAGAAATAATTTAATAACACATTATTTAATAGAGAAATATCAAAAAAACACATTATTTAATAGAAAAATATCTAAAATACACATTATTTATTGGAGAAATAACTAAAATACACATTATTTATTAGAGAAATAACTAAAATACACATAATTTAATAGAGAAATAACTAGAATCTACATTATTTAATAGAAAAATATTAAAAAAACATATTATTTAATAGAGAAATAACTAAAATACACATTATTTAATAGAGAATCAAGAAAAAAACACATTATTTAATAGAAAAATAACTAAAAGACACATTATTTATTGGAGAATGAAATAACATACACATTATTTAATAAAAAATAACTAAAATACACATTATTTAATAGAGAAATAACAAAAAAAACATTATTTAAAAGAGAAATAACTAAAATACACATTATTTATTGGAAAAATAACTAAAATACACATTATTTAATAAAGAAATAACAAAAAAACAAAATATTTAAAAGAGAAATAACTAAAATACACAATATTTAATAGAGAAATAACCAAAAAACACATTATTTAATAGAGAAATAACTAAAAAACACATTATTTACTGGAGATATAACTAAAATACACATTATTTAATAGAGAAATAACAAAAAACACATTATTTAATAGAGAAATGACTAAAATACACCATATTTAATGGAGATATAACTAAAATACACATTATTTATTGAAAAATTAACTAAAATACACATTATTTATTAGAGAAATAACTAAAATACACAATTTTTATTAGAGAAATAAATAAAATACACATTATTTAATAGAGAAATAACAAAAAAACACATTATTTAATAAAGAAATAACTAGATTACACCATATTTATTGGAGATATAACTAAAATACACATTATTTATTGGAGAAATAACTAAAATACACATTATTTAATAGAGAAATAACTAAAATACACATTTTTTATTGGAGAAATAACTAAAATACACAATATTTGATAGAGAAATAACTAAAATACACATTATTTAATAGAGAAAAAACCAAAAAACACATTATTTGATAAAGAAATAACAAAAAAACACATTATTTAATAGAGAAATAACTGAAATACACAATATTTATTGGAGAAATAACTAAAATACACATTATTTATTGAAGAAATAACTAAAATACACATTATTTATTAGAGAAATAACTAAAACACACATTATTTAATAAAGTAATAACTAAATTACACATTATTTAATAGAGCAATAACAAAAAAACACATTATTTAATAGAAAAATAACTAAAATACACATTATTTATTAGAGAAATAACAAAAAAACACATTTTTTTAATAAAGAAATAGCTAAAATACACAGTATTTAGTTGAGAAATAACAAAAAACACATTATTTAATAGAGAAATAACAAAAAAACACATTATGTAATAATAAAGTAACCAAAATACACATTATATACTGGAGAAATAACTAAAATACACATTATTTATTGGAGAAATAACTAAAATACACAAAATTTAATAGAGAAATAACCTAAATACACATTATTTAATAGTCATATAACAAAAAAACACATTATTTAATAGAGAAATAACTAAAATACACTTTATTTATTGGAGAAATAACTAAATACACATTATTTAATAAAGAAAAAACTTAAATACACAATATTTAATAGAGAAATAACTAAAATACACAATATTTATTGGAGATATAACTAAAATACACATTATTTATTAGAAAAATAACAAAAAAGCACATTATTTAATAAAGAAATAACTAAAATACACATTATTTATTGGAGATATAACTAAAATACACATTATTTAATGGAGAAATAACTAAAATACACATTCTTTAATAAAGAAATAACTAAAATACACATTATTTATTGGAGAAATAACTAAAATACACATTATTTAATAGAGAAATAACTAAAAACACTTTATTTTTACACTTTAGTTAATAGTATTTAATTATTGGAGAAATAACCTAAATACACATTATTTAATAGTCATATAACAAAAAAACACATTATTTAATAGAGAAATAACTAAAATACACTTTATTTATTGGAGAAATAACTAAATACACATTATTTAATAAAGAAAAAACTTAAATACACAATATTTAATAGAGAAATAACTAAAATACACATTATTTATTGGAGAAGTAACTAAAATAGACAATATTTAATAGAGAAATAACCTAAATACACATTATTTAATAGACAAATAACAAAATAACACATTATTTAATAGAGAAATAACTAAAGTACACTTTATTTATTGGAGAAATAACTAAAATACACATTATTTAATAAAGAAAAAACTAAAATACACAATATTTAATAGAGAAATAACTAAAATACACATTATTTAATAAAGAAAAAACAAATAAAGGAATTATTTAATAGAGAAATAACTAAAATACACAATATTTATTGGAGAAATAACTAAAATACACATTATTTAATAGTGAATTAACTAAAATACACATTATTTAATAGAAAAATTACGAAAATACACATTATTTAATAGTGAAATAACAATAAAACACATTTTTTAATAGAGAAATAACTCAAATACACAATATTTATTGAAGATATAACTAAAATACACATTATTTAATAGAAAAATAACAAAAAAGCACATTATTTAATAAAGAAATAACTAAAATACACATTATTTATTGGAGATATAACTAAAATACACATTATTTAATGGAGAAATAACTAAAATACACATTCTTTAATAAAGAAATAACTAAAATACACATTATTTATTGGAGAAATAACTAAAATACACATTATTTAATTGAGAAATAACTAGAATACACTTTATTTAATAGAGAAATATCAAAAAAACATACTATTAAATAGAGAAATAATTAAATAACACATTATTTAATAGAGAAATATCAAAAAAACACATTATTTATTAGAAAAATATCTAAAATACACATTATTTATTGGAGAAATAACTAAAATACACATTATTTATTGGAGAAATAACTAAAATACACATTATTTAATAGAGAAATAACTAGAATACACATTATTTAATAGAGAAATATTAAAAAAACATATTATTTAATAGAGAAATAACTAAAATACACATTATTTAATAGAGAATCAAGAAAAAAACACATTATTTAATAGAAAAATAACTAAAAGACACATTATTTATTGGAGAATAAAATAAAATACACATTATTTAATAAAAAAATAACTAAAATACACATTATTTAATAGAGAAATAACAAGAAAAAAAACATTATTTAATAGAGAAATAACTAAAATACACATTATTTATTGGAAAAATAACTAAAATACACATTATTTAATAAAGAAATAACAAAAAAACAAATTATTCAAAAGAGAAATAACTAAAATACACATTATTTAATAGAGAAATAACTAAAAAACACATTATATAATAGAGAAATAACTAAAAAACACATTATTTATTGGAGATATAACTAAGTTACACATTATTTAATAGAGAAATAACAAAAAAACACATTATTTAATAAAGAAATAACTAAAATACACCATATTTATTAGAGATATAACTAAAATACACATTATATATTGGAGAAATAACTAAAATACACAATATTTAATAGAGAAATAACTAAAATACACAATTTTTATTAGAGAAATAACTAAATTACACATTATTTAATAGAGAAATAACTAAAATACACATTATTTAATAGAGAAATAACAAAAAAACACATTATTTAATAAAGAAATAACAAAAAAAACACATTATTTAATAGAGAAATAACTAAAATACACATTATTTATTGGAGAAATAACTAAAATACACATTATTTATTAGAGAAATAACTAAAATACACATTATTTAATAGAGAAATAACAAAATACACATTATTTATTGGAGAAATAACTAAAATACACTTTTTTTATTAGAGAAATAACTAAAACACACATTATTTAATAAAGAAATAACTAAATTACACATTATTTAATAGAGAATAAACAAAAAACACATTATTTAATAGAAAAATAACTAAATTACACATTATTTTTGGAGAATTAACTAAAATACACATTATTTAATAGAGAAATAACGAAAAAAACATTATTTAATAGAGAAATAACTAAAATACACAATATTTATTGGAAAAATAACTAAAATACACATTATTTATTAGAGAAATGACTAAAACACACATTAATTAATAAAGAAATAACTAAATTACACTAAATTTAATAGAGAAATAACAAAAAAAACACATTATTTAATAGAGAAATAACTAAAATACACATTATTTTAGGAGAAATAACTAAAATACACATTATTTAATAGAGAAATAACAAAAAAACACATTTTTAATAAAGAAATAACTAAAATACACATTATTAAATTGAGAAATAACAAAAAACACATTATTTAATAGAGAAATAACAAAAAAACACATTATGTAATAGAAAAATAATTAAAATACACATTATTTATTGGAGAAATAATTAAAATACACATTATTTATTGGAGAAATAACTAAAATACACATTATTTAATAAAAAAATAACTAGAATACACATTATTTAATAGAGAAATAACAAAAAAACATATTATTTAATAAAGAAATAACTAAAATACACATTATTTAATAAAGAAATAACAAAAAAACACATTATTTAAAAGAGAATTAACTAAAAGACACATTATTTATTAGAGAATTAACTAAAAAACACATTATTTAATAGAGAAATAACTAAAATACACATTATTTAATAAAAAAATAACAAAAAACACTTTATTTAATAGAGAAATAACTGAAATACACATTATTTATTGGAGAAATAACTAAAATACACATTATTTAATAGAGAAATATTTAAAATACACATTATTTAATAGAGAAATAACAAAAAGCACATTATTTAATAGAGAAATAACTAAAATACTTTTTATTTCTTGGAGAAATAACTAAAATACACATTATTTAATAGAGAAATAACTTAAATACACTATATTTAATAAAGAAATAACAAAAAAACACATTATTTAAAAGAGAAATAACTAAAATACACTTTATTTATTAGAGAAATAAATTAAATACACATTATTTATTGGAGAAATAACTGAAATACACATTATTTAATAAAGAAATAACTAAAATACACATTATTTAATAGAGAAATAACAAATAAACACATTATTTAATAGAAAAATAACTAAAATACACCATATTTATTGGAGATATAACTAAAATACACATTATTTATTAGAGAAATAACTAAAATACACATTATTTAATAGAGAAATAACTAAAATACACATTTTTTATTGGAGAAATAACTAAAATACACAAAATTTAAAAGAGAAATAACTAAAATACACATTATTTAATAGAGAAATAACCAAAAAACACATTATTTGATAAAGAAATAACAAAAAAACACATTATTTAATAGAGAAATAACTGAAATACACATTATTTATTGGAGAAATAACTAAAATACACATTATTTATTGGAGAAATAACTAAAATACACATTATTTATTAGAGAAATAACTTAAACACACATTATTTAATAAAGAAATAACTAAATTACACATTATTTAATAGAGAAATAACAAAAAAACACATTATTTAATAGAGAAATAACTTAAATACACATTATTTAATAGAGAAATAACAAAAAAACACATTTTTTAATAAAGAAATAACTAAAATACACAGTGTTTAATTGAGAAATAACAAAAAACACATCATTTAATAGAGAAATAACAAAAAAACACATTATGTAATAAAAAAATAACCAAAATACACATTATTTACTGGAGAAATAACTAAAATACACATTATTTATTGGAGAAATAACTAAAATACACAATATTTAATAGAGAAATAACCTAAATACACATTATTTAATAGACAAATAACAAAAAAACACATTATTTAATAGAGAAATAACTAAAATACACTTTATTTATTGGAGAAATAACTAAAATACACATTATTTAATAAAGAATAAACTAAAATACACAATATTTAATAGAGAAATAACTAAAATACAAATTATTTATTGGAGAAATAACTAAAATAGACAATATTTAATAGAGAAATAACCTAAGTACACATTATTTAATAGACAAATAACAAAAAAACACATTATTTAATAGAGAAATAACTAATATACACTTTATTTATTGGAGAAATAACTAAAATACACATTATTTAATAAAGAAAAAACTAAAATACACAATATTTAATAGGAAAATAACTAAAAAACACATTATTTAATAAAGAAATAACAAAAAAACACTTTATTTAATAGAAAAATAACTAAAATACACAATATTTATTGGAGAAATAACTAAAATACACATTATTTACTAGAGAATTAACTAAAATACACATTATTTAAAAGAGAAATTACTAAAATACACATTATTCAATAGTGAAATAACAATAAAACACATTATTTAATAGAGAAATAACTAAAATACACAATATTTATTGAGATATAACTAAAATACACATTATTTATTAGAAAAATAACAAAAAAGCACATTATTTAATAAAGAAATAACTAAAATACACATTATTTATTGGAGATATAACTAAAATACACATTATTTAATGGAGAAATAACTAAAATACACATTCTTTAATAAAGAAATAACTAAAATACACATTATTTATTTCAGAAATAACTAAAATACACTTTTTTTATTAGAGAAATAACTAAAACACATATTATTTAATAAAGAAATAACTAAATTACACATTATTTAATAGAGAATAAACAAAAAAACACATTATTTAATAGAAAAATAACTAAAATACACATTATTTTTGGAGAATTAACTAAAATACACATTATTTAATAGAGAAATAACAAAAAAAACATTATTTAATAGAGAAATAACTAAAATACACAATATTTATTGGAAAAATAACTAAAATACACATTATTTGATAGAAAATTATCTAAAATACAAATTATTTAATAAAGAAATAACAAAAAAACAAATTATTTAAAATATAAATAACTAAAATACACATTATTTAATAGAGAAATAACCAAAAAAACACATTATTTAATAGAAAAATAACTAAAAAACACATTATTTATTGGAGATATAACTAAAATACACATTATTTAATAGAGAAATAAGAAGAAAACACATTATTTAATAGAGAAATAACTAAAATACACCATATTTATTGGAGATATAACTAAAATACACATTGTTTATTGGAGAAATAACTAAAATACACATTATTTAATAAAGAAATAACTAAAATACACAATTTTTATTAAAGAAATAACTAAAATACACATTATTTAATAGAGAAATAACTAAAATACACATTATTTAATAGAGAAATAACAAAAAAACACATTATTTAATAAAGAAATAACAAAAAAACACATTATTTAATAGTAAAATAACTAAAATACACATTATTTAATGGAGAAATAACTAAAATACACATTATTTTTTAGAGAAATAACTAAAATACACATTATTTAATAGAGAAATAACAAAAATACACATTATTTAATAGAAAAATTACTAAAATACACATTATTTTTGGAGAATTAAGAATTAACTAAAATATACATTATTTAATAGAGAAATAACAAAAAAAAAATTTTTTACTAGAGAAATAAATAAAATACACATTTATTAATTGAGAAATAACAAAAAACACATTATTTAATAGAAAATTAACAAAAAAACACATTATGTATTAGAAAAATAACTAAAATACACATAACTTATTGGAGAAATAACTAAAATACACATTATTTATTAAAGAAATAACTAAAATACAAATTTTTTAAAAGAGAAATAACTAAAATACACATTATTTAACAGAGAAATAACAAAAAAACATATTATTTAATAGAGAAATAACTAAAATACACATTAATAAATAGAGAAATAACAAAAAAACACATTATGTAATAAAAAAATAACCAAAATACACATTATTTACTGGAGAAATAATTAAAATACACATTATTTATTGGAGAAATAACTAAAATACACAATATTTAATAGAGAAATAACCTAAATACACATTATTTAATAGTCAAATAACAAAAAAACACATTATTTAATAGAGAAATAACTAAAATACACTTTATTTATTGGAGAAATAACTAAATAATCATTATTTAATAAAGAAAAAACTAAAATACACAATATTTAATAGAGAAATAACTAAAATACACATTATTTATTGGAGAAATAACTAAAATAGACAATATTTAATAGAGAAATAACCTAAATACACATTATTTAATAGACAAATAACAAAAAAACACATTATTTAATAGAGAAATAACTAAAATACACTTTATTTATTGGAGAAATAACTAAAATAAACATTATTTAATAAAGAAAAAACTAAAATACACAATATTTAATAGAGAAATAACTAAAATACACATTATTTAATAAAGAATTAACAAAAAAACGAATTATTTAATAGAGAAATAACTAAAATACACAATATTTATTGGAGAAATAACTAAAATACACATTATTTAATAGTGAATTAACTAAAATACACATTATTTAATAGAAAAATTACTAAAATACACATTATTTAATAGTGAAATAACAATAAAACACATTTTTTAATAGAGAAATAACTAAAATACACAATATTTATTGGAGATATAACTAAAATACACATTATTTAATAGAAAAATAACAAAAAAGCACATTATTTAATAAAGAAATAACTAAAATACACATTATTTATTGGAGATATAACTAAAATACACATTATTTAATGGAGAAATATCTAAAATACACATTCTTTAATAAAGAAATAACTAAAATACACATTATTTATTGGAGAAATAACTAAAATACACATTATTTAATTAAGAAATAACTAGAATACACTTTATTTAATAAAGAAATAACAAAAAAACATACTATTAAATAGAGAAATAATTTAATAACACATTATTTAATAGAGAAATATCAAAAAAACACATTATTTAATAAAAAAATATCTAAAATACAAATTATTTATTGGAGAAATAACTAAAATACACATTATTTATTGGAGAAATAACTAAAATACACATTATTTAATAGAGAAATAACTAGAATACACATTATTTAATAGAGAAATATTAAAAAAAACATATTATTTAATAGAGAAATAACTAAAATACACATTATTTAATAGAGAATCAAGAAAAAAACACATTATTTAATAGAAGAATAACTAAAAGACACATTATTTATTGGAGAATAAAATAAAATACACATTATTTAATAAAAAAATAACTAAAATACACATTATTTAATAGAGAAATAACAAAAAAAACAATATTTAATAGAGAAATAACTAAAATACACATTATTTATTGGAAAAATAACTAAAATACACATTATTTAATAAAGAAATAACAAAAAAACAAATTATTCAAAAGAGAAATAACTAAAATACACATTATTTAATAGAGAAATAACCAAAAAACACATTATTTAATAGAGAAATAACTAAAAAACACATTATTAATTGGAGATATAACTAAATTACACATTATTTAATAGAGAAATAACAAAAAAACACATTATTTAATAGAGAAATAACTAAAATACACCATATTTATTGGAGATATAACTAAAATACACATTATATATTGAAGAAATAACTAAAATACACATTATTTAATAGAGAAATAACTAAAATACACAATTTTTATTAGAGAAATAACTAAAATACACATTATTTAATAGAGAAATAACTAAAATACAAATTATTTAATAAAGAAATAACAAAAAAAACACATTATTTAATAAAGAAATAACAAAAAAAAAACATTATTTAATAGAGAAATAACTAGAATACACATTATTTATTGGAGAAATAACTAAAATACACATTATTTATTAGAGAAATAACTAAAATACACATTATTTAATAGAGAAATAACAAAAATACACATTATTTATTGGAGAAATAACTAAAATACACATTTTTTATTAGAGAAATAACTAAAACACACATTATTTAATGAAGAAATAACTAAATTACACATTATTTAATAGAGAATAAACAAAAAAACACATTATTTAATAGAAAAATAACTAAAATACACATTATTTTTGGAGAATTAACTAAAATACACATTATTTAATAGAGAAATAACAAAAAAAACATTATTTAATAGAGAAATAACTAAAATACACAATATTTATTGGAAAAATAACTAAAATACACATTATTTGATAGAAAATTATCTAAAATACACATTATTTAATAAAGAAATAACAAAAAAACAAATTATTTAAAATATAAATAACTAAAATACACATTGTTTATTGGAGAAATAACTAAAATACACATTATTTAATAGAAAAATAACTAAAATACACAATTTTTATTAGAGAAATAACTAAAATACACATTATTCAATAGAGAAATAACTAAAATACACATTATTTAATAGAGAAATAACAAAAAAACACATTATTTAATAGAAAAATAACTAAAATACACATTATTTAATGAAGAAATAACTAAAATACACATTATTTATTAGAGAAATAACTAAAATACACATTATTTAATAAAAAAATAACTAGATAACACATTATTTAATAGAGAAATAACAAAAAAACATATTATTTAATAAAGAAATAACTAAAATACACATTATTTAATAAAGAAATAACAAAAAAACACATTATTTAAAAGAGAATTAACTAAAAGACACATTATTTATTAGAGAAATAACTAAAATACACATTATTTAATAGAGAAATAACTAAAATACACATTATTTAATAGAGAAATAACTAGAATACACATTATTTAATAGAGAAATATTAAAAAAACATATTATTTAATAGAGAAATAACTAAAATACACATTATTTAATAGAGAATCAAGAAAAAAACACATTATTTAATAGAAAAATAACTAAAAGACACATTATTTATTGAAGAATAAAAAGAAATACACGTTATTTAATAAAAAAATAACTAAAATACACATTATTTAGTGGAAAAATAACTAAAATACACATTATTTGATAGAAAATTATCTAAAATACACATTATTTAATAAAGAAATAACAAAAAAACAAATTATTTAAAATATAAATAACTAAAATACACATTATTTAATAGAGAAATAACCAAAAAAACACATTATTTAATAGAGAAATAACAAAAACACATTATTTATTGGAGATATAACTTAAATACACATTATTTAATAGAGAAATAAGAAAAAAACACATTATTTAATAGAGAAATAACTAAGATACACCATATTTATTGGAGATATAACTAAAATACACATTGTTTATTGGAGAAATAACTAAAATACACATTATTTAATAGAGAAATAACTAAAATACACAATTTTTATTAGAGAAATAACTAAAATACACATTATTTAATAGTGAAATAACTAAAATACACGTTATTTAATAGAGAAATAACAAAAAAACACATTATTTAATAAAGAAATAACAAAAAAACACATTATTTAATAGAAAAATAACTAAAATACACATTATTTATTGGAGAAATAACTAAAATACACATTATTTATTGGAGAAATAACTAAAACACACAAAATTTAATAGAGAAATAACCTAAATACACATTATTTAATAGTCATATAACAAAAAAACACATTATTTAATAGAGAAATAACTAAAATACACTTTATTTATTGGAGAAATAACTAAATACACATTATTTAATAAAGAAAAAACTTAAATACACAATATTTAATAGAGAAATAACTAAAATACACAATATTTAATAGTGAAATAACTAAAATACACATTATTTAATAGAGAAATAACAAAAAAACACATTTTTTAATAGAGAAATAACTAAAATACACATTATTTAATTGAGAAATAACAAAAAACACAATATTTAATAGAGAAATAACAAAAAAACACATTATGTAATAAAAAAATAACCAAATTTCACATTATTTATTGGAGAAATAACTAAAATACACATTATTTATTAGAGAAATAACTAAAATACACATTATTTAATAAAAAAATAACTAGAATACACATTATTTAATAAAGAAATGACAAAAAAACATATTATTTAATAGAGAAATAACTAAAATACACATTATTTAATAAAGAAATAACAAAAAACACATTATTTAAAAGAGAATTAACTAAAAGACACATTATTTATTGGAGAATGAACTAAAAAACACATTATTTAATAGAGAAATAACTAAAATACACATTATTTAATAGAGAAATAACAAAAAACACATTATTTAATAGAGAAATAACTAAAATACACATTATTTATTGGAGAAATAACTAAAATACACATTATTTAAGAGAGAAATAACTAAAATACACATTATTTAATAGAGAAATAACAAAAAAAACACATTATTTAATAGAAAAATAATTAAAATACACATTATTTAATAGAGAAATAACAAAAAAAAAAACACATTATTTAATAGAGAAATAACTAAAATACACTTTATTTATTGGAGAAATAACTAAAATACACATTATTTAATAAAGAAACAACTAAAATACACATTATTTAAAAGAGAAATATCAAAAAAACACATTATTTAATAGAAAAATATCTAAAATACACATTATTTATTGGAGAAATAACTAAAATACACATTATTTATTGGAGAAATAACTAAAATACACATTATTTAAAAGAGAAATAACTAGAATCTACATTATTTAATAGAGAAATATTAAAAAAACATATTATTTAATAGAGAAATAACTAAAATACACATTTTTTATTGGAGAAATAACTAAAATACACAAAATTTAATAGAGAAATAACTAAAATACACATTATTTAATAGAGAAATAACAAAAAAACACATTTTTTAATAAAGAAATAACTAAAATACACAGTGTTTAATTGAGAAATAACAAAAAACACATCATTTAATAGAGAAATAACAAAAAAACACATTATGTAATAAAAAAATAACCAAAATACACATTATTTACTGGAGAAATAACTAAAATACACATTATTTATTGGAGTAATAACTAAAATACGCAATATTTAATAGAGAAATAACCTAAATACACATTATTTAATAGACAAATAACAAAAAAACACATTATTTAATAGAGAAATAACTAAAATACACTTTATTTATTGGAGAAATAACTAAAATACACATTATTTAATAAAGAAAAAACTAAAATACACAATATTTAATAGAGAAATAACTAAAATACAAATTATTTATTGGAGAAATAACTAAAATAGACAATATTTAATAGAGAAATAACCTAAGTACACATTATTTAATAGACAAATAACAAAAAAACACATTATTTAATAGAGAAATAACTAATATACACTTTATTTATTGGAGAATAAACTAAAATACACATTATTTAATAAAGAAAAAACTAAAATACACAATATTTAATAGGGAAATAACTAAAATACACATTATTTAATAAAGAAATAACAAAAAAACACTTTATTTAATAGAGAAATAACTAAAATACACAATATTTATTGGAAAAATAACTAAAATACACATTATTTAGTAGAGAATTAACTAAAATACACATTATTTAAAAGAGAAATTACTAAAATACACATTATTTAATAGTGAAATAACAATAAAACACATTATTTAATAGAGAAATAACTAAAATACACAATATTTATTGGAGATTTAACTAAAATACACATTATTTATTAGAAAAATAACAAAAAAGCACATTATTTAATAAAGAAATAACTAAAATACACATTATTTATTGGAGATATAACTAAAATACACATTATTTAATGGAGAAATAACTAAAATACACATTCTTTAATAAAGAAATAACTAAAATACACATTATTTATTGGAGAAATAACTAAAATACACATTATTTAATAGAGAAATAACTAAAAACACTTTATTTAATAGAGAAATAACAAAAAAACATATTATTTAAAAGAGAAATAATTTAATAACACATTATTTAATAGAGAAATATCAAAAAAACACATTATTTAATAGAAAAATATCTAAAATACACATTATTTATTGGAGAAATAACTAAAATACACATTATTTATTAGAGAAATAACTAAAATACACATAATTTAATAGAGAAATAACTAGAATCTACATTATTTAATAGAGAAATATTAAAAAAACATATTATTTAATAGAGAAATAACTAAAATACACATTATTTAATAGAGAATCAAGAAAAAAACACATTATTTAATAGAAAAATAACTAAAAGACACATTATTTATTGGAGAATGAAATAACATACACATTATTTAATAAAAAATAACTAAAATACACATTATTTAATAGAGAAATAACAAAAAAAACATTATTTAAAAGAGAAATAACTAAAATACACATTATTTATTGGAAAAATAACTAAAATACACATTATTTAATAAAGAAATAACAAAAAAACAAAATATTTAAAAGAGAAATAACTAAAATACACAATATTTAATAGAGAAATAACCAAAAAACACATTATTTAATAGAGAAATAACTAAAAAACACATTATTTACTGGAGATATAACTAAAATACACATTATTTAATAGAGAAATAACAAAAAACACATTATTTAATAGAGAAATGACTAAAATACACCATATTTAATGGAGATATAACTAAAATACACATTATTTATTGAAAAATTAACTAAAATACACATTATTTATTAGAGAAATAACTAAAATACACAATTTTTATTAGAGAAATAAATAAAATACACATTATTTAATAGAGAAATAACAAAAAAACACATTATTTAATAAAGAAATAACTAGATTACACCATATTTATTGGAGATATAACTAAAATACACATTATTTATTGGAGAAATAACTAAAATACACATTATTTAATAGAGAAATAACTAAAATACACATTTTTTATTGGAGAAATAACTAAAATACACAATATTTGATAGAGAAATAACTAAAATACACATTATTTAATAGAGAAAAAACCAAAAAACACATTATTTGATAAAGAAATAACAAAAAAACACATTATTTAATAGAGAAATAACTGAAATACACAATATTTATTGGAGAAATAACTAAAATACACATTATTTATTGAAGAAATAACTAAAATACACATTATTTATTAAAGAAATAACTAAAACACACATTATTTAATAAAGTAATAACTAAATTACACATTATTTAATAGAGCAATAACAAAAAAACACATTATTTAATAGAAAAATAACTAAAATACACATTATTTATTAGAGAAATAACAAAAAAACACATTTTTTTAATAAAGAAATAGCTAAAATACACAGTATTTAGTTGAGAAATAACAAAAAACACATTATTTAATAGAGAAATAACAAAAAAACACATTATGTAATAATAAAGTAACCAAAATACACATTATATACTGGAGAAATAACTAAAATACACATTATTTATTGGAGAAATAACTAAAATACACAAAATTTAATAGAGAAATAACCTAAATACACATTATTTAATAGTCATATAACAAAAAAACACATTATTTAATAGAGAAATAACTAAAATACACTTTATTTATTGGAGAAATAACTAAATACACATTATTTAATAAAGAAAAAACTTAAATACACAATATTTAATAGAGAAATAACTAAAATACACAATATTTATTGGAGATATAACTAAAATACACATTATTTATTAGAAAAATAACAAAAAAGCACATTATTTAATAAAGAAATAACTAAAATACACATTATTTATTGGAGATATAACTAAAATACACATTATTTAATGGAGAAATAACTAAAATACACATTCTTTAATAAAGAAATAACTAAAATACACATTATTTATTGGAGAAATAACTAAAATACACATTATTTAATAGAGAAATAACTAAAAACACTTTATTTTTACACTTTAGTTAATAGTATTTAATTATTGGAGAAATAACCTAAATACACATTATTTAATAGTCATATAACAAAAAAACACATTATTTAATAGAGAAATAACTAAAATACACTTTATTTATTGGAGAAATAACTAAATACACATTATTTAATAAAGAAAAAACTTAAATACACAATATTTAATAGAGAAATAACTAAAATACACATTATTTATTGGAGAAGTAACTAAAATAGACAATATTTAATAGAGAAATAACCTAAATACACATTATTTAATAGACAAATAACAAAATAACACATTATTTAATAGAGAAATAACTAAAGTACACTTTATTTATTGGAGAAATAACTAAAATACACATTATTTAATAAAGAAAAAACTAAAATACACAATATTTAATAGAGAAATAACTAAAATACACATTATTTAATAAAGAAAAAACAAATAAAGGAATTATTTAATAGAGAAATAACTAAAATACACAATATTTATTGGAGAAATAACTAAAATACACATTATTTAATAGTGAATTAACTAAAATACACATTATTTAATAGAAAAATTACGAAAATACACATTATTTAATAGTGAAATAACAATAAAACACATTTTTTAATAGAGAAATAACTAAAATACACAATATTTATTGAAGATATAACTAAAATACACATTATTTAATAGAAAAATAACAAAAAAGCACATTATTTAATAAAGAAATAACTAAAATACACATTATTTATTGGAGATATAACTAAAATACACATTATTTAATGGAGAAATAACTAAAATACACATTCTTTAATAAAGAAATAACTAAAATACACATTATTTATTGGAGAAATAACTAAAATACACATTATTTAATTGAGAAATAACTAGAATACACTTTATTTAATAGAGAAATAACAAAAAAACATACTATTAAATAGAGAAATAATTAAATAACACATTATTTAATAGAGAAATATCAAAAAAACACATTATTTATTAGAAAAATATCTAAAATACACATTATTTATTGGAGAAATAACTAAAATACACATTATTTATTGGAGAAATAACTAAAATACACATTATTTAATAGAGAAATAACTAGAATACACATTATTTAATAGAGAAATATTAAAAAAACATATTATTTAATAGAGAAATAACTAAAATACACATTATTTAATAGAGAATCAAGAAAAAAACACATTATTTAATAGAAAAATAACTAAAAGACACATTATTTATTGGAGAATAAAATAAAATACACATTATTTAATAAAAAAATAACTAAAATACACATTATTTAATAGAGAAATAACAAGAAAAAAAACATTATTTAATAGAGAAATAACTAAAATACACATTATTTATTGGAAAAATAACTAAAATACACATTATTTAATAAAGAAATAACAAAAAAACAAATTATTCAAAAGAGAAATAACTAAAATACACATTATTTAATAGAGAAATAACTAAAAAACACATTATATAATAGAGAAATAACTAAAAAACACATTATTTATTGGAGATATAACTAAGTTACACATTATTTAATAGAGAAATAACAAAAAAACACATTATTTAATAAAGAAATAACTAAAATACACCATATTTATTAGAGATATAACTAAAATACACATTATATATTGGAGAAATAACTAAAATACACAATATTTAATAGAGAAATAACTAAAATACACAATTTTTATTAGAGAAATAACTAAATTACACATTATTTAATAGAGAAATAACTAAAATACACATTATTTAATAGAGAAATAACAAAAAAACACATTATTTAATAAAGAAATAACAAAAAAAACACATTATTTAATAGAGAAATAACTAAAATACACATTATTTATTGGAGAAATAACTAAAATACACATTATTTATTAGAGAAATAACTAAAATACACATTATTTAATAGAGAAATAACAAAATACACATTATTTATTGGAGAAATAACTAAAATACACTTTTTTTATTAGAGAAATAACTAAAACACACATTATTTAATAAAGAAATAACTAAATTACACATTATTTAATAGAGAATAAACAAAAAACACATTATTTAATAGAAAAATAACTAAATTACACATTATTTTTGGAGAATTAACTAAAATACACATTATTTAATAGAGAAATAACGAAAAAAACATTATTTAATAGAGAAATAACTAAAATACACAATATTTATTGGAAAAATAACTAAAATACACATTATTTATTAGAGAAATGACTAAAACACACATTAATTAATAAAGAAATAACTAAATTACACTAAATTTAATAGAGAAATAACAAAAAAAACACATTATTTAATAGAGAAATAACTAAAATACACATTATTTTAGGAGAAATAACTAAAATACACATTATTTAATAGAGAAATAACAAAAAAACACATTTTTAATAAAGAAATAACTAAAATACACATTATTAAATTGAGAAATAACAAAAAACACATTATTTAATAGAGAAATAACAAAAAAACACATTATGTAATAGAAAAATAATTAAAATACACATTATTTATTGGAGAAATAATTAAAATACACATTATTTATTGGAGAAATAACTAAAATACACATTATTTAATAAAAAAATAACTAGAATACACATTATTTAATAGAGAAATAACAAAAAAACATATTATTTAATAAAGAAATAACTAAAATACACATTATTTAATAAAGAAATAACAAAAAAACACATTATTTAAAAGAGAATTAACTAAAAGACACATTATTTATTAGAGAATTAACTAAAAAACACATTATTTAATAGAGAAATAACTAAAATACACATTATTTAATAAAAAAATAACAAAAAACACTTTATTTAATAGAGAAATAACTGAAATACACATTATTTATTGGAGAAATAACTAAAATACACATTATTTAATAGAGAAATATTTAAAATACACATTATTTAATAGAGAAATAACAAAAAGCACATTATTTAATAGAGAAATAACTAAAATACACTTTATTTCTTGGAGAAATAACTAAAATACACATTATTTAATAGAGAAATAACTTAAATACACTATATTTAATAAAGAAATAACAAAAAAACACATTATTTAAAAGAGAAATAACTAAAATACACTTTATTTATTAGAGAAATAAATTAAATACACATTATTTATTGGAGAAATAACTGAAATACACATTATTTAATAAAGAAATAACTAAAATACACATTATTTAATAGAGAAATAACAAATAAACACATTATTTAATAGAAAAAAAACTAAAATACACCATATTTATTGGAGATATAACTAAAATACACATTATTTATTAGAGAAATAACTAAAATACACATTATTTAATAGAGAAATAACTAAAATACACATTTTTTATTGGAGAAATAACTAAAATACACAAAATTTAAAAGAGAAATAACTAAAATACACATTATTTAATAGAGAAATAACCAAAAAACACATTATTTGATAAAGAAATAACAAAAAAACACATTATTTAATAGAGAAATAACTGAAATACACATTATTTATTGGAGAAATAACTAAAATACACATTATTTATTGGAGAAATAACTAAAATACACATTATTTATTAGAGAAATAACTTAAACACACATTATTTAATAAAGAAATAACTAAATTACACATTATTTAATAGAGAAATAACAAAAAAACACATTATTTAATAGAGAAATAACTTAAATACACATTATTTAATAGAGAAATAACAAAAAAACACATTTTTTAATAAAGAAATAACTAAAATACACAGTGTTTAATTGAGAAATAACAAAAAACACATCATTTAATAGAGAAATAACAAAAAAACACATTATGTAATAAAAAAATAACCAAAATACACATTATTTACTGGAGAAATAACTAAAATACACATTATTTATTGGAGAAATAACTAAAATACACAATATTTAATAGAGAAATAACCTAAATACACATTATTTAATAGACAAATAACAAAAAAACACATTATTTAATAGAGAAATAACTAAAATACACTTTATTTATTGGAGAAATAACTAAAATACACATTATTTAATAAAGAATAAACTAAAATACACAATATTTAATAGAGAAATAACTAAAATACAAATTATTTATTGGAGAAATAACTAAAATAGACAATATTTAATAGAGAAATAACCTAAGTACACATTATTTAATAGACAAATAACAAAAAAACACATTATTTAATAGAGAAATAACTAATATACACTTTATTTATTGGAGAAATAACTAAAATACACATTATTTAATAAAGAAAAAACTAAAATACACAATATTTAATAGGAAAATAACTAAAATACACATTATTTAATAAAGAAATAACAAAAAAACACTTTATTTAATAGAAAAATAACTAAAATACACAATATTTATTGGAGAAATAACTAAAATACACATTATTTACTAGAGAATTAACTAAAATACACATTATTTAAAAGAGAAATTACTAAAATACACATTATTCAATAGTGAAATAACAATAAAACACATTATTTAATAGAGAAATAACTAAAATACACAATATTTATTGAGATATAACTAAAATACACATTATTTATTAGAAAAATAACAAAAAAGCACATTATTTAATAAAGAAATAACTAAAATACACATTATTTATTGGAGATATAACTAAAATACACATTATTTAATGGAGAAATAACTAAAATACACATTCTTTAATAAAGAAATAACTAAAATACACATTATTTATTTCAGAAATAACTAAAATACACTTTTTTTATTAGAGAAATAACTAAAACACATATTATTTAATAAAGAAATAACTAAATTACACATTATTTAATAGAGAATAAACAAAAAAACACATTATTTAATAGAAAAATAACTAAAATACACATTATTTTTGGAGAATTAACTAAAATACACATTATTTAATAGAGAAATAACAAAAAAAACATTATTTAATAGAGAAATAACTAAAATACACAATATTTATTGGAAAAATAACTAAAATACACATTATTTGATAGAAAATTATCTAAAATACAAATTATTTAATAAAGAAATAACAAAAAAACAAATTATTTAAAATATAAATAACTAAAATACACATTATTTAATAGAGAAATAACCAAAAAAACACATTATTTAATAGAAAAATAACTAAAAAACACATTATTTATTGGAGATATAACTAAAATACACATTATTTAATAGAGAAATAAGAAGAAAACACATTATTTAATAGAGAAATAACTAAAATACACCATATTTATTGGAGATATAACTAAAATACACATTGTTTATTGGAGAAATAACTAAAATACACATTATTTAATAAAGAAATAACTAAAATACACAATTTTTATTAAAGAAATAACTAAAATACACATTATTTAATAAAGAAATAACTAAAATACACATTATTTAATAGAGAAATAACAAAAAAACACATTATTTAATAAAGAAATAACAAAAAAACACATTATTTAATAGTAAAATAACTAAAATACACATTATTTAATGGAGAAATAACTAAAATACACATTATTTTTTAGAGAAATAACTAAAATACACATTATTTAATAGAGAAATAACAGAAATACACATTATTTAATAGAAAAATTACTAAAATACACATTATTTTTGGAGAATTAAGAATTAACTAAAATATACATTATTTAATAGAGAAATAACAAAAAAAAATTTTTTTACTAGAGAAATAAATAAAATACACATTTATTAATTGAGAAATAACAAAAAACACATTATTTAATAGAAAATTAACAAAAAAACACATTATGTATTAGAAAAATAACTAAAATACACATAACTTATTGGAGAAATAACTAAAATACACATTATTTATTAAAGAAATAACTAAAATACAAATTTTTTAAAAGAGAAATAACTAAAATACACATTATTTAACAGAGAAATAACAAAAAAACATATTATTTAATAGAGAAATAACTAAAATACACATTAATAAATAGAGAAATAACAAAAAAACACATTATGTAATAAAAAAATAACCAAAATACACATTATTTACTGGAGAAATAATTAAAATACACATTATTTATTGGAGAAATAACTAAAATACACAATATTTAATAGAGAAATAACCTAAATACACATTATTTAATAGTCAAATAACAAAAAAACACATTATTTAATAGAGAAATAACTAAAATACACTTTATTTATTGGAGAAATAACTAAATAATCATTATTTAATAAAGAAAAAACTAAAATACACAATATTTAATAGAGAAATAACTAAAATACACATTATTTATTGGAGAAATAACTAAAATAGACAATATTTAATAGAGAAATAACCTAAATACACATTATTTAATAGACAAATAACAAAAAAACACATTATTTAATAGAGAAATAACTAAAATACACTTTATTTATTGGAGAAATAACTAAAATAAACATTATTTAATAAAGAAAAAACTAAAATACACAATATTTAATAGAGAAATAACTAAAATACACATTATTTAATAAAGAATTAACAAAAAAACGAATTATTTAATAGAGAAATAACTAAAATACACAATATTTATTGGAGAAATAACTAAAATACACATTATTTAATAGTGAATTAACTAAAATACACATTATTTAATAGAAAAATTACTAAAATACACATTATTTAATAGTGAAATAACAATAAAACACATTTTTTAATAGAGAAATAACTAAAATACACAATATTTATTGGAGATATAACTAAAATACACATTATTTAATAGAAAAATAACAAAAAAGCACATTATTTAATAAAGAAATAACTAAAATACACATTATTTATTGGAGATATAACTAAAATACACATTATTTAATGGAGAAATATCTAAAATACACATTCTTTAATAAAGAAATAACTAAAATACACATTATTTATTGGAGAAATAACTAAAATACACATTATTTAATTAAGAAATAACTAGAATACACTTTATTTAATAAAGAAATAACAAAAAAACATACTATTAAATAGAGAAATAATTTAATAACACATTATTTAATAGAGAAATATCAAAAAAACACATTATTTAATAAAAAAATATCTAAAATACAAATTATTTATTGGAGAAATAACTAAAATACACATTATTTATTGGAGAAATAACTAAAATACACATTATTTAATAGAGAAATAACTAGAATACACATTATTTAATAGAGAAATATTAAAAAAAACATATTATTTAATAGAGAAATAACTAAAATACACATTATTTAATAGAGAATCAAGAAAAAAACACATTATTTAATAGAAGAATAACTAAAAGACACATTATTTATTGGAGAATAAAATAAAATACACATTATTTAATAAAAAAATAACTAAAATACACATTATTTAATAGAGAAATAACAAAAAAAACAATATTTAATAGAGAAATAACTAAAATACACATTATTTATTGGAAAAATAACTAAAATACACATTATTTAATAAAGAAATAACAAAAAAACAAATTATTCAAAAGAGAAATAACTAAAATACACATTATTTAATAGAGAAATAACCAAAAAACACATTATTTAATAGAGAAATAACTAAAAAACACATTATTAATTGGAGATATAACTAAATTACACATTATTTAATAGAGAAATAACAAAAAAACACATTATTTAATAGAGAAATAACTAAAATACACCATATTTATTGGAGATATAACTAAAATACACATTATATATTGAAGAAATAACTAAAATACACATTATTTAATAGAGAAATAACTAAAATACACAATTTTTATTAGAGAAATAACTAAAATACACATTATTTAATAGAGAAATAACTAAAATACAAATTATTTAATAAAGAAATAACAAAAAAAACACATTATTTAATAAAGAAATAACAAAAAAAAAACATTATTTAATAGAGAAATAACTAGAATACACATTATTTATTGGAGAAATAACTAAAATACACATTATTTATTAGAGAAATAACTAAAATACACATTATTTAATAGAGAAATAACAAAAATACACATTATTTATTGGAGAAATAACTAAAATACACATTTTTTATTAGAGAAATAACTAAAACACACATTATTTAATGAAGAAATAACTAAATTACACATTATTTAATAGAGAATAAACAAAAAAACACATTATTTAATAGAAAAATAACTAAAATACACATTATTTTTGGAGAATTAACTAAAATACACATTATTTAATAGAGAAATAACAAAAAAAACATTATTTAATAGAGAAATAACTAAAATACACAATATTTATTGGAAAAATAACTAAAATACACATTATTTGATAGAAAATTATCTAAAATACACATTATTTAATAAAGAAATAACAAAAAAACAAATTATTTAAAATATAAATAACTAAAATACACATTGTTTATTGGAGAAATAACTAAAATACACATTATTTAATAGAAAAATAACTAAAATACACAATTTTTATTAGAGAAATAACTAAAATACACATTATTCAATAGAGAAATAACTAAAATACACATTATTTAATAGAGAAATAACAAAAAAACACATTATTTAATAGAAAAATAACTAAAATACACATTATTTAATGAAGAAATAACTAAAATACACATTATTTATTAGAGAAATAACTAAAATACACATTATTTAATAGAGAAATAACAAAAATACGCATTATTTAATAGAAAAATTACTAAAATACACATTATTTTTGGAGAATTAAGAATTAACTAAAATACACATTATTTAATAGAGAAATAACAAAAAAAAAATTTTTTTTTAAAGAGAAATAACTAAAATACACATTTATTAATTAAGAAATAACAAAAAACACATTATTTAATAGAAAATTAACAAAAAAACACATTATGTCTTAGCAAAATAACTAAAATACACATAACTTATTGGAGAAATAACTAAAATACACATTATTTATTAAAGAAAAAACTAAAGTACAATTTTTTTAAAAGAGAAATAACTGAAATACACATTATTTAATAGAAAAATAACAAAAAACACATTATTTATTGGAGAAATAACTAAAATAGACATTATTTGATAGAGAAATAACAAAAAAACACATTATGTAATAAAAAAATAACCAAAATACACATTATTTATTGGAGAAATAACTAAAAAACACATTATTTATTGGTGAAATAACTATAATACACATTATTTAATAAAAAAATAACTAGAATACACATTATTTAATAGAGAAATAACAAAAAACTCATTATTTAGTAGAGAAATAACTAAAATACACTTGATTTATTAGAGAAATAACTAAAATACACATTATTTAATAGAAAAAAAAAACTAAAATACACATTATTTATTAGAGAAATAACAAAAAAAAACCATTATTTAATAGAGAACTAACTAAAATACAATTTATTTATTGGAGAAATAACTAAAATACACATTATTTAATAGAAAAATAACAAAAAACACATTAAGTAATAGAGAAATAACTAAAATACACTTTATTTATTGGAGAAATAACTAAAATACACATTATTTAATAAAGAAATAACTTAAATACACATTATTTAATAGAGAAATAACAAAAAAACACATTATGTAATAGAAAAATAACCAAAATACACATTATTTATTGGAGAAATAACTAAAATACACATTATTTATTGGTAAAATAATTAAAATACACATTAATTATTAAAAAAATAACTAGAATACACATTATTTAATAGAGAAATAACAAAAAAACATATTATTTAATAAAGAAATAACTAAAATACACATTATTTAATGAAGAAATAACAAAAAAACACATTATTTAAAAGAGAATTAACTAAAAAACACATTATTTATTAGAGAAATAACTAAAATACGCATTATTTAATAGAGAAATAACTAACATACACATCATTTAATAGAGAAATAACAAAAAAACACATTATTTAGTAGAGAAATAACTAAAATTCACATTATTTATTAGAGAAATAACTAAAATACACATTATTTAATAAAAAAAAAAACTAAAATACACATTATTTAATAGAGAAATAACTAAAATACACATTATTTAATAGAGAAATAACAAAAAAACACATTATTTAGTAGAGAAATAACTAAAATACACTTGATTTATTGGAGAATTAACTAAAATACACATTATTTAATAGAAAAAAAAAACTAAAATACACATTATTTATTAGAGAAATAACAAAAAAAAACCATTATTTAATAGAGAACCTACTAAAATACAATTTATTTATTGGAGAAATAACTAAAATACACATTATTTAATAAAGAAATAACTTAAATACACATTATTTAATAGAAAAATAACAAAAAACACATTATGTATGAGAGAAATAACTAAAATACACTTTATTTATTGGAGAAATATCTAAAATACACATTATTTAATAGAGAAATAACAAAAAAACACATTATTTAATAGAGAAATAACTAGATTACACCATATTTATTGGAGATATAACTAAAATACACATTATTTATTGGAGAAATAACTAAAATACACATTTTTTATTGGAGAAATAACTAAAATACACAATATTTAATAGAGAAATAACTAAAATACACATTATTTAATAGAGAAAAAACCAAAAAACACATTATTTGATAAGGAAATAACAAAAAAACACAATATTTAATAGAGAAATAACTGAAATACACATTATTTATTGGAGAAATAACTAAAATACAAAATATTTATTGAAGAAAAAACTAAATTACACATTATTTATTAGAGAAATAACTAAAACACACATTATTTAATAAAGAAATAACTAAATTACACATTATTTAATAGAGAAATAACAAAAAAACTTATTATTTAATAGAGAAATAACTAAAATACACATTATTTAATAGAAAAATAACAAAAAAACACATTTTTTATTAGAGAAATAACTAAAATACACAGTATTTAATTGAGAAATAACAAAAAACACATTATTTAATAGAGAAATAACAAAAAAACACATTATGTAATAAAAAAATAACCAAAATACACATTTTTTACTGGAGAAATAACTAAAATACACTATATTTATTGGAGAAATAACTAAAATAGACAATATTTAATAGAGAAATAACCTAAATACACATTATTTAATAGACAAATAACAAAAAAACACATTATTTAAAAGAGAAATAACTAAAATACACTTTATTTATTGGAGAAATAACTAAAATACACATTATTTAATAAAGAAAAAACTAAAATACACAATATTTAATAGAGAAATAACTAAAATACACATTATTTAATAAAGAATTAACAAAAAAACAAATTATTTAATAGAGAAATAACTAAAATACACAATATTTATTGGAGAAATAACTAAAATACACAATATTTAATAGTGAATTAACTAAAATACACATTATTTAATAGAAAAATTACTAAAACACACATTATTTAATAGTGAAATAACAATAAAACACATTTTTTAATAGAGAAATAACTAAAATACACAATATTTATTGGAGATATAACTAAAATACACATTATTTAATAGAAAAATAACAAAAAAGCACATTATTTAATAAAGAAATAACTAAAATACACATTATTTATTGGAGATATAACTAAAATACACATTATTTAATGGAGAAATAACTAAAATACACATTCTTTAGTAAAGAAATAACTAAAATACACATTATTTATTGGAGAAATAACTAAAATACACATTATTTAATTGAGAAATAACTAGAATACACTTTATTTAATAAAGAAATAACAAAAAAACATACTATTAAGTAGAGAAATAATTTAATAACACATTATTTAATAGAGAAATATCAAAAAAACACCTTATTTAATAGAAAAATATCTAAAATACAAATTATTTATTGGAGAAATAACTAAAATACACATTATTTATTGGAGAAATAACTAAAATACACATTATTTAATAGAGAAATAACTAGAATACACATTATTTAACAGAGAAATATTAAAAAAACATATTATTTAATAGAGAAATAACTAAAATACACATTATTTAATAGAGAATCAAGAAAAAAACACATTATTTAATAGAAGAAAAACTAAAAGACACATTATTTATTGGAGAATAAAATAAAATACACATTATTTAATAAAAAAATAACTAAAATACACATTATTTAATAGAGAAATAACAAAAAAAACAATATTTAATAAAGAAATAACTAAAATACACATTATTTATTGGAAAAATAACTAAAATACACATTATTTAATAAAGAAATAACAAAAAAACAAATTATTCAAAAGAGAAATAACTAAAAGACACATTATTTAATAGAGAAATAACCAAAAAACACATTATTGAATAGAGAAATAACTAAAAAACACATTATTAATTGGAGATATAACTAAATTACACATTATTTAATAAAGAAATAACAAAAAAACACATTATTTAATAGAGAAATAACTAAAATACACCATATTTATTGGAGATATAACTAAAATACACATTATATATTGAAGAAATAACTAAAATACACATTATTTAATAGAGAAATAACTAAAATACACAAATTTAATTAGAGAAATAACTAAAATACACATTATTTAATAGAGAAATAACTAAAATACACATTATTTAATAAAGAAATAACAAAAAAAACACATTATTTAATAAAGAAATAACAAAAAAAAACACATTATTTAATAGAGAAATAACTAAAATACACATTATTTATTGGAGAAATAACTAAAATACACATTATTTATTAGAGAAATAACTAAAATACACATTATTTAATAGAGAAATAACAAAAATACACATTATTTATTGGAGAAATAACTAAAATACACATTTTTTATTAGAGAAATAACTAAAACACACATTATTTAATGAAGAAATAACTAAATTACACATTATTTAATAGAGAATAAACAAAAAAACACATTATTTAATAAAAAAATAACTAGAATACACATTATTTAATAGAGAAATAACAAAAAACTTATTATTTAGTAGAGAAATAACTAAAAAACACTTGATTTATTAGAGAAATAACTAAAATACACATTATTTAATAGAAAAAAAAAAACTAAAATGCACATTATTTATTAGAGAAATAACAAAAAAAAACCATTATTTAATAGAGAACTAACTAAAACACAATTTATTTATTGGAGAAATAACTAAAATACACATTATTTAATAAAGAAATAACTTAAATACACATTATTTAATAGAAAAATAACAAAAAACACATTATGTAATAGAGAAATAACTAAAATTCACTTTATTTATTGGAGAAATAACTAAAATACACATTATTTAATAAAGAAATAACTTAAATACACATTATTAAACATAGAAATAACAAAAAAACACATTATGTAATAGAAAAATAACCAAAATACACATTATTTATTGGAGAAATAACTAAAATACACATTATTTATTGGTGAAATAACTAAAATACACATTATTTAATAAAAAAATAACTAGAATACACATTATTTAATAGAGAAATAACAAAAAAACATATTATTTAATAAAGAAATAACTAAAATACACATTATTTAATGAAGAAATAACAAAAAAACACATTATTTAAAAGAGAATTAACTAAAAAACACATTATTTATTAGAGAAATAACTAAAATACACATTATTTAATAGAGAAATAACTAAAATACACATTATTTAATAGAGAAATAACAAAAAAACACATTATTTAGTAGAGAAATAACTAAAATTCACATTATTTATTAGAGAAATAACTAAAATACACATTATTTAATAAAAAAAAAAAACTAAAATACACATTATTTAATAGAGAAATAACTAAAATACACATTATTTAATAGAGAAATAACAAAAAAACACATTATTTAGTAGAGAAATAACTAAAATACACTTGATTTATTGGAGAAATAACTAAAATACACATTATTTAATAGAAAAAAAAAACTAAAATACACATTATTTATTAGAGAAATAACAAAAAAAAACCATTATTTAATAGAGAACTAACTAAAATACAATTTATTTATTGAAAAATAACTAAAATACACATTATTTAATAAAGAAATAACTTAAATACACATTATTTAATAGAAAAATAACAAAAAACACATTATGTAATAGAGAAATAACTAAAATACACTTTATTTATTGGAGAAATATCTAAAATACACATTATTTAATAGAGAAATAACAAAAAAACACATTATTTAATAGAGAAATAACTAGATTACACCATATTTATTGGAGATATAACTAAAATACACATTATTTATTGGAGAAATAACTAAAATACACATTTTTTATTGGAGAAATAACTAAAATGCACAATAATTAATAGAGAAATAACTAAAATACACATTATTTAATAGAGAAAAAACCAAAAAACACATTATTTGATAAAGAAATAACAAAAAAACACATTATTTAATAGAGAAATAACTGAAATACACATTATTTATTGGAGAACAAACTAAAATACAAATTATTTATTGAAGAAAAAACTAAAATACACATTATTTATTAGAGAAATAACTAAAACACACATTATTTAATAAAAAAATAACTAAATTACACATTATTTAATAGAGAAATAACAAAAAAAACTTATTATTTAATAGAGAAATAACTAAAATACACATTATTTAATAAAGAAATAACAAAAAAACACATTTTTTAATAGAGAAATAACTAAAATACACAGTATTTAATTGAGAAATAACAAAAAACACATTATTTAATAGAGAAATAACAAAAAAACACATTATGTAATAAAAAAATAACCAAAATACACATTTTTTACTGGAGAAATAACTAAAATACACATTATTTATTGGAGAAATAACTAAAATACACAATATTTATAAGAGAAATAACCTAAATACACATTATTCAATAGACAAATAACAAAAAAACACATTATTTAATAGAGAAAAAAACTAAAATACATTAAAAAATTAAATTTATGAAAAAATATTCTAAACTAAAAAACATCCATAGACGCGTTTCGACGTCTATGGATGTTTTTTAGTTTAGAATATTTTTTCATAAATTTAATTTTTTAATGTTATTATTGGGTTGTCCGATTGAACAAATAGTAACGAGCGCTACATATGTCGTTGTGGCATTCGTATAAATTTACCTATTTAACTAGGCTTTATTCGAAATTATTGCTTTTACAACTGTCTCATTTGAGGACATTGCGTCTCTTCTTTATATATTTTTTTTATAAACTAAAATACACTTTATTTATTGGAGAAATAACTAAATACACATTATTTAATAAAGAAAAAACTAAAATACACAATATTTAATAGAGAAATAACTAAAATACACATTATTTATTGGAGAAATAACTAAAATAGACAATATTTAATAGAGAAATAACCTAAATACACATTATTTATTAGACAAATAACAAAAAAACACATTATTTAATAGAGAAATAACTAAAATACACTTTATTTATTGGAGAAATAACTAAAATACACATTATTTAATAAAGAAAAAACTAAAATACACAATTTTTAATAGAGAAATAACTAAAATACACATTATTTTATAAAGAAATAACAAAAAAACAAATTATTTAAAAAATAAATAACTAAAATACACATTATTTAATAGAGAAATAACCAACAAAACACATTATTTAATAGAGAAATAACTAGAATACACATTATTTAATAGAGAAATATTAAAAAAAACACATTATTTAATAGAAAAATAACAAAAAAGCACATTATTTAATAAAGAAATAACTAAAATACACATTATTTATTGGAGATATAACTAAAATACACATTATTTAAAAAAGAAATAACTAAAATACACATTCTTTAATAAAGAAATAACTAAAATACACATTATTTATTGGAGAAATAACAAAAATACACATTATTTAATAGAGAAATAACTAGAATACACTTTATTTAATAGAGAAATAACAAAAAAACATATTATTAAATAGAGAAATAATTTAATAACACATTATTTAATAGAGAAATATCAAAAAAACACATTATTTAATAGAAAAATATCTAAAATACACATTATTTATTGGAGAAATAACTAAAATACACATTATTTATTGGAGAAATAACTAAAATACACATTATTTAATAGAGAAATAACTAGAATACACATTATTTAATAGAGAAATATTAAAAAAACATATTATTTAATACAGAAATAACTAAAATACACATTATTTAATAGAGAATCAAGAAAAAAACACATTATTTAATAGAAAAATAACTAAAAGACACATTATTTATTGGAGAATAAAAAGAAATACACATTATTTAATGAAAAAATAACTAAAATACACATTATTTAGTGGAAAAATAACTAAAATACACATTATTTGATAGAAAATTATCTAAAATACACATTATTTAATAAAGAAATAACAAAAAAACAAATTATTTAAAATATAAATAACTAAAATACACATTATTTAATAGAGAAATAACCAAAAAAACACATTATTTAATAGAGAAATAACAAAAACACTTTATTTATTGGAGATATAACTAAAATACACATTATTTAATAGAGAAATAAGAAAAAAACACATTATTTAATAGAGAAATAACTAAGATACACCATATTTATTGGAGATATAACTAAAATACACATTGTTTATTGGAGAAATAACTAAAATACACATTATTTAATAGAGAAATAACTAAAATACACAATTTTTATTAGAGAAATAACTAAAATACACTTTATTTAATAGTGAAATAACTAAAATACACGTTATTTAATAGAGAAATAACAAAAAAACACATTATTTAATAAAGAAATAACAAAAAAACACATTATTTAATAGAAAAATAACTAAAATACACATTATTTAATGGAGAAATAACTAAAATACACATTATTTATTAGAGAAATAACTAAAATACACATTATTTAATAGAGAAATAACAAAAATACACATTATTTATTGGAGAAATAACTAAAATACACATTATTTATTAAAGAAATAACTAAAACACACATTATTTAATAAAGAAATAACTAAATTACACATTATTTAATAGAGAATAAACAAAAAAACTTATTATTTAATAGAAAAATAACTAAAATACACATTATTTTTGGAGAATTAACTAAAATACACATTATTTAATAAAGAAATAACTAGAATATATTTTATTTAATAGAGAAATAACAAAAAAACATATTATTAAATAGAGAAATAATTTAATAACACATTATTTAATAGAGAAATATCAAAAAAACACATTTTTTAATAGAAAAATATCTAAAATACTTATTATTTATTGGAGAAATAACTAAAATACACATTATTTATTGGAGAAATAACTAAAATACACATTATTTAATAGAGAAATAACTAGAATACACATTATTTAATAGAGAAATATTAAAAAAACATATTATTTAATAGAGAAAAAACTAAAATACACATTATTAAATAGAGAAATAACAAAAAAACACATTATTTAATAGAGAAATAACAAAAAAAACACAATATCTAATAGAGAAATAACTAAAATACACATTATTTATTGAAGATATAACTAAAATACACATTATTTAATAGAAAAATAACAAAAAACACATTATTTAATAGAAAAATAACAAAAAAACACATTATGTAATACAAAAATAACCAAAATACACATTATTTATTGAAGAAATAACTAAAATACACATTATTTATTGGTAAAATAACTAAAATACACATTATTTAATAAAAAAATAACTAGATAACACATTATTTAATAGAGAAATAACAAAAAAACATATTATTTAATAAAGAAATAACTAAAATACACATTATTTAATAAAGAAATAACAAAAAAACACATTATTTAAAAGAGAATTAACTAAAAGACACATTATTTATTAGAGAAATAACTAAAATACACATTATTTAATAGAGAAATAACTAAAATACACATTATTTAATAGAGAAATAACTAGAATACACATTATTTAATAGAGAAATATTAAAAAAACATATTATTTAATAGAGAAATAACTAAAATACACATTATTTAATAGAGAATCAAGAAAAAAACACATTATTTAATAGAAAAATAACTAAAAGACACATTATTTATTGGAGAATAAAAAGAAATACACGTTATTTAATAAAAAAATAACTAAAATACACATTATTTAGTGGAAAAATAACTAAAATACACATTATTTGATAGAAAATTATCTAAAATACACATTATTTAATAAAGAAATAACAAAAAAACAAATTATTTAAAATATAAATAACTAAAATACACATTATTTAATAGAGAAATAACCAAAAAAACACATTATTTAATAGAGAAATAACAAAAACACATTATTTATTGGAGATATAACTAAAATACACATTATTTAATAGAGAAATAAGAAAAAAACACATTATTTAATAGAGAAATAACTAAGATACACCATATTTATTGGAGATATAACTAAAATACACATTGTTTATTGGAGAAATAACTAAAATACACATTATTTAATAGAGAAATAACTAAAATACACAATTTTTATTAGAGAAATAACTAAAATACACATTATTTAATAGTGAAATAACTAAAATACACGTTATTTAATAGAGAAATAACAAAAAAACACATTATTTAATAAAGAAATAACAAAAAAACACATTATTTAATAGAAAAATAACTAAAATACACATTATTTATTGGAGAAATAACTAAAATACACATTATTTATTAGAGAAATAACTAAAATACACATTATTTAATAGAGAAATAACAAAAATACACATTATTTATTGGAGAAATAACTAAAAAACACATTATTTTTTAAAGAAATAACTAAAACACACATTATTTAATAAAGAAATAACTAAATTACACATTATTTAATAGAGAATAAACAAAAAAACTTATTATTTAATAGAAAAATAACTAAAATACACATTATTTTTGAAGAATTAACTAAAATACACATTATTTAATAAAGAAATAACTAGAATATACTTTATTTAATAGAGAAATAACAAAAAAACATATTATTAAATAGAGAAATAATTTAATAACACATTATTTAATAGAGAAATATCAAAAAAACACATTATTTAATAGAAAAATATCTAAAATACACATTATTTATTGGAGAAATAACTAAAATACACATTATTTATTGGAGAAATAACTAAAATACACATTATTTAATAGAGAAATAACTAGAATACACATTATTTAATAGAGAAATATTAAAAAAACATATTATTTAATAGAGAAATAACTAAAATACACATTATTAAATAGAGAAATAACAAAAAAACACATTATTTAATAGAGAAATAACAAAAAAAACACAATATCTAATAGAGAAATAACTAAAATTCACATTATTTATTGAAGATATAACTAAAATACACATTATTTAATAGAAAAATAACAAAAAACACATTATTTAATAGAGAAATAACAAAAAAACACATTATGTAATAAAAAAATAACCAAAATACACATTAGTTATTGGAGAAATAACTAAAATACACATTATTTATTGGTGAAATAACTAAAATACACATTATTTAATAAAAAAATAACTAGATAACACATTATTTAATAGAGAAATAACAAAAAAACATATTATTTAATAAAGAAATAACTTAAATACACATTATTTAATAAAGAAATAACAAAAAAACACATTATTTAAAAGAGAATTAACTAAAAGACACATTATTTATTAGAGAAATAACTAAAATACACATTATTTAATAGAGAAATAACTAAAATACACATTATTTAATAGAGAAATAACAAAAAAACACATTATTTAGTAGAGAAATAACTAAAATTCACATTATTTATTAGAGAAATAACTAAAATACACATTATTTATTGGAGTAATAACTAAAATACACATTATTTAATAGAGAAATAACTAAAATACACATTATTTAATAGAGAATTAACAAAAAGCACATTATTTAATAGAGAAATAACTAAAATACACTTTATTTCTTGGAGAAATAACTAAAATACACATTATTTAATAGAGAAATAACTTAAATACACTATATTTAATAGAGAAATAACAAAAAAACACAATATTTAAAAGAGAAATAACTAAAATACACATTATTTAATAGAGAAATAACTAAAATACACATTATATAATAAAGAAATAACAAAAAAACACATTATTTAATAGAGAAATAACTAAAATACACCATATTTATTGGAGATATAACTAAAATACACATTATTTATTAGAGAAATAACTAAAATACACATTATTTAATAGAGAAATAATTAAAATACACATTTTTTATTGGAGAAATAACTAAAATACACAAAATTTAATAGAGAAATAACTAAAATACACATTATTTAATAAAGAAATAACTAAAATACACATTATTTAATAGAGAAATAACCAAAAAACACATTATTTGATAAAGAAATAACAAAAAAACACATTATTTAATAGAGAAATAACTGAAATACACATTATTTATTGGAGAAATAACTAAAAAACACATTATTTATTGGAGAAATAACTAAAATACACATTATTTATTAGAGAAATAACTGAAATACACATTATTTATTGGAGAAATAACTAAAATACACATTATTTATTGGAGAAATAACTAAAATACACATTATTTATTAAAGAAATAACTTAAACACACATTATTTAATAAAGAAATAACTAAATTACACATTATTTAATAGAGAAATAACAAAAAAACACATTATTTAGTAGAGAAATAACTAAAATACACTTGATTTATTGGAGAATTAACTAAAATACACATTATTTAATAGAAAAAAAAAACTAAAATACACATTATTTATTAGAGAAATAACAAAAAAAAACCATTATTTAATAGAGAACCTACTAAAATACAATTTATTTATTGGAGAAATAACTAAAATACACATTATTTAATAAAGAAATAACTTAAATACACATTATTTAATAGAAAAATAACAAAAAACACATTATGTATGAGAGAAATAACTAAAATACACTTTATTTATTGGAGAAATATCTAAAATACACATTATTTAATAGAGAAATAACAAAAAAACACATTATTTAATAGAGAAATAACTAGATTACACCATATTTATTGGAGATATAACTAAAATACACATTATTTATTGGAGAAATAACTAAAATACACATTTTTTATTGGAGAAATAACTAAAATACACAATATTTAATAGAGAAATAACTAAAATACACATTATTTAATAGAGAAAAAACCAAAAAACACATTATTTGATAAGGAAATAACAAAAAAACACAATATTTAATAGAGAAATAACTGAAATACACATTATTTATTGGAGAAATAACTAAAATACAAAATATTTATTGAAGAAAAAACTAAATTACACATTATTTATTAGAGAAATAACTAAAACACACATTATTTAATAAAGAAATAACTAAATTACACATTATTTAATAGAGAAATAACAAAAAAACTTATTATTTAATAGAGAAATAACTAAAATACACATTATTTAATAGAGAAATAACAAAAAAACACATTTTTTATTAGAGAAATAACTAAAATACACAGTATTTAATTGAGAAATAACAAAAAACACATTATTTAATAGAGAAATAACAAAAAAACACATTATGTAATAAAAAAATAACCAAAATACACATTTTTTACTGGAGAAATAACTAAAATACACTATATTTATTGGAGAAATAACTAAAATAGACAATATTTAATAGAGAAATAACCTAAATACACATTATTTAATAGACAAATAACAAAAAAACACATTATTTAAAAGAGAAATAACTAAAATACACTTTATTTATTGGAGAAATAACTAAAATACACATTATTTAATAAAGAAAAAACTAAAATACACAATATTTAATAGAGAAATAACTAAAATACACATTATTTAATAAAGAATTAACAAAAAAACAAATTATTTAATAGAGAAATAACTAAAATACACAATATTTATTGGAGAAATAACTAAAATACACAATATTTAATAGTGAATTAACTAAAATACACATTATTTAATAGAAAAATTACTAAAACACACATTATTTAATAGTGAAATAACAATAAAACACATTTTTTAATAGAGAAATAACTAAAATACACAATATTTATTGGAGATATAACTAAAATACACATTATTTAATAGAAAAATAACAAAAAAGCACATTATTTAATAAAGAAATAACTAAAATACACATTATTTATTGGAGATATAACTAAAATACACATTATTTAATGGAGAAATAACTAAAATACACATTCTTTAGTAAAGAAATAACTAAAATACACATTATTTATTGGAGAAATAACTAAAATACACATTATTTAATTGAGAAATAACTAGAATACACTTTATTTAATAAAGAAATAACAAAAAAACATACTATTAAGTAGAGAAATAATTTAATAACACATTATTTAATAGAGAAATATCAAAAAAACACCTTATTTAATAGAAAAATATCTAAAATACAAATTATTTATTGGAGAAATAACTAAAATACACATTATTTATTGGAGAAATAACTAAAATACACATTATTTAATAGAGAAATAACTAGAATACACATTATTTAACAGAGAAATATTAAAAAAACATATTTTTTAATAGAGAAATAACTAAAATACACATTATTTAATAGAGAATCAAGAAAAAAACACATTATTTAATAGAAGAATAACTAAAAGACACATTATTTATTGGAGAATAAAATAAAATACACATTATTTAATAAAAAAATAACTAAAATACACATTATTTAATAGAGAAATAACAAAAAAAACAATATTTAATAAAGAAATAACTAAAATACTTATTATTTATTGGAAAAATAACTAAAATACACATTATTTAATAAAGAAATAACAAAAAAACAAATTATTCAAAAGAGAAATAACTAAAAGACACATTATTTAATAGAGAAATAACCAAAAAACACATTATTTAATAGAGAAATAACTAAAAAACACATTATTAATTGGAGATATAACTAAATTACACATTATTTAATAGAGAAATAACAAAAAAACACATTATTTAATAAAGAAATAACTAAAATACACCATATTTATTGGAGATATAACTAAAATACACATTATATATTGAAGAAATAACTAAAATACACATTATTTAATAGAGAAATAACTAAAATACACAAATTTAATTAGAGAAATAACTAAAATACACATTATTTAATAGAGAAATAACTAAAATACACATTATTTAATAAAGAAATAACAAAAAAACACATTATTTAATAAAGAAATAACAAAAAAAACACATTATTTAATAGAGAAATAACTAAAATACACATTATTTATTGGAGAAATAACTAAAATACACATTATTTATTAGAGAAATAACTAAAATACACATTATTTAATAGAGAAATAACAAAAATACACATTATTTATTGGAGAAATAACTAAAATACACATTTTTTATTAGAGAAATAACTAAAACACACATTATTTAATGAAGAAATAACTAAATTACACATTATTTAATAGAGAATAAACAAAAAAACACATTATTTAATAAAAAAATAACTAGAATACACATTATTTAATAGAGAAATAACAAAAAACTTATTATTTAGTAGAGAAATAACTAAAATACACTTGATTTATTAGAGAAATAACTAAAATACACATTATTTAATAGAAAAAAAAAAACTAAAATGCACATTATTTATTAGAGAAATAACAAAAAAAAACCATTATTTAATAGAGAACTAACTAAAACACAATTTATTTATTGGAGAAATAACTAAAATACACATTATTTAATAAAGAAATAACTTAAATACACATTATTTAATAGAAAAATAACAAAAAACACATTATGTAATAGAGAAATAACTAAAATTCACTTTATTTATTGGAGAAATAACTAAAATACACATTATTTAATAAAGAAATAACTTAAATACACATTATTAAACATAGAAATAACAAAAAAACACATTATGTAATAGAAAAATAACCAAAATACACATTATTTATTGGAGAAATAACTAAAATACACATTATTTATTGGTGAAATAACTAAAATACACATTATTTAATAAAAAAATAACTAGAATACACATTATTTAATAGAGAAATAACAAAAAAACATATTATTTAATAAAGAAATAACTAAAATACACATTATTTAATGAAGAAATAACAAAAAAACACATTATTTAAAAGAGAATTAACTAAAAAACACATTATTTATTAGAGAAATAACTAAAATACACATTATTTAATAGAGAAATAACTAAAATACACATTATTTAATAGAGAAATATTAAAAAAACACATTATTTAGTAGAGAAATAACTAAAATTCACATTATTTATTAGAGAAATAACTAAAATACACATTATTTAATAAAAAAAAAAAACTAAAATACACATTATTTAATAGAGAAATAACTAAAATACACATTATTTAATAGAGAAATAACAAAAAAACACATTATTTAGTAGAGAAATAACTAAAATACACTTGATTTATTGGAGAAATAACTAAAATACACATTATTTAATAGAAAAAAAAAACTAAAATACACATTATTTATTAGAGAAATAACAAAAAAAAACCATTATTTAATAGAGAACTAACTAAAATACAATTTATTTATTGGAGAAATAACTAAAATACACATTATTTAATGAAGAAATAACTTAAATACACATTATTTAATAGAAAAATAACAAAAAACACATTATGTAATAGAGAAATAACTAAAATACACTTTATTTATTGGAGAAATATCTAAAATACACATTATTTAATAGAGAAATAACAAAAAAACACATTATTTAATAGAGAAATAACTAGATTACACCATATTTATTGGAGATATAACTAAAATACACATTATTTATTGGAGAAATAACTAAAATACACATTTTTTATTGGAGAAATAACTAAAATGCACAATATTTAATAGAGAAATAACTAAAATACACATTATTTAATAGAGAAAAAACCAAAAAACACATTATTTGATAAAGAAATAACAAAAAAACACATTATTTAATAGAGAAATAACTGAAATACACATTATTTATTGGAGAACAAACTAAAATACAAATTATTTATTGAAGAAAAAACTAAAATACACATTATTTATTAGAGAAATAACTAAAACACACATTATTTAATAAAAAAATAACTAAATTACACATTATTTAATAGAGAAATAACAAAAAAAACTTATTATTTAATAGAGAAATAACTAAAATACACATTATTTAATAAAGAAATAACAAAAAAACACATTTTTTAATAGAGAAATAACTAAAATACACAGTATTTAATTGAGAAATAACAAAAAACACATTATTTAATAGAGAAATAACAAAAAAACACATTATGTAATAAAAAAATAACCAAAATACACATTTTTTACTGGAGAAATAACTAAAATACACATTATTTATTGGAGAAATAACTAAAATACACAATATTTATAAGAGAAATAACCTAAATACACATTATTCAATAGACAAATAACAAAAAAACACATTATTTAATAGAGAAAAAAACTAAAATACATTAAAAAATTAAATTTATGAAAAAATATTCTAAACTAAAAAACATCCATAGACGCGTTTCGACGTCTATGGATGTTTTTTAGTTTAGAATATTTTTTCATAAATTTAATTTTTTAATGTTATTATTGGGTTGTCCGATTGAACAAATAGTAACGAGCGCTACATATGTCGTTGTGGCATTCGTATAAATTTACCTATTTAACTAGGCTTTATTCGAAATTATTGCTTTTACAACTGTCTCATTTGAGGACATTGCGTCTCTTCTTTATATATTTTTTTTATAAACTAAAATACACTTTATTTATTGGAGAAATAACTAAATACACATTATTTAATAAAGAAAAAACTAAAATACACAATATTTAATAGAGAAATAACTAAAATACACATTATTTATTGGAGAAATAACTAAAATAGACAATATTTAATAGAGAAATAACCTAAATACACATTATTTATTAGACAAATAACAAAAAAACACATTATTTAATAGAGAAATAACTAAAATACACTTTATTTATTGGAGAAATAACTAAAATACACATTATTTAATAAAGAAAAAACTAAAATACACAATTTTTAATAGAGAAATAACTAAAATACACATTATTTTATAAAGAAATAACAAAAAAACAAATTATTTAAAATATAAATAACTAAAATACACATTATTTAATAGAGAAATAACCAAAAAAACACATTATTTAATAGAGAAATAACTAGAATACACATTATTTAATAGAGAAATATTAAAAAAAACACATTATTTAATAGAAAAATAACAAAAAAGCACATTATTTAATAGAGAAATAACTAGAATACACATTATTTAATAGAGAAATATTAAAAAAAACACATTATTTAATAGAAAAATAACAAAAAAGCACATTATTTAAAAAAGAAATAACTAAAATACACATTCTTTAATAAAGAAATAACTAAAATACACATTATTTATTGGATAAATAAAAAATATACACATTATTTAATAGAGAAATAACTAGAATACACTTTATTTAATAGAGAAATAACAAAAAAACATATTATTAAATAGAGAAATAATTTAATAACACATTATTTAATAGAGAAATATCAAAAAAACACATTATTTAATAGAAAAATATCTAAAATACACATTATTTATTGGAGAAATAACTAAAATACACATTATTTATTGGAGAAATAACTAAAATACACATTATTTAATAGAGAAATAACTAGAATACACATTATTTAATAGAGAAATATTAAAAAAACATATTATTTAATACAGAAATAACTAAAATACACATTATTTAATAGAGAATCAAGAAAAAAACACATTATTTAATAGAAAAATAACTAAAAGACACATTATTTATTGGAGAATAAAAAGAAATACACATTATTTAATAAAAAAATAACTAAAATACACATTATTTAGTGGAAAAATAACTAAAATACACATTATTTGATAGAAAATTATCTAAAATACACATTATTTAATAAAGAAATAACAAAAAAACAAATTATTTAAAATATAAATAACTAAAATACACATTATTTAATAGAGAAATAACCAAAAAAACACATTATTTAATAGAGAAATAACAAAAACACTTTATTTACTGGAGATATAACTAAAATACACATTATTTAATAGAGAAATAAGAAAAAAACACATTATTTAATAGAGAAATAACTAAGATACACCATATTTATTGGAGATATAACTAAAATACACATTGTTTATTGGAGAAATAACTAAAATACACATTATTTAATAGAGAAATAACTAAAATACACAATTTTTATTAGAGAAATAACTAAAATACACTTTATTTAATAGTGAAATAACTAAAATACACGTTATTTAATAGAGAAATAACAAAAAAACACATTATTTAATAAAGAAATAACAAAAAAACACATTATTTAATAGAAAAATAACTAAAATACACATTATTTAATGGAGAAATAACTAAAATACACATTATTTATTAGAGAAATAACTAAAATACACATTATTTAATAGAGAAATAACAAAAATACACATTATTTATTGGAGAAATAACTAAAATACACATTATTTATTAAAGAAATAACTAAAACACACATTATTTAATAAAGAAATAACTAAATTACACATTATTTAATAGAGAATAAACAAAAAAACTTATTATTTAATAGAAAAATAACTAAAATACACATTATTTTTGGAGAATTAACTAAAATACACATTATTTAATAAAGAAATAACTAGAATATATTTTATTTAATAGAGAAATAACAAAAAAACATATTATTAAATAGAGAAATAATTTAATAACACATTATTTAATAGAGAAATATCAAAAAAACACATTATTTAATAGAAAAATATCTAAAATACTTATTATTTATTGGAGAAATAACTAAAATACACATTATTTATTGGAGAAATAACTAAAATACACATTATTTAATAGAGAAATAACTAGAATACACATTATTTAATAGAGAAATATTAAAAAAACATATTATTTAATAGAGAAATAACTAAAATACACATTATTAAATAGAAAAATAACAAAAAAACACATTATTTAATAGAGAAATAACAAAAAAAACACAATATCTAATAGAGAAATAACTAAAATACACATTATTTATTGAAGATATAACTAAAATACACATTATTTAATAGAAAAATAACAAAAAACACATTATTTAATAGAAAAATAACAAAAAAACACATTATGTAATACAAAAATAACCAAAATACACATTATTTATTGGAGAAATAACTAAAATACACATTATTTATTGGTAAAATAACTAAAATACACATTATTTAATAAAAAAATAACTAGATAACACATTATTTAATAGAGAAATAACAAAAAAACATATTATTTAATAAAGAAATAACTAAAATACACATTATTTAATAAAGAAATAACAAAAAAACACATTATTTAAAAGAGAATTAACTAAAAGACACATTATTTATTAGAGAAATAACTAAAATACACATTATTTAATAGAGAAATAACTAAAATACACATTATTTAATAGAGAAATAACTAGAATACACATTATTTAATAGAGAAATATTAAAAAAACATATTATTTAATAGAGAAATAACTAAAATACACATTATTTAATAGAGAATCAAGAAAAAAACACATTATTTAATAGAAAAATAACTAAAAGACACATTATTTATTGGAGAATAAAAAGAAATACACGTTATTTAATAAAAAAATAACTAAAATACACATTATTTAGTGGAAAAATAACTAAAATACACATTATTTGATAGAAAATTATCTAAAATACACATTATTTAATAAAGAAATAACAAAAAAACAAATTATTTAAAATATAAATAACTAAAATACACATTATTTAATAGAGAAATAACCAAAAAAACACATTATTTAATAGAGAAATAACAAAAACACATTATTTATTGGAGATATAACTAAAATACACATTATTTAATAGAGAAATAAGAAAAAAACACATTATTTAATAGAGAAATAACTAAGATACACCATATTTATTGGAGATATAACTAAAATACACATTGTTTATTGGAGAAATAACTAAAATACACATTATTTAATAGAGAAATAACTAAAATACACAATTTTTATTAGAGAAATAACTAAAATACACATTATTTAATAGTGAAATAACTAAAATACACGTTATTTAATAGAGAAATAACAAAAAAACACATTATTTAATAAAGAAATAACAAAAAAACACATTATTTAATAGAAAAATAACTAAAATACACATTATTTATTGGAGAAATAACTAAAATACACATTATTTATTAGAGAAATAACTAAAATACACATTATTTAATAGAGAAATAACAAAAATACACATTATTTATTGGAGAAATAACTAAAAAACACATTATTTATTAAAGAAATAACTAAAACACACATTATTTAATAAAGAAATAACTAAATTACACATTATTTAATAGAGAATAAACAAAAAAACTTATTATTTAATAGAAAAATAACTAAAATACACATTATTTTTGGAGAATTAACTAAAATACACATTATTTAATAAAGAAATAACTAGAATATACTTTATTTAATAGAGAAATAACAAAAAAACATATTATTAATTAGAGAAATAATTTAATAACACATTATTTAATAGAGAAATATCAAAAAAACACATTATTTAATAGAAAAATATCTAAAATACACATTATTTATTGGAGAAATAACTAAAATACACATTATTTATTGGAGAAATAACTAAAATACACATTATTTAATAGAGAAATAACTAGAATACACATTATTTAATAGAGAAATATTAAAAAAACATATTATTTAATAGAGAAATAACTAAAATACACATTATTAAATAGAGAAATAACAAAAAAACACATTATTTAATAGAGAAATAACAAAAAAAACACAATATCTAATAGAGAAATAACTAAAATTCACATTATTTATTGAAGATATAACTAAAATACACATTATTTAATAGAAAAATAACAAAAAACACATTATTTAATAGAGAAATAACAAAAAAACACATTATGTAATAAAAAAATAACCAAAATACACATTAGTTATTGGAGAAATAACTAAAATACACATTATTTATTGGTGAAATAACTAAAATACACATTATTTAATAAAAAAATAACTAGATAACACATTATTTAATAGAGAAATAACAAAAAAACATATTATTTAATAAAGAAATAACTTAAATACACATTATTTAATAAAGAAATAACAAAAAAACACATTATTTAAAAGAGAATTAACTAAAAGACACATTATTTATTAGAGAAATAACTAAAATACACATCATTTAATAGAGAAATAACTAAAATACACATTATTTAATAGAGAAATAACAAAAAAACACATTATTTAGTAGAGAAATAACTAAAATTCACATTATTTATTAGAGAAATAACTAAAATACACATTATTTATTGGAGTAATAACTAAAATACACATTATTTAATAGAGAAATAACTAAAATACACATTATTTAATAGAGAATTAACAAAAAGCACATTATTTAATAGAGAAATAACTAAAATACACTTTATTTCTTGGAGAAATAACTAAAATACACATTATTTAATAGAGAAATAACTTAAATACACTATATTTAATAGAGAAACAACAAAAAAACACAATATTTAAAAGAGAAATAACTAAAATACACATTATTTAATAGAGAAATAACTAAAATACACATTATATAATAAAGAAATAACAAAAAAACACATTATTTAATAGAGAAATAACTAAAATACACCATATTTATTGGAGATATAACTAAAATACACATTATTTATTAGAGAAATAACTAAAATACACAATATTTAATAGAGAAATAATTAAAATACACATTTTTTATTGGAGAAATAACTAAAATACACAAAATTTAATAGAGAAATAACTAAAATACACATTATTTAATAAAGAAATAACTAAAATACACATTATTTAATAGAGAAATAACCAAAAAACACATTATTTGATAAAGAAATAACAAAAAAACACATTATTTAATAGAGAAATAACTGAAATACACATTATTTATTGGAGAAATAACTAAAAAACACATTATTTATTGGAGAAATAACTAAAATACACATTATTTATTAGAGAAATAACTGAAATACACATTATTTATTGGAGAAATAACTAAAATACACATTATTTATTGGAGAAATAACTAAAATACACATTATTTATTAAAGAAATAACTTAAACACACATTATTTAATAAAGAAATAACTAAATTACACATTATTTAATAGAGAAATAACAAAAAAACACATTATTTAATAGAGAAATAACTAAAATACACATTATTTAATAAAGAAATAACAAAAAAACACATTTTTTAATAGAGAAATAACTAAAATACACAGTGTTTAATTGAGAAATAACAAAAAACACATTATTTAATAGAAAAATAACAAAAAAACACATTATGTAATAAAAAAATAACCAAAATACACATTATTTACTGGAGAAATAACTAAAATACACATTATTTATTAAAGAAATAACTAAAATACACAATATTTAATAGAGAAATAACCTAAATACACATTATTTAATAGACTAATAACAAAAAAACACATTATTTAATAGAGAAATAATTAAAATACACTTTATTTATTGGAGAAATAACTAAAATACACATTATTTAATAAAGAAAAAACTAAAATACACAATATTTAATAGAGAAATAACTAAAATTCAAATTATTTATTGGAGAAATAACTAAAATAGACAATATTTAATAGAGAAATAACCTAAGTACACATTATTTAATAGACAAATAACAAAAAAACACATTATTTAATAGAGAAATAACTAAAATACACTTTATTTATTGGAGAAATAACTAAATTACACATTATTTAATAAAGAAAAAACTAAAATACACAATATTTAATAGGAAAATAACTAAAATACACATTATTTAATAAAAAAATAACAAAAAAACACTTTATTTGATAGAGAAATAACTAAAATACACAATATTTATTGGAGAAATAACTAAAATACACATTATTTAGTAGAAAATTAACTAAAATACACATTATTTAATAGAGAAATTACTAAAATACACATTATTTAATAGTGAAATAACAATAAAACACATTATTTAATAGAGAAATAACTAAAATACACAATATTTATTGGAGATATAACTAAAATACACATTATTTAATAGAAAAATAACAAAAAAGCACATTATTTAATAAAGAAATAACTAAAATACACATTATTTATTGGAGATATAACTAAAATACACATTATTTAATGGAGAAATAACTAAAATACACATTCTTTAATAAAGAAATAACTAAAATACACATTATTTATTGGAGAAATAATTAAAATACACATTATTTAATAGAGAAATAAGTAAAATACACTTTATTTAATAGAGAAATAACAAAAAAACATATTATTTAATAGAGAAATAATTTAATAACACATTATTTATTAGAGAAATATCAAAAAAACACATTATTTAATAGAAAAATATCTAAAATACACATTATTTATTGGAGAAATGACTAAAATACACATTATTTATTGGAGAAATAACTTAAATACACATTATTTAATAGAGAAATAACTAGAATCTACATTATTTAATAGAGAAATATTAAAAAAACATATTATTTAATAGAGAAATAACTAAAATACACATTATTTAATAGAGAATCAAGAAAAAAACACATTTATTAATAGAAAAACAACTAAAAGACACATTATTTATTGGAGAATGAAATAAAATACACATTATTTAATAAAAAATAACTAAAATACACATTATTTAATAGAGAAATAACAAAAAAAAACATTATTTAAAAGAGAAATAACTAAAAGACACATTATTTATTGGAAAAATAACTAAAATACACATTATTTAATAAAGAAATAACAAAAAAACAAATTATTTAAAAGAGAAATAACTAAAATACACATTATTTAATAGAGAAATAACCAAAAAACACATTAATTAATAGAGAAATAACTAAAAAACACATTATTTACTGGAGATATAACTAAAATACACATTATTTAATAGAGAAATAACAAAAAAACATTATTTATTGGAGATATAACTAAAATACACATTATTTAATAGAGAAATAACCAAAAAAACACATTATTTAATAGAGAAATAACAAAAACACATTATTTATTGGAGATATAACTAAAATACACATTATTTAATAGAGAAATAAGAAAAAAACACATTATTTAATAGAGAAATAACTAAGATACACCATATTTATTGGAGATATAACTAAAATACACATTGTTTATTGGAGAAATAACTAAAATACACATTATTTAATAGAGAAATAACTAAAATACACAATTTTTATTAGAGAAATAACTAAAATACACATTATTTAATAGTGAAATAACTAAAATACACGTTATTTAATAGAGAAATAACAAAAAAACACATTATTTAATAAAGAAATAACAAAAAAACACATTATTTAATAGAAAAATAACTAAAATACACATTATTTATTGGAGAAATAACTAAAATACACATTATTTATTAGAGAAATAACTAAAATACACATTATTTAATAGAGAAATAACAAAAATACACATTATTTATTGGAGAAATAACTAAAAAACACATTATTTATTAAAGAAATAACTAAAACACACATTATTTAATAAAGAAATAACTAAATTACACATTATTTAATAGAGAATAAACAAAAAAACTTATTATTTAATAGAAAAATAACTAAAATACACATTATTTTTGGAGAATTAACTAAAATACACATTATTTAATAAAGAAATAACTAGAATATACTTTATTTAATAGAGAAATAACAAAAAAACATATTATTAAATAGAGAAATAATTTAATAACACATTATTTAATAGAGAAATATCAAAAAAACACATTATTTAATAGAAAAATATCTAAAATACACATTATTTATTGGAGAAATAACTAAAATACACATTATTTATTGGAGAAATAACTAAAATACACATTATTTAATAGAGAAATAACTAGAATACACATTATTTAATAGAGAAATATTAAAAAAACATATTATTTAATAGAGAAATAACTAAAATACACATTATTAAATAGAGAAATAACAAAAAAACACATTATTTAATAGAGAAATAACAAAAAAAACACAATATCTAATAGAGAAATAACTAAAATTCACATTATTTATTGAAGATATAACTAAAATACACATTATTTAATAGAAAAATAACAAAAAACACATTATTTAATAGAGAAATAACAAAAAAACACATTATGTAATAAAAAAATAACCAAAATACACATTAGTTATTGGAGAAATAACTAAAATACACATTATTTATTGGTGAAATAACTAAAATACACATTATTTAATAAAAAAATAACTAGATAACACATTATTTAATAGAGAAATAACAAAAAAACATATTATTTAATAAAGAAATAACTTAAATACACATTATTTAATAAAGAAATAACAAAAAAACACATTATTTAAAAGAGAATTAACTAAAAGACACATTATTTATTAGAGAAATAACTAAAATACACATTATTTAATAGAGAAATAACTAAAATACACATTATTTAATAGAGAAATAACAAAAAAACACATTATTTAGTAGAGAAATAACTAAAATTCACATTATTTATTAGAGAAATAACTAAAATACACATTATTTATTGGAGTAATAACTAAAATACACATTATTTAATAGAGAAATAACTAAAATACACATTATTTAATAGAGAATTAACAAAAAGCACATTATTTAATAGAGAAATAACTAAAATACACTTTATTTCTTGGAGAAATAACTAAAATACACATTATTTAATAGAGAAATAACTTAAATACACTATATTTAATAGAGAAACAACAAAAAAACACAATATTTAAAAGAGAAATAACTAAAATACACATTATTTAATAGAGAAATAACTAAAATACACATTATATAATAAAGAAATAACAAAAAAACACATTATTTAATAGAGAAATAACTAAAATACACCATATTTATTGGAGATATAACTAAAATACACATTATTTATTAGAGAAATAACTAAAATACACAATATTTAATAGAGAAATAATTAAAATACACATTTTTTATTGGAGAAATAACTAAAATACACAAAATTTAATAGAGAAATAACTAAAATACACATTATTTAATAAAGAAATAACTAAAATACACATTATTTAATAGAGAAATAACCAAAAAACACATTATTTGATAAAGAAATAACAAAAAAACACATTATTTAATAGAGAAATAACTGAAATACACATTATTTATTGGAGAAATAACTAAAAAACACATTATTTATTGGAGAAATAACTAAAATACACATTATTTATTAGAGAAATAACTGAAATACACATTATTTATTGGAGAAATAACTAAAATACACATTATTTATTGGAGAAATAACTAAAATACACATTATTTATTAAAGAAATAACTTAAACACACATTATTTAATAAAGAAATATTTAAATTACACATTATTTAAGAGAGAAATAACAAAAAAACACATTATTTAATAGAGAAATAACTAAAATACACATTATTTAATAAAGAAATAACAAAAAAACACATTTTTTAATAGAGAAATAACTAAAATACACAGTGTTTAATTGAGAAATAACAAAAAACACATTATTTAATAGAAAAATAACAAAAAAACACATTATGTAATAAAAAAATAACCAAAATACACATTATTTACTGGAGAAATAACTAAAATACACATTATTTATTAAAGAAATAACTAAAATACACAATATTTAATAGAGAAATAACCTAAATACACATTATTTAATAGACTAATAACAAAAAAACACATTATTTAATAGAGAAATAATTAAAATACACTTTATTTATTGGAGAAATAACTAAAATACACATTATTTAATAAAGAAAAAACTAAAATACACAATATTTAATAGAGAAATAACTAAAATTCAAATTATTTATTGGAGAAATAACTAAAATAGACAATATTTAATAGAGAAATAACCTAAGTACACATTATTTAATAGACAAATAACAAAAAAACACATTATTTAATAGAGAAATAACTAAAATACACTTTATTTATTGGAGAAATAACTAAATTACACATTATTTAATAAAGAAAAAACTAAAATACACAATATTTAATAGGAAAATAACTAAAATACACATTATTTAATAAAAAAATAACAAAAAAACACTTTATTTGATAGAGAAATAACTAAAATACACAATATTTATTGGAGAAATAACTAAAATACACATTATTTAGTAGAAAATTAACTAAAATACACATTATTTAATAGAGAAATTACTAAAATACACATTATTTAATAGTGAAATAACAATAAAACACATTATTTAATAGAGAAATAACTAAAATACACAATATTTATTGGAGATATAACTAAAATACACATTATTTAATAGAAAAATAACAAAAAAGCACATTATTTAATAAAGAAATAACTAAAATACACATTATTTATTGGAGATATAACTAAAATACACATTATTTAATGGAGAAATAACTAAAATACACATTCTTTAATAAAGAAATAACTAAAATACACATTATTTATTGGAGAAATAATTAAAATACACATTATTTAATAGAGAAATAAGTAAAATACACTTTATTTAATAGAGAAATAACAAAAAAACATATTATTTAATAGAGAAATAATTTAATAACACATTATTTATTAGAGAAATATCAAAAAAACACATTATTTAATAGAAAAATATCTAAAATACACATTATTTATTGGAGAAATGACTAAAATACACATTATTTATTGGAGAAATAACTTAAATACACATTATTTAATAGAGAAATAACTAGAATCTACATTATTTAATAGAGAAATATTAAAAAAACATATTATTTAATAGAGAAATAACTAAAATACACATTATTTAATAGAGAATCAAGAAAAAAACACATTTATTAATAGAAAAACAACTAAAAGACACATTATTTATTGGAGAATGAAATAAAATACACATTATTTAATAAAAAATAACTAAAATACACATTATTTAATAGAGAAATAACAAAAAAAAACATTATTTAAAAGAGAAATAACTAAAAGACACATTATTTATTGGAAAAATAACTAAAATACACATTATTTAATAAAGAAATAACAAAAAAACAAATTATTTAAAAGAGAAATAACTAAAATACACATTATTTAATAGAGAAATAACCAAAAAACACATTAATTAATAGAGAAAAAAACTAAAAAACACATTATTTACTGGAGATATAACTAAAATACACATTATTTAATAGAGAAATAACAAAAAAACACATTATTTAACAGAGAAATAACTAAAATACACCATATTTAATGGAGATATAACTAAAATACACATTATTTATTGGAAAATTAACTAAAATACACATTATTTATTAGAGAAATAACTAAAATACACAATTTTTATTAGAGAAATAAATAAAATACACATTATTTAATAGAGAAATAACAAAAAAACACATTATTTAATAGAGAAATAACTAGATTACACCATATTTATTGGAGAAATAACTAAAATACACATTATTTAATAGAGAAATAACTAAAATACACATTTTTTATTGGAGAAATAACTAAAATACACAATATTTAATAGAGAAATAACTAAAATACACATTATTTAATAGAGAAAAAACCAAAAAACACATTATTTGATAAAGAAATAACAAAAAAACACATTATTTAATAGAGAAATAACTGAAATACACATTATTTATTAGAGAAATAACTAAAATACACATTATTTATTGAAGAAATAACTAAAATACACATTATTTAATAAAGAAATAACTAAAACACACATTATTTAATAAAGAAATAACTAAATTACACATTATTTAATAGAGAAATAACAAAAAAGCACATTATTTAATAGAGAATTAACTAAAATACACATTATTTAATAGAGAAATAACAAAAAAACACATTTTTTAATAGAGAAATAACTAAAATACACAGTATTTAATTGAGAAATAACAAAAAACACATTATTTAATAGAGAAATATCAAAAAAACACATTATGTAATAAAAAAATAACCAAAATACACATTATTTACTGGAGAAATAACTAAAATACACATTATTTATTGGAGAAATAACTAAAATACACAATATTTAATAGAGAAATAACCTAAATACACATTATTTAATAGTCAAATAACAAAAAAACACATTATTTAATAGAGAAATAACTAAAATACACTTTATTTATTGGAGAAATTACTAAATACACATTATTTAATAAAGAAAAAACTAAAATACACAATATTTAATAGAGAAATAACTAAAATACACATTATTTATTGGAGAAATAACTAAAATAGACAATATTTAATAGAGAAATAACCTAAATACACATTATTTAATAGACAAATAACAAAAAAACACATTATTTAATAGAGAAATAACTAAAATACACTTTATTTATTGGAGAAATAACTAAAATACAATTTATTTAATAAAGAAAAAACTAAAATACACAATATTTAATGGAGAATTAACTAAAATACACATTATTTAATAAAGAAATAACAAAAAAACGCATTATTTAATAGAGAAATAACTAAAATACACAATATTTATTGGAGAAATAACTAAAATACACATTATTTAATAGTGAATTAACTAAAATACACATTATTTAATAGAAAAATTACTAAAATACACATTATTTAATAGTAAAATAACAATAAAACACATTATTTAATAGAGAAATAACTAAAATACACAATATTTATTGGAAATATAACTAAAATACACATTATTTAATAGAAAAATAACAAAAAAGCACATTATTTAATAAAGAAATAACTAAAATACACATTATTTATTGGAGATATAACTAAAATACACATTATTTAATGGAGAAATAACTAAAATGCACAATAATTAATAGAGAAATAACTAAAATACACATTATTTAATAGAGAAAAAACCAAAAAACACATTATTTGATAAAGAAATAACAAAAAAACACATTATTTAATAGAGAAATAACTGAAATACACATTATTTATTGGAGAACAAACTAAAATACAAATTATTTATTGAAGAAAAAACTAAAATACACATTATTTATTAGAGAAATAACTAAAACACACATTATTTAATAAAAAAATAACTAAATTACACATTATTTAATAGAGAAATAACAAAAAAAACTTATTATTTAATAGAGAAATAACTAAAATACACATTATTTAATAAAGAAATAACAAAAAAACACATTTTTTAATAGAGAAATAACTAAAATACACAGTATTTAATTGAGAAATAACAAAAAACACATTATTTAATAGAGAAATAACAAAAAAACACATTATGTAATAAAAAAATAACCAAAATACACATTTTTTACTGGAGAAATAACTAAAATACACATTATTTATTGGAGAAATAACTAAAATACACAATATTTATAAGAGAAATAACCTAAATACACATTATTCAATAGACAAATAACAAAAAAACACATTATTTAATAGAGAAAAAAACTAAAATACATTAAAAAATTAAATTTATGAAAAAATATTCTAAACTAAAAAACATCCATAGACGCGTTTCGACGTCTATGGATGTTTTTTAGTTTAGAATATTTTTTCATAAATTTAATTTTTTAATGTTATTATTGGGTTGTCCGATTGAACAAATAGTAACGAGCGCTACATATGTCGTTGTGGCATTCGTATAAATTTACCTATTTAACTAGGCTTTATTCGAAATTATTGCTTTTACAACTGTCTCATTTGAGGACATTGCGTCTCTTCTTTATATATTTTTTTTATAAACTAAAATACACTTTATTTATTGGATAAATAACTAAATACACATTATTTAATAAAGAAAAAACTAAAATACACAATATTTAATAGAGAAATAACTAAAATACACATTATTTATTGGAGAAATAACTAAAATAGACAATATTTAATAGAGAAATAACCTAAATACACATTATTTATTAGACAAATAACAAAAAAACACATTATTTAATAGAGAAATAACTAAAATACACTTTATTTATTGGAGAAATAACTAAAATACACATTATTTAATAAAGAAAAAACTAAAATACACAATTTTTAATAGAGAAATAACTAAAATACACATTATTTTATAAAGAAATAACAAAAAAACAAATTATTTAAAAAATAAATAACTAAAATACACATTATTTAATAGAGAAATAACCAACAAAACACATTATTTAATAGAGAAATAACTAGAATACACATTATTTAATAGAGAAATATTAAAAAAAACACATTATTTAATAGAAAAATAACAAAAAAGCACATTATTTAATAAAGAAATAACTAAAATACACATTATTTATTGGAGATATAACTAAAATACACATTATTTAAAAAAGAAATAACTAAAATACACATTCTTTAATAAAGAAATAACTAAAATACACATTATTTATTGGAGAAATAACAAAAATACACATTATTTAATAGAGAAATAACTAGAATACACTTTATTTAATAGAGAAATAACAAAAAAACATATTATTAAATAGAGAAATAATTTAATAACACATTATTTAATAGAGAAATATCAAAAAAACACATTATTTAATAGAAAAATATCTAAAATACACATTATTTATTGGAGAAATAACTAAAATACACATTATTTATTGGAGAAATAACTAAAATACACATTATTTAATAGAGAAATAACTAGAATACACATTATTTAATAGAGAAATATTAAAAAAACATATTATTTAATACAGAAATAACTAAAATACACATTATTTAATAGAGAATCAAGAAAAAAACACATTATTTAATAGAAAAATAACAAAAAGACACATTATTTATTGGAGAATAAAAAGAAATACACATTATTTAATGAAAAAATAACTAAAATACACATTATTTAGTGGAAAAATAACTAAAATACACATTATTTGATAGAAAATTATCTAAAATACACATTATTTAATAAAGAAATAACAAAAAAACAAATTATTTAAAATATAAATAACTAAAATACACATTATTTAATAGAGAAATAACCAAAAAAACACATTATTTAATAGAGAAATAACAAAAACACTTTATTTATTGGAGATATAACTAAAATACACATTATTTAATAGAGAAATAAGAAAAAAACACATTATTTAATAGAGAAATAACTAAGATACACCATATTTATTGGAGATATAACTAAAATACACATTGTTTATTGGAGAAATAACTAAAATACACATTATTTAATAGAGAAATAACTAAAATACACAATTTTTATTAGAGAAATAACTAAAATACACTTTATTTAATAGTGAAATAACTAAAATACACGTTATTTAATAGAGAAATAACAAAAAAACACATTATTTAATAAAGAAATAACAAAAAAACACATTATTTAATAGAAAAATAACTAAAATACACATTATTTAATGGAGAAATAACTAAAATACACATTATTTATTAGAGAAATAACTAAAATACACATTATTTAATAGAGAAATAACAAAAATACACATTATTTATTGGAGAAATAACTAAAATACACATTATTTATTAAAGAAATAACTAAAACACACATTATTTAATAAAGAAATAACTAAATTACACATTATTTAATAGAGAATAAACAAAAAAACTTATTATTTAATAGAAAAATAACTAAAATACACATTATTTTTGGAGAATTAACTAAAATACACATTATTTAATAAAGAAATAACTAGAATATATTTTATTTAATAGAGAAATAACAAAAAAACATATTATTAAATAGAGAAATAATTTAATAACACATTATTTAATAGAGAAATATCAAAAAAACACATTATTTAATAGAAAAATATCTAAAATACTTATTATTTATTGGAGAAATAACTAAAATACACATTATTTATTGGAGAAATAACTAAAATACACATTATTTAATAGAGAAATAACTAGAATACACATTATTTAATAGAGAAATATTAAAAAAACATATTATTTAATAGAGAAAAAACTAAAATACACATTATTAAATAGAGAAATAACAAAAAAACACATTATTTAATAGAGAAATAACAAAAAAAACACAATATCTAATAGAGAAATAACTAAAATACACATTATTTATTGAAGATATAACTAAAATACACATTATTTAATAGAAAAATAACAAAAAACACATTATTTAATAGAAAAATAACAAAAAAACACATTATGTAATACAAAAATAACCAAAATACACATTATTTATTGAAGAAATAACTAAAATACACATTATTTATTGGTAAAATAACTAAAATACACATTATTTAATAAAAAAATAACTAGATAACACATTATTTAATAGAGAAATAACAAAAAAACATATTATTTAATAAAGAAATAACTAAAATACACATTATTTAATAAAGAAATAACAAAAAAACACATTATTTAAAAGAGAATTAACTAAAAGACACATTATTTATTAGAGAAATAACTAAAATACACATTATTTAATAGAGAAATAACTAAAATACACATTATTTAATAGAGAAATAACTAGAATACACATTATTTAATAGAGAAATATTAAAAAAACATATTATTTAATAGAGAAATAACTAAAATACACATTATTTAATAGAGAATCAAGAAAAAAACACATTTTTTAATAGAAAAATAACTAAAAGACACATTATTTATTGGAGAATAAAAAGAAATACACGTTATTTAATAAAAAAATAACTAAAATACACATTATTTAGTGGAAAAATAACTAAAATACACATTATTTGATAGAAAATTATCTAAAATACACATTATTTAATAAAGAAATAACAAAAAAACAAATTATTTAAAATATAAATAACTAAAATACACATTATTTAATAGAGAAATAACCAAAAAAACACATTATTTAATAGAGAAATAACAAAAACACATTATTTATTGGAGATATAACTAAAATACACATTATTTAATAGAGAAATAAGAAAAAAACACATTATTTAATAGAGAAATAACTAAGATACACCATATTTATTGGAGATATAACTAAAATACACATTGTTTATTGGAGAAATAACTAAAATACACATTATTTAATAGAGAAATAACTAAAATACACAATTTTTATTAGAGAAATAACTAAAATACACATTATTTAATAGTGAAATAACTAAAATACACGTTATTTAATAGAGAAATAACAAAAAAACACATTATTTAATAAAGAAATAACAAAAAAACACATTATTTAATAGAAAAATAACTAAAATACACATTATTTATTGGAGAAATAACTAAAATACACATTATTTATTAGAGAAATAACTAAAATACACATTATTTAATAGAGAAATAACAAAAATACACATTATTTATTGGAGAAATAACTAAAAAACACATTATTTTTTAAAGAAATAACTAAAACACACATTATTTAATAAAGAAATAACTAAATTACACATTATTTAATAGAGAATAAACAAAAAAACTTATTATTTAATAGAAAAATAACTAAAATACACATTATTTTTGAAGAATTAACTAAAATACACATTATTTAATAAAGAAATAACTAGAATATACTTTATTTAATAGAGAAATAACAAAAAAACATATTATTAAATAGAGAAATAATTTAATAACACATTATTTAATAGAGAAATATCAAAAAAACACATTATTTAATAGAAAAATATCTAAAATACACATTATTTATTGGAGAAATAACTAAAATACACATTATTTATTGGAGAAATAACTAAAATACACATTATTTAATAGAGAAATAACTAGAATACACATTATTTAATAGAGAAATATTAAAAAAACATATTATTTAATAGAGAAATAACTAAAATACACATTATTAAATAGAGAAATAACAAAAAAACACATTATTTAATAGAGAAATAACAAAAAAAACACAATATCTAATAGAGAAATAACTAAAATTCACATTATTTATTGAAGATATAACTAAAATACACATTATTTAATAGAAAAATAACAAAAAACACATTATTTAATAGAGAAATAACAAAAAAACACATTATGTAATAAAAAAATAACCAAAATACACATTAGTTATTGGAGAAATAACTAAAATACACATTATTTATTGGTGAAATAACTAAAATACACATTATTTAATAAAAAAATAACTAGATAACACATTATTTAATAGAGAAATAACAAAAAAACATATTATTTAATAAAGAAATAACTTAAATACACATTATTTAATAAAGAAATAACAAAAAAACACATTATTTAAAAGAGAATTAACTAAAAGACACATTATTTATTAGAGAAATAACTAAAATACACATTATTTAATAGAGAAATAACTAAAATACACATTATTTAATAGAGAAATAACAAAAAAACACATTATTTAGTAGAGAAATAACTAAAATTCACATTATTTATTAGAGAAATAACTAAAATACACATTATTTATTGGAGTAATAACTAAAATACACATTATTTAATAGAGAAATAACTAAAATACACATTATTTAATAGAGAATTAACAAAAAGCACATTATTTAATAGAGAAATAACTAAAATACACTTTATTTCTTGGAGAAATAACTAAAATACACATTATTTAATAGAGAAATAACTTAAATACACTATATTTAATAGAGAAATAACAAAAAAACACAATATTTAAAAGAGAAATAACTAAAATACACATTATTTAATAGAGAAATAACTAAAATACACATTATATAATAAAGAAATAACAAAAAAACACATTATTTAATAGAGAAATAACTAAAATACACCATATTTATTGGAGATATAACTAAAATACACATTATTTATTAGAGAAATAACTAAAATACACATTATTTAATAGAGAAATAATTAAAATACACATTTTTTATTGGAGAAATAACTAAAATACACAAAATTTAATAGAGAAATAACTAAAATACACATTATTTAATAAAGAAATAACTAAAATACACATTATTTAATAGAGAAATAACCAAAAAACACATTATTTGATAAAGAAATAACAAAAAAACACATTATTTAATAGAGAAATAACTGAAATACACATTATTTATTGGAGAAATAACTAAAAAACACATTATTTATTGGAGAAATAACTAAAATACACATTATTTATTAGAGAAATAACTGAAATACACATTATTTATTGGAGAAATAACTAAAATACACATTATTTATTGGAGAAATAACTAAAATACACATTATTTATTAAAGAAATAACTTAAACACACATTATTTAATAAAGAAATAACTAAATTACACATTATTTAATAGAGAAATAACAAAAAAACACATTATTTAGTAGAGAAATAACTAAAATACACTTGATTTATTGGAGAATTAACTAAAATACACATTATTTAATAGAAAAAAAAAACTAAAATACACATTATTTATTAGAGAAATAACAAAAAAAAACCATTATTTAATAGAGAACCTACTAAAATACAATTTATTTATTGGAGAAATAACTAAAATACACATTATTTAATAAAGAAATAACTTAAATACACATTATTTAATAGAAAAATAACAAAAAACACATTATGTATGAGAGAAATAACTAAAATACACTTTATTTATTGGAGAAATATCTAAAATACACATTATTTAATAGAGAAATAACAAAAAAACACATTATTTAATAGAGAAATAACTAGATTACACCATATTTATTGGAGATATAACTAAAATACACATTATTTATTGGAGAAATAACTAAAATACACATTTTTTATTGGAGAAATAACTAAAATACACAATATTTAATAGAGAAATAACTAAAATACACATTATTTAATAGAGAAAAAACCAAAAAACACATTATTTGATAAGGAAATAACAAAAAAACACAATATTTAATAGAGAAATAACTGAAATACACATTATTTATTGGAGAAATAACTAAAATACAAAATATTTATTGAAGAAAAAACTAAATTACACATTATTTATTAGAGAAATAACTAAAACACACATTATTTAATAAAGAAATAACTAAATTACACATTATTTAATAGAGAAATAACAAAAAAACTTATTATTTAATAGAGAAATAACTAAAATACACATTATTTAATAGAGAAATAACAAAAAAACACATTTTTTATTAGAGAAATAACTAAAATACACAGTATTTAATTGAGAAATAACAAAAAACACATTATTTAATAGAGAAATAACAAAAAAACACATTATGTAATAAAAAAATAACCAAAATACACATTTTTTACTGGAGAAATAACTAAAATACACTATATTTATTGGAGAAATAACTAAAATAGACAATATTTAATAGAGAAATAACCTAAATACACATTATTTAATAGACAAATAACAAAAAAACACATTATTTAAAAGAGAAATAACTAAAATACACTTTATTTATTGGAGAAATAACTAAAATACACATTATTTAATAAAGAAAAAACTAAAATACACAATATTTAATAGAGAAATAACTAAAATACACATTATTTAATAAAGAATTAACAAAAAAACAAATTATTTAATAGAGAAATAACTAAAATACACAATATTTATTGGAGAAATAACTAAAATACACAATATTTAATAGTGAATTAACTAAAATACACATTATTTAATAGAAAAATTACTAAAACACACATTATTTAATAGTGAAATAACAATAAAACACATTTTTTAATAGAGAAATAACTAAAATACACAATATTTATTGGAGATATAACTAAAATACACATTATTTAATAGAAAAATAACAAAAAAGCACATTATTTAATAAAGAAATAACTAAAATACACATTATTTATTGGAGATATAACTAAAATACACATTATTTAATGGAGAAATAACTAAAATACACATTCTTTAGTAAAGAAATAACTAAAATACACATTATTTATTGGAGAAATAACTAAAATACACATTATTTAATTGAGAAATAACTAGAATACACTTTATTTAATAAAGAAATAACAAAAAAACATACTATTAAGTAGAGAAATAATTTAATAACACATTATTTAATAGAGAAATATCAAAAAAACACCTTATTTAATAGAAAAATATCTAAAATACAAATTATTTATTGGAGAAATAACTAAAATACACATTATTTATTGGAGAAATAACTAAAATACACATTATTTAATAGAGAAATAACTAGAATACACATTATTTAACAGAGAAATATTAAAAAAACATATTTTTTAATAGAGAAATAACTAAAATACACATTATTTAATAGAGAATCAAGAAAAAAACACATTATTTAATAGAAGAATAACTAAAAGACACATTATTTATTGGAGAATAAAATAAAATACACATTATTTAATAAAAAAATAACTAAAATACACATTATTTAATAGAGAAATAACAAAAAAAACAATATTTAATAAAGAAATAACTAAAATACTTATTATTTATTGGAAAAATAACTAAAATACACATTATTTAATAAAGAAATAACAAAAAAACAAATTATTCAAAAGAGAAATAACTAAAAGACACATTATTTAATAGAGAAATAACCAAAAAACACATTATTTAATAGAGAAATAACTAAAAAACACATTATTAATTGGAGATATAACTAAATTACACATTATTTAATAGAGAAATAACAAAAAAACACATTATTTAATAAAGAAATAACTAAAATACACCATATTTATTGGAGATATAACTAAAATACACATTATATATTGAAGAAATAACTAAAATACACATTATTTAATAGAGAAATAACTAAAATACACAAATTTAATTAGAGAAATAACTAAAATACACATTATTTAATAGAGAAATAACTAAAATACACATTATTTAATAAAGAAATAACAAAAAAACACATTATTTAATAAAGAAATAACAAAAAAAACACATTATTTAATAGAGAAATAACTAAAATACACATTATTTATTGGAGAAATAACTAAAATACACATTATTTATTAGAGAAATAACTAAAATACACATTATTTAATAGAGAAATAACAAAAATACACATTATTTATTGGAGAAATAACTAAAATACACATTTTTTATTAGAGAAATAACTAAAACACACATTATTTAATGAAGAAATAACTAAATTACACATTATTTAATAGAGAATAAACAAAAAAACACATTATTTAATAAAAAAATAACTAGAATACACATTATTTAATAGAGAAATAACAAAAAACTTATTATTTAGTAGAGAAATAACTAAAATACACTTGATTTATTAGAGAAATAACTAAAATACACATTATTTAATAGAAAAAAAAAAACTAAAATGCACATTATTTATTAGAGAAATAACAAAAAAAAACCATTATTTAATAGAGAACTAACTAAAACACAATTTATTTATTGGAGAAATAACTAAAATACACATTATTTAATAAAGAAATAACTTAAATACACATTATTTAATAGAAAAATAACAAAAAACACATTATGTAATAGAGAAATAACTAAAATTCACTTTATTTATTGGAGAAATAACTAAAATACACATTATTTAATAAAGAAATAACTTAAATACACATTATTAAACATAGAAATAACAAAAAAACACATTATGTAATAGAAAAATAACCAAAATACACATTATTTATTGGAGAAATAACTAAAATACACATTATTTATTGGTGAAATAACTAAAATACACATTATTTAATAAAAAAATAACTAGAATACACATTATTTAATAGAGAAATAACAAAAAAACATATTATTTAATAAAGAAATAACTAAAATACACATTATTTAATGAAGAAATAACAAAAAAACACATTATTTAAAAGAGAATTAACTAAAAAACACATTATTTATTAGAGAAATAACTAAAATACACATTATTTAATAGAGAAATAACTAAAATACACATTATTTAATAGAGAAATATTAAAAAAACACATTATTTAGTAGAGAAATAACTAAAATTCACATTATTTATTAGAGAAATAACTAAAATACACATTATTTAATAAAAAAAAAAAACTAAAATACACATTATTTAATAGAGAAATAACTAAAATACACATTATTTAATAGAGAAATAACAAAAAAACACATTATTTAGTAGAGAAATAACTAAAATACACTTGATTTATTGGAGAAATAACTAAAATACACATTATTTAATAGAAAAAAAAAACTAAAATACACATTATTTATTAGAGAAATAACAAAAAAAAACCATTATTTAATAGAGAACTAACTAAAATACAATTTATTTATTGGAGAAATAACTAAAATACACATTATTTAATGAAGAAATAACTTAAATACACATTATTTAATAGAAAAATAACAAAAAACACATTATGTAATAGAGAAATAACTAAAATACACTTTATTTATTGGAGAAATATCTAAAATACACATTATTTAATAGAGAAATAACAAAAAAACACATTATTTAATAGAGAAATAACTAGATTACACCATATTTATTGGAGATATAACTAAAATACACATTATTTATTGGAGAAATAACTAAAATACACATTTTTTATTGGAGAAATAACTAAAATGCACAATATTTAATAGAGAAATAACTAAAATACACATTATTTAATAGAGAAAAAACCAAAAAACACATTATTTGATAAAGAAATAACAAAAAAACACATTATTTAATAGAGAAATAACTGAAATACACATTATTTATTGGAGAACAAACTAAAATACAAATTATTTATTGAAGAAAAAACTAAAATACACATTATTTATTAGAGAAATAACTAAAACACACATTATTTAATAAAAAAATAACTAAATTACACATTATTTAATAGAGAAATAACAAAAAAAACTTATTATTTAATAGAGAAATAACTAAAATACACATTATTTAATAAAGAAATAACAAAAAAACACATTTTTTAATAGAGAAATAACTAAAATACACAGTATATAATTGAGAAATAACAAAAAACACATTATTTAATAGAGAAATAACAAAAAAACACATTATGTAATAAAAAAATAACCAAAATACACATTTTTTACTGGAGAAATAACTAAAATACACATTATTTATTGGAGAAATAACTAAAATACACAATATTTATAAGAGAAATAACCTAAATACACATTATTCAATAGACAAATAACAAAAAAACACATTATTTAATAGAGAAAAAAACTAAAATACATTAAAAAATTAAATTTATGAAAAAATATTCTAAACTAAAAAACATCCATAGACGCGTTTCGACGTCTATGGATGTTTTTTAGTTTAGAATATTTTTTCATAAATTTAATTTTTTAATGTTATTATTGGGTTGTCCGATTGAACAAATAGTAACGAGCGCTACATATGTCGTTGTGGCATTCGTATAAATTTACCTATTTAACTAGGCTTTATTCGAAATTATTGCTTTTACAACTGTCTCATTTGAGGACATTGCGTCTCTTCTTTATATATTTTTTTTATAAACTAAAATACACTTTATTTATTGGAGAAATAACTAAATACACATTATTTAATAAAGAAAAAACTAAAATACACAATATTTAATAGAGAAATAACTAAAATACACATTATTTATTGGAGAAATAACTAAAATAGACAATATTTAATAGAGAAATAACCTAAATACACATTATTTATTAGACAAATAACAAAAAAACACATTATTTAATAGAGAAATAACTAAAATACACTTTATTTATTGGAGAAATAACTAAAATACACATTATTTAATAAAGAAAAAACTAAAATACACAATTTTTAATAGAGAAATAACTAAAATACACATTATTTTATAAAGAAATAACAAAAAAACAAATTATTTAAAATATAAATAACTAAAATACACATTATTTAATAGAGAAATAACCAAAAAAACACATTATTTAATAGAGAAATAACTAGAATACACATTATTTAATAGAGAAATATTAAAAAAAACACATTATTTAATAGAAAAATAACAAAAAAGCACATTATTTAATAAAGAAATAACTAAAATACACATTATTTATTGGAGATATAACTAAAATACACATTATTTAAAAAAGAAATAACTAAAATACACATTCTTTAATAAAGAAATAACTAAAATACACATTATTTATTGGATAAATAAAAAATATACACATTATTTAATAGAGAAATAACTAGAATACACTTTATTTAATAGAGAAATAACAAAAAAACATATTATTAAATAGAGAAATAATTTAATAACACATTATTTAATAGAGAAATATCAAAAAAACACATTATTTAATAGAAAAATATCTAAAATACACATTATTTATTGGAGAAATAACTAAAATACACATTATTTATTGGAGAAATAACTAAAATACACATTATTTAATAGAGAAATAACTAGAATACACATTATTTAATAGAGAAATATTAAAAAAACATATTATTTAATACAGAAATAACTAAAATACACATTATTTAATAGAGAATCAAGAAAAAAACACATTATTTAATAGAAAAATAACTAAAAGACACATTATTTATTGGAGAATAAAAAGAAATACACATTATTTAATAAAAAAATAACTAAAATACACATTATTTAGTGGAAAAATAACTAAAATACACATTATTTGATAGAAAATTATCTAAAATACACATTATTTAATAAAGAAATAACAAAAAAACAAATTATTTAAAATATAAATAACTAAAATACACATTATTTAATAGAGAAATAACCAAAAAAACACATTATTTAATAGAGAAATAACAAAAACACTTTATTTACTGGAGATATAACTAAAATACACATTATTTAATAGAGAAATAAGAAAAAAACACATTATTTAATAGAGAAATAACTAAGATACACCATATTTATTGGAGATATAACTAAAATACACATTGTTTATTGGAGAAATAACTAAAATACACATTATTTAATAGAGAAATAACTAAAATACACAATTTTTATTAGAGAAATAACTAAAATACACTTTATTTAATAGTGAAATAACTAAAATACACGTTATTTAATAGAGAAATAACAAAAAAACACATTATTTAATAAAGAAATAACAAAAAAACACATTATTTAATAGAAAAATAACTAAAATACACATTATTTAATGGAGAAATAACTAAAATACACATTTATTATTAGAGAAATAACTAAAATACACATTATTTAATAGAGAAATAACAAAAATACACATTATTTATTGGAGAAATAACTAAAATACACATTATTTATTAAAGAAATAACTAAAACACACATTATTTAATAAAGAAATAACTAAATTACACATTATTTAATAGAGAATAAACAAAAAAACTTATTATTTAATAGAAAAATAACTAAAATACACATTATTTTTGGAGAATTAACTAAAATACACATTATTTAATAAAGAAATAACTAGAATATATTTTATTTAATAGAGAAATAACAAAAAAACATATTATTAAATAGAGAAATAATTTAATAACACATTATTTAATAGAGAAATATCAAAAAAACACATTATTTAATAGAAAAATATCTAAAATACTTATTATTTATTGGAGAAATAACTAAAATACACATTATTTATTGGAGAAATAACTAAAATACACATTATTTAATAGAGAAATAACTAGAATACACATTATTTAATAGAGAAATATTAAAAAAACATATTATTTAATAGAGAAATAACTAAAATACACATTATTAAATAGAAAAATAACAAAAAAACACATTATTTAATAGAGAAATAACAAAAAAAACACAATATCTAATAGAAAAATAACTAAAATACACATTATTTATTGAAGATATAACTAAAATACACATTATTTAATAGAAAAATAACAAAAAACACATTATTTAATAGAAAAATAACAAAAAAACACATTATGTAATACAAAAATAACCAAAATACACATTATTTATTGGAGAAATAACTAAAATACACATTATTTATTGGTAAAATAACTAAAATACACATTATTTAATAAAAAAATAACTAGATAACACATTATTTAATAGAGAAATAACAAAAAAACATATTATTTAATAAAGAAATAACTAAAATACACATTATTTAATAAAGAAATAACAAAAAAACACATTATTTAAAAGAGAATTAACTAAAAGACACATTATTTATTAGAGAAATAACTAAAATACACATTATTTAATAGAGAAATAACTAAAATACACATTATTTAATAGAGAAATAACTAGAATACACATTATTTAATAGAGAAATATTAAAAAAACATATTATTTAATAGAGAAATAACTAAAATACACATTATTTAATAGAGAATCAAGAAAAAAACACATTATTTAATAGAAAAATAACTAAAAGACACATTATTTATTGGAGAATAAAAAGAAATACACGTTATTTAATAAAAAAATAACTAAAATACACATTATTTAGTGGAAAAATAACTAAAATACACATTATTTGATAGAAAATTATCTAAAATACACATTATTTAATAAAGAAATAACAAAAAAACAAATTATTTAAAATATAAATAACTAAAATACACATTATTTAATAGAGAAATAACCAAAAAAACACATTATTTAATAGAGAAATAACAAAAACACATTATTTATTGGAGATATAACTAAAATACACATTATTTAATAGAGAAATAAGAAAAAAACACATTATTTAATAGAGAAATAACTAAGATACACCATATTTATTGGAGATATAACTAAAATACACATTGTTTATTGGAGAAATAACTAAAATACACATTATTTAATAGAGAAATAACTAAAATACACAATTTTTATTAGAGAAATAACTAAAATACACATTATTTAATAGTGAAATAACTAAAATACACGTTATTTAATAGAGAAATAACAAAAAAACACATTATTTAATAAAGAAATAACAAAAAAACACATTATTTAATAGAAAAATAACTAAAATACACATTATTTATTGGAGAAATAACTAAAATACACATTATTTATTAGAGAAATAACTAAAATACACATTATTTAATAGAGAAATAACAAAAATACACATTATTTATTGGAGAAATAACTAAAAAACACATTATTTATTAAAGAAATAACTAAAACACACATTATTTAATAAAGAAATAACTAAATTACACATTATTTAATAGAGAATAAACAAAAAAACTTATTATTTAATAGAAAAATAACTAAAATACACATTATTTTTGGAGAATTAACTAAAATACACATTATTTAATAAAGAAATAACTAGAATATACTTTATTTAATAGAGAAATAACAAAAAAACATATTATTAAATAGAGAAATAATTTAATAACACATTATTTAATAGAGAAATATCAAAAAAACACATTATTTAATAGAAAAATATCTAAAATACACATTATTTATTGGAGAAATAACTAAAATACACATTATTTATTGGAGAAATAACTAAAATACACATTATTTAATAGAGAAATAACTAGAATACACATTATTTAATAGAGAAATATTAAAAAAACATATTATTTAATAGAGAAATAACTAAAATACACATTATTAAATAGAGAAATAACAAAAAAACACATTATTTAATAGAGAAATAACAAAAAAAACACAATATCTAATAGAGAAATAACTAAAATTCACATTATTTATTGAAGATATAACTAAAATACACATTATTTAATAGAAAAATAACAAAAAACACATTATTTAATAGAGAAATAACAAAAAAACACATTATGTAATAAAAAAATAACCAAAATACACATTAGTTATTGGAGAAATAACTAAAATACACATTATTTATTGGTGAAATAACTAAAATACACATTATTTAATAAAAAAATAACTAGATAACACATTATTTAATAGAGAAATAACAAAAAAACATATTATTTAATAAAGAAATAACTTAAATACACATTATTTAATAAAGAAATAACAAAAAAACACATTATTTAAAAGAGAATTAACTAAAAGACACATTATTTATTAGAGAAATAACTAAAATACACATTATTTAATAGAGAAATAACTAAAATACACATTATTTAATAGAGAAATAACAAAAAAACACATTATTTAGTAGAGAAATAACTAAAATTCACATTATTTATTAGAGAAATAACTAAAATACACATTATTTATTGGAGTAATAACTAAAATACACATTATTTAATAGAGAAATAACTAAAATACACATTATTTAATAGAGAATTAACAAAAAGCACATTATTTAATAGAGAAATAACTAAAATACACTTTATTTCTTGGAGAAATAACTAAAATACACATTATTTAATAGAGAAATAACTTAAATACACTATATTTAATAGAGAAACAACAAAAAAACACAATATTTAAAAGAGAAATAACTAAAATACACATTATTTAATAGAGAAATAACTAAAATACACATTATATAATAAAGAAATAACAAAAAAACACATTATTTAATAGAGAAATAACTAAAATACACCATATTTATTGGAGATATAACTAAAATACACATTATTTATTAGAGAAATAACTAAAATACACAATATTTAATAGAGAAATAATTAAAATACACATTTTTTATTGGAGAAATAACTAAAATACACAAAATTTAATAGAGAAATAACTAAAATACACATTATTTAATAAAGAAATAACTAAAATACACATTATTTAATAGAGAAATAACCAAAAAACACATTATTTGATAAAGAAATAACAAAAAAACACATTATTTAATAGAGAAATAACTGAAATACACATTATTTATTGGAGAAATAACTAAAAAACACATTATTTATTGGAGAAATAACTAAAATACACATTATTTATTAGAGAAATAACTGAAATACACATTATTTATTGGAGAAATAACTAAAATACACATTATTTATTGGAGAAATAACTAAAATACACATTATTTATTAAAGAAATAACTTAAACACACATTATTTAATAAAGAAATAACTAAATTACACATTATTTAATAGAGAAATAACAAAAAAACACATTATTTAATAGAGAAATAACTAAAATACACATTATTTAATAAAGAAATAACAAAAAAACACATTTTTTAATAGAGAAATAACTAAAATACACAGTGTTTAATTGAGAAATAACAAAAAACACATTATTTAATAGAAAAATAACAAAAAAACACATTATGTAATAAAAAAATAACCAAAATACACATTATTTACTGGAGAAATAACTAAAATACACATTATTTATTAAAGAAATAACTAAAATACACAATATTTAATAGAGAAATAACCTAAATACACATTATTTAATAGACTAATAACAAAAAAACACATTATTTAATAGAGAAATAATTAAAATACACTTTATTTATTGGAGAAATAACTAAAATACACATTATTTAATAAAGAAAAAACTAAAATACACAATATTTAATAGAGAAATAACTAAAATTCAAATTATTTATTGGAGAAATAACTAAAATAGACAATATTTAATAGAGAAATAACCTAAGTACACATTATTTAATAGACAAATAACAAAAAAACACATTATTTAATAGAGAAATAACTAAAATACACTTTATTTATTGGAGAAATAACTAAATTACACATTATTTAATAAAGAAAAAACTAAAATACACAATATTTAATAGGAAAATAACTAAAATACACATTATTTAATAAAAAAATAACAAAAAAACACTTTATTTGATAGAGAAATAACTAAAATACACAATATTTATTGGAGAAATAACTAAAATACACATTATTTAGTAGAAAATTAACTAAAATACACATTATTTAATAGAGAAATTACTAAAATACACATTATTTAATAGTGAAATAACAATAAAACACATTATTTAATAGAGAAATAACTAAAATACACAATATTTATTGGAGATATAACTAAAATACACATTATTTAATAGAAAAATAACAAAAAAGCACATTATTTAATAAAGAAATAACTAAAATACACATTATTTATTGGAGATATAACTAAAATACACATTATTTAATGGAGAAATAACTAAAATACACATTCTTTAATAAAGAAATAACTAAAATACACATTATTTATTGGAGAAATAATTAAAATACACATTATTTAATAGAGAAATAAGTAAAATACACTTTATTTAATAGAGAAATAACAAAAAAACATATTATTTAATAGAGAAATAATTTAATAACACATTATTTATTAGAGAAATATCAAAAAAACACATTATTTAATAGAAAAATATCTAAAATACACATTATTTATTGGAGAAATGACTAAAATACACATTATTTATTGGAGAAATAACTTAAATACACATTATTTAATAGAGAAATAACTAGAATCTACATTATTTAATAGAGAAATATTAAAAAAACATATTATTTAATAGAGAAATAACTAAAATACACATTATTTAATAGAGAATCAAGAAAAAAACACATTTATTAATAGAAAAACAACTAAAAGACACATTATTTATTGGAGAATGAAATAAAATACACATTATTTAATAAAAAATAACTAAAATACACATTATTTAATAGAGAAATAACAAAAAAAAACATTATTTAAAAGAGAAATAACTAAAAGACACATTATTTATTGGAAAAATAACTAAAATACACATTATTTAATTAAGAAATAACAAAAAAACAAATTATTTAAAAGAGAAATAACTAAAATACACATTATTTAATAGAGAAATAACCAAAAAACACATTAATTAATAGAGAAATAACTAAAAAACACATTATTTACTGGAGATATAACTAAAATACACATTATTTAATAGAGAAATAACAAAAAAACATTATTTATTGGAGATATAACTAAAATACACATTATTTAATAGAGAAATAACCAAAAAAACACATTATTTAATAGAGAAATAACAAAAACACATTATTTATTGGAGATATAACTAAAATACACATTATTTAATAGAGAAATAAGAAAAAAACACATTATTTAATAGAGAAATAACTAAGATACACCATATTTATTGGAGATATAACTAAAATACACATTGTTTATTGGAGAAATAACTAAAATACACATTATTTAATAGAGAAATAACTAAAATACACAATTTTTATTAGAGAAATAACTAAAATACACATTATTTAATAGTGAAATAACTAAAATACACGTTATTTAATAGAGAAATAACAAAAAAACACATTATTTAATAAAGAAATAACAAAAAAACACATTATTTAATAGAAAAATAACTAAAATACACATTATTTATTGGAGAAATAACTAAAATACACATTATTTATTAGAGAAATAACTAAAATACACATTATTTAATAGAGAAATAACAAAAATACACATTATTTATTGGAGAAATAACTAAAAAACACATTATTTATTAAAGAAATAACTAAAACACACATTATTTAATAAAGAAATAACTAAATTACACATTATTTAATAGAGAATAAACAAAAAAACTTATTATTTAATAGAAAAATAACTAAAATACACATTATTTTTGGAGAATTAACTAAAATACACATTATTTAATAAAGAAATAACTAGAATATACTTTATTTAATAGAGAAATAACAAAAAAACATATTATTAAATAGAGAAATAATTTAATAACACATTATTTAATAGAGAAATATCAAAAAAACACATTATTTAATAGAAAAATATCTAAAATACACATTATTTATTGGAGAAATAACTAAAATACACATTATTTATTGGAGAAATAACTAAAATACACATTATTTAATAGAGAAATAACTAGAATACACATTATTTAATAGAGAAATATTAAAAAAACATATTATTTAATAGAGAAATAACTAAAATACACATTATTAAATAGAGAAATAACAAAAAAACACATTATTTAATAGAGAAATAACAAAAAAAACACAATATCTAATAGAGAATAAACTAAAATTCACATTATTTATTGAAGATATAACTAAAATACACATTATTTAATAGAAAAATAACAAAAAACACATTATTTAATAGAGAAATAACAAAAAAACACATTATGTAATAAAAAAATAACCAAAATACACATTAGTTATTGGAGAAATAACTAAAATACACATTATTTATTGGTGAAATAACTAAAATACACATTATTTAATAAAAAAATAACTAGATAACACATTATTTAATAGAGAAATAACAAAAAAACATATTATTTAATAAAGAAATAACTTAAATACACATTATTTAATAAAGAAATAACAAAAAAACACATTATTTAAAAGAGAATTAACTAAAAGACACATTATTTATTAGAGAAATAACTAAAATACACATTATTTAATAGAGAAATAACTAAAATACACATTATTTAATAGAGAAATAACAAAAAAACACATTATTTAGTAGAGAAATAACTAAAATTCACATTATTTATTAGAGAAATAACTAAAATACACATTATTTATTGGAGTAATAACTAAAATACACATTATTTAATAGAGAAATAACTAAAATACACATTATTTAATAGAGAATTAACAAAAAGCACATTATTTAATAGAGAAATAACTAAAATACACTTTATTTCTTGGAGAAATAACTAAAATACACATTATTTAATAGAGAAATAACTTAAATACACTATATTTAATAGAGAAACAACAAAAAAACACAATATTTAAAAGAGAAATAACTAAAATACACATTATTTAATAGAGAAATAACTAAAATACACATTATATAATAAAGAAATAACAAAAAAACACATTATTTAATAGAGAAATAACTAAAATACACCATATTTATTGGAGATATAACTAAAATACACATTATTTATTAGAGAAATAACTAAAATACACAATATTTAATAGAGAAATAATTAAAATACACATTTTTTATTGGAGAAATAACTAAAATACACAAAATTTAATAGAGAAATAACTAAAATACACATTATTTAATAAAGAAATAACTAAAATACACATTATTTAATAGAGAAATAACCAAAAAACACATTATTTGATAAAGAAATAACAAAAAAACACATTATTTAATAGAGAAATAACTGAAATACACATTATTTATTGGAGAAATAACTAAAAAACACATTATTTATTGGAGAAATAACTAAAATACACATTATTTATTAGAGAAATAACTGAAATACACATTATTTATTGGAGAAATAACTAAAATACACATTATTTATTGGAGAAATAACTAAAATACACATTATTTATTAAAGAAATAACTTAAACACACATTATTTAATAAAGAAATAACTAAATTACACATTATTTAATAGAGAAATAACAAAAAAACACATTATTTAATAGAGAAATAACTAAAATACACATTATTTAATAAAGAAATAACAAAAAAACACATTTTTTAATAGAGAAATAACTAAAATACACAGTGTTTAATTGAGAAATAACAAAAAACACATTATTTAATAGAAAAATAACAAAAAAACACATTATGTAATAAAAAAATAACCAAAATACACATTATTTACTGGAGAAATAACTAAAATACACATTATTTATTAAAGAAATAACTAAAATACACAATATTTAATAGAGAAATAACCTAAATACACATTATTTAATAGACTAATAACAAAAAAACACATTATTTAATAGAGAAATAATTAAAATACACTTTATTTATTGGAGAAATAACTAAAATACACATTATTTAATAAAGAAAAAACTAAAATACACAATATTTAATAGAGAAATAACTAAATTTCAAATTATTTATTGGAGAAATAACTAAAATAGACAATATTTAATAGAGAAATAACCTAAGTACACATTATTTAATAGACAAATAACAAAAAAACACATTATTTAATAGAGAAATAACTAAAATACACTTTATTTATTGGAGAAATAACTAAATTACACATTATTTAATAAAGAAAAAACTAAAATACACAATATTTAATAGGAAAATAACTAAAATACACATTATTTAATAAAAAAATAACAAAAAAACACTTTATTTGATAGAGAAATAACTAAAATACACAATATTTATTGGAGAAATAACTAAAATACACATTATTTAGTAGAAAATTAACTAAAATACACATTATTTAATAGAGAAATTACTAAAATACACATTATTTAATAGTGAAATAACAATAAAACACATTATTTAATAGAGAAATAACTAAAATACACAATATTTATTGGAGATATAACTAAAATACACATTATTTAATAGAAAAATAACAAAAAAGCACATTATTTAATAAAGAAATAACTAAAATACACATTATTTATTGGAGATATAACTAAAATACACATTATTTAATGGAGAAATAACTAAAATACACATTCTTTAATAAAGAAATAACTAAAATACACATTATTTATTGGAGAAATAATTAAAATACACATTATTTAATAGAGAAATAAGTAAAATACACTTTATTTAATAGAGAAATAACAAAAAAACATATTATTTAATAGAGAAATAATTTAATAACACATTATTTATTAGAGAAATATCAAAAAAACACATTATTTAATAGAAAAATATCTAAAATACACATTATTTATTGGAGAAATGACTAAAATACACATTATTTATTGGAGAAATAACTTAAATACACATTATTTAATAGAGAAATAACTAGAATCTACATTATTTAATAGAGAAATATTAAAAAAACATATTATTTAATAGAGAAATAACTAAAATACACATTATTTAATAGAGAATCAAGAAAAAAACACATTTATTAATAGAAAAACAACTAAAAGACACATTATTTATTGGAGAATGAAATAAAATACACATTATTTAATAAAAAATAACTAAAATACACATTATTTAATAGAGAAATAACAAAAAAAAACATTATTTAAAAGAGAAATAACTAAAAGACACATTATTTATTGGAAAAATAACTAAAATACACATTATTTAATAAAGAAATAACAAAAAAACAAATTATTTAAAAGAGAAATAACTAAAATACACATTATTTAATAGAGAAATAACCAAAAAACACATTAATTAATAGAGAAATAACTAAAAAACACATTATTTACTGGAGATATAACTAAAATACACATTATTTAATAGAGAAATAACAAAAAAACACATAATTTAACAGAGAAATAACTAAAATACACCATATTTAATGGAGATATAACTAAAATACACATTATTTATTGGAAAATTAACTAAAATACACATTATTTATTAGAGAAATAACTAAAATACACAATTTTTATTAGAGAAATAAATAAAATACACATTATTTAATAGAGAAATAACAAAAAAACACATTATTTAATAGAGAAATAACTAGATTACACCATATTTATTGGAGAAATAACTAAAATACACATTATTTAATAGAGAAATAACTAAAATACACATTTTTTATTGGAGAAATAACTAAAATACACAATATTTAATAGAGAAATAACTAAAATACACATTATTTAATAGAGAAAAAACCAAAAAACACATTATTTGATAAAGAAATAACAAAAAAACACATTATTTAATAGAGAAATAACTGAAATACACATTATTTATTAGAGAAATAACTAAAATACACATTATTTATTGAAGAAATAACTAAAATACACATTATTTAATAAAGAAATAACTAAAACACACATTATTTAATAAAGAAATAACTAAATTACACATTATTTAATAGAGAAATAACAAAAAAGCACATTATTTAATAGAGAAATAACAAAAAAACACATTTTTTAATAGAGAAATAACTAAAATACACAGTATTTAATTGAGAAATAACAAAAAACACATTATTTAATAGAGAAATAACAAAAAAACACATTATGTAATAAAAAAATAACCAAAATACACATTATTTACTGGAGAAATAACTAAAATACACATTATTTATTGGAGAAATAACTAAAATACACAATATTTAATAGAGAAATAACCTAAATACACATTATTTAATAGTCAAATAACAAAAAAACACATTATTTAATAGAGAAATAACTAAAATACACTTTATTTATTGGAGAAATTACTAAATACACATTATTTAATAAAGAAAAAACTAAAATACACAATATTTAATAGAGAAATAACTAAAATACACATTATTTATTGGAGAAATAACTAAAATAGACAATATTTAATAGAGAAATAACCTAAATACACATTATTTAATAGACAAATAACAAAAAAACACATTATTTAATAGAGAAATAACTAAAATACACTTTATTTATTGGAGAAATAACTAAAATACACTTTATTTAATAAAGAAAAAACTAAAATACACAATATTTAATGGAGAATTAACTAAAATACACATTATTTAATAAAGAAATAACAAAAAAACGCATTATTTAATAGAGAAATAACTAAAATACACAATATTTATTGGAGAAATAACTAAAATACACATTATTTAATAGTGAATTAACTAAAATACACATTATTTAATAGAAAAATTACTAAAATACACATTATTTAATAGTAAAATAACAATAAAACACATTATTTAATAGAGAAATAACTAAAATACACAATATTTATTGGAAATATAACTAAAATACACATTATTTAATAGAAAAATAACAAAAAAGCACATTATTTAATAAAGAAATAACTAAAATACACATTATTTATTGGAGATATAACTAAAATACACATTATTTAATGGAGAAATAACTAAAATACACATTCTTTAATAAAGAAATACTTAAAATACACATTATTTATTGGAGAAATAACTAAAATACACATTATTTAATTGAGAAATAACTAGAATACACTTTATTTAATAGAGAAATAACAAAAAAACATACTATTAAATAGAGAAATAATTTAATAACACATTATTTAATAGAGAAATATCAAAAAAACACATTATTTAATAGAAAAATATCTAAAATACACATTATTTATTGGAGAAATAACTAAAATACACATTATTTATTGGAGAAATAACTAAAATACACATTATTTAATAGAGAAATAACTAGAATACACATTATTTAATAAAGAAATATTAAAAAAACATATTATTTAATAGAGAAATAACTAAAATACACATTATTTAATAGAGAATCAAGAAAAAAACACATTATTTAATAAAAAAATAACTAAAAGACACATTTTTTATTGGAGAATAAAATAAAATACACATTATTTAATAAAAAAATAACTAAAATACACATTATTTAATAGAGAAATAACAAAAAAAAACATTAATTAATAGAGAAATAACTAAATGACACATTATTTATTGGAAAAGTAACTAAAATACACATTATTTAATAAAGAAATAACAAAAAAACAAAGTATTTAAAAGAAAAATAACTAAATTACACATTATTTAATAGAGAAATAACCAAAAAACACATTATTTAATAGAGAAATAACTAAAAAACACATTATTTATTAGAGATATAACTAAATTACACATTATTTAATAGAGAAATAACAAAAAAACACATTATTTAATAGAGAAATAACTAAAATACACCATATTTATTGGAGATATAACTAAAATACACATTATATATTGGAGAAATAACAAAAATACACATTATTTATTAGAGAAATAACTAAAATACACAATTTTTATTAGAGAAATAACTAAAATACACAATATTTAATAGAGAAATAACTAAAATACACATTATTTAATAGAGAAATAACAAAAAAACACATTATTTAATAAAGAAATAACAAAAAAAACACATTATTTAATAGAGAAATAACTAAAATACACTTTATTTATTGGAGAAATAACTAAAATACACATTATTTATTAGAGAAATAACTAAAATACACTTTATTTAATAGAGAAATAACAAAAATACACATTATTTATTGGAGATATAACTAAAATACACATTTTTTATTAGAGAAATAACTAAAACACACATTATTTAATAAAGAAATAACTAAATTACACATTATTTAATAGAGAATAAACAAAAAAACACATTATTTAATAGAAAAATAACTAAAATACACATTATTTTTGGAGAATTAATTAAAATACACATTATTTAATAGAGAAATAACAAAAAAAACATTATTTAATAGAGAAATAACTAAAATACACAATATTTATTGGAAAAATAACTAAAATACACATTATTTGATAGAAAATTATCTAAAATACACATTATTTAATAAAGAAATAACAAAAAAACAAATTATTTAAAATATAAATAACTAAAATACACATTATTTAATAGAAAAATAACCAACAAAACACGTTATTTAATAGAGAAATAACAAAAAAACACATTATGTAATAGAAAAATAACCAAAATACACATTAGTTATTGGAGAAATAACTAAAATACACATTATTTATTGGTGAAATAACTAAAATACACATTATTTAATAAAAAAATAACTAGATAACACATTATTTAATAGAGAAATAACAAAAAAACATATTATTTAATAAAGAAATAACTTAAATACACATTATTTAATAAAGAAATAACAAAAAAACACATTATTTAAAAGAGAATTAACTAAAAGACACATTATTTATTAGAGAATTAACTAAAATACACATTATTTAATAAAGAAATAACTAAAATACACATTATTTAATAGAGAAATAACAAAAAAACACATTATTTAGTAGAGAAATAACTAAAATTCACATTATTTATTAGAGAAATAACTAAAATACACATTATTTATTGGAGTAATAACTAAAATACACATTATTTAATAGAGAAATAACTAAAATACACATTATTTAATAGAGAATTAACAAAAAGCACATTATTTAATAGAGAAATAACTAAAATACACTTTATTTTTTGGAGAAATAACTAAAATACACATTATTTAATAGAGAAATAACTTAAATACACTATATTTAATAGAGAAATAACAAAAAAACACATTATTTAAAAGAGAAATAACTAAAATACACATTATTTAATAGAGAAATAACTAAAATACACATTATATAATAAAGAAATAACAAAAAAACACATTATTTAATAGAGAAATAACTAAAATACACTATATTTAATAAAGATATAACTAAAATACACATTATTTATTAGAGAAATAACTAAAATACACATTATTTAATAGAGAAATAATTAAAATACACATTTTTTATTGGAGAAATAACTAAAATACACAAAATTTAATAGAGAAATAACTAAAATACACATTATTTAATAAAGAAATAACTAAAATACACATTATTTAATAGAGAAATAACTAAAAAACACATTATTTGATAAAGAAATAACAAAAAAACACATTATTTAATAGAGAAATAACTGAAATACACATTATTTATTGGAGAAATAACTAAAAAACACATTATTTATTGGAGAAATAACTAAAATACACATTATTTATTAGAGAAATAACTGAAATACACATTATTTATTGGAGAAATAACTAAAATACACATTATTTATTAAAGAAATAACTTAAACACACATTATTTAATAAAGAAATAACTAAATTACACATTATTTAATAGAGAAATAACAAAAAAACACATTATTTAATAGAGAAATAACTAAAATACACATTATTTAATAAAGAAATAACAAAAAAACACATTTTTTAATAGAGAAATAACTAAAATACACAGTGTTTAATTGAAAATTAACAAAAAACACATTATTTAATAGAAAAATAACAAAAAAACACATTATGTAATAAAAAAATAACCAAAATACACATTATTTACTGGAGAAATAACTAAAATACACATTATTTATTGAAGAAATAACTAAAATACACAATATTTAATAGAGAAATAACCTAAATACACATTATTTAATAGACTAATAACAAAAAAACACATTATTTAATAGAGAAATAATTAAAATACACTTTATTTATTGGAGAAATAACTAAAATACACATTATTTAATAAAGAAAAAAATTAAATACACAATATTTAATAGAGAAATAACTAAAATTCAAATTATTTATTGGAGAAATAACTAAAATAGACAATATTTAATAGAGAAATAACCTAAGTACACATTATTTATTAGACAAATAACAAAAAAACACATTATTTAATAGAGAAATAACTAAAATACACTTTATTTATTGGAGAAATAACTAAAATACACATTATTTAATAAAGCAAAAACTAAAATACACAATATTTAATAGGGAAATAACTAAAATACACATTATTTAATAAAAAAATAACAAAAAAACACTTTATTTGATAGAGAAATAACTAAAATACACAATATTTATTGGAGAAATAACTAAAATACACATTATTTAGTAGAGAATTAACTAAAATACACATTATTTAATAGAGAAATTACTAAAATACACATTATTTAATAGTGAAATAACAATAAAACACATTATTTAATAGAGAAATAACTAAAATACACAATATTTATTGGAGATATAACTAAAATACACATTATTTCATAGAAAAATAACAAAAAAGCACATTATTTAATAAAGAAATAACTAAAATACACATTATTTATTGGAGATATAACTAAAATACACATTATTTAATGGAGAAATAACTAAAATACACATTCTTTAATAAAGAAATAACTAAAATACACATTATTTATTGGAGAAATAATTAAAATACACATTATTTAATAGAGAAATAAGTAAAATACACTTTATTTAATAGAGAAATAACAAAAAAACATATTATTTAATAGAGAAATAATTTAATAACACATTATTTATTAGAGAAATATCAAAAAAACACATTATTTAATAGAAAAGTATCTAAAATACACATTATTTATTGGAGAAATGACTAAAATACACATTATTTATTGGAGAAATAACTTAAATACACATTATTTAATAGAGAAATAACTAGAATCTACATTATTTAATAGAGAAATATTAAAAAAACATATTATTTAATAGAGAAATAACTAAAATACACATTATTTAATAGAGAATCAAGAAAAAAACACATTATTTAATAGAAAAACAACTAAAAGACACATTATTTATTGGAGAATGAAATAAAATACACATTATTTAATAAAAAATATCTAAAATACACATTATTTAATAGAGAAATAACAAAAAAAACATTATTTAAAAGAGAAATAACTAAAAGACACATTATTTATTGGAAAAATAAACACATTATTTAATAGAGAAATAACTAAAATACACCATATTTAATGGAGATATAACTAAAATACACATTATTTATTGGAAAATTAACTAAAATATACATTATTTATTAGAGAAATAACTAAAATACACAATTTTTATTAGAGAAATAAATAAAATACACATTATTTAATAGAGAAATAACAAAAAAACACATTATTTAATAGAGAAATAACTAGATTACACCATATTTATTGGAGAAATAACTAAATTACACATTATTTAATAGAGAAATAACTAAAATACACATTTTTTATTTGAGAAATAACTAAAATACACAATATTTAATAGAGAAATAACTAAAATACACATTATTTAATAGAGAAAAAACCAAAAAACACATTATTTGATAAAGAAATAACAAAAAAACACATTATTTAATAAAGAAATAACTGTAATACACATTATTTATTAGAGAAATAACTAAAATACACATTATTTATTGAAGAAATAACTAAAATACACATTATTTAATAAAGAAATAACTAAAACACACATTATTTAATAAAGAAATAACTAAATTACACATTATTTAATAGAGAAATAACAAAAAAGCACATTATTTAATAGAGAATTAACTAAAATACACATTATTTAATAGAGAAATAACAAAAAAACACATTTTTTAATAGAGAAATAACTAAAATACACAGTATTTAATTGAGAAATAACAAAAAACACATTATTTAATAGAGAAATAACAAAAAAACACATTATGTAATAAAAAAATAACCAAAATACACATTATTTACTGGAGAAATAACTAAAATACACATTATTTATTGGAGAAATAACTAAAATACACAATATTTAATAGAGAAATAACCTAAATACACATTATTTAATAGTCAAATAACAAAAAAACACATTATTTAATAGAGAAATAACTAAAATACACTTTATTTATTGGAGAAATAACTAAATACACATTATTTAATAAAGAAAAAACTAAAATACACAATATTTAATAGAGAAATAACTAAAATACACATTATTTATTGGAGAAATAACTAAAATAGACAATATTTAATAGAGAAATAACCTAAATACACATTATTTAATAGACAAATAACAAAAAAACACATTATTTAATAGAGAAATAACTAAAATACACTTTATTTATTGGAGAAATAACTAAAATACACTTTATTTAATAAAGAAAAAACTAAAATACACAATATTTAATGGAGAATTAACTAAAATACACATTATTTAATAAAGAAATAACAAAAAAACGCATTATTTAATAGAGAAATAACTAAAATACACAATATTTATTGGAGAAATAACTAAAATACACATTATTTAATAGTGAATTAACTAAAATACACATTATTTAATAGAAAAATTACTAAAATACACATTATTTAATAGTAAAATAACAATAAAACACATTATTTAATAGAGAAATAACTAAAATACACAATATTTATTGGAAATATAACTAAAATACACATTATTTAATAGAAAAATAACAAAAAAGCACATTATTTAATAAAGAAATAACTAAAATACACATTATTTATTGGAGATATAACTAAAATACACATTATTTAATGGAGAAATAACTAAAATACACATTCTTTAATAAAGAAATACTTAAAATACACATTATTTATTGAAGAAATAACTAAAATACACATTATTTATAGAATATATAAAGAAGAGACGCAATGTCCTCAAATGAGACAGTTGTAAAAGCAATATTGCTTTTACAACTGTCTCATTTGAGGACATTGCGTCTCTTCTTTATATATTCTATATATGTTCTGATATACACGAAATTGTATAATAGTAATTATAATTTATGCAAAAAATTTATTCTATTTTTAATTTTCAAATTTCCTTTTTAATTCTTTCATGTCATTACCATCAGCTAAATATCCCGAAATAATTAGTTTATTTGTTCATTCTCAGAATGCTATTAACCATAGCCATTAAATAAAGTCATTAAGTCAGTTAGTATAAATAGTCAATACAATCTTTAAAATATTCTTTTTGAATTGTGGTGGTGAACAATGTTGACGAAGTAAGTTAAAAATCAATTATTAAGTTTAAATAAATAAAGCCATACTGATGAGAGGTAAACCTCGAAACGCGTCTATGGATGATTTTAGTTTAGAATATTTTTTCATAAATTTAATTTTTTAATGTTACACATTATTTAATTGAGAAATAACTAGAATACACTTTATTTAATAGAGAAATAACAAAAAAACATACTATTAAATAGAGAAATAATTTAATAACACATTATTTAATAGAGAAATATCAAAAAAACACATTATTTAATAGAAAAATATCTAAAATACACATTATTTATTGGAGAAATAACTAAAATACACATTATTTATTGGAGAAATAACTAAAATACACATTATTTAATAGAGAAATAACTAGAATACACATTATTTAATAAAGAAATATTAAAAAAACATATTATTTAATAGAGAAATAACTAAAATACACATTATTTAATAGAGAATCAAGAAAAAAACACATTATTTAATAAAAAAATAACTAAAAGACACATTTTTTATTGGAGAATAAAATAAAATACACATTATTTAATAAAAAAATAACTAAAATACACATTATTTAATAGAGAAATAACAAAAAAAACATTAATTAATAGAGAAATAACTAAAAGACACATTATTTATTGGAAAAATAACTAAAATACACATTATTTAATAAAGAAATAACAAAAAAACAAAGTTTTTAAAAGAAAAATAACTAAAATACACATTATTTAATAGAGAAATAACCAAAAAACACATTATTTAATAGAGAAATAACTAAAAAACACATTATTTATTGGAGATATAACTAAATTACACATTATTTAATAGAGAAATAACAAAAAAACACATTATTTAATAGAGAAATAACTAAAATACACCATATTTATTGGAGATATAACTAAAATACACATTATATATTGGAGAAATAACAAAAATACACATTATTTAATAGAGAAATAACTAAAATACACAATTTTTATTAGAGAAATAACTAAAATACACAATATTTAATAGAGAAATAACTAAAATACACATTATTTAATAGAGAAATAACAAAAAAACACATTATTTAATAAAGAAATAACAAAAAAACACATTATGTAATAGAAAAATAACCAAAATACACATTATTTATTGGAGAAATAACTAAAATACACATTTTTTATTAGAGAAATAACTAAAACACACATTATTTAATAAAGAAATAACTAAATTACACATTATTTAATAGAGAATAAACAAAAAAACACATTATTTAATAGGAAAATAACTAAAATACACATTATTTTTGGAGAATTAATTAAAATACACATTATTTAATAGAGAAATAACAAAAAAAACATTATTTAATAGAGAAATAACTAAAATACACAATATTTATTGGAAAAATAACTAAAATACACATTATTTGATAGAAAATTATCTAAAATACACATTATTTAATAAAGAAATAACAAAAAAACAAATTATTTAAAATATAAATAACTAAAATACACATTATTTAATAGAGAAATAACCAACAAAACACATTATTTAATAGAGAAATAACTAAAAAACACATTATTTATTGGAGATATAACTAAAATACACATTATTTAATAGAGAAATAAGAAAAAAACACATTATTTAATAGAGAAATAACTAAAATACACCATATTTATTGGAGATATAACTAAAATACACATTGTTTATTGGAGAAATAACTAAAATACACATTATTTAATAGAGAAATAACTAAAATACACAATTTTTATTAGAGAAAAAACTAAAATACACATTATTTAATAGAGAAATAACTAAAATACACATTATTTAATAGAGAAATAACAAAAAAACACATTATTTAATAAAGAAATAACAAAAAAACACATTATTTAATAGAAAAATAACTAAAATACACATTATTTATTGGAGAAATAACTAAAATACACATTTTTTATTAGAGAAATAACTAAAACACACATTATTTAATAAAGAAATAACTAAATTACACATTATTTAATAGAGAATAAACAAAAAAACACATTATTTAATAGAAAAATAACTAAAATACACATTATTTTTGGAGAATTAACTAAAATACACATTATTTAATAGAGAAATAACAAAAAAAAACATTATTTAATAGAGAAATAACTAAAATACACAATATTTATTGGAAAAATAACTAAAATACACATTATTTGATAGAAAATTATCTAAAATACACATTATTTAATAAAGAAATAACAAAAAAACAAATTATTTAAAATATAAATAACTAAAAAACACATTATTTAATAGAGAAATAACCAACAAAACACATTATTTAATAGAGAAATAACTAAAAAACACATTATTTATTGGAGATATAACTAAAATACACATTATTTAATAGAGAAATAAGAAAAAAACACATTATTTAATAGAGAAATAACTAAAATACACCATATTTATTGGAGATATAACTAAAATACACATTGTTTATTGGAGAAATAACTAAAATACACATTATTTAATAGAGAAATAACTAAAATACACAATTTTTATTAGAGAAATAACTAAAATACACATTATTTAATAGAGAAATAACTAAAATACACATTATTTAATAGAGAAATAACAAAAAACACATTATTTAATAAAGAAATAACAAAAAAACACATTATTTAATAGAAAAATAACTAAAATACACATTATTTAATGGAGAAATAACTAATATACACATTATTTATTAGAGAAATAACTAAAATACACATTATTTAATAGAGAAATAACAAAAATACACATTATTTAATAGAAAAATTACTAAAATACACATTATTTTAATAGAATTAAGAATTAACTAAAATACACATTATTTAAAAGAGAAATAACAAAAAAAAAAATATTTTTTTAATAGAGAAATAACTAAAATACACATTTATTAATTGAGAAATAACAAAAAACACATTATTTAATAGAAAATTAACAAAAAAACACATTATGTATTAGAAAAATAACTAAAATACAAATAACTTATTGGAGAAATAACTAAAATACACATTATTTATTAAAGAAATAACTAAAATACAAATTTTTCAAAAGAGAAATAACTAAAATACACATTATTTAACAGAGAAATAACAAAAAAACATATTATTTAATAGAGAAATAACTAAAATACACATTATTAAATAGAGAAATAACAAAAAAACACATTATTTAATAGAGAAATAACAAAAAAAACACAATATCTAATAGAGAAATAACTAAAATACACATTATTTATTGGAGATATAACTAAAATACACATTATTTAATAGAAAAATAACAAAAAACACATTATTTAATATAGAAATAACAAAAAAACACATTATGTAATAGAAAAATAACCAAAATACACATTATTTATTGGAGAAATAACTAAAATACACATTATTTATTGGTGAAATAACTAAAATACACATTATTGAATAAAAAAATAACTAGAATACACATTATTTAATAGAAAAATAACAAAAAAACATATTATTTAATAAAGAAATAACTAAAATACACATTATTTAATGAAGAAATAACAAAAAAACACATTATTTAAAAGAGAATTAACTAAAAGACACATTATTTATTAGAGAAATAACTAAAATACACATTATTTAATAGAGAAATAACTAAAATACACATTATTTAATAGAGAAATAACAAAAAAACACATTATTTAGTAGAGAAATAACTAAAATTCACATTATTTATTAGAGAAATAACTAAAATACACATTATTTAATTAAAAAAAAAAAACTAAAATACACATTATTTAATAAAGAAATAACTAAAATACACATTATTTAATAGAGAAATAACAAAAAAACACATTATTTAGTAGAGAAATAACTAAAATACACTTGATTTATTGGAGAAATAACTAAAATACACATTATTTATTAGAAAAAAAAAACTAAAAAACACATTATTTATTAGAGAAATAACAAAAAAAAACCATTATTTAATAGAGAACTAACTAAAATACAATTTATTTATTGGAGAAATAACTAGAATACACATTATTTAATAAAGAAATAACTTAAATACACATTATTTAATAGAAAAATAACAAAAAACACATTATGTAATAGAGAAATAACTAAAATACACTTTATTACTTTATTTATTGAAGAAATAACTAAAATACACATTATTTAATAGAGAAATAACAAAAAAAACACATTATTTAATAGAGAAATAACTAGATTACACCATATTTATTGGAGATATAACTAAAATACACATTATTTATTGGAGAAATAACTAAAATACACATTATTTAATAGAGAAATAACTAAAATACACATTTTTTATTGGAGAAATAACTAAAATACACAATATTTAATAGAGAAATAACTAAAATACACATTATTTAATAGAGAAAAAACCAAAAAACACATTATTTGATAAAGAAATAACAAAAAAACACATTATTTAATAGAGAAATAACTGAAATACACATTATTTATTGGAGAAATATCTAAAATACAAATTATTTATTGAAGAAATAACTAAAATACACATTATTTATTAGAGAAATAACTAAAACACACATTATTTAATAAAGAAATAACTAAATTACACATTATTTAATAGAGAAATAACAGAAAAAACACATTATTTAATAGAGAAATAACTAAAATACACATTATTTAATAGAGAAATAACAAAAAAACACATTTTTTAATAGAGAAATAACTAAAATACACAGTATTTAATTGAGAAATAACAAAAAACACAGTTTTTAATAGAGAAATAACAAAAAAACACATTATGTAATAAAAAAATAACCAAAATACACATTATTTACTGGAGAAATAACTAAAATACACATTATTTATTGGAGAAATAACTAAAATACACAATATTTAATAGAGAAATAACCTAAATACACATTATTTAATAGACAAATAACAAAAAAAACACATTATTTAATAGAGAAATAACTAAAATACACTTTATTTATTGGAGAAATAACTAAATACACATTATTTAATAAAGAAAAAACTAAAATACACAATATTTAATAGAGAAATAACTAAAATACACATTATTTATTGGAGAAATAACTAAAATAGACAATATTTAATAGAGAAATAACCTAAATACACATTATTTAATAGACAAATAACAAAAAACCACATTATTTAATAGAGAAATAACTATAATACACTTTATTTATTGGAGAAATAACTAAAATACACATTATTTAATAAAGAAAAAACTAAAATACACAATATTTAATAGAGAAATAACTTAAATACACATTATTTTATAAAGAAATAACAAAAAAACGCATTATTTAATAGAGAAATAACTAAAATACACAATATTTATTGAAGAAATAACTAAAATACACATTATTTAATAGTGAAATAACTAAAATACACATTATTTAATAGAGAAATTACTAAAATACACATTATTTAATAGTGAAATAACAATAAAACACATTATTTAATAGAGAAATAACTAAAATACACAATATTTATTGGAGATATAACTAAAAAACACATTATTTAATAAAAAAATAACAAAAAAGCACATTATTTAATAAAGAAATAACTAAAATACACATTATTTATTGAAGATATAACTAAAATACACATTATTTAATAAAGAAATAACTAAAATACACATTATTTATTAAAGAAATAACTAAAATACACATTATTTAATAGAGAAATAACTAGAATACACTTTATTTAATAGAGAAATAACAAAAAAACATATTATTAAATAGAGAAATAATTTAATAACACATTATTTAATAGAGAAATATCAAAAAAACACATTATTTAATAAAAAAATATCTAAAATACACATTATTTATTGGAGAAATAACTTAAATACACATTATTTATTGGAGAAATAACTAAAATACACATTATTTAAAAGAGAAATAACTAGAATACACATTATTTAATAAAGAAATATTAAAAAAACATATTATTTAATAGAGAAATAACTAAAAAACACATTATTTAATAGAGAATCAAGAAAAAAACACATTATTTAATAGAAAAATAACTAAAAGACACATTATTTATTGGAGAATAAAATGAAATACACATTATTTAATAAAAAAATAACTAAAAAACACATTATTTAATAGAGAAATAACAAAAAAAACATTATTTAATAGAGAAATAACTAAAATACACATTATTTATTGGAAAAATAACTAAAATACACATTATTTAATAAAGAAATAACAAAAAAACAAATTATTTAAAAGAGAAATAACTAAAATACACATTATTTAATAGATAAATAACCAAAAAACACATTATTTAATAGAGAAATAACAAAAAAACACATTATTTATTGGAGATATAACTAAATTACACATTATTTAATAGAGAAATAACAAAAAAACACATTATTTAATAGAGAAATAACTAAAATACACCATATTTATTGGAGATATAACTAAAATACACATTATATATTGGAGAAATAACTAAAATACACATTATTTAATAGAGAAATAACTAAAATACACAATTTTTATTAAAGAAATAACTAAAATACACATTATTTAAAAGAGAAATAACTAAAATACACAATATTTAATAAAGAAATAACAAAAAAACACATTATTTAATAAAGAAATAACAAAAAAAACACATTATTTAATAGAGAAATAACTAAAATACACATTATTCATTGGAGAAATAACTAAAATACACATTATTTATTAGAGAAATAATTAAAATACACATTATTTAATAGAGAAATAACAAAAATACACATTATTTATTGGAGAAATAACTAAAATACACAATTTTTATTAGAGAAATAACTAAAACACACATTATTTAATAAAGAAATAACTAAATTACACATTATTTAATAGAGAATAAACAAAAAAACACATTATTTAATAGAAAAATTACTAAAATACACATTATTTTTGGAGAAATAACTAAAATACACATTATTTAATAGAGAAATAACAAAAAAACATTATTTAATAGAGAAATAACTAAAATACACATTATTTAGTGGAAAAATAACTAAAATACACATTATTTGATAGAAAATTATCTAAAATACACATTATTTAATAAAGAAATAACAAAAAAACAAATTATTTAAACTATAAATAACTAAAATACACATTATTTAATAGAGAAATAACCAAAAAAACACATTATTTAATAGAGAAATAACTAAAAAACACATTATTTATTGGAGATATAACTAAAATACACATTATTTGATAGAGAAATAAGAAAAAAACACATTATTTAATAGAGAAATAACTAAAATACACCATATTTATTGGAGATATAACTAAAATACACATTGTTTATTGGAGAAATAACTAAAATACACATTATTTAATAGAGAAATAACTAAAATACACAATTTTTATTAGAGAAATAACTAAAATACACATTATTTAATAGAGAAATAACTAAAATACACATTATTTAATAGAGAAATAACAAAAAAACACATTATTTAATAAAGAAATAACAAAAAAACACATTATTAAATAGAAAAATAACTAAAATACACATTATTTATTGGAGAAATAACTAAAATACACATTATTTATTAGAGAAATAACTAAAATACACATTATTTAATAGAGAAATAACAAAAATACACATTTTTTATTGGAGAAATAACTAAAATACACATTATTTATTAAAGAAATAACTAAAACACACATTATTTAATAAAGAAATAACAAAATTACACATTATTTAATAGGAATAAACAAAAAAACACATTATTTAATAGAAAAATAACTAAAATACACATTATTTTTGGAGAATTAACTAAAATACACATTATTTAATAGAGAAATAACAAAAAAACACATATTATAATAGAGAAATAACTAAAATACAGATTTATTAATTGAGAAATAACAAAAAACACATTATTTAAAAGAGAATTAAAAAAAAACACATTATGTATTAGAAAAATATCTAAAATACACATAACTTATTGGAGAAATAACTAAAATACACATTATTTATTAAAGAAATAACTAAAATACAAAATTTTTAAAAGAGAAATAACTAGAATACACATTATTTAACAGAGAAATAACAAAAAAACATATTATTTAATAGAGAAATAACTAAAATACACATTATTAAATAGAGAAATAACAAAAAAACACATTATTTAATAAAGAAATAACAAAAAAAAACACAATATCTAATAGAGAAATAACTAAAATACACATTATTTATTGAAGATATAACTAAAATACACATTATTTAATAGAGAAATAACTAAAATACACATTATTTAATATAGAAATAACAAAAAAACACATTATTTAGTAGAGAAATAACTAAAATTCACATTATTTATTAGAGAAATAACTAAAATACACATTATTTAATAAAAAAAACAAACTAAAATACACATTGTTTAATAGAGAAATAACTAAAATACACATTATTTAATAGAGAAATAACAAAAAAACACATTATTTAGTAGAGAAATAACTAAAATACACTTGATTTATTGGAGAAATAACTAAAATACACATTATTTAATAAAAAAAAAAACTAAAATACACATTATTTATTAGAGAAATAACAAAAAAAAACCATTATTTAATAGAGAACTAACTAAAATACAATTTATTTATTGGAGAAATAACTAAAATACACATTATTTAATAAAGAAATAACTTAAATTCACATTATTTAATAGAAAAATAACAAAAAACACATTATGTAATAGAAAAATAACTAAAATACACTTTATTTATTGGAGAAATAACTAAAATACACATTATTTAATAAAAAAATAACTAAAATACACATTATTTTATAGAGAAATAACTAAAATACACATTATTTATTGGAGAAATAATTAAAATACACATTATTTAATAAAGAAATAACTAAAATACACATTATTTAATAGAGAAATAACAAAAAAAACACATTACTTAATAAAAAAATAACTAAATGACACATTGATTATTGGAGAAATAACTAAAATACACATTATTTAATAGAAAAATAACTAAGATACACATTATTTAATAGAGATATAACAAAAAAACACATTATTTAATAGAGAAATAACTAAAATACACTTTATTTATTAAAGAAATAACTAAAATAGACATTATTTAATTAAGAAATAACTAAAATACACATTATTTAATAGAGAAATAACTAAAATACACATAACTTAATAGAGAAATAACAAAAAAACACATTATTTAATAGAGAAATAACAAAAAAAAACACAGTATCTAATAGAGAAATAACTAAAATACACATTATTTATTGGAGATATAACTAAAATACACATTATTTAATAGAAAAATAACAAAAAACACATTATTTAATAGAGAAATAACAAAAAAAACACATTATGTAATAGAAAAATAACCAAAATACACATTATTTATTGGAGAAATAACTTAAATACACATTATTTATTGGAGAAATAACTAAAATACACATTATTTAATAAAAAAATAACTAGAATACACATTATTTAATAGAGAAATAACAAAAAAACATATTATTTAATAAAGAAATAACTAAAATACACATTATTTAATGAAGAAATAACAAAAAAACACATTATTTAAAAGAGAATTAACTAAAAGACACATTATTTATTAGAGAAATAACTAATATACACATTATTTAATAGAGAAATAACTAAAATACACATTATTTAATAGAGAAATAACAAAAAACACATTATTTATTAGAGAAATAACTAAAATTCACATTATTTATTGAAGAAATAACTAAAATACACATTATTTAATAGAAAAAAAAACTAAAATACACATTATTTAATAGAGAAATAACTAACATACACATTATTTAATAGAGAAATAACAAAAAAACACATTATTTAGTAGAGAAATAACTAAAATACAAATTATTTATTGGAGAAATAACTAAAATACACATTATTTAATAGAAAAAAAAAAACTAAAATACACATTATTTATTAGAGAAATAACAAAAAAAAAACACATTAATTAATAAAGAACTAACTAGAATACAATTTATTTATTGGAGAAATAACTAAAATACACATTATTTAATAAAGAAATAACTTAAATACACAATATTTAATAGAAAAATAACAAAAAAACACATTATTTAATAGAGAAATAACTAAAATACACTTTATTTATTGGAGAAATAACTAAAATACACATTATTTAATAAAAAAATAACTAAAATACACATTATTTTATAGAGAAATAACTAAAATACACATTATTTATTGGAGAAATAACTAAAATACACATTATTTAATAGAGAAATAACAAAAAAGACACATTACTTAATAAAGAAATAACTAAAAAACACATTGATTATTGAAGAAATAACTAAAATACACATTATTTAATAGAGAAATAACTTAAATACACATTATTTAATAGAGAAATATCAAAATAACATATTATTTAATAGAGAAATAACTAAAATACACATTATTTAATAGAGAATCAACAAAAAACACATTATTTAATAGAGAAATAACTAAAAGACACATTATTTATTGGAGAATGAACTAAAATACACATTATTACATAAAGAAATAACTAAAATACACATTATTTAATAGAGAAATAACAAAAAAACAAATTATTTAAAAAAAAAAAAACTAAAAAACACATTATTTAATAGAGAAATAACCAAAAAACACATTATTTAATAGAGAAATAACTAAAAACCACATTATTTATTGGAGATATAACTAAAATACAAATTATTTATTAGAGAAATAACAAAAAAAACACATTATTTAATAGAGAAATAACTAAAATACACCATATTTATCGGAGATATAACTAAAATACACATTATTTATTGGATAAATAACTAAAATACACATTATTTAATAGAGAAATAACTAAAATACACATTTTTTATTAGAGAAATAACTAAAATACACAATATTTAATAAAGAAATAACTAAAATACACATTATTTAATAGAGAAATAACCAAAAAACACATTATTTAATAAAGAAATAACAAAAAAACACATTATTTAATAGAGAAATATCTAAAATACTCATTATTTATTGGAGATATAACTAAAACACACATTATTTAATAGAGAAATAACTAAAATACATTTTATTTATTGAAGAAATAACTAAAATAGACATTATTTAATAAAGAAATAACTAAAATACACATTATTTAATAGAGAAATAACTTAAATACACATTATTTAATAGAGATATAACAAAAAAACAAACTATTTAAAAGAGAAATAACTAAAATACACATTAATAAATAGAGAAATAACAAAAACACACATTATTTAATAGTGAAATATCTAAAATACTCATTATTTATTGGAGATATAACTAAAACACACATTATTTAATAGAGAAATAACTAAAATACATTTTATTTATTGAAGAAATAACTAAAATAGACATTATTTAATAAAGAAATAACTAAAATACACATTATTTAATAGAGAAATAACTAAAATACACATTATTTAATAAAAAATAACCAAAATACACATTATTTATTGGAAAAATAACTAAAATACACATTATTTATTAGAGAAATAACTAAAATACACATTATTTAATAAAAAATAACTAAAATACACATTATTTATTGGATAAATAACTAAAGAACACATTATTTAATAGAGAAATAACTAAAAAACACATTTTTTATTAGAGAAATAACTAAAATGCACAATATTTAATAAAGAAATAACTAAAATACACAATATTTAATAGAGAAATAACCAAAAAACACATTATTTAATAAAGAAATAACAAAAAAACACATTTTTTAATAGAGAAATAACTAAAATACACATTATTTATTGGAGAAATAACTAAAAAACACATTATTTATTGGAGAAATAACTAAAATACACATTATTTATTAGCGAAATGACTAAAACACACAGTATTTAATAAAGAAATAACTAAATTACACATTATTTAATAAAGAAATAACAAAAAAACACATTATTTAATAGAGAAATAACTAAAATACACATTATTTTTGGAGAAATAACTAAAATACACATTATTTAATAGAGAAATAACAAAAAAACACATTTTTCAATAGAAAAATAACTAAAATACACATTATTTTATTGAGAAATAACAAAAAACACATTATTTAATAGAGAAATAACAAAAAAACACATTATGTAATAGAAAAATAACCAAAATACACATTATTTATTAGAGAAATGACTAAAACACACAGTATTTAATAAAGAAATAACTAAATTACACATTATTTAATAGAGAAATAATAAAAAAACACATTATTTAAGAGAGAAATAACTAAAATACACATTATTTATTAGAGAAATAGCTAAAATACACATTATTTAATAAAGAATTAACTAAAATACACATTATTTAATAGAGAAATAACAAAAAAACAAATTATTTAACAGAGAAATAACTAAATACACATTATTAAACAGAGAAATAACAAAAACACACATTATTTAATAGAGAAATATCTAAAATACTCATTATTTATTGAAGATATAACTAAAACACACATTATTTAATAGAGAAATAACAAAAAAACACATTATTTAATAAAAAAATAACTAAAATACACTTTATTTATTGAAGAAAAAACTAAAATACACATTATTTAATAAAGAAATAACTAAAATACACATTATTTAATAGAGAAATAACTAAAATACACATTATTTAATAGAAAAATAACAAAAAAACACATTAATTAATAAAGAATAAACAAAAAAACACATTATTTAATAAACAAAAAACTAAAATACACATTCTGTATTGAAGAAATAACTAAAATACACATTATTTAATTTAGAAATAACTAAAATACACAATATTTAATAGAGAAATAACTAAAATACACATTATTTATTGAAGAAATAACTAAAATACACATTTTTTATTAGAGAAATAACTAAAACACACATTATTTAATAGAGAAATAACTAAATTACACATTATTTAATAGAGAAATGACAAAAAAACACATTATTTAATAGAGATATAACTAAAATACACTATATTTATTGAAGAAATAACTAAAATACACATTATTTAATAAAGAATTAACTAAAATACACATTATTTATTAGAGAAATTACTAAAATACACATTATTTAATAGAGAAATAACAAAAAAACACATTATTTAATAGAGAAATAACTAAAATACACATTATTTATTGGAGATATAACTAAAATACACATTATTAAATAGAAAAATAACAAAAAGGCACATTATTTAATAAAGAAATAACTAAAATACACATTTTTTATTAGAGAAATAACTAAAATACACAATAATTAATAGAGAAATAACTAAAATACACATTATTTAATAGAGAAATATCAAAATAACATATTATTTAATAGAGAAATAACTAAAATACACATTATTTAATAGAGAATCAACAAAAAACACATTATTTAATAGAGAAATAACTAAAAGACACATTATTTATTGGAGAATGAACTAAAATACACATTATTACATAAAGAAATAACTAAAATACACATTATTTAATAGAGAAATAACAAAAAAACAAATTATTTAAAAAAAAAAAACTAAAATACACATTATTTAATAGAGAAATAACCAAAAAACACATTATTTAATAGAGAAATAACTTAAAAACACATTATTTATTGGAGATATAACTAAAATACAAATTATTTATTAGAGAAATAACAAAAAAACACATTATTTAATAGAGAAATAACTAAAATACACCATATTTATCGGAGATATAACTAAAATACACATTATTTATTGGATAAATAACTAAAATACACATTATTTAATAGAGAAATAACTAAAATACACATTTTTTATTAGAGAAATAACTAAAATACACAATATTTAATAAAGAAATAACTAAAATACACATTTTTTATTAAAGAAATAACTAAAATACACAATATTTAATAGAGAAATAACTAAAATACACATTATTTAATAGAGAAATATCAAAATAACATATTATTTAATAGAGAAATAACTAAAATACACATTATTTAATAGAGAATCAACAAAAAACACATTATTTAATAGAGAAATAACTAAAAGACACATTATTTATTGGAGAATGAACTAAAATACACATTATTACATAAAGAAATAACTAAAATACACATTATTTAATAGAGAAATAACAAAAAAACAAATTATTTAAAAAAAAAAAACTAAAATACACATTATTTAATAGAGAAATAACCAAAAAACACATTATTTAATAGGGAAATAACTTAAAAACACATTATTTATTGGAGATATAACTAAAATACACATTATTTAATAGAGAAATAACAAAAAAACATTATTTAATAGAGAAATAACTAAAATACACATTATTTAGTGGAAAAATAACTAAAATACACATTATTTGATAGAAAATTATCTAAAATACACATTATTTAATAAAGAAATAACAAAAAAACAAATTATTTAAACTATAAATAACTAAAATACACATTATTTAATAGAGAAATAACCAAAAAAACACATTATTTAATAGAGAAATAACTAAAAAACACATTATTTATTGGAGATATAACTAAAATACACATTATTTGATAGAGAAATAAGAAAAAAACACATTATTTAATAGAGAAATAACTAAAATACACCATATTTATTGGAGATATAACTAAAATACACATTGTTTATTGGAGAAATAACTAAAATACACATTATTTAATAGAGAAATAACTAAAATACACAATTTTTATTAGAGAAATAACTAAAACACACATTATTTAATAGAGAAATAACTAAAATACACATTATTTAATAGAGAAATAACAAAAAAACACATTATTTAATAAAGAAATAACAAAAAAACACATTATTAAATAGAAAAATAACTAAAATACACATTATTTATTGGAGAAATAACTAAAATACACATTATTTATTAGAGAAATAACTAAAATACACATTATTTAATAGAGAAATAACAAAAATACACATTTTTTATTGGAGAAATAACTAAAATACACATTATTTATTAAAGAAATAACTAAAACACACATTATTTAATAAAGAAATAACAAAATTACACATTATTTAATAGGAATAAACAAAAAAACACATTATTTAATAGAAAAATAACTAAAATACACATTATTTTTGGAGAATTAACTAAAATACACATTATTTAATAGAGAAATAACAAAAAAACACATATTATAATAGAGAAATAACTAAAATACAGATTTATTAATTGAGAAATAACAAAAAACACATTATTTAAAAGAGAATTAAAAAAAAACACATTATGTATTAGAAAAATATCTAAAATACACATAACTTATTGGAGAAATAACTAAAATACACATTATTTATTAAAGAAATAACTAAAATACAAAATTTTTAAAAGAGAAATAACTAGAATACACATTATTTAACAGAGAAATAACAAAAAAACATATTATTTAATAGAGAAATAACTAAAATACACATTATTAAATAGAGAAATAACAAAAAAACACATTATTTAATAAAGAAATAACAAAAAAAAACACAATATCTAATAGAGAAATAACTAAAATACACATTATTTATTGAAGATATAACTAAAATACACATTATTTAATAGAGAAATAACTAAAATACACATTATTTAATATAGAAATAACAAAAAAACACATTATTTAGTAGAGAAATAACTAAAATTCACATTATTTATTAGAGAAATAACTAAAATACACATTATTTAATAAAAAAAACAAACTAAAATACACATTGTTTAATAGAGAAATAACTAAAATACACATTATTTAATAGAGAAATAACAAAAAAACACATTATTTAGTAGAGAAATAACTAAAATACACTTGATTTATTGGAGAAATAACTAAAATACACATTATTTAATAAAAAAAAAAACTAAAATACACATTATTTATTAGAGAAATAACAAAAAAAAACCATTATTTAATAGAGAACTAACTAAAATACAATTTATTTATTGGAGAAATAACTAAAATACACATTATTTAATAAAGAAATAACTTAAATACACATTATTTAATAGAAAAATAACAAAAAACACATTATGTAATAGAAAAATAACTAAAATACACTTTATTTATTGGAGAAATAACTAAAATACACATTATTTAATAAAAAAATAACTAAAATACACATTATTTTATAGAGAAATAACTAAAATACACATTATTTATTGGAGAAATAATTAAAATACACATTATTTAATAAAGAAATAACTAAAATACACATTATTTAATAGAGAAATAACAAAAAAAACACATTACTTAATAAAAAAATAACTAAATGACACATTGATTATTGGAGAAATAACTAAAATACACATTATTTAATAGAAAAATAACTAAGATACACATTATTTAATAGAGATATAACAAAAAAACACATTATTTAATAGAGAAATAACTAAAATACACTTTATTTATTAAAGAAATAACTAAAATAGACATTATTTAATTAAGAAATAACTAAAATACACATTATTTAATAGAGAAATAACTAAAATACACATAACTTAATAGAGAAATAACAAAAAAACACATTATTTAATAGAGAAATAACAAAAAAAAACACAGTATCTAATAGAGAAATAACTAAAATACACATTATTTATTGGAGATATAACTAAAATACACATTATTTAATAGAAAAATAACAAAAAACACATTATTTAATAGAGAAATAACAAAAAAAACACATTATGTAATAGAAAAATAACCAAAATACACATTATTTATTGGAGAAATAACTTAAATACACATTATTTATTGGAGAAATAACTAAAATACACATTATTTAATAAAAAAATAACTAGAATACACATTATTTAATAGAGAAATAACAAAAAAACATATTATTTAATAAAGAAATAACTAAAATACACATTATTTAATGAAGAAATAACAAAAAAACACATTATTTAAAAGAGAATTAACTAAAAGACACATTATTTATTAGAGAAATAACTAATATACACATTATTTAATAGAGAAATAACTAAAATACACATTATTTAATAGAGAAATAACAAAAAACACATTATTTATTAGAGAAATAACTAAAATTCACATTATTTATTGAAGAAATAACTAAAATACACATTATTTAATAGAAAAAAAAACTAAAATACACATTATTTAATAGAGAAATAACTAACATACACATTATTTAATAGAGAAATAACAAAAAAACACATTATTTAGTAGAGAAATAACTAAAATACAAATTATTTATTGGAGAAATAACTAAAATACACATTATTTAATAGAAAAAAAAAAACTAAAATACACATTATTTATTAGAGAAATAACAAAAAAAAACACATTAATTAATAAAGAACTAACTAGAATACAATTTATTTATTGGAGAAATAACTAAAATACACATTATTTAATAAAGAAATAACTTAAATACACAATATTTAATAGAAAAATAACAAAAAAACACATTATTTAATAGAGAAATAACTAAAATACACTTTATTTATTGGAGAAATAACTAAAATACACATTATTTAATAAAAAAATAACTAAAATACACATTATTTTATAGAGAAATAACTAAAATACACATTATTTATTGGAGAAATAACTAAAATACACATTATTTAATAGAGAAATAACAAAAAAGACACATTACTTAATAAAGAAATAACTAAAAAACACATTGATTATTGAAGAAATAACTAAAATACACATTATTTAATAGAGAAATAACTTAAATACACATTATTTAATAGAGAAATATCAAAATAACATATTATTTAATAGAGAAATAACTAAAATACACATTATTTAATAGAGAATCAACAAAAAACACATTATTTAATAGAGAAATAACTAAAAGACACATTATTTATTGGAGAATGAACTAAAATACACATTATTACATAAAGAAATAACTAAAATACACATTATTTAATAGAGAAATAACAAAAAAACAAATTATTTAAAAAAAAAAAACTAAAAAACACATTATTTAATAGAGAAATAACCAAAAAACACATTATTTAATAGAGAAATAACTAAAAACCACATTATTTATTGGAGATATAACTAAAATACAAATTATTTATTAGAGAAATAACAAAAAAAACACATTATTTAATAGAGAAATAACTAAAATACACCATATTTATCGGAGATATAACTAAAATACACATTATTTATTGGATAAATAACTAAAATACACATTATTTAATAGAGAAATAACTAAAATACACATTTTTTATTAGAGAAATAACTAAAATACACAATATTTAATAAAGAAATAACTAAAATACACATTATTTAATAGAGAAATAACCAAAAAACACATTATTTAATAAAGAAATAACAAAAAAACACATTATTTAATAGAGAAATATCTAAAATACTCATTATTTATTGGAGATATAACTAAAACACACATTATTTAATAGAGAAATAACTAAAATACATTTTATTTATTGAAGAAATAACTAAAATAGACATTATTTAATAAAGAAATAACTAAAATACACATTATTTAATAGAGAAATAACTTAAATACACATTATTTAATAGAGATATAACAAAAAAACAAACTATTTAAAAGAGAAATAACTAAAATACACATTAATAAATAGAGAAATAACAAAAACACACATTATTTAATAGTGAAATATCTAAAATACTCATTATTTATTGGAGATATAACTAAAACACACATTATTTAATAGAGAAATAACTAAAATACATTTTATTTATTGAAGAAATAACTAAAATAGACATTATTTAATAAAGAAATAACTAAAATACACATTATTTAATAGAGAAATAACTAAAATACACATTATTTAATAAAAAATAACCAAAATACACATTATTTATTGGAAAAATAACTAAAATACACATTATTTATTAGAGAAATAACTAAAATACACATTATTTAATAAAAAATAACTAAAATACACATTATTTATTGGATAAATAACTAAAGAACACATTATTTAATAGAGAAATAACTAAAAAACACATTTTTTATTAGAGAAATAACTAAAATGCACAATATTTAATAAAGAAATAACTAAAATACACAATATTTAATAGAGAAATAACCAAAAAACACATTATTTAATAAAGAAATAACAAAAAAACACCTTTTTTAATAGAGAAATAACTAAAATACACATTATTTATTGGAGAAATAACTAAAAAACACATTATTTATTGGAGAAATAACTAAAATACACATTATTTATTAGCGAAATGACTAAAACACACAGTATTTAATAAAGAAATAACTGAATTACACATTATTTAATAAAGAAATAACAAAAAAACACATTATTTAATAGAGAAATAACTAAAATACACATTATTTTTGGAGAAATAACTAAAATACACATTATTTAATAGAGAAATAACAAAAAAACACATTTTTCAATAGAAAAATAACTAAAATACACATTATTTTATTGAGAAATAACAAAAAACACATTATTTAATAGAGAAATAACAAAAAAACACATTATGTAATAGAAAAATAACCAAAATACACATTATTTATTAGAGAAATGACTAAAACACACAGTATTTAATAAAGAAATAACTAAATTACACATTATTTAATAGAGAAATAATAAAAAAACACATTATTTAAGAGAGAAATAACTAAAATACACATTATTTATTAGAGAAATAGCTAAAATACACATTATTTAATAAAGAATTAACTAAAATACACATTATTTAATAGAGAAATAACAAAAAAACAAATTATTTAACAGAGAAATAACTAAATACACATTATTAAACAGAGAAATAACAAAAACACACATTATTTAATAGAGAAATATCTAAAATACTCATTATTTATTAAAGATATAACTAAAACACACATTATTTAATAGAGAAATAACAAAAAAACACATTATTTAATAAAAAAATAACTAAAATACACTTTATTTATTGAAGAAAAAACTAAAATACACATTATTTAATAAAGAAATAACTAAAATACACATTATTTAATAGAGAAATAACTAAAATACACATTATTTAATAGAAAAATAACAAAAAAACACATTAATTAATAAAGAATAAACAAAAAAACACATTATTTAATAAACAAAAAACTAAAATACACATTCTGTATTGAAGAAATAACTAAAATACACATTATTTAATTTAGAAATAACTAAAATACACAATATTTAATAGAGAAATAACTAAAATACACATTATTTATTGAAGAAATAACTAAAATACACATTTTTTATTAGAGAAATAACTAAAACACACATTATTTAATAGAGAAATAACTAAATTACACATTATTTAATAGAGAAATGACAAAAAAACACATTATTTAATAGAGATATAACTAAAATACACTATATTTATTGAAGAAATAACTAAAATACACATTATTTAATAAAGAATTAACTAAAATACACATTATTTATTAGAGAAATTACTAAAATACACATTATTTAATAGAGAAATAACAAAAAAACACATTATTTAATAGAGAAATAACTAAAATACACATTATTTATTGGAGATATAACTAAAATACACATTATTAAATAGAAAAATAACAAAAAGGCACATTATTTAATAAAGAAATAACTAAAATACACATTTTTTATTAGAGAAATAACTAAAATACACAATAATTAATAGAGAAATAACTAAAATACACATTATTTAATAGAGAAATATCAAAATAACATATTATTTAATAGAGAAATAACTAAAATACACATTATTTAATAGAGAATCAACAAAAAACACATTATTTAATAGAGAAATAACTAAAAGACACATTATTTATTGGAGAATGAACTAAAATACACATTATTACATAAAGAAATAACTAAAATACACATTATTTAATAGAGAAATAACAAAAAAACAAATTATTTAAAAAAAAAAAACTAAAATACACATTATTTAATAGAGAAATAACCAAAAAACACATTATTTAATAGAGAAATAACTTAAAAACACATTATTTATTGGAGATATAACTAAAATACAAATTATTTATTAGAGAAATAACAAAAAAACACATTATTTAATAGAGAAATAACTAAAATACACCATATTTATCGGAGATATAACTAAAATACACATTATTTATTGGATAAATAACTAAAATACACATTATTTAATAGAGAAATAACTAAAATACACATTTTTTATTAGAGAAATAACTAAAATACACAATATTTAATAAAGAAATAACTAAAATACACATTTTTTATTAAAGAAATAACTAAAATACACAATATTTAATAGAGAAATAACTAAAATACACATTATTTAATAGAGAAATATCAAAATAACATATTATTTAATAGAGAAATAACTAAAATACACATTATTTAATAGAGAATCAACAAAAAACACATTATTTAATAGAGAAATAACTAAAAGACACATTATTTATTGGAGAATGAACTAAAATACACATTATTACATAAAGAAATAACTAAAATACACATTATTTAATAGAGAAATAACAAAAAAACAAATTATTTAAAAAAAAAAAACTAAAATACACATTATTTAATAGAGAAATAACCAAAAAACACATTATTTAATAGGGAAATAACTTAAAAACACATTATTTATTGGAGATATAACTAAAATACAAATTATTTATTAGAGAAATAACAAAAAAACACATTATTTAATAGAGAAATAACTAAAATACACCATATTTATCGGAGATATAACTAAAATACACATTATTTATTGGATAAATAACTAAAATACACATTATTTAATAGAGAAATAACTAAAATACACATTTTTTATTAGAGAAATAACTAAAATACACAATATTTAATAAAGAAATAACTAAAATACACATTATTTAATAGAGAAATAAATAAAAAACACATTATTTAATAAAGAAATAACAAAAAAACACATTATTTAATAGAGAAATAACTAAAATACACATTATTTATTGGAGAAATAACTAAAAAACACATTATTTATTGGAGAAATAACTAAAATACACATTATTTATTAGAGAAATGACTAAAACACACAGTATTTAATAAAGAAATAACTAAATTACACATTATTTAATAAAGAAATAACAAAAAAACACATTATTTAATAGAGAAATAACTAAAATACACATTATTTTTGGAGAAATAACTAAAATACACATTATTTAATAGAGAAATAACAAAAAAACACATTTTTTAATAGAGAAATAACTAAAATACACATTATTTTATTGAGAAATAACAAAAAACACATTATTTAATAGAGAAATAACAAAAAAACACATTATGTAATAGGAAAATAACCAAAATACACATTATTTATTGGAGAAATAACTAAAATACACATTATTTATTAGAGAAATAACTAAAATACACATTATTTAATAAAAAATAACTAAAATACATATTATTTATTGGATAAATAACTAAAGAACACATTATTTAATAGAGAAATAACTAAAAAACACATTTTTTATTAGAGAAATAACTAAAATACACAATATTTAATAAAGAAATAACTAAAATACACATTATTTAATAGAGAAATAACCAAAAAACACATTATTTAATAAAGAAATAACAAAAAAACACATTTTTAATAGAGAAATAACTAAAATACACATTATTTATTGGAGAATTAACTAAAAAACACATTATTTATTGGAGAAATAACTAAAATACACATTATTTATTAGAGAAATGACTAAAACACACAGTATTTAATAAAGAAATAACTAAATTACACATTATTTAATAAAGAAATAACAAAAAAACACATTATTTAATAGAGAAATAACTAAAAAACACATTATTTTTGGAGAAATAACTAAAATACACATTATTTAATAGAGAAATAACAAAAAAACACATTTTTTAATAGAGAAATAACTAAAATACACATTATTTTATTGAGAAATAACAAAAAACACATTATTTAATAAAGAAATAACAAAAAAACACATTATGTAATAGAAAAATAACCAAAATACATATTATTTATTAGAGAAATGACTAAAACACACAGTATTTAATAAAGAAATAACTAAATTACACATTATTTAATAGAGAAATAATAAAAAAACACATTATTTAAAAGAGAAATAACTAAAATACACATTATTTATTAGAGAAATAGCTAAAATACACATTATTTAATAAAGAATTAACTAAAATACACATTATTTAATAGAGAAATAACAAAAAAACAAATTATTTAAAAGAGAAATAACTAAATACACATTATTTAACAGAGAAATAACAAAAACACACATTATTTAATAGAGAAATATCTAAAATACTCATTATTTATTGAAGATATAACTAAAACACACATTATTTAATAGAGAAATAACAAAAAAACACATTATTTAATAAAAAAATAACTAAAATACACTTTATTTATTGAAGAAAAAACTAAAATACACATTATTTAATAAAGAAATAACTAAAATACACATTATTTAATAAAGAAATAACTAAAATACACATTATTTAATAGAAAAATAACAAAAAAACACTTTAATTAATAAAGAATAAACAAAAAAACACATTATTTAATAAACAAAAAACTAAAATACACATTCTGTATTGAAGAAATAACTAAAATACACATTATTTAATTTAGAAATAACTAAAATACACAAAATTTAATAGAGAAATAACTAAAATACACATTATTTATTGAAGAAATAACTAAAATACACGTTTTTTATTAGAGAAATAACTAACACACACATTATTTAATAGAGAAATAACTAAATTACACATTATTTAATAGAGAAATAACAAAAAAACACATTATTTAATAGAGATATAACTAAAATACACTATATTTATTGAAGAAATAACTAAAATACACATTATTTAATAAAGAATTAACTAAAATACACATTATTTATCAGAGAAATTACTAAAATACACATTATTTGATAGAGAAATAACAAAAAACACATTATTTAATAGAGAAATAACTAAAATACACATTATTTATTTGAGATATAACTAAAATACACATTATTTAATAGAAAAATAACAAAAAAGCACATTATTTAATAAAGAAATAACTAAAATACCCATTTTTTATTAGAGAAATAACTAAAATACACAATATTTAATAGAGAAATAACTAAAATACACATTATTTAATAGAGAAATATCAAAATAACATATTATTTAATAGAGAAATAACTAAAATACACATTATTTAATAGAGAATCAACAAAAAACACATTATTTAATAGAGAAATAACTAAAAGACACATTATTTATTGGAGAATGAACTAAAATACACATTATTACATAAAGAAATAACTAAAATACACATTATTTAATAGAGAAATAACAAAAAAACAAATTATTAAAAAAAAAAATAACTAAAATACACATTATTTAATAGAGAAATAACCAAAAAACACATTATTTAATAGAGAAATAACAAAAAAACACATTATTTAATAGAGAAATAACTAAAATACACCATATTTATCGGAGATATAACTAAAATACACATTATTTAATAGAGAAATAACTAAAATACACATTTTTTATTAGAGAAATAACTAAAATACACAATATTTAATAAAGAAATAACTAAAATACACATTATTTAATAGAGAAATAACCAAAAAACACATTATTTAATAAAGAAATAACAAAAAAACACATTATTTAATAGAGAAATAACTAAAATACACATTATTTATTGGAGAAATAACTAAAAAACACATTATTTATTAGAGAAATAACTAAAATACACATTATTTATTAGAGAAATGACTAAAACACACAGTATTTAATAAAGAAATAACTAAATTACACATTATTTAATTAAGAAATAACAAAAAAACACATTATTTAATAGAGAAATAACTAAAATACACATTATTTTTGGAGAAATAACTATAATACACATTATTTAATAGAGAAATAACAAAAAAACACATTTTTTAATAGAGAAATAACTAAAATACACATTATTTTATTGAGAAATAACAAAAAACACATTATTTAATAGAGAAATAACAAAAAAACACATTATGTAATAGGAAAATAACCAAAATACACATTATTTATTGGAAAAATAACTAAAATACACATTATTTATTAGAGAAATAACTAAAATACACATTATTTTATAAAAAATAACTAAAATACACATTATTTATTGGATAAATAACTAAAATACACATTATTTAATAGAGAAATAACTAAAATACACAATATTTAATAAAGAAATAACTAAAATACACATTATTTAATAGAGAAATAACCAAAAAACACATTATTTAATAAAGAAATAACAAAAAAACACATTATTTATTAGAGAAATAACTAAAATACACATTATTTATTGGAGAAATAACTAAAAAACACATTATTTATTGGAGAAATAACTAAAATACACATTATTTATTAGAGAAATGACTAAAACACACAGTATTTAATAAAGAAATAACTAAATTACACATTATTTAATAAAGAAATAACAAAAAAACACATTATTTAATAGAGAAATAACTAAAATACACATTATTTTTGGAGAAATAACTAAAATACACATTATTTAATAGAGAAATAACAAAAAAACACATTTTTTAATAGAGAAATAACTAAAATACACATTAATTTATTGAGAAATAACAAAAAACACATTATTTAATAGAGAAATAACAAAAAAACACATTATGTAATAGAAAAATAACCAAAATACACATTATTTATTGGAGAAATAACTAAAATACACATTATTTATTAGAGAAATAACTAAAATACACATTATTTAATAAAAAATAACTAGAATACACATTATTTAATAAAGAAATAACAAAAAAACACATTATTTAAAAGAGTTAAAAGACACATTATTTATTAGAGAATGAACTAAAAAACACATTATATAATAGAGAAATAACTAAAATACACCATATTTATCGGAGATATAACTAAAATACACATTATTTATTGGATAAATAACTAAAATACACATTATTAAATAGAGAAATAACTAAAATACACATTTTTTATTAGAGAAATAACTAAAATACACAATATTTAATAAAGAAATAACTAAAATACACATTATTTAATAGAGAAATAACCAAAAAACACATTATTTAATAAAGAAATAACAAAAAAACACATTATTTAATAGAGAAATAACTAAAATACACATTATTTATTGGAGAAATAACTAAAAAACACATTATTTATTGGAGAAATAACTAAAATACACATTATTTATTAGAGAAATGACTAAAACACACAGTATTTAATAAAAAAATAACTAAATTACACATTATTTAATAAAGAAATAACAAAAAAACACATTATATAATAGAGAAATAACTAAAATACACATTATTTTTGGAGAAATAACTAAAATACACATTATTTAATAGAGAAATAACAAAAAAACACATTTTTTAATAGAGAAATAACTAAAATACACATTATTTTATTGAGAAATAACAAAAAACACATTATTTAATAAAGAAATAACAAAAAAACACATTATGTAATAGGAAAATAACCAAAATACACATTATTTATTGGAAAATTAACTAAAATACACATTATTTATTAGAGAAATAACTAAAATACACATTATTTAATAAAAAATAACTAAAATACACATTATTTATTGGATAAATAACTAAAATACACATTATTTTATAGAGAAATAACTAAAATACACATTTTTTATTAGAGAAATAACTAAAATACACAATATTTAATAAAGAAATAACTAAAATACACATTATTTAATAGAGAAATAACCAAAAAACACATTATTTAATAAAGAAATAACAAAAAAACACATTATTTAATAGAGAAATAACTAAAATACACATTATTTATTAGAGAAATAACTAAAAAACACATTATTTATTGGAGAAATAACTAAAATACACATTATTTATTAGAGAAATGACTAAAACACACAGTATTTAATAAAGAAATAACTAAATTACACATTATTTAATAAAGAAATAACAAAAAAACACATTATTAAATAGAGAAATAACTAAAATACACATTATTTTTGGAGAAATAACTAAAATACACATTATTTAATAGAGAAATAACAAAAAAACACATTTTTTAATAGAGAAATATTTAAAATACACATTATTTTATTGAGAAATAACAAAAAACACATTATTTAATAGAGAAATAACAAAAAAACACATTATGTAATAGAAAAATAACCAAAATACACATTATTTATTGGAGAAAAAACTAAAATACACATTATTTATTAGAGAAATAACTAAAATACACATTATTTAATAAAAAATAACTAGAATACACATTATTTAATAAAGAAATAACAAAAAAACACATTATTTAAAAGAGAATTAACTAAAAGACACATTATTTATTAGAGAATGAACTAAAAAACACATTATTATTTAATAGAGAAATAACTAAAATACACATTATTTAATAGAGAATTAACAAAAAAACTTTTTATTTAATAGAGAAATAACTAAAATACACATTATTTATTAGAGAAATGACTAAAATACACATTATTTAATAGAAAAATAACTAAAATACACATTATTTAATAGAGAAATAACAAAAAAACACATTATTTAATAGAGAAATAACTAAAATACACTTTATTTCTTAGAGAAATAACTAAAATACACATTATTTAATAAAGAAATAACTTAAATACACTATATTTAATAGAGAAATAACAAAAAAACACATTATTTAAAAGAGAAATAACTAAAATACACAATATTTATTAGAGAAATAACTAAAATACACATTATTTAATAAATAAATAACTAAAATACACATTATTTAATAGAGAAATAACAGAAAAACACATTATTTAATAGAGAAATAACTAAAATACACCATATTTTTTGGAGATATAACTAAAATACACATTATTTATTGGAGAAATAACTAAAATACTCATTATTTAATAAAAAAATAACTAAAATACACATTTTTTATTAGAGAAATAACTAAAATACACAATATTTAATAGAGAAATAACTAAAATACACATTATTTATTAGAGGAATAACTAAAAAACACATTATTTGATAAAAAAATAACAAAAAAAACATTATTTAATAGAGAAATAACTGAAATACACATTATTTATTGGAGAAATAACTAAAATACACATTATTTATTGGAGAAATAACTAAAATACACATTATTTATTGGAGAAATAACTAAAATACTCATTATTTATTAGAGAAATAACTAAAACACACATTATTTAATAAAGAAATAACTAAATTACACATTATTTAATAGAGAAATAACAAAAAAACACATTATTTAATAGAGAAATAACTAAAATACACATTATTTAATAAAGAAATAACAAAAAAACACATTTTTTAATAGAGAAATAACTAAAATACACAGTATTTAATTGAGAAATAACAAAAAACACATTATTTAATACAGAAATAACAAAAAAACACATTATGTAATAAAAAAATAACCAAAATACACATTATTTACTGGAGAAATAACTAAAATACACATTATTTATTGGAGAAATAACTAAAATACACAATATTTAATTAAGAAATAACCTAAATACACATTATTTAATAGACAAATAACAAAAAAACACATTATTAAACAGAGAAATAACAAAAAAACATATTATTTAATAAAGAAATAACTAAAATACACATTATTTAATAGAGAATTAATTTTTTGTTACATTATTTAATGAAGAAATAACAAAAAAAACACAATATCTAATAGAGAAATAACTTAAATACACATTAATTATTGGAGATATAACTAAAATACACATTATTTAATAGAAAAATAACAAAAAACACATTATTTAATAGAGAAATAACAAAAAAACACATTATGTAATAGAAAAATAACCAAAATACACATTATTTATTGGAGAAATAACTAAAATACACATTATTTATTGGAGAAATAACTAAAATACACAATATTTAATAAAAAAATAACTAGAATACACATTATTTAATAGAGAAATAACAAAAAAACATATTATTTAATAAAGAATTATCTAAAATACACATTATTTAATAAAGAAATAACAAAAAAACACATTATTTAAAAGAGAATTAACTAAAAAACACATTATTTATTAGAGAAATAACTAAAAAACACATTATTTAATAGAGAAATAACTAAAATACACATTATTTAATAGAGAAATAACAAAAAAACACATTATTTAGTAGAGAAATAACTAAAATTCACATTATTTATTGGCGAAATAACTAAAATACACATTATTTAAAAGAAAAAAAAAAACTAAAATACACATTACTTAATAGAGAAATAACTAAAATACACATTATTTAATAGAGAAATAACAAAAAAACACATTATTAAGTAGAGAAATAACTAAAATACACATTATTTATTGGAGAAATAACTAAAATACACATTATTTAAAAGAAAAAAAAAAACTAAAATTAACATTATTTATTAGAGAAATAACAAAAAAAAACACATTATTTAATAGAGAACTTACTAAAATACAATTTATTTATTGGAGAAATAACTAAAATACACATTATTTAATAAAGAAATAACTTATATACACATTATTTATTAGAAAAATAACAAAAAACACATTATTTAAAAGAGAAATAACTAAAATAAACTTTATTTATTGGAGAAATAACTAAAATAGACATTATTTAATAAAGAAATAACTAAAATACACATTATTTAATAGAGAAATAACAAAAAAAACACATTACTTAATAAAGATATAACTAAAATACACTTTGATTATTGGAGAAATAACTAAAATACACATTATTTAATAGAGAAATAACTAAAATACACATTATTTAATAGAGATATAAAAAAAAACATTATTTAATAGAGAAATAACTAAAATACACTTTATTTATTGAAGAAATAACTAAAATAGACATTATTTAATAAAGAAATAACTAAAATACACATTATTTAATAGAGAAATAACTAAAATACTCATTATTTAATAGAGAAATAATAAAAAAACACATTATTTAAAAGATAAATAACTAAAATACACATTATCTATTAGAGAAATAGCTAAAATAAACATTATTTAATAAAGAATTACTTAAAATACACATTATTTAATAAAGAAATAACAAAAAAACAAATTATTTAAAAGAGAAATAACTAAAATACACATTATTTAATAGAGAATTAACAAAAACACACATTATTTAATAGAGAAATATTTAAAATACTCATTATTTATTGGAGATATAACTAAAACACACATTATTTAATAGAGAAATAACAAAAAAACACATTATTTATTAGAGAAATAACTAAAATACACTTTATTTATTGAAGAAAAAACTAAAATACACATTATTTAATAAAGAAATAACTAAAATACACATTATTTAATAGAGAAATAACTAAAATACACATTATTTAATGAAAAAATAACATAAAAACACATAAATTAATAAAGAATAAACAAAGAAACACATTATTTAATAGAGAAATAACTAAAATACACATTATTTATTGAAGAAATAACTAAAATACACATTTTTTATTAGAAAAATAACTAAAACACACATTATTTAATAGAGAAATAACTAAATTACACATTATTTAATAGAGAAATAACAAAAAACACAATATTTATTAGAGATATAACTAAAATACACTATATTTATTGAAGAAATAACAAAAATACACATTATTTAATAAATAAATAACTAAAAAACACATTATTTAATAGAGAAATAACTAAAATACACAATATTTATTGGAGAAATAACTAAAATACACATTATTTATTAGAGAATTAACTAAAATACACATTATTTATTAGAGAAATTACTAAAATACACATTATTTAATAGAGAAATAACAAAAAAACACATTATTTAATAGAGAAATAACTAAAATACACATTATTTATTGAAGATACAACTAAAATACACATTATTTAATAGAAAAATAACAAAAAAGCACATTATTTAATAAAGAAATAACTAAAATACACATTATTTAATAAAGAAATATCAAAAAACACATTATTTAAAAGAGAAATAACTAAAATACACATTATTTTTGGAGAAATAACTAAAAAACACATTATTTAATAGAGAAATAACTAAAATACACATTATTTATTAGAGAAATAACTAAAATACTCATTCTTTAATAAAGAAATAACTAAAATACACATTATTTATTGGAGAAATAACTAAAATACACATTATTTAATAGAGAAATAACTAGAATACACATTATTTAATAGAGAAATAACAAAAAAACATATTATTTAATAAAGAAATAAATTAAATACACATTATTTAATAGAGAAATATCAAAAAAACACCTTATTTAATAGAAAAATAACTAAAATACAAATTATTTATTGGAGAAATAACTAAAATACACATTATTTATTGGAGAAATAACTAAAATACACATTATTTAATAGAGAAATAACTAGAATACACATTATTTAATAGAGAAATATTAAAAAAACATATTATTTAATAGAGAAATAACTAAAATACACATTATTTAATAGAGAATCAACAAAAAAACACATTATTTAATAGAGAAATAACTAAAAGACACATTATTTATTGGAGAATGAACTAAAATACACATTATTTAATAAAGAAATAACTAAAATACACATTATTTAATACAGAAATAACAAAAAAACAAATTATTTAAAAGAGAAATAACTAAAATACACATTATTTAATAGAGAAATATCCAAAAAACACATTATTTAATAGAGAAATAACTAAAAAACACATTATTTATTGGAGATATAACTAAAATACACATTATTTAATAGAGAAATAACAAAAAAACACATTATTTAATAGAGAAATAACTAAAATACACCATTATTATTGGAGATATAACTAAAATACACATTATTTATTAGATAAATAACTAAAATACACATTATTTAATAGAGAATTAACTAAAATACACATTTTTTATTGGAGAAATAACTAAAATACTTAATATTTAATAGAGAAATAACTAAAATACACATTATTTAATAAAGAAATAACCAAAAAACACATTATTTAATAAAGAAATAACAAAAAAACACATAATTTAATAGAGAAATAACTAAAATACACATTATTTATTGGAGAAATAACTAAAATACACATTATTTATTGGAGAAATAACTAAAATACACAATATTTAATAGAGAAATAACTAAAATACACATTATTTAATAAAGAAATAACCAAAAAACACATTATTTAATAAAGAAATAACAAAAAAACACATTATTTAATAGAGAAATAACTAAAATACACATTATTTATTAGAGAAATGACTAAAACACACATTATTTAATAAAGAAATAACTAAATTACACATTATTTAATAGAGAAATAACAAAAAAACACATTATTTAATAGAGAAATAACTAAAATACACATTATTTTTGGAGAAATAACTAAAATACACATTATTTAATAGAGAAATAACAAAAAAACACATTTTTTAATAAAGAAATAACTAAAATACACATTATTTAATTGAGAAATAACAAAAAACACATTATTTAAAAGAGAAATAACAAAAAAACACATTATGTAATAGAAAAATAACCAAAATACACATTATTTATTGGAGAAATAACTAAAATACACACTATTTATTGGAGAAATAACTAAAATACATATTATTTAATAAAAAAAAACTAGAATACACATTATTTAATAAAGAAATAACAAAAAAACATATTATTTAATAAAGAAATAACTAAAATACACATTATTAATTGGAGAAATAACTAAAATACACATTATTTAATAGAGAAATAACTAAAATACACATTATTTAATAGAGAAATAACAAAAAACACATTATTTAATAGAGAAATAACTAAAATACACTTTATTTCTTGGAGAAATAACTAAAATACACATTATTTAATAAAGAAATAACTTAAATACACTATATTTATTAGAGAAATAACAAAAAAACACATTATTTAAAAAAGAAATAACTAAAATACACAATATTTATTAGAGAAATAACTGAAATACACATTATTTAAAAAAAAAAATAACTAAAATACACATTATTTAATAGAGAAATAACAAAAAAAAACATTATTTAATAGAGAAATAACTAAAATACACCATATTTATTGGAGATATAACTAAAATACACATTATTTATTGGAGAAATAACTAAAATACTCATTATTTAATAAAGAAATAACTAAAATACACTTTATTTATTGGAGAAATAACTAAAATACACATTATTTAATAAAGAAAAAACTAAAATACACAATATTTAATAAAGAAATAACTAAAATACACATTATTTAATAAAGAAATAACAAAAAAACACATTATTTAATAGGGAAATAACTAAAATACACAATATTTATTGGAGAAATAACTAAAATACACTTTATTTAATAGAGAATTAACTAAAATACACATTATTTAATAGAGAAATTACTAAAATACACATTATTTAATAGTGAAATAACAATAAAACACATTATTTAATAGAGAAATAACTAAAAAACACATTATTTATTGGATAAATAACTAAAATACACATTATTTATTAGAGAAATGACTAAAACACACAGTATTTAATAAAGAATTAACTAAATTACACATTATTTAATAAAGAATTAAACAAAAAAACACATTATTTAATAGAGAAATAACTAAAATACACATTATTTTTGGAGAAATAACTAAAATACACATTATTTAATAGAGAAATAACAAAAAAACACATTTTTTAATAGAGAAATAACTAAAATACACATTATTTTATTGAGAAATAACAAAAAACACATTATTTAATAGAGAAATAACAAAAAAACACATTATGTAATAGGAAAATAACCAAAATACACATTGTTTATTGGAAAAATATCTAAAATACACATTATTTATTAGAGAAATAACTAAAATACACATTATTTAATAAAAAATAACTAAAATACACATTATTTATTGGATAAATAACTAAAATACACATTATTTAATAGAGAAATAACTAAAATACACATTTTTTATTAAAGAAATAACTAAAATACACAATATTTAATAAAGAAATAACTAAAATACACATTATTTAATAGAGAAATAACCAAAAAACACATTATTTAATAAAGAAATAACAAAAAAACACATTATTTAATAAAGAAATAACTAAAATACACATTATTTATTGGAGAAATAACTAAAAAACACATTATTTATTGGAGAAATAACTTAAATACACATTATTTATTAGAGAAATGACTAAAACACACAGTATTTAATAAAGAAATAACTAAATTACACATTATTTAATAAAGAAATAACAAAAAAACACATTATTTAATAGAGAAATAACTAAAATACACATTATTTTTGGAGAAATAACTAAAATACACTTTATTTAATAAAGAAATAACAAAAAAACACATTTTTTAATAGAGAAATAACTAAAATACACATTATTTTATTGAGAAATAACAAAAAACACATTATTTAATAGAGAAATAACAAAAAAACACATTATGTAATAAAAAAATAACCAAAATACACATTGTTTATTGGAGAAATAACTAAAATACACATTATTTATTAGAGAAATAACTAAAATACACATTATTTAATAAAAAATAACTAGAATACACATTATTTAATAGAGAAATAACAAAAAAACATATTATTTAATAGAAGAATAACTAAAATACACATTATTTAATAAAGAAATAACAAAAAAACACATTATTTGTAAGAGAATTAACTAAAAGACACATTATTTATTAAAGAATGAACTAAAAAACACATTATTTAATAGAGAAATAACTAAAATACACATTATTTAATAGAGAAATAACAAAAAAACTTTTTATTTAATAGAGAAATAACTAAAATACACATTATTTATTGGAGAAATAACTAAAATACACATTATTTAATAGAGAAATAACTAAAATACACAATATTTAATAGAGAAATAACAAAAAAACACATTATTTAATAGAGAAATAACTAAAATACACTTTATTTCTTGGAGAAATAACTGAAATACACATTATTTAATAAAGAAATAACTTAAATACACTATATTTAATAGAGAAATAACAAAAAAACACATTATTTAAAAGAGAAATAACTAAAATACACAATATTTAATAGAGAAATAACTAAAATACACATTATTTAATAAAGAAATAACAAAAATACACATTATTTAATAGAGAAATAACAGAAAAACACATTATTTAATAGAGAAATAACTAAAATACACCATATTTATTGGAGATATAACTAAAATACACATTATTTATTGGAGAAATAACTAAAATACTCATTATTTAATAAAAAAATAACTAAAATACACATTTTTTATTGGAGAAATAACTAAAATACACAATATTTAATAGAGAAATAACTAAAATACACATTATTTATTAGAGGAATATACAAAAAACACATTATTTGATAAAGAAATAACAAAAAAACACATTATTTAATAGAGAAATAACTGAAATACAAATTATTTATTGGAGAAATAACTAAAATACACATTATTTATTGGAGAAATAACTAAAATACTCTTTATTTATTAGAGAAATAACTAAAACACACATTATTTAATAAAGAAATAACTAAATTACACATTATTTAATAGAGAAATAACAAAAAAACACATTATTTAATAGAGAAATAACTAAAATACACATTATTTAATAGAGAAATAACAAAAAAACACATTTTTTAATAGAGAAATAACTAAAATACACAGTATTTAATTGAGAAATAACAAAAAACACATTATTTAATAGAGAAATAACAAAAAAACACATTATGTAATAAAATAATAACCAAAATACACATTATTTACTGGAGAAATAACTAAAATACACATTATTTATTGGAGAAATAACTAAAATACACAATATTTAATTAAGAAATAACCTAAATACACATTATTTAATAGACAAATAACAAAAAAACACATTATTAAACAGAGAAATAACAAAAAAACATATTATTTAATAAAGAAATAACTAAAATACACATTATTTAATAGAGAATTAACAAAAAAACACATTTTTTAATAAAGAAATAACAAAAAAAACACAATATCTAATAGAGAAATAACTAAAATACACATTAATTATTGGAGATATAACTAAAATACACATTATTTAATAGAAAAATAACAAAAAACACATTATTTAATAAAGAAATAACAAAAAAACACATTATGTAATAGAAAAATAACCAAAATACACATTATTTATTGGAGAAATAACTAAAATACACATTATTTATTGGAGAAATAACTAAAATACACATTATTTAATAAAAAAATAACTAGAATACACATTATTTAATAGAGAAATAACAAAAAAACATATTATTTAATAAAGAATTATCTAAAATACACATTATTTAATGAAGAAATAACAAAAAACACATTATTTAAAAGAGAATTAACTAAAAGACACATTATTTATTAGAGAAATAACTAAAAAACACATTATTTAATAGAGAAATAACTAAAATACACATTATTTAATAGAGAAATAACAAAAAAACACATTATTTAGTAGAGAAATAACTAAAATTCACATTATTTATTGGAGAAATAACTAAAATACACATTATTTAAAAGAAAAAAAAAACTAAAATACACATTACTTAATAGAGAAATAACTAAAATACACATTATTTAATAGAGAAATAACAAAAAAACACATTATTTAGTAGAGAAATAACTAAAATACACATTATTGATTGGAGAAATAACTAAAATACACATTATTTAATAGAAAAAAAAAACTAAAATACACATTATTTAATAGAGAAATAACTAAAATACACATTATTTAATAGAGATATAACAAAAAAACACATTATTTAAAAGAGAAATAACTAAAATACACTTTATTTATTGGAGAAATAACTAAAATACACATTATTTAATGAAAAAATAACTAAAATACACATTATTAAATAGAAAAATTACTGAAATACACATTATTTATTAGAGAAATAGCTAAAATACACATTATTTAATAAAAAAATAACTAAAATACACATTATTTATTAAAGAAATATCAAAAAAACACATTATTTAATAGAGAAATAACTAAAATACACATTATTTATTGGACAAATAACTAAAATATACAATATTTAATAGAGAAATAATCTAAATACACATTATTTAATAGACAAATAACAAAAAAACACATTATTTAATAGAGATATAACTAAAATACACTTTATTTATTGGAAAAATAACTAAAATACACATTATTTAATAAAGAAAAAACTAAAATACACAATATTTAATAGAAAAATAACTAAATTACACATTATTTAATAAAGAAATAACAAAAAAAACACATTATTTAATAGAGAAATAACTAAAATACACAATATTTATTGGAGAAATAACTAAAATACACATTATTTAATAAAGAATTAACTAAAATACACATTATTTAATAGAGAAATTACTAAAATACACATTATTTAATTAAGAAATAACAAAAAAACACATTATTTTATAAAGAAATAACTAAAATACACATTATTTATTGGAGATATAACTAAAATACACATTATTTAATATAAAAATAACAAAAAAGCACATTATTTAATAAAGAAATAACTAAAATACACATTAATTATTGGAGATATAACTAAAATACACATTTTTTTTTTTGAGAAATAACTAAAATACACATTCTTTAATAAAGAAATAACTAAAATACACATTATTTATTGAAGAAATAACTAAAATACACATTATTTAATAGAGAAATAACTAGAATACACATTATTTAATTGAGAAATAACAAAAAAACATATTATTTAATAGAGAAATAATTTAATAACACATTATTTAATAAAGAAATATAAAAAAAAACACATTTTTTAATAGAAAAATAACTAAAATACACATTATTTATTGGAGAAATAACTAAAATACACATTATTTATTGGAGAAATATCTAAAATACACATTATTTATTAGAGAAATAACTAGAATACACATTATTTAATAGAAAAATATCAAAAAAACATATTAATTAATAGAAAAATAACTATAATACACATTATTTAATAGAGAATCAACAAAAAAACACATTATTTAATAAAGAAATAACTAAAAGACACATTATTTATTGGAGAATGAACTAAAAAACACGTTATTTAATAAAGAAATAACTAAAATACACATTACTTAATAAAGAATTAACAAAAAAAAAACATTATTTAATAGAGAATTAACTAAAATACACATTATATATTGGAGAAATAACTAAAATACACATTCTTTAATAAAGAAATAAGTAAAATACACAATATATATTGGAGAAATAACTAAAATACACTTTATTTAATAGAGAAATAACTAGAATACACATTATTTAATAGAGAAATAACAAAAAAACATATTATTTAATAGAGAAATAACTTAAATACACATTATTTAATAGAAAAATATCAAAAAACACATTATTCAATAGAAAAATAATTAAAAATGCACATTATTTATTGGAGAAATAACTAAAATACACATTATTTATTGAAGAAAAAACTAAAATACACATTATTTAATAGAGAAATAAATAGAATACACTTTATTTAATAGAGAAATATCAAAAAAACATATTATTTAATAGAGAAATAACTAAAATTCACATTATTTAATAGAGAATCAACAAAAAAACACATTATTTAATAGAGAAATAACTAAAAGACACATTATTTATTGAAGAATGAACTAAAATACACATTATTTATTAAAGAAATAACTAAAATACACATTATTTAATAGAGAAATAACAAAAAAACACATTATTTAATAGAGAAATAACTAAAATACACTTTATTTCTTAGAGAAATAACTAAAATACACATTATTTAATAAAGAAATAACTTAAATACACTATATTTAATAGAGAAATAACAAAAAAACACATTATTTAAAAGAGAAATAACTAAAATACACAATATTTATTAGAGAAATAACTAAAATACACATTATTTAATAAATAAATAACTAAAATACACATTATTTAATAGAGAAATAACAAAAAAACACATTATTTAATAGAGAAATAACTAAAATACACCATATTTATTGGAGATATAACTAAAATACACATTATTTATTGGAGAAATAACTAAAATACTCATTATTTAATAAAAAAATAACTAAAATACACATTTTTTATTAGAGAAATAACTAAAATACACAATATTTAATAGAGAAATAACTAAAATACACATTATTTATTAGAGGAATAACTAAAAAACACATTATTTGATAAAAAAATAACAAAAAAACACATTATTTAATAAAGAAATAACTGAAATACACATTATTTATTGGAGAAATAACTAAAATACACATTATTTATTGGAGAAATAACTAAAATACACATTATTTATTGGAGAAATAACTAAAATACTCATGATTTATTAGAGAAATAACTAAAACACACATTATTTAATAAAGAAATAACTAAATTACACATTATTTAATAGAGAAATAACAAAAAAACACATTATTTAATAGAGAAATAACTAAAATACACATTATTTAATAAAGAAATAACAAAAAAACACATTTTTTAATAGAGAAATAACTAAAATACACAGTATTTAATTGAGAAATAACAAAAAACACATTATTTAATACAGAAATAACAAAAAAACACATTATGTAATAAAGAAATAACCAAAATACACATTATTTACTAGAGAAATAACTAAAATACACATTATTTATTGGAGAAATAACTAAAATACACAATATTTAATTAAGAAATAACCTAAATACACATTATTTAATAGACAAATAACAAAAAAACACATTATTAAACAGAGAAATAACAAAAAAACATATTATTTAATAAAGAAATAACTAAAATACACATTATTTAATAGAGAATTAACAAAAAAACACATTATTTAATGAAGAAATAACAAAAAAAACACAATATCTAATAGAGAAATAACTTAAATACACATTAATTATTGGAGATATAACTAAAATACACATTATTTAATAGAAAAATAACAAAAAACACATTATTTAATAGAGAAATAACAAAAAAACACATTACTTAATAAAGATATAACTAAAATACACTTTGATTATTGGAGAAATAACTAAAATACACATTATTTATTGGAGAAATAACTAAAATACACATTATTTAATAAAAAAATAACTAGAATACACATTATTTAATAGAGAAATAACAAAAAAACATATTATTTAATAAAGAATTATCTAAAATACACATTATTTAATAAAGAAATAACAAAAAAACACATTATTTAAAAGAGAATTAACTAAAGAACACATTATTTATTAGAGAAATAACTAAAAAACACATTATTTAATAGAGAAATAACTAAAATACACATTATTTAATAGAGAAATAACAAAAAAACACATTATTTAGTAGAGAAATAACTAAAATTCACATTATTTATTGGCGAAATAACTAAAATACACATTATTTAAAAGAAAAAAAAAACTAAAATACACATTACTTAATAGAGAAATAACTAAAATACACATTATTTAATAGAGAAATAACAAAAAAACACATTATTTAGTAGAGAAATAACTAAAATACACATTATTTATTGGAGAAATAACTAAAATACACATTATTTAAAAGAAAAAAAAAAAACTAAAATTCACATTATTTATTAGAGAAATAACAAAAAAAACACATTATTTAATAGAGAACTTACTAAAATACAATTTATTTATTGGAGAAATAACTAAAATACACATTATTTAATAAAGAAATAACTTATATACACATTATTTATTAGAAAAATAACAAAAAACACATTATTTAAAAGAGAAATAACTAAAATAAACTTTATTTATTGGAGAAATAACTAAAATAGACATTATTTAATAAAGAAATAACTAAAATACACATTATTTAATAGAGAAATAACAAAAAAAACACATTACTTAATAAAGATATAACTAAAATACACTTTGATTATTGGAGAAATAACTAAAATACACATTATTTAATAGAGAAATAACTAAAATACACATTATTTAATAGAGATATAAAAAAAGCATTATTTAATAGAGAAATAACTAAAATACACTTTATTTAATGAAGAAATAACTAAAATAGACATTATTTAATAAAGAAATAACTAAAATACACATTATTTAATAGAGAAATAACTAAAATACTCATTATTTAATAGAGAAATAATAAAAAAACACATTATTTAAAAGATAAATAACTAAAATACACATTATCTATTAGAGAAATAGCTAAAATAAACATTATTTAATAAAGAATTAACTAAAATACACATTATTTAATTAAGAAATAACAAAAAAACAAATTATTTAAAAGAGAAATAACTAAAATACACATTATTTAATAGAGAATTAACAAAAACACACATTATTTAATAGAGAAATATTTAAAATACTCATTATTTATTGGAGATATAACTAAAACACACATTATTTAATAGAGAAATAACAAAAAAACACATTATTTATTAGAGAAATAACTAAAATACACTTTATTTATTGAAGAAAAAACTAAAATACACATTATTTAATAAAGAAATAACTAAAATACACATTATTTAATAGAGAAATAACTAAAATACACATTATTTAATGAAAAAATAACATAAAAACACATAAATTAATAAAGAATAAACAAAGAAACACAATATTTAATAGAGAAATAACTAAAATACACATTATTTATTGAAGAAATAACTAAAATACACATTTTTTATTAGAAAAATAACTAAAACACACATTATTTAATAGAGAAATAACTAAATTACACATTATTTAATAGAGAAATAACAAAAAACACATTATTTATTAGAGATATAACTAAAATACACTATATTTATTGAAGAAATAACAAAAATACACATTATTTAATAAATAAATAACTAAAAAACACATTATTTAATAGAGAAATAACTAAAATACACAATATTTATTGGAGAAATAACTAAAATACACATTATTTATTAGAGAATTAACTAAAATACACATTATTTATTAGAGAAATTACTAAAATACACATTATTTAATAGAGAAATAACAAAAAAACACATTATTTAATAGAGAAATAACTAAAATACACATTATTTATTGAAGATACAACTAAAATACACATTATTTAATAGAAAAATAACAAAAAAGCACATTATTTAATAAAGAAATAACTAAAATACACATTATTTAATAAAGAAATATCAAAAAACACATTATTTAAAAGAGAAATAACTAAAATACACATTATTTTTGGAGAAATAACTAAAAAACACATTATTTAATAGAGAAATAACTAAAATACACATTATTTATTAGAGAAATAACTAAAATACTCATTCTTTAATAAAGAAATAACTAAAATACACATTATTTATTGGAGAAATAACTAAAATACACATTATTTAATAGAGAAATAACTAGAATACACATTATTTAATAGAGAAATAACAAAAAAACATATTATTTAATAAAGAAATAAATTAAATACACATTATTTAATAGAGAAATATCAAAAAAACACCTTATTTAATAGAAAAATAACTAAAATACAAATTATTTATTGGAGAAATAACTAAAATACACATTATTTATTGGAGAAATAACTAAAATACACATTATTTAATAGAGAAATAACTAGAATACACATTATTTAATAGAGAAATATTAAAAAAACATATTATTTAATAGAGAAATAACTAAAATACACATTATTTAATAGAGAATCAACAAAAAAACACATTATTTAATAGAGAAATAACTAAAAGACACATTATTTATTGGAGAATGAACTAAAATACACATTATTTAATAAAGAAATAACTAAAATACACATTATTTAATACAGAAATAACAAAAAAACAAATTATTTAAAAGAGAAATAACTAAAATACACATTATTTAATAGAGAAATATCCAAAAAACACATTATTTAATAGAGAAATAACTAAAAAACACATTATTTATTGAAGATATAACTAAAATACACATTATTTAATAGAGAAATAACAAAAAAACACATTATTTAATAGAGAAATAACTAAAATAGACCATTATTATTGGAGATATAACTAAAATACACATTATTTATTGGATAAATAACTAAAATACACATTATTTAATAGAGAATTAACTAAAATACACATTTTTTATTGGAGAAATAACTAAAATACTTAATATTTAATAGAGAAATAACTAAAATACACATTATTTAATAAAGAAATAACCAAAAAACACATTATTTAATAAAGAAATAACAAAAAAACACATAATTTAATAGAGAAATAACTAAAATACACATTATTTATTGGAGAAATAACTAAAATACACATTATTTATTGGAGAAATAACTAAAATACACAATATTTAATAGAGAAATAACTAAAATACACATTATTTAATAAAGAAATAACCAAAAAACACATTATTTAATAAAGAAATAACAAAAAAACACATTATTTAATAGAGAAATAACTAAAATACACATTATTTATTAGAGAAATGACTAAAACACACATTATTTAATAAAGAAATAACTAAATTACACATTATTTAATAGAGAAATAACAAAAAAACACATTATTTAATAGAGAAATAACTAAAATACACATTATTTTTGGAGAAATAACTAAAATACACATTATTTAATAGAGAAATAACAAAAAAACACATTTTTTAATAAAGAAATAACTAAAATACACATTATTTAATTGAGAAATAACAAAAAACACATTATTTAAAAGAGAAATAACAAAAAAACACATTATGTAATAGAAAAATAACCAAAATACACATTATTTATTGGAGAAATAACTAAAATACACACTATTTATTGGAGAAATAACTAAAATACATATTATTTAATAAAAAAAAACTAGAATACACATTATTTAATAAAGAAATAACAAAAAAACATATTATTTAATAAAGAAATAACTAAAATACACATTATTAATTGGAGAAATAACTAAAATACACATTATTTAATAGAGAAATAACTAAAATACACATTATTTAATAGAGAAATAACAAAAAACACATTATTTAATAGAGAAATAACTAAAATACACTTTATTTCTTGGAGAAATAACTAAAATACACATTATTTAATAAAGAAATAACTTAAATACACTATATTTATTAGAGAAATAACAAAAAAACACATTATTTAAAAAAGAAATAACTAAAATACACAATATTTATTAGAGAAATAACTGAAATACACATTATTTAAAAAAAAAATAACTAAAATACACATTATTTAATAGAGAAATAACAAAAAAAAACATTATTTAATAGAGAAATAACTAAAATACACCATATTTATTGGAGATATAACTAAAATACACATTATTTATTGGAGAAATAACTAAAATACTCATTATTTAATAAAGAAATAACTAAAATACACTTTATTTATTGGAGAAATAACTAAAATACACATTATTTAATAAAGAAAAAACTAAAATACACAATATTTAATAGAGAAATAACTAAAATACACATTATTTAATAAAGAAATAACAAAAAAACACATTATTTAATAGGGAAATAACTAAAATACACAATATTTATTGGAGAAATAACTAAAATACACTTTATTTAATAGAGAATTAACTAAAATACACATTATTTAATAGAGAAATTACTAAAATACACATTATTTAATAGTGAAATAACAATAAAACACATTATTTAATAGAGAAATAACTAAAAAACACATTATTTATTGGAGAAATAACTAAAATACACATTATTTATTAGAGAAATGACTAAAACACACAGTATTTAATAAAGAATTAACTAAATTACACATTATTTAATAAAGAAATAACAAAAAAACACATTATTTAATAGAGAAATAACTAAAATACACATTATTTTTGGAGAAATAACTAAAATACACATTATTTAATAGAGAAATAACAAAAAAACACATTTTTTAATAGAGAAATAACTAAAATACACATTATTTTATTGAGAAATAACAAAAAACACATTATTTAATAGAGAAATAACAAAAAACACATTATGTAATAGGAAAATAACCAAAATACACATTGTTTATTGGAAAAATAACTAAAATACACATTATTTATTAGAGAAATAACTAAAATACACATTATTTAATAAAAAATAACTAAAATACACATTATTTATTGGATAAATAACTAAAATACACATTATTTAATAGAGAAATAACTAAAATACACATTTTTTATTAAAGAAATAACTAAAATACACAATATTTAATAAAGAAATAACTAAAATACACATTATTTAATAGAGAAATAACCAAAAAACACATTATTTAATAAAGAAATAACAAAAAAACACATTATTTAATAAAGAAATAACTAAAATACACATTATTTATTGGAGAAATAACTAAAAAACACATTATTTATTGGAGAAATAACTTAAATACACATTATTTATTAGAGAAATGACTAAAACACACAGTATTTAATAAAGAAATAACTAAATTACACATTATTTAATAAAGAAATAACAAAAAAACACATTATTTAATAGAGAAATAACTAAAATACACATTATTTTTGGAGAAATAACTAAAATACACTTTATTTAATAAAGAAATAACAAAAAAACACATTTTTTAATAGAGAAATAACTAAAATACACATTATTTTATTGAGAAATAACAAAAAACACATTATTTAATAGAGAAATAACAAAAAAACACATTATGTAATAAAAAAATAACCAAAATACACATTGTTTATTGGAGAAATAACTAAAATACACATTATTTAATAAAAAATAACTAGAATACACATTATTTAATAGAGAAATAACAAAAAAACATATTATTTAATAGAAGAATAACTAAAATACACATTATTTAATAAAGAAATAACAAAAATACACATTATTTGTAAGAGAATTAACTAAAAGACACATTATTTATTAAAGAATGAGCTAAAAAACACATTATTTAATAGAGAAATAACTAAAATACACATTATTTAATAGAGAAATAACAAAAAAACTTTTTATTTAATAGAGAAATAACTAAAATACACATTATTTATTGGAGAAATAACTAAAATACACATTATTTAATAGAGAAATAACTAAAATACACAATATTTAATAGAGAAATAACAAAAAAACACATTATTTAATAGAGAAATAACTAAAATACACTTTATTTCTTGGAGAAATAACTGAAATACACATTATTTAATAAAGAAATAACTTAAATACACTATATTTAATAGAGAAATAACAAAAAAACACATTATTTAAAAGAGAAATAACTAAAATACACAATATTTAATAGAGAAATAACTAAAATACACAATATTTAATAAAGAAATAACAAAAATACACATTATTTAATAGAGAAATAACAGAAAAACACATTATTTAATAGAGAAATAACTAAAATACACCATATTTATTGGAGATATAACTAAAATACACATTATTTATTGGAGAAATAACTAAAATACTCATTATTTAATAAAAAAATAACTAAAATACACATTTTTTATTGGAGAAATAACTAAAATACACAATATTTAATAGAGAAATAACTAAAATACACATTATTTATTAGAGGAATATACAAAAAACACATTATTTGATAAAGAAATAACAAAAAAACACATTATTTAATAGAGAAATAACTGAAATACACATTATTTATTGGAGAAATAACTAAAATACACATTATTTATTGGAGAAATAACTAAAATACTCTTTATTTATTAGAGAAATAACTAAAACACACATTATTTAATAAAGAAATAACTAAATTACACATTATTTAATAGAGAAATAACAAAAAAACACATTATTTAATAGAGAAATAACTAAAATACACATTATTTAATAGAGAAATAACAAAAAAACACATTTTTTAATAGAGAAATAACTAAAATACACAGTATTTAATTGAGAAATAACAAAAAACACATTATTTAATAGAGAAATAACAAAAAAACACATTATGTAATAAAATAATAACCAAAATACACATTATTTACTGGAGAAATAACTAAAATACACATTATTTATTGGAGAAATAACTAAAATACACAATATTTAATTAAGAAATAACCTAAATACACATTATTTAATAGACAAATAACAAAAAAACACATTATTAAACAGAGAAATAACAAAAAAACATATTATTTAATAAAGAAATAACTAAAATACACATTATTTAATAGAGAATTAACAAAAAAACGCATTTTTTAATAAAGAAATAACAAAAAAAACACAATATCTAATAGAGAAATAACTAAAATACACATTAATTATTGGAGATATAACTAAAATACACATTATTTAATAGAAAAATAACAAAAAACACATTATTTAATAGAGAAATAACAAAAAAACACATTATGTAATAGAAAAATAACCAAAATACACATTATTTATTGGAGAAATAACTAAAATACACATTATTTATTGGAGAAATAACTAAAATACACATTATTTAATAAAAAAATAACTAGAATACACATTATTTAATAGAGAAATAACAAAAAAACATATTATTTAATAAAGAATTATCTAAAATACACATTATTTAATGAAGAAATAACAAAAAACACATTATTTAAAAGAGTATTAACTAAAAGACACATTATTTATTAGAGAAATAACTACAAAACACATTATTTAATAGAGAAATAACTAAAATACACATTATTTAATAGAGAAATAACAAAAAAACACATTATTTAGTAGAGAAATAACTAAAATTCACATTATTTATTGGAGAAATAACTAAAATACACATTATTTAAAAGAAAAAAAAAACTAAAATACACATTACTTAATAGAGAAATAACTAAAATACACATTATTTAATAGAGAAATAACAAAAAAACACATTATTTAGTAGAGAAATAACTAAAATACACATTATTTATTGGAGAAATAACTAAAATACACATTATTTAATAGAAAAAAAAAACTAAAATACACATTATTTAATAGAGAAATAACTAAAATACACATTATTTAATAGAGATATAACAAAAAAACACATTATTTAAAAGAGAAATAACTAAAATACACTTTATTTATTGGAGAAATAACTAAAATACACATTATTTAATGAAAAAATAACTAAAATACACATTATTAAATAGAAAAATTACTAAAATACACATTATTTATTAGAGAAATAGCTAAAATACACATTATTTAATAAAAAAATAACTAAAATACACATTATTTATTAAAGAAATATCAAAAAAACACATTATTTAATAGAGAAATAACTAAAATACACATTATTTATTGGACAAATAACTAAAATATACAATATTTAATAGAGAAATAATCTAAATACACATTATTTAATAGACAAATAACAAAAAAACACATTATTTAATAGAGATATAACTAAAATACACTTTATTTATTGGAAAAATAACTAAAATACACATTATTTAATAAAGAAAAAACTAAAATACACAATATTTAATAGAAAAATAACTAAAATACACATTATTTAATAAAGAAATAACAAAAAAAACACATTATTTAATAGAGAAATAACTAAAATACACAATATTTATTGGAGAAATAACTAAAATACACATTATTTAATAAAGAATTAACTAAAATACACATTATTTAATAGAGAAATTACTAAAATACACATTATTTAATTAAGAAATAACAAAAAAACACATTATTTTATAAAGAAATAATTAAAATACACATTATTTATTGGAGATATAACTAAAATACACATTATTTAATATAAAAATAACAAAAAAGCACATTATTTAATAAAGAAATAACTAAAATACACATTAATTATTGGAGATATAACTAAAATACACATTTTTTTTTTGAGAAATAACTAAAATACACATTCTTTAATAAAGAAATAACTAAAATACACATTATTTATTGAAGAAATAACTAAAATACACATTATTTAATAGAGAAATAACTAGAATACACATTATTTAATTGAGAAATAACAAAAAAACATATTATTTAATAGAGAAATAATTTAATAACACATTATTTAATAAAGAAATATAAAAAAAAACACATTTTTTAATAGAAAAATAACTAAAATACACATTATTTATTGGAGAAATAACTAAAATACACATTATTTATTGGAGAAATATCTAAAATACACATTATTTATTAGAGAAATAACTAGAATACACATTATTTAATAGAAAAATATCAAAAAAACATATTAATTAATAGAAAAATAACTATAATACACATTATTTAATAGAGAATCAACAAAAAAACACATTATTTAATAAAGAAATAACTAAAAGACACATTATTTATTGGAGAATGAACTAAAAAACACGTTATTTAATAAAGAAATAACTAAAATACACATTACTTAATAAAGAAATAACAAAAAAAAAACATTATTTAATAGAGAATTAACTAAAATACACATTATATATTGGAGAAATAACTAAAATACACATTCTTTAATAAAGAAATAAGTAAAATACACAATATATATTGGAGAAATAACTAAAATACACTTTATTTAATAGAGAAATAACTAGAATACACATTATTTAATAGAGAAATAACAAAAAAACATATTATTTAATAGAGAAATAACTTAAATACACATTATTTAATAGAAAAATATCAAAAAACACATTATTCAATAGAAAAATAATTAAAAATGCACATTATTTATTGGAGAAATAACTAAAATACACATTATTTATTGAAGAAAAAACTAAAATACACATTATTTAATAGAGAAATAACTAGAATACACTTTATTTAATAGAGAAATATCAAAAAAACATATTATTTAATAGAGAAATAACTAAAATTCACATTATTTAATAGAGAATCAACAAAAAAACACATTATTTAATAGAGAAATAACTAAAAGACACATTATTTATTGGAGAATGAACTAAAATACACATTATTTATTAAAGAAATAACTAAAATACACATTATATAATAGAGAAATAACAAAAAAACACATTATTTAATAGAGAAATAACTAAAATACACATTATTTATTGGAGTAATAACTAAAATACACATTATTTGATAGAGAATTATCTAAAATACACAATATTTAATAGAGAAATAACAAAAAAACAAATTATTTAAAAGAGAAATAACTAAAATACACATTATTTAATAAAGAAATAACCAAAAAACACATTATTTAATAGAGAAATAACTAAAAAACACATTATTTATTGGAGATATAACTAAAATACACATTATTTAATAAAGAAATAACAAAAAAACACATTATTTAAAAGAGAAATAACTAAAATACACCATATTTATTGGAGATATAACTAAAATACACATTATTTTTTTTGAGAAATAACTAAAATACACATTCTTTAATAAAGAAATAACTAAAATACACAATATTTATTGAAGAAATAACTTAAATAAACATTATTTAATAGAGAAATAACTAGAATACACATTATTTAATAGAGAAATAACAAAAAAACATATTATTTAATAGAGAAATAATTTATGAAACACATTATTTAATAGAGAAATATAAAAAAAACACATTTTTTAATAGAAAAATAACTAAAATACACATTATTTATTGGAAAAATAACTAAAATACACATTATTTATTGGAGAAATATCTAAAATACACATTATTTATTAGAGAAATAACTAGAATACACATTATTTAATAGAAAAATATCAAAAAAACATATTAATTAATAGAAAAATAACTAAAATACACATTATTTATTAGAGAATCAACAAAAAAACACATTATTTAAAAAAGAAATAACTAAAAGACACATTATTTATTCGAGAATGAACTAAAATACACATTATTTAATAAAGAAATAACTAAAATACACATTACTTAATAAAGAAATAACAAAAAAAAAACATTATTTAATAGAGAAATAACTAAAATACACATTATTTATTGGAAAAATAACTAAAGTACACATTATTTGATAGAGAATTATCTAAAATACACATTATTTAATAAAGAAATAACAAAAAAACAAATTATTTAAAAGAGAAATAACTAAAATACACATTATTTAATAGAGAAATAACCAAAAAACACATTTTTAATAGAGAAATAACTAAAAAACACATTATTTATTGGAGATATAACTAAAATACACATTATTTAATAGAGAAATAACAAAAAAAACACATTATTTAATAGAGAAATAACTAAAATACACCATATTTATTGGAGATATAACTAAAAAACACATTATTTAATAGAGAAATAACTAAAATAGACATTTTTTATTGGAGAAATATTTAAAATACACATTATTTAATAGAGAAATAACTAAAATACACATTATTTAAAAAAAAATAACAGAAAAACACATTATTTAATACTGAAATAACAAAAAAACACATTATTTAATAGAGAAATAACTAAAATACACATTATTTATTAGAGAAATAACTAAAATACAAATTATTTATTGGAGAAATAACTAAAATACACATTATTTAATAGAGAAATAACAAAAATACACATTATTTATTGAAGAAATAACTAAAATACACATTATTTATTAGAGAAATAACTAAAACACACTTTATTTAATAAAGAAATAACTAAATTACACATTATTTAATAGAGAAATAACAAAAAAACACATTATTTAATAGAGAAATAACTAAAATACACATTATTTTTAGAGAAATAACTAAAATACACATTATTTAATAGAGAAATAACAAAAAAACACATTTTTTAATGGAGAAATAACTAAAATACACATAATTTAATTGAGAAATAACAAAAACACATTATTTAATAGAGAAATAACAAAAAAACACATTATTTAATAAAAAAATAATTAAAATACACATTATTTATTGGAGAAATAACTAAAATAAACATTATTTAATAAAGAAATATCAAAATAACACATTATTTAATCGAGAAATAACTAAAATACACATTATTTATTGGAGAAATAACTAAAATACACAATAGTTAATAGAGAAGTAACTTAAATACACATTATTCAATAGACAAATAACAAAAAAACACATTATTTAATAGAGAAATAACTAAAATACATTTTATTTATTGAAGAACTAACTAAAATACACATTATTTAATAAAGAAGAAACTAAAATACACAATATTTAATAAAGAAATAACTAAAATACACATTATTTAATAAAGAAATAACTAAAAAACACATTATTTAATATAAAAATAACTAAGATACACAATATTTATTAGAGAAATAACTAAAATACACATTATTTAATAGAGAATTAACTAAAATACACATTAATTAATAGAGAAATAACTAAAATACACATTATTTATTGGAGATATAACTTAAATACACATTTTTTAATAAAAAAATAACAAAAAAGCACATTCTTTAATAAAGAAATAAACATAAGAACAAATGTCCATTAATACATGACACAAGTGATTAAATATTAATCTTGAAAAACGAAATATTTCGTTTTTCAAGATTAATAATAAAAAAATAACTAAAATACACATTATTTATTGGAGATAAAACTAAAATACACATTATTTATTAGAGAAATAACTAAAATACACATTCTTTAATAAAGAAATAACTAAAATACACATTATATATTCTAGAAATAACTAAAATACACATTATTTAATAGAGAAATAACTAGAATACACATTATTTAATAAAGAAATAACAAAAAAACACATTATTTAATAGAGAAATAACTAAAATACACATTTTTTTTTGAGAAATAACTAAAATACACATTATTTAATAGAAAAATAACAAAAAAACACATTTTTTTATAGAGAAATAACTAAAATACACATTATTTAATTGAGAAATAACAAAAAACACATTATTTAATAGAGAAATAACAAAAAAAACACATTATGTAATAGAAAAATAACTAAATCACACATTATTTATTGGAGAAATAACTAAAATACACATTATTTATTGAAGAAATAACTAAAATACACATTATTTAATAAAAAAAATAACTAGAATACACATTATTTTATAGAGAAATAACAAAAAAACATATTATTTAATAGAGAAATAACTAAAATACACATTATTTAAAAAAGAAATAACAAAAAACACATTATTTAAAAGAGAATTAACTAAAAGACACATTATTTATTGGAGAATGAACTAAAAACGCATTATTTAATAGAGAAATAACTAAAATACACATTATTTAATAGAGAAAAAACAAAAAAACACATTATTTAATAGAGAAAAACTAAAATACACATTATTCATTGGAGAAATAACTAAAATACACATTATTTAATAGAGAAATAACTAAAAGACACATTATTTAATAGAGAAATAACTTAAATACACATTATTTAATAGAGATATAACAAAAAAACACATTATTTAATAAAGAAATAACTAAAATACACTTTATTTATTGGAGAAATAACTAAAATACACATTATTTAATAGAGAAATAACTTAAATACACATTATTTAATAGAGATATAACAAAAAAACACATTATTTAAAAAAGAAATAACTAAAATACACTTTATTTATTGGAGAAATAACTAAAATACACTTTATTTAATAAAGTAATAACTAAAATACACATTATTAAATAAAGAAATTACTGTAATACACATTATTTATTAGAGAAATAGCTAAAATACACATTATTTAATAAAAATATAACTAAAATACACATTATTTATTAAAGAAATATCAAAAAAACACATTATTTAATAGAGAAATAACTAAAATACACATTATTTATTAGAGAAATAACTAAAATACACAATATTTAATAGAGAAATAACCTAAATACACATTATTTAATAGACAAATAACAAAAAAACACATTATTTAATAGAGAAATAACTAAAATACACTTTATTTATTGGAGAAATAACTAAAATACACATTATTTAATAAAGAAAAAACTAAAATACACAATATTTAATAGAGAAATAACTAAAATACACATTATTTAAAAAAGAAATAACTAAAAAACACATTATTTAAAAGAGAAATAACTAAAATACACAATATTTATTGGAGAAATAACTAAAATACACATTATTTAATAGAGAATTAACTAAAATACACATTATTTAATAGAGAAATTACTAAAATACACATTATTTAATAAAGTAATAACAAAAAAACACATTATTTTATAGAGAAATAACTAAAATACACATTATTTATTGGAGATATAACTAAAATACACAATATTTATTGGAAAAATAACTAAAATACACATTCTTTAATAAAGAACTAACTAAAATACACATTATTTATTGAAGAAATAACTAAAATAAACATTATTTAATAGAGAAATAACTAGAATAAACATTATTTAATGAAGAAATAACAAAAAAACATATTATTTAATAGAGAAATAACTTAATAACACATTATTTAATAGAGAAATATCAAAAAAACACATTATTTAATAAAAAAATTACTAAAATACACATTATTTATTGGAGAAATAACTAAAATACACTTTATTTATTGGAGAAATAACTAAAATACACATCATTTATTAGAGAAATAACTAGAATACACATTATTTAATAGAGAAATATCAAAAAAACATATTATTTAATAGAGAAATAACTAAAATACACATTTATTTAATAGAGAAATATCTAAAATACACATAATTTAATAGAGAAATAATAAAAAAACACATTATTTAATAGAGAAATAACTAAAATACACATTATTTAATAGAGAAATAACTAAAAGACACATTATTTATTAGAGAATGAACTAAAATACACATTATTTAATAAAGAAATAACTAAAATACACATTATTTAATAAAAAAATAACAAAAAAAAAAACATTATCTAATAGAAAAATTAATAAAATACACAATATTTATTGGAAAAATAACTAAAATACACATTATTTGATAGAGAATTATCTAAAATACACATTATTTAATAAAGAAATAACAAAAAAACAAATTATTTAAAAGAGAAATTACTAAAATACACATTATTTAATAGAGAAATAACCAGAAAACACATTTTTAATAGAAAAATAACTAAAAAACACATTATTTATTGGAGATATAACTAAAATACACATTATTTAAAAGAGAAATAACAAAAAAACACATTATTTAATAGAGAAATAACTAAAATACAACATATTTATTAGAGATATAACTAAAATACACGTTATTTAATAGAGAAATAACTAAAATAGACATTTTTTATTGGAGAAATAACTAAAATACACATTATTTATTAGAGAAATAACTAAAATACACATTATTTAAAAGAAGAATAACAAAAAAACACATTATTTAAGAATGAAATAACAAAAATACACATTATTTAATAGAGAAATAACTAAAATACACATTATTTATTGGAGAATTATCTAAAATACACATTATTTATTGGAAAAATAACTAAAATACACATTATTTAATAGAGAAATAACAAAAATACACATTATTTATTGGAGAAATAACTAAAATACACATTATTTATTAGAGAATTAACTAAAACACACATTATTTAATAAAGAAATAACTAAATTACACATTATTTAATAGAGAAATAATAAAAAAACACATTATTTAATAGAGAAATAACTAAAATACACATTATTTTTAGAGAAATAACTAAAATACACATTATTTAATAGAGAAATAACAAAAAAAAACACATTTTTTAATGGAGAAATAACTAAAATACACATAATTTAATTGAGAAATAACAAAAAACACATTTTTTAATAAAGAAATAACAAAGAAACACATTATGTAATAGAAAAATAACCAAAATACACATTATTTATTGGAGAAATAACTACAATACACATTATTTAATAAAGAAATAACTGAAATACACATTATTTAATAGAGAATTAACAAAAAAACACATTACTTAATAGAGAAATAACTTAAATACACGTTGATTATTGGAGAAATAACTACAATACACATTATTTAATAGAGAAATAACTTAAATACACAATAATAAATAGAGATATAACAAAAAAACAAATTATTTAAAAGAGAAATAACTAAAATACATATATAAAATATATAAAGAAGAGACGCAATGTCCTCAAATGAGACATTTGTAAAAACAATAATTTCGAATAAAGCCTAGTTAAATAGGTAAATTTATACGAATGCCACAACGACATATACTTCTTTCGATATTTTATATAAGTTCTGATATACACGAAAGTGTATAATAGTAATTATAATTTATGCAAAAAAAATTATTCTATTTTTAATTTTCAAATTTCCTTTTTAATTCTTTCATGTCATTACCATCAGCTAAATATCCCGAAATAATTAATTTCTCAGAATGCTATTAACCATAGCCATTAAATAAAGTCATTAAGTCAGTTAGTATAAATTGTCAATATACCCTTTAAAATATTCACTTTGAATTGTGGTGGTGAACAATGTTGACGACGTAAGTAAAAAATCAAGTTATAAGTTTAAATAAATAAAGCCATACTGATGAGAGGTGAACCTCGAAACGCGTCTATGGATATTTATTAGTTTTGAATAATTTTTCATAAATTTAATTTTTTAATGAGAAATAACTAAAATACACTTTATTTATTAAAGAAATATTTAAAATACACATTATTTAATAAAGAAATAACTAAAAAACACATTTAATAATAGAGAAATAGCTAAAATACACATTATTTAATAGAGAAATAACAAAAAAACACTTTATTTATTAAAGAAATAACAAAAAAACACATTATTTAATAAAGAAATAACTAAAATACACATTATTTATTGGAGAAATAACTAAAATACACATTATTTAATAGAAAAACAACAAAAAAACACATTATTTAATAGAGAAATAACTAAAATACACATTATTTTTTGGAGAAATAACTAAAATACACATTATTTAATAAAGAAATAACAAAAAACACATTATTTATTAAAGAAATAAGTAAAATACACATTATTTAATAAAGAATAAACAAAAAAACACATTATGTAATAGAAAAATAACTAAAATACACATTATTTATTGGAGAAATAACTAAAATACACATTATTTATTGGAGAAATAACTAAAATACACATTATTAAATAGAGAAATAACTAGAATACACATTATTTAATAGAAAAATAACAAAAAAACATATTATTTAATAGAGAAATAACTAAAATACACATTATTTAATAGAGAAATAACAAAAAAACACATTATTAATAAAGAGAAATAACTAAAAGACACATTATTTATTGGAGAATAAACCTAAATACACATTATTTAATAGAGAAATAACTAAATTACACGTTATTTAATAGAAAAATAACAAAATAACACATTATTTAATAAAAAAAAAACTAAAATACACATTATTTAATGGAGAAATAACTAAAATACACATTATTTAATAAAGAAATAACTAAAATACACATTATCTAATAGAGAAATAACTAAAATACACATTATTTATTGGAGAAATAACTAATATACACATTATTTAATAGAGAAATAACTAAAAAACACATTATTTAATAGAGAAATAACAAAAAAACACATTATTTAATAAAAAAAATAACTAAAATACACATTATTTAATAGAGAAATAACTAAAATACACATTATTTAATAGAGAAATAACAAAAAAACACATTATTTAATAAAGAAATAACAAAAAGATACATTATTTAATAAAGAAATAACTAAAATACACATTATTTATTTTAAAAATAACTAAATTACACATTATTTATTTAAGAAATAACTTATATACACATTATTTAATAAAAAATATAACAAAAAAACACATTGATTAATAAAGAAATAAATAAAATACACTTTATTTATTGGAGAAATAATTAAATTACACATTATTTATTAGAGAAATAACTAAAATACACATTATTCAATAGAGAAATAACTAAAATACACATTATTTATTGGAGAAATAACTAAAATACACATTATTTATTAGAGAAATAACTAAAACACACATTATTTGATAGAGATATAACTAAATTACACATTATTTAATAGAGAAATAACAAAAAAACACATTATTTATTAGAGAAATAACTAAAATACACATTATTTATTGGAGAAATAACTAAAATATACATTATTTAATAGAGAAATAACTAAATTACACATTATTTATTAGAGAAATAACTAAAACACACATTATTTAGTAGAGAAATAACTAAATTACACATTATTTAATAGAGAAATAACAAAAAAACACATTATTTAACAGAGAAATAACTAAAATACACATTATTTAATAGAGAAATAACAAAAAAACACATTATTTAATAAAGAAATAACAAAAAACACATTTATTAACAAAGAAATAACTAAAATACACATTATTTTAAAGAGAAATAACAAAAAACACATTATTAAAAAGAAAAATAACTAAAATACACATTATTAATTGAACAAATAACTAAAATACACATTATTTAATAGAGAAATAACTAAAATACAAATTATTTAATAAAGAAACAACAAAAAAACACATTACTTAATAAAGAAATAACTAAAAAACACAATATTTAATAGAGAAATAACTAAAATACACATTATTTAATAGAGAAATAACAAAAAAACACATTATTTAAAAAAAAATAACTAAAATACACATTATCTAATAGAGAAATAACTAAAATACACATTATTTATTGGAGAAATAACTAAAATACACATTATTTAATAGAGAAATAACAAAAAACACATTATTTAATAGAGAAATAACTAAAATACACTTTATTTAATAGAGAAATAACAAAAAAACACATTATGTAATAGAAAAATAACTAAAATACACATTATTTATTGGAAAAATAACTAAACTACACATTATTTATTGGAGAAATAACTAAATGACACATTATTTAATAGAGAAATAACTAGAATACGCATTATTTAATAGAGAAATAACAGAAAAACATATTATTTAATAGAGAAATAACTAAAATACACCTTATTTAATAGAGAAATAACAAAAAAACACATTATTTAATAGAGAAATAACTAAAGGACACATTATTTTATGGAGAATGAACCAAAATACTTATTATTTAATAGAGAAATAACTAAAATACACTTTATTTAATAGAGAAATAACAAAAAAACACATTATTTAATAGAAAAATAACTAAAATACACATTATTTAATGGAGAAATAACTAAAATACACATTATTTATTGGAGAATTAACTAAAATACACATTATTTAATAAAGAAATAACTAAAATAAACATTATTTAATAGAGAAATAACAAAAAAACACATTATTTAAAAAAAAAATAACTATAATACACATTATTTAATAGAGAAATAACTAAAATACACTTTATTTAATAGAGAAATAACAAAAAAACACATTATGTAATAGAAAAATAACTAAAATACACATTATTTATTGGAAAAATAACTAAACTACACATTATTTATTGGAGAAATAACTAAATGACACATTATTTAATAGAGAAATAACTAGAATACGCATTATTTAATAGAGAAATAACAGAAAAACATATTATTTAATAGAGAAATAACTAAAATACACCTTATTTAATAGAGAAATAACAAAAAAACACATTATTTAATAGAGAAATAACTAAATTACACATTATTTATTAGAGAAATAACTAAAACACACATTATTTAGTAGAGAAATAACTAAATTACACATTATTTAATAGAGAAATAACAAAAAAACACATTATTTAACAGAGAAATAACTAAAATACACATTATTTAATAGAGAAATAACAAAAAAACACATTATTTAATAAAGAAATAACAAAAAACACATTTATTAACAAAGAAATAACTAAAATACACATTATTTTAAAGAGAAATAACAAAAAACACATTATTAAAAAGAAAAATAACTAAAATACACATTATTAATTGAACAAATAACTAAAATACACATTATTTAATAGAGAAATAACTAAAATACAAATTATTTAATAAAGAAACAACAAAAAAACACATTACTTAATAAAGAAATAACTAAAAAACACAATATTTAATAGAGAAATAACTAAAATACACATTATTTAATAGAGAAATAACAAAAAAACACATTATTTAAAAAAAAATAACTAAAATACACATTATTTAATAGAGAAATAACTAAAATACACATTACTTAAAAGAGAAAAAACAAAAAAACACATTATTTAATAAAGAAATAACAAAAAACACATTATTTATTAGAGAAATAACTAAAATGCACATTATTTATTAGAGAAATAACTAAAATACACATTATTTAATAGAAAAATAACTAAAAAACACATTATTTATTGAAGAAATAACTAAAATACACATTATTTAATAAAGAAATAACTAAAATACACATTATTTAATAGAGAAATAACTAAAATACACATTATTTAATAAAGAAATAACAAAAAAACACATTATTTAATGAAAAAATAACTAAAATACACATTGATTAATAGAGAAATAACTAAAACACACATTATTTATTAAAGAAATAACTAAAATACACATTATTTAATAGAGAAATACCTGAAATACACATTATTTAATAGAGAAATAACAAAAAACACACTATTTAATAGATAAAAAATAACTAAAATACACATTATATATTGGAAAAATAACTAAAATACACATAATTTTAAGGAGAAATAACTAAAATACACATTATTTAATAAAAAAATAACTAAAATACACATTATTTAATAGAGAAAAAACTAAAATACAGATTATTTAAAAGAGAAATAACAAAAAAACACTATATTTAATAGAGATATAACTAATATACACATTATTTAAAAGAGAAATAACAAAAAACACATTATTATAAAGAGAAATAACTAAAATACACATTATTAATTGAAGAAATAACTAAAATACACATTATTTAATAGAAAAATAAATAAAATACAAATTATTTAATAAAGAAACAACAACAAAACACATTACTTAATAGAGAAATAACTAAAAAACACAATATTTAATAGAGAAATAACTAAAAGACACATTATTTATTGGAGAATGAACCAAAATACACATTATTTAATAGAGAAAAAACTAAAATACACTTTATTTAATAAAGAAATAACAAAAAAACACATTATTTAATAGAAAAATAACTAAAATACACATTATTTAATGGAGAAATAACTAAAATACACATTATTTAATAAAGAAATAACTAAAATGCACATTATTTAATAGAAAAATAACAAAAAAAACACAATATTTAATAGAGAAATAACTAAAATACACATTAATTATTGGAGAATTAACTAAAATACACATTATTTAATAGAGAAATAACTAAAATACACGATATTTAATAGAGAAATAACAAAAAAACACATTATTAAAAAAAAATAACTAAAATACACATTATTCAATAGAAAAATAACTAAAATACACATTATTTAATAGAGAAATAACAAAAAAACCCATTATTTAATAAAGAAATAACAATAAACACATTATTTAATAAAGAAATAACTAAAATACACTTTATTTATTGGAAAAATAACTAAAATACACATTATTTATTGAAGAAATAACTAAAACACACTTTATTTAATAAAGAAATAACTAAAATACACATTATATATTAGAAAAATAACTAAAATACACATTATTTAATAGAAAAATTACAAAAAACACATTATTTAATAAAAAAAATAACAAAAAAACACATTATTTAATAAAGAAATAACTAAAATACACATTATTTATTGGAGAAATAACTAAAATACACATTATTTAATGGAGAAATAACTAAAATACACATTATTTAATAGAAAAATAACTAAAAAACACATTATTTTTTGAAGAAATAACTAAAATACACATTATTTAATAAAGAAATAACTAAAATACACATTATTTAATAGAGAAATAACTAAAATACACATTATTTAATAGAGAAATAACAAAAAAACACATTATTTAATAAAGAAATAACTAAAATACACATTGATTATTAGAGAAATAACTAAAACACACATTATTTATTAAAGAAATAACTAAAATACACATTATTCAATAGAGAAATACCTAAAATACACATTATTTAATGGAGAAATAACAAAAAAACACACTATTTAATAGAAAAATAACAAAAATACACATTATATATTGAAAAAATAACTAAAATACACATTATTTATTGGAGAAATAACTAAAATACACATTATTTAATAAAAAAATAACTAAAATACACATTATTTAATAGAGAAATAACTAAAATACACATTGTTTAATAGAGAAATAACAAAAAAACACATTATTTAATACTGATATAACTAAAATACACATTTTTTAATAGAGAAATAACAAAAAACACATTATTAAATAGAGAAATAACTAAAATACACATTATTTATTAAAGAATTAACTAAAATACACATTATTTAATAGAGAAATAACTAAAATACACATTATTTAATAAAAAAACAACAAAAAACACATTACTTAATAGAGAAATAACTAAAAAACACATAATTTAATAGAGAAATAACTAAAATACACATTATTTAATAAAGAAATAACAAAAAAACACTTTATTTTATTAAAGAAATAACAAAAAGGTACATTATTTAATAAAGAAATAACTAAAATACACATTATTTATTGGAAAAATAACTAAAATACACATTATTTATTGAAGAAATAACTAAAATACATATTATTTAATAAATAAATAACAAAAAAACACATTATTTAATAAAGAAATAACAAAAAAACACATTGATTAATAAAGAAATAAATAAAATACACATTATTTATTGGAGAAATAACTAAATTACATATTATTTATTGGAGATATAACTAAAATACACATTATTTAATAGAGAAATAACTAAAATACACATTAATTATTGGAGAAATAACTAAAATACACATTATTTATTAGAGAAATAACTAAAACACACATTATTTAAAAGAGAAATAACTAAATTACACATTATTTAATAGAGAAATAACAAAAAAAACACATTATTTAATAGAGAAATAACTAAAATACACATTATTTATTGGAGAAATAACTAAAATATAAATATTTATTCAAAATTGTCTTTGCTATCATGCGATGCCGTGGTCGTACAAGGCATACTGACGAGGTTTGTAGAACCGAAACAATTGTCTATGCTTGACCCTTGGCCGCTGTGATTCGATTGACTGATTTTGAATAAATTATTAATTCATTTTTAACTAAAATATACATTATTTAATAGAGAAATAACTAAAATACACATTATTTAATAAAAAAAAAAAAAAAACACATTATTTAATAAAAAAATTACTAAAAAACACATTATTTAATAGAGAAATAACTAAAATACACATTATTTATTGAAGAAATAACTAAAATACACATTATTTATTGGAGAAATAACTAAATTACACATTATTTATTAGAGAAATAACTAAAATACACATTATTTATTGGAGAAATAACTAAAATACACATTATTTATTAGAGAAATAACTAAAACACACATTATTTAGTAGAGAAATAACTTAATAACACATTATTTAATAGAGAAATAACTAAAATACACAATATTTATTAAAGAAATAACTAAAATACACATTATTTAATAGAGAATTAACTGAAATACACATTATTTAATAGAGAAATTACTAAAATACACATTATATAATAAAGAAATAACAAAAAAACACATTATTTTATAGAGAAATAACTAACATACACATTATTTATTGGAGATATATTTAAAATACACATTATTTAATAGGAAAATAACAAAAAAGCACATTATTTAATAAAGAAATAATTTAAATACACATTATTTATTAGAGATATAACTAAAATACACATTATTTATTGGAGAAATAACTAAAATACACATTCTTTAATAAAGAAATAACTAAAATACACATTATTTATTGAAGAAATAACTAAAATAAACATTATTTAATAGAGAAATAACTAGAATACACATTATTTAATTGAGAAATAACAAAAAAACATATTATTCAATAGAGAAATAACTTAATAACACATTATTTAATAGAGAAATATCAAAAAAACACATTATTTAATAAAAAAATAACTAAAATACACATTATTTATTGGAGAAATAACTAAAATACACATTATTTATTGGAGAAATAACTAAAATACACATTATTTATTAAGAAATAACTAGAATACACATTATTTAATAGAGAAATATCAAAAAAACATATTATTTAATAGAGAAATAACTAAAATACACATTTATTTAATAGAGAAATAACTAAAATACACATATTTTAATAAAGAAATAATAAAAAAACACATTATTTAATAGAGAAATAACTAAAATACACATTATTTAATAGAGAAATAACTAAAAGACACATTATTTATTGGAGAATGAACTAAAATACACATTATTTAATAAAGAAATACCTAAAATACACATTATTTAATAGAGAAATAACAAAAAAACACACTATTTAATAGAGAAATAACTAAAATACACATTATATATTGAAAAAATAACTAAAATACACATTATTTTTAGGAGAAATAACTAAAATACACATTATTTACTAAAAAAATAACTAAAATACACATTATTTAATAGAGAAATAACTAAAATACAGATTATTTAATAGAAAAATAACAAAAAAACACATTATTTAATAGAGATATAACTAAAATACACATTATTTTAAAGAGAAATAACAAAAAACACATTATTAAAAAGAAAAATAACTAAAATACACATTATTAATTGAACAAATAACTAAAATACACAATATTTAATAGAGAAATAACTAAAATACAAATTATTTAATCAAGAAACAACAAAAAAACACATTACTTAATAAAGAAATAACTAAAAAACACAATATTTAATAGAGAAATAACTAAAAGACACATTATTTATTGGAGAATGAACTAAAATACACATTATTTAGTAGAGAAATAACTAAAATACACATTATTTAATAGAGAAATAACAAAAAAACACATTATTTAAAAAAAAATAACTAAAATACACATTATTTAATAGAGAAATAACTAAAATACACATTATTTAAAAGAGAAAAAACAAAAAAACACATTATTTAATAAAGAAATAACAAAAAACACATTATTTATTAGAGAAATAACTAAAAAACACATTATTTATTAAAGAAATAACTAAAATACACATTATTTAATAGAAAAATAACTAAAAAACACATTATTTATTGAAGAAATAACTAAAATACACATTATTTAATAAAGAAATAACTAAAATACACATTATTTAATAAAGAAATAACTAAAATACACATTATTTAATAAAGAAATAACAAAAAAACACATTATTTAATGAAAAAATAACTAAAATACACATTGATTAATAGAGAAATAACTAAAACACACATTATTTATTAAAGAAATAACTAAAATACACATTATTTAATAGAAAAATACCTGAAGTACACATTATTTAATAGAGAAATAACAAAAAACACACTATTTAATAAAGAAATAACTAAAATACACATTATATATTGGAAAAATAACTAAAATACACATAATTTTAAAGAGAAATAACTAAAATACACATTATTTAATAAAAAAATAACTAAAATACACATTATTTAATAGAAAAAAAACTAAAATACAGATTATTTAAAAGAGAAATAACAAAAAAACACATTATTTAATAGAGATATAACTAAAATACACATTATTTAAAAGAGAAATAACAAAAAACACATTATTATAAAGAGAAATAACTAAAATACACATTATTAATTGAAGAAATAACTAAAATACACATTATTTAATAGAAAAATAACTAAAATACAAATTATTTAATAAAGAAACAACAAAAAAACACATTACTTAATAGAGAAATAACTAAAAAACACAATATTTAATAGAGAAATAACTAAAAGACACATTATTTATTGGAGAATGAACCAAAATACACATTATTTAATAGAGAAAAAACTAAAATACACTTTATTTAATAAAGAAATAACAAAAAAACACATTATTTAATAAAAAAATAACTAAAATACACATTATTTAATGGAGAAATAACTAAAATACACATTATTTAATAAAGAAATAACTAAAATGCACATTATTTAATAAAAAAATAACAAAAAAAACACAATATTTAATAGAGAAATAACTAAAATACACATTAATTATTGGAGAATTAACTAAAATACACATTATTTAATAGAGAAATAACTAAAATACACGATATTTAATAGAGAAATAACAAAAAAACACATTATTTAAAAAAAAATAACTAAAATACACATTATTCAATAGAAAAATAACTAAAATACACATTATTTAATAGAGAAATAACAAAAAAACCCATTATTTAATAAAGAAATAACAAAAAACACATTATTTAATAAAGAAATAACTAAAATACACTTTATTTATTGGAAAAATAACTAAAATACACATTATTTATTGAAGAAATAACTAAAATACACTTTATTTAATAAAGAAATAACTAAAATACACATTATATAATAGAAAAATAACTAAAATACACATTATTTAATAGAAAAATTACAAAAAACACATTATTTAATAAAAAAAATAACAAAAAAACACATTATTTAATAAAGAAATAACTAAAATACACATTATTTATTGGAGAAATAACTAAAATACACATTATTTGATGGAGAAATAACTAAAATACACATTATTCAATAGAAAAATAACTAAAAAACACATTATTTTTTGAAGAAATAACTAAAATACACATTATTTAATAAAGAAATAACTAAAATACACATTATTTAATAAAGAAATAACTAAAATACACATTATTTAATAGAGAAATAACAAAAAAACACATTATTTAATAAAGAAATAACTAAAATACACATTGATTATTAGAGAAATAACTAAAACACACATTATTTATTAAAGAAATAACTAAAATACACATTATTCAATAGAGAAATACCTAAAATACACATTATTTAATGGAGAAATAACAAAAAAACACACTATTTAATAGAGAAATAACAAAAATACACATTATATATTGAAAAAATAACTAAAATACACATTATTTATTGGAGAAATAACTAAAATACACATTATTTAATAAAAAAATAACTAAAATACACATTATTTAATAGAGAAATAACTAAAATACACATTGTTTAATAGAGAAATAACAAAAAAACACATTATTTAATAGAGATATAACTAAAATACACATTTTTTAATAGAGAAATAACAAAAAACACAATATTAAATAGAGAAATAACTAAAATACACATTATTTATTGAAGAAATAACTAAAATACACATTATTTAATAGAGAAATAACTAAAATACACATTATTTAATAAAAAAACAACAAAAAACACATTACTTAATAGAGAAATAACTAAAAAACACATAATTTAATAGAGAAATAACTAAAATACACATTATTTAATAAAGAAATAACAAAAAAACACTTTATTTATTAAAGAAATAACAAAAAGATACATTATTTAATAAAGAAATAACTAAAATACACATTATTTATTGGAAAAATAACTAAAATACACATTATTTAATGAAGAAATAACTAAAATACATATTATTTAATAAAGAAATAACAAAAAAACACATTATTTAATAAAGAAATAACAAAAAAACACATTGATTAATAAAGAAATAAATAAAATACACATTATTTATTGGAGAAATAACTAAATTACATATTATTTATTGGAGATATAACTAAAATACACATTATTTAATAGAGAAATAACTAAAATACACATTAATTATTGGAGAAATAACTAAAATACACATTATTTATTAGAGAAATAACTAAAACACACATTATTTAAAAGAGAAATAACTAAATTACACATTATTTAATAGAGAAATAACAAAAAAACACATTATTTAATAGAGAAATAACTAAAATACACATTATTTATTGGAGAAATAACTAAAATATACATTATTTAATAGAGAAATAACTAAAATACACATTATTTAATAAAAAAAAAAAAAGAAACACATTATTTAATAAAAAAATTACTAAAAAACACATTATTTAATAGAGAAATAACTAAAATACACATTATGTAATAGAGAAATAACAAAAAAACACATTATTTAATTAAGAATTAACAAAAATACACATTATTTAATAAAGAAATAACTAAAATACACATTTTTTATTGGAAAAATAACTAAAATACACATTATTTATTTAAGAAATAACTAAAATACACATTATTTAATAAAGAAATAACTAAATTACACATTATTTAATAGAGAAATAACTAAAATACACATTATTTAAAAGAGAAATAACAAAAAAACACATTATTTAATAAAAAAATAACAAAAAAACACATTATTTAAAAAAAAAATAACTTAAATACACATTATTTATTGAAGAAATAACTAAAATACACATTATTTATTGGAGAAATAACTAAATTACACATTATTTAATAGAGAAATAACTAAAATACACATTATTTATTGGAGAAATAACTAAAATACACATTATTTATTAGAGAAATAACTAAAACACACATTATTTAGTAGAGAAATAACTTAATAACACATTATTTAATAGAGAAATAACTAAAATACACAATATTTATTAAAGAAATAACTAAAATACACATTATTTAATAGAGAAATAACAAAAAAACACATTATTTAATAAAGAAATAACTAAAATACACATTGATTATTAGAGAAATAACTAAAACACACATTATTTATTAAAGAAATAACTAAAATACACATTATTCAATAGAGAAATACCTAAAATACACATTATTTAATGAAGAAATAACAAAAAAACACACTATTTAATAGAGAAATAACAAAAATACACATTATATATTGAAAAAATAACTAAAATACACATTAATTATTGGAGAAATAACTAAAATACACATTATTTAATAAAAAAATAACTAAAATACACATTATTTAATAAAGAAATAACTAAAATACACATTGTTTAATAGAGAAATAACAAAAAAACACATTATTTAATAGAGATATAACTAAAATACACATTTTTTAATAGAGAAATAACAAAAAACACATTATTAAATAGAGAAATAACTAAAATACACATTATTTATTGAAGAAATAACTAAAATACACATTATTTAATAGAGAAATAACTAAAATACACATTATTTAATAAAAAAACAACAAAAAACACATTACTTAATAGAGAAATAACTAAAAAACACATAATTTAATAGAGAAATAACTAAAATACACATTATTTAATAAAGAAATAACAAAAAAACACTTTATTTATTAAAGAAATAACAAAAAGATACATTATTTAATAAAGAAATAACTAAAATACACATTATTTATTGGAAAAATAACTAAAATACACATTATTTATTGAAGAAATAACTAAAATACATATTATTTAATAAAGAAATAACAAAAAAACACATTATTTAATAAAGAAATAACAAAAAAACACATTGATTAATAAAGAAATAAATAAAATACACATTATTTATTGGAGAAATAACTAAATTACATATTATTTATTGGAGATATAACTAAAATACACATTATTTAATAGAGAAATAACTAAAATACACATTAATTATTGGAGAAATAACTAAAATACACATTATTTATTAGAGAAATAACTAAAACACACATTATTTAAAAGAGAAATAACTAAATTACACATTATTTAATAGAAAAATAACAAAAAAACACATTATTTAATAGAGAAATAACTAAAATACACATTATTTATTGGAGAAATAACTAAAATATACATTATTTAATAGAGAAATAACTAAAATACACATTATTTAATAAAAAAAAAAAAAACACATTATTTAATAAAAAAATTACTAAAAAACACATATTATTTAATAGAGAAATAACTAAAATACACATTATGTAATAGAGAAATAACAAAAAAAAAATTATTTAATTAAGAATTAACAAAAATACACATTATTTAATAAAGAAATAACTAAAATACACATTTTTTATTGGAAAAATAACTAAAATACACATTATTTATTTAAGAAATAACTAAAATACACATTATTTAATAAAGAAATAACTAAATTACACATTATTTAATAGAGAAATAACTAAAATACACATTATTTAAAAGAGAAATAACAAAAAAACACATTATTTAATAAAAAAATAACAAAAAAACACATTATTTAAAAAAGAAATAACTTAAATACACATTATTTATTGAAGAAATAACTAAAATACACATTATTTTTTGGAGAAATAACTAAATTACACATTATTTAATAGAGAAATAACTAAAATACACATTATTTATTGGAGAAATAACTAAAATACACATTATTTATTGGAGAAATAACTAAATTACACATTATTTATTAGAGAAATAACTAAAATACACATTATTTATTGGAGAAATAACTAAAATACACATTATTTATTAGAGAAATAACTAAAACACACATTATTTAGTAGAGAAATAACTTAATAACACATTATTTAATAGAGAAATAACTAAAATACACATTATTTATTGAAGAAATAACTAAAATACACATTATTTATTGGAGAAATAACTAAATTACACATTATTTATTAGAGAAATAACTAAAATACACATTATTTATTGGAGAAATAACTAAAATACACATTATTTATTAGAGAAATAACTAAAACACACATTATTTAGTAGAGAAATAACTTAATAACACATTATTTAATAGAGAAATAACTAAAATACACAATATTTATTAAAGAAATAACTAAAATACACATTATTTAATAGAGAATTAACTGAAATACACATTATTTAATAGAGAAATTACTAAAATACACATTATATAATAAAGAAATAACAAAAAAACACATTATTTTATAGAGAAATAACTAACATACACATTATTTATTGGAGATATATTTAAAATACACATTATTTAATAGGAAAATAACAAAAAAGCACATTATTTAATAAAGAAATAATTTAAATACACATTATTTATTAGAGATATAACTAAAATACACATTATTTATTGGAGAAATAACTAAAATACACATTCTTTAATAAAGAAATAACTAAAATACACATTATTTATTGAAGAAATAACTAAAATAAACATTATTTAATAGAGAAATAACTAGAATACACATTATTTAATTGAGAAATAACAAAAAAACATATTATTCAATTGAGAAATAACTTAATAACACATTATTTAATAGAGAAATATCAAAAAAACACATTATTTAATAAAAAAATAACTAAAATACACATTATTTATTGGAGAAATAACTAAAATACACATTATTTATTGGAGAAATAACTAAAATACACATTATTTATTAAGAAATAACTAGAATACACATTATTTAATAGAGAAATATCAAAAAAACATATTATTTAATAGAGAAATAACTAAAATACACATTTATTTAATAGAGAAATAACTAAAATACACATATTTTAATAAAGAAATAATAAAAAAACACATTATTTAATAGAGAAATAACTAAAATACACATAATTTAATAGAGAAATAATAAAAAAACACATTATTTAATAGAGAAATAACTAAAATACACATTATTTAATAGAGAAATAACTAAAAGACACATTATTTATTGGAGAATGAACTAAAATACACATTATTTAATAAAGAAATACCTAAAATACACATTATTTAATAGAGAAATAACAAAAAAACACACTATTTAATAGAGAAATAACTAAAATACACATTATATATTGAAAAAATAACTAAAATACACATTATTTTTAGGAGAAATAACTAAAATACACATTATTTAATAAAAAAATAACTAAAATACACATTATTTAATAGAGAAATAACTAAAATACAGATTATTTAATAGAAAAATAACAAAAAAACACATTATTTAATAGAGATATAACTAAAATACACATTATTTTAAAGAGAAATAACAAAAAACACATTATTAAAAAGAAAAATAACTAAAATACACATTATTAATTGAACAAATAACTAAAATACACAATATTTAATAGAGAAATAACTAAAATACAAATTATTTAATCAAGAAACAACAAAAAAACACATTACTTAATAAAGAAATAACTAAAAAACACAATATTTAATAGAGAAATAACTAAAAGACACATTATTTATTGGAGAATGAACTAAAATACACATTATTTAGTAGAGAAATAACTAAAATACACATTATTTAATAGAGAAATAACAAAAAAACACATTATTTAAAAAAAAATAACTAAAATACACATTATTTAATAGAGAAATAACTAAAATACACATTATTTAAAAGAGAAAAAACAAAAAAACACATTATTTAATAAAGAAATAACAAAAAACACATTATTTATTAGAGAAATAACTAAAAAACACATTATTTATTGGAGAAATAACTAAAATACACATTATTTAATAGAAAAATAACTAAAAAACACATTATTTATTGAAGAAATAACTAAAATACACATTATTTAATAAAGAAATAACTAAAATACACATTATTTAATAAAGAAATAACTAAAATACACATTATTTAATAAAGAAATAACAAAAAAACACATTATTTAATGAAAAAATAACTAAAATACACATTGATTAATAGAGAAATAACTAAAACACACATTATTTATTAAAGAAATAACTAAAATACACATTATTTAATAGAAAAATACCTGAAGTACACATTATTTAATAGAGAAATAACAAAAAACACACTATTTAATAAAGAAATAACTAAAATACACATTATATATTGGAAAAATAACTAAAATACACATAATTTTAAAGAGAAATAACTAAAATACACATTATTTAATAAAAAAATAACTAAAATACACATTATTTAATAGAAAAAAAACTAAAATACAGATTATTTAAAAGAGAAATAACAAAAAAACACATTATTTAATAGAGATATAACTAAAATACACATTATTTAAAAGAGAAATAACAAAAAACACATTATTATAAAGAGAAATAACTAAAATACACATTATTAATTGAAGAAATAACTAAAATACACATTATTTAATAGAAAAATAACTAAAATACAAATTATTTAATAAAGAAACAACAAAAAAACACATTACTTAATAGAGAAATAACTAAAAAACACAATATTTAATAGAGAAATAACTAAAAGACACATTATTTATTGGAGAATGAACCAAAATACACATTATTTAATAGAGAAAAAACTAAAATACACTTTATTTAATAAAGAAATAACAAAAAAACACATTATTTAATAAAAAAATAACTAAAATACACATTATTTAATGGAGAAATAACTAAAATACACATTATTTAATAAAGAAATAACTAAAATGCACATTATTTAATAAAAAAATAACAAAAAAAACACAATATTTAATAGAGAAATAACTAAAATACACATTAATTATTGGAGAATTAATTAAAATACACATTATTTAATAGAGAAATAACTAAAATACACGATATTTAATAGAGAAATAACAAAAAAACACATTATTCAAAAAAAAATAACTAAAATACACATTATTCAATAGAAAAATAACTAAAATACACATTATTTAATAGAGAAATAACAAAAAAACCCATTATTTAATAAAGAAATAACAAAAAACACATTATTTAATAAAGAAATAACTAAAATACACTTTATTTATTGGAAAAATAACTAAAATACACATTATTTATTGAAGAAATAACTAAAATACACTTTATTTAATAAAGAAATAACTAAAATACACATTATATAATAGAAAAATAACTAAAATACACATTATTTAATAGAAAAATTACAAAAAACACATTATTTAATAAAAAAAATAACAAAAAAACACATTATTTAATAAAGAAATAACTAAAATACACATTATTTATTGGAGAATAAACTAAAATACACATTATTTAATGGAGAAATAACTAAAATACACATTATTTAATAGAAAAATAACTAAAAAACACATTATTTTTTGAAGAAATAACTAAAATACACATTATTTAATAAAGAAATAACTAAAATACACATTATTTAATAAAGAAATAACTAAAATACACATTATTTAATAGAGAAATAACAAAAAAACACATTATTTAATAAAGAAATAACTAAAATACACATTGATTATTAGAGAAATAACTAAAACACACATTATTTATTAAAGAAATAACTAAAATACACATTATTCAATAGAGAAATACCTAAAATACACATTATTTAATGGAGAAATAACAAAAAAACACACTATTTAATAGAGAAATAACAAAAATACACATTATATATTGAAAAAATAACTAAAATACACATTATTTATTGGAGAAATAACTAAAATACACATTATTTAATAAAAAAATAACTAAAATACACATTATTTAATAGAGAAATAACTAAAATACACATTGTTTAATAGAGAAATAACAAAAAAACACATTATTTAATAGAGATATAACTAAAATACACATTTTTTAATAGAGAAATAACAAAAAACACAATATTAAATAGAGAAATAACTAAAATACACATTATTTATTGAAGAAATAACTAAAATACACATTATTTAATAGAGAAATAACTAAAATACACATTATTTAATAAAAAAACAACAAAAAACACATTACTTAATAGAGAAATAACTAAAAAACACATAATTTAATAGAGAAATAACTAAAATACACATTATTTAATAAAGAAATAACAAAAAAACACTTTATTTATTAAAGAAATAACAAAAAGATACATTATTTAATAAAGAAATAACTAAAATACACATTATTTATTGGAAAAATAACTAAAATACACATTATTTAATGAAGAAATAACTAAAATACATATTATTTAATAAAGAAATAACAAAAAAACACATTATTTAATAAAGAAATAACAAAAAAACACATTGATTAATAAAGAAATAAATAAAATACACATTATTTATTGGAGAAATAACTAAATTACATATTATTTATTGGAGATATAACTAAAATACACATTATTTAATAGAGAAATAACTAAAATACACATTAATTATTGGAGAAATAACTAAAATACACATTATTTATTAGAGAAATAACTAAAACACACATTATTTAAAAGAGAAATAACTAAATTACACATTATTTAATAGAGAAATAACAAAAAAACACATTATTTAATAGAGAAATAACTAAAATACACATTATTTATTGGAGAAATAACTAAAATATACATTATTTAATAGAGAAATAACTAAAATACACATTATTTAATAAAAAAAAAAAAAGAAACACATTATTTAATAAAAAAATTACTAAAAAACACATTATTTAATAGAGAAATAACTAAAATACACATTATGTAATAGAGAAATAACAAAAAAACACATTATTTAATTAAGAATTAACAAAAATACACATTATTTAATAAAGAAATAACTAAAATACACATTTTTTATTGGAAAAATAACTAAAATACACATTATTTATTTAAGAAATAACTAAAATACACATTATTTAATAAAGAAATAACTAAATTACACATTATTTAATAGAGAAATAACTAAAATACACATTATTTAAAAGAGAAATAACAAAAAAACACATTATTTAATAAAAAAATAACAAAAAAACACATTATTTAAAAAAAAAATAACTTTAATACACATTATTTATTGAAGAAATAACTAAAATACACATTATTTATTGGAGAAATAACTAAATTACACATTATTTAATAGAGAAATAACTAAAATACACATTATTTATTGGAGAAATAACTAAAATACACATTATTTATTAGAGAAATAACTAAAACACACATTATTTAGTAGAGAAATAACTTAATAACACATTATTTAATAGAGAAATAACTAAAATACACAATATTTATTAAAGAAATAACTAAAATACACATTATTTAATAGAGAAATAACAAAAAAACACATTATTTAATAAAGAAATAACTAAAATACACATTGATTATTAGAGAAATAACTAAAACACACATTATTTATTAAAGAAATAACTAAAATACACATTATTCAATAGAGAAATACCTAAAATACACATTATTTAATGAAGAAATAACAAAAAAACACACTATTTAATAGAGAAATAACAAAAATACACATTATATATTGAAAAAATAACTAAAATACACATTAATTATTGGAGAAATAACTAAAATACACATTATTTAATAAAAAAATAACTAAAATACACATTATTTAATAGAGAAATAACTAAAATACACATTGTTTAATAGAGAAATAACAAAAAAACACATTATTTAATAGAGATATAACTAAAATACACATTTTTTAATAGAGAAATAACAAAAAACACATTATTAAATAGAGAAATAACTAAAATACACATTATTTATTGAAGAAATAACTAAAATACACATTATTTAATAGAGAAATAACTAAAATACACATTATTTAATAAAAAAACAACAAAAAACACATTACTTAATAGAGAAATAACTAAAAAACACATAATTTAATAGAGAAATAACTAAAATACACATTATTTAATAAAGAAATAACAAAAAAACACTTTATTTATTAAAGAAATAACAAAAAGATACATTATTTAATAAAGAAATAACTAAAATACACATTATTTATTGGAAAAATAACTAAAATACACATTATTTATTGAAGAAATAACTAAAATACATATTATTTAATAAAGAAATAACAAAAAAACACATTATTTAATAAAGAAATAACAAAAAAACACATTGATTAATAAAGAAATAAATAAAATACACATTATTTATTGGAGAAATAACTAAATTACATATTATTTATTGGAGATATAACTAAAATACACATTATTTAATAGAGAAATAACTAAAATACACATTAATTATTGGAGAAATAACTAAAATACACATTATTTATTAGAGAAATAACTAAAACACACATTATTTAAAAGAGAAATAACTAAATTACACATTATTTAATAGAAAAATAACAAAAAAACACATTATTTAATAGAGAAATAACTAAAATACACATTATTTATTGGAGAAATAACTAAAATATACATTATTTAATAGAGAAATAACTAAAATACACATTATTTAATAAAAAAAAAAAAAACACATTATTTAATAAAAAAATTACTAAAAAACACATATTATTTAATAGAGAAATAACTAAAATACACATTATGTAATAGAGAAATAACAAAAAAAAATTTATTTAATTAAGAATTAACAAAAATACACATTATTTAATAAAGAAATAACTAAAATACACATTTTTTATTGGAAAAATAACTAAAATACACATTATTTATTTAAGAAATAACTAAAATACACATTATTTAATAAAGAAATAACTAAATTACACATTATTTAATAGAGAAATAACTAAAATACACATTATTTAAAAGAGAAATAACAAAAAAACACATTATTTAATAAAAAAATAACAAAAAAACACATTATTTAAAAAAGAAATAACTTAAATACACATTATTTATTGAAGAAATAACTAAAATACACATTATTTTTTGGAGAAATAACTAAATTACACATTATTTAATAGAGAAATAACTAAAATACACATTATTTATTGGAGAAATAACTAAAATACACATTATTTATTAGAGAAATAACTAAAATACACATTATTTAATAGAGAATTAACTGAAATACACATTATTTAATAGAGAAATTACTAAAATACACATTATATAATAAAGAAATAACAAAAAAACACATTATTTTATAGAGAAATAACTAACATACACATTATTTATTGGAGATATATTTAAAATACACATTATTTAATAGGAAAATAACAAAAAAGCACATTATTTATCAAAGAAATAATTTAAATACACATTATTTATTAGAGATATAACTAAAATACACATTATTTATTGGAGAAATAACTAAAATACACATTCTTTAATAAAGAAATAACTAAAATACACATTATTTATTGAAAAAATAACTAAAATAAACATTATTTAATAGAGAAATAACTAGAATACACATTATTTAATTGAGAAATAACAAAAAAACATATTATTCAATAGAGAAATAACTTAATAACACATTATTTAATAGAGAAATATTAAAAAAACACATTATTTAATAAAAAAATAACTAAAATACACATTATTTATTGGAGAAATAACTAAAATACACATTATTTATTGGAGAAATAACTAAAATACACATTATTTATTAAGAAATAACTAGAATACACATTATTTAATAGAGAAATATCAAAAAAACATATTATTTAATAGAGAAATAACTAAAATACACATTTATTTAATAGAGAAATAACTAAAATACACATATTTTAATAAAGAAATAATAAAAAAACACATTATTTAATAGAGAAATAACTAAAATACACATAATTTAATAGAGAAATATTAAAAAAAGAAATTATTTAATAGAGAAATAACTAAAATACACATTATTTAATAGAGAAATAACTAAAAGACACATTATTTATTGGAGAATGAACTAAAATACACAATATTTAATAAAGAAATAACTAAAATACACATTATTTAATAAAAAAATAACAAAAAAAAAACATTATTTAATAGAGAAATAACTAAAATACACATTATTTATTGGAAAAATAACTAAAATACACATTATTTGATAGAGAATTATCTAAAATACACATTATTTAATAAAGAAACAACAAAAAAACAAATTATTTAAAAGAGAAATAACTAAAATACACATTATTTAATAGAGAAATAACCAGAAAACACATTTTTAATAGAAAAATAACTAAAAAACACATTATTTATTGGAGATATAACTAAAATACACATTATTTAATAAAGAAATAACAAAAAAACACAATATTTAATAGAGAAATAACTAAAATACAACATATTTATTGGAGATATAACTAAAATACACATTATTTAATAGAGAAATAACTAAAATAGAGATTTTTTATTGGAGAAATAACTAAAATACACATTATTTATTAGAGAAATAACTAAAATACACATTATTTAATAGAAAAATAACAAAAAAACACATTATTTAATAATGAAATAACAAAAAAACACATTATTTAATAGAGAAATAACTAAAATACACATTATTTATTGAAGAATTAACTAAAATACACAATATTTATTGGAAAAATATCTAAAATACACATTATTTAATAGAGAAATAACAAAAATACACATTATTTATTGGAGAAATAACTAAAATACACATTATTTATTAGAGAAATAACTAAAACACACATTATTTAATAAAGAAATAACTAAATTACACATTATTTAATAGAGAAATAATAAAAAACACATTATTTAATAAAGAAATAACTAAAATACACATTATTTTTAGAGAAATAACTAAAATACACATTATTTAATAGAGAAATAACAAAAAAAACACATTTTTTAATGGAGAAATAACTAAAATACACATAATTTAATTGAGAAATAACAAAAAACACATTATTTAATAGAGAAATAACAAAAAAACACATTAGGTAATAGAAAAATAACCAAAATACACATTATTTATTGGAGAAATAACTACAATACACATTATTTAATAAAGAAATAACTGAAATACACATTATTTAATAGAGAAATAACAAAAAAACACATTACTTAATAGAGAAATAACTTGAATACACATTGATTATTGGAGAAATAACTAAAATACACATTATTTAATAGAGAAATAACTTAAATACACAATATTTAATAGAGATATAACAAAAAAACACATTATTTAATAGAGAAATAACTAAAATACACTTTATTTATTGTAGAAATAACTAAAATACACAATATTTAATAAAGAAATAACTAAAATACACATTATTTAATAGAGAAATAACTAAAATACACATAATTTAATAAAGAAATAATAAAAAAACACATTATTTAATAGAAAAATAACTAAAATACACATTATTTAATAGAGAAATAACTAAAATACACATTATTTAATAAAGAATTAACTGAAATACACATTATTTAATAGAGAAATAACAAAAAAACAATTTATCTAAAAGAGAAATAACTAAAATACATATGTAAAATATATAAAGAAGAGGCGCAATGTCCTCAAATGAGACATTTGTAAAAGCAATAATTTCGAATAAAGCCTAGTTAAATAGGTAAATTTATACGAATGCCACAACGACATATACTTTTTTATATATTTAATATATGTTCTGATATACACGAAATTGTATAATAGTAATTATAATTTATGCAAAAAAATTTATTCTATTTTTAATTTTTAAATTTCCTTTTTAATTCTTTCATGTCATTACCATCAGCTAAATATCCCGAAATAATTAATTTCTCAGAATGCTATTAACCATAGCCATTAAATAAAGTCATTAAGTCAGTTAGTATAAATTGTCAATATACCCTTTAAAATATTCACTTTGAATTGTGGTGGTGAACAATGTTGACGACGTAAGTTAAAAAACAAGTTATAAGTTTAAATAAATAAAGCCATACTGATGAGAGGTGAACCTCGAAACGCGTCTATGGATATTTTTTAGTTTAAAATATTTTTTCATAAATTTAATTTTTTATGGAGAAATAACTAAAATACACTTTATTTATTGGAGAAATAACTAAAATACACATTATTTAATAAAGAAATAACAAAAAAACACATAATTTAATAGAGAAATAAGTAAAATACACATTATTTAATAGAGAAATAACAAAAAAACACATTATGTAATAGAAAAATAACTAAAATACACATTATTTATTGGAGAAATAACTAAAATACACATTATTTATTGGAGAAATAACTAAAATACACATTATTGAATAGAGAAATAACTAGAATACACTTTATTTAATAGAGAAATAACAAAAAAACATATTATTTAATAGAGAAATAACTAAAATACACATTATTTAATAGAGAAATAACAAAAAAACACATTATTAATAAAGAGAAATAACTAAAAGACACATTATTTATTGGAGAATGAACCAAAATACACATTATTTAATAGAGAAATAACTAAATTACACGTTATTTAATAGAGAAATAACAAAATAACACATTATTTAATAAAAAATAACTAAAATACACATTATTTAATGGAGAAATAACTAAAATACACATTATTTAATAAAGAAATAAATAAAATACACATTATCTAATAGAGAAATAACTAAAATACACATTATTTATTGGAGAAATAACTAATATGCACATTATTTAATAGAGAAATAACTAAAAAACACATTATTTAATAGAGAAATAACAAAAAAACACATAATTTAACAAAAAAAATAACTAAAATACACATTATTTAATAGAGAAATATTTAAAATACACATTATTTAATAAAGAATTAACAAAAAAACACATTATTTAATAAAGAAATAACAAAAAGATACATTATTTAATAAAAAATAACTAAAATACACATTATTTAATGGAAAAATTACTAAAATACACATTATTTATTGAAGAAATAACAAAAAAACACATTATTTAATAAAGAAATAACAAAAAAACACATTGATTAATAAAGAAATAAATAAAATACACATTTTTTATTGGAAAAATAACTAAATTACACATTATTTATTGGAGAAATAACTAAAATACACATTATTTAATAGAGAAATAACTAAAATACACATTAATTATTGGAGAAATAATTAAAATACACATTATTTATTAGAAAAATAACTAAAACACACATTATTTAATAGAGAAATAACTAAATTACACTTTATTTAGTAGAGAAATAACAAAAAAACACTTTATTTAATAGAGAAATAACTAAAATACACATTATTTATTGGAGAAATAAATAAAATATACAATATTTAATAGAGAAATAACTAAAATACACATTATTTAATAAAGAAATAACAAAAAAACACATTATTTAATAAAAAAATAACTAAAATACACATTATTTAATAGAGAAATAACTAAATTACACATTATTTAATAGAGAAATAACAAAAAAACACATTATTTAATTAAGAATTAACAAAAATATTATTTAATAAAGAAATAACTAAAATACACATTATTTATTGGAAAAATAACTAAAATACACATTATTTATTAAAGAAATAACTAAAATACACATTATTTAATAAAGAAATAACTAAATTAAACATTATTTAATAGAGAAATAACTAAAATACACATTATTTAAAAGAGAAATAACAAAAAAACACATTATTTAATAAAGAAATAACAAAAAAACACATTATTTAAAAAAGAAATAACTTAAATACACATTATTTATTAGAGAAATAACTAAAATACACATTATTTATTGAAGAAATAACTAAAATACACATTATTTAATAGAGAAATAACTAAAATACACATTATTTATTGGAGAAATAACTAAAATACACATTATTTATTAGAGAAATAACTAAAACACACATTATTTAGTAGAGAAATAACTAAATTACACATTATTTAATAGAGAAATAACAAAAAAACATTTTATTTAATAGAGAAATAACTAAAATACACTTTATTTAATAGAAAAATAACAAAAAAACACATTATTTAATAGAGAAATAACTAAAGGACACATTATTTATTGGAGAATGAACCAAAATACACATTATTTAATAAAGAAATAACTAAAATACACTTTATTTAATAGAGAAATAACAAAAAAACACATTATTTAATAAAAAAATAACTAAAATACACATTATTTAATGGAGAAATAACTAAAATACACATTATTTAATAAAAAAATAACTAAAATACACATTATTTAATAGAAAAATAACAAAAAAACACATTATTTAATAGAGAAATAACTAAAATACACATTATTTATTAGAGAATATACTAAAATACACATTATTTAATAGAGAAATAACTATAATACACATTATTTAATAGAGAAATAACAAAAAAACACATTATTTAAAAAAAATAACTAAAATACACATTATTTAATAAAGAAATAACTAAAATACGCATTATTTAATAGAGAAAAAACAAAAAAACACATTTTTTAATGGAGAAATAACTAAAATACACATAATTTAATTGAGAAATAACAAAAAACACATTATTTAATAGAGAAATAACAAAAAAACACATAAGGTAATAGAAAAATAACCAAAATACACATTATTTATTGGAGAAATAACTACAATACACATTATTTAATAAAGAAATAACTGAAATACACATTATTTAATAGAGAAATAACAAAAAAACACATTACTTAATAGAGAAATAACTTAAATACACATTGATTATTGGAGAAATAACTAAAATACACATTATTTAATAGAGAAATAACTTAAATACACAATATTTAATAGAGATATAACAAAAAAACACATTATTTAATAGAGAAATAACTAAAATACACTTTATTTAATAGAGAAATAACTAAAATACACATTATTTATTGGAGAAATAACTAAAATACACATTATTTAATAGAAAAATAACTAAAAAACACATTATTTATTGAAGAAATAACTAAAATACACATTATTTAATAAAGAAATAACTAAAATACACATTATTTAATAGAGAAATAACTAAAATACACATTATTTAATAAAGATATAACAAAAAAACACATTATCTAATGAAAAAATAACTAAAATACACATTGATTAAAAGAGAAATAACTAAAACACACATTATTTATTAAAGAAATAACTAAAATACACATTATTTAATAGAGAAATACCTAAAATACACACTATTTAAAAGAGAAATAACAAAAAAACACACTATTTAATAGAGAAATAACTAAAATACACATTATATATTGGAAAAATAACTAAAATACACATTATTTTTAGGAAAAATAACTAAAATACACATTATTTAATAAAAAAATAACTAAAATACACAATATTTAATAGAGAAATAACTAAAATACAGATTATTTATAAGAGAAATAACAAAAAAACACATTATTTAATAGAGATATAACTAAAATACACATTATTTAAAAGAGAAATAACAAAAAACACATTATTAAAAAGAGAAATAACTAAAATTTACATTATTAATTGAAGAAATAACTAAAATACACATTATTTAATAGAGAAATAACTAAAATACAAATTATTTAATAAAGAAACAACAAAAAAACACATTACTTAATAGAGAAATAACTAAAAAACACACTATTTAATAGAGAAATAACTAAAAGACACATTATTTATTGGAGAATGAACTAAAATACACATTAATTAATAGAGAAATAACTAAAATACACATTATTTAATAGAGAAATAACAAAAAAACACATTATTTAAAAAAAAATTACTAAAATACACATTATTTAATAGAGAAATAACTAAAATACACATTATTTAATAGAGAAAAAACAAAAAAACACATTATTTAATAAAAAAATAACAAAAAACACATTATTTAATAAAGAAATGACTAAAATACACATTATTTATTAGAGAAATAACTAAAATACACATTATTTATTGGAGAAATAACTAAAATACACATTATTTAATAAAAAAATAACAAAAAAAACACATTTTTTAATGGAGAAATAACTAAAATACACATAATTTAATTGAGAAATAACAAAAAACACATTATTTAATAGAGAAATAACAAAAAAACACATAAGGTAATAGAAAAATAACCAAAATACACATTATTTATTGGAGAAATAACTACAATACACATTATTTAATAAAGAAATAACTGAAATACACATTATTTAATAGAGAAATAACAAAAAAACACATTACTTAATAGAGAAATAACTTAAATACACATTGATTATTGGAGAAATAACTAAAATGCACATTATTTAATAGAGAAATAACTTAAATACACAATATTTAATAGAGATATAACAAAAAAACACATTATTTAATAGAGAAATAACTAAAATACACTTTATTTATTGAAGAAATAACTAAAATACACAATATTTAATAAAGAAATAACTAAAATACACATTATTTAATAGAGAAATAACTAAAATACACATAATTTAATAAAGAAATAATAAAAAACACATTATTTAATAAAAAAATAACTAAAATACACATTATTTAATAGAGAAATAACTAAAATACACATTATTTAATAAAGAATTAACTGAAATGCACATTATTTAATAGAGAAATAACAAAAAAACAAATTATCTAAAAGAGAAATAACTAAAATACATATATAAAATATATAAAGAAGAGGCGCAATGTCCTCAAATGAGACATTTGTAAAAGCAATAAATTCGAATAAAGCCTAGTTAAATAGGTAAATTTATACGAATGCCACAACGACATATACTTTTTTATATATTTTATATATGTTCTGATATACACGAAATTGTATAATAGTAATTATAATTTATGCAAAAAAATTTATTCTATTTTTAATTTTTAAATTTCCTTTTTAATTCTTTCATGTCATTACCATCAGCTAAATATCCCGAAATAATTAATTTTTCAGAATGCTATTAACCATAGCCATTAAATAAAGTCATTAAGTCAGTTAGTATAAATTGTCAATATACCCTTTAAAATATTCACTTTGAATTGTGGTGGTGAACAATGTTGACGACGTAAGTTAAAAATCAAGTTATAAGTTTAAATAAATAAAGCCATACTGATGAGAGGTGAACCTCGAAACGCGTCTATGGATATTTTTTAGTTTAGAATATTTTTTCATAAATTTAATTTTTTATGGAGAAATAACTAAAATACACTTTATTTATTGGAGAAATAACTAAAATACACATTATTTAATAAAGAAATAACAAAAAAACACATTATTTAATAGAGAAATAAGTAAAATACACATTATTTAATAGAGAAATAACAAAAAAACACATTATGTAATAGAAAAATAACTAAAATACACATTATTTATTGGAGAAATAACTAAAATACACATTATTTATTGGAAAAATAACTAAAATACACATTATTGAATAGAGAAATAACTAGAATACACTTTATTTAATAGAGAAATAACAAAAAAACATATTATTTAATAGAGAATTAACTAAAATACACATTATTTAATAGAAAATCAACAAAAAAACACATTATTATAAAAGAGAAATAACTAAAAGACACATTATTTATTAGAGAATGAACCAACATACACATTATTTAATAGAGAAATAACTAAATTACACGTTATTTAATAGAGAAATAACAAAATAACACATTATTTAATAAAAAAATAACTAAAATACACATTATTTAATGGCAAAATAACTAAAATACACATTATTTAATAAAGAAATAACTAAAATACACATTATCTAATAGAGAAATAACTAAAATACACATTATTTATTGGAGAAATAACTAATATACACATTATTTAATAAAGAAATAACTAAAAATCACATTATTTAATAGAGAAATAACAAAAAAACACATTATTTGATAAAAAAAATAACTAAAATACACATTATTTAATAGAGAAATATTTAAAATACACATTATTTAATAGAGAATTAACAAAAAAACACATTATTTAATAAAGAAATAACAAAAAGATACATTATTTAATAAAGAAATAACTAAAATACACATTATTTATTAGAAAAATAACTAAAATACACATTATTTATTGAAGAAATAACAAAAAAACACATTATTTAATAAAGAAATAACAAAAAAACACATTGATTAATAAAGAAATAAATAAAATACACATTATTTATTGGAAAAATAACTAATTTACACATTATTTATTGGAGAAATAACTAAAATACAGATTATTTAATAGAGAAATAACTAAAATACACATTATTTATTGGAGAAATAACTAAAATACACATTATTTATTAGAGAAATAACTAAAACCTACATTATTTAATAAAGAAATAACTAAATTACACTTTATTTAATAGAGAAATAACAAAAAAACATTTTATTTAATAGAGAAATAACTAAAATACACATTATTTATTGGAGAAATAAATAAAATATACATTATTTAATAGAAAAATAACTAAAATACACATTATTTAATAAAGAAATAACAAAAAAACACATTATTTAATAAAAAAATAACTAAAATACACATTATTTAATAGAGAAATAACTAAATTACACATTATTTAATAGAGAAATAACAAAAAAACACATTATTTAATTAAGAATTAACAAAAATACACATTATTTAATAAAGAAATAACTAAAATATACATTATTTATTGGAAAAATAACTAAAATACACATTATTTATTAAAGAAATAACTAAAATACAGATTATTTAATAGAGAAATAACTAAAATACACGATATTTAAAAGAAAAATAACAAAAAAACACATTATTTAATAAAGAAATAACAAAAAACACATTATTTAAAAAAGAAATAACTTAAATACACATTATTTATTGGAGAAATAACTAAAATACACATTATTTATTGGAGAAATAACTAAAATACACATTATTTAATAGAGAAATAACTAAAATACACATTATTTATTGGAGAAATAACTAAAATACACATTATTTATTAAAGAAATAACTAAAACACACATTATTTAGTAGAGAAATAATTAAATTACACATTATTTAATAGAGAAATAACAAAAAAACACATTATTTAATAGAGAAATAACTAAAATACACATTATTTATTGGAGAAATATTTAAAATACACATTATTTAATAGAGAAATAACAAAAAAACACATTATTTAATAAAGAAATAACTAAAATACACTTTATTTAATAGAGAAATAACAAAAAAAAACACATTATGTAATAGAAATATAACTAAAATACACATTATTTATTGGAGAAATAACTAAACTACACATTATTTATTGGAGAAATAAGTAAAATACACATTATTTAATAGAGAAAAAACTAGAATACGCATTATTTAATAGAGAAATAACAAAAAAACATATTATTTAATAGAGAAATAACTAAAATACACCTTATTTAATAGAGAAATAACAAAAAAACACATTATTTAATAGAGAAATAACTAAAGGACACATTATTTATTGGAGAATGAACCAAAATACACATTATTTAATAGAGAATTAACTAAAATACACTTTATTTAATAGAGAAATAACAAAAAAACACATTAATTAATAGAAAAATAACTAAAATACACATTATTTAATAGAGAAATAACTAAAATACACATTATTTAATAAAGAAATAACTAAAATACACATTATTTAATAGAAAAATAACAAAAAAACACATTATTTAATAGAGAAATAACTAAAATACACATTATTTATTGGAGAATTAACTAAAATACACATTATTTAATAGAGAAATAACTAAAATACACATTATTTATTAGAGAAATAACAAAAAAACACATTATTTGATAAAAAAAATAACTAAAATACACATTATTTAATAGAGAAATATTTAAAATACACATTATTTAATAGAGAATTAACAAAAAACACATTATTTAATAAAGAAATGATTAAAATACACATTATTTATTAGAGAAATAACTAAAATACACATTATTTATTGAAGAAATAACTAAAATACACATTATTTAATAGAAAAATAACTAAAAAACACATTATTTATTGATGAAATAACTAAAATACACATTATTTAATAAAGAAATAACTAAAATACACAAGATTTAATAGAGAAATAACTAAAATACACATTATTTAATAAAGAAATAACAAAAAAACACATTATTTAATAAAAAAATAACTAAAATACACATTGATTAATAGAAAAATATCTAAAACACACATTATTTATTAAAGAAATAACTAAAATACACATTATTTAATAGAGAAATACTAAAAATACACATTATTTAATAGAGAAATAACAAAAAAACACACTATTTAATAGAGAAGCAACTAAAATACACATTAAATATTGGAAAAATAACTAAAATACACATTATTTTTAGGAGAAATAACTAAAATACACATTATTTAATAAAAAAATAACTAAAATACACATTATTTAAAAGAGAAATATTTAAAATACAGATTATTTAATAGAGAAATAACAAAAAAACACATTATTTAATAGAGATATAACTAAAATACACATTATTTAAAAGAAAAATAACAAAAAACACATTATTAAAAAGAGAAATAACCACAATACACATTATTAATTGAAGAAATAACTAAAATACACATTATTTAATAGAGAATTAACTAAAATACAAATTATTTGATAAAGAAACAACAAAAAAACACATTACTTAATAGAGAAATAACTAAAAAACACACTATTTTATAGAGAAATAACTAAAAGACACATTATTTATTGGAAAATGAACTAAAATACACATTAATTAATAGAGAATTAACTAAAATACACATTATTTAATAGAAAAATAACAAAAAAACACATTATTTAAAAAAAATTAACTAAAATACACATTATTTAATAGAGAAATAACTAAAATACACATTATTTAATAGAGAAAAAACAAAAAAACACATTATTTAATAAAGAAATAACATAAAACACATTATTTAATAAAGAAATGACTAAAATACACATTATTTATTAGAGAAATAACTAAAATACACATTATTTATTGGAGAAATAACTAAAATACACATTATTTAATAGAAAAATAACTAAAAAACACATCATTTATTGAAAAAATAACTAAAATACACATTATTTAATAAAGAAATAACTAAAATACACATTATTTAATAGAGAATTAACTAAAATACACATTATTTAATAAAGAAATAACAAAAAAACACATTATTTAATGAAAAAATAACTAAAATACACATTGAATAATAGAGAAATAACTAAACCACACATTATTTATTAAAGAAATAACTAAAATACACATTATTTAATAGAGAAATACCTAAAAAAAACAATATTTAATAGAGAAATAACAAAAAAAACACTATTTAATAGAGAAATAACTAAAATACACATTATATTTTGAAAAAATAAGTAAAATACACATTATTTTTAGGAGAAATAACTAAAATACACATTATTTAATAAAAAAATAACTAAAATACACATTATTTAAAAGAGAAATAACTAAAATACAGATTATTTAATAGAGAAATAACAAAAAAACACATTATTTAATAGAGATATAACTAAAATACACATTATTTAAGAGAGAAATAACAAAAAACACATTTTTAAAAAGAGAAATAACTAAAATACACATTATTAATTGAAGAAATAACTAAAATACACATTATTTAATAGAGAAATAACTAAAAAACAAATTATTTAAGAAAGAAACAACAAAAAACACATTACTTAATAGAGAAATAACCAAAAAAACACAATATTTAATAGAGAAATAACTAAAAGACACATTATTTATTGGAGAATGAACCAAAATACACATTATTTAATAGAGAAATAACTAAAATACACTTTATTTAATAAAGAAATAACAAAAAAAACACATTATTTAATAGAAAAATAACTAAAATACACTTTATTTAATGGAGAAATAACTAAAATACACATAATTTAATAAAGAAATAACTAAAATGTACTTTATTTAATAGAAAAATAACAAAAAAACACAATATTTAATAGAGATATAACTAAAATACACATTAATTATTGGAGAATTAACTAAAATACACATTATTTAACAGAGAAATAACTAAAATACACATTATTTAATAAAAAAATAACAAAAAAACACAATATTTAATAGAGAAATAACTAAAATACACATTAATTATTGGAGAATTAACTAAAATACACATTATTTAATAGAGAAATAACTAAAATACACATTATTAAATAGAGAAATAACTAAAATACACATTATTTATTGAAGAAATAACTAAAATACACATTATTTAATAGAGAAATAACTAAAATACACATTATTTAATAAAAAAACAACAAAAAACACATTACTTAATAAAGAAATAACTAAAAAACACAATATTTTAAAGAAAAATAACTAAAATACACATTATTTAATAGAGAAATAACAAAAAAATACAATATTTAATAAAAAATTAACAAAAAGATACATTATTTATTAAAGAAATAACTAAAATACACATTATTTATTGGAAAAATAACTAAAATACACATTATTTATTAAAGAAATAACTAAAATACACATTCTTTAAAAAAGAAATAACAAAAAAACACATTATTTAATAAAGAAATAACAAAAAAACACATTGATTAATAAAGAAATAAATAAAATACACATTATTTATTAGAGAAATAACTAAATTACACATTATTTATTGGAGAAATAACTAAAATACACATTATTTAATAGAGAAATAACTAAAATACACATTATTTATTGGAGAAATAACTAAAATACACATTATTTATTAGAGAAATAACTAAAACACACATTATTTAATAAAGAAATAACTAAATTACACATTATTTAATAGAGAAATAACTAAAATACACATTATTTATTGGAGAAATAACTGAAACATACATTATTTAATAGAGAAATAACTAAAAGACACATTATTTAATAGAGAAATAACAAAAAAACACATTAATTAATAAAAAAATAACTAAAAAACACATTATTTAATAGAGAAATAACTAAAATACACATTATGTAATAGAGAAATAACAAAATAACACATTATTTAATTAAGAATTAACAAAAATACACATTATTTAATAAAGAAATAACTAAAATACACATTATTTATTGGAAAAATAACTAAAATACACATTATTTATTTAAGAAATAACTAAAATACACATTATTTAATAAAGAAATAACTAAATTACACATTATTTAATAAAGAAATAACTAAAACACACATTATTTAAAAGAGAACTAACAAAAAAACACATTATTTAATAAAGAAATAACAAAAAAACACATTATTTAAAAAAGAAATAACTTAAATACAAATTATTTATTGGAGAAATAACTAAAATACACATTATTTATTGGAGAAATAACTAAAATACACATTATTTAATAGAGAAATAACTAAAATACACATTATTTATTGGAGAAATAACTAAAATACACATTATTTATAAAAGAAATAACTAAAACACACATTATTTAGTAGAGAAATAACTAAATTACACATTATTAAATAGAGAAATAACAAAAAAACACATTATTTAATAGAGAAATAACTAAAATACACATTATTTATTGGAGAAATAACTAAAATACACATTATTTAATAAAGAAAAAACAAAAAAACACATTATTTAATAGAGAAATAACTAAAATACACTTTATTTAATAGAGAAATAACAAAAAAACACATTATGTAATAGAAAAATAACTAAAATACACATTATTTATTGGAGAAATAACTAAACTACACATTATTTATTGGAGAAATAACTAAAATACAAATTATTTAATAGAGAAATAACTAGAATACGCATTATTTAATAGAAAAATAACAAAAAAACATTTTATTTAATAGAGAAATAACTAAAATACACTTTATTTATTAGAAAAATAACAAAAAAACACATTATTTAATAGAGAAATAACTAAAGGACACATTATTTATTGGAGAATGAACCAAAATACACATTATTTAATAAAGAAATAACTAAAATACACTTTATTTATTAGAGAAATAACAAAAAAACACATTATTTAATAAAAAAATAACTAAAATACACATTATTTAATGGAGAAATAACTAAAATACACATTATTTAATAAAAAAATAACTAAAATACACATTATTTAATAAAAAAATAACAAAAAAACACATTATTTAATAGAAAAATAACTAAAATACACATTATTTATTAGAGAACTAACTAAAATACACATTATTTAATAGAGAAATAACTAAAATACACATTATTTAATAGAGAAATAACAAAAAAACACATTATTTAAAAAAAAATAACTAAAATACACATTATTTAATAGAGAAATAACTAAAATACACATTATTTAATAAAGAAAAAAACAAAAAAACACATTAATAAATAAAAAAATGACAAAAAACACATTATTTAATAACAAAATGACTAAAATACACATTATTTATTAGAGAAATAACTAAAATACACATTATTTATTGGAGAAATAACTAAAATACACATTATTTAATAAAAAAATAACTAAAAAACACATTATTTATTGAAGAAATAACTAAAATACACATTATTTAATAAAGAAATAACTAAAATACACATTATTTAATAGAGAAATAACTAAAATACACATTATTTAATAAAGAAATAACAAAAAAACACATTATTTAATGAAAAAATAACTAAAATACACATTGATTAAAAGAGAAATAACTAAAACACACATTATTTATTAAAGAAATAACTAAAATACATTAAAAAATTAAATTTATGAAAAAATATTCTATACTAGAAAACATCCATAACTAGGCTTTATTCGAAATTATTGCTTTTACAACTGTCTCATTTGAGGACATTGCGTCTCTTCTTTATATATTTTATATAACTAAAATACACATTATTTAATAGAGAAATACCTAAAATACACATTATTTAATAGAGAAATAACAAAAAAACACATTATTTAATAAAAAAATAACTAAAATACACATTATTTAATGGAGAAATAACTAAAATACACATTATTTAATAAAAAAATAACTAAAATACACATTATTTAATAGAGAAATAACTAAAATACACATTATTTAATAGAAAAATAACTAAAAAACACATTATTTATTGAAGAAATAACTAAAATACACATTATTTAATAAAGAAATAACTAAAATACACATTTTTTAATAGAGAAATAACTAAAATACACATTATTTAATAAAGAAATAACAAAAAAACACATTATTTAATGAAAAAATAACTAAAATACACATTGATTAAAAGAGAAATAACTAAAACACACATTATTTATTAAAGAAATAACTAAAATACACATTATTTAATAGAGAAATACCTAAAATACACATTATTTAATAGAGAAATAACAAAAAAACACACTATTTATAAGAGAAATAACTAAAATACACATTATATATTGGCAAAATAACTAAAATACACATTATTTTTAGGAAAAATAACTAAAATACACATTATTTAATAAAAAAATAACTAAAATACACAATATTTAATAGAGAAATAACTAAAATACAGATTATTTAATAGAGAAATAACAAAAAAACACATTATTTAATAGAGATATAACTAAAATACAAATTATTTAATAAAGAAACAACAAAAAAACACATTACTTAATAGAGAAATAACTAAAAAACACAATATTTAATAGAGAAATAACTAAAAAACACATTATTTATTGGAGAATGAACCAAAATACACATTATTTAATAGAGAAATAACTAAAATACACTTTATTTAATAAAGAAATAACAAAAAAACAAATTATTTAAAAGAAAAATAACTAAAATACACATTATTTAATGGAGAAATAACTAAAATACACATTATTTAATAATGAAATAACTAAAATGCACAATATTTAATAGAAAAATAACAAAAAAACACAATATTTAATAGAGAAATAACTAAAATACACATTAATTATTGGAGAATTAACTAAAATACACATTATTTAATAGAGAAATAACTAAAATACACATTATTTAATAGAGAAATAACAAAAAAACACATTATTTAAAAAAATATAACTAAAATACACATTATTTAATAGAGAAATAATTAAAATACACATTATTTAATAGAGAAATAACAAAAAAACCCATTATTTAATAAAGAAATAACAAAAAACACATTATTTAATAAAGAAATAACTAAAATACACATTATTTATTGGAAAAATAACTAAAAAACACATTATTTATTGAAGAAATAACTAAAATACACTTTATTTAATAAAGAAATAACTAAAATACACATTATTTAATAGAAAAATAACTAAAATACACATTATTTAAAAGAAAAATAACAAAAAAACACATTATTTAATAAAAAAATAACAAAAAAACACATTATTTAATAAAGAAATAACTAAAATATACATTATTTATTGGAGAAATAACTAAAATACACATTATTTAATGGAGAAATAACTAAAATACACATTATTTAATAGAAAAATAACTAAAAAACACATTATTTTTTGAAGAAATAACTAAAATACACATTAATTAATAAAGAAATAACTAAAATACACATTATTTAATGGAAAAATAACTAAAATACACATTATTTAATAGAGAAATTACAAAAAAACACATTATTTAATAAAGAAATAATTAAAATACACATTGATTAATAGAGAAATAACTAAAACACACATTATTTATTAAAGAAATAACTAAAATACGCATTATTTAATAGAGAAATACCTAAAATACACTTTATTTAATGGAGAAATAACAAAAAACACACTATTTAATAGAGAAATAACTAAAATACACATTATATATTGGAAAAATAACTAAAATACACATTATTTATTAGAAAAATAACTAAAATACACATTAATTAATAAAAAAATAACTAAAATACAAATTATTTAATAGAGAAATAACTAAAATACACATTATTTAATAGAGAAATAACAAAAAAACACATAATTTAATAGAGATATAACTAAAATACACATTATTTAAAAGAGAAATAACAAAAAACACATTATTAAATAGAGAAATAACTAAAATACACATTATTTATTGAAGAAATAACTAAAATACAAATTATTTAATAGAGAAATAACTAAAATACACATTATTTAATAAAAAAACAACAAAAAACACATTACTTAATAGAGAAATAACTAAAAAACACAATATTTAATAGAGAAATAACAAAAAAAACATTATTTAATAATGAAATAACAAAAAAACACATTATTTAATGGAAAAATAACTAAAATACACATTATTTATTGGAGAATAACTAAAATACACATTATCTATTGGAGAAATAACTTAAATACACATTATTTAACAGAGAAATAACAAGAATACATATTAATTAATAGAGAATTATCAAAAAAACATATTATTTAATAGAGAAATAACTAAAATACACATTATTTAATAGAGAAATAACTAAAAGACTCATTATTTATTGGAGAATAAACTAAAATACACATTATTTAATAGAAAAATAACTAAAATACACATTATTTAATAGAGAAATTACAAAAAAACACATTATTCAATAGAAAAATAACTAAAATACAAATTATTTTTTGGAGATATAAGTAAAATACAAATTATTTATTAGAGAAATAACTAAAATACACATTATTTAATAGAGAAATAACTATAATACAAATTAATTATTAGAAAAATATCTAAAATACACATTATTTAATAGAGAAATAACTAAAATACACATTATTTAATAAAGAAATAACTAAAATACACATTATTTAATAGTGAAATAACAGAAAACACATTATTTAATAAAAAAATAACTGAAATACACATTATTTAATAAAGAAATAACAAAAAAACACATTATTTAATAGAGAAATAACTAAAATACAAATTATTTATTGGAGATATAACTAAAATACAAATTATTTATTGGAGAAATAACTAAAATACACATTATTTAATAGAGAAATAACTAAAATACACATTATTTATTGGAGAAATAACTAAAATACACAATAATTAATAGAGAAATAACAAAAAATCACATTATTTATTAGAGAAATATATAAAACACACATTATTTAATAGAGAAATAACTAAAATACCCATTATTTAATAAAGAAATAACAAAAAAACACAATAGTTAATAGAGAAATAACTAAAATACACATTATTTATTGGAGAAATAAGTAAAATACACAATATTTAATAGAGAATTAATATAAAAACACATTATTTAATAGAGAAATAACTTAAATACACATTATTTATTAGAAAAATAACTAAAATACACATTATTAAATAGAAAAATAACTAAAATACACATTATTTATTAGAGAAATAACAAATAAACACATTATTTAATAGAGAAATAACAAAAAAACACGTTATTTAATAAAAAAATAACTAAAATACACATTATTTATTGAAGTTATAACTAAAATACACATTATTTTATAGAGAAATAACAAAAAAAACACATTATTTAATAGAAAAATAACTAAAATACACATTATTTATTAAAGAAATAACTAAAATACACATTATTTTAAAGAGAAATAACAAAAAAACACATTATTTAATAGAGAAATAACTAAAATACACATTATTTATTAGAGAAATAACTAAATTACACATAATTTAATAAAGCAATAACTAAAATAAACATTATTTAATAAAGAAATAACAAAAAAACACATTATTTATTAGAGAAATAACTAAATTAGACATTATTTAATAAAAAAATACCAAAAAAACACATTATTTATTAAAGAAATAACTAAAATAAACATTATATATTGGAGAAATAACTAAAATACACATTATTTAATAGAGAAATCCCAAAAAAACTCATTATTTGATAGAGAAATAACTAAAAAACACATTAATAATTGGGGAAATAACTAAAATACACATTATTTAATAGAGAAATAACAAAAAACACATTATTTATTAGAGAAATATCGAAAACACTTATTATTTAATAGAGAAATAACTAAAATACACATTATTTATTGGAGAAATAACTAAATCACAGATTATTTAATAGAAAAATAACTAAAATACACATTATTTAATAGAGAAATAACAAATAAACACATTATTTGATAGAAAAATAACTAAAATAAACATTATTTAATAGAGAAATAAAAAAAAAATACATTATTTAATAGAGAAATAACTAAAATATATATTATTTATTGGATAAATATTTAAAATACACATTATTTAATAGAGAAATAACAAAAATACACATTATTTAATAAAGAAATAACAAAAAAAACACATTATTTAATAGAGAAATAACTAAAATACACATTATTTATTGGAGAAATAACTAAAATACACATTATTTAATAAAGAAATGACTAAAATACATATTATTTAATAGAGAAATAACAAAAAAACACATTATTTAATAGAGAAATAACTAAAATACACATTATTTATTGGAGAAATAACTGAAGTACACATTATTTAATAGAGAAATAACTAAAATACTCATTATTTATTGGAGAAATAACTAAAATACACATTATTTAATAGAGAAATAACTAAAGTTCACAATATTTAATAGAAAAAAAACAAAAAAAAACACATTATTTAATAGAGAAAAAACTAAAATACACATTCTTTAATGGAGAAATAACTAAAATACACATTATTTAATAGAGAAATAACAAAAAAACACATTATTTAATAAAGAAATAACTAAAATACACATTATTTATTGGAGAAATAACTAAAATACAAATTATTTATTAAAGAATCAAGTAAAAGACATATTATTTAATAAAGAAATAACAAAAAAACACATTATTTAATAGAGAAATAACTAAAATACACATTATTTTATAACTAAAATACACATTATTTATTGGAGAAATAACTAAAATACACATTATTTAATAAAGAAATAACTAAAATACACAATATTTAATTGAGAAATAACTAAAAAACACATTATTAAATAGAGAAATAACTAAAATACACATTATTTAATAGAGAAATAACAAAAAAAAAACACATTATTTATTAGAGAATTAACTAAAATACACATTATTTAATAGAGAAATAACAAAAAGTACATTATTTAATAGAAAAATAACTAAAATACACAATTTTTAATGGAGAAATAACTAAAATACACATTATTTAATAGAAAAATACCTAAAATACTTATTTTTTAATAGAGAAATAACAAAAAAAACACATTAATTAATAGAGAAATAACTTAAATACACATTATTTAATAGAGAAATAAAAAAAAAACACATTATTTAATAGAAAAATAACTAAAAGACACATTATTTATTGGAGAAATAACTAAAATACACATTATTTAATAGAGAAATAACTACAATACACAATATTTAATAAAGAATTAACAAAAAAACACATTATATAACAGAGAAATAACTAAAAGACACATTATTTATTGGAAAATGAATTAAAATACACATTATTTAAAAGAGAAAACATTTAAATACACATTATTTAATAGAGATATAACAAAAAAAACACATTATTTAATAGAGAAATAACTAAAATACAGATTATTTTTTGGAGAAATAACTAAAATACACATTATTTAATTAAGAAATAACTAAAATTCACATTTTTTAATAGTGAAATAACAAAAAAACACATTATTTAATAGAGAAATAACTAAAAGACACATTATTTATTTAAGAAATAACTAAAATACACAATATTTAATAGAGAAATAACTAAAATACACATTATTTAATAGAGAAATAACTAAAATACACATTATTTAATAGAGAAATAACAAAAAAACACATTATTTAATAAAAAAATAACTAAAATACACATTATTTAATAGAGAAATAACTAAAATACACTTTATTTAATAGAGAAATAACAAAAAAACACATTATTTAATTAAGAATTAACAAAAATACACATTATTTAATAAAGAAATAAATAAAATACACATTATTTATTGGAAAAATAACTAAAATACACATAATTTATTTAAGAAATAACTAAAATACACATTATTTAATAAAGAAATAACTAAATTACACATTATTTAATAGAGAAATAACAAAAAAACACATTATTTAATAAAGAAATAACAAAAAAAACACATTAATTAATAAAGAAATATCTAAAATACACATTATTTATTGGAGAAATAACTAAAATACACATTATTTTTTGGAGAAATAACTAAAATACATATTATTTAATAGAGAAATAACTAAAATACACATTATTTATTGAAGAAAAAACTAAAATACACATTATTTATTAGAGAAATAACTAAAACACACATTATTTAGTAGAGAAATAACTAAATTACACATTATTTAATAAAGAAATAACAAAAAAACACATTATTTATTAGAGAAATAACTAAAATACACATTATTTATTAGAGAAATAACTAAAATACACATTATTTAATAGAGAAATAACAAAAAACACATCATTTAAGAGAGAAATAACTAAAATACACTTTATTTAATAGAGAAATAACAAAAAAACACATTATGTAATAGAAAAATAACTAAAATACACATTATTTATTGGAGAAATAACTAAACTACACATTATTTATTGGAGAAATAACTAAAATACACATTATTTAATAGAGAAATAACTAGAATACACATTATTTAATAGAGAAATAACAAAAAAACATCTTATTTAATAAAGAAATAACTAAAAAAAACATTATTTAATAGAGAAATAACTAAAGGACACATTATTTATTGGAGAATGAACCAAAATACACATTATATAATAGAGAAATAACTAAAATACACTTTATTTAATAGAGAAATAACTAAAATACACATTATTTAATAGAATAATAACAAAAAAACACATTATTTGATAAAGAAATAACTAAAATACACATTATTTATTGGAGAATTAACTAAAATACACATTATTTGATAGAGAAATAACTAAAATACACATTATTTAATAGAAAAAAAACAAAAAAACACATTATTTAATAAAGAAATAACAAAAAACACATGATTTAATAAAGAAATAACTATAATACACATTATTTATTGGAAAAATAACTAAAATACACATTATTTATTGAAGAAATAACTAAAATACAGATTATTTAATAAAGAAATAACTAAAATACACATTATTTCATAGAAAAATAACTAAAATACACATTATTTAATAAAAAAATAACAAAAAAACACATTATTTAATAAAGAAATAACAAAAAAACACATTATTTAATAAAGAAACGACTAAAATACACATTATTTATTGGAGAAATAACTAAAATACACATTATTTATTGGAGAAATAACTAAAATACACATTATTTAATAGAAAAATAACTAAAAAACACATTATTTATTGAAGAAATAACTAAAATACACATTATTTAATAAAGAAATAAATAAAATACACATTATTTAATAGAGAAATAACTAAAATACACATTATTATTTAGAGAAATAACAAAAAAACACATTATTTAATAAAGAAATAACTAAAATACACATTGATTATTAGAAAAATAACTAAAACACACATTATTTATCAAAGAAATAACTAAAATACACATTATTTAATAGAGAAATACCTAAAATACACATTATTTAATGGAGAAATAACAATAAAACACACTATTTAATAGAGAAATAACTAAAATACACATTATATATTAGAAAAATAACTAAAATACACATTATTTATTAAAAAAATAACTAAAATACACATTATTTAATAAAAAAATAACTAAAATACACATTATTTAATAGAGAAATAACTAAAATACACATTATTTAATAGAGAAATAACAAAAAAACACATTATTTATTAAAGAAATAACTGAAATACACATTATTTAATAGAGAAATAACTAAAATACAAATTATTTATTGAAGATATAACTAAAATACAAATTATTTATTGAAGAAATAACTAAAATACACATTATTTAATAGAGAAATAACTAAAATACACATAATTTATTGGAGAAATAACTAAAATACACAATAATTAATAGAGAAATAACAAAAAATCACATTATTTATTAGAGAAATATATAAAACACACATTATTTAATAGAGAAATAACTAAAATACACATTATTTAATAAAGAAATAACAAAAAAACACAATAGTTAATAGAGAAATAACTAAAATACACATTATTTATTGGAGAAATAACTAAAATACACAATATTTAATAGAGAATTAATATAAAAACACATTATTTAATAGAGAAATAACTAAAATACACTTTATTTTTTGGAAAAATAACTAAATAACACATTATTAAATAGAAAAATAACTAAAATACACATTATTTATTAAAGAAATAACAAATAAACACATTATTTAATAGAGAAATAACAAAAAAACACGTTAATTAATAAAAAAATAACTAAAATACACATTATTTATTGAAGTTATAACTAAAATACACATTATTTTATAGAGAAATAACAAAAAAAACACATTATTTAATAGAAAAATAACTAAAATACACATTATTTATTAAAGAAATAACTAAAATACACATTATTTTAAAGAGAAATAACAAAAAAACACATTATTTAATAGAGAAATAACTAAAATACACATTATTTATTTGAGAAATAACTTAAATACACATAATTTAATAAAGCAATATTTAAAATAAACATTATTTAATAAAGAAATAACAAAAAAACACATTATTTATTAGAGAAATAACTAAAATAAACATTATATATTGGAGAAATAACTAAAATACACATTATTTAATAGAGAAATCCCAAAAAAACTCATTATTTGATAGAGAAATAACTAAAAAACACATTAATAATTGAGGAAATAACTAAAATACACATTATTTAATAGAGAAATAACAAAAAAACACATTATTTATTAGAGAAATATTGAAAACACTTATTATTTAATAGAGAAATAACTAAAATACACATTATTTATTGGAGAAATAACTAAATCACAGATTATTTAATAGAAAAATAACTAAAATACACATTATTTAATAGAGAAATAACAAATAAACACATTATTTGATAGGAAAATAACTAAAATAAACATTATTTAATAAAGAAATAAAAAAAACACATTATTTAATAAAGAAATAACTAAAATACATATTATTTATTGGATAAATATTTAAAATACACATTATTTAATAGAGAAATAACAAAAATACACATTATTTAATAAAGAAATAACAAAAAAACACATTATTTAATAGATAAATAACTAAAATACACATTATTTATTAGATAAAAAACTAAAATACACATTATTTAATAAAGAAATGACTAAAATACATATTATTTAATAGAGAAATAACAAAAAAACACATTATTTAATAAAGAAATAACTAAAATACACATTATTTATTGGAGAAATAACTGAAATATACATTATTTAATAGAGAAATAACTAAAATACTCAATATTTATTGGAGAAATAACTAAAATACACATTATTTAATAGAGAAATAACTAAAGTTCACAATATTTAATAGAAAAAAAACAAAAAAAAAACACATTATTTAATAGAGAAAAAACTAAAATACACATTCTTTAATGGAGAAATAACTAAAATACACATTATTTAATAGAGAAATAACAAAAAACACATTATTTAATAAAGAAATAACTAAAATACACATTATTTATTGGAGAAATAACTAAAATACAAATTATTTATTAAAGAATCAAGTAAAAGACATATTATTTGATAAAGAAATAACAAAAAAACACATTATTTAATAGAGAAATAACTAAAATACACATTATTTTATAACTAAAATACACATTATTTATTAGAGAAATAACTAAAATACACTTTATTTAATAAAGAAATAACTAAAATACACAATATTTAATTGAGAAATAACTAAAAAACACATTATTAAATAGAGAAATAACTAAAATAAACATTATTTAATAGAAAACTAACAAAAAAAAAAACACATTATTTATTAAAGAATTAACTAAAATACACATTATTTAATAGAGAAATAACAAAAAACACATTATTTAATAGAAAAATAACTAAAATACACAATATTTAATGAAGAAATAACTAAAATACACATTATTTAATAGAAAAATACCTAAAATACTTATTTTTTAATAGAGAAATAACAAAAAAAAACACATTAATTAATAGAGAAATAACTAAAATACACATTATTTAATAGAGAAATAAAAAAAAAACACATTATTTAATAGAAAAATAACTAAAAGACACATTATTTATTGGAGAAATAACTAAAATACACATTATTTAATAAAGAAATAACTAAAATACACCATATTCAATGAAGAAATAACAAAAAAACACATTATATAACAGAGAAATAACTAAAAGACACATTATTTATTGGAAAATAAATTAAAATACACATTATTTAATAGAGAAGTAATTTAAATACACATTATTTAATAGAGATATAACAAAAAAAACACATTATTTAATAGAGAAATAACTAAAATACACATTATTTATTAAAGAAATAACTAAAACACACATTATTTAATAAAGAAATAACTAAAATACACATTTTTTAATAGTGAAATAACAAAAAAACACATTATTTAATAGAGAAATAACTAAAAGACACATTATTTATTTGAGAAATAACTAAAATACACAATATTTTTTAGAGAAATAACTAAAATACACATTATTTAATAGAGAAATAACTAAAATACACATTATTTAATAGAGAAATAACAAAAAAACACATTATTTAATAAAAAAATAACTAAAATACACATTATTTAATAGAGAAATAACTAAAATACACATTATTTAATAGAGAAATAACAAAAAAACACATTATTTAATTAAGAAATAACAAAAATACACATTATTTAATAAAGAGATAACTAAAATACACATTATTTATTGGAAAAATAACTAAAATACACATTATTTTATAGAGAAATAACTAGAATACACATTTTTTAATAGAGAAATAACAAAAAAACATATTATTTAATAGAGAAATAACTAAAATACACCTTATTTAATAGAGAAATAACAAAAAAACACATTATTTAATAGAGAAATTACTAAAGGACACATTATTTATTGGAGAATGAACTAAAATACACATTATATAATAGAGAAATAACTAAAATACACTTTATTTAATAGAGAAATAACTAAAATACACATTATTTAATAGAAAAATAACAAAAAAACACATTATTTGATAAAGAAATAACTAAAATACACATTATTTATTGGAGAATTATCTAAAATACACATTATTTGATAGAGAAATAACTAAAATACACATTATTTAAAAGAGAAAAAACAAAAAAACACATTATTTAATAAAGAAATAACAAAAAACACATGATTTAATAAAGAAATAACTATAATACACATTATTTATTGGAAAAATAACTAAAATACACATTATTTATTGAAGAAATAACTAAAATACAGATTATTTAATAAAGAAATAACTAAAATACACATTATTTAATAGAAAAATAACTAAAATACACATTATTTAATAAAAAAATAACAAAAAAACACATTATTTAATAAAGAAATAACAAAAAAACACATTATTTAATAAAGAAACGACTAAAATACACATTATTTATTGGAGAAATAACTAAAATACACATTATTTATTGGAGAAATAACTAAAATACACATTATTTAATAGAAAAATAACTAAAAAACACATTATTTATTGAAGAAATAACTAAAATACACATTATTTAATAAAGAAATAACTAAAATACACATTATTTAATAGAGAAATAACTAAAATACACATTATTTAATAGAGAAAAAACAAAAAAACACATTATTTAATAAAGAAATAACTAAAATACACATTGATTAATAGAAAAATAACTAAAACACACATTATTTATCAAAGAAATAACTAAAATACACATTATTTAATAGAGAAATACCTAAAATACACATTATTTAACGGAGAAATAACAATAAAACACACTATTTAATAGAGAAATAACTAAAATACACATTATATATTGGAAAAATAACTAAAATACACATTATTTTTAGGAGAAATAACTAAAATACACATTATTTAATAAAAAAATAACTAAAATACACATTATTTAATAGAGAAATAACTAAAATACAGATTATTTATTAGAGAAATAACAAAAAAACACCTTATTTAATAGAGATATAACTAAAATACACATTATTTTAAAGAGAAATAACAAAAAACACATTATTAAAAAAAGAAATAACTAAAATACACATTATTAATTAAAGAAATAACTAAAATACACATTATTTAATAGAGAAATAACTAAAATACAAATTATTTAATAAAGAAACAACAAAAAAACACATTACTTAATAAAGAAATAACCGAAAAACACATTATTTAATAGAGAAATAACTAAAAGACACATTATTTATTGGAGAATGAACCAAAATACACATTATTTAATAGAGAAATAACTAAAATACACTTTATTTAATAGAGAAATAACAAAAAAACACTTTATTTTATAGAAAAATAACTAAAATACACATTATTTTAAGGAGAAATAACTAAAATACACATTATTTAATAAAAAATAACTAAAATACACATTATTTAATAAAAAAATAACAAAAAAACACATTATTTAATAGAGAAATATCTAAAATACACATTAATTATTAGAGAATTAACTAAAATACACATTATTTAATAGAGAAATAACTAAAATACACATTATTTAATAGAGAAATAACAAAAAAACACATTATTTAAAAATATATAACTAAAATACACATTATTTAATAGAGAAATAACTAAAATACACATTATTTAATAGAGAAATAACAAAAAAACACATTATTTAATAAAGAAATAACAAAAAACACATTATTTAATAAAGAAATAACTAAAATACACATTATTTAATAGAAAAATATCTAAAATACACATTATTTAATAGAAAAATAACAAAAAAACACATTATTTAATAAAAAAATAACAAAAAAACACATTATTTAATAAAGAAATAACTAAAATACAAATTATTTTTAGGAGAAATAACTAAAATACACATTATTTATTGGAAAAATAACTAAAATACACATTATTTAATAGAAAAATAACTAAAAAACACAATATTTTTTGAAGAAATAACTAAAATACACATTATTTAATAAAGAAATAACTAAAATACACATTATTTAATAGAGAAATAACTAAAATACACATTATTTAATAGAAAAATAACAAAAAAACACATTATTTAATAAAGAAATAACTAAAATACACATTGATTAATAGAGAAATAACTAAAACACACATTATTTAATAAAGAAATAACTAAAATACACATTATTTAATAGAGAAATACCTAAAATACACATTATTTAATAGAGAAATAACAAAAAAACACACTATTTTATAGAGAAATAACTAAAATACACATTATATATTGGAAAAATAACTAAAATACACCTTATTTATTGGAGAAATAACTAAAATACACATTATTAAATAAAAAAATTAATAAAATACACATTATTTAATAGAGAAATAACTAAAATGCACATTATTTAATAGAGAAATAACAAAAAAGCACATTATTTAATAGAGATATAACTAAAATACACATTATTTAATAGAGAAATAACAAAAAACACATTATTAAATAGAGAAATAACTAAAATACACATTATTTATTGAAGAAATAACTAAAATACACATTATTTAATAGAGAAATATCTAAAACACACATTATTTAATAAAGAAACAACAAAAAAACACATTACTTAATAGAGAAATAACTAAAAAACACAATATTCAATAGAGAAATAACAAAAAAACACATTATTTAATAAAGAAATAACAAAAAAACACATTATTTAATAGAAAAATAACTAAAATACACATTATTTATTGGAGAATAAATAATTTATTATTTATTGGAGAAATAACTTAAATACACATTATTTAACAGAGAAATAACAAGAATACACATTAATTAATAGAGAAATATCAAAAAACATATTATTTAATAGAGAAATAACTAAAATACACATTATTTAATAGAGAAATAACTAAAAGACACATTATTTGTTGGAGAATAAACTAAAATACACTTTATTTAATAGAGAAATAACTAAAAAACACATTATTTAATAGAGAAATTACAAAAAAACACATTATTTAATAGAAAAATAACTAAAATACAAATTATTTATTGGAGATATAACTAAAATACAAATTATTTATTGGAGAAATAACTAAAATACACATTATTAATTAAAGAAATAACTATAATACAAATTATTTAATAGAAAAATATCTAAAATACACATTATTTAATAGAGAAATAACTAAAATACATATTATTTAATAGAGAAATAACTAAAATACAAATTATTTAATAGTGAAATAACAGAAAACACATTATTTAATAAAGAAATAACTGAAATACACATTATTTAATAAAGAAATAACAAAAAAACACATTATTTAATAGAGAAATAACTGAAATACAAATTATTTATTGGAGATATAACTTAAATACAAATTATTTATTAGAGAAATAACTAAAATACACATTATTTAATAGAAAAATAACTAAAATACACATTATTTATTGGAGAAATTACTAAAATACACATTATTTAATAGAGAAATAACTAAAATACACAATAATTAATAGAGAAATAACAAAAAAACACATTATTTAATAGAGAAATAACAAAAAAACAAATTATTTAATAGAGAAAGAACTAAAATACACATTATTTATTGGAGAAATAACTAAAATACACATTATTTATTAGAAAAATAACTAAAATACACATTAATTATTGGAGAAATAACTAAAATACACATTATTTATTAGAGAAATATATAAAACACACATTATTTAATAGAGAAATAACTAAAATACACATTATTTAATAAAGAAATAACAAAAAACACAATATTTAATAGAGAAATAACAAAAAAACACATTATTTAATAAAGAAATACTAAAAGACACATTATTTATTGGAGAATGAACCAAAATACACATTATTTAATAAAGAAATAACTAAAATACACATTATTTATTGGAGAAATAACTAAAATACACATTATTTAATAGAAAAATAAGTGAAATACACATTATTTAATAGAGAAATAACAAAAAAAACACATTATTCAATAAAGAAATAACTAAAATACACATTATTTAATAGAGAAATAACAAAAAAAACACATTATTCAATAAAGAAATAACTAAAAGACAAATTATTTATTAGAGAAAAAACTAAAATACACATTATTTAATAGAGAATTAACTATAATAAACATTATTTATTGAAGAAATAACTAAAATAAACATTATTTTTTGGAGAAAATACACATTATTTAATAGAGAAATAACTAAAATACACATTATTTATTAGAGAAATAACAAAAAAACACATTATTTAATAAAGAAATAACTAAAATACACATTATTTATTGAAGAAATAACTAAATTACACATTATTTAATAGAGAAATAACAAAAAAAACACATTATTTCTTAGAGAAATAACTAAAATAAACATTAATTATTGGAGAAATAAGTAAAATACACATTATTTAATAGAGAAATAAGTAAAATACACATTATTTATTAGAGAAATAACAAAAAAACACATTATTTAATGAAGAAATAACTAAAATACACATTATTTAATAGAGAAATAACAAAAAAACACATTATTTATTAAAGAAATATTTAAAATACACATTATTTGATAGAGAAATAACAAAAAACACATTAGTTAATAGAGAAATAACTAAAATACACATTATTTATTGGAAAAATAACTTAAATACACATTATTTAATAGAGAAATAAGTGAAATACACATTATTTAATAGAGAAATTACAAAAAAACACATTATTTAATAAAGAAATAACTAAAATACACATTATTTATTAGAGAAATAACAAAAAAACACATTATTTAATAGAGAAATAACTAAAAGACACATTATTTATTAGAGAAATAACTAAAATACACATTATTTAATAGAGAAATAACTAAAATACACATTATTTAATAAAAAAATAACAAAAAAACACATTATTTAATAGAGAAAAAACTAAAATACACATTATTTATAGGAGAATTAACTAAAATACACATTATTTAATAGAGAAACAAATAAAATACACATTATTAAATAGAGAAGTAAGAAAAAAACACATTATTTAATAAAGAAATAACAAAAAATCACATTATTTAATAGAGAAGTAACTAAAATACACGATATTTATTGGAGAAATAACTAAAATACACATTATTTAATAGAGAAATAACTATAATACAAATTATTTATTAGAAAAATATCTAAAATACACATAATTTAATAGAGAAATAACTAAAATACACATTATTTAATAAAGAAATAACTAAAATACACATTATTTAATAGAGAAATAACAAAAAACACAATATTTAATAGAGAAATAACTAAAATACACGATATTTATTGGAGAAATAACTAAAATACACATTATTTAATAGAGAAATAACTATAATACAAATTATTTATTAGAAAATTATCTAAAATACACATTATTTAATAGAGAAATAACAAATAAACACATTAATTAATAGAGAAATAACTAAAATGCACATTATTTAATAGAGAAATAACAAAAAAACACATTATTTAATAGAGAAATAACTAAAATACATATTATATATTGGATAAATAACTAAAATACACATTATTTAATAAAGAAATGACTAAAATACATATTTTATTTATTAGAGAAATAACAAAAAAACACATTATTTAATAGAGAAATAACTAAAATACACATTTTTTATTGGAGAAATAACTAAAATACACATTAATTAATAAAGAAATAACTAAAATACACAATATTTATTAGAGAAATAACTAAAATACACATTATTTATTGGAGAAATAACTAAAATACACATTAATTAATAAAGAAAAAACTAAAATACACATTATTTATTAGAGAAATAACTAAAATACACATTATTTATTGGAGAATTTACTAAAATACACATTATTTATTAGAGAAACAAATAAAATACACATTATTAAATAAAGAAATAAGAAAAAAACACATTATTTAATAGAGAAATAACAAAAAATCACATTATTTAATAGAGAAATATCTAAAATACAAATTATTTATTGGAGAATTAACTAAAAGACACATTATTTATTGGAGAAATAAATAGAAAACACATTATTTAATAGAAAAATAACTAAAATACACATTATTTATTGGAGAAATAACTAAAATACATTATTTAATAAAGAAATAACTAGAACAAACATTATTTAATAGAAAAATAATTAAAATACACAATATTTTATAGAGAAATAACAAAAAAACACATTATTCAATAGAGAAATAACTAAAATACACATTATTTGTTTGAGAAATAACTAAAATACACATTATTTAATAGAGAAATAACAAAAAACACATTATTTAATAGAGAAATAACTAAAAAAAACGATATTTATTGGAGAAATAACTAAAATACACATTATTTAATAGAGAAATAACTATAATACAAATTATTTATTAGAAAAATATCTAAAATACACATTATTTAATAGAGAAATAACTAAAATACACATTATTTAATAAAGAAATAACTAAAATACACATTATTTAATAGAGAAATAACAGAAAACACATTATTAAATAAAGAAATAACTGAAATACACATTATTTAATAAAAAAATAACAAAAAAACACATTATTTAATAGAGAAATAACTAAAATACAAATTATTTATTGGAGATATAACTGAAACACAAATTATTTATTGGAGAAATAACTAAAATACACATTATTTAATGGAGAAATAACTAAAATACACATTATTTATTGGAGAAATAACTAAAATACACATTATTTAATAGAGAAAAAACTAAAATACACAATAATTAATAGAGAAATAACAAAAAAACACATTATTTAAAAGAGAAATAACAAAAAAAACACTTTATTTAATAGAGAAAGAACTAAAATACACATTATTTATTGGAGAAATAACTAAAATACACATTATTTATTAGAAAAATAACTAAAATACACATTTATTAATAGAGAAATAACTAAAATACACATTATTTATTGGAGAAATAACTAAAATACACATTATTTATTAGAGAAATATATAAAACACACATTATTTAATAGAGAAATAACTAAAATACACATTATTTAATAAAGAAATAACAAAAAAACACATTATTTAATAGAGAAATAACTAAAATACACATTATTTATTGGAGAAATAACTTAAATACACAATATTTAATAGAGAATTAATTGAAAAAAAAAAATTTAATAGAGAAATAACTAAAATACAGATTATTTATTGAAGAAATAACTAAAATACACATTATTTAATAGAAAAATAACTAAAATACACATTATTTATTAGAGAAATAACTAAAATACACATAATTTTATAGAGCAATAACTAAAATACCCATTATTTAATAAAGAATTAACAAAAAAACACATTATTTAATAGAGAAATAACTAAAATACACATTATGTAATAAAGAAATAACAAAAAAACACATTATTTATTAGAGAAATAACTAAAATAAACATTATATGTTGGAGAAATAACTAAAATACACATTATTTAATAGAAAAATCCCAAAAAAACTCATTATTTAATAAAGAAATAACTAAAAAACACATTAATAATTTGGGAAATAACTTAAATACACATTATTTCATAGAGAAATAACAAAAAAACACATTATTTAATAGAGAAATAACTAAATCACAGATTATTTAATAGAGAAATAACTAAAATACACATTATTTAATAGAGAAATAACAAATAAACACATTATTAAATAGAAAAATAACTAAAATAAACATTATTTAATAGAGAAATAAAAAAAAAACACATTATTTAATAGAGAAATAACTAAAATACATATTATTTATTGGATAAATAACTAAAATACACATTATTTATTAGAGAAATAACAAAAATACACATTATTTAATTAAAAAATAACAAAAAAACACATTATTTAATAGAGAAATAACTAAAATACAAATTATTTATTTAAGAAATAACTAAAATACACATTATTTAATAAAGAAATGACTAAAATACATATTATTTAATAGAGAAATAACAAAAAAACACATTATTTAATAAAGAAATAACTAAAATAAACATTATTTATTGGAGAAATAACTAAAATACACATTATTTAATAGAGAAATAACTAAAATACTCAATATTTATTGGAAAAATAACTAAAATACACATTATTTAATAGAGAAATAACTAAAATACACAATATTTAATAGAGAAATAACAAAAAAAAACACATTATTTAATAGAGAAAAAACTAAAATACACATTCTTTAATGGAGAAATAACTAAAATACACATTATTTAATAAAGAAATAACTAAAATACACAATATTTAATAGAGAAATAACAAAAAAACACATTATTTAATAGAGAAATAACTAAAATACACATTATTTAATAGAGAAATAACAAAAAAACACATTATTTAATAGAGAATTAAGTAAAATACACATTATTTAATAGAGCAATAACAAAAAAAACACATTATTTAATAAAGAAATAACTAAAATGCACATTATTTAATAGAGAAATAACAAAAAAACACATTATTTAATAGAGAAATAACTAAAATACACATTATTTTTTGGAAAATTAACTAAAATACACAATATTTAATAGAGAAATAACAAAAAAACACATTATTTATTAGAGAAATAACTAAAATAAACATTATTAATTAGAGAAATAACTAAAATACACATTATTTAATAGAGAAATCACAAAAAAACCCATTATTTAATAGAGAAATAACTAAAAAACACATTAATTATTGGTGAAATTACTAAAATACACATTATTTAATAGAGAAATAACAAAAAAACACATTATTTAATAGAGAAATAACAAAAACACACATTATTTAATAGAGAAATAACTAAAAAACCCATTATTTATTGGAGAAATAACTAAATCACACATTATTTAATAAAGAAATAACTAAAATACACATTATTTAATAGAGAAATAACAAATAAACACATTAATTAATAGAGAAATAACTAAAATACACATTATTTAAAAGAGAAATAACAAAAAAACACATTATTTAATAGAGAAATAACTAAAATACATATTATATATTGGATAAATAACTAAAATACACATTATTTAATAAAGAAATGACTAAAATACATATTTTATTTATTAGAGAAATAACAAAAAAACACATTATTTAATAGAGAAATAACTAAAATACACATTATTTATTGGAGAAATAACTAAAATACACATTATTTAATAGAGAAATAACTTAAATACACAATATTTATTGGAGAAATAACTAAAATACACATTATTTAATAGAGAAATAACTAAAATACACATTATTTAATAAAAAAAAAACAAAAAAAACACATTATTTAATAGAAAAAAAACTAAAATACGCATTATTTATTGGAGAAATAACTAAATTACACATTTTTTAATAGAGAAATAACAAAAAAACACATTATTTAATTGAGAAATAACTAAAATACACATTATTTAATAGAGAAATAACTAAAATACACATTATATATTGGAAAAATAACTAAAATACACATTATTTATTGGAGAAATAACTAAAATACACATTATTAAATAAAAAAATAAATAAAATACACATTATTTAATAGAGAAATAACTAAAATACACATTATTTAATAGAGAAATAACAAAAAAGCACATTATTTAATAGAGATATAACTAAAATACACATTATTTAATAGAGAAATAACAAAAAACACATTATTAAATAGAGAAATAACTAAAATACACATTATTTATTGAAGAAATAACTAAAATACACATTATTTAATAGAGAAATAACTAAAACACACATTATTTAATAAAGAAACAACAAAAAAACACATTACTTAATAGAGAAATAACTAAAAAACACAATATTTAATAGAGAAATAACAAAAAAACACATTATTTAATAAAGAAATAACAAAAAAACACATTATTTTATAGAAAAATAACTAAAATACACATTATTTAATGGAGAATAACTAATTTATTATTTATTGGAGAAATAACTTAAATACACATTATTTAACAGAGAAATAACAAGAATACACATTAATTAATAGAGAAATATCAAAAAACATATTATTTAATAGAGAAATAACTAAAATACACATTATTTAATAGAGAAATAACTAAAATACACATTATTTTTTAGAGATATAACTAAAATACACATTATTTAATAGAGAAATAACAAAAAAACACATTTTTTAATAGAGAAATAACTAAAATACACATTATTTAATTGAGAAATAACAAAAAACACATTATTTAATAGAGAAATAACAAAAAAACACATTATGTAATAGAAAAATAACCAAAATACACATTATTTATTGGAGAAATAACTAAAATACACAATATTTATTTGAGAAATAACTAAAATACACATTATTTAATAAAAAAATAACTAGAATACACATTATTTAATAGAGAAATAACAAAAAAACATATTATTTAATAGAGAAATAACTAAAATACACTTTATTTATTGGAGAAATAACTAAAATACACATTATTTAATTCAGAAATAACTATAATATTTATTGGAGAAATAACTAAAATTCACATTATTTAATAGAGAAATAACTAAAATACACATTATTTAATAGTGAAATAACAAAAAAACACATTATTTAATAGAGAAATAACTAAAAGACACATTATTTAATAGAGAAATTACAAAAAAACACATTATTTAATAGAGAAATAACTATATTACCTATTATTTATTGAAGAATTAACTAAAATACACATTATTTTTTGGAGAATTAACTAAAATACACATTATTTAATAGAGAAATAACTAAAATACACATTATTTATTAGAGAAATAACAAAAAAACACATTATTTAATAGAGAAATAACTAAAATACACATTATTTTTTGAAGAAATAACTAAATTACACATTATTTAATAGAGAAATAACAAAAAAACACATTATTTCTTAGAGAAATAACTAAAATAAACATTATTTATTGGAGAAATAAGTAAAATACACATTATTTAATAGAGAAAAAAGTAAAATACACATTATATATTAGAGAAATAACAAAAAAACACATTATTTAATAGAGAAATAACTAAAATACACATTATGTAATAGAGAAATAACAAAAAAACACATTATTTAATAGAGAAATATTTAAAATACACATTATTTAATAGAGAAATAACAAAAAAACACATTATTTAATAAAGAAATAACTAAAATACACATTATTTATTGGAGAAATAACTAAAATACACATTATTTAATAGAAAAATAAGTGAAATACACATTATTTAATAGAGAAATAACAAAAAAAACACATTATTCAATAAAGAAATAACTAAAATACACATTATTTAATAGAGAAATAACAAAAAAAACACATTATTCAATAAAGAAATAACTAAAAGACAAATTATTTATTAGAGAAAAAACTAAAATACACATTATTTAATAGAGAATTAACTATAATAATTATTATTTATTGAAGAAATAACTAAAATAAACATTATTTTTTGGAGAAAATACACATTATTTAATAGAGAAATAACTAAAATACACATTATTTATAAGAGAAATAACAAAAAAACACATTATTTAATAAAGAAATAACTAAAATACACATTATTTATTGAAGAAATAACTAAATTACACATTATTTAATAGAGAAATAACAAAAAAAACACATTATTTCTTAGAGAAATAACTAAAATAAACATTAATTATTGGAGAAATAAGTAAAATACACATTATTTGATAGAGAAATAAGTAAAATACACATTATTTATTAGAGAAATAACAAAAAAAACACATTATTTAATGAAGAAATAACTAAAATACACATTATTTAATAGAGAAATAACAAAAAAACACATTTATTATTAAAGAAATATTTAAAATACACATTATTTGATAGAGAAATAACAAAAAACACATTAGTTAATAGAGAAATAACTAAAATACACATTATTTATTGGAAAAATAACTAAAATACACATTATTTAATAGAGAAATAAGTGAAATACACATTATTTAATAGAGAAATAACAAAAAAACACATTATTTAATAAAGAAATAACTAAAATACACATTATTTATTAGAGAAATAACAAAAAAACACATTATTTAATAGAGAAATAACTAAAAGACACATTATTTATTAGAGAAATAACTAAAATACACATTATTTAATAGAGAAATAACTAAAATACACATTATTTAATAAAGAAATAACAAAAAAACACATTATTTAATAGAGAAAAAACTAAAATACACATTATTTATTGGAGAATTAACTAAAATACACATTATTTAATAGAGAAACAAATAAAATACACATTATTAAATAGAGAAGTAAGAAAAAAACACATTATTTAATAAAGAAATAACAAAAAATCACATTATTTAATAGAGAAGTAACTAAAATACACGATATTTATTGGAGAAATAACTAAAATACACATTATTTAATAGAGAAATAACTATAATACAATCTATTTATTAGAAAAATATCTAAAATACACATAATTTAATAGAGAAATAACTAAAATACACATTATTTAATAAAGAAATAACTAAAATACACAATATTTATTGGAGAAATAACTAAAATACACATTATTTAATAAAGAAATAACTATAATACAAATTATTTATTAGAAAATTATCTAAAATACACATTATTTAATAGAGAAATAACAAATAAACACATTAATTAATAGAGAAATAACTAAAATGCACATTATTTAATAGAGAAATAACAAAAAAACAAATTATTTAATAGAGAAATAACTAAAATACATATTATATATTGGATAAATAACTAAAATACACATTATTTAATAAAGAAATGACTAAAATACATATTTTATTTATTAGAGAAATAACAAAAAAACACATTATTTAATAGAGAAATAACTAAAATACATATTATATATTGGATAAATAACTAAAATACACATTATTTAATAAAGAAATGACTAAAATACATATTTTATTTATTAGAGAAATAACAAAAAAACACATTATTTAATAGAGAAATAACTAAAATACACATTTTTTATTGGAGAAATAACTAAAATACACATTAATTAATAAAGAAATAACTAAAATACACAATATTTATTAGAGAAATAACTAAAATACACATTATTTATTGGAGAAATAACTAAAATACACATTAATTAATAAAGAAAAAACTAAAATACACATTATTTATTAGAGAAATAACTAAAATACACATTATTTATTGGAGAATTTACTAAAATACACATTATTTATTAGAGAAACAAATAAAATACACATTATTAAATAAAGAAATAAGAAAAAAACACATTATTTAATAGAGAAATAACAAAAAATCACATTATTTAATAGAGAAATATCTAAAATACAAATTATTTATTGGAGAATTAACTAAAAGACACATTATTTATTGGAGAAATAAATAGAAAACACATTATTTAATAGAAAAATAACTAAAATACACATTATTTATTGGAGAAATAACTAAAATACATTATTTAATAAAGAAATAACTAGAACAAACATTATTTAATAGAAAAATAATTAAAATACACAATATTTTATAGAGAAATAACAAAAAAACACATTATTCAATAGAGAAATAACTAAAATACACATTATTTGTTTGAGAAATAACTAAAATACACATTATTTAATAGAGAAATAACAAAAAACACATTATTTAATAGAGAAATAACTAAAAAAAACGATATTTATTGGAGAAATAACTAAAATACACATTATTTAATAGAGAAATAACTATAATACAAATTATTTATTAGAAAAATATCTAAAATACACATTATTTAATAGAGAAATAACTAAAATACACATTATTTAATAAAGAAATAACTAAAATACACATTATTTAATAGAGAAATAACAGAAAACACATTATTAAATAAAGAAATAACTGAAATACACATTATTTAATAAAAAAATAACAAAAAAACACATTATTTAATAGAGAAATAACTAAAATACAAATTATTTATTGGAGATATAACTGAAACACAAATTATTTATTGGAGAAATAACTAAAATACACATTATTTAATGGAGAAATAACTAAAATACACATTATTTATTGGAGAAATAACTAAAATACACATTATTTAATAGAGAAAAAACTAAAATACACAATAATTAATAGAGAAATAACAAAAAAACACATTATTTAAAAGAGAAATAACAAAAAAAACACTTTATTTAATAGAGAAAGAACTAAAATACACATTATTTATTGGAGAAATAACTAAAATACACATTATTTATTAGAAAAATAACTAAAATACACATTTATTAATAGAGAAATAACTAAAATACACATTATTTATTGGAGAAATAACTAAAATACACATTATTTATTAGAGAAATATATAAAACACACATTATTTAATAGAGAAATAACTAAAATACACATTATTTAATAAAGAAATAACAAAAAAACACATTATTTAATAGAGAAATAACTAAAATACACATTATTTATTGGAGAAATAACTTAAATACACAATATTTAATAGAGAATTAATTGAAAAAAAAAAATTTAATAGAGAAATAACTAAAATACAGATTATTTATTGAAGAAATAACTAAAATACACATTATTTAATAGAAAAATAACTAAAATACACATTATTTATTAGAGAAATAACTAAAATACACATAATTTTATAGAGCAATAACTAAAATACACATTATTTAATAAAGAATTAACAAAAAAACACATTATTTAATAGAGAAATAACTAAAATACACATTATGTAATAAAGAAATAACAAAAAAACACATTATTTATTAGAGAAATAACTAAAATAAACATTATATGTTGGAGAAATAACTAAAATACACATTATTTAATAGAAAAATCCCAAAAAAACTCATTATTTAATAGAGAAATAACTAAAAAACACATTAATAATTTGGGAAATAACTTAAATACACATTATTTCATAGAGAAATAACAAAAAAACACATTATTTAATAGAGAAATAACTAAATCACAGATTATTTAATAGAGAAATAACTAAAATACACATTATTTAATAGAGAAATAACAAATAAACACATTATTAAATAGAAAAATAACTAAAATAAACATTATTTAATAGAGAAATAAAAAAAAAACACATTATTTAATAGAGAAATAACTAAAATACATATTATTTATTGGATAAATAACTAAAATACACATTATTTATTAGAGAAATAACAAAAATACACATTATTTAATTAAAAAATAACAAAAAAACACATTATTTAATAGAGAAATAACTAAAATACAAATTATTTATTTAAGAAATAACTAAAATACACATTATTTAATAAAGAAATGACTAAAATACATATTATTTAATAGAGAAATAACAAAAAAACACATTATTTAATAAAGAAATAACTAAAATAAACATTATTTATTGGAGAAATAACTAAAATACACATTATTTAATAGAGAAATAACTAAAATACTCAATATTTATTGGAAAAATAACTAAAATACACATTATTTAATAGAGAAATAACTAAAATACACAATATTTAATAGAGAAATAACAAAAAAAAACACATTATTTAATAGAGAAAAAACTAAAATACACATTCTTTAATGGAGAAATAACTAAAATACACATTATTTAATAAAGAAATAACTAAAATACACAATATTTAATAGAGAAATAACAAAAAAACACATTATTTAATAGAGAAATAACTAAAATACACATTATTTAATAGAGAAATAACAAAAAAACACATTATTTAATAGAGAATTAAGTAAAATACACATTATTTAATAGAGCAATAACAAAAAAAACACATTATTTAATAAAGAAATAACTAAAATGCACATTATTTAATAGAGAAATAACAAAAAAACACATTATTTAATAGAGAAATAACTAAAATACACATTATTTTTTGGAAAATTAACTAAAATACACAATATTTAATAGAGAAATAACAAAAAAACACATTATTTATTAGAGAAATAACTAAAATAAACATTATTAATTAGAGAAATAACTAAAATACACATTATTTAATAGAGAAATCACAAAAAAACCCATTATTTAATAGAGAAATAACTAAAAAACACATTAATTATTGGTGAAATTACTAAAATACACATTATTTAATAGAGAAATAACAAAAAAACACATTATTTAATAGAGAAATAACGAAAACACACATTATTTAATAGAGAAATAACTAAAAAACCCATTATTTATTGGAGAAATAACTAAATCACACATTATTTAATAAAGAAATAACTAAAATACACATTATTTAATAGAGAAATAACAAATAAACACATTAATTAATAGAGAAATAACTAAAATACACATTATTTAAAAGAGAAATAACAAAAAAACACATTATTTAATAGAGAAATAACTAAAATACATATTATATATTGGATAAATAACTAAAATACACATTATTTAATAAAGAAATGACTAAAATACATATTTTATTTATTAGAGAAATAACAAAAAAACACATTATTTAATAGAGAAATAACTAAAATACACATTATTTATTGGAGAAATAACTAAAATACACATTATTTAATAGAGAAATAACTTAAATACACAATATTTATTGGAGAAATAACTAAAATACACATTATTTAATAGAGAAATAACTAAAATACACATTATTTAATAAAAAAAAAACAAAAAAAACACATTATTTAATAGAAAAAAAACTAAAATACGCATTATTTATTGGAGAAATAACTAAATTACACATTTTTTAATAGAGAAATAACAAAAAAACACATTATTTAATTGAGAAATAACTAAAATACACATTATTTAATAGAGAAATAACTAAAATACACATTATATATTGGAAAAATAACTAAAATACACATTATTTATTGGAGAAATAACTAAAATACACATTATTAAATAAAAAAATAAATAAAATACACATTATTTAATAGAGAAATAACTAAAATACACATTATTTAATAGAGAAATAACAAAAAAGCACATTATTTAATAGAGATATAACTAAAATACACATTATTTAATAGAGAAATAACAAAAAACACATTATTAAATAGAGAAATAACTAAAATACACATTATTTATTGAAGAAATAACTAAAATACACATTATTTAATAGAGAAATAACTAAAACACACATTATTTAATAAAGAAACAACAAAAAAACACATTACTTAATAGAGAAATAACTAAAAAACACAATATTTAATAGAGAAATAACAAAAAAACACATTATTTAATAAAGAAATAACAAAAAAACACATTATTTTATAGAAAAATAACTAAAATACACATTATTTAATGGAGAATAACTAATTTATTATTTATTGGAGAAATAACTTAAATACACATTATTTAACAGAGAAATAACAAGAATACACATTAATTAATAGAGAAATATCAAAAAACATATTATTTAATAGAGAAATAACTAAAATACACATTATTTAATAGAGAAATAACTAAAATACACATTATTTTTTAGAGATATAACTAAAATACACATTATTTAATAGAGAAATAACAAAAAAACACATTTTTTAATAGAGAAATAACTAAAATACACATTATTTAATTGAGAAATAACAAAAAACACATTATTTAATAGAGAAATAACAAAAAAACACATTATGTAATAGAAAAATAACCAAAATACACATTATTTATTGGAGAAATAACTAAAATACACAATATTTATTTGAGAAATAACTAAAATACACATTATTTAATAAAAAAATAACTAGAATACACATTATTTAATAGAGAAATAACAAAAAAACATATTATTTAATAGAGAAATAACTAAAATACACTTTATTTATTGGAGAAATAACTAAAATACACATTATTTAATTCAGAAATAACTATAATATTTATTGGAGAAATAACTAAAATTCACATTATTTAATAGAGAAATAACTAAAATACACATTATTTAATAGTGAAATAACAAAAAAACACATTATTTAATAGAGAAATAACTAAAAGACACATTATTTAATAGAGAAATTACAAAAAAACACATTATTTAATAGAGAAATAACTATATTACCTATTATTTATTGAAGAATTAACTAAAATACACATTATTTTTTGGAGAATTAACTAAAATACACATTATTTAATAGAGAAATAACTAAAATACACATTATTTATTAGAGAAATAACAAAAAAACACATTATTTAATAGAGAAATAACTAAAATACACATTATTTTTTGAAGAAATAACTAAATTACACATTATTTAATAGAGAAATAACAAAAAAACACATTATTTCTTAGAGAAATAACTAAAATAAACATTATTTATTGGAGAAATAAGTAAAATACACATTATTTAATAGAGAAAAAAGTAAAATACACATTATATATTAGAGAAATAACAAAAAAACACATTATTTAATAGAGAAATAACTAAAATACACATTATGTAATAGAGAAATAACAAAAAAACACATTATTTAATAGAGAAATATTCAAAATACACATTATTTAATAGAGAAATAACAAAAAAACACATTATTTAATAAAGAAATAACTAAAATACACATTATTTATTGGAGAAATAACTAAAATACACATTATTTAATAGAAAAATAAGTGAAATACACATTATTTAATAGAGAAATAACAAAAAAAACACATTATTCAATAAAGAAATAACTAAAATACACATTATTTAATAGAGAAATAACAAAAAAAACACATTATTCAATAAAGAAATAACTAAAAGACAAATTATTTATTAGAGAAAAAACTAAAATACACATTATTTAATAGAGAATTAACTATAATAATTATTATTTATTGAAGAAATAACTAAAATAAACATTATTTTTTGGAGAAAATACACATTATTTAATAGAGAAATAACTAAAATACACATTATTTATAAGAGAAATAACAAAAAAACACATTATTTAATAAAGAAATAACTAAAATACACATTATTTATTGAAGAAATAACTAAATTACACATTATTTAATAGAGAAATAACAAAAAAAACACATTATTTCTTAGAGAAATAACTAAAATAAACATTAATTATTGGAGAAATAAGTAAAATACACATTATTTGATAGAGAAATAAGTAAAATACACATTATTTATTAGAGAAATAACAAAAAAAACACATTATTTAATGAAGAAATAACTAAAATACACATTATTTAATAGAGAATTAACAAAAAAACACATTTATTATTAAAGAAATATTTAAAATACACATTATTTGATAGAGAAATAACAAAAAACACATTAGTTAATAGAGAAATAACTAAAATACACATTATTTATTGGAAAAATAACTAAAATACACATTATTTAATAGAGAAATAAGTGAAATACACATTATTTAATAGAGAAATAACAAAAAAACACATTATTTAATAAAGAAATAACTAAAATACACATTATTTATTAGAGAAATAACAAAAAAACACATTATTTAATAGAGAAATAACTAAAAGACACATTATTTATTAGAGAAATAACTAAAATACACATTATTTAATAGAGAAATAACTAAAATACACATTATTTAATAAAGAAATAACAAAAAAACACATTATTTAATAGAGAAAAAACTAAAATACACATTATTTATTGGAGAATTAACTAAAATACACATTATTTAATAGAGAAACAAATAAAATACACATTATTAAATAGAGAAGTAAGAAAAAAACACATTATTTAATAAAGAAATAACAAAAAATCACATTATTTAATAGAGAAGTAACTAAAATACACGATATTTATTGGAGAAATAACTAAAATACACATTATTTAATAGAGAAATAACTATAATACAATCTATTTATTAGAAAAATATCTAAAATACACATAATTTAATAGAGAAATAACTAAAATACACATTATTTAATAAAGAAATAACTAAAATACACATTATTTAATAGAGAAATAACAAAAAACACAATATTTAATAGAGAAATAACTAAAATACACGATATTTATTGGAGAAATAACTAAAATACACATTATTTAATAAAGAAATAACTATAATACAAATTATTTATTAGAAAATTATCTAAAATACACATTATTTAATAGAGAAATAACAAATAAACACATTAATTAATAGAGAAATAACTAAAATGCACATTATTTAATAGAGAAATAACAAAAAAACAAATTATTTAATAGAGAAATAACTAAAATACATATTATATATTGGATAAATAACTAAAATACACATTATTTAATAAAGAAATGACTAAAATACATATTTTATTTATTAGAGAAATAACAAAAAAACACATTATTTAATAGAGAAATAACTAAAATACACATTTTTTATTGGAGAAATAACTAAAATACACATTAATTAATAAAGAAATAACTAAAATACACATTATTTATTAGAGAAATAACTAAAATACACATTATTTATTAGAGAAATAACTAAAATACACATTAATTAATAAAGAAAAAACTAAAATACACATTATTTATTAGAGAAATAACTAAAATACACATTATTTATTGGAGAATTAACTAAAATACACATTATTTATTAGAGAAACAAATAAAATACACATTATTAAATAGAGAAATAAGAAAAAAACACATTATTTAATAGAGAAATAACAAAAAATCACATTATTTAATAGAGAAATATCTAAAATACAAATTATTTATTGGAGAAATAACTAAAAGACACATTATTTATTGGAGAAATAAATAGAAAACACATTATTTAATAGAAAAATAACTAAAATACACATTATTTATTGGAGAAATAACTAAAATACATTATTTAATAAAGAAATAACTAGAACAAACATTATTTAATAGAAAAATAATTAAAATACACAATATTTTATAGAGAAATAACAAAAAAACACATTATTCAATAGAGAAATAACTAAAATACACATTATTTGTTTGAGAAATAACTAAAATACACATTATTTAATAGAGAAATAACAAAAAACACATTATTTAATAGAGAAATAACTAAAAAAAACGATATTTATTGGAGAAATAACTAAAATACACATTATTTAATAAAGAAATAACTATAATACAAATTATTTATTAGAAAAATATCTAAAATACACATTATTTAATAGAGAAATAACTAAAATACACATTATTTAATAAAGAAATAACTAAAATACACATTATTTAATAGAGAAATAACAGAAAACACATTATTAAATAAAGAAATAACTGAAATACACATTATTTAATAAAAAAATAACAAAAAAACACATTATTTAATAGAGAAATAACTAAAATACAAATTATTTATTGGAGATATAACTGAAATACAAATTATTTATTGGAGAAATAACTAAAATACACATTATTTAATGGAGAAATAACTAAAATACACATTATTTATTGGAGAAATAACTAAAATACACATTATTTAATAGAGAAAAAACTAAAATACACAATAATTAATAGAGAAATAACAAAAAAACACATTATTTAAAAGAGAAATAACAAAAAAAACACTTTATTTAATAGAGAAAGAACTAAAATACACATTATTTATTGGAGAAATAACTAAAATACACATTATTTATTAGAAAAATAACTAAAATACACATTTATTAATAGAGAAATAACTAAAATACACATTATTTATTGGAAAAATAACTAAAATACACATTATTTATTAGAGAAATATATAAAACACACATTATTTAATAGAGAAATAACTAAAATACACATTATTTAATAAAGAAATAACAAAAAAACACATTATTTAATAGAGAAATAACTAAAATACACATTATTTATTGGAGAAATAACTTAAATACACAATATTTAATAGAGAATTAATTGAAAAAAAAAAATTTAATAGAGAAATAACTAAAATACAGATTATTTATTGAAGAAATAACTAAAATACACATTATTTAATAGAAAAATAACTAAAATACACATTATTTATTAAAGAAATAACTAAAATACACATAATTTTATAGAGCAATAACTAAAATACACATTATTTAATAAAGAATTAACAAAAAAACACATTATTTAATAGAGAAATAACTAAAATACACATTATGTAATAAAGAAATAACAAAAAAACATATTATTAATTATAGAAATAACTAAAATAAACATTATATGTTGGAGAAATAACTAAAATACACATTATTTAATAGAGAAATCCCAAAAAAACTCATTATTTAATAGAGAAATAACTAAAAAACACATTAATAATTTGGGAAATAACTAAAATACACATTATTTAATAGAGAAATAACAAAAAAACACATTATTTAATAGAGAAATAACTAAATCACAGATTATTTAATAGAGAAATAACTAAAATACACATTATTTAATAGAGAAATAACAAATAAACACATTATTAAATAGAAAAATAACTAAAATAAACATTATTTAATAGAGAAATAAAAAAAAACACATTATTTAATAGAGAAATAACTAAAATACATATTATTTATTGGATAAATAACTAAAATACACATTATTTATTAGAGAAATAACAAAAATACACATTATTTAATTAAAAAATAACAAAAAAACACATTATTTAATAAAGAAATAACTAAAATACAAATTATTTATTTAAGAAATAACTAAAATACACATTATTTAATAAAGAAATGACTAAAATACATATTATTTAATAGAGAAATAACAAAAAAACACATTATTTAATAAAGAAATAACTAAAATAAACATTATTTATTGGAGAAATAACTAAAATACACATTATTTAATAGAGAAATAACTAAAATACTCAATATTTATTGGAAAAATAACTAAAATACACATTATTTAATAGAGAAATAACTAAAATACACAATATTTAATAGAGAAATAACAAAAAAAACACATTATTTAATAGAGAAAAAACTAAAATACACATTCTTTAATGGAGAAATAACTAAAATACACATTATTTAATAAAGAAATAACTAAAATACACAATATTTAATAGAGAAATAACAAAAAAACACATTATTTAATAGAGAAATAACTAAAATACACATTATTTAATAGAGAAATAACAAAAAAACACATTATTTAATAGAGAAATAAGTAAAATACACATTATTTAATAGAGCAATAACAAAAAAAACACATTATTTAATAAAGAAATAACTAAAATGCACATTATTTAATAGAGAAATAACAAAAAAACACATTATTTAATAGAGAAATAACTAAAATACACATTATTTTTTGGAAAATTAACTAAAATACACAATATTTAATAGAGAAATAACAAAAAAACACATTATTTATTAGAGAAATAACTAAAATAAACATTATTAATTAGAAAAATAACTAAAATACACATTATTTAATAGAGAAATCACAAAAAAACCCATTATTTAATAGAGAAATAACTAAAAAACACATTAATTATTGGGGAAATTACTAAAATACACATTATTTAATAGAGAAATAACAAAAAAACACATTATTTAATAGAGAAATAACGAAAACACACATTATTTAATAGAGAAATAACTAAAAAACCCATTATTTATTGGAGAAATAACTAAATCACACATTATTTAATAAAGAAATAACTAAAATACACATTATTTAATAGAGAAATAACAAATAAACACATTAATTAATAGAGAAATAACTAAAATACACATTATTTAAAAGAGAAATAACAAAAAAACACATTATTTAATAGAGAAATAACTAAAATACATATTATATATTGGATAAATAACTAAAATACACATTATTTAATAAAGAAATGACTAAAATACATATTTTATTTATTAGAGAAATAACAAAAAAACACATTATTTAATAGAGAAATAACTAAAATACACATTATTTATTGGAGAAATAACTAAAATACACATTATTTAATAGAGAAATAACTTAAATACACAATATTTATTGGAGAAATAACTAAAATACACATTATTTATTAGAGAAATATATAAAACACACATTATTTAATAGAGAAATAACTAAAATACACATTATTTAATAAAGAAATAACAAAAAAACACAATATTTAATAGAGAAATAACAAAAAAACACATTATTTAATAAAGAAATACTAAAAGACACATTATTTATTGGAGAATGAACCAAAATACACATTATTTAATAAAGAAATAACTAAAATACACTTTATTTATTGGAGAAATAACTAAAATACACATTATTTAATAAAGAAATAACTTAAATACACATTATTTAATAGAGAAATAACAAGAACACACATTATTTAATAGAGAAATAACTAAAATACACATTATTTAATAGATAAATAACTAAAATACACATTATTTAATAGAGAAATAACAAAAAAACACATTATTTAAGAAAAAATATTTAAAATACACATTATTTAATAGCAAAAATTAATAAAGAAATAATTAAAATACACCATATTTATTGGAGATATAACTAAAATACACATTATTTTTTGGAGAAATAACTAAAATACACATTATTTAATAGAGAAATAACTAAAATACACATTAGTTTTTAGAGATATAACTAAAATACACATTATTTAATAGAGAAATAACAAAAAAACACATTTTTTAATAGAGAAATAACTAAAATACACATTATTTAATTGAGAAATAACAAAAAACACATTATTTAATAGAGAAATAACAAAAAAACACATTATGTAATAGAAAAATAACCAAAATACACATTATTTATTGGAGAAATAACTAAAATACACATTATTTATTTGAAAAATAACTAAAATACACATTATTTAATAAAAAAATAACTAGAATACACATTATTTAATAGAGAAATAACAAAAAAACATATTATTTAATAGAGAAATAACTAAAATACACTTTATTTATTGGAGAAATAACTAAAATACACATTATTTAATTCAGAAATAACTATAATATTTATTGGAGAAATATCTAAAATTCACATTATTTAATAGAGAAATAACTAAAATACACATTATTTAATAGTGAAATAACAAAAAAACACATTATTTAATAGAGAAATAACTAAAAGACACATTATTTAATAGAGAAATTACAAAAAAACACATTATTTAATAGAGAAATAACTATATTACCTATTATTTATTGAAGAATTAACTAAAATACACATTATTTTTTGGAGAATTAACTAAAATACACATTATTTAATAGAGAAATAACTAAAATACACATTATTTATTAGAGAAATAACAAAAAAACACATTATTTAATAGAGAAATAACTAAAATACACATTATTTTTTGAAGAAATAACTAAATTACACATTATTTAATAGAGAAATAACAAAAAAACACATTATTTCTTAGAGAAATAACTAAAATAAACATTATTTATTGGAGAAATAAGTAAAATACACATTATTTAATAGAGAAAAAAGTAAAATACACATTATATATTAGAGAAATAACAAAAAAACACATTATTTAATAGAGAAATAACTAAAATACACATTATTTAATAGAGAAATAACAAAAAAACACATTATTTAATAGAGAAATATTTAAAATACACATTATTTAATAGAGAAATAACAAAAAAACACATTATTTAATAAAGAAATAACTAAAATACACATTATTTATTGGAGAAATAACTAAAATACACATTATTTAATAGAGCAATAAGTGAAATACACATTATTTAATAAAGAAATAACAAAAAAAAAACACATTATTCAATAAAGAAATAACTAAAATACACATTATTTAATAGAGAAATAACAAAAAAAACACATTATTCAATAAAGAAATAACTAAAAGACAAATTATTTATTAGAGAAATAACTAAAATACACATTATTTAATAGAGAATTAACTATAATAAACATTATTTATTGAAGAAATAACTAAAATAAACATTATTTTTTGGAGAAAATACACATTATTTAATAGAGAAATAACTAAAATACACATTATTTATTAGAGAAATAACAAAAAAACACATTATTTAATAAAGAAATAACTAAAATACACATTATTTATTGAAGAAATAACTAAATTACACTTTATTTAATAGAGAAATAACAAAAAAACACATTATTTCTTAGAGAAATAACTAAAATAAACATTAATTATTGGAGAAATAAGTAAAATACACATTATTTAATAGAGAAATAAGTAAAATACACATTATTTATTAGAGAAATAACAAAAAAACACATTATTTAATAGAGAAATAAGTAAAATACACATTATTTATTAGAGAAATAACAAAAAAACACATTATTTAATAAAGAAATAACTAAAATACACATTATTTAATAGAGAAATAACAAAAAACACATTAGTTAATAGAGAAATAACTAAAATACACATTATTTATTGGAAAAATAACTAAAATACACATTATTTAATAGAGAAATAAGTGAAATACACATTATTTAATAGAAAAATAACAAAAAAACACATTATTTAATAAAGAAATAACTAAAATACACATTATTTATTAGAGAAATAACAAAAAAACACATTATTTAATAGAGAAATAACTAAAAGACACATTATTTATTAGAGAAATAACTAAAATACACATTATTTAATAGAGAAATAACTAAAATACACATTATTTAATAAAGAAATAACAAAAAAACACATTATTTAATAGAGAAATATTTAAAATACACATTATTTAATAGAGAAATAACAAAAAAACACATTATTTAATAAAGAAATAACTAAAATACACATTATTTATTAGAGAAATAACTAAAATAAACATTATATGTTGGAGAAATAACTAAAATACACATTATTTAATAAAGAAATCCCAAAAAAACTCATTATTTAATAGAGAAATAACTAAAAAACACATAAATAATTTGGGAAATAACTAAAATACACATTATTCAATAGAGAAATAACAAAAAAACACATTATTTAGTAGAGAAATAACTAAATCACAGATTATTTAATAGAGAAATAACTAAAATACACATTATTTAATAGAGAAATAACAAATAAACACATTATTAAATAGAAAAATAACTAAAATAAACATTATTTAATAGAGAAATAAAAAAAAACACATTATTTAATAGAGAAATAACTAAAATACATATTATTTATTGGATAAATAACTAAAATACACATTATTTATTAGAGAAATAACAAAAATACACATTATTTAATTAAAAAATAACAAAAAAACACATTATTTAATAGAGAAATAACTAAAATACAAATTATTTATTTAAGAAATAACTAAAATACACATTATTTAATAAAGAAAAGACTAAAATACATATTATTTAATAGAGAAATAACAAAAAAACACATTATTTAATAAAGAAATAACTAAAATAAACATTATTTATTGGAGAAATAACTAAAATACACATTATTTAATAGAGAAATAACTAAAATACTCAATATTTATTGGAAAAATAACTAAAATACACATTATTTAATAGAGAAATAACTAAAATACACAATATTTAATAGAGAAATAACAAAAAAAACACATTATTTAATAGAGAAAAAACTAAAATACACATTCTTTAATGGAGAAATAACTAAAATACACATTATTTAATAAAGAAATAACTAAAATACACAATATTTAATAAAGAAATAACAAAAAAACACATTATTTAATAGAGAAATAACTAAAATACACATTATTTAATAGAGAAATAACAAAAAAACACATTATTTAATAGAGAAATAAGTAAAATACACATTATTTAATAGAGCAATAACAAAAAAAACACATTATTTAATAAAGAAATAACTAAAATGCACATTATTTAATAGAGAAATAACAAAAAAACACATTATTTAATAGAGAAATAACTAAAATACACATTATTTTTTGGAAAATTAACTAAAATACACAATATTTAATAGAGAAATAACAAAAAAACACATTATTTATTAGAGAAATAACTGAAATAAACATTATTAATTAGAGAAATAACTAAAATACACATTATTTAATAGAGAAATCACAAAAAAACCCATTATTTAATAGAGAAATAACTAAAAAACACATTAATTATTGGGGAAATTACTAAAATACACATTATTTAATAGAGAAATAACAAAAAAACACATTATTTAATAGAGAAATAACGAAAACACACATTATTTAATAGAGAAATAACTAAAAAACCCATTATTTATTGGAGAAATAACTAAATCACACATTATTTAATAAAGAAATAACTAAAATACACATTATTTAATAGAGAAATAACAAATAAACACATTAATTAATAGAGAAATAACTAAAATACACATTATTTAAAAGAGAAATAACAAAAAAACACATTATTTAATAGAGAAATAACTAAAATACATATTATATATTGGATAAATAACTAAAATACACATTATTTAATAAAGAAATGACTAAAATACATATTTTATTTATTAGAGAAATAACAAAAAAACACAATATTTAATAGAGAAATAACTAAAATACACATTATTTATTGGAGAAATAACTAAAATACACATTATTTAATAGAGAAATAACTTAAATACACAATATTTATTGGAGAAATAACTAAAATACACATTATTTAATAGAGAAATAACTAAAATACACATTATTTAATAAAAAAAAAACAAAAAAAACACATTATTTAATAGAAAAAAAACTAAAATACGCATTATTTATTAGAGAAATAACTAAATTACACATTTTTTAATAGAGAAATAACAAAAAAACACATTATTTAATTGAGAAATAACTAAAATACACATTATTTAATAGAGAAATAACTAAAATACACATTATATATTGGAAAAATAACTAAAATACACATTATTTATTGGAGAAATAACTAAAATACACATTATTAAATAAAAAAATAAATAAAATACACATTATTTAATAGAGAAATAACTAAAATACACATTATTTAATAGAGAAATAACAAAAAAGCACATTATTTAATAGAGATATAACTAAAATACACATTATTTAATAGAGAAATAACAAAAAACACATTATTAAATAGAGAAATAACTAAAATACACATTATTTATTGAAGAAATAACTAAAATACACATTATTTAATAGAGAAATAACTAAAACACACATTATTTAATAAAGAAACAACAAAAAAACACATTACTTAATAGAGAAATAACTAAAAAACACAATATTTAATAGAGAAATAACAAAAAAACACATTATTTAATAAAGAAATAACAAAAAAACACATTATTTTATAGAAAAATAACTAAAATACACATTATTTATTGGAGAATAACTAATTTATTATTTATTGGAGAAATAACTTAAATACACATTATTTAACAGAGAAATAACAAGAATACACATTAATTAATAGAGAAATATCAAAAAACATATTATTTAATAGAGAAATAACTAAAATACACATTATTTAATAGAGAAATAACTAAAAGACACATTATTTGTTGGAGAATAAACTAAAATACACTTTATTTAATAGAGAAATAACTAAAATACACATTATTTAATAGAGAAATTACAAAAAAACACATTATTTAATAGAAAAATAACTAAAATACAAATTATTTGTTGGAGATATAACTAAAATACAAATTATTTATTGGAGAAATAACTAAAATACACATTATTAATTAAAGAAATAACTATAATACAAATTATTTAATAGAAAAATATCTAAAATACACATTATTTAATAGAGAAATAACTAAAATACACATTATTTAATAAAGAAATAACTAAAATACAAATTATTTAATAGTAAAATAACAGAAAACACATTATTTAATAAAGAAATAACTGAAATACACATTATTTAATAAAGAAATAACAAAAAAACACATTATTTAATAGAGAAATAACTAAAATACAAATTATTTATTGGAGATATAACTTAAATACAAATTATTTATTAGAGAAATAACTAAAATACACATTATTTAATAGAAAAATAACTAAAATACACATTATTTATAACTAAAATACACATTATTTAATAGAGAAATAACTAAAATACACAATAATTAATAGAGAAATAACAAAAAAACACATTATTTAATAGAGAAATAACAAAAAAAACACATTATTTAATAGAGAAAGAACTAAAATACACATTATTTATTGGAGAAATAACTAAAATACACATTATTTATTAGAAAAATAACTAAAATACACATTAATTATTGGAGAAATAACTAAAATACACATTATTTATTAGAGAAATATATAAAACACACATTATTTAATAGAGAAATAACTAAAATACACATTATTTAATAAAGAAATAACAAAAAAACACAATATTTAATAGAGAAATAACAAAAAAACACATTATTTAATAAAGAAATACTAAAAGACACATTATTTATTGGAGAATGAACCAAAATACACATTATTTAATAAAGAAATAACTAAAATACACTTTATTTATTGGAGAAATAACTAAAATACACATTATTTAATAAAGAAATAACTTAAATACACATTATTTTATAGAGAAATAACAAGAACACACATTATTTAATAGAGAAATAACTAAAATACACATTATTTAATAGATAAATAACTAAAATTTACATTATTTAATAGAGAAATAACAAAAAAACACATTATTTAATAGCAAAAATTAATAAAGAAATAATTAAAATACACCATATTTATTGGAGATATAACTAAAATACACATTATTTATTGGAGAAATAACTAAAATACACATTATTTAATAGAGAAATAACTAAAATACACATTAGTTTTTAGAGATATAACTAAAATACACATTATTTAATAGAGAAATAACAAAAAAACACATTTTTTAAAAGAGAAATAACTAAAATACACATTATTTAATTGAGAAATAACAAAAAACACATTATTTAATAGAGAAATAACAAAAAAACACATTATGTAATAGAAAAATAACCAAAATACACATTATTTATTGGAGAAATAACTAAAATACACATTATTTATTTGAAAAATAACTAAAATACACATTATTTAATAAAAAAATAACTAGAATACACATTATTTAATAGAGAAATAACAAAAAAACATATTATTTAATAGAGAAATAACTAAAATACACTTTATTTATTGGAGAAATAACTAAAATACACATTATTTAATTCAGAAATAACTATAATATTTATTGGAGAAATATCTAAAATTCACATTATTTAATAGAGAAATAACTAAAATACACATTATTTAATAGTGAAATAACAAAAAAACACATTATTTAATAGAGAAATAACTAAAAGACACATTATTTGATAGAGAAATTACAAAAAAACACATTATTTAATAGAGAAATAACTATATTACCTATTATTTATTGAAGAATTAACTAAAATACACATTATTTTTTGGAGAATTAACTAAAATACACATTATTTAATAGAGAAATAACTAAAATACACATTATTTATTAGAGAAATAACAAAAAAACACATTATTTAATAGAGAAATAACTAAAATACACATTATTTTTTGAAGAAATAACTAAATTACACATTATTTAATAGAGAAATAACAAAAAAACACATTATTTCTTAGAAAAATAACTAAAATAAACATTATTTATTGGAGAAATAAGTAAAATACACATTATCTAATAGAGAAAAAAAAAATACACATTATATATTAGAGAAATAACAAAAAAACACATTATTTAATAGAGAAATAACTAAAATACACATTATTTAATAGAGAAATAACAAAAAAACACATTATTTAATAGAGAAATATTTAAAATACACATTATTTAATAGAGAAATAACAAAAAAACACATTATTTAATAAAGAAATAACTAAAATACACATTATTTATTGGAGAAATAACTAAAATACACATTATTTAATAGAGAAATAAGTGAAATACACATTATTTAATAAAGAAATAACAAAAAAAAACACATTATTCAATAAAGAAATAACTAAAATACACATTATTTAATAGAGAAATAACAAAAAAAACACATTATTCAATAAAGAAATAACTAAAAGACAAATTATTTATTAGAGAAATAACTAAAATACACATTATTTAATAGAGAATTAACTATAATAAACATTATTTATTGAAGAAATAACTAAAATAAACATTATTTTTTGGAGAAAATACACATTATTTAATAGAGAAATAACTAAAATACACATTATTTATTAGAGAAATAACAAAAAAACACATTATTTAATAAAGAAATAACTAAAATACACATTATTTATTGAAGAAATAACTAAATTACACATTATTTAATAGAGAAATAACAAAAAAACACATTATTTCTTAGAGAAATAACTAAAATAAACATTAATTATTGGAGAAATAAGTAAAATACACATTATTTAATAGAGAAATAAGTAAAATACACATTATTTATTAGAGAAATAACAAAAAAACACATTATTTAATAGAGAAATAAGTAAAATATACATTATTTATTAGAGAAATAACAAAAAAACACATTATTTAATAAAGAAATAACTAAAATACACATTATTTAATAGAGAAATAACAAAAAACACATTAGTTAATAGAGAAATAACTAAAATACACATTATTTATTGGAAAAATAACTAAAATACACATTATTTAATAGAGAAATAAGTGAAATACACATTATTTAATAGAGAAATAACAAAAAAACACATTATTTAATAAAGAAATAACTAAAATACACATTATTTATTAGAGAAATAACAAAAAAACACATTATTTAATAGAGAAATAACTAAAAGACACATTATTTATTAGAGAAATAACTAAAATACACATTATTTAATAGAGAAATAACTAAAATACACATTATTTAATAAAGAAATTACAAAAAAACACATTATTTAATAAAGAAAAAACTAAAATACACATTATTTATTGGAGAATTAACTAAAATACACATTATTTAATAGAAAAACAAATAAAATACACATTATTAAATAGAGAAGTAAGGAAAAAACACATTATTTAATTGAGAAATAACAAAAAATCACATTATTTAATAGAGAAGTAACTAAAATACACGATATTTATTGGAGAAATAACTAAAATACACATTATTTAATAGAGAAATAACTATAATACAAATTATTTATTAGAAAAATATCTAAAATACACATAATTTAATAGAGAAATAACTAAAATACACATTATTTAATAAAGAAATAACTAAAATACACATTATTTAATAGAGAAATAACAAAAAACACAATATTTAATAGAGAAATAACTAAAATACACGATATTTATTGGAGAAATAACTAAAATACACATTATTTAATAGAGAAATAACTATAATACAAATTATTTATTAGAAAATTATCTAAAATACACATTATTTAATAGAGAAATAACAAATAGACACATTAATTAATAGAGAAATAACTAAAATACACATTATTTAATAGAGAAATAACAAAAAAACACATTATTTAATAGAGAAATAACTAAAATACATATTATATATTGGATAAATAACTAAAATACACATTATTTAATAAAGAAATGACTAAAATACATATTTTATTTATTAGAGAAATAACAAAAAAACACATTATTTAATAGAGAAATAACTAAAATACACATTAATTAATAAAGAAATAACTAAAATACACATTATTTATTAGAGAAATAACTAAAATACACATTTTTTATTGGAGAAATAACTAAAATACACATTAATTAATAAAGAAAAAACTAAAATACACATTATTTATTAGAGAAATAACTAAAATACACATTATTTATTGAAAAATTAACTAAAATACACATTATTTATTAGAGAAACAAATAAAATACACATTATTAAATAGAGAAGTAAGAAAAAAACACATTATTTAATAAAGAAATAACAAAAAATCACATTATTTAATAGAGAAATATCTAAAATACACATTATTTATTGGAGAATTAACTAAAAGACACATTATTTATTGGAGAAATAAATAGAAAACACATTATTTATTAGAGAAATAACTAAAATACAAATTTTTTATTGGAGAAATAACTAAAATACATTATTTAATAAAGAAATAACTAGAACAAACATTATTTAATAGAAAAATAATTAAAATACACAATATTTTATAGAGAAATAACAAAAAAACACATTATTCAATAGAGAAATAACTAAAATACACATTATTTGTTTGAGAAATAACTAAAATACACATTATTTAATAGAGAAATAACAAAAAACACATTATTTAATAGAGAAATAACTAAAATACACGATATTTATTGGAGAAATAACTAAAATACACATTATTTAATAGAGAAATAACTATAATACAAATTATTTATTAGAAAAATATCTAAAATACACATTATTTAATAGAGAAATAACTAAAATACACATTATTTAATAAAGAAATAACTAAAATACACATTATTTAATAGAGAAATAATAGAAAACACATTATTAAATAAAGAAATAACTGAAATACACATTATTTAATAAAAAAATAACAAAAAACACATTATTTAATAGAGAAATAACTAAAATACAAATTATTTATTGGAGATATAACTAAAATACAAATTATTTATTGGAGAAATAACTAAAATACACATTATTTAATGGAGAAATAACTAAAATACACATTATTTATTGGAGAAATAACTAAAATACACATTATTTAATAGAGAAAAAACTAAAATACACAATAATTAATAGAGAAATAACAAAAAAACACATTATTTAAAAGAGAAATAACAAAAAAAACACTTTATTTAATAGAGAAAGAACTAAAATACACATTATTTATTGGAGAAATAACTAAAATACACATTATTTATTAGAAAAATAACTAAAATACACATTTATTAATAGAGAAATAACTAAAATACACATTATTTATTGGAGAAATAACTAAAATACACATGATTTATTAGAGAAATATATAAAACACACATTATTTAATAGAGAAATAACTAAAATACACATTATTTAATAAAGAAATAACAAAAAAACACATTATTTAATAGAGAAATAACTAAAATACACATTATTTATTGGAGAAATAACTTAAATACACAATATTTAATAGAGAATTAATTAAAAAAAAAAAATTTAATAGAGAAATAACTAAAATACAGATTATTTATTGGAGAAATAACTAAAATACACATTATTTAATAGAAAAATAACTAAAATACACATTATTTATTAGAGAAATAACTAAAATACACATAATTTTATAGAGCAATAACTAAAATACACATTATTTAATAAAGAAATAACAAAAAAACACATTATTTAATAGAGAAATAACTAAAATACACATTGTGTAATAAAGAAATAACAAAAAAACACATTATTTATTAGAGAAATAACTAAAATAAACATTATATATTGGAGAAATAACTAAAATACACATTATTTAATAGAGAAATCCCAAAAAAACTCATTATTTAATAGAGAAATAACTAAAAAACACATTAATAATTTGGGAAATAACTAAAATACACATTATTTAATAGAGAAATAACAAAAAAACACATTATTTAATAGAAAAATAACTAAATCACAGATTATTTAATGGAGAAATAACTAAAATACACATTATTTAATAGAGAAATAACAAATAAACACAATATTAAATAGAAAAATAACTAAAATAAACATTATTTAATAGAGAAATAAAAAAAACACATTATTTAATAGAGAAATAACTAAAATACATATTATTTATTGGATAAATAACTAAAATACACATTATTTATTAAAAAAATAACAAAAATACACATTATTTAATAGAGAAATAACTAAAATACAAATTATTTATTAAAGAAATAACTAAAATACACATTATTTATCAAAGAAATGACTAAAATACATATTATTTAATAGAGAAATAACAAAAAAACACATTATTTAATAAAGAAATAACTAAAATACACATTATTTATTGGAGAAATAACTAAAATACACATTATTTAATAGAGAAATAACTAAAATACTCAATATTTATTGGAAAAATAACTAAAATACACATTATTTAATAGAGAAATAACTAAAATACACAATATTTAATAGAGAAATAACAAAAAAAACACATTATTTAATAGAGAAAAAACTAAAATACACATTCTTTAATGGAGAAATAACTAAAATACACATTATTTAATAAAGAAATAACTAAAATACACAATATTTAATAGAGAAATAACAAAAAAACACATTATTTAATAGAGAAATAACTAAAATACACATTATTTAATAGAGAAATAACAAAAAAACACATTATTTAATAGAGCAATAACAAAAAAAAACACATTATTTAATAAAGAAATAACTAAAATGCACATTATTTATTAGAGAAATAACAAAAAAACACATAATTTAATAGAGAAATAACTAAAATACACATTATTTTTTGGAAAATTAACTAAAATACACAATATTTAATAGAGAAATAACAAAAAAACACATTATTTATTAGAGAAATAACTAAAATAAACATTATTAATTAGAGAAATAACAAAAATACACATTATTTAATAGAGAAATCACAAAAAAACCCATTATTTAATAGAGAAATAACTAAAAAACACATTAATTATTGAGGAAATTACTAAAATACACATTATTTAATAGAGAAATAACAAAAAAACACATTATTTAATAAAGAAATAACGGAAACACACATTATTTAAAAGAAAAATAACTAAAAAACCCATTATTTATTGGAGAAATAACTAAATCACACATTATTTAATAAAGAAATAAATAAAATACACATTATTTAATAGAGAAATAACAAATAAACACATTAATTAATAGAGAAATAACTAAAATACACATTATTTAATAGAGAAATAACAAAAAAACACATTATTTAATAGAGAAATAACTAAAATACATATTATATATTGGATAAATAACTAAAATACACATTATTTAATAAAGAAATGACTAAAATACATATTTTATTTATTAGAGAAATAACAAAAAAACACATCATTTAATAGAGAAATAACTAAAATACACATTATTTATTGGAGAAATAACTAAAATACACATTATTTAATAGAGAAATAACTTAAATACACAATATTTATTGGAGAAATAACTAAAATACACATTATTTAATAGAGAAATAACTAAAATACACATTATTTAATAAAAAAATAACAAAAAAAACACATTATTTAATAGAAAAAAAACTAAAATACGCATTATTTATTGGAGAAATAACTAAATTACACATTTTTTAATAGAGAAATAACAAAAAAACACATTATTTAATTGAGAAATAACTAAAATACACATTATTTAATAGAGAAATAACTTAAATACACATTATTTAATAGAGAAATAACAAAAAAACACTATATTTAATTCAGAAATAACTATAATACACATTATTTATTGGAGAAATAACTAAAATACACATTATTTAATAGAGAAATAACTAAAATACACATTATTTAATAGTAAAATAACAAAAAAAAACACATTATTTAATAGAGAAATAACTAAAATACACATTATTTAATAGAGAAATAACAAAAAAACACATTATTTAATAGAGAAATTACTATAATACACATTATTTATTGAAGAAATAACTAAAATACACATTATTTTTTGGAGAATTAACTAAAATACACATTATTTAATAGAGAAATAACTAAAATACACATTTTTTATTGGAGAAATATCTAAAATACACATTATTTAATAGAGAAATAACTAAAATACACATTATTTAATAGAGAAATAACAAAAAAACACATTATTTAATAAAGAAATAACAACAAAACACATTATTTAATAGAGAAATAACTAAAATACACATTATTTATTGGAGAAATAACTAAAATACACATTATTTATTGGAGAAATAACTAAAATACATTAAAAAATTAAATTTATGATAAAATATTCTAAACTAAAAAACATCCATAGACGCTTTTCGAGGTTTACCTCTCATCAGTATGGCTTTATTTATTTAAACTAATTGATTTTTAACTTACTTCGTCAACATTGTTCACCACCACAATTCAAAGTGAATATTTTAAAAAAGTGTATTGACTATTTATACTAACTGACTTAATGACTTTATTTAATAGCTATGGTTAATAGCATTCTGAAAATGAACAAATAAACTAATTATTTTGGGATATTAAGCTGATGGTAATGACATGAAAGAATTTAAAAGGAAATTTGAAAATTAAAAATAGAATAAATTTTTTTTTGCATAAATTATAATTACTATTATACAATTTCGTGTATATCAGAACATATATAAAATATATAAAGAAGATATTATATATTTTTTAACTAAAATACACATTATTTAATAGAGAAATAACAAAAATACACATTATTTATTGGAGAAATAACTTAAATAGACATTATTTATTAGAGATATAACTAAAACACACATTATTTAATAAAGAAATAACTAAATTACACATTATTTAATAGGAAAATAACAAAAAAACACATTATTTATTTGAGAAATAACTAAAATACACATTATTTTTTAGAGATATAACTAAAATACACATTATTTAATAGAGAAATAACAAAAAAACGTATTTTTTAATAGAGAAATAACTAAAATACACATTATTTAATTGAGAAATAACAAAAAACACATTATTTAATAGAGAAATAACAAAAAAACACATTATGTAATAGAAAAATAACCAAAATACACATTATTTATTGGAGAAATAACTAAAATACACAATATTTATTTGAAAAATAACTAAAATACACATTATTTAATAAAAAAATAACTAGAATACACATTATTTAATAGAGAAATAACAAAAAAACATATTATTTAATAGAGAAATAACTAAAATACACAATATTTAATGGAGAAATAACTAAAATACACATTATTTAATTCAGAAATAACTATATTATTTATTGGAGAAATAACTAAAATACACATTATTTAATAGAGAAATAACTGAAATACACATTATTTAATAGTGAAATAACAAAAAAACACATTATTTAATAGAGAAATAACTAAAAGACACATTATTTAATAGAGAAATTACAAAAAAACACATTATTTAATAGAGAAATAACTATATTACCTATTATTTATTTAAGAATTAACTAAAATACACATTATTTTTTGGAGAATTAACTAAAATACACATTATTTAATAGAGAAATAACTAAAATACACATTATTTATTAAAGAAATAACAAAAAAACACATTATTTAATAGAGAAATAACTAAAATACACATTATTTTTTGAAGAAATAACTAAATTACACATTATTTAATAGAGAAATAACAAAAAAAACACATTATTTCTTAGAGAAATAACTAAAATAAACATTATTTATTGGAGAAATAAGTAAAATACACATTATTTAATAGAGAAAAAAGTAAAATACACATTATATATAAGAGAAATAACAAAAAAACACATTATTTAATAGAAAAATAACTAAAATACACATTATTTAATAGAGAAATAACAAAAAAACACATTATTTAATAGAGAAATATTTAAAATACACATTATTTAATAGAGAAATAACAAAAAAACACATTATTTAATAGAGAAATAACTAAAATACACATTATTCATTGGAGAAATAACTAAAATACACATTATTTAATAGAGAAATAAGTGAAATACACATTATTTAATAGAGAAATAACAAAAGAACACATTATTCAATAAAGAAATAACTAAAATACACATTATTTAATAGAGAAATAACAAAAAAAACACATTATTCAATAAAGAAATAACTAGAAGACAAATTATTTATTAGAGAAATAACTAAAATACACATTATTTAATAGAGAATTAACTATAATAAACATTATTTATTGAAGAAATAACTAAAATAAACATTATTTTTTGGAAAAAATACACATTATTTAATAGAGAAATAACTAAAATACACATTATTTATTAGAGAAATAACAAAAAAACACATTATTTAATAAAGAAATAACTAAAATACACATTATTTATTGAAGAAATAACTAAATTACACATTATTTAATAGAGAAATAACAAAAAAACACATTATTTCTTAGAGAAATAACTAAAATAAACATTAATTATTGGAGAAATAATTAAAATACACATTATTTAAAAGAGAAATAAGTAAAATACAAATTACTTATTAGAGAAATAACAAAAAAACACATTATATAATAAAGAAATAACTAAAATACACATTATTTAATAGAGAAATAACAAAAAAACACATTATTTATTAAAGAAACATTTAAAATACACATTATTTGATAGAGAAATAACAAAAAACACATTAGTTAATAGAGAAATAACTAAAATACACATTATTTATTGGAGAAATAACTAAAATACACATTATTTAATAAAGAAATAAGTGAAATACACATTATTTAATAGAGAAATAACAAAAAAACACATTATTTAATAAAGAAATAACTAAAATACACATTATTTATTAGAGAAATAACAAAAAAACACATTATTTAATAGAGAAATAACTAAAAGACACATTATTTATTAGAGAAATAACTAAAATACACATTATTTAATAGAGAAATAACTAAAATACACATTATTTAATAAAGAAATAACAAAAAAACACATTATTCAATAGAGAAAAAACTAAAATACACATTATTTATTGGAGAATTAACTAAAATACACATTATTTAATAGAGAAACAAATAAACTACACATTATTAAATAGAGAAGTAAGAAAAAAACACATTATTTAATAGAGAAATAACAAAAAATCACATTATTTAATAGAGAAATAACTAAAATACACGATATTTATTGAAGAAATAACTAAAATACACATTATTTAATAGAGAAATAACTATAATACAAATTATTTATTAGAAAAATATTTAAAATACACATTATTTAATAGAGAAATAACTAAAATACACATTATTTAATAAAGAAATAACTAAAATACACATTATTTAATAGAGAAATAACAAAAAACACAATATTTAATAGAGAAATAACTAAAATACACGATATTTATTGGAGAAATAACTAAAATACACATTATTTAATAGAAAAATAACTATAATACAAATTATTTATTAGAAAAATATCTAAAATACACATTATTTAATAGAAAAATAACAAATAAACACATTAATTAATAGAGAAATAACTAAAATACACATTATTTAATAGAGAAATAACAAAAAAACACATTATTTAATAGAGAAATAACTAAAATACATATTATATATTGGATAAATAACTAAAATACACATTATTTAATAAAGAAATGACTAAAATACATATTTTATTTATTAGAGAAATAACAAAAAAACACATTATTTAATAGAGAAATAACTAAAATACACATTATTTATTGGAGAAATAACTAAAATACACATTAATTAATAAAGAAAAAACTAAAATACACATTATTTATTAGAGAAATAACTAAAATACACATTATTTATTGGAGAAATAACTAAAATACACATTAATTAATAAAGAAATAACTAAAATACACATTATTTATTAGAGAAATAACTAAAATACACATTATTTATTGGAGAATTAACTAAAATACACATTATTTAATAGAGAAACAAATAAAATACACATTATTAAATAGAGAAGTAAGAAAAAAACACATTATTTAATAGAGAAATAACAAAAAATCTTATTATTTAATAGAGAAATATCTAAAATACACATTATTTATTGGAGAATTAACTAAAAGACACATTATTTATTGGAGAAATAAATAAAAAACACATTATTTAATAGAGAAATAACTTAAATACACATTATTTATTGGAGAAATAACTAAAATACATTATTTAATAAAGAAATAACTAGAACAAACATTATTTAATAGAAAAATTATTAAAATACACAATATTTTATAGAGAAATAACAAAAAAACACATTATTCAATAGAGAAATAACTAAAATACACATTATTTGTTTGAGAAATAACAAATAAACACATTATTTAATAGAAAAATAACTAAAATAAACATTATTTAATAGAGAAATAAAAAAAAAACACATTATTTAATAGAGAAATAACTAAAATACATAATATTTATTGGATAAATAACTAAAATACACATTATTTATTGGAGAAATAACAAAAATACACATTATTTAATAAAGAAATAACAAAAAAACACATTATTTAATAGAGAAATAACTAAAATACAAATTATTTATTGAAGAAATAACTAAAATACACATTATTTAATGAAGAACTGACTAAAATACATATTATTTAATAGAGAAATAACAAAAAAACACATTATTTAATAGAGAAATAACTAAAATACACATTATTTATTGGAGAAATAACTAAAATACACATTATTTAATAGAGAAATAACTAAAATACTCAATATTTATTGGAGAAATAACTAAAATACACATTATTTAATAGAGAAATAACTAAAATACACAATATTTAATAGAGAAATAACAAAAAAAACACATTATTTAATAGAGAAAAAACTAAAATACACATTCTTTAATGGAGAAATAACTAAAATACACATTATTTAATAGAGAAATAACAAAACACAGATTGTTTAATAAAGAAATAACTGAAATACACAATATTTAATAGAAAAATAACAAAAAAACACATTATTTAATAGAGAAATAACTAAAATACACATTATTTAATAGAGAAACAACAAAAAAACACATTATTTAATAGAGAAATAAGTAAAATACACATTATTTAATAGAGCAACAACAAAAAAAACACATTATTTAATAAAGAAATAACTAAAATACACATTATATAATAGAGAAATAACAAAAAAACACATTATTTAATAGAGAAATAACTAAAATACACATTATTTTTTGGAAAATTAACTAAAATACACAATATTTAATAGAGAAATAACAAAAAAACACATTATTTATTAGAGAAATAACTAAAATAAACATTATTAATTAGAGAAATAACTAAAATATACATTATTTAATAGAGAAATCACAAAAAAAACCATTATTTAATAGAGAAATAACTAAAAAACACATTAATTATTGGGGAAATTACTAAAATACACATTATTTAATAGAGAAATAACAAAAAAACACCATATTTAATTGAGAAATAACAAAAACACACATTATTTAATAGAGAAATAACTAAAAAACCCATTATTTATTGGAGAAATAACTAAATCACACATTATTTAATAAAAAAATAACTAAAATACACATTATTTAATAGAGAAATAACAAATAAACACATTAATTAATAGAGAAATAACTAAAATACACATTATTTAATAGAGAAATAACAAAAAAACACATTTTTTAATAGAGAAATAACTAAAATACATATTATATATTGGATAAATAACTAAAATACACATTATTTAATAAAGAAATGACTAAAGTACATATTTTTTTTATTAGAGAAATAACAAAAAAACACATTATTTAATAGAGAAATAACTAAAATACACATTATTTATTGGAGAAATAACTAAAATACACATTATTTAATAGAGAAATAACTTAAATACACAATATTTATTGGAGAAATAACTAAAATACACATTATTTAATAGAGAAATAACTAAAATACACATTATTTAATAAAAAAATAACAAAAAAAAACACATTATTTAATAGAAAAAAAAACTAAAATACACATTATTTATTAGAGAAATAACTAAATTACACATTTTTTAATAGAGAAATAACAAAAAAACACATTATTTAATTGAGAAATAACTAAAATACACATTATTTAATAGAGATATAACTTAAATACACATTATTTAATAGAGAAATAACAAAAAAACACATTATTTAATTCAGAAATAACTATAATACACATTATTTATTGGAGAAATAACTAAAATACACATTATTTAATAGAGAAATAACTAAAATACACATTATTTAATAGTGAAATAACAAAAAAACACATTATTTAATAGAGAAATAACTAAAATACACATTATTTAATAGAGAAATAACAAAAAAACACATTATTTAATAGAGAAATTACTATAATACACATTATTTATTGAAGAAATAACAAAAACACATTATTTTTTGGAGAATTAACTAAAATACACATTATTTAATAGAGAAATAACTAAAATACACATTATTTAATAGAGAAATAACTAAAATACACAATATTTATTGAAGAAATAACTAAAATACACATTATTTAATAGAGAAATAACTTAAATACACAATATTTATTGGAGAAATAACTAAAATACACATTATTTAATAGAGAAATAACTAAAATACACATTATTTATTAAAGAAATAACTAAATTACACATTATTTAATAGAGAAATAACAAAAAAACACATTATTTCTTAGAGAAATAACTAAAATAAACATTATTTATTGGAAAAATAAGTAAAATACACATTATTTAATAGAGAAATAAGTAAAATACACATTATATATTAAAGAAATAACAAAAAAACACATTATTTAATAAAGAAATAACTAAAATACACATTATTTAATAGAAAAATAACAAAAAAACACATTATTTAATAGAGAAATATTTAAAATACACATTATTTAATAAATAAATAACAAAAAAACACATTATTTAATAGAAAAATAACTAAAATACACATTATTTATTGGAGAAATAACTAAAATACACATTATTTAATAGAGAAATAAGTGAAATACACATTATTTAATAAAGAAATAACAAAAAAACACATTATTTAATAGAGAAATAACTAAAATACACATTATTTAATAGAGAAATAACAAAAAAACACATTATTTAATAGAGAAATAACTAAAAGACACATTATTTATTAGAGAAATAACTAAAATACACATTATTTAATAGAGAAATAACTATAATACACATTATTTATTAAAGAAATAACTAAAATAAAGAATTATTTTTTGGAGAATTAACTAAAAAACAAATTATTTAATAGAGAAATAACTAAAAGACACATTATTTATTCGAGAAATAACTAAAATACACAATATTTAATAGAGAAATAACTAAAATACACATTATTTAATAGAGAAATAACTAAAATACACATTATTTAATAGAGAAATAACAAAAAAACACATTATTTAATAAAAAAATAACTAAAATACACATTATTTAATAGAGAAATAACTAAAATACACATTATTTAATAGAGAAATAACAAAAAAACACATTATTTAATTAAGAATTAACAAAAATACACATTATTTAATAAAGAAATAACTAAAATACACATTATTTATTGGAAAAATAACTAAAATACACATTATTTATTTAAGAAATAACTAAAATACACATTATCTAATAAAGAAATAACTAAATCACACATTATTTAATAGAGAAATAACAAAAAAACACATTATTTAATAAAGAAATAACAAAAAAACACATTAATTATTAAAGAAAAAACTAAAATACACATTATTTATTGGAGAAATAACTAAAATACACATTATTTATTGGAGTAATAACTAAAATACAAATTATTTAATAGAGAAATAACTAAAATACACATTATTTATTGGAGAAATAACTAAAATACACATTATTTATTAGAGAAATAACTAAAACACACATTATTTAGTAAAGAAATAACTAAATTACACATTATTTAATAAAGAAATAACAAAAAAACACATTATTTAATAGAGAAATAACTAAAATACACATTATTTATTGAAGAAATAACTAAAATACACATTATTTAATAGAGAAATAACAAAAAAACACATTATTATATAGAGAAATAACTAAAATACACTTTATTTAATAGAGAAATAACAAAAAAACACATTATGTAATAGAAAATTAACTAAAATACACATTATTTATTGGAGAAATAACTAAACTACACATTATTTATTGGAGAAATAACTAAAATACACATTATATAATAGAGAAATAACTAGAATACACATTATTTAATAGAGAAATAACAAAAAAACATATGATTTAATAGAGAAATAACTAAAATACACCTTATTTAATAAAGAAATAACAAAAAAACACATTATTTAATAGAGAAATAACTAAAGGACACATTATTTATTGGAGAATGAACCAAAATACACATTATATAATAGAGAAATAACTAAAATACACTTTATTTAATGAAGAAAAAACTAAAATACACATTATTTAATAGAAAAATAACAAAAAAACACATTATTTGATAAAGAAATAACTAAAATACACATTATTTATTGGAGAATTAACTAAAATACACATGATTTGATAGAGAAATAACTAAAATACACATTATTTAATAGAGAAAAAACAAAAAAAACACATAATTTAATAAAGAAATAACAAAAAACACATGATTTAATAAAGAAATAACTATAATACACATTATTTATTGGAAAAATAACTAAAATACACATTATTTATTGAAGAAATAACTAAAATACAGATTATTTAATAAAGAAATAACTAAAATACACATTATTTAATAGAAAAATAACTAAAATACACATTATTTAATAAAAAAATAACAAAAAAACACATTATTTAATAAAGAAATAACAAAAAAACACATTATTTAATAAAGAAACGACTAAAATACACATTATTTATTGGAGAAATAACTAAAATACACATTATTTATTGGAGGAATAACTAAAATACACATTATTTAATAGAAAAATAACTAAAAAACACATTATTTATTAAAGAAATAACTAAAATACACATTATTTAATAAAGAAATATCTAAAATACACATTATTTAATAGAGAAATAACTAAAATACACATTATTTAATAGAGAAATAACAATAAAACACATTATTTAATAAAGAAATAACTAAAATACACATTGATTGCTAGAAAAATAACTAAAACACACATTATTTATCAAAGAAATAACTAAAATACACAATATTTAATAGAGAAATACCTAAAATACACATTATTTAATGGAGAAATAACAATAAAACACACTATTTAATAGAGAAATAACTAAAATACACATTATATATTGGAAAAATAACTAAAATACACATTATTTTTAGGAGAAATAACTAAAATACACATTATTTAATAAAAAAATAACTAAAATACACATTATTTAATAGAGAAATAACTAAAATACAGATTAATTAATAGAGAACAAACAAAAAAACACATTATTTAATAGAGATATAACTAAAATACACATTATTTAAAAGAGAAATAACAAAAAACACATTATTAAAAAGAGAAATAACTAAAATACACATTATTATTTAAAGAAATAACTAAAATACACATTATTTAATAAAGAAATAACTAAAATACAAATTATTTAATAAAGAAACAACAAAAAAACACATTACTTAAAAAAAAAATAACTGAAAAACATATTATTTAATAGAGAAATAACTAAAAGACACATTATTTATTGGAGAATGAACCAAAATACACATTATTTAATAGAGAAATAACTAAAATACACTTTATTTAATAGAGAAATAACAAAAAAACACATTATTTTATAGAAAAATAACTAAAATACACATTATTTAATGAAGAAATAACTAAATTACACATTATTTAATAAAAAATAACTAAAATACACATTATTTAATAGAAAAATAACAAAAAAACACATTATTTAATAGAGAAATAACTGAAAAACACATTATTTAATAGAGAAATAACTAAAAGACACATTATTTATTGGAGAATGAACCAAAATTCACATTATTTAATAGAGAACTAACTAAAATACACATTATTTAATAAAAAATAACTAAAATACACATTATTTAATAGAAAAATAACAAAAAAACACATTACTTAATAGAGAAATAACTAAAAAACACAATATTTAATAGAGAAATAACAAAAAAAACAATTATTAATAATGAAATAACAAAAAAACACATTATTTAATGAAAAAATAACTAAAATACACATTATTTATTGGAGAATAACTAAAATACACATTATCTATTGGAGAAATAACTTAAATACACATTATTTAACAGAGAAATAACAAGAATACACATTAATTTATAGAGAATTATCAAAAAAACATATTATTTAATAGAGAAATAACTAAAAAAAACATTATTCAATAGAGAAATAACTAAAAAAAACATTATTTAATAGAGAAATAACTAAAAGACTCATTATTTATTGTAGAATAAACTAAATTACACATTATTTGATAGAAAAATAACTAAAATACACATTATTTAATAGAGAAATTACAAAAAAACACATTATTCAATAGAAAAATAACTAAAATACAAATTATTTTTTGGAGATATAACTAAAATACAAATTATTTATTGGAGAAATAACTAAAATACACATTATTTAATAGAGAAATACCTATAATACAAATTAATTATTAGAAAAATATCTAAAATACACATTATTTAATAGAGAAATAACTAAAATACACATTATTTAATAAAGAAATAACTGAAATACACATTATTTATTAGTGAAATAACAGAAAACACATTATTTAATAAAGAAATAACTGAAATACACATTATTTAATAGAGAAATAACTAAAATACAAATTATTTATTGGAGATATAACTAAAAGACAAATTATTTATTGAAGAAATAACTAAAATACACATTATTTAATAGAGAAATAACTAAAATACACATAATTTATTGGAGAAATAACTAAAATACACAATAATTAATAGAGAAATAACAAAAAATCACATTATTTATTAGAGAAATATATAAAACACACATTATTTAATAGAGAAATAACTAAAATACACATTATTTAATAAAGAAATAACAAAAAAACACAATAGTTAATAGAGAAATAACTAAAATACACATTATTTATTGGAGAAATAACTAAAATACACAATATTTATTAGAGAATTAATATAAAAACACATTATTTAATAGAGAAATGACTAAAATACACATTATTTATTGGAAAAATAACTAAAATACACATTATTAAATAGAAAAATAACAAAAATACACATTATTTATTAGAGAAATAACAATTAAACACATTATTTAATAGAGAAATAACAAAAAAACACGTTAATTAATAAAAAAATAACTAAAATACACATTATTTATTGAAGTTATAACTAAAATACACATTATTTTATAGAGAAATAACAAAAAAAACACATTATGTAATAGAAAAATAACTAAAATACACATTATTAATTAAAGAAATAACTAAAATACACTTTATTTTAAAGAGAAATAACAAAAAAACACATTATTTAATAGAGAAATAACTAAAATACACATTATTTATTAGAGAAATAACTTAAATACACATAATTTAATAAAGCAATAACTAAAATAAACATTATTTAATAAAGAAATAACAAAAAAACATTATTTATTAGAGAAATAACTAAAATAGACATTATTTAATAAAGAAATACCAAAAAAACACATTATTTATTAAAGAAATAACTAAAATAAACATTATATATTGGAGAAATAACTAAAATACACATTATTTAATAGAGAAATCCCAAAAAAACTCATTATTTGATAGAGAAATAACTAAAAAACACATTAATAATTGGGGAAATAACTAAAATACACATTATTTAATAGAGAAATAACAAAAAAACACATTATTTAATAGAGAAATAACTAAAATATACATTATTTATTGGAGAAATAACTGAAATACACATTATTTAATAGAGAAATAACTAAAATACTCAATATTTATTGGAGAAATAACTAAAATACACATTATTTAATAGAGAAATAACTAAAGTTCACAATATTTAATAAAAAAAAAACACATTATTTAATAGAGATAAAACTAAAATACACATTCTTTAATGGAGAAATAACTAAAATACACATTATTTAATAGAGAAATAACAAAAAAAAACATTATTTAATAAAGAAATAACTAAAATACACATAATTTTATAACTAAAACACACATTATTTATTGGAGAAATAACTAAAATACACAATATTTAATTGAGAAATAACTAAAAAACACATTATTAAATAGAGAAATAACTAAAATACACATTATTTAATAGAGAACTAACAAAAAAAAACACATTATTTATTAGAGAATTAACTAAAATACACATTATTTAATAGAGAAATAACAAAAAACACATTATTTAATAGAAAAATAACTAAAATACACAATATTTAATGGAGAAATAACTAAAATACACATTATTTAATAAAAAAATACCTAAAATACTTATTTTTTAATAAAGAAATAACAAAAAAAACACATTAATTAATAGAGAAATAACTAAAATACACATTATTTAATAGAGAAATAATTTAAATACACATTATTTAATAGAGATATAACAAAAAAAACACATTATTTAATAGAGAAATAACTAAAATACACATTATTTATTGGAGAAATAACTAAAATACACATTATTTAATAAAGAAATAACTAAAATACACATTTTTTAATAGTGAAATAACAAAAAAACACATTATTTAATAGAGAAATAACTAAAAGACACATTATTTATTTGAGAAATAACTAAAATACACAATATTTATTAGAGAAATAACTAAAATACACATTATTTAATAGAGAAATAACTAAAATACACATTATTTAATAAAGAAATAACAAAAAAACACATTATTTAATAAAAAAATAACTAAAATACACATTATTTAATAGAGAAATAACTAAAATACACATTATTTAATAAAGAAATAACAAAAAAACACATTATTTAATTAAGAATTAACAAAAATACACATTATTTAATAATGAAATAACTAAAATACACATTATTTATTGGAAAAATAACTAAAATACACATTATTTATTTAAGAAATAACTAAAATACACATTATTTAATAAAGAAATAACTAAATTACACATTATTTAATAGAGAAATAACAAAAAAACACATTATTTAATAAAGAAATAACAAAAAAAACACATTAATTAATAAAAAAATAACTAAAATACACATTATTTATTGGAGAAATAACTAAAATACACATTATTTATTAGAGAAATAACTAAAATACACATTATTTAATAGAGAAATAACTAAAATACACATTATTTATTAGAAAAATAACTAAAATACACATTATTTAATAGAGAAATAACTAGAATACACATTATTTAATAGAGAAATAACAAAAAAACATATTATTTAATAGAGAAATAACTAAAATACACCTTATTTAATAGAGAAATAACAAAAAAACACATTATTTAATAGAGAAATAACTAAAGGACACATTATTTATTGGAGAATGAACCAAAATACACATTATATAAAAGAGAAATAACTAAAATACACTTTATTTAATAGAGAAATAACTAAAATACACATTATTTAATAGAAAAATAACAAAAAAACACATTATTTGATAAAGAAATAACTAAAATACACATTATTTATTGGAGAATTAACTAAAATACACATTATTTGATAGAGAAATAACTAAAATACACATTATTTAATAGAGAAAAAACAAAAAAACACATTATTTAATAAAGAAATAACAAAAAACACATGATTTAATAAAGAAATAACTATAATACACATTATTTATTGGAAAAATAACTAAAATACACATTATTTATTGAAGAAATAACTAAAATACAGATTATTTAATAAAGAAATAACTAAAATACACATTATTTAATAGAAAAATAACTAAAATACACATTATTTAATAAAGAAATAACTAAAATACACATTATTTAATAGAGAAATAACTAAAATACACATTATTTAATAGAGAAATAACAAAAAAACACATTATTTAATATAGAAATAACTAAAATACACATTGATTAATAGAAAAATAACTAAAACACACATTATTTATCAAAGAAATAACTAAAATACACATTATTTAATAGAGAAATACCTAAAATACACATTATTTAATGGAGAAATAACAATAAAACACACTATTTAATAGAGAAATAACTAAAATACACATTATATATTGGAAAAATAACTAAAATACACATAATTTTTAGGAGAAATAACTAAAATACACATTATTTAATAAAAAAATAACTAAAATACACATTATTTAATAAAAAAATAACTAAAATACAGATTATTTATTAGAGAAATAACAAAAAAACACATTATTTAATAGAGATATAACTAAAATACACTTTATTTTAAAGAGAAATAACAAAAAACACATTATTAAAAAGAGAAATAACTAAAATACACATTATTAATTGAAGAAATAACTAAAATACACATTATTTAATAGAGAAATAACTAAAATACAAATTATTTAATAAAGAAACAACAAAAAAACACATTACTTAATAAAGAAATAACTGAAAAACACATTATTTAATAGAGAAATAACTAAAAGACACATTATTTATTGGAGAATGAACCAAAATACACATTATTTAATAGAGAAATAACTAAAATACACTTTATTTAATAGAGAAATAACAAAAAAATACATTATTTTATAAAAAAATAACTAAAATACACATTATTTAATGGAGAAATAACTTAAATACACATTATTTAATAAAAAATAACTAAAATACACATTATTTAATAGAAAAATAACAAAAAAACACATTATTTAATAGAGAAATATCTAAAATACACATCAATTATTAGAGAATTAACTAAAATACACATTATTTAATAGAGAAATAACTAAAATACACATTATTTAATAGAGAAATAACAAAAAATTACATTATTTAAAAATATATAACTAAAATACACATTATTTAATAGAGAAATAACTAAAATACACATTATTTAATTGAGAAATAACAAAAAAACACATTATTTAATAAAGAAATAACAAAAAACACATTATTTAATAAAGAAATAACTGAAATACACATTATTTAATAAAAAAAAACTAAAATACACATTATTTAATAGAAAAATAACAAAAAAACACATTATTTAATAAAAAAATAACAAAAAAACACATTATTTGATAAAGAAATAACTAAAATACACATTATTTATTGGAGAAATAACTAAAATACACATTTTTTATTGGAGAAATAACTAAAATACACATTATTTAATAGAAAAATAACTAAAAAACACATTTTTTTTTGAAGAAATAACTAAAATACACATTATTTAATAAAGAAATAACTAAAATACACTATATTTAATAGAGAAATAACTAAAATACACATTATTTAATAGAAAAATAACAAAAAAACACATTATTTAATAAAGAAATAACTAAAATACACATTGATTAATAGAGAAATAACTAAAACACACATTATTTAATAAAGAAATAACAATATTACACATTATTTAATAGAGAAATAACAAAAAAACACATTATTTATTTGAGAAATAACTAAAATACACATTATTTTTTAGAGATATAACTAAAATACACATTATTTAATAGAGAAATAACAAAAAAACACATTTTTTAATAGAGAAATAACTAAAATACACATTATTTGATTGAGAAATAACAAAAAACACATTATTTAATAGAGAAATAACAAAAAAAAACATTATGTAATAGAAAAATAACCAAAATACACATTATTTATTGGAGAAATAACTAAAATACACATTATTTATTGGAGAAATAACTAAAACACACATTATTTAATAAAAAAATAACTAGAATACACATTATTTAATAGAGAAATAACAAAAAAACATATTATTCAATAGAGAAATAACTAAAATACACTTTATTTATTGGAGAAATAACTAAAATACACATTATTTAATTCAGATATAACTATAATATTTATTGGAGAAATAACTAAAAAACACATTATTTAATAGAGAAATAACTAAAATACACATTATTTAATAGTGAAATAACAAAAAAACACATTATTTAATAGAGAAATAACTAAAATACACATTATTTAATAGAGAAATTACAAAAAAACACATTATTTAATAGAGAAATAACTATATTACCCATTATTTATTGAAGAAATAACTAAAATACACATTATTTTTTTGAGAATTAACTAAAATACACATTATTTAATAGAGAAATAACTAAAATACACATTATTTATTAGAAAAATAACAAAAAAACACATTATTTAATAGAGAAATAACTAAAATACACATTATTTTTTGAAGAAATAACTAAATTACACATTATTTAATAGAGAAATAACAAAAAACACATTATTTCTTAGAGAAATAACTAAAATAAACATTATTTATTGAAGAAATAAGTAAAATACACATTATTTAATAGAGAAAAAACTAAAATACACATTATATATTAGAGAAATAACAAAAAAACACATTATTTAATAGAGAAATAACTAAAATACACATTATTTAATAGAGAAATAACAAAAAAACACATTATTTATTAGAGAAATATTTAAAATACACATTATTTAATAGAGAAATAACAAAAAAACACATTATTTAATAGAGAAATAACTAAAATACACATTATTTATTGGAGAAATAACTAAAATACACATTATTTAATAGAGAAATAAGTGAAATACACATTATTTAATAGAGAAATAACAAAAAAACACATTATTTAATAAAGAAATAACTAAAAAAAACATTATTTAATAGAGAAATAACAAAAAAACACATTATTCAATAAAGAAATAACTAAAAGACAAATTATTTATTAGAGAAATAACTAAAATACACATTATTTAATAGAGAATTAACTATAATAAACATTATTTATTGAAGAAATAACTAAAATAAACATTATTTTTTGGAGAAAATACACATTATTTAATAGAGAAATAACTAAAATACACATTATTTGTTAGAGAAATAACAAAAAAACACATTATTTAATAAAGAAATAACTAAAATACACATTATTTATTGAAGAAAAATAACTAAATTACACATTATTTAATAGAGAAATAACAAAAAAACACATTATTTCTTAGAGAAATAACTAAAATAAACATTAATTATTGGAGAAATAAGTAAAATACACATTATTTAATAGAGAAATAAGTAAAATACACATTATTTATTAGAGAAATAACAAAAAAACACATTATTTAGTAAAGAAATAACTAAAATACACATTATTTAATAGAGAAATAACAAAAAAACACATTATTTAATAGAGAAATAACTAAAATACATATTATATATTGGATAAAAAACGAAAATACACATTATTTAATAAAGAAATGACTAAAATACATATTTTATTTATTGAGAAATAACAAAAAAACACATTATTTAATAGAGAAATAACTAAAATACACATTATTTATTGGAGAAATAACTAAAATACACATTAATTAATAATGAAATAACTAAAATACACATTATTTATTAGAGAAATAACTAAAATACACATTACTTATTGGAGAAATAACTAAAATACACATAAATTAATAAAGAAATAACTAAAATACACATTATTTATTAGAGAAATAACTAAAATACACATTATTTATTGGAGAATTAACTAAAATACACATTATTTAATAGAGAAACAAATAAAATACACATTATTAAATAGAGAAGTAAGAAAAAAACACATTATTTAATAGAGAAATAACAAATAATCACATTATTTAATAGAGAAATATCTAAAATACACATTTTTTATTGGAGAATTAACTAAAAGACACATTATTTATTGGAGAAATAAATAAAAAACACATTATTTAATAAAGAAATAACTAAAATACACATTATTTATTGGAGAAATAACTAAAATACATTATTTAATAAAGAAATAACTAGAACACACATTATTTAATAGAAAAATAATTAAAATACACAATATTTTATAGAGAAATAACAAAAAAACACATTATTCAATAAAGAAATAACTAAAATACACATTATTTGTTTGAGAAATAACTAAAATACACATTATTTATTAGAGAAATATCAAAAAACACATTATTTAATAGAGAAATAACTAAAATACACGATATTTATTGGAGAAATAACTAAAATACACAATATTTAATAGAGAAATAACTATAATACAAATTATTTATTAGAAAAATCTCTAAAATACACATTATTTAATAGAGAAATAACTAAAATACACATTATTTAATAAAAAAATAACTAAAATACACATTATTTAATAGAGAAATAACAGAAAACACATTATTTAATAAAGAAATAACTGAAATACACATTATTTAATAAAAAAATAACAAAAAAACAAAAAAACACATTATTTAATAGAGAAATAACTAAAATACAAATTATTTATTGGAGATATAACTAAAATACAAATTATTTATTGGAGAAATAACTAAAATACACATTATTTAATAGAGAAATAACTAAAATACACATTATTTATTGGAGAAATAACTAAAATACACATTATTTAATAGAGAAAAAACTAAAATACACAATAATTAATAGAGAAATAAAAAAAAACACATTATTTAATAGAGAAATAACAAAAAAACACATTATTTAATAGAGCAAGAACTAAAATACACATTATTTATTGGAGAAATAACTAAAATACACATTATTTATTAGAAAAATAACTAAAATACACATTCATTAATAGAGAAATAACTAAAATACACATTATTTATTGGAGAAATAACTAAAATACACATTATTTGTTAGAGAAATATATAAAACACACATTATTTAATAGAGAAATAACTAAAATACACATTATTTAATAAAGAAATAACAAAAAAACACATTATTTAATAGAGAAATAACTAAAATACACTTTATTTATTGGAGAAATAACTTAAATACACAATATTTAATAGAGAATTAATTAAAAAAAAAAAATTTAATAGAGAAATAACTAAAATACAGATTATTTTTTGGAGAAATAACTAAAATACACATTATTAAATAAAAAAATAACTAAAATACACATTATTTATTAAAGAAATAACTTAAATACACATAATTTTATAGAGCAATAACTAAAATACACATTATTTAATAAAGAAATAACAAAAAAACACATTATTTAATAGAGAAATAACTAAAATACACATTATGTAATAAAAAAATAACAAAAAAACACATTATTTATTAGAGAAATAACTAAAATAAACATTATATATTGGAGAAATAACTAAAATACACATTATTTAATAGAGAAATCCCAAAAAAACTCATTATTTTATAGAGAAATAACTAAAAAACACATTAATAATTGGGGAAATAACTAAAATACACATTATTTAATAGAGAAATAACAAAAAAACACATTATTTAATAGAGAAATAACTAAATCACAGATTATTTAATAGAGAAATAACTAAAATACACATTATTTAATAGAGAAATAACAAATAAACACATTATTTAATAGAAAAATAACTAAAATAAACATTATTTAATAGAGAAATAAAAAAAAACACATTATTTAATAGAGAAATAACTAAAATACATATTATTTTTTGGATAAATAACTAAAATACACATTATTTATTAGAGAAATAACAAAAATTCACATTATTTAATAAAGAAATAACAAAAAAACACATTATTTAATAGAGAAATAACTAAAATACAAATTATTTATTGAAGAAATAACTAAAATACACATTATTTAATAAAGAAATGACTAAAATACATATTATTTAATAGAGAAATAACAAAAAAACACATTATTTAATAGAGAAATAACTAAAATACACATTATTTATTGGAGAAATAACTAAAATACACATTATTTAATAGAGAAATAACTAAAATACTCAATATTTATTGGAGAAATAACTAAAATACACATTATTTAATAGAGAAATAACTAAAATACACAATATTTAATAGAGAAAAATCTAAAATACACATTCTTTAATGGAGAAATAACTAAAATACACATTATTTAATAGAGAAATAACAAAACACACATTATTTAATAAAGAAATAACTAAAATACACAATATTTAATAGAGAAATAACAAAAAAACACATTATTTAATAGAGAAATAACTAAAATACACATTATTTAATAGGGAAATAACAAAAAAACACATTATTTAATAGAGAAATAAGTAAAATACACATTATTTAATAGAGCAATAACAAAAAAACACATTATTTAATAAAGAAATAACTAAAATACACATTATTTAATAGAGAAATAACAAAAAAACACATTATTTAATAGAGAAATAACTAAAATACACATTATTTTTTGGAAAATTAACTAAAATACACAATATCTAATAGAGAAATAACAAAAAAACACATTATTTATTAGAGAAATAACTAAAATAAACATTATTAATTAGAGAAATAACTAAAATACACATTATTTAATAGAGAAATCACAAAAAACCCATTATTTAATAGAGAAATAACTAAAAAACACATTAATTATTGGGGAAATTACTAAAATACACATTATTTAATAGAGAAATAACAAAAAAACACATTATTTAATAGAGAAATAACGAAAACACACATTATTTAATAGAGAAATAACTAAAAAACCCATTATTTATTGGAGAAATAACTAAATCACACATTATTTAATAAAGAAATAACTAAAAAACACATTATTTAATAGAGAAATAACAAATAAACACATTAATTAATAGAGAAATAACTAAAATACACATTATTTAATAGAAAAATAACAAAAAAACACATTATTTAATAGAGAAATAACTAAAATACATATCATATATTGGATAAATAACTAAAATACACATTATTAAATAAAGAAATGACTAAAATACATATTTTATTTATTAGAGAAATAACAAAAAAACACATTATTTAATAGAGAAATAACTAAAATACACATTATTTATTGGAGAAATAACTAAAATACACATTATTTATTAGAGAAATAACTTAAATACACAATATTTATTGGAGAAATAACTAAAATACACATTATTTAATAGAGAAATAACTAAAATACACATTATTTAATAAAAAAATAACAAAAAAAACACATTATTTAATAGAAAAAAAACTAAAATACACATTATTTATTGGAGAAATAACTAAATTACACATTTTTTAATAGAGAAATAACAAAAAAACACATTATTTAATTGAGAAATAACTAAAATACACATTATTTAATAGAGAAATAACTTAAATACACATTATTTAATAGAGAAATAACAAAAAAACACATTATTAAATTCAGAAATAACTATAATACACATTATTTATTGGAGAAATAACTAAAATACACATTATTTAATAGAGAAATAACTAAAATACACATTATTTAATAGTGAAATAACAAAAAAACACATTATTTAATAGAGAAATAACTAAAATACACATTATTTAATAGAGAAATAACAAAAAAACACATTATTTAATAGAGAAATTACTATAATACACATTATTTATTGAAGAAATAACTAAAATACACAATATTTTTTGGAGAATTAACTAAAATACACATTATTTAATAGAGAAATAACTAAAATACACATTATTTAATAGAGAAATAAATAAAATACACATTATTTATTGGAGAAATAACTAAAATACACATTATTTTATAGAGAAATAACTTAAATACACAATATTTATTGGAGAAATAACTAAAATACACATTATTTAATGGAGAAATAACTAAAATACACATTATTTATTAAAGAAATAACTAAATTACACATTATTTAATAGAGAAATAACAAAAAAACACATTATTTCTTTGAGAAATAACTAAAATAAACATTATTTATTGGAAAAATAAGTAAAATACACATTATTTAATAGAGAAATAAGTAAAATACACATTATATATTAAAGAAATAACAAAAAAACACATTATTTAATAAAGAAATAACTAAAATTCACATTATTTAATAGAAAAATAACAAAAAAACACATTATTTAATAGAGAAATATTTAAAATACACATTATTTAATAAAGAAATAACAAAAAAACACATTATTTAAAAGAGAAATAACTAAAATACACATTCTTTATTGGAGAAATAACTAAAATACACATTATTTAATAGAGAAATAAGTGAAATACACATTATTTAATAGAGAAATAATAATAAAACACATTATTTAATAAAGAAATAACTAAAATACACATTATTTAATAGAGAAATAACAAAAAAACACATTATTTAATAGAGAAATAACTAAAAGACACATTATTTATTAGAGAAATAACTAAAATACACATTATTTAATAGAGAAATAACTATAATACACATTATTTATTAAAGAAATAACTAAAATACAGATTATTTTTTAGAGAATTAACTAAAAAACACATTATTTAATAGAGAAATAACTAAAAGACAAATTATTTATTCGAGAAATAACTAAAATACACAATATTTAATAGAGAAATAACTAAATTACACAATATTTTAAAGGGAAATAACTAAAATACACAGTATTTAATAGAGAAATAACAAAAAAACACATTATTTAATAAAAAAATAACTAAAATACACATTATTTAATAGAGAAATAACTAAAATACACATTATTTAATAGAGAAATAACAAAAAAAAACACATTATTTAATTAAGAATTAACAAAAAACACATTATTTAATAAAGAAATAACTAAAATACACATTATTTATTGGAAAAATAACTAAAATACACATTATTTATTTAAGAAATAACTAAAATACACATTATTTAATAAAGAAATAACTAAATTACACATTATTTAATAGAGAAATAACAAAAAAACACATTATTTAATAAAGAAATAACAAAAAAACACATTAATTAATAAAGAAAAAACTAAAATACACATTATTTATTGGAGAAATAACTAAAATACACATTATTTATTGGAGAAATAACTAAAATACAAATTATTTAATAGAGAAATAACTAAAATACACATTATTTATTGGAGAAATAACTAAAATACACATTATTTATTAGAGAAATAACTAAAACACACATTATTTAGTAAAGAAATAACTAAATTACACATTATTTAATAAAGAAATAACAAAAAAACACATTATTTAATAGAGAAATAACTAAAATACACATTAGTTATTGGAGAAATAACTAAAATACACATTATTTAATAGAGAAATAACAAAAAAACACATTATTTAATAGAGAAATAACTAAAGGACACATTATTTATTGGAGAATGAACCAAAATACACATTATATAATAGAGAAATAACTAAAATACACTTTATTTAATAGAGAAATAACTAAAATACACATTATTTAATAGAAAAATAACAAAAAAACACATTATTTGATATAGAATTAACTAAAATACACATTATTTATTGGAGAATTAACTAAAATACACATTATTTGATAGAGAAATAACTAAAATACACATTATTTAATAGAGAAAAAACAAAAAAAACACATTATTTAATAAAGAAATAACAAAAAACACATAATTTAATAAAGAAATAACTATAATACACATTATTTATTGGAAAAATAACTAAAATACACATTATTTATTGAAGAAATAACTAAAATACAGATTATTTGATAAAGAAATAACTAAAATACACATTATTCAATAGAAAAATAACTAAAATACACATTATTTAATAAAAAAATAACAAAAAAACACATTATTTAATAAAGAAATAACAAAAAACACATTATTTAATAAAGAAACGACTAAAATACACATTATTTATTGGAGAAATAACTAAAATACACATTATTTAATAGAAAAATAACTAAAAAACACATTATTTTTTGAAGAAATAACTAAAATACACATTATTTAATAAAGAAATAACTAAAATACACATTATTTAATAAAGAAATAACTAAAATACACATTATTTAATAGAAAAATAACAAAAAAACACATTATTTAATAAAGAAATAACTAAAATACACATTGATTAATGGAGAAATAACTAAAACACACATTAATTAATAAAGAAATAACTAAAATACACATTATTTAATAGAGAAATACCTAAAATACACATTATTTAATAGAGAAATAACAAAAAAAACACACTATTTAATAGAGAAATAACTAAAATACACATTATATATTGGAAAAATAACTAAAATATACATTATTTATTGAAGAAATAACTAAAATACACATTATTAAATAAAAAAATAACTAAAATACACATTATTTAATAGAGAAATAACTAAAATACACATTATTTACTAGAGAAATAACAAAAAAGCACATTATTTAATAGAGATATAACTAAAATACACATTATTTAATAGAGAAATAACAAAAAACACATTATTAAATAGAGAAATAACTAAAATACACATTATTTATTGAAGAAATAACTAAAATACACATTCTTTAATAGAGAAATAACTAAAACACACATTATTTAATAAAGAAACAACAAAAAAACACATTACTTAATAGAGAAATAACTAAAAAACACAATATTTAATAGAGAAATAACAAAAAAACACATTATTTAATAAAGAATAAACAAAAAAACACATTATTTAATAGAAAATTAACTAAAATACACATTATTTATTGGAGAATAACTAAAATACACATTATTTATTGGAGAAATAACTTAAATACACATTATTTAACAGAGAAATAACAAGAATACACATTAATTAATAGAGAAATATCAAAAAACATATTATTTAATAGAGAAATAACTAAAATACACATTATTTAATAGAGAAATAACTAAAAGACACATTATTTATTGGAGAATAAACTAAAATACACATTATTTAATAGAGAAATAACTAAAATACACATTATTTAATAGAGAAATTACAAAAAAACACATTATTTAATAGAAAAATAACTAAAATACAAATTTTTTATTGGAGATATAACTAAAGTACAAATTATTTATTGGAGAAATAACTAGAATACACATTATTTAATAAAGAAAAAACTATAATACAAATTATTTATTAGAAAAATATCTAAAATACACATTATTTAATAGAGAAATAACTAAAATACACATTATTTAATAAAGAAATAACTAAAATACAAATTATTTAATAGTGAAATAACAGAAAACACATTATTTAATAAAGAAATAACTGAAATACACATTATTTAATAAAGAAATAACAAAAAAACACATTATTTAATAGAGAAATAACTAAAATACAAATTATTTATTGGAGATATAACTAAAATACAAATTATTTATTAGAGAAATAACTAAAATACACATTATTTAATAGAAAAATAACTAAAATACACATTATTTATTGGAGAAATAACTAAAATACACATTATATAATAGAGAAATAACTAAAATACACAATAATTAATAGAAAAATAACAAAAAAACACATTATTTAATAGAGAAATAACAAAAAAACACATTATTTAATAGAGAAAGAACTAAAATACACATTATTTATTGGAGAAATAACTAAAAAACACATTATTTATTAGAAAAATAACTAAAATACACATTAATTATTGGAGAAATAATTAAAATACACATTATTTATTAGAGAAATATATAAAACACACATTATTTAATAGAGAAATAACTAAAATACACATTATTTAATAAAGAAATAACAAAAAAACACAATTTTTAATAGAGAAATAACTAAAATACACATTATTTATTGGAGAAATAACTAAAATACACAATATTTAATAGAGAATTAATAGAAAAACACATTATTTAATAAAGAAATAACTAAAATACACATTATTTATTGGAAAAATAACTAAAATACACATTATTAAATAAAAAAATAACTAAAATACACATTATTTATTAGAGAAATAACAAATAAACACATTATTTAATAGAGAAATAACAAAAAACACATTATTTATTAGAGAAATCACTAAAATACACATTATTTTTTAAAGAAATAACTAAAATACACATTATTTAATAGAGAAATAACAAAAAAACACATTTTTTAATGGAGAAATAACTAAAATACACATTATTTAATTGAGAAATAACAAAAAACACATTATTTAATAGAGAAATAACAAAAAAACACATTACGTAATAGAAAAATAACCAAAATACACTTTTTTTATTGGAGAAATAACTAAAATACACATTATTTATTGGAGAAATAACTAAAATACACATTATTTAATAAAAAAATAACTAGAATACACATTATTTAATAAAGAAATAACAAAAAAACATATTATTCAATAGAGAAATAACTAAAATACACATTATTTAAAAAAGAAATAACAAAAAAACACATTATTTAAAAGAGAATTAACTAAAAGACACAGTATTTATTAGAGAATGAACTAAAAAACACTTTATTTAATAGAGAAATAACTAAAATACACATTATTTAATAGAGAAATAACAAAAAAACACATTATTTAATAGAAAAATAACTAAAAAACACATTATTTATTGGAGAAATAACTAAAATACACATTATTTAATAAAAAAATAACTAAAACACACATTATTTAATAAAGAAATAACAAAAAAACACATTATTTAATAGAGAAATAACTAAAATACACTTTATTTATTGGAAAAATAACTAAAATACACATTATTTAATAAAGAAATAACTTAAATACACATTATTTAATAGAAAAATAACAAAAAACACATTATTTAATAAAGAAATAACTAAAATACACTTTATTTATTGGAGAAATAACTAAAATACACATTATTTAATAATAAAATAACTTAAATACACATTATTTTATAGAGAAATAACTAAAATACACATTATTTATTGGAGAAATAACTAAAAAACACATTATTTAATGAAGAAATAACTAAAAAACACAATATTTAATAGAGAAATAACAAAAAAAAAAAAACACATTATTTATTGAAGAAATAACTAAAATACACATTCTTTAATAGAGAAATAACTAGAACACACATTATTTAATAAAGAAACAACAAAAAAACACATTACTTAATAGAGAAATAACTAAAAAACACAATATTTAATAGAGAAATAACAAAAAAACACATTATTTAATAAAGAATAAACAAAAAAACACATTATTTAATAGAAAAATAACTAAAATACACATTATTTATTGGAGAATAACTAAATTTAATAGAGATATAACTAAAATACACATTATTTAATAGAGAAATAACAAAAAACACATTATTAAATAGAGAAATAACTAAAATACACATTATTTATTGAAGAAATAACTAAAATACACATTCTTTAATAGAGAAATAACTAAAACACACATTATTTAATAAAGAAACAACAAAAAAACACATTACTTAATAGAGAAATAACTAAAAAACACAATATTTAATAGAGAAATAACAAAAAAACACATTATTTAATAAAGAATAAACAAAAAAACACATTATTTAATAGAAAAATAACTAAAATACACATTATTTATTGGAGAATAACTAAAATACACATTATTTATTGGAGAAATAACTTAAATACACATTATTTAACAGAGAAATAACAAGAATACACATTAATTATTAGAGAAATATCAAAAAACATATTATTTAATAGAGAAATAACTAAAATACACATTATTTAATAGAGAAATAACTAAAAGACACATTATTTATTGGAGAATAAACTAAAATACACATTATTTAATAGAGAAATAACTAAAATACACATTATTTAATAGAGAAATTACAAAAAAACACATTATTTAATAGAAAAATAACTAAAATACAAATTTTTTATTGGAGATATAACTAAAATACAAATTATTTATTGGAGAAATAACTAGAATACACATTATTTAATAAAGAAAAAACTATAATACAAATTATTTATTAGAAAAATATCTAAAATACACATTATTTAATAGAGAAATAACTAAAATACACATTATTTAATAAAGAAATAACTAAAATACAAATTATTTAATAGTGAAATAACAGAAAACACATTATTTAATAAAGAAATAACTGAAATACACATTATTTAATAAAGAAATAACAAAAAAACACATTATTTAATAGAGAAATAACTAAAATACAAATTATTTATTGGAGATATAACTAAAATACAAATTATTTATTAGAGAAATAACTAAAATACACATTATTTAATAGAAAAATAACTAAAATACACATTATTTATTGGAGAAATAACTAAAATACACATTATTTAATAGAGAAATAACTAAAATACACAATAATTAATAGAAAAATAACAAAAAAACACATTATTTAATAGAGAAATAACAAAAAAACACATTATTTAATAGAGAAAGAACTAAAATACACATTATTTATTGGAGAAATAACTAAAAAACACATTATTTATTAGAAAAATAACTAAAATACACATTAATTATTGGAGAAATAATTAAAATACACATTATTTATTAGAGAAATATATAAAACACACATTATTTAATAGAGAAATAACTAAAATACACATTATTTAATAAAGAAATAACAAAAAAACACAATTTTTAATAGAGAAATAACTAAAATACACATTATTTATTGGAGAAATAACTAAAATACACAATATTTAATGGAGAATTAATAGAAAAACACATTATTTAATAAAGAAATAACTAAAATACACATTATTTATTGGAAAAATAACTAAAATACACATTATTAAATAAAAAAATAACTAAAATACACATTATTTATTAGAGAAATAACAAATAAACACATTATTTAATAGAGAAATAACAAAAAACACATTATTTATTAGAGAAATCACTAAAATACACATTATTTTTTAAAGAAATAACTAAAATACACATTATTTAATAGAGAAATAACAAAAAAACACATTTTTTAATGGAGAAATAACTAAAATACACATAATTTAATTGAGAAATAACAAAAAACACATTATTTAATAGAGAAATAACAAAAAAACACATTACGTAATAGAAAAATAACCAAAATACACTTTTTTTATTGGAGAAATAACTAAAATACACATTATTTATTGGAGAAATAACTAAAATACACATTATTTAATAAAAAAATAACTAGAATACACATTATTTAATAAAGAAATAACAAAAAAACATATTATTCAATAGAGAAATAACTAAAATACACATTATTTAATAGTGAAATAACAAAAAAACACATTATTTAATAGAGAAATAACTAAAATACACATTATTTAATAGAGAAATAACAAAAAAACACATTATTTAATAGAGAAATTACTATAATACACATTATTTATTGAAGAAATAACTAAAATACACAATATTTTTTGGAGAATTAACTAAAATACACATTATTTAATAGAGAAATAACTAAAATACACATTATTTAATAGAGAAATAAATAAAATACACATTATTTATTGGAGAAATAACTAAAATACACATTATTTTATAGAGAAATAACTTAAATACACAATATTTATTGGAGAAATAACTAAAATACACATTATTTAATGGAGAAATAACTAAAATACACATTATTTATTAAAGAAATAACTAAATTACACATTATTTAATAGAGAAATAACAAAAAAACACATTATTTCTTTGAGAAATAACTAAAATAAACATTATTTATTGGAAAAATAAGTAAAATACACATTATTTAATAGAGAAATAAGTAAAATACACATTATATATTAAAGAAATAACAAAAAAACACATTATTTAATAAAGAAATAACTAAAATTCACATTATTTAATAGAAAAATAACAAAAAAACACATTATTTAATAGAGAAATATTTAAAATACACATTATTTAATAAAGAAATAACAAAAAAACACATTATTTAAAAGAGAAATAACTAAAATACACATTCTTTATTGGAGAAATAACTAAAATACACATTATTTAATAGAGAAATAAGTGAAATACACATTATTTAATAGAGAAATAATAATAAAACACATTATTTAATAAAGAAATAACTAAAATACACATTATTTAATAGAGAAATAACAAAAAAACACATTATTTAATAGAGAAATAACTAAAAGACACATTATTTATTAGAGAAATAACTAAAATACACATTATTTAATAGAGAAATAACTATAATACACATTATTTATTAAAGAAATAACTAAAATACAGATTATTTTTTAGAGAATTAACTAAAAAACACATTATTTAATAGAGAAATAACTAAAAGACAAATTATTTATTCGAGAAATAACTAAAATACACAATATTTAATAGAGAAATAACTAAATTACACAATATTTTAAAGGGAAATAACTAAAATACACAGTATTTAATAGAGAAATAACAAAAAAACACATTATTTAATAAAAAAATAACTAAAATACACATTATTTAATAGAGAAATAACTAAAATACACATTATTTAATAGAGAAATAACAAAAAAAAACACATTATTTAATTAAGAATTAACAAAAAACACATTATTTAATAAAGAAATAACTAAAATACACATTATTTATTGGAAAAATAACTAAAATACACATTATTTATTTAAGAAATAACTAAAATACACATTATTTAATAAAGAAATAACTAAATTACACATTATTTAATAGAGAAATAACAAAAAAACACATTATTTAATAAAGAAATAACAAAAAAACACATTAATTAATAAAGAAAAAACTAAAATACACATTATTTATTGGAGAAATAACTAAAATACACATTATTTATTGGAGAAATAACTAAAATACAAATTATTTAATAGAGAAATAACTAAAATACACATTATTTATTGGAGAAATAACTAAAATACACATTATTTATTAGAGAAATAACTAAAACACACATTATTTAGTAAAGAAATAACTAAATTACACATTATTTAATAAAGAAATAACAAAAAAACACATTATTTAATAGAGAAATAACTAAAATACACATTAGTTATTGGAGAAATAACTAAAATACACATTATTTAATAGAGAAATAACAAAAAAACACATTATTTAATAGAGAAATAACTAAAGGACACATTATTTATTGGAGAATGAACCAAAATACACATTATATAATAGAGAAATAACTAAAATACACTTTATTTAATAGAGAAATAACTAAAATACACATTATTTAATAGAAAAATAACAAAAAAACACATTATTTGATATAGAATTAACTAAAATACACATTATTTATTGGAGAATTAACTAAAATACACATTATTTGATAGAGAAATAACTAAAATACACATTATTTAATAGAGAAAAAACAAAAAAAACACATTATTTAATAAAGAAATAACAAAAAACACATAATTTAATAAAGAAATAACTATAATACACATTATTTATTGGAAAAATAACTAAAATACACATTATTTATTGAAGAAATAACTAAAATACAGATTATTTGATAAAGAAATAACTAAAATACACATTATTCAATAGAAAAATAACTAAAATACACATTATTTAATAAAAAAATAACAAAAAAACACATTATTTAATAAAGAAATAACAAAAAACACATTATTTAATAAAGAAACGACTAAAATACACATTATTTATTGGAGAAATAACTAAAATACACATTATTTAATAGAAAAATAACTAAAAAACACATTATTTTTTGAAGAAATAACTAAAATACACATTATTTAATAAAGAAATAACTAAAATACACATTATTTAATAAAGAAATAACTAAAATACACATTATTTAATAGAAAAATAACAAAAAAACACATTATTTAATAAAGAAATAACTAAAATACACATTGATTAATGGAGAAATAACTAAAACACACATTAATTAATAAAGAAATAACTAAAATACACATTATTTAATAGAGAAATACCTAAAATACACATTATTTAATAGAGAAATAACAAAAAAAACACACTATTTAATAGAGAAATAACTAAAATACACATTATATATTGGAAAAATAACTAAAATATACATTATTTATTGAAGAAATAACTAAAATACACATTATTAAATAAAAAAATAACTAAAATACACATTATTTAATAGAGAAATAACTAAAATACACATTATTTACTAGAGAAATAACAAAAAAGCACATTATTTAATAGAGATATAACTAAAATACACATTATTTAATAGAGAAATAACAAAAAACACATTATTAAATAGAGAAATAACTAAAATACACATTATTTATTGAAGAAATAACTAAAATACACATTCTTTAATAGAGAAATAACTAAAACACACATTATTTAATAAAGAAACAACAAAAAAACACATTACTTAATAGAGAAATAACTAAAAAACACAATATTTAATAGAGAAATAACAAAAAAACACATTATTTAATAAAGAATAAACAAAAAAACACATTATTTAATAGAAAATTAACTAAAATACACATTATTTATTGGAGAATAACTAAAATACACATTATTTATTGGAGAAATAACTTAAATACACATTATTTAACAGAGAAATAACAAGAATACACATTAATTAATAGAGAAATATCAAAAAACATATTATTTAATAGAGAAATAACTAAAATACACATTATTTAATAGAGAAATAACTAAAAGACACATTATTTATTGGAGAATAAACTAAAATACACATTATTTAATAGAGAAATAACTAAAATACACATTATTTAATAGAGAAATTACAAAAAAACACATTATTTAATAGAAAAATAACTAAAATACAAATTTTTTATTGGAGATATAACTAAAGTACAAATTATTTATTGGAGAAATAACTAGAATACACATTATTTAATAAAGAAAAAACTATAATACAAATTATTTATTAGAAAAATATCTAAAATACACATTATTTAATAGAGAAATAACTAAAATACACATTATTTAATAAAGAAATAACTAAAATACAAATTATTTAATAGTGAAATAACAGAAAACACATTATTTAATAAAGAAATAACTGAAATACACATTATTTAATAAAGAAATAACAAAAAAACACATTATTTAATAGAGAAATAACTAAAATACAAATTATTTATTGGAGATATAACTAAAATACAAATTATTTATTAGAGAAATAACTAAAATACACATTATTTAATAGAAAAATAACTAAAATACACATTATTTATTGGAGAAATAACTAAAATACACATTATATAATAGAGAAATAACTAAAATACACAATAATTAATAGAAAAATAACAAAAAAACACATTATTTAATAGAGAAATAACAAAAAAACACATTATTTAATAGAGAAAGAACTAAAATACACATTATTTATTGGAGAAATAACTAAAAAACACATTATTTATTAGAAAAATAACTAAAATACACATTAATTATTGGAGAAATAATTAAAATACACATTATTTATTAGAGAAATATATAAAACACACATTATTTAATAGAGAAATAACTAAAATACACATTATTTAATAAAGAAATAACAAAAAAACACAATTTTTAATAGAGAAATAACTAAAATACACATTATTTATTGGAGAAATAACTAAAATACACAATATTTAATAGAGAATTAATAGAAAAACACATTATTTAATAAAGAAATAACTAAAATACACATTATTTATTGGAAAAATAACTAAAATACACATTATTAAATAAAAAAATAACTAAAATACACATTATTTATTAGAGAAATAACAAATAAACACATTATTTAATAGAGAAATAACAAAAAACACATTATTTATTAGAGAAATCACTAAAATACACATTATTTTTTAAAGAAATAACTAAAATACACATTATTTAATAGAGAAATAACAAAAAAACACATTTTTTAATGGAGAAATAACTAAAATACACATTATTTAATTGAGAAATAACAAAAAACACATTATTTAATAGAGAAATAACAAAAAAACACATTACGTAATAGAAAAATAACCAAAATACACTTTTTTTATTGGAGAAATAACTAAAATACACATTATTTATTGGAGAAATAACTAAAATACACATTATTTAATAAAAAAATAACTAGAATACACATTATTTAATAAAGAAATAACAAAAAAACATATTATTCAATAGAGAAATAACTAAAATACACATTATTTAAAAAAGAAATAACAAAAAAACACATTATTTAAAAGAGAATTAACTAAAAGACACAGTATTTATTAGAGAATGAACTAAAAAACACTTTATTTAATAGAGAAATAACTAAAATACACATTATTTAATAGAGAAATAACAAAAAAACACATTATTTAATAGAAAAATAACTAAAAAACACATTATTTATTGGAGAAATAACTAAAATACACATTATTTAATAAAAAAATAACTAAAACACACATTATTTAATAAAGAAATAACAAAAAAACACATTATTTAATAGAGAAATAACTAAAATACACTTTATTTATTGGAAAAATAACTAAAATACACATTATTTAATAAAGAAATAACTTAAATACACATTATTTAATAGAAAAATAACAAAAAACACATTATTTAATAAAGAAATAACTAAAATACACTTTATTTATTGGAGAAATAACTAAAATACACATTATTTAATAATAAAATAACTTAAATACACATTATTTTATAGAGAAATAACTAAAATACACATTATTTATTGGAGAAATAACTAAAAAACACATTATTTAATGAAGAAATAACTAAAAAACACAATATTTAATAGAGAAATAACAAAAAAAAAAAAACACATTATTTATTGAAGAAATAACTAAAATACACATTCTTTAATAGAGAAATAACTAGAACACACATTATTTAATAAAGAAACAACAAAAAAACACATTACTTAATAGAGAAATAACTAAAAAACACAATATTTAATAGAGAAATAACAAAAAAACACATTATTTAATAAAGAATAAACAAAAAAACACATTATTTAATAGAAAAATAACTAAAATACACATTATTTATTGGAGAATAACTAAATTTAATAGAGATATAACTAAAATACACATTATTTAATAGAGAAATAACAAAAAACACATTATTAAATAGAGAAATAACTAAAATACACATTATTTATTGAAGAAATAACTAAAATACACATTCTTTAATAGAGAAATAACTAAAACACACATTATTTAATAAAGAAACAACAAAAAAACACATTACTTAATAGAGAAATAACTAAAAAACACAATATTTAATAGAGAAATAACAAAAAAACACATTATTTAATAAAGAATAAACAAAAAAACACATTATTTAATAGAAAAATAACTAAAATACACATTATTTATTGGAGAATAACTAAAATACACATTATTTATTGGAGAAATAACTTAAATACACATTATTTAACAGAGAAATAACAAGAATACACATTAATTATTAGAGAAATATCAAAAAACATATTATTTAATAGAGAAATAACTAAAATACACATTATTTAATAGAGAAATAACTAAAAGACACATTATTTATTGGAGAATAAACTAAAATACACATTATTTAATAGAGAAATAACTAAAATACACATTATTTAATAGAGAAATTACAAAAAAACACATTATTTAATAGAAAAATAACTAAAATACAAATTTTTTATTGGAGATATAACTAAAATACAAATTATTTATTGGAGAAATAACTAGAATACACATTATTTAATAAAGAAAAAACTATAATACAAATTATTTATTAGAAAAATATCTAAAATACACATTATTTAATAGAGAAATAACTAAAATACACATTATTTAATAAAGAAATAACTAAAATACAAATTATTTAATAGTGAAATAACAGAAAACACATTATTTAATAAAGAAATAACTGAAATACACATTATTTAATAAAGAAATAACAAAAAAACACATTATTTAATAGAGAAATAACTAAAATACAAATTATTTATTGGAGATATAACTAAAATACAAATTATTTATTAGAGAAATAACTAAAATACACATTATTTAATAGAAAAATAACTAAAATACACATTATTTATTGGAGAAATAACTAAAATACACATTATTTAATAGAGAAATAACTAAAATACACAATAATTAATAGAAAAATAACAAAAAAACACATTATTTAATAGAGAAATAACAAAAAAACACATTATTTAATAGAGAAAGAACTAAAATACACATTATTTATTGGAGAAATAACTAAAAAACACATTATTTATTAGAAAAATAACTAAAATACACATTAATTATTGGAGAAATAATTAAAATACACATTATTTATTAGAGAAATATATAAAACACACATTATTTAATAGAGAAATAACTAAAATACACATTATTTAATAAAGAAATAACAAAAAAACACAATTTTTAATAGAGAAATAACTAAAATACACATTATTTATTGGAGAAATAACTAAAATACACAATATTTAATGGAGAATTAATAGAAAAACACATTATTTAATAAAGAAATAACTAAAATACACATTATTTATTGGAAAAATAACTAAAATACACATTATTAAATAAAAAAATAACTAAAATACACATTATTTATTAGAGAAATAACAAATAAACACATTATTTAATAGAGAAATAACAAAAAACACATTATTTATTAGAGAAATCACTAAAATACACATTATTTTTTAAAGAAATAACTAAAATACACATTATTTAATAGAGAAATAACAAAAAAACACATTTTTTAATGGAGAAATAACTAAAATACACATAATTTAATTGAGAAATAACAAAAAACACATTATTTAATAGAGAAATAACAAAAAAACACATTACGTAATAGAAAAATAACCAAAATACACTTTTTTTATTGGAGAAATAACTAAAATACACATTATTTATTGGAGAAATAACTAAAATACACATTATTTAATAAAAAAATAACTAGAATACACATTATTTAATAAAGAAATAACAAAAAAACATATTATTCAATAGAGAAATAACTAAAATACACATTATTTAAAAAAGAAATAACAAAAAAACACATTATTTAAAAGAGAATTAACTAAAAGACACAGTATTTATTAGAGAATGAACTAAAAAACACTTTATTTAATAGAGAAATAACTAAAATACACATTATTTAATAGAGAAATAACAAAAAAACACATTATTTAATAGAAAAATAACTAAAAAACACATTATTTATTGGAGAAATAACTAAAATACACATTATTTAATAAAAAAATAACTAAAACACACATTATTTAATAAAGAAATAACAAAAAAACACATTATTTAATAGAGAAATAACTAAAATACACTTTATTTATTGGAAAAATAACTAAAATACACATTATTTAATAAAGAAATAACTTAAATACACATTATTTAATAGAAAAATAACAAAAAACACATTATTTAATAGAGAAATAACTAAAATACACTTTATTTGTTGGAGAAATAACTAAAATACACATTATTTAATAATAAAATAACTTAAATACACATTATTTTATAGAGAAATAACTAAAATACACATTATTTATTGGAGAAATAACTAAAAAACACATTATTTAATGAAGAAATAACTAAAAAACACAATATTTAATAGAGAAATAACAAAAAAACACATTACTTATTAGAGAAATAACTAAAATACACATTAATTATTAGAGAAATAACTAAAATACACATTATTTAATAGAGATATAACAAAAAAACACATTTTTTAATAAAGAAATAACTAAAATACACTTTATTTATTGAAGAAATAACTAAAATACACATTATTTAATAGAGAAATAACTAAAATACACATTATTTAATAGAGAAATAACAAAAAAACACATTATTTAATAAAGAAATAACAAAAAACACATTATTTAATAAAGAAATAACTAAAATACACATTATTTAATAGAAAAATAACTAAAATACACATTATTTAATAGAAAAATAACAAAAAAACACATTATTTAATAAAAAAATAACAAAAAAACACATTATTTAATAAAGAAATAACTAAAATACACATTATTTATTGGAGAAATAACTAAAATACACATTATTTATTGGAGAAATATCTAAAATACACATTATTTAATAGAAAAATAACTAAAAAACACATTATTTTTTGAAGAAATAACTAAAATACACATTATTTAATAAAGAAATAACTAAAATACACATTATTTAATAGAGAAATAACTAAAATACACATTATTTAATAGAAAAATAACAAAAAAACACATTATTTAATAAAGAAATAACTAAAATACACATTGATTAATAGAGAAATAACTAAAACACACATTAATTAATAAAGAAATAACTAAAATACACATTATTTAATAGAGAAATACCTAAAATACACATTATTTAATAGAGAAATAACAAAAAAACACACTATTTAATAGAGAAATAACTAAAATACACATTATATATTGGAAAAATAACTAAAATACACATTATTTATTGGAGAAATAACTAAAATACACATTATTAAATAAAAAAATAACTAAAATACACATTATTTAATAGAGAAATAACTAAAATACACATTATTTAATAGAGAAATAACAAAAAAGCACATTATTTAATAGAGATATAACTAAAATACACATTATTTAATAGAGAAATAACAAAAAACACATTATTAAATAGAGAAATAACTAAAATACACATTATTTATTGAAGAAATAACTAAAATACACATTCTTTAATAGAGAAATAACTAAAACACACATTATTTAATAAAGAAACAACAAAAAAACACATTACTTAATAGAGAAATAACTAAAAAACACAATATTTAATAGAAAAATAACAAAAAAACACATTATTTAATAAAGAAATAACAAAAAAACACATTATTTAATAGAAAAATAACTAAAATACACATTATTTATTGGAGAATAACTAAAATACACATTATTTATTGGAGAAATAACTTAAATACACATTATTTAACAGAGAAATAACAAGAATACACATTAATTAATAGAGAAATATCAAAAAACATATTATTTAATAGAGAAATAACCAAAATACACATTATTTAATAGAGAAATAACTAAAAGACACATTATTTATTGGAGAATAAACTAAAATACACATTATTTAATAGAGAAATAACTAAAATACACATTATTTAATAGATAAATTACAAAAAAACACATTATTTAATAGAAAAATAACTAAAATACAAATATTTATTGGAGATATAACTAAAATACAAATTATTTATTGGAGAAATAACTAAAATACACATTATTTAATAAAGAAATAACTATAATACAAATTATTTATTAGAAAAATATCTAAAATACACATTATTTAATAGAGAAATAACTAAAATACACATTATTTAATAAAGAAATAACTAAATTACAAATTATTTAATAGTGAAATAACAGAAAACACATTATTTAATAAAGAAATAACTGAAATACACATTATTTAATAAAGAAATAACAAAAAAACACATTATTTAATAGAGAAATAACTAAAATACAAATTATTTATTGGAGATATAACTAAAATACAAATTATTTATTAGAGAAATAACTAAAATACACATTATTTAATAGAAAAATAACTAAAATACACATTATTTATTGGAGAAATAACTAAAATACACTTTATTTAATAGAGAAATAACTAAAATACACAATAATTAATAGAAAAATAACAAAAAAACACATTATTTAAAAGAGAAATAACAAAAAAACACATTATTTAATAGAGAAAGAACTAAAATACACATTATTTATTGGAGAAATAACTAAAAAACACATTATTTATTAGAAAAATAACTAAAATACACATTAAATATTGGAGAAATAATTAAAATACACATTATTTATTAGAGAAATATATAAAACACACATTATTTAATAGAGAAATAACTAAAATACACATTATTTATTAAAGAAATAACAAAAAAACACAATATTTAATAGAGAAATAACTAAAATACACATTATTTATTGGAGAAATAACTAAAATACACAATATTTAATAGAGAATTAATAGAAAAACACATTATTTAATAAAGAAATAACTAAAATACACATTATTTATTGAAAAAATAACTAAAATACACATTATTAAATAGAAAAATAACTAAAATACACATTATTTATTAGAGAAATAACAAATAAACACATTATTTAATAGAGAAATAACAAAAAAACACATTATTTATTAGAGAAATAACTAAAATACACATTATTTTTTAAAGAAATAACTAAAATACACATTATTTAATAGAGAAATAACAAAAAAACACATTTTTTAATAGAGAAATAACTAAATTACACATTATTTAATTGAGAAATAACAAAAAACACATTATTTAATAGAGAAATAACAAAAAAACACATTATGTAATAGAAAAATAACCAAAATACACTTTTTTTATTGGAGAAATAACTAAAATACACATTATTTATTGGAGAAATAACAAAAATACACATTTTTTAATAAAAAAATAACTAGATTACACATTATTTAATAAAGAAATAACAAAAAAACATATTATTCAATAGAGAAATAACTAAAATACACATTATTTAAAAAAGAAATAAAAAAAAACACATTATTTAAAAGAGAATTAACTAAAAGACACAGTATTTATTAGAGAATGAACTAAAAAACACTTTATTTAATAGAGAAATAACTAAAATACACATTATTTAATAGAGAAATAACAAAAAAACACATTATTTAATAAAAAAATAACTAAAAAACACATTATTTATTGGAGAAATAACTAAAATACACATTATTTAATAAAAAAAATAACTAAAACACGCATTATTTAATAAAGAAATAACAAAAAAACACATTATTTAATAGAGAAATAACTAAAATACACTTTATTTATTGGAAAAATAACTAAAATACACATTATTTAATAAAGAAATAACTTAAATACACATTATTTAATAGAAAAATAACAAAAAACACATTATTTAATAAAGAAATAACTAAAATACACTTTATTTATTGGAGAAATAACTAAAATACACATTATTTAATAATAAAATAACTTAAATACACATGATTTTTTAGAGAAATAACTAAAATACACATTATTTATTGGAGAAATAACTAAAAAACACATTAATTAATAAAGAAATAACTAAAATACACAATATTTAATAGAGAAATAACAAAAAAACACATTACTTATTAGAGAAATAACTAAAATACACATTGATTATTGGAGAAATAACTAAAATACACATTATTTAATAAAGATATAACAAAAAAACACATTTTTTAATAAAGAAATAACTAAAATACACTTTATTTATTGAAGAAATAACTAAAACACGCATTATTTAATAAAGAAATAACAAAAAAACACATTATTTAATAGAGAAATAACTAAAATACACTTTATTTATTAGAGAAATAACTAAAATACACATTGATTATTGGAGAAATAACTAAAATACACATTATTTAATAAAGAAATAACAAAAAACACATTATTTAATAAAGAAACGACTAAAATACACATTATTTATTGGAGAAATAACTAAAATACACATTATTTAATAGAAAAATAACTAAAAAACACATTATTTTTTGAAGAAATAACTAAAATACACATTATTTAATAAAGAAATAACTAAAATACACATTATTTAATAAAGAAATAACTAAAATACACATTATTTAATAGAAAAATAACAAAAAAACACATTATTTAATAAAGAAATAACTAAAATACACATTGATTAATGGAGAAATAACTAAAACACACATTAATTAATAAAGAAATAACTAAAATACACATTATTTAATAGAGAAATACCTAAAATACACATTATTTAATAGAGAAATAACAAAAAAAACACACTATTTAATAGAGAAATAACTAAAATACACATTATATATTGGAAAAATAACTAAAATATACATTATTTATTGAAGAAATAACTAAAATACACATTATTAAATAAAAAAATAACTAAAATACACATTATTTAATAGAGAAATAACTAAAATACACATTATTTACTAGAGAAATAACAAAAAAGCACATTATTTAATAGAGATATAACTAAAATACACATTATTTAATAGAGAAATAACAAAAAACACATTATTAAATAGAGAAATAACTAAAATACACATTATTTATTGAAGAAATAACTAAAATACACATTCTTTAATAGAGAAATAACTAAAACACACATTATTTAATAAAGAAACAACAAAAAAACACATTACTTAATAGAGAAATAACTAAAAAACACAATATTTAATAGAGAAATAACAAAAAAACACATTATTTAATAAAGAATAAACAAAAAAACACATTATTTAATAGAAAATTAACTAAAATACACATTATTTATTGGAGAATAACTAAAATACACATTATTTATTGGAGAAATAACTTAAATACACATTATTTAACAGAGAAATAACAAGAATACACATTAATTAATAGAGAAATATCAAAAAACATATTATTTAATAGAGAAATAACTAAAATACACATTATTTAATAGAGAAATAACTAAAAGACACATTATTTATTGGAGAATAAACTAAAATACACATTATTTAATAGAGAAATAACTAAAATACACATTATTTAATAGAGAAATTACAAAAAAACACATTATTTAATAGAAAAATAACTAAAATACAAATTTTTTATTGGAGATATAACTAAAGTACAAATTATTTATTGGAGAAATAACTAGAATACACATTATTTAATAAAGAAAAAACTATAATACAAATTATTTATTAGAAAAATATCTAAAATACACATTATTTAATAGAGAAATAACTAAAATACACATTATTTAATAAAGAAATAACTAAAATACAAATTATTTAATAGTGAAATAACAGAAAACACATTATTTAATAAAGAAATAACTGAAATACACATTATTTAATAAAGAAATAACAAAAAAACACATTATTTAATAGAGAAATAACTAAAATACAAATTATTTATTGGAGATATAACTAAAATACAAATTATTTATTAGAGAAATAACTAAAATACACATTATTTAATAGAAAAATAACTAAAATACACATTATTTATTGGAGAAATAACTAAAATACACATTATATAATAGAGAAATAACTAAAATACACAATAATTAATAGAAAAATAACAAAAAAACACATTATTTAATAGAGAAATAACAAAAAAACACATTATTTAATAGAGAAAGAACTAAAATACACATTATTTATTGGAGAAATAACTAAAAAACACATTATTTATTAGAAAAATAACTAAAATACACATTAATTATTGGAGAAATAATTAAAATACACATTATTTATTAGAGAAATATATAAAACACACATTATTTAATAGAGAAATAACTAAAATACACATTATTTAATAAAGAAATAACAAAAAAACACAATTTTTAATAGAGAAATAACTAAAATACACATTATTTATTGGAGAAATAACTAAAATACACAATATTTAATAGAGAATTAATAGAAAAACACATTATTTAATAAAGAAATAACTAAAATACACATTATTTATTGGAAAAATAACTAAAATACACATTATTAAATAAAAAAATAACTAAAATACACATTATTTATTAGAGAAATAACAAATAAACACATTATTTAATAGAGAAATAACAAAAAACACATTATTTATTAGAGAAATCACTAAAATACACATTATTTTTTAAAGAAATAACTAAAATACACATTATTTAATAGAGAAATAACAAAAAAACACATTTTTTAATGGAGAAATAACTAAAATACACATTATTTAATTGAGAAATAACAAAAAACACATTATTTAATAGAGAAATAACAAAAAAACACATTACGTAATAGAAAAATAACCAAAATACACTTTTTTTATTGGAGAAATAACTAAAATACACATTATTTATTGGAGAAATAACTAAAATACACATTATTTAATAAAAAAATAACTAGAATACACATTATTTAATAAAGAAATAACAAAAAAACATATTATTCAATAGAGAAATAACTAAAATACACATTATTTAAAAAAGAAATAACAAAAAAACACATTATTTAAAAGAGAATTAACTAAAAGACACAGTATTTATTAGAGAATGAACTAAAAAACACTTTATTTAATAGAGAAATAACTAAAATACACATTATTTAATAGAGAAATAACAAAAAAACACATTATTTAATAGAAAAATAACTAAAAAACACATTATTTATTGGAGAAATAACTAAAATACACATTATTTAATAAAAAAATAACTAAAACACACATTATTTAATAAAGAAATAACAAAAAAACACATTATTTAATAGAGAAATAACTAAAATACACTTTATTTATTGGAAAAATAACTAAAATACACATTATTTAATAAAGAAATAACTTAAATACACATTATTTAATAGAAAAATAACAAAAAACACATTATTTAATAAAGAAATAACTAAAATACACTTTATTTATTGGAGAAATAACTAAAATACACATTATTTAATAATAAAATAACTTAAATACACATTATTTTATAGAGAAATAACTAAAATACACATTATTTATTGGAGAAATAACTAAAAAACACATTATTTAATGAAGAAATAACTAAAAAACACAATATTTAATAGAGAAATAACAAAAAAAAAAAAACACATTATTTATTGAAGAAATAACTAAAATACACATTCTTTAATAGAGAAATAACTAGAACACACATTATTTAATAAAGAAACAACAAAAAAACACATTACTTAATAGAGAAATAACTAAAAAACACAATATTTAATAGAGAAATAACAAAAAAACACATTATTTAATAAAGAATAAACAAAAAAACACATTATTTAATAGAAAAATAACTAAAATACACATTATTTATTGGAGAATAACTAAATTTAATAGAGATATAACTAAAATACACATTATTTAATAGAGAAATAACAAAAAACACATTATTAAATAGAGAAATAACTAAAATACACATTATTTATTGAAGAAATAACTAAAATACACATTCTTTAATAGAGAAATAACTAAAACACACATTATTTAATAAAGAAACAACAAAAAAACACATTACTTAATAGAGAAATAACTAAAAAACACAATATTTAATAGAGAAATAACAAAAAAACACATTATTTAATAAAGAATAAACAAAAAAACACATTATTTAATAGAAAAATAACTAAAATACACATTATTTATTGGAGAATAACTAAAATACACATTATTTATTGGAGAAATAACTTAAATACACATTATTTAACAGAGAAATAACAAGAATACACATTAATTATTAGAGAAATATCAAAAAACATATTATTTAATAGAGAAATAACTAAAATACACATTATTTAATAGAGAAATAACTAAAAGACACATTATTTATTGGAGAATAAACTAAAATACACATTATTTAATAGAGAAATAACTAAAATACACATTATTTAATAGAGAAATTACAAAAAAACACATTATTTAATAGAAAAATAACTAAAATACAAATTTTTTATTGGAGATATAACTAAAATACAAATTATTTATTGGAGAAATAACTAGAATACACATTATTTAATAAAGAAAAAACTATAATACAAATTATTTATTAGAAAAATATCTAAAATACACATTATTTAATAGAGAAATAACTAAAATACACATTATTTAATAAAGAAATAACTAAAATACAAATTATTTAATAGTGAAATAACAGAAAACACATTATTTAATAAAGAAATAACTGAAATACACATTATTTAATAAAGAAATAACAAAAAAACACATTATTTAATAGAGAAATAACTAAAATACAAATTATTTATTGGAGATATAACTAAAATACAAATTATTTATTAGAGAAATAACTAAAATACACATTATTTAATAGAAAAATAACTAAAATACACATTATTTATTGGAGAAATAACTAAAATACACATTATTTAATAGAGAAATAACTAAAATACACAATAATTAATAGAAAAATAACAAAAAAACACATTATTTAATAGAGAAATAACAAAAAAACACATTATTTAATAGAGAAAGAACTAAAATACACATTATTTATTGGAGAAATAACTAAAAAACACATTATTTATTAGAAAAATAACTAAAATACACATTAATTATTGGAGAAATAATTAAAATACACATTATTTATTAGAGAAATATATAAAACACACATTATTTAATAGAGAAATAACTAAAATACACATTATTTAATAAAGAAATAACAAAAAAACACAATTTTTAATAGAGAAATAACTAAAATACACATTATTTATTGGAGAAATAACTAAAATACACAATATTTAATGGAGAATTAATAGAAAAACACATTATTTAATAAAGAAATAACTAAAATACACATTATTTATTGGAAAAATAACTAAAATACACATTATTAAATAAAAAAATAACTAAAATACACATTATTTATTAGAGAAATAACAAATAAACACATTATTTAATAGAGAAATAACAAAAAACACATTATTTATTAGAGAAATCACTAAAATACACATTATTTTTTAAAGAAATAACTAAAATACACATTATTTAATAGAGAAATAACAAAAAAACACATTTTTTAATGGAGAAATAACTAAAATACACATAATTTAATTGAGAAATAACAAAAAACACATTATTTAATAGAGAAATAACAAAAAAACACATTACGTAATAGAAAAATAACCAAAATACACTTTTTTTATTGGAGAAATAACTAAAATACACATTATTTATTGGAGAAATAACTAAAATACACATTATTTAATAAAAAAATAACTAGAATACACATTATTTAATAAAGAAATAACAAAAAAACATATTATTCAATAGAGAAATAACTAAAATACACATTATTTAATAGTGAAATAACAAAAAAACACATTATTTAATAGAGAAATAACTAAAATACACATTATTTAATAGAGAAATAACAAAAAAACACATTATTTAATAGAGAAATTACTATAATACACATTATTTATTGAAGAAATAACTAAAATACACAATATTTTTTGGAGAATTAACTAAAATACACATTATTTAATAGAGAAATAACTAAAATACACATTATTTAATAGAGAAATAAATAAAATACACATTATTTATTGGAGAAATAACTAAAATACACATTATTTTATAGAGAAATAACTTAAATACACAATATTTATTGGAGAAATAACTAAAATACACATTATTTAATGGAGAAATAACTAAAATACACATTATTTATTAAAGAAATAACTAAATTACACATTATTTAATAGAGAAATAACAAAAAAACACATTATTTCTTTGAGAAATAACTAAAATAAACATTATTTATTGGAAAAATAAGTAAAATACACATTATTTAATAGAGAAATAAGTAAAATACACATTATATATTAAAGAAATAACAAAAAAACACATTATTTAATAAAGAAATAACTAAAATTCACATTATTTAATAGAAAAATAACAAAAAAACACATTATTTAATAGAGAAATATTTAAAATACACATTATTTAATAAAGAAATAACAAAAAAACACATTATTTAAAAGAGAAATAACTAAAATACACATTCTTTATTGGAGAAATAACTAAAATACACATTATTTAATAGAGAAATAAGTGAAATACACATTATTTAATAGAGAAATAATAATAAAACACATTATTTAATAAAGAAATAACTAAAATACACATTATTTAATAGAGAAATAACAAAAAAACACATTATTTAATAGAGAAATAACTAAAAGACACATTATTTATTAGAGAAATAACTAAAATACACATTATTTAATAGAGAAATAACTATAATACACATTATTTATTAAAGAAATAACTAAAATACAGATTATTTTTTAGAGAATTAACTAAAAAACACATTATTTAATAGAGAAATAACTAAAAGACAAATTATTTATTCGAGAAATAACTAAAATACACAATATTTAATAGAGAAATAACTAAATTACACAATATTTTAAAGGGAAATAACTAAAATACACAGTATTTAATAGAGAAATAACAAAAAAACACATTATTTAATAAAAAAATAACTAAAATACACATTATTTAATAGAGAAATAACTAAAATACACATTATTTAATAGAGAAATAACAAAAAAAAACACATTATTTAATTAAGAATTAACAAAAAACACATTATTTAATAAAGAAATAACTAAAATACACATTATTTATTGGAAAAATAACTAAAATACACATTATTTATTTAAGAAATAACTAAAATACACATTATTTAATAAAGAAATAACTAAATTACACATTATTTAATAGAGAAATAACAAAAAAACACATTATTTAATAAAGAAATAACAAAAAAACACATTAATTAATAAAGAAAAAACTAAAATACACATTATTTATTGGAGAAATAACTAAAATACACATTATTTATTGGAGAAATAACTAAAATACAAATTATTTAATAGAGAAATAACTAAAATACACATTATTTATTGGAGAAATAACTAAAATACACATTATTTATTAGAGAAATAACTAAAACACACATTATTTAGTAAAGAAATAACTAAATTACACATTATTTAATAAAGAAATAACAAAAAAACACATTATTTAATAGAGAAATAACTAAAATACACATTAGTTATTGGAGAAATAACTAAAATACACATTATTTAATAGAGAAATAACAAAAAAACACATTATTTAATAGAGAAATAACTAAAGGACACATTATTTATTGGAGAATGAACCAAAATACACATTATATAATAGAGAAATAACTAAAATACACTTTATTTAATAGAGAAATAACTAAAATACACATTATTTAATAGAAAAATAACAAAAAAACACATTATTTGATATAGAATTAACTAAAATACACATTATTTATTGGAGAATTAACTAAAATACACATTATTTGATAGAGAAATAACTAAAATACACATTATTTAATAGAGAAAAAACAAAAAAAACACATTATTTAATAAAGAAATAACAAAAAACACATAATTTAATAAAGAAATAACTATAATACACATTATTTATTGGAAAAATAACTAAAATACACATTATTTATTGAAGAAATAACTAAAATACAGATTATTTGATAAAGAAATAACTAAAATACACATTATTCAATAGAAAAATAACTAAAATACACATTATTTAATAAAAAAATAACAAAAAAACACATTATTTAATAAAGAAATAACAAAAAACACATTATTTAATAAAGAAACGACTAAAATACACATTATTTATTGGAGAAATAACTAAAATACACATTATTTAATAGAAAAATAACTAAAAAACACATTATTTTTTGAAGAAATAACTAAAATACACATTATTTAATAAAGAAATAACTAAAATACACATTATTTAATAAAGAAATAACTAAAATACACATTATTTAATAGAAAAATAACAAAAAAACACATTATTTAATAAAGAAATAACTAAAATACACATTGATTAATGGAGAAATAACTAAAACACACATTAATTAATAAAGAAATAACTAAAATACACATTATTTAATAGAGAAATACCTAAAATACACATTATTTAATAGAGAAATAACAAAAAAAACACACTATTTAATAGAGAAATAACTAAAATACACATTATATATTGGAAAAATAACTAAAATATACATTATTTATTGAAGAAATAACTAAAATACACATTATTAAATAAAAAAATAACTAAAATACACATTATTTAATAGAGAAATAACTAAAATACACATTATTTACTAGAGAAATAACAAAAAAGCACATTATTTAATAGAGATATAACTAAAATACACATTATTTAATAGAGAAATAACAAAAAACACATTATTAAATAGAGAAATAACTAAAATACACATTATTTATTGAAGAAATAACTAAAATACACATTCTTTAATAGAGAAATAACTAAAACACACATTATTTAATAAAGAAACAACAAAAAAACACATTACTTAATAGAGAAATAACTAAAAAACACAATATTTAATAGAGAAATAACAAAAAAACACATTATTTAATAAAGAATAAACAAAAAAACACATTATTTAATAGAAAATTAACTAAAATACACATTATTTATTGGAGAATAACTAAAATACACATTATTTATTGGAGAAATAACTTAAATACACATTATTTAACAGAGAAATAACAAGAATACACATTAATTAATAGAGAAATATCAAAAAACATATTATTTAATAGAGAAATAACTAAAATACACATTATTTAATAGAGAAATAACTAAAAGACACATTATTTATTGGAGAATAAACTAAAATACACATTATTTAATAGAGAAATAACTAAAATACACATTATTTAATAGAGAAATTACAAAAAAACACATTATTTAATAGAAAAATAACTAAAATACAAATTTTTTATTGGAGATATAACTAAAGTACAAATTATTTATTGGAGAAATAACTAGAATACACATTATTTAATAAAGAAAAAACTATAATACAAATTATTTATTAGAAAAATATCTAAAATACACATTATTTAATAGAGAAATAACTAAAATACACATTATTTAATAAAGAAATAACTAAAATACAAATTATTTAATAGTGAAATAACAGAAAACACATTATTTAATAAAGAAATAACTGAAATACACATTATTTAATAAAGAAATAACAAAAAAACACATTATTTAATAGAGAAATAACTAAAATACAAATTATTTATTGGAGATATAACTAAAATACAAATTATTTATTAGAGAAATAACTAAAATACACATTATTTAATAGAAAAATAACTAAAATACACATTATTTATTGGAGAAATAACTAAAATACACATTATATAATAGAGAAATAACTAAAATACACAATAATTAATAGAAAAATAACAAAAAAACACATTATTTAATAGAGAAATAACAAAAAAACACATTATTTAATAGAGAAAGAACTAAAATACACATTATTTATTGGAGAAATAACTAAAAAACACATTATTTATTAGAAAAATAACTAAAATACACATTAATTATTGGAGAAATAATTAAAATACACATTATTTATTAGAGAAATATATAAAACACACATTATTTAATAGAGAAATAACTAAAATACACATTATTTAATAAAGAAATAACAAAAAAACACAATTTTTAATAGAGAAATAACTAAAATACACATTATTTATTGGAGAAATAACTAAAATACACAATATTTAATAGAGAATTAATAGAAAAACACATTATTTAATAAAGAAATAACTAAAATACACATTATTTATTGGAAAAATAACTAAAATACACATTATTAAATAAAAAAATAACTAAAATACACATTATTTATTAGAGAAATAACAAATAAACACATTATTTAATAGAGAAATAACAAAAAACACATTATTTATTAGAGAAATCACTAAAATACACATTATTTTTTAAAGAAATAACTAAAATACACATTATTTAATAGAGAAATAACAAAAAAACACATTTTTTAATGGAGAAATAACTAAAATACACATTATTTAATTGAGAAATAACAAAAAACACATTATTTAATAGAGAAATAACAAAAAAACACATTACGTAATAGAAAAATAACCAAAATACACTTTTTTTATTGGAGAAATAACTAAAATACACATTATTTATTGGAGAAATAACTAAAATACACATTATTTAATAAAAAAATAACTAGAATACACATTATTTAATAAAGAAATAACAAAAAAACATATTATTCAATAGAGAAATAACTAAAATACACATTATTTAAAAAAGAAATAACAAAAAAACACATTATTTAAAAGAGAATTAACTAAAAGACACAGTATTTATTAGAGAATGAACTAAAAAACACTTTATTTAATAGAGAAATAACTAAAATACACATTATTTAATAGAGAAATAACAAAAAAACACATTATTTAATAGAAAAATAACTAAAAAACACATTATTTATTGGAGAAATAACTAAAATACACATTATTTAATAAAAAAATAACTAAAACACACATTATTTAATAAAGAAATAACAAAAAAACACATTATTTAATAGAGAAATAACTAAAATACACTTTATTTATTGGAAAAATAACTAAAATACACATTATTTAATAAAGAAATAACTTAAATACACATTATTTAATAGAAAAATAACAAAAAACACATTATTTAATAAAGAAATAACTAAAATACACTTTATTTATTGGAGAAATAACTAAAATACACATTATTTAATAATAAAATAACTTAAATACACATTATTTTATAGAGAAATAACTAAAATACACATTATTTATTGGAGAAATAACTAAAAAACACATTATTTAATGAAGAAATAACTAAAAAACACAATATTTAATAGAGAAATAACAAAAAAAAAAAAACACATTATTTATTGAAGAAATAACTAAAATACACATTCTTTAATAGAGAAATAACTAGAACACACATTATTTAATAAAGAAACAACAAAAAAACACATTACTTAATAGAGAAATAACTAAAAAACACAATATTTAATAGAGAAATAACAAAAAAACACATTATTTAATAAAGAATAAACAAAAAAACACATTATTTAATAGAAAAATAACTAAAATACACATTATTTATTGGAGAATAACTAAATTTAATAGAGATATAACTAAAATACACATTATTTAATAGAGAAATAACAAAAAACACATTATTAAATAGAGAAATAACTAAAATACACATTATTTATTGAAGAAATAACTAAAATACACATTCTTTAATAGAGAAATAACTAAAACACACATTATTTAATAAAGAAACAACAAAAAAACACATTACTTAATAGAGAAATAACTAAAAAACACAATATTTAATAGAGAAATAACAAAAAAACACATTATTTAATAAAGAATAAACAAAAAAACACATTATTTAATAGAAAAATAACTAAAATACACATTATTTATTGGAGAATAACTAAAATACACATTATTTATTGGAGAAATAACTTAAATACACATTATTTAACAGAGAAATAACAAGAATACACATTAATTATTAGAGAAATATCAAAAAACATATTATTTAATAGAGAAATAACTAAAATACACATTATTTAATAGAGAAATAACTAAAAGACACATTATTTATTGGAGAATAAACTAAAATACACATTATTTAATAGAGAAATAACTAAAATACACATTATTTAATAGAGAAATTACAAAAAAACACATTATTTAATAGAAAAATAACTAAAATACAAATTTTTTATTGGAGATATAACTAAAATACAAATTATTTATTGGAGAAATAACTAGAATACACATTATTTAATAAAGAAAAAACTATAATACAAATTATTTATTAGAAAAATATCTAAAATACACATTATTTAATAGAGAAATAACTAAAATACACATTATTTAATAAAGAAATAACTAAAATACAAATTATTTAATAGTGAAATAACAGAAAACACATTATTTAATAAAGAAATAACTGAAATACACATTATTTAATAAAGAAATAACAAAAAAACACATTATTTAATAGAGAAATAACTAAAATACAAATTATTTATTGGAGATATAACTAAAATACAAATTATTTATTAGAGAAATAACTAAAATACACATTATTTAATAGAAAAATAACTAAAATACACATTATTTATTGGAGAAATAACTAAAATACACATTATTTAATAGAGAAATAACTAAAATACACAATAATTAATAGAAAAATAACAAAAAAACACATTATTTAATAGAGAAATAACAAAAAAACACATTATTTAATAGAGAAAGAACTAAAATACACATTATTTATTGGAGAAATAACTAAAAAACACATTATTTATTAGAAAAATAACTAAAATACACATTAATTATTGGAGAAATAATTAAAATACACATTATTTATTAGAGAAATATATAAAACACACATTATTTAATAGAGAAATAACTAAAATACACATTATTTAATAAAGAAATAACAAAAAAACACAATTTTTAATAGAGAAATAACTAAAATACACATTATTTATTGGAGAAATAACTAAAATACACAATATTTAATGGAGAATTAATAGAAAAACACATTATTTAATAAAGAAATAACTAAAATACACATTATTTATTGGAAAAATAACTAAAATACACATTATTAAATAAAAAAATAACTAAAATACACATTATTTATTAGAGAAATAACAAATAAACACATTATTTAATAGAGAAATAACAAAAAACACATTATTTATTAGAGAAATCACTAAAATACACATTATTTTTTAAAGAAATAACTAAAATACACATTATTTAATAGAGAAATAACAAAAAAACACATTTTTTAATGGAGAAATAACTAAAATACACATAATTTAATTGAGAAATAACAAAAAACACATTATTTAATAGAGAAATAACAAAAAAACACATTACGTAATAGAAAAATAACCAAAATACACTTTTTTTATTGGAGAAATAACTAAAATACACATTATTTATTGGAGAAATAACTAAAATACACATTATTTAATAAAAAAATAACTAGAATACACATTATTTAATAAAGAAATAACAAAAAAACATATTATTCAATAGAGAAATAACTAAAATACACATTATTTAAAAAAGAAATAACAAAAAAACACATTATTTAAAAGAGAATTAACTAAAAGACACAGTATTTATTAGAGAATGAACTAAAAAACACTTTATTTAATAGAGAAATAACTAAAATACACATTATTTAATAGAGAAATAACAAAAAAACACATTATTTAATAGAAAAATAACTAAAAAACACATTATTTATTGGAGAAATAACTAAAATACACATTATTTAATAAAAAAATAACTAAAACACACATTATTTAATAAAGAAATAACAAAAAAACACATTATTTAATAGAGAAATAACTAAAATACACTTTATTTATTGGAAAAATAACTAAAATACACATTATTTAATAAAGAAATAACTTAAATACACATTATTTAATAGAAAAATAACAAAAAACACATTATTTAATAGAGAAATAACTAAAATACACTTTATTTGTTGGAGAAATAACTAAAATACACATTATTTAATAATAAAATAACTTAAATACACATTATTTTATAGAGAAATAACTAAAATACACATTATTTATTGGAGAAATAACTAAAAAACACATTATTTAATGAAGAAATAACTAAAAAACACAATATTTAATAGAGAAATAACAAAAAAACACATTACTTATTAGAGAAATAACTAAAATACACATTAATTATTAGAGAAATAACTAAAATACACATTATTTAATAGAGATATAACAAAAAAACACATTTTTTAATAAAGAAATAACTAAAATACACTTTATTTATTGAAGAAATAACTAAAATACACATTATTTAATAGAGAAATAACTAAAATACACATTATTTAATAGAGAAATAACAAAAAAACACATTATTTAATAAAGAAATAACAAAAAACACATTATTTAATAAAGAAATAACTAAAATACACATTATTTAATAGAAAAATAACTAAAATACACATTATTTAATAGAAAAATAACAAAAAAACACATTATTTAATAAAAAAATAACAAAAAAACACATTATTTAATAAAGAAATAACTAAAATACACATTATTTATTGGAGAAATAACTAAAATACACATTATTTATTGGAGAAATATCTAAAATACACATTATTTAATAGAAAAATAACTAAAAAACACATTATTTTTTGAAGAAATAACTAAAATACACATTATTTAATAAAGAAATAACTAAAATACACATTATTTAATAGAGAAATAACTAAAATACACATTATTTAATAGAAAAATAACAAAAAAACACATTATTTAATAAAGAAATAACTAAAATACACATTGATTAATAGAGAAATAACTAAAACACACATTAATTAATAAAGAAATAACTAAAATACACATTATTTAATAGAGAAATACCTAAAATACACATTATTTAATAGAGAAATAACAAAAAAACACACTATTTAATAGAGAAATAACTAAAATACACATTATATATTGGAAAAATAACTAAAATACACATTATTTATTGGAGAAATAACTAAAATACACATTATTAAATAAAAAAATAACTAAAATACACATTATTTAATAGAGAAATAACTAAAATACACATTATTTAATAGAGAAATAACAAAAAAGCACATTATTTAATAGAGATATAACTAAAATACACATTATTTAATAGAGAAATAACAAAAAACACATTATTAAATAGAGAAATAACTAAAATACACATTATTTATTGAAGAAATAACTAAAATACACATTCTTTAATAGAGAAATAACTAAAACACACATTATTTAATAAAGAAACAACAAAAAAACACATTACTTAATAGAGAAATAACTAAAAAACACAATATTTAATAGAAAAATAACAAAAAAACACATTATTTAATAAAGAAATAACAAAAAAACACATTATTTAATAGAAAAATAACTAAAATACACATTATTTATTGGAGAATAACTAAAATACACATTATTTATTGGAGAAATAACTTAAATACACATTATTTAACAGAGAAATAACAAGAATACACATTAATTAATAGAGAAATATCAAAAAACATATTATTTAATAGAGAAATAACCAAAATACACATTATTTAATAGAGAAATAACTAAAAGACACATTATTTATTGGAGAATAAACTAAAATACACATTATTTAATAGAGAAATAACTAAAATACACATTATTTAATAGATAAATTACAAAAAAACACATTATTTAATAGAAAAATAACTAAAATACAAATATTTATTGGAGATATAACTAAAATACAAATTATTTATTGGAGAAATAACTAAAATACACATTATTTAATAAAGAAATAACTATAATACAAATTATTTATTAGAAAAATATCTAAAATACACATTATTTAATAGAGAAATAACTAAAATACACATTATTTAATAAAGAAATAACTAAATTACAAATTATTTAATAGTGAAATAACAGAAAACACATTATTTAATAAAGAAATAACTGAAATACACATTATTTAATAAAGAAATAACAAAAAAACACATTATTTAATAGAGAAATAACTAAAATACAAATTATTTATTGGAGATATAACTAAAATACAAATTATTTATTAGAGAAATAACTAAAATACACATTATTTAATAGAAAAATAACTAAAATACACATTATTTATTGGAGAAATAACTAAAATACACTTTATTTAATAGAGAAATAACTAAAATACACAATAATTAATAGAAAAATAACAAAAAAACACATTATTTAAAAGAGAAATAACAAAAAAACACATTATTTAATAGAGAAAGAACTAAAATACACATTATTTATTGGAGAAATAACTAAAAAACACATTATTTATTAGAAAAATAACTAAAATACACATTAAATATTGGAGAAATAATTAAAATACACATTATTTATTAGAGAAATATATAAAACACACATTATTTAATAGAGAAATAACTAAAATACACATTATTTATTAAAGAAATAACAAAAAAACACAATATTTAATAGAGAAATAACTAAAATACACATTATTTATTGGAGAAATAACTAAAATACACAATATTTAATAGAGAATTAATAGAAAAACACATTATTTAATAAAGAAATAACTAAAATACACATTATTTATTGAAAAAATAACTAAAATACACATTATTAAATAGAAAAATAACTAAAATACACATTATTTATTAGAGAAATAACAAATAAACACATTATTTAATAGAGAAATAACAAAAAAACACATTATTTATTAGAGAAATAACTAAAATACACATTATTTTTTAAAGAAATAACTAAAATACACATTATTTAATAGAGAAATAACAAAAAAACACATTTTTTAATAGAGAAATAACTAAATTACACATTATTTAATTGAGAAATAACAAAAAACACATTATTTAATAGAGAAATAACAAAAAAACACATTATGTAATAGAAAAATAACCAAAATACACTTTTTTTATTGGAGAAATAACTAAAATACACATTATTTATTGGAGAAATAACAAAAATACACATTTTTTAATAAAAAAATAACTAGATTACACATTATTTAATAAAGAAATAACAAAAAAACATATTATTCAATAGAGAAATAACTAAAATACACATTATTTAAAAAAGAAATAAAAAAAAACACATTATTTAAAAGAGAATTAACTAAAAGACACAGTATTTATTAGAGAATGAACTAAAAAACACTTTATTTAATAGAGAAATAACTAAAATACACATTATTTAATAGAGAAATAACAAAAAAACACATTATTTAATAAAAAAATAACTAAAAAACACATTATTTATTGGAGAAATAACTAAAATACACATTATTTAATAAAAAAAATAACTAAAACACGCATTATTTAATAAAGAAATAACAAAAAAACACATTATTTAATAGAGAAATAACTAAAATACACTTTATTTATTGGAAAAATAACTAAAATACACATTATTTAATAAAGAAATAACTTAAATACACATTATTTAATAGAAAAATAACAAAAAACACATTATTTAATAAAGAAATAACTAAAATACACTTTATTTATTGGAGAAATAACTAAAATACACATTATTTAATAATAAAATAACTTAAATACACATGATTTTTTAGAGAAATAACTAAAATACACATTATTTATTGGAGAAATAACTAAAAAACACATTAATTAATAAAGAAATAACTAAAATACACAATATTTAATAGAGAAATAACAAAAAAACACATTACTTATTAGAGAAATAACTAAAATACACATTGATTATTGGAGAAATAACTAAAATACACATTATTTAATAAAGATATAACAAAAAAACACATTTTTTAATAAAGAAATAACTAAAATACACTTTATTTATTGAAGAAATAACTAAAACACGCATTATTTAATAAAGAAATAACAAAAAAACACATTATTTAATAGAGAAATAACTAAAATACACTTTATTTATTAGAGAAATAACTAAAATACACATTGATTATTGGAGAAATAACTAAAATACACATTATTTAATAAAGATATAACAAAAAAAAACATTATTTAATAAAGAAATAACAAAAAAACACATTATTTAATAAAGTAAAAACTAAAATACACATTAATTAATGGAGAAATAACTAAAATACACATTATTTATTGGAGAAAGAACTAAAATACACATTATTTAATAAAGAAATAACTTAAATACACATTATTTAATAGAGAAATAACAAGAACACACATTATTTAATAGAGAAATAACTAAAATACACATTATTTAATAGATAAATAACTAAAATACACATTATTTAATAGAGAAATAACAAAAAAACACATTATTTAAGAAAAATTAACTAAAATACACATTAATTAATAGCAAAAATTAAAAAAGAAATAACTAAAATACACCATATTTATTGGAGATATAACTAAAATACACATTATTTATTGGAGAAATAACTAAAATACACATTATTTAATAGAGAAATAACTAAAATACACATTTTTTATTGGAGAAATATCTAAAATACACATTATTTAATAGAGAAATAACTAAAATACACATTATTTAATAGAGAAATAACAAAAAAACACATTATTCATTTAAGAAATAACAACAAAACACATTATTTAATAGAGAAATAACTAAAATACACATTATTTATTGGAGAAATAACTAAAATACACATTATTTATTGGAGAAATAACTAAAATACACATTATTTAATAGAGAAAAAACAAAAATACACATTATTTATTGGAGAAATAACTAAAATAGACATTATTTATTAAAGATATAACTAAAACACACATTATTTAATAAAGAAATAACTAAATTACACCTTATTTAATAGAGAAATAACAAAAAAACACATTATTTATTAGAGAAATAACAAAAATACACATTATTTTTTAGAGAAATAACAAAAATACACATTATTTATTAGAGAAATAACTAAAATAGACATTATTTATTAGAGATATAACTAAAACACACATTATTTAATAAAGAAATAACTAAATTACACATTATTTAATAGAGAAATAACTAAAACACACATTATTTAATAGAGAAATAACAAAAAAAGACATTTTTTAATGGAGAAATAACTAAAATACACATTATTTAATTGAGAAATAACAAAAAACACATTATTTAATAGAGAAATAACAAAAAATTACATTATGTAATAGAAAAATAACCAAAATACACATTATTTATTGGAGAAATAACTAAAATACACATTATTTATTGGAGAAATAACTAAAATACACATTATTTAATAAAAAAATAACTAGAATACACATTATTTAATAGAGAAATAACAAAAAAACATATTATTCAATAGAGAAATAACTAAAATACACATTATTTAATAAAAAAATAACTAAAATACACTTTATTTATTGGAGAAATAACTAAAAAACACATTATTTAATAGAGAAATAACTGAAATACACTTTATTTATTGGAGAAATAACCAAAATACACATTATTTATTGGAGAAATAACTAAAATACACATTATTTAATAGAGAAATAACTAAAATACACATTGTTTAATAGAGAAATAACAAAAAAACACATTATTTAATAGAGATATAACTAAAATACACACTATTTAATAGAGAAATAACTAAAATACACATTATATATTGGAAAAATAACTAAAATACACATTATTTATTGGAGAAATAACTAAAATACACATTATTTAATAAAAAAGTAACTAAAATACACATTATTTAATAAAGAAATAACTAAAATACACATTATTTAATAGAGAAATAACAGAAAAACACATTATTTAATAGAGATATAACTAAAATACACATTATTTAATAGAGAAATAACAAAAAACACATTATTAAAAAGAGAAATAACTAAAATACACATTATTTATTGAAGAAATAACTAAAATACACATTATTTAATAAAGAAATAAATAAAATACACATTATTTAATAAAGAAACAACAAAAAAACACATTACTTAATAGAGAAATAACTAAAAAACACATTATTAAATAGAGAAATAACTAAAAGACACATTATTTATTGGAGAATGAACCAAAATACACATTATTTAATAGAGAAATAACTAAAATACACTTTATTTAATAGAGAAATAACAAAAAAACACATTATTTAATAAAAAAATAACTAAAATACACATTATTTAATGGAGAAATAACTAAAATACACATTATATAATAAAGAAATAACTAAAATACACATTATTTAATAGAAAAATAACAAAAAAACACATTATTTAATAGAGAAATAACTAAAATACACATTATTTATTAGAGAATTAACTAAAATACACATTATTTAGTAGAGAAATAACTAAAATACACATTATTTCATAGAGAAATAACAAAAAAACACATTATTTAATAAAGAAATTACAAAAAACACATTATTTAATAAAGAAATAACTAAATTACCCATTATTTAATAAAGAAATAACTAAAATACACAATATTTAATAGAGAAATAACAAAAAAACACATTATTTAATAGAGAAATAACTAAAAAACACATTATTTAATAGAGAAATAACAAAAAAACACATTATTTAATAGAGAAAAAAGTAAAATACACATTATTTAATAGAGCAATAACAAAAAAACACATTATTTAATAAAGAAATAACTAAAATACACATTATTTAATAGAGAAATAACAAAAAAACACATTATTTATTAGAGAAATAACTAAAATAAACATTATTAATTAGAGAAATAACTAAAATACACATTATTTAATAGAGAAATCACAAAAAAACCCATTATTTAATAGAGAAATAAATAAAAAACACATAAATTATTGGAGAAATTACTAAAATACACATTATTTAATAGAGAAATAACAAAAAAACACATTATTTAATAGAGAAATAACGAAAACACACATTATTTAATAGAGAAATAACTAAAAAACCCATTATTTATTGGAAAAATAACTAAATCACACATTATTTAATAGAGAAATAACTAAAATACACATTATTTAATAGAGAAATAACAACTAAACACATTAATTATAAGAGAAATAACTAAAATACACATTATTTAATATAGAAATAACAAAAAAACACATTATTTAATAGAGAAATATTTAAAATACATATTATATATTGGATAAATAACTAAAATACACATTATTTAATAAAGAAATGACTAAAATACATATTATTTAATAAAGAAATAACAAAAAAACACATTATTTAATAGAGAAATAACTAAAATACACATTATTTATTGGAGAAATAACTAAAATACACATTATTTAATAGAGAAATAACTAAAATACACATTATTTATTGGAGAAATAACTAAAATACAAATTATTTATTAAAGAATCAACTAAAAAAAACATTATTTAATAGAGAAATAACAAAAAAACACATTATTTAATAGAGAAATAACTAAAATACACATTATTTATTGGAGAAATAACTAAAATACACATTATTTACTGGAGAAATAACTAAAATACACAATGTTTAATAGATAAATAACTAAAATACACAATATTCAATTGAGAAATAACAAAAAAACACATTATTAAATAGGGAAATAACTAAAATACACATTATTTAATAGAAAAATAACAAAAAAAACACATTATTTAATAGAGAAATAACTAAAAGACACATTATTTATTAGAGAAATATCTAAATTACACATTATTTAACAGAGAAATAACTAAAATTCACATTATTTAATAGAGAAATAACAAAAAAACACATTATTTAATTCAGAAATAACTATAATACACATTATTTATTGGAAAAATAAATAAAATACAAAATGTTTAATAGATAAATAACTAAAATACACAATATTCAATTGTGAAATAACAAAAAAACACATTATTAAATAGAGAAATAACTAAAATACACGGTATTTAATAGAAAAATAACAAAAAAACACAATATTTAATAAAGAAATAACTAAAAGACACATTATTTATTAGAGAAATATCTAAAATACACATTATTTAATAGAGAAATAACTAAAATACACATTATATAATAGAGAAATAACAAAAAACACATTATTTAATTCAGAAATAACTATAATATTCATTGGAGAAATAACTAAAATACACATTATTTAATAGAGAAATAACTAAAATACACATTATTTAATAGCGAAATAACAAAAAAACACATTATTTAATAGAGAAATAACTAAAATACACATTATTTAATAGAGAAAATACAAAAAAACACATTATTTAATAGAGAAATAACTATATTACCCATTATTTATTGAAGAAATAACTAAAATACACATTATTTTTTGGAGAATTAACTAAAATACACATTATTTAATAATAAAATAACTTAAATACACATTATTTTATAGAGAAATAACTAAAATACACATTATTTATTGGAGAAATAACTAAAAAACACATTATTTAATAAAGAAATAACTAAAATACACAATATTTAATAGAGAAATAACAAACAAACACATTACTTATTAGAGAAATAACTAAAATACACATTGATTATTGGAGAAATAACTAAAATACACATTATTTATTAGAGATATAACAAAAAAACACATTTTTTAATAAAGAAATAACTAAAATACACTTTATTTATTGAAGAAATAACTAAAATACACATTATTTAATGAAGAAATAACTAAAATACACATTATTTAATAGAAAAATAACTAAAATAAACATTATTTATTAGAGAAATAATAAAAAAACACATTATTAAATAGAGAAATAACTAAAATACATTTTATTTATTAAAGAAATAACTAAAATACACATTATTCAATAAAGAAATAACTAAAATACAAATTATTTAATAGAGAAATAACTAAAATACACATTATTTATTAGAAAAATAACAAAAAAAAAACATTATTTAATAAAGAAATAACAAAAAAACACATTATTTAATAAAGTAAAAACTAAAATACACATTAATTAATGGAGAAATAACTAAAATACACATTATTTATTGGAGAAAGAATTAAAATACACATTATTTAATAAAGAAATAACTAAAATACACATTATTTATTGGAGAAATAACTAAAATACACATTATTTATTAGAGAAATAACTAAAACACACATTATTTAATAGAGAACTAACTAAATTACACATTATTTAATAAAGAAATAACAAAAAAACACATTATTTAATAGAGAAATAACTAAAATACACATTATTTATTGAAGAAATAACTAAAATACACATTATTTAATAGAGAAATAACAAAAAACACTCTATTTAATAGAGAAATAACTAAAATAGACATTATTTATTAAAGATATAACTAAAACACACATTATTTAATAAAGAAATAACTAAATTACACCTTATTTAATAGAGAAATAACAAAAAAACACATTATTTATTAGAGAAATAACAAAAATACACATTATTTTTTAGAGAAATAACAAAAATACACATTATTTATTAGAGAAATAACTAAAATAGACATTATTTATTAGAGATATAACTAAAACACACATTATTTAATAAAGAAATAACTAAATTACACATTATTTAATAGAGAAATAACTAAAACACACATTATTTAATAGAGAAATAACAAAAAAAGACATTTTTTAATGGAGAAATAACTAAAATACACATTATTTAATTGAGAAATAACAAAAAACACATTATTTAATAGAGAAATAACAAAAAATTACATTATGTAATAGAAAAATAACCAAAATACACATTATTTATTGGAGAAATAACTAAAATACACATTATTTATTGGAGAAATAACTAAAATACACATTATTTAATAAAAAAATAACTAGAATACACATTATTTAATAGAGAAATAACAAAAAAACATATTATTCAATAGAGAAATAACTAAAATACACATTATTTAATAAAAAAATAACTAAAATACACTTTATTTATTGGAGAAATAACTAAAAAACACATTATTTAATAGAGAAATAACTGAAATACACTTTATTTATTGGAGAAATAACCAAAATACACATTATTTATTGGAGAAATAACTAAAATACACATTATTTAATAGAGAAATAACTAAAATACACATTGTTTAATAGAGAAATAACAAAAAAACACATTATTTAATAGAGATATAACTAAAATACACACTATTTAATAGAGAAATAACTAAAATACACATTATATATTGGAAAAATAACTAAAATACACATTATTTATTGGAGAAATAACTAAAATACACATTATTTAATAAAAAAGTAACTAAAATACACATTATTTAATTAAGAAATAACTAAAATACACATTATTTAATAGAGAAATAACAGAAAAACACATTATTTAATAGAGATATAACTAAAATACACATTATTTAATAGAGAAATAACAAAAAACACATTATTAAAAAGAGAAATAACTAAAATACACATTATTTATTGAAGAAATAACTAAAATACACATTATTTAATAAAGAAATAAATAAAATACACATTATTTAATAAAGAAACAACAAAAAAACACATTACTTAATAGAGAAATAACTAAAAAACACATTATTAAATAGAGAAATAACTAAAAGACACATTATTTATTGGAGAATGAACCAAAATACACATTATTTAATAGAGAAATAACTAAAATACACTTTATTTAATAGAGAAATAACAAAAAAACACATTATTTAATAAAAAAATAACTAAAATACACATTATTTAATGGAGAAATAACTAAAATACACATTATATAATAAAGAAATAACTAAAATACACATTATTTAATAGAAAAATAACAAAAAAACACATTATTTAATAGAGAAATAACTAAAATACACATTATTTATTAGAGAATTAACTAAAATACACATTATTTAGTAGAGAAATAACTAAAATACACATTATTTCATAGAGAAATAACAAAAAAACACATTATTTAATAAAGAAATTACAAAAAACACATTATTTAATAAAGAAATAACTAAATTACCCATTATTTAATAAAGAAATAACTAAAATACACAATATTTAATAGAGAAATAACAAAAAAACACATTATTTAATAGAGAAATAACTAAAAAACACATTATTTAATAGAGAAATAACAAAAAAACACATTATTTAATAGAGAAAAAAGTAAAATACACATTATTTAATAGAGCAATAACAAAAAAACACATTATTTAATAAAGAAATAACTAAAATACACATTATTTAATAGAGAAATAACAAAAAAACACATTATTTATTAGAGAAATAACTAAAATAAACATTATTAATTAGAGAAATAACTAAAATACACATTATTTAATAGAGAAATCACAAAAAAACCCATTATTTAATAGAGAAATAAATAAAAAACACCTAAATTATTGGAGAAATTACTAAAATACACATTATTTAATAGAGAAATAACAAAAAAACACATTATTTAATAGAGAAATAACGAAAACACACATTATTTAATAGAGAAATAACTAAAAAACCCATTATTTATTGGAAAAATAACTAAATCACACATTATTTAATAGAGAAATAACTAAAATACACATTATTTAATAGAGAAATAACAACTAAACACATTAATTATAAGAGAAATAACTAAAATACACATTATTTAATATAGAAATAACAAAAAAACACATTATTTAATAGAGAAATATTTAAAATACATATTATATATTGGATAAATAACTAAAATACACATTATTTAATAAAGAAATGACTAAAATACATATTATTTAATAAAGAAATAACAAAAAAACACATTATTTAATAGAGAAATAACTAAAATACACATTATTTATTGGAGAAATAACTAAAATACACATTATTTAATAGAGAAATAACTAAAATACACATTATTTATTGGAGAAATAACTAAAATACAAATTATTTATTAAAGAATCAACTAAAAAAAACATTATTTAATAGAGAAATAACAAAAAAACACATTATTTAATAGAGAAATAACTAAAATACACATTATTTATTGGAGAAATAACTAAAATACACATTATTTACTGGAGAAATAACTAAAATACACAATGTTTAATAGATAAATAACTAAAATACACAATATTCAATTGAGAAATAACAAAAAAACACATTATTAAATAGGGAAATAACTAAAATACACATTATTTAATAGAAAAATAACAAAAAAAACACATTATTTAATAGAGAAATAACTAAAAGACACATTATTTATTAGAGAAATATCTAAATTACACATTATTTAATAGAGAAATAACTAAAATTCACATTATTTAATAGAGAAATAACAAAAAAACACATTATTTAATTCAGAAATAACTATAATACACATTATTTATTGGAAAAATAAATAAAATACAAAATGTTTAATAGATAAATAACTAAAATACACAATATTCAATTGTGAAATAACAAAAAAACACATTATTAAATAGAGAAATAACTAAAATACACGGTATTTAATAGAAAAATAACAAAAAAACACAATATTTAATAAAGAAATAACTAAAAGACACATTATTTATTAGAGAAATATCTAAAATACACATTATTTAATAGAGAAATAACTAAAATACACATTATATAATAGAGAAATAACAAAAAACACATTATTTAATTCAGAAATAACTATAATATTCATTGGAGAAATAACTAAAATACACATTATTTAATAGAGAAATAACTAAAATACACATTATTTAATAGTGAAATAACAAAAAAACACATTATTTAATAGAGAAATAACTAAAATACACATTATTTAATAGAGAAAATACAAAAAAACACATTATTTAATAGAGAAATAACTATATTACCCATTATTTATTGAAGAAATAACTAAAATACACATTATTTTTTGGAGAATTAACTAAAATACACATTATTTAATAGAGAAATAACTAAAATACACATTATTTATTAGAGAAATAACAAAAAAACACATTATTTAATAGAGAAATAACAAAAAACACTCTATTTAATAGAGAAATAACTAAAATACACTTTATTTATTGGAGAAATAACTAAAATACACATTATTTAATAATAAAATAACTTAAATACACATTATTTTATAGAGAAATAACTAAAATACACATTATTTATTGGAGAAATAACTAAAAAACACATTATTTAATAAAGAAATAACTAAAATACACAATATTTAATAGAGAAATAACAAACAAACACATTACTTATTAGAGAAATAACTAAAATACACATTGATTATTGGAGAAATAACTAAAATACACATTATTTATTAGAGATATAACAAAAAAACACATTTTTTAATAAAGAAATAACTAAAATACACTTTATTTATTGAAGAAATAACTAAAATACACATTATTTAATGAAGAAATAACTAAAATACACATTATTTAATAGAAAAATAACTAAAATAAACATTATTTATTAGAGAAATAATAAAAAAACACATTATTAAATAGAGAAATAACTAAAATACATTTTATTTATTAAAGAAATAACTAAAATACACATTATTCAATAAAGAAATAACTAAAATACAAATTATTTAATAGAGAAATAACTAAAATACACATTATTTATTAGAAAAATAACAAAAAAAAAACATTATTTAATAAAGAAATAACAAAAAAACACATTATTTAATAAAGTAAAAACTAAAATACACATTAATTAATGGAGAAATAACTAAAATACACATTATTTATTGGAGAAAGAATTAAAATACACATTATTTAATAAAGAAATAACTAAAATACACATTATTTATTGGAGAAATAACTAAAATACACATTATTTATTAGAGAAATAACTAAAACACACATTATTTAATAGAGAACTAACTAAATTACACATTATTTAATAAAGAAATAACAAAAAAACACATTATTTAATAGAGAAATAACTAAAATACACATTATTTATTGAAGAAATAACTAAAATACACATTATTTAATAGAGAAATAACAAAAAACACTCTATTTAATAGAGAAATAACTAAAATACACATTATTTAATAAATAAATAACAAAAAACACATTATTTAATAGAGAAATAACAAAAAAACACATTATGTAATAGAAAAATAACTAAAATACACATTACTTATTAGAGAAATAACTAAAATACACATTATTTATTTGAGAAATAACTAAAATACACATTTTTTTAAAAAGAAATAACTAGAATAAACATTATTTAATAGAGAAATAACAAAAAAACATATTATTTAATAGAGAAATAACTAAAGTACACATTATTTAATAGAGAAATAACAAAAAAACACATTATTTAATAAAGAAATAACTAAAAGACACATTATTTAATAGAGAAATAACAAAAAAACACATTATTTAATAAAGAAATACTAAAAGACACATTATTTATTGGAGAATGAACCAAAATACACATTATTTAATAGAGAAATAACTGAAATACACTTTATTTATTGGAGAAATAACTAAAATACACATTATTTAATAAAGAAATAACTTAAATACACATTATTTAATAGAGAAATAACAAGAACGCACATTATTTAATAGAGAAATAACTAAAATACACATTATTTAATAGATAAATAATTAAAATACACATTATTTAATAGAGAAATAACAAAAAAACACATTATTTAAAAAAAATTAACTAAAATACACATTAATTAATAGCAAAAATTAATAAAGAAATAACTAAAATACACCATATTTATTGGAGATATAACTAAAATACACATTATTTATTGGAGAAATAACTAAAATACACATTATTTAATAGAGAAATAACTAAAATACACATTTTTTATTGGAGAAATATCTAAAATACACATTATTTAATAGAGAAATAACTAAAATACACATTATTTAATAGAGAAATAACAAAAAAACACATTATTTAATAAAGAAATAACAACAAAACACATTATTTAATAGAGAAATAACTAAAATACACATTATTTATTGGAGAAATAACTAAAATACACATTATTTATTGGAGAAATAACTAAAATACACATTATTTAATAGAGAAATAACAAAAATACACATTATTTATTGAAGAAATAACTAAAATAGACATTATTTATTAAAGATATAACTAAAACACACATTATTTAATAAAGAAATAACTAAATTACACATTATTTAATAGAGAAATAACAAAAAAACACATTATTTATTAGAGAAATAATAAAAATACACATTATTTTTTAGAGAACAAACAAAAATACACATTATTTATTAGAGAAATAACTAAAATAGACATTATTTATTAGAGATATAACTAAAACACACATTATTTAATAAAGAAATAACTAAATTACACATTATTTAATAGAGAAATAACTAAAACACACATTATTTAATAGAGAAATAACAAAAAAACACATTTTTTAATGGAGAAATAACTAAAATACACATTATTTAATTAAGAAATAACAAAAAACACATTATTTAATAGAGAAATAACAAAAATTACATTATGTAATAGAAAAATAACCAAAATACACATTATTTATTGGAGAAATAACTAAAATACACATTATTTATTGGAGAAATAACTAAAATACACATTATTTAATAAAAAAATAACTAGAATACACATTATTTAATAGAGAAATAACAAAAAAACATATTATTCAATAGAGAAATAACTAAAATACACATTATTTAATAAAGAAATAACTAAATACACATTATTTAATGAAAAAAATTACAAAAAACACATTATTTAATAGAGAAATAACTAAAATACACTTTATTTATTGGAGAAATAACTAAAATACACATTATTTAATAAAAAAATAACTAAAATACACTTTATTTTATAGAGAAATAACTAAAATACACATTATTTATTGGAGAAACAACTAAAAAACACATTATTTAATAAAAAAATAACTAAAATACACAATATTTAATAGAGAAATAACAAAAAAAACACATTACTTATTAGAGAAATAACTAAAATACACATTGATTATTGAAGAAATAACTAAAATTTACATTATTTAATAGAGAAATAACTAAAATACACATTATTTAATAGAGATATAACAAAAAAACACATTTTTTAATAGAGAAATAACTAAAATACACTTTATTTATTGAAGGAATAACTAAAATACACATTATTTAATAGAGAAATAACTAAAATAAACCTTATTTATTAGAGAAATAATAAAAAAACACATTATTTAATAAAGAAATAACTAAAATACATTTTATTTATTAAAGAAATAACTACAAAAAAACACATTATTTAATAAAGAAAAATCTAAAATACACATTAATTATTGGAGAAATAACTAAAATACACATTATTTATTGAAGAAAAAACTAAAATACACATTATTTAATAGAGAAATAACTAAAATACACATTATTTATTGGAGAAATAACTAAAATACACATTATTTATTAGAGAAATAACTAAAACACACATTATTTAATAGAGAAATAACTAAATTACACATTATTTAATAAAGAAATAACAAAAAAACACATTATTTAATAGAGAAATAACTAAAATACACATTATTTATTGAAGAAATAACTAAAATACACATTATTTAATAGAGAAATAACAAAAAACACTCTATTTAATAGAGAAATAACTAAAATACACATTATTTAATAAATAAATAACAAAAAACACATTATTTAATAGAGAATTAACAAAAAAACACATTATGTAATAGAAAAATAACTTAAATACACATTACTTATTGGAGAAATAACTGAAATACACATTATTTATTAGAGAAATAACTAAAAAACACATTTTTTAAAAGAGAAATAACTAGAATAAACATTATTTAATAGAGAAATAACAAAAAAACAAATTATTTAATAGAAAAATAACTTAAATACACATTACTTATTGGAGAAATAACTGAAATACACATTATTTATTAGAAAAATAACTAAAATACACATTTTTTAAAAGAGAAATAACTAGAATAAACATTATTTAATAGACAAATAACAAAAAAACACATTATTTAATAAAGAAATAACTAAAAGACACATTATTTATTGGAGAATGAACCAAATTACACATTATTTAATAGAGAATTAACAAAAAAACACATTATGTAATAGAAAAATAACTTAAATACACATTACTTATTGGAGAAATAACTGAAATACACATTATTTATTAGAGAAATAACTAAAATACACATTTTTTAAAAGAGAAATAACTAGAATAAACATTATTTAATAGAGAAATAACAAAAAAACACATTATTTAATAAAGAAATAACTAAAAGACACATTATTTATTGGAGAATGAACCAAATTACACATTATTTAATAAAGAAATAACTAAAATACACTTTATTTATTGGAGAAATAACTAAAAAACACATTATTTAATAAAGAAATAACTTAAATACACATTATTTAATAGAGAAATAACAAGAAAACACATTATTTAATAGAGAAATAACTAAAATACACATTATTTAATAGAGAAATAACTAAAATACACATTCTTTAATAGAGAAATAACAAAAAACACATTATTAAATAGAGAAATAACTAAAATACACATTATTTATTAAAGAAATAATAATAATAATAATAATAATAATAATAATAATAATATTTATTATCCAACAGTTACAAAAATAAACTATTTACAGGATAATATTAAAATAAAACAAATACAATATATTATATGTTTGTATATATACATACAGATAAACACAAGTTAATCAATTTATAACAAAATATCTATTCATAAATATAACTATAATAATTATCATAACACAACAAAACAATATTCTAATACACAAAAGTAAATATTTATTTATTAAACAAACAAAATATTCTGTTAGTTTAATAAACAAAAATAGTAAAAAGAAAGAAACAATATATAATATATAATCTGCAAAAACAAAAACAAAAACAGCGAAAAAATTTAAATTAAAAAAAAAGAAAAAATCTACATATACCTTAATGTAAAGTAATATTTAACAATGATTCTGCTAACTTACTACTTGATGTGTTAAACATATCAATATCATTGCAATACGTGTTTACATAAATGCACATTGACAAAATAGGTGACCCTAGATGATGGTTAGTCATAGCACGGTCTATATAAAAAACAGTTCTAGATCTTCTATTTATTCTGGGCACAATAAAATTGAGTTTTAATAGCAAGTTTTCGTCATTAATTTCTCCATTTATTAATTTATATACAAACAATATTTGGGCAATAATCCGTCTTGATTGCAAAGCTGGTAGATTAAACTCATTTTGAAGAGCACTATTCATAATGCCACGATGTGGGTAGTTGCCATGAGTTCTGTAGTACATAGATTTTAAAAATTTTCTTTGTACTTTCTCAATTTCGGTTATGTACAGTGCAGCTGATGGATGCCAGACTATAGAGCAATATTCCAGCTTGCTTCTTATAAACGATTTATAAAAATTTAATAATGGCGTCGTATCAGTGAATGGTTTTGTATTTCGTAAAATAAAACCTAATGTCTTATAACATTCTTTGGTAATTTTCATTACATGCTGTTTAAATGTTAGTTTAGGATCAAAGTAAACACCTAAGTCTTTAATTAAATCAACATTCTCAAGTGGAGAACTATTTATTGCATACATATATAGTATATTAGTTCGCCTTCTACTGTATTGCATCACTTTACACTTATCAGTATTTAAATTAAGCTTGTTATTTGTTGCCCAGAGTTGTAGTGCATTTAAGTCGTTTTGTAATTGCGTACAGTCATCAAAAGTTTGTATTTTGCTAAACATTTTTAAATCGTCAGCGTAAATAAGACATTCCGAATTAATGGAATCTGAAATGTCGTTGACAAACATTAAAAAAAGCAAAGGACCTAAATTTGAGCCTTGCGGGACCCCACTAGTAGGTATAAATGTCTTTGAATTTATTCCGTTAAGATCAACAAAGTTGACCCGGTTGTTAACGTAAGATGCCAACAAACTTATTATGCCATTACTTAGACCAAAGGAATGTAATTTTTTAATAAGAATATTGTGTTGAACTTGATCAAAAGCCTTAGAGAAATCCGTGTAAATAACATCAACTTGATATTTTTCATCTAAAGCCCTTGATACAGCATCCGTAAAACTACATAAATTGGTGACTGTAGATTTCCCTTTTACAAAGCCATGCTGATTTGATTTTAAGAATTTTCCTACGTGACTATATAAAGGTTTGTACAATAATATTTCAAATAGTTTTGCAAAATTAGATATTAACGTTATTGGACGATAATTTGTCACGTCATTGCGATTTAAGTTCTTAAACACAGGTACAACTTTAGAACATTTCCAACAATCAGGAAATATTGATTTATTTAAAATCAAATTGTAAATATGGAGCAATGGTTTTGATAATATCTGGCAACAATCTTTCACTAGTAATGCTGGAATATTATCAGGACCCATAGTAAAATTTGCCTTTATAGATTTTGCTGCGTTAATTAAATCAGATTCGTTAAAACTTTTAATTGTGAGTAGAGGGTTTTGGTAAACATTTTGAGAATTTAATGAGTAAATACTATCTTTAACAGAATAAACTGATGAAAAATGAGTGGCAAAGGCATTTGATATGTCAGTAACAATGTGTAATTTACTATTATGGTACGTCATGCTAGCAGGTATTTTAGGATTTTTCTTTCGTTCATTAATAAATCCCCACATTTTTTTAGGATCAGTTGTTACTTTACACTGTACATCCTTGATATATGCTTTAAAATCATTGTTTATATTTTTCGTAACAATACTTCGATATTCAGTAAATTTTCTTTTATTGTATCTTGTACCACTCTTAAGATATATCTTCCTATAATGTTTTTTACGTCTTATATTAAAATAAGTATTACGACTATACCAAAAAGGAAACTTTAATATTTTGTGTTTTTTGAGTGGTACCGTTAAGTTAATAAAGTTATTAATAATTTCATAAAACACTTTACATGCCAAGTTAGGGTCACTACAATTAATTACGGAATTCCAGTTTTCCGATAGAAGCATTTCGTAAAGTCTGGGGTAGTCAGCCTTTTTATAATTATATACTACAGCATTAGATATTAAAGGTTGTATAGGTACGTTATCCAAGTAAGTGCAACATATTTCAAGAGCAGGATGATGTGCATCTTCCCGTACTAACGGATGTGTGGTATGACTGACTGTACACTTAATACTATGAGAACATATAAACAAATCAAGTAATCTATTATTTACGTTTCTAATGTCATTGAACTGTACAGACCCATTAAAGTAATTAAAATTTGTGATGATATTAGACTTTGAACAATAATCTGATGGATATGAGGGTATATTAAAATCTCCAGTAATAATAAAATTGTCATTTAACACTCCATGTGATTCCAACTTGCTAACTAATACTTCATATGTTGTTAATGAAGATTGTGGTGGTATATACAAAACAATAACATTACATACAAAAATTCCACAACGCAAGCTAATACAAACAAGATTAATATTAAAGTCATCAAGTTCTTGATCACAAATACGTATTTCATTCGCCGAAAAACTTGAGTTGACCGCAACTAAAACACCACTGCCATGAGACTTATCATTGCGAAAAACACTAAAGTTTGTAGTAAAAAGTTCATAATCGTTGACAGATTCATTTATCCAAGTTTCAGACAGCATTATAATATCCAGTTCATCATTTGCAAGTAAGTTGTTGTAAAATTGAGTCGTTTTAGTGTTAAGCCCTCTCACATTTTGGTAATAACAATTTAATGTTTTTGACTGTTGGATGCTTGCAAGTTTTTTGTATTTAGTATTTTTGGTATCCCATTCTCATAACGAAGATATACATTTTTACCATTGTTTTTCTTAATTTTAAACTGATTTATAATTCTTTTCTTCTTATCATTTTGCCTTGGAGTTAAATCTTTGTTTATATACATGTTTGAAAATTGGGGACAATTTTTCAATTTATTGGCATTTCTTAAAATAAAATGTGCATCTTCAATAGAATTTAATATAATTTTTATAGGACGAGACGAGTTGTCGGAGCGCGGTTTACCAAGTCGAAACATCTTTGGCCTACTAGCCATTATTGTTTGATTACTGTCTATTGTGTTTAAGATTTTATTCACTTCAGCATTATCATCAATTAATGCATTATCAGGGATATTTGAGATGATTATATTCTTTTCGCGTTTCGTCTGTTCATTAATTTCTTCTAAAATTTCATCAACCAAAACTTCAGAATCAATACTCTCTGATTTAGAAGATTTTAGCTCATTAATCTGAATTTCCAGGTTTAAAATAAGTTTTGACAGCGTTCCAATTTTTTCAGCCACATCAGATGTACAGCATGCAACACAAGTCCACTTAATGTTTTTTTTTGAACGGAGAACTTTGGTTTCTTTATCTGTTATGCTAACACATGAATTGCTATAAATACTTTGACATACAAAACATTTGATAGCATTTGCTTCAGAGACGACCGTGTTACAGCATTTACATTCCATACTTATAAATACAAAAAAAAAATTTAAAAAAAATTGGTATAAAGAATTAATAGAGTATACAAGGACACACACTTCACACCTAGGGACCTATCTAGGTGACTAACTTATTACATACATGAAGGGCCACGGAAAGGAATTTACATAAATGAGTGTTAAACAAAGGAAAATTAAAGAATTATTAAAATAAAAAATTAAAAAAAAATATATATATATATAGATGTAAAACAACTAATACTCCTCCAAAGTATATACACGCTGGTAGTACTGGCCTCCAGAACGGAGGCAGGTACGAAAAACTGGAGGCAAATACGTTTTGGTGTGTATATCAATTTATTTCAACATAATACTTTACTAGAAGTCATTCTACAAAATTTTGTTCGGTGACCATTTCGACTCATACACATATACAGTTATACATTGTAGTACATTAAAGTCAACACTACGTGGCGCTATGCTTTTATACTGATATACATATTTTGTTGCGGGCCAGTAGAATAGGCTTCCTCATAAGTTAACGTTCTAATACGCCTCTTACAATTGGCAACAAAGCAAATACATTTTATAAAAATAATTATATACTTTTAATATATCTAAACAGTTCACGTTGTTTATTAGTTTTGTATAGAAAACATGTAAAAATAAAACAGAAAATATTACTCAACTTTACGTCCAATGAAACAAATAAATAACATTTTTTATAATATATTATAAATATTTTTTAAATTATTCTATCGAGGTATTGTGCTATGTAGAATGGATTTTAAAAATATTATAAAATCGCAGATATAATACTATTTAATATTTCTTTAATAATAAATTTTTAAAATGTGCAATCAAAAAAAAAAAAATTATTTTTAAATATATTTTTTTAAATAAATTAAATAACAATAATATTGTTTATATTAGTTTTAAAATTTATAAAAAATGTAATTTTAGTCTTGTTTAGTAAACTTGACATCATTTACATGTTAAATAAAAATAATTTTTTCAGTTTAACGCTAGAGAATTGCCAGGTTTAGTCGCACTGTCCTGTGGGGGTGCTACTAGTAGTATTCTTATGGAAAAATATTAAATCCTACCACATCTACAAAAATATCGGCAAACCTTTTTCTCTCGAAAAATATTGACATGTACAGCGCCGTTTAAACTAAAATTGGTTCTTATGGGACAAAACGCCAATTAATTGCGGAAAAACGACTTATTGCATCAAAATTTTACAAATTTAATGACACAGAGTGGACTTTCTTCTACAATGTGTGAAAATTTTATTCAATTATATTTATGCGTTTTCTTGCTGAGTTTGATTCTGTGAAGCCTTATAATAGCACAACTATTCTCTCCCCCCTCCCCTTTAATTAAAGTTATTATTATTTTTTTATCAATTTGAATAAATTGTTAGATCATTAATTACGGTGATAAATATAACTATCTCATATTTACATAATTAAAATTATGGTACAAAAGAGGTTTTTTATGTTATCTAACTAGCTATAACAATAATATACTATTGCAAAATAAAATTTATAGTGTCATCTTCAAGTTTAGTTTTAACTGATTAACACTTGAACACAAAAAACGCAGTAATTTTTTTTTTTTACAAAAGGCTGTAAAGTTTTTTTTAATATAAACCTAATAGCGTGCGGTTGAAGATCAACATTAAGGTTTTAACTAATTTAATGAGGTAACTCATTGATTGCAAGTAGTGACATGTTAAATAAGGTTGACAGCGTACGTATTGGTATGTTGTTCAAACCAAGATAAGTATTTGCTACTAGCGTTCTTGGAGTCTTGTAGAACATTAGAGATGTTCAGATTTTTGTATAGAGACTTATTGGTGATAAATATTGTTTGTAGCTGATATATCTTCAGCTTTCGAATGTTAGAAACTTACTGTCCCATAGTTAAGAACAGTTGGCCTATACAGGTTTTAAAATTTATTTCAAGGTACTTTGCATTTTTAGATTGTAATAATTGTTTGCCGGAGAGTGACGGTGACATGCTGAAATTTTTTTGATTGGCCCTAATTTACAAGGTTCTAAGCTATTTTTGGATGTTATTAAAAAAAGTCTGAAGTTTCTCAGAGACAAAACTTGGAATTTTACTAACTGTAAGAATGACAAACGTAACTCTTGAAAGTTTTCTGTAAAAAGTAGATATAGCACCGGTCTAAGAATACCTTCCTGTGGTACAGCTGATTTGATGAGGTGTAAGTTAATTACTTTATCTTGATGTTTAACCATAAAAATGTTTTGGTTAGGTATGATTATAATACATGAAATGTGTAATGGGCAATTGCGTTTTCAATTTGCTTAAAAATCTCCGGTCTCAGACTTTTATCAAAGGCTTGGGTGTTGTCCAGAAAAGCAGCCAAACAATATTTTTTTTTTAAGTGTTGTTAATTTGCTTTATTACTCTGTAAACCTGCTTTGTTGTTGTGTGTAAATTGGTGATTTAGAATTAGATGAAATGCTTTTAATTTCAGTCTTTTCTGAAACATATTTTCAAAGATACATTTTAAATCAACTTCTTAAGCAACAGAAAAATGTTTCTGTCACAGGTTTATCGGAATGATTTGTGTCACTTTTTATTGAGATTGAAAATGTTCAGATCTAAGTCGTATAGCATTGAAAATATGCGTGAGTGCTTTGTGCACATTTTTTGGAAACTAATTCTAATTGCTGTAACTTTTTTCATAGAAATATGGAGATCATAGCTATGTTTTAATCACGTGTTTGACTCACATGGTATGATGGCGTTAATAAACAATGTCATTGATAAAGGTATTACAAAACTGATGACTGCTTTTTGTCTGCTTATAGTAGTGGTAGTTTAAAAAAAAAATGAGAAGGCTTTTAGCGGGTTGTCGTATTTAGTTTTGTTTTGTGGATTTCTAGTAGACTTCCATATTCTTCTATTTATTAGTAGTGCTTTTTTAGTTACTTTTATATCATTTTGTAGCTTGTTTGTAGTGTTTGTGGGTTCCAAAACTGCTTAATGCTTAAATGTTGTTTTAAGCAAGACATTTGGGTTTTTTTTTCTAATATGTTTTAAAACTGGTTCCAGTTATTTTATTGGTTAAAAAATCTGGTTTTTGTTTATGGTATATGTGTAAGCTTAAGTAGATTAGGACAAGGAAATAGTCTGAAAAGATATTAATTTTTTTTTTACTTGCAGATAATTTAAGGGATAACTTTTGTATACAAAAAAATCGAAGACATTTGTTTTTTATGTCACATGGCCAGTCTGTAGTTGCTTTGGGCTGGCCAAATTCTAGGTCTCAGCGCTGGAAATTATGTTTGCTGCATTTTCTGGTAGACTCTGATCATGAATGCAGTAATTTTTGGTACGTCCCAGTTGAAGGCAGTTAGCACATTGAGGCATGACTTTTGTTTTGTTAACAGATTTTAATATGTATTTGTAGTGTTAAAGGTATTGCAATTTATAGATGATTAACTTGTTGTTACATTTTGTTTGAATGATAGAAAGAACGTTTTTTAACATTACATAAAAACTGCGTTCTTAGTTTAAATAAGAGGTGTAGTATTGCACATCACGATTTTTTGGTTTTTCAACAGCTGCTTGATATTTTAGCACATCTGTTGTCGACAATTTGGTTATTATTTATTTTAAGATTAAATTTTTGTTTATTATCCTGATTGTTGTTTAGCATATCAGTAAATTATTTAATGTTTGCTACTGCTGGGATGTATATTGGTGGAGGTTTTATGTAATTAAGTAGTTCTTTTGGTGGTGTACTCTTGTTTTTGAGTTTATTACATGTTTGTAATAATCTATTAATAGCCGTTGTTTAACATTCCAATCCATTCTAAAGAGTTTTTACGTTTAAAAGTATATTAATTAATAAATAATAACAAAATAAATTAAATAGATTAAAATAAATAAATATCAGTTTAGCTGAGACAGGGAATCCATTCATGAACCGGTAACAAACAGTACAGTGTAGTATTTATTATTAGTGGTTAATTGTCTTGCAACATATTTTTTTAATAATGAGAGTTAAAATACAGCAGTAAGTCACCGCTTAAAAAACGCTATAATGTAGTAACAATTAATCACCGGTAGCATACTATAATTGTTGTAATGTACACCACATAAAAAATTAAAATCAAAACAACTTCAAATAACTGTTCGTACCTACATTCGATAATTTTTGAAAATAACTATTTATTGTAGACTGTGTTACGGTTTCAATATTTTTATAATCTTATACACACAAAAAACTAAACTAAACCACCTCCTGAATAAACCAAATAAATGCCTACTAATAATAGAAATTTACAAAATACGATATATTGATAGTGGCAACATTGGCAGAGGCGTATTCGACATTTTCACATATATATTTTATACAACTGGAGCCTAAAACGATGCTTTGGCATTTGGAGTTCTATTGCTATTATTAATATACCAATTTTTTTGTATATAATTAATGTTATATTTCTTTACCCCTCTTTGTGCGTCCTAATAAAGAATATTTTAAATAATTAAATGCAAAAAAATACACAGTTAAAACTATTAGATTTAGGGTGGAGGCTAGGTCGCCTTATGTGTGTACGGAGGCGAGTAAGATAGCTATGCATATATATATATATATGTATATATATATAATTATAAATATGTTTTACAACAGATTAAAGAATGTAAGTAGTATAAAATAAATGAAAAGTAAATAAAAATAAAAATAAAAATAAAAATAAAAATAAAAATAAAAATATTTGCCAGAACGCCTGGGTTTGAACCGCGGACTCTTCGTGTTAAAGCCAACGCTTAACACTAGTCGACCACACACCAGACGCACTTTCAGATATATTAACAATTTAATGAAAAGCAATTTTGTGTTTTGATAATATTACAGTTACAAGTGGTGCAAAATGTTAGGTTATATAACTAAATATTAATATATCTAATAAATTAAGCACTTAAAGTATGAATTAATATATTTACGTTAATGTCACAATTTTGCATATCCCACAGAACACAACAGAAACGGTGTAACTTTCTATAAACTTGTTTAAACTATTAATAAAATCACCACGTTGACAACGTTGACAGACATGTAATTCTTTTTTTTTTAACTAAAATACACATTATTTAATAGAGAAATAACTAAAATACACATTATTCAATAGAGAAATTACTAAAATACACATTATTTAATAAAGAAACAACAAAAAAACACATTACTTAATAGAGAATTAACTGAAAAACACATTATTTAATAGAGAAATAACAAAAAAACACATTATTTAATAGAGAAATAACAAAGAAACACATTATTTAATAGAAAAATAACTAAAATACACATTATTTATTAGAGAATAAGTAAAATACACCTTATTTATTGGAGAAATAACTTAAATACACATTATTTAACAGAGAAATAACAAGAATAGACATTAATTAATAGAGAAATATCAAAAAAACATTTTATTTAAAAAAAAATAACTAAAATACACATTATTTTAAAGAGAAATAACTAAAAGACACATTATTTATTAAAGAATGAACTAAAATACACATTATTTAATAGAGAAATAACTAAAATACACATTATTTAATAGAGAAATTACAAAAAAAACACATTATTTAATAGAAAAATAACTAAAATACAAGTTATTTATTGGAGATATAACTAAAATACAAATTATTTATTTGGAGAAATAACTAAAATACACATTATTTAATAGAGAAATAACTATAATACAAATTATTTATTAGAAAAATATCTAAAATACATATTATTTAATAGAGAAATAACTAAAATACACATTATTTAATAAAGAAATAACTAAAATACACATTATTTATAAGAGAACTAACAGAAAACACATTATTTAATAAAGAAATAACTGAATAACACATTATTTAATAAAGAAATAACAAAAAACACATTATTTAATAGAGAAATAACTAAAATACAAATTATTTATTGGAGATATAACTAAATTACAAATTATTTATTGGAGAAATAACTAAAATACACATTATTTAATAAAGAAATAACTAAAATACACATTATTTATTGAAGAAATAACTAAAATACACATTATTTAATAGAGAAATAACTAAAATACACATTATTTAATAGAGAAATAACTAAAATACACATTGTTTAATAGAGAAATAACAAAAAAACACATTATTTAATAGAGATATAACTAAAATACACACTATTTAATAGAGAAATAACTAAAATACACATTATATATTGGAAAAATAACTAAAATACACATTATTTATTGGAGAAATAACTAAAATACACATTATTTAATAAAGAAATAACTAAAATACACATTATTTAATAGAAAAATAACTAAAATACACATTATTTAATAGAGAAATAACAAAAAAACACATTATTTAATAGAGATATAACTAAAATACACATTATTTAATAGAGAAATAACAAAAAACACATTATTAAAAAGAGAAATAACTAAAATACACATTATTTATTGAAGAAATAACTAAAATACACATTATTTAATAAAGAAATAAATAAAATACACATTATTTAATAAAGAAACAACAAAAAAACACATTACTTAATAGAAAAATAACTAAAAAACACATTATTTAATAGAGAAATAACTAAAATACACATTATTTATTGAAGAAATAACTAAAATACACATTATTTAATAGAGAAATAACAAAAAACACTCTATTTAATAGAGAAATAACTAAAATACACATTATTTAATAAATAAATAACAAAAAACACATTATTTAATAGAGAAATAACAAAAAAACACATTATGTAATAGAAAAATAACTAAAATACACATTACTTATTAGAGAAATAACTAAAATACACATTATTTATTTGAGAAATAACTAAAATACACATTTTTTTAAAAAGAAATAACTAGAATAAACATTATTTAATAGAGAAATAACAAAAAAACATATTATTTAATAGAGAAATAACTAAAGTACACATTATTTAATAGAGAAATAACAAAAAAACACAATATTTAATAAAGAAATAACTAAAAGACACATTATTTAATAGAGAAATAACAAAAAAACACATTATTTAATAAAGAAATACTAAAAGACACATTATTTATTGGAGAATGAACCAAAATACACATTATTTAATAGAGAAATAACTGAAATACACTTTATTTATTGGAGAAATAACTAAAATACACATTATTTAATAAAGAAATAACTTAAATACACATTATTTAATAGAGAAATAACAAGAACACACATTATTTAATAGAGAAATAACTAAAATACACATTATTTAATAGATAAATAACTAAAATACACATTATTTAATAGAGAAATAACAAAAAAACACATTATTTAGAAAAAATTAACTAAAATACACATTAATTAATAGCAAAAATTAATAAAGAAATAACTAAAATACACCATATTTATTGGAGATATAACTAAAATACACATTAATTATTGGAGAAATAACTAAAATACACATTATTTAATAGAGAAATAACTAAAATACACATTTTTTATTGGAGAAATATCTAAAATACACATTATTTAATAGAGAAATAACTAAAATACACATTATTTAATAGAGAAATAACAAAAAAACACATTATTTAATAAAGAAATAACAACAAAACACATTATTTAATAGAGAAATAACTAAAATACACATTATTTATTGGAGAAATAACTAAAATACACATTATTTATTGGAGAAATAACTAAAATACACATTATTTAATAGAGAAATAACAAAAATACACATTATTTATTGGAGAAATAACTAAAATAGACATTATTTATTAAAGATTTAACTAAAACACACATTATTTAATAAAGAAATAACTAAATTACACATTATTTAATAAAGAAATAACAAAAAAACACATTATTTATTAGAGAAATAACAAAAATACACATTATTTTTTAGAGAAATAACAAAAATACACATTATTTATTAGAGAAATAACTAAAATAGACATTATTTATTAGAGATATAACTAAAACACACATTTATTAATAAAGAAATAACTAAATTACACATTATTTAATAGAGAAATAACTAAAACACACATTATTTAATAGAGAAATAACAAAAAAACACATTTTTTAATGGAAAAATAACTAAAATACACATTATTTAATTAAGAAATAACAAAAAACACATTATTTAATAGAGAAATAACAAAAAATTACATTATGTAATAGAAAAATAACCAAAATACACATTATTTATTGGAGAAATAACTAAAATACACATTATTTATTGGAGAAATAACTAAAAAACACATTATGTAATAGAAAAATAACTAAAATACACATTACTTATTAGAGAAATAACTAAAATACACATTATTTATTTGAGAAATAACTAAAATACACATTTTTTTAAAAAGAAATAACTAGAATAAACATTATTTAATAGAGAAATAACAAAAAAACATATTATTTAATAGAGAAATAACTAAAATACACATTATTTAATAGAGAAATAACTATAATACAAATTATTTATTAGAAAAATATCTAAAATACACATTATTTAATAGAGAAATAACTAAAATACACATTATTTAATAAAGAAATAACTAAAATACACATTATTTATAAGAGAACTAACAGAAAACACATTATTTAATAAAGAAATAACTAAATAACACATTATTTTATAAAGAAATAACAAAAAAACACATTATTTAAAAGAGAAATAACTAAAATACAAATTATTTATTGGAGATATAACTAAATTACAAATTATTTATTGGAGAAATAACTAAAATACACATTATTTAATAAAGAAATAACTAAAATACACATTATTTATTGAAGAAATAACTAAAATACACATTATTTAATAGAGAAATAACTAAAATACACATTATTTAATAGAGAAATAACTAAAATACACATTGTTTAATAGAGAAATAACAAAAAAACACATTATTTAATAGAGATATAACTAAAATACACACTATTTAATAGAGAAATAACTAAAATACACATTATATATTGGAAAAATAACTAAAATACACATTATTTATTGGAGAAATAACTAAAATACACATTATTTAATAAAAAAATAACTAAAATACACATTATTTAATAGAGAAATAACTAAAATACACATTATTTAATAGAGAAATAACAAAAAAACACATTATTTAATAGAGATATAACTAAAATACACATTATTTAATAGAGAAATAACAAAAAACACATTATTAAAAAGAGAAATAACTAAAATACACATTATTTATTGAAGAAATAACTAAAATACACATTTTTTAATAAAGAAATAAATAAAATACACATTATTTAATAAAGAAACAACAAAAAAACACATTACTTAATAGAAAAATAACTAAAAAACACATTATTTAATAGAGAAATAACTAAAATACACATTATTTATTGAAGAAATAACTAAAATACACATTATTTAATAGAGAAATAACAAAAAACACTCTATTTAATAGAGAAATAACTAAAATACACATTATTTAATAAATAAATAACAAAAAACACATTATTTAATAGAGAAATAACAAAAAAACACATTATTTAATAAAGAAATACTAAAAGACACATTATTTATTGGAGAATGAACCAAAATACACATTATTTAATAGAGAAATAACTGAAATACACTTTATTTATTGGAGAAATAACTAAAATACACATTATTTAATAAAGAAATAACTTAAATACACATTATTTAATAGAGAAATAACAAGAACACACATTATTTAATAGAGAAATAACTAAAATACACATTATTTAATAGATAAATAACTAAAATACACATTATTTAATAGAGAAAATTAATAAAGAAATAACTAAAATACACCATATTTATTGGAGATATAACTAAACACATTATTTAGAAAAAATTAACTAAAATACACATTAATTAATAGCAAAAATTAATAAAGAAATAACTAAAATACACCATATTTATTGGAGATATAACTAAAATACACATTAATTATTGGAGAAATAACTAAAATACACATTATTTAATAGAGAAATAACTAAAATACACATTTTTTATTGGAGAAATATCTAAAATACACATTATTTAATAGAGAAATAACTAAAATACACATTATTTAATAGAGAAATAACAAAAAAACACATTATTTAATAAAGAAATAACAACAAAACACATTATTTAATAGAGAAATAACTAAAATACACATTATTTATTGGAGAAATAACTAAAATACACATTATTTATTGGAGAAATAACTAAAATACACATTATTTAATAGAGAAATAACAAAAATACACATTATTTATTGGAGAAATAACTAAAATAGACATTATTTATTAAAGATATAACTAAAACACACATTATTTAATAAAGAAATAACTAAATTACACATTATTTAATAAAGAAATAACAAAAAAACACATTATTTATTAGAGAAATAACAAAAATACACATTATTTTTTAGAGAAATAACAAAAATACACATTATTTATTAGAGAAATAACTAAAATAGACATTATTTATTAGAGATATAACTAAAACACACATTATTTAATAAAGAAATAACTAAATTACACATTATTTAATAGAGAAATAACTAAAACACACATTATTTAATAGAGAAATAACAAAAAAACACATTTTTTAATGGAGAAATAACTAAAATACACATTATTTAATTAAGAAATAACAAAAAACACATTATTTAATAGAGAAATAACAAAAAATTACATTATGTAATAGAAAAATAACCAAAATACACATTATTTATTGGAGAAATAACTAAAATACACATTATTTATTGGAGAAATAACTAAAATACACATTATTTAATAAAAAAATTACTAGAATACACATTATTTAATAGAGAAATAACAAAAAAACATATTATTCAATAGAGAAATAACTAAAATACACATTATTTAATAAAGAAATAACTAAATACACATTATTTAATAAAAAAATAACAAAAAACACATTATTTAATAGAGAAATAACTAAAATACACTTTATTTATTGGAGAAATAACTAAAATACACATTATTTAATAAAAAAATAACTAAAATACACTTTATTTTATAGAGAAATAACTAAAATACACATTATTTATTGGAGAAATAACTAAAAAACACATTATTTAATAAAAAAATAACTAAAATACACAATATTTAATAGAGAAATAACAAAAAAAACACATTACTTATTAGAGAAATAACTAAAATACACATTGATTATTGGAGAAATAACTAAAATTTACATTATTTAATAGAGAAATAACTAAAATACACATTATTTAATAGAGATATAACAAAAAAACACATTTTTTAATAGAGAAATAACTAAAATACACTTTATTTATTAAAGAAATAACTAAAATACACATTATTTAATAAAGAAATAACTAAAATACACATTATTTAATAAAGAAATAACTAAAATAAACCTTATTTATTAGAGAAATAATAAAAAAAACACATTATTTAATAAAGAAATAACTAAAATACATTTTATTTATTAAAGAAATAACTACAAAAAAACACATTATTTAATAAAGAAAAATCTAAAATACACATTAATTATTGGAGAAATAACTAAAATACACATTATTTATTGGAGAAAAAACTAAAATACACATTATTTAATAGAGAAATAACTAAAATACACATTATTTATTGGAAAAATAACTAAAATACACATTATTTATTAGAGAAATAACTAAAACACACATTATTTAATAGAGAAATAACTAAATTACACATTATTTAATAAAGAAATAACAAAAAAACACATTATTTAATAGAGAAATAACTAAAATACACATTATTTATTGAAGAAATAACTAAAATACACATTATTTAATAGAGAAATAACAAAAAACACTCTATTTAATAGAGAAATAACTAAAATACACATTATTTAATAAATAAATAACAAAAAACACATTATTTAATAGAGAATTAACAAAAAAACACATTATGTAATAGAAAAATAACTTAAATACACATTACTTATTGGAGAAATAAGTGAAATACACATTATTTATTAGAGAAATAACTAAAATACACATTTTTTAAAAGATAAATAACTAGAATAAACATTATTTAATAGAGAAATAACAAAAAAACATATTATTTAATAGAAAAATAACTTAAATACACATTACTTATTGGAGAAATAACTGAAATACACATTATTTATTAGAGAAATAACTAAAATACACATTTTTTAAAAGAGAAATAACTAGAATAAACATTATTTAATAGAGAAATAACAAAAAAACACATTATTTAATAAAGAAATAACTAAAAGACACATTATTTATTGGAGAATGAACCAAATTACACATTATTTAATAGAGAATTAACAAAAAAACACATTATGTAATAGAAAAATAACTTAAATACACATTACTTATTGGAGAAATAACTGAAATACACATTATTTATTAGAGAAATAACTAAAATACACATTTTTTAAAAGAGAAATAACTAGAATAAACATTATTTAATAGAGAAATAACAAAAAAACACATTATTTAATAAAGAAATAACTAAAAGACACATTATTTATTGGAGAATGAACCAAATTACACATTATTTAATAAAGAAATAACTAAAATACACTTTATTTATTGGAGAAATAACTAAAAAACACATTATTTAATAAAGAAATAACTTAAATACACATTATTTAATAGAGAAATAACAAGAAAACACATTATTTAATAGAGAAATAACTAAAATACACATTATTTAATAGAGAAATAACTAAAATACACATTATTTAATAGAGAAATAACAAAAAACACATTATTAAATAGAGAAATAACTAAAATACACATTATTTATTAAAGAAATAACTAAAATACACATTATTTAATAGAGAAATAACTAAAATACACATTATTCAATAGAGAAATTACTAAAATACACATTATTTAATAAAGAAACAACAAAAAAACACATTACTTAATAGAGAATTAACTGAAAAACACATTATTTAATAGAGAAATAACAAAAAAACACATTATTTAATAGAGAAATAACAAAGAAACACATTATTTAATAGAGATATAACAAAAAAACACATTTTTTAATAGAGAAATAACTAAAATACACTTTATTTATTGAAGAAATAACTAAAATACACATTATTTAATAAAGAAATAACTAAAATACACATTATTTAATAGAGAAATAACTAAAATAAACCTTATTTATTAGAGAAATAATAAAAAAAACACATTATTTAATAAAGAAATAACTAAAATACATTTTATTTATTAAAGAAATAACTACAAAAAAACACATTATTTAATAAAGAAAAATCTAAAATACACATTAATTATTGGAGAAATAACTAAAATACACATTATTTATTGGAGAAAAAACTAAAATACACATTATTTAATAGAGAAATAACTAAAATACACATTATTTATTGGAGAAATAACTAAAATACACATTATTTATTAGAGAAATAACTAAAACACACATTATTTAATAGAGAAATAACTAATATACACATTATTTAATAAAGAAATAACAAAAAAACACATTATTTAATAGAGAAATAACTAAAATACACATTATTTATTGAAGAAATAACTAAAATACACATTATTTAATAGAGAAATAACAAAAAACACTCTATTTAATAGAGAAATATCTAAAATACACATTATTTAATAAATAAATAACAAAAAACACATTATTTAATAGAGAATTAACAAAAAAACACATTATGTAATAGAAAAATAACTTAAATACACATTACTTATTGGAGAAATAACTGAAATACACATTATTTATTAGAGAAATAACTAAAATACACATTTTTTAAAAGAGAAATAACTAGAATAAACATTATTTAATAGAGAAATAACAAAAAAACATATTATTTAATAGAAAAATAACTTAAATACACATTACTTATTGGAGAAATAACTGAAATACACATTATTTATTAGAGAAATAACTAAAATACACATTTTTTAAAAGAGAAATAACTAGAATAAACATTATTTAATAGAGAAATAACAAAAAAACACATTATTTAATAAAGAAATAACTAAAAGACACATTATTTATTGGAGAATGAACCAAATTACACATTATTTAATAGAGAATTAACAAAAAAACACATTATGTAATAGAAAAATAACTTAAATACACATTACTTATTAGAGAAATAACTGAAATACACATTATTTATTAGAGAAATAACTAAAATACACATTTTTTAAAAGAGAAATAACTAGAATAAACATTAATTAATAGAGAAATAACAAAAAAACACATTATTTAATAAAGAAATAACTAAAAGACACATTATTTATTGGAGAATGAACCAAATTACACATTATTTAATAAAGAAATAACTAAAATACACTTTATTTATTGGAGAAATAACAAAAAAACACATTATTTAATAAAGAAATAACTTAAATACACATTATTTAATAGAGAAATAACAAGAAAACACATTATTTAATAGAGAAATAACTAAAATACACATTATTTAATAGAGAAATAACTAAAATACACATTATTTAATAGAGAAATAACAAAAAACACATTATTAAATAGAGAAATAACTAAAATACACATTATTTATTAAAGAAATAACTAAAATACACATTATTTAATAGAGAAATAACTAAAATACACATTATTCAATAGAGAAATTACTAAAATACACATTATTTAATAAAGAAACAACAAAAAAACACATTACTTAATAGAGAATTAACTGAAAAACACATTTTTTAATAGAGAAATAACAAAAAAACACATTATTTAATAGAGAAATAACAAAGAAACACATTATTTAATAGAAAAATAACTAAAATACACATTATTTATTAGAGAATAAGTAAAATACACCTTATTTATTGGAGAAATAACTTAAATACACATTATTTAACAGAGAAATAACAAGAATAGACATTAATTAATAGAGAAATATCAAAAAAACATTTTATTTAAAAAAAAAATAACTAAAATACACATTATTTAAAAGAGAAATAACTAAAAAACACATAATTTATTAAAGAATGAACTAAAATACACATTATTTAATAAAGAAATAACTAAAATACACATTATTTAATAGAGAAATTACAAAAAAAACACATTATTTAATAGAAAAATAACTAAAATACAAGTTATTTATTGGAGATACAACTAAAATACAAATTATTTATTGGAGAAATAACTAAAATACACATTATTTAATAGAGAAATAACAAATACAAATTATTTATTAGAAAAATATCTAAAATACACATTATTTAATAGAGAAATAACTAAAATACACATTATTTAATAAAGAAATAACTAAAATACACATTATTTATAAGAGAACTAACAGAAAACACATTATTTAATAAAGAAATAACTGAATAACACATTATTTAATAAAGAAATAACAAAAAAACACATTATTTAATAGAGAAATAACTAAAATACAAATTATTTATTGGAGATATAACTAAATTACAAATTATTTATTGGAGAAATAACTAAAATACACATTATTTAATAGAGAAATAACTAAAATACACATTATTTATTGAAGAAATAACTAAAATACACATTATTAAATAGAAAAATAACTAAAATACACATTATTTAATAGAGAAATAACTAAAATACACATTGTTTAAAAGAGAAATAACAAAAAAACACATTATTTAATAGAGATATAACTAAAATACACACTATTTAATAGAGAAATAACTAAAATACACATTATATATTGAAAAAATAACTAAAATACACATTATTTATTGGAGAAATAACTAAAATACACATTATTTAATAAAAAAATAACTAAAATACACATTATTTAATAGAGAAATAACTAAAATACACATTATTTAATAGAGAAATAACAAAAAAACACATTATTTAATAGAGATATAACTAAAATACACATTATTTAATAGAGAAATAACAAAAAACACATTATTAAAAAGAGAAATAACTAAAATACACATTATTTATTGAAGAAATAACTAAAATACACATTATTTAATAAAGAAATAAATAAAATACACATTATTTAATAAAGAAACAACAAAAAAACACATTACTTAATAGAGAAATAACTAAAAAACACATTATTAAATAGAGAAATAACTAAAAGACACATTATTTATTGGAGAATGAACCAAAATACACATTATTTAATAGAGAAATAACTAAAATACACTTTATTTAATAGAGAAATAACAAAAAAAACACATTATTTAATAAAAAAATAACTAAAATACACATTATTTAATGGAGAAATAACTAAAATACACATTATATAATAAAGAAATAACTAAAATACACATTATTTAATAGAAAAATAACAAAAAAACACATTATTTAATAGAGAAATAACTAAAATACACATTATTTATTAGAGAATTAACTAAAATACACATTATTTAGTAGAGAAATAACTAAAATACACATTATTTAATAAAGAAATAACAAAAAAACATATTATTTAAAAAAAAATAACTAAAATACACATTATTTAATAGAGAAATAACTAAAATACACATTATTTCATAGAGAAATAACAAAAAAACACATTATTTAATAAAGAAATTACAAAAAACACATTATTTAATAAAGAAATAACTAAATTACCCATTATTTAATAAAGAAATAACTATAATACACAATATTTAATAGAAAAATAACAAAAAAACACATTATTTAATAGAGAAATAACTAAAAAACACATTATTTAATAAAGAAATAACAAAAAAACACATTATTTTATAGAGAAAAAAGTAAAATACACATTATTTAATAGAGCAATAACAAAAAAACACATTATTTAATAAAGAAATAACTAAAATACACATTATTTAATAGAGAAATAACAAAAAAACACATTATTTATTAGAAAAATAACTAAAATAAACATTATTAATTAAAGAAATAACTAAAATACACATTATTTAATATAGAAATAACTAAAATACACATTATTTAATAGAAAAATAACAAAAAAACACATTATTTCTTAGAGAAATAACTAAAATAAACATTATTTATTGGAGATTGGAGAAATAAATTAAATTCACAATATTTAATAGAGAATTATTTATTGAAGAAATAACTAAAATACACATTATTTTTTGGAGAATTAACTAAAATACACATTATTTAATAGAAAAATAACTAAAATACACATTATTTATTAGAGAAATAACAAAAAAACACATTATTTAATAGAGAAATAACTAAAATACACATTATTTTTTGAAGAAATAACTAAATAACACATTATTTAATAGAGAAATAACAAAAAAACACATTATTTCTTAGAGAAATAACTAAAATAAACATTATTTATTGGAGATTGGAGAAATAAATTAAATTCACAATATTTAATAGAGAATTAATTAAAAAAAAAAATTTAATAGAGAAATAACTAAAATACAGATTATTTATTGGAGAAATAACTAAAATACACATTATTAAATAGAAAAATAACTAAAATACACATTATTTATTAGAGAAATAACTAAAATACACATAATTTAATAGAGCAATAACTAAAATACACATTATTTAATAAAGAAATAACAAAAAAACACATTATTTAATAGAGAAATAACTAAAATACACATTATTTAATAAAGAAATAACAAAAAAACACATTATTTATTAGAGAAATAACTAAAATAAACATTATATATTGGAGAAATAACTAAAATACACATTATTTAATAGAGAAATCCTAAAAAAACTCATTATTTAATAGAGAAATAACTAAAAAACACATTAATAATTAGGGAAATAACTAAAATACACATTATTTAATAGAGAAATAACAAAAAAACACATTATTTAATAGAGAAATAACTAAATCACAGATTATTTAATAGAGAAATAACTAAAATACACATTATTTAATAGAGAAATAACAAATAAACACATTATTTAATAGAAAAATAACTAAAATAAACATTATTTAATAGAGAAATAAAAAAAAACACATTATTTAATAGAGAAATAACTAAAATACATATTATTTATTGGATAAATAACTAAAATACACATTATTTATTAGAGAAATAACAAAAATACACATTATTTAATAAAGAAATAACAAAAAAACACATTATTTAATAAAGAAATAACTAAAATACAAATTATTTATTAAAGAAATAACTAAAATACACATTATTTAATAAAGAAATGACTAAAATACATATTATTTAATAGAGAAATAACAAAAAAACACATTATTTAATAGAGAAATAACTAAAATACACATTAATTATTGGAGAAATAACTAAAATACACATTATTTAATAGAGAAATAACTAAAATACTCAATATTTATTGGAGAAATAACTAAAATACACATTATTTAATAGAGAAATAACTAAAATACACAATATTTAATAGAGAAATAACAAAAAAAAAAACACATTATTTAATAGAGAAAAAACTAAAATACACAATCTTTAATGGAGAAATAACTAAAATACACATTATTTAATAGAGAAATAACAAAAAACACATTATTTAATAAAGAAATAACTAAAATACACAATATTTAATAGAGAAATAACAAAAAAACACATTATTTAATAGAGAAATAACTAAAATACACATTATTTAATAGAGAAATAACAAAAAAACACATTATTTAATAGAGAAATAAGTAAAATACACATTATTTAATAGAGCAATAACAAAAAAACACATTATTTAATAAAGAAATAACTAAAATACACATTATTTAATAGAAAAATAACAAAAAAACACATTATTTAATAGAGAAATATCTAAAATACACATTATTTTTTGAAAAATTAACTAAAATACACAATATTTAATAGAGAAATAACAAAAAAACACATTATTTATTAGAGAAATAACTAAAATAAACATTAATAATTAGAGAAATAACTAAAATACACATTATTTAATAGAGAAATCACAAAAAAACCCAGTATTTAATAGAAAAATAACTAAAAAACACATTAATTATTGGGGAAAATACACATTATTTAATAGAGAAATAACAAAAAAACACATCATTTAATAGAGAAATAACAAAAACACACATTATTTAATAGAGAAATAACTAAAAAACCCATTATTTATTGGAGAAATAACTAAATCACACATTATTTAATAAAGAAATAACTAAAATACACATTATTTAAAAGAGAAATAACAAATAAACACAATAATTAATAGAGAAATAACTAAAATACACATTATTTAATAAAGAAATAACAAAAAAACACATTATTTAATGGAGAAATAACTAAAATACATATTATATATTGGATAAATAACTAAAATACACATTATTTAATAAAGAAATGACTAAAATACATATTTTATTTATTAGAGAAATAACAAAAAAACACAATATTTAATAGAGAAATAACTAAAATACACATTATTTATTGGAAAAATAACTAAAATACACATTATTTAATAGAGAAATAACTAAAATACACAATATTTATTGGAGAAATAACTAAAATACACATTATTTAATAAAGAAATAACTAAAATACACATTATTTAATAAAAAAATAACAAAAAAAACACATTATTTAATAGAAAAAAAACTAAAATACACATTATTTATTGGAGAAATAACTAAATTACACATTTTTTAATAGAGAAATAACAAAAAAACACATTATTTAATTGAGAAATAATTAAAATACACATTATTTAATAGAGAAATAATTAAAATACACATTATTTAATAGTGAAATAACAAAAAAACACATTATTTAATAGAGAAATAACTAAAAGACACATTACTTAATAGAGAAATAACAAAAAAACACATTATTTAATAGAGAAATTACTATAATACACATTATTTATTGAAGAAATAACTAAAATACACATTATTTTTTGGAGAATTAACTAAAATACACATTATTTAATAGAGAAATAACTAAAATACACATTATTTATTAGAGAAATAACAAAAAAACACACTATTTAATAGAGAAATAACTAAAATACACATTATTTATTGAAGAAATAACTAAATTACACATTATTTAATAGAGAAATAACAAAAAAACACATTATTTCTTAGAGAAATAACTAAAATAAACATTATTTATTGGAGAAATAAGAAAAATACACATTATTTAATAGAGAAATAAGTAAAATACACATTATATATTAAAGAAATAACAAAAAAACACATTATTTAATAAAAAAATAACTAAAATACACATTATTTAATAGAAAAATAACAAAAAAACACATTATTTAATAGAGAAATATTTAAAATACACATTATTTAATAAAGAAATAACAAAAAAACACATTGTTTAATAGAGAAATAACTAAAATACACATTATTTAATAAAGAAATAACTAAAATGCAAATTATTTAATAGAGAAATAAGTGAAATACACATTATTTAATAGAGAAATAACAAAAAACACATTATTTAATAAAGAAATAACTAAAATACACATTATTTAATAGAGAAATAACAAAAAAACACATTATTTAATAGAGAAATAACTAAAAGACACATTATTTATTAGAGAAATAACTAAAATACACATTATTTAATAGAGAAATAACTATAATACACATTATTTATTAAAGAAATAACTAAAATACAGATTATTTTTTGGAGAATTAACTAAAAAACACATTATTTAATAGAGAAATAATTAAAATACACATTATTTATTAGAGAAATAACAAAAAAACACATTATTTAATAGAGAATGAACTAAAATACAGATTATTTATTGAAGAAATAACTAAATTACACATTATTTAATAGAGAAATAACAAAAAAACACATTATTTCTTAGAGAAATAACTAAAATAAACAATTTTTATTGGAGAAATAAGTAAAATACACATTATTTAATAGAGAAATAAGTAAAATACACATTATTTATTAGAGAAATAACAAAAAACACATTATTTAATAAAGAAATAACTAAAATACACATTATTTAATAGAGAAATAACAAAAAAACACATTATTTAATAAAGAAATATTTAAAATACACATTATTTAATAGAGAAATAACAAAAAAACACATTATTTAATAGAGAAATAACTAAAATACACATTATTTATTGGAGAATTAACTAAAATACACATTATTTAATAGAGAAATAAGTGAAATACACATTATTTAATAGAGAAATAACAAAAAAACAGATTATTTAATAAAGAAATAACTAAAATACACATAATTTAATAGAAAAATAACAAAAAAAAAAACATTATTTAATAGAGAAATAACTAAAAGACACATTATTTATTAGAGAAATAACTAAAATACACATTATTTAATAGAGAAATAACTAAAATACACATTATTTAAAAAAGAAATAACAAAAAAACACATTATTTAATAGAGAAAAAACTAAAATACACATTATTTATTGGGGAAATAACTAAAATACACATTATTTATAGAGAAATAACTAAAATACACATTATTTATTAGTGAAATAACAAAAAAACACATTATTTAATAGAGAATTAACTAAAATACACATTATTTATTGGAGAAATAACTAAAATACACATTATTTAATAGACAAATAACTAAAATACACAATATTTATTAGTAAAATAACTAAAATACACATTATTCAATAGAGAAATAACTAAAATACACAATATTTAATAGAGAAAAAAAAATTATTTAATAGAGAAAAAACTAAAATACAAATTATTTATTGAAGAAATAACTAAAATACACATTATTTAATAAAGAAATAACTAAAATACACATTATTTATTAGAGAAATAACTAAAATACACATTATTTATTGGAGAATTAACTAAAATACACATTATTTAATAGAGAAATAAATAAATGACACATTATTAAATAGAGAAGTAAAAAAAAAACACATTATTTATTAGAGAAATAACAAAAAATCACATTATTTAATAGAGAAATATCTAAAATACACAATATTTATTGAAGAATTAACTAAAAGACACATTATTTATTAGAGAAATAAATAAAAAACACATTATTTTATAGAGAAATAACTAAAATACACATTATTTATTAGAGAAATAACTAAAATACATTATTTAATAGAGAAATAACTAGAACACACATTATTTAATAGAAAAATAATTAAAATACACAATATTTAATAGAGAAATAACAAAAAAACACATTATTCAATAAAGAAATAACTAAAATACACATTATTTGTTGGAGAAATAACTAAAATACACATTATTTATTAGAGAAGTAACAAAAAAACACATTATTTAATAGAGAAATAACAAAAATACACGATATTTATTGGAGAAATAACTAAAATACACATTATTTAATAAAAAAATAACTAAACTACACATTATTTAATAGAGAAATAACAAAAAAACACTATATTTAAAAAATAAATAACTAAAATATACAATATTTAATAGAGAAATAACAAAAAAAACCAATATTTAATAGAGAAATAACTAAAATAAACATTATTTATTGGAGAAATAACTAAAATACACCTTATTTAATAGAGAAATAAGTGAAATACACATAATTTAATAGAGAAATAACAAAAAAACACATTATTTAATAAAGAAATAACTAAAATACACATTATTTAATAAAGAAATAACAAAAAAACACATTATTTAATAGAGAAATAACTAAAAGACACATTATTTATTAGATAAATATTTAAAATACACATTATTTAATAGAGAAATAACTAAAATACACATTATTTAATAGAGAAATAACAAAAAATTACATTATTTAATTCAGAAATAACTATAATACACATTATTTATTGGAGAAATAACTAAAATACACATTATTTAATAGTGAAATAACAAAAAAACACATTATTTAATAGAGAAATAACTAAAATACACATTATTTAATAGAGAAATAACAAAAAACACATTATTTTAAAAAGAAATAACTATAATACACATTATTTATTGAAGAAATAACTAGAATACACATAATTTTTTAGAGAATTAACTAAAATACACATTATTTATTAGAGAAATAACTAAAATACACATTATTTATTAGAGAAATATCAAAAAAACACATTATTTAATAAAGAAATAACTAAAATACACATTATTTGATAGAGAAATAAACAAAAAACACATTATTTAATAGAGAAATAACTAAAAAACACATTATTTATTTGAGAAATAACTAAAATACACATTATTTAATAGAGAAATAACTAAAATACACAATATTTAATAAAGAAATAACAAAAAAACACATTATTTAATACAGAAATAACTAAAAGACACATTATTTATTGGAAAATGAATTAAAATACAGATTATTTTATAAAGAATTAATTTAAATACACATTATTTAATAGAGATATAACAAAAAAACACATTATTTAATAGAGAAATAACTAAAATACACATTATTTATTGGAGAAATAACTAAAATACACATTATTTAATAAAGAAATAACTAAAATACACATTTTTTAATAGTGAAATAACAAAAAAACACATTATTTAATAGAGAAATAACTAAAAGACAAATTATTTATTCGAGAAATAACTAAAATACACATTATTTAATAGAGAAATAACAAAAAAACACATTATTTAATAGAGAAATAACTAAAATACACAATATTTAGTGGGAAAATAACTTTAATACACATTATTTAATAAAGAAATAACTAAAATACACATTATTTAATAAAGAAATAACAAAAAACACATTATTTAATAAAAAAATAACTAAAATACACAATATTTAATAGAGAAATAACGAAAATACACATTATTTAATAGAGAATTAACAAAAAAACACATTATATAATAAAGAAATAACTAAAAGACACATTATTTATTTAGAATGAACCAAAATACACATTATTTAATAGAGAAATAACTAAATTACACATTATTTAATAGAAAAATAACAAAAAAAACACATTATTCAATAGAGAAATATTTAAAACACACATTATTTATTGGAGAAATAACTAAAATACACATTATTTATTAAAGAAATAACTAAAAAACACATTATTTAATAAAGAAATAACTAAAATACACATTATTTATTGAAGAAAGAACTAAAATACACATTTTTTATTGGAGAAATAACTAAAATACACATGATTTAATAGAGAAATAACAAAAAAACACATTATGTAAAAGAAAGATAACTAAAATACACATTATTTATTGGAGAAATAACTAATATACACATTATTTATTGGAAAAATAACTAAAATACACTCTATTTATTGGAGAAATAACTAAAATACACATTATTTAATAAAGAAATAACTAAAATACACATTTTTTAATAGTGAAATAACAAAAAAACACATTATTTAATAAAGAAATAACTAAAATACACATTATTTATTGAAGAAATAACTAAAATACACATTTTTTATTGGAGAAATAACTAAAATACACATGATTTAATAGAGAAATACCAAAAAAACACATTATGTAAAAGAAAGATAACTAAAATACACATTATTTATTGGAGAAATAACTAATATACACATTATTTATTGCAGAAATAACTAAAATACACATTATTTATTAGAGAAATAACTAGTATACACATTATTTAATTGAGAAATAACAAAAAAACATATTATTTAATAGAGAAATAACTAAAATACACCTTATTTAATAGAGAATTAACAAAAAAACACATTATTTAATAAAGAAATAACTAAAAGACACATTATTTATTTAGAATGAACCAAAATACACATTATTTAATAGAGAAATAACTAAATTACACTTTATTTAATAGAGAAATAACAAAAAAACACATTATTTAATAGAAAAATAACTAAAATACACATTATTAAATGGAGAAATAACTAAAATACACATTATTTGATAAAGAAATAACTAAAATACACAATATTTAATAGAAAAATAACAAAAAAAACACATTATTTAATAGAGAAATAACTAAAACACACATTATTTATTGGAGAAATAACTAAAATACGCATTATTTAATAGAGAAATGACTAAAATACACATTATTTAATAAAGAAATAACAAAAAAACACATTATTTAATAAAAAAATAACTAAAATACACATTATTTAATAGAAAAATAACGAAAATACACATTATTTAATAGAGAAATAACAAAAAAACACATTCTTTAATAAAGAATTAACAAAAAAACACATTATTTAATAAAGAAATAACTAAAATACACATTATTTATTGGAAAAATAACTAAAATACACATTATTTATTAAAGAAATAACTAAAAAACACATTATTTAATAAAGAAATAACTAAAAGACACATTATTTAATAGAGAAATAACTAAAATACACATTATTTAATAGAGAAATAACAAAAAACACATTTATTAATAAAGAAATAACAAAAAAACACATTATTTAATAAAGAACTAACTGAAATACACATTATTTATTGAAGAAATAACTAAAATACACATTATTTTTTGGAGGAATAACTAAAATACACATTATTTATCAGAGAAATAACTAAAACACACATTATTTAATAGAGAAATAACTCAATTACACATTATTTAATAGAGAAATAACAAAAAAAACACATTATTTAATAGAGAAATAACTAAAATACACATTATTTATTGGAGAAAAAACTAAAATACACATTTATTAATAGAGAAATAACAAAAAAACACATTATTAAATAGAGAAATAACTAAAATACACATTATTTAATAGAGAAATAACAAAAAAACACATTATGTAATAGAAAAATAACTAAAATACACATTATTTATTGGAGAAATAACTAAAATACACATTATTTAATAGAGAAAAAACTAGAGTACACATTATTTAATAAAGAAATAACAAAAAAACATATTATTTAATAAAAAAATAAATAAAATACACATTATTTAATAGAGAAATAACAAAAAAACACATTATTTAATAGAGAAATAACTTAAAGATACATTATTTATTGGAGAATGAACCAAAATACACATTATTTAATAGAGAAATAACTAAAATACACTTTATTTAAGAGAGAATAAACAAAAAAAACACATTATTTAATAGAAAAATAACTAAAATACACATTATTTATTGGAGAATTAACTAAAATACACATTATTTAATAGAGAAATAAATAAATGACACATTATTAAATAGAGAAGTAAAAAAAAAACACATTATTTATTAGAGAAATAACAAAAAATCACATTATTTAATAGAGAAATATCTAAAATACACAATATTTATTGAAGAATTAACTAAAAGACACATTATTTATTAGAGAAATAAATAAAAAACACATTATTTTATAGAGAAATAACTAAAATACACATTATTTATTAGAGAAATAACTAAAATACATTATTTAATAGAGAAATAACTAGAACACACATTATTTAATAGAAAAATAATTAAAATACACAATATTTAATAGAGAAATAACAAAAAAACACATTATTCAATAAAGAAATAACTAAAATACACATTATTTGTTGGAGAAATAACTAAAATACACATTATTTATTAGAGAAGTAACAAAAAAACTCATTATTTAATAGAGAAATAACAAAAATACACGATATTTATTGGAGAAATAACTAAAATACACATTATTTAATAAAAAAATAACTAAACTACACATTATTTAATAGAGAAATAACAAAAAAACACTATATTTAAAAAATAAATAACTAAAATATACAATATTTAATAGAGAAATAACAAAAAAAACCAATATTTAATAGAGAAATAACTAAAATAAACATTATTTATTGGAGAAATAACTAAAATACACCTTATTTAATAGAGAAATAAGTGAAATACACATAATTTAATAGAGAAATAACAAAAAAACACAATATTTAATAAAGAAATAACTAAAATACACATTATTTAATAAAGAAATAACAAAAAAACACATTATTTAATAGAGAAATAACTAAAAGACACATTATTTATTAGATAAATATTTAAAATACACATTATTTAATAGAGAAATAACTAAAATACACATTATTTAATAGAGAAATAACAAAAAATTACATTATTTAATTCAGAAATAACTATAATACACATTATTTATTGGAGAAATAACTAAAATACACATTATTTAATAGTGAAATAACAAAAAAACACATTATTTAATAGAGAAATAACTAAAATACACATTATTTAATAGAGAAATAACAAAAAACACATTATTTTAAAAAGAAATAACTATAATACACATTATTTATTGAAGAAATAACTAGAATACACATAATTTTTTAGAGAATTAACTAAAATACACATTATTTATTAGAGAAATAACTAAAATACACATTATTTATTAGAGAAATATCAAAAAAACACATTATTTAATAAAGAAATAACTAAAATACACATTATTTGATAGAGAAATAAACAAAAAACACATTATTTAATAGAGAAATAACTAAAAAACACATTATTTATTTGAGAAATAACTAAAATACACATTATTTAATAGAGAAATAACTAAAATACACAATATTTAATAAAGAAATAACAAAAAAACACATTATTTAATACAGAAATAACTAAAAGACACATTATTTATTGGAAAATGAATTAAAATACAGATTATTTTATAAAGAATTAATTTAAATACACATTATTTAATAGAGATATAACAAAAAAACACATTATTTAATAGAGAAATAACTAAAATACACATTATTTATTGGAGAAATAACTAAAATACACATTATTTAATAAAGAAATAACTAAAATACACATTTTTTAATAGTGAAATAACAAAAAAACACATTATTTAATAGAGAAATAACTAAAAGACAAATTATTTATTCGAGAAATAACTAAAATACACATTATTTAATAGAGAAATAACAAAAAAACACATTATTTAATAGAGAAATAACTAAAATACACAATATTTAGTGGGAAAATAACTTTAATACACATTATTTAATAAAGAAATAACTAAAATACACATTATTTAATAAAGAAATAACAAAAAACACATTATTTAATAAAAAAATAACTAAAATACACAATATTTAATAGAGAAATAACGAAAATACACATTATTTAATAGAGAATTAACAAAAAAACACATTATATAATAAAGAAATAACTAAAAGACACATTATTTATTTAGAATGAACCAAAATACACATTATTTAATAGAGAAATAACTAAATTACACATTATTTAATAGAAAAATAACAAAAAAAACACATTATTCAATAGAGAAATATTTAAAACACACATTATTTATTGGAGAAATAACTAAAATACACATTATTTATTAAAGAAATAACTAAAAAACACATTATTTAATAAAGAAATAACTAAAATACACATTATTTATTGAAGAAAGAACTAAAATACACATTTTTTATTGGAGAAATAACTAAAATACACATGATTTAATAGAGAAATAACAAAAAAACACATTATGTAAAAGAAAGATAACTAAAATACACATTATTTATTGGAGAAATAACTAATATACACATTATTTATTGGAAAAATAACTAAAATACACTCTATTTATTGGAGAAATAACTAAAATACACATTATTTAATAAAGAAATAACTAAAATACACATTTTTTAATAGTGAAATAACAAAAAAACACATTATTTAATAAAGAAATAACTAAAATACACATTATTTATTGAAGAAATAACTAAAATACACATTTTTTATTGGAGAAATAACTAAAATACACATGATTTAATAGAGAAATACCAAAAAAACACATTATGTAAAAGAAAGATAACTAAAATACACATTATTTATTGGAGAAATAACTAATATACACATTATTTATTGCAGAAATAACTAAAATACACATTATTTATTAGAGAAATAACTAGTATACACATTATTTAATTGAGAAATAACAAAAAAACATATTATTTAATAGAGAAATAACTAAAATACACCTTATTTAATAGAGAATTAACAAAAAAACACATTATTTAATAAAGAAATAACTAAAAGACACATTATTTATTTAGAATGAACCAAAATACACATTATTTAATAGAGAAATAACTAAATTACACTTTATTTAATAGAGAAATAACAAAAAAACACATTATTTAATAGAAAAATAACTAAAATACACATTATTAAATGGAGAAATAACTAAAATACACATTATTTGATAAAGAAATAACTAAAATACACAATATTTAATAGAAAAATAACAAAAAAAACACATTATTTAATAGAGAAATAACTAAAACACACATTATTTATTGGAGAAATAACTAAAATACGCATTATTTAATAGAGAAATGACTAAAATACACATTATTTAATAAAGAAATAACAAAAAAACACATTATTTAATAAAAAAATAACTAAAATACACATTATTTAATAGAAAAATAACGAAAATACACATTATTTAATAGAGAAATAACAAAAAAACACATTCTTTAATAAAGAATTAACAAAAAAACACATTATTTAATAAAGAAATAACTAAAATACACATTATTTATTGGAAAAATAACTAAAATACACATTATTTATTAAAGAAATAACTAAAAAACACATTATTTAATAAAGAAATAACTAAAAGACACATTATTTAATAGAGAAATAACTAAAATACACATTATTTAATAGAGAAATAACAAAAAACACATTTATTAATAAAGAAATAACAAAAAAACACATTATTTAATAAAGAACTAACTGAAATACACATTATTTATTGAAGAAATAACTAAAATACACATTATTTTTTGGAGGAATAACTAAAATACACATTATTTATCAGAGAAATAACTAAAACACACATTATTTAATAGAGAAATAACTCAATTACACATTATTTAATAGAGAAATAACAAAAAAAACACATTATTTAATAGAGAAATAACTAAAATACACATTATTTATTGGAGAAAAAACTAAAATACACATTTATTAATAGAGAAATAACAAAAAAACACATTATTAAATAGAGAAATAACTAAAATACACATTATTTAATAGAGAAATAACAAAAAAACACATTATGTAATAGAAAAATAACTAAAATACACATTATTTATTGGAGAAATAACTAAAATACACATTATTTAATAGAGAAAAAACTAGAGTACACATTATTTAATAAAGAAATAACAAAAAAACATATTATTTAATAAAAAAATAAATAAAATACACATTATTTAATAGAGAAATAACAAAAAAACACATTATTTAATAGAGAAATAACTTAAAGATACATTATTTATTGGAGAATGAACCAAAATACACATTATTTAATAGAGAAATAACTAAAATACACTTTATTTAAGAGAGAATAAACAAAAAAAACACATTATTTAATAGAAAAATAACTAAAATACACTATATTTAATGGAGAAATAACTAAAATACACATTATTTAATAAAGTAATAACTAAAATACACATTATTTAATAGAAAAATAACAAAAAAACACATTATTTAATAGAGAAATAACTAAAATGCACATTATTTATTGGAGAAATAACAAAATACACATTATTTAATAGAGAAATAACTAAAATACACATTATTTAATAAAGAAATAACAAAAAAACACATTATTAAATTTAAAAAAACTAAAATACACAATATTTAATAAAGAAATAACAAAAAAACACATTTTTCAATAAAAAAATAACAAAAAACACATTATTTAATAAAAAAATAACTAAACTACACATTATTTAATAGAGAAATAACAAAAAAACACATTATTTAATAGAGATATAACTAAAATACACATTATTTAATAGAGAAATAACAAAAAACACAGTAATAAATAGAGAAATAACTAAAATACACATTAATTAATAGAGAAATAACAAAAAAACACATTATTTAATAAAGAAATAACAAAAAAACACATTATTTAATAAAGAAATAACTAAAATACACATTATTTATTGAAGAAATAACTAAAATACACATTATTTATTGGAGAAATAACTAAAATACACATTATTTAATAAAAAAATAACTAAAATACACATTATTTATTAAAGAAATAACTAAAATACACATTATTTAATAAAGAAATAACTAAAATACACATTATTTGATAGAGAAATAACTAAAATACACATTATTTAATAGAGATATATCAAAAAAAACACATTATTTAATAAAGAAATAACTAAAATACACATTGATTAATAGAGAAATAACTAAAACACACATTATTTATTAAAGAAATAACTAAAATACACAATATTTAAAAGAGAATTAACAAAAAAACACATTATTTAATAGAGAAATAACTAAAATACACATTATTTATTGGACAAATAACTAAAATACACATTATTAAATAAAGAAATAACTAAAATACACATTATTTAATAGAGAAATAACAAATAAACACATTATTTAATAGAGAAATAACAAAAAACACTTTATTTAATAGAGAAATAACTAAAATACACATTATTTATTGAAGTTATAACTAAAATACACATTATTTTATAGAGAAATAACAAAAAAAACACATTATTTAATAGAGAAATAACTTAAATACACATTATTTATTGGAGAAATAACTAAAATACACATTATTTTAAAGAGAAATAACAAAAAAACACATTTTTTAATAGAGAAATAACTAAAATACACATTAATTATTAGAGAAATAACTAAAATACACATAATTTAATAGAGCAATAACTAAAATACACAATATTTAATAAAAAAATAACAAAAAAACACATTATTTTATAGAGAAATAACTAAAATACACATTATTTAATAAAGAAATAACAAAAAAACACATTATTTATTAGAGAAATAACTAAAATGAACATTATTTATTAGAGAAATAACTAAAATACACATTATTTAATAGAGAAATCACAAAAAAACACATTATTTAATAGAGAAATAACTAAAAAACACAATAATTATTGGAAAAATAACTAAAATATACATCATTTAATAAAGAAATTACAAAAAAAACACATTATTTAATAGAGAAATAACGAAAACACTTATTATTTAATAGAAAAATAACTAAAATACACATTATTTATTGGAGAAATAACTAAATCACACATTATTTAATAGAGAAATAACTAAAATACACCTTATTTAATAGAGAAATAACAAATAAACACATTATTTGATAGAGAAATAACTAAAATAAACATTATTTAATAGAGAAATAACAAAAAAACACATTATTTAATAGAGAAATAACTAAAAAACATATTATTTATTGGATAAATAACTAAAATACACATTATTTAATATAGAAATAACAAAAAAACACATTATTTAATCAAGAAATAACAAAAAACACATTATTAAATTGAAAAATAACTAAAATACACATTATTTAATAGAGAAATAACAAAAAAACACTTTATTTAATAGAGATATAACTAAAATACACATTATTTAATAGAGAAATAACAAAAAACACATTAATAAATAGAGAAATAACTAAAATACACATTATTTATTAAAGAAATAACTAAAATACACATTATTAAATAGAGAAATAACTAAAATACACATTATTTAATAAAGAAACAACAAAAAAACACATTATTTAATAGAGAAATAACTAAAAAACACATTATTTAATAGAGAAATAACTAAAATACACATTATTTAATAGAGAAATAACAAAAAAACACATTATTTAATAAAGAAATAACTAAAATACACATTATTTAATGGAAAAATAACTAAAATACACATTATTTAATAAAGAAATAACTAAAATACACATTATTTAATAAAAAAATAACTAAATTACACATTATATTTTGAAGAAATAACTAAAATACACATTATTTAATAAAGAAATAACTAAAATACACATTATTTAATAGAGAAATAACTAAAATACACATTATTTAATAGAGAAATAACAAAAAAACACATTATTTATAAAAGAAATAACAAAAAAACACTAAATCTAATAAAGAAATAACTAAAATACACATTATTTATTGGAGAAATAACTAAAATACACATTATTTATTGGAGAAATAACTAAAATACACATTATTTAATAAAAAAATAACTAAAATACACATTATTTATCAAAGAAATAACTAAAATACACATTATTTAATAAAGAAATAACTAAAATACACATTATTTAATAGAGAAATAACTAAAATACACATTATTTAATAGAGATATAACAAAAAAACACATTATTTAATAAAGAAATAACTAAAATACACATTGATTAATAGAGAAATAACTAAAACACACATTATTTATTAAAGAAATAACTAAATTACACAATATTTAAAAGAGAATTAACAAAAAAAACACATTATTTAATAGAGAAATAACTCTAATACACATTATTTATTGGAGAAATAACTAAAATACACATTATTAAATAGAGAAATAACTAAAATACACATTATTTAACAGAGAAATTACAAATAAACACATTATTTAATAGAGAAATAACAAAAAACACGTTATTTAATAGAGAAATAACTAAAATACACATTATTTTTTTAAGTTATAACTAAAATACACATTATTTTGTAGAGAAATAACAAAAAAAACACATTATTTAATAGAGAATAACTAAAATACACATTATTTATTGGAGAAATAACTAAAATACACATTATTTTAAAGAGTAATAACAAAAAAACACATTATTTAATAGAGAAATAACTAAAATACACATTAATTATTAGAGAAATAACTAAAATACACATAATTTAATAAAGCAATAACTAAAATACACATTATTTAATAAAGAAATAACAAAAAAACACATTGTTTAATAGAGAAATAACTAAAATACACATTATTTAATAAAGAAATAACAAAAAAACACATTGGTTATTAGAGAAATAACTAAAATAAACATTATTTATTGGAGAAATAACTAAAATACACATTAATTAATAGAGAAATCACAAAAAAACACATTATTTAATAGAGAATCAACTAAAAAACACAATAATTATTGGAAAAATAACTAAAATACACATTATTTAATAGAGAAATAACAAAATAAACACATTATTTAATAGAAAAATAACGAAAACACTTATTATTTAATTGAGAAATAACTAAAATACACATTAATTATTTGAGAAATAACTAAATCACACATTATTTAATAGAGAAATAACTAAAATACACATTATTTAATAGAGAAATAACAAATAAACACATTATTTAATAGAGAAATAACTAAAATAAACATTATTAAATAGAGAAATAACAAAAAAACACATTATTTAATAGAAAAATAACTAAAAAACATATTATTTATTGGATAAAAAACTAAAATACACATTATTTAATAAAGAAATAACAAAAATACACATTATTTAATAGAGATATAACAAAAAAACACATTATTTAATAGAGAAATAACTAAAATACACATTATTTATTGGAGGACTAACTAAAATACACATTATTTAATAAAGAAATGACTAAAATACATATTATTCAATAGAAAAATAACAAAAAAACACATTATTTAATAGAGAAATAACTAAACTACACAATATTTATTGGAGAAATAACTAAAATACACATTATTCAATAAAAAAATAACTAAAATACTCAATATTTATTGGAGAAATAACTAAAATACACATTATTTAATAAAGAAATAACTAAAATACACATTATTTAATAGAGAAATAACAAAAAAAACACATTATTTAATAGAGAAAAAACTAAAATACACATTCTTTAAAGGAGAAATAACTAAAATACACATTATTTAATAGAGAAATAACAAAAAAACACATTATTTGATAGAGAAATAACTAAAATACACATTATTTATTGGAGAAATAACTAAAATACACATTATTTAATAGAGAAATAACTAAAATGCACAATATTTAATCGAGAAATAACAAAAAAACACATTATTAAATAGAGAAATAACTAAAATACACTTTATTTAATAGAGAAATAACAAAAAAAAACACATTATTTAATAGAGAATTAACTAAAATACACATTATTTAATAGAGAAATAACAAAAAACACATTATTTAATGGAAAAATAAATAAAATACTTATTATTTAATAAAGAAATAACAAATTATTTAATAGAGAAATAATTTAAATACACAATATTTAATAGAGATGTAACAAAAAACACATTATTTAATAGAGAATCAACTAAAATACACAATATTTATTAAAGAAATATCTAAAATACACAATATTTAATAAAGAAATAACTAAAATACACATTTTTTAATAGAGAAATAAAAAAACCACATTATTTATGAGAGAAATAACTAAAAGACACATTATTTATTCGAGAAATATCTGAATTACACATTATTTAATAGAGAAATAACTAAAATACACAATATTTAATTGAGAAATAACAAAAAAAACACATTATTAAATAGAGAAATAACTAAAATACACTTTATTTAATAGAGAAATAACAAAAAAAAACACATTATTTAATAGTGATTTAACTAAAATACACATTATTTAATAGAGCAATAACAAAAAAACACATTATTTAATAAAGAAATAACTAAAATACACATTATTTAATAGAGAAATAACAAAAAAACACATTATTTAATAAAGAAATATCTAAAATACACATTATTTTTTGGAAAATTAACTAAAATACACAATATTTAATAGAGAAATAACAAAAAAACACATTATTTATTAGAGAATTAACTAAAATAAACATTATTAATTAGAGAAATAACTAAAATACACATTATTTAATAGAGAAATCACAAAAAAACCCATTATTTAATAGAGAATTAACTAAAAAACACATTAATTATTGGGGAAATTACTAAAATACACATTATTTAATAGAGAAATAACAAAAAAACACATTATTTAATAGAGAAATAACGAAAACACACATTATTTAATAGAGAAATAACTAAAAAACCCATTATTTATTGGAGAAATAAATAAATCACACATTATTTAATAAAGAAATAACTAAAATACACATTATTTAATAGAGAAATAACAAATAAACACATTAATTAATAGAAAAATAACTAAAATACACATTATTTAATAGAGAAATAACAAAAAAACACATTATTTAATAGAGAAATAACTAAAAGACACATTATATATTAGAGAAATATCTAAAATACACATTATTTAATAGAGAAATAACTAAAATACAGATTATTTAATAAAGAAATAACAAAAAAAAACACAGTATTTAATTCAGAAATAACTATAATACACATTATTTATTGGAGAAATAACTAAAATACACATTATTTAATAAAGAAATTTTTAAAATACACATTATTTAATTGTGAAATAACAAAAAAACACATTATTCAATAGAGAAATAACTAAAAGACACATTATTTATTAGAGAAATATCTAAAATACACATTATTTAATAGAAAAATAACTAAAATACACATTATTTAATAGAGAAATAACAAAAAATTACATTATTTAATTCAGAAATAACTATAATACACATTTATTATTGGAGAAATAACTAAAATACACATTATTTAATAAAAAAATAACTAAAATACACATTATTTAATAGAGAAATAACAAAAAACACTATATTTAAAAAATAAATAACTAAAATATACAATATTTAATAGAGAAATAACAAAAAAAACCAATATTTAATAGAGAAATAACTAAAATAAACATTATTTATTGGAGAAATAACTGAAATACACATTATTTAATAGAGAAATAAGTGAAATACACATAATTTAATAGAGAATTAACAAAAAAACACATTATTTAATAAAGAAATAACTAAAATACACATTATTTAATAAAGAAATAACAAAAAAACACATTATTTAATAGAGAAATAACTAAAAGACACATTATTTATTAGAGAAATATCTAAAATACACATTGTTTAATAGAAAACTAACTAAAATACACATTATTTAATAGAGAAATAACAAAAAATTACATTATTTAATTTAGAAATAACTATAATACACATTATTTATTGGAGAAATAACTAAAATACACATTATTTAATAGAGAAATAACTAAAATACACAATATTTAATAGTGAAATAACAAAAAAACACATTATATAATAGAGAAATAACTAAAATACACATTATTTACTAGAGAAATAACAAAAAAACACGTTATTTAAAAAAGAAATAACTATAATACACATTATTTATTGAAGAAATAACTAGAATACACATTATTTTTTAGAGAATTAACTAAAATACACATTATTTAATGGAGAAATAACTAAAATACACATTATTTATTAGAGAAATATCAAAAAAACACATTATTTAATAAAGAAATAACTAAAATACACATTATTTGATAGAGAAATAAACAAAAAACACATTATTTAATAAAGAAATAACTAAAAGACACATTATTTATTTGAGAAATAACTAAAATACACATTATTTAATAGAGAAATAACTAAAATACATAATATTTAATAAAGAAATAACAAAAAAACACATTATTTAGTACAGAAATAACTAAAAGACACATTATTTATTGGAAAATTAATTAAAATACACATTATTTTATAAAGAAATAATTTAAATACACTTTATTTAATAGAGATATAACAAAAAAAACACATTATTTAATAGAGAAATAACTAAAATACACATTATTTATTGGAGAAATAACTAAAATACACATTATTTAATAAAGAAATAACTAAAATACACATTTTTTAATAGTGAAATAACAAAAAAACACATTATTTAATAGAGAAATAACTAAAAGACAAATTATTTATTTGAGAAATAACTAAAATACACATTATTTAATAGAGAAATTACAAAAAAACACATTATTTAATAGAGAAATAACTAAAATACACAATATTTATTGGAAAAATAACTTTAATACACATTACTTAATAAAGAAATAACTAAAATACACATTATTTAATAAAGAAATAACAAAAAAACACATTATTTAATAGAGAAATAACTAAAAGACACATTATTTATTAGAGAAATATTTAAAATACACATTATTTAATAGAGAAATAACTAAAATACACATTATTTAATAGAGAAATAACAAAAAATTACATTATTTAATTCAAAAATAACTATAATACACATTATTTATTTGAGAAATAACTAAAATACACATTATTTAATAGAGAAATAACTAAAATACACATTATTTAATAGTGAAATAACAAAAAAACACATTATTTAATAGAGAAATAACTAAAATACACATTATTTAATAGAGAAATAACAAAAAAACAAATTATTTTAAAAAGAAATAACTATAATACACATTATTTATTGAAGAAATAACTAGAATACACATTATTTTCTAGAGAATTAACTAAAATACACATTATTTAATAGAGAAATAACTAAAATACACATTATTTATTAGAGAAATATCAAAAAAACACATTATTTAATAAAGAAATAACTAAAATACACATTATTTGATAGAGAAATAAACAAAAAACACATTATTTAATAGAGAAATAACTAAAAGACACATTATTTATTTGAGAAATAACTAAAATACACATTATTTAATAGAGAAATAACTAAAATACACAATATTTATTAAAGAAATAACAAAAAAACACATTATTTAATACAGAAATAACTAAAAGACACATTATTTATTGGAAAATGAATTAAAATACACATTATTTTATAAAGAAATAATTTAAATACACATTATTTAATAGAGATATAACAAAAAAAACACATTATTTAATAGAGAAATAACTAAAATACACAATATTTAATAAAGAAATAACAAAAAACACATTATTTAATAAAAAAATAACTAAAATCCACAATATTTAATAGAGAAATAACGAAAATACACATTATTTAATAGAGAATTAACAAAAAAACACATTATTTAATAAAGAAATAACTAAAAGACACATTATTTATTTAGAATGAACCAAAATTCACATTATTTAATAGAGAAATAACTAAATTACACATTATTTAATAGAAAAATAACAAAAAAAACACATTATTCAATAGAGAAATATTTAAAACACACATTATTTATCAGAGAAAAAACTAAAATACACATTATTTATTAAAGAAATAACTAAAAAACACATTATTTAATAAAGAAATAACTAAAATACACATTATTTATTGAAGAAAGAACTAAAATACACATTTTTTATTGGAGAAATAACAAAAATACACATGATTTAATAGAGAAATAACAAAAAAACACATTATGTAAAAGAAAGATAACTAAAATACACATTATTTATTGGAGAAATAACTAATATACACATTATTTATTGGAGAAATAACTAAAATACACTCTATTTATTGGAGAAATAACTAAAATACACATTATTTAATAAAGAAATAACTAAAATACACATTTTTTAATAGTGAAATAACAAAAAAACACATTTTTTAATAAAGAAATAACTAAAATACACATTATTTATTGAAGAAATAACTAAAATACACATTTTTTATTGGAGAAATAACTAAAATACACATGATTTAATAGAGAAATACCAAAAAAACACATTATGTAAAAGAAAGATAACTAAAATACACATTATTTATTGGAGAAATAACTAATATACACATTATTTATTGGATAAATAACTAAAATACACATTATTTATTAGAGAAATAACTAGTATACACATTATTTAATTAAGAAATAACAAAAAAACATATTATTTAATAGAGAAATAACTAAAATACACCTTATTTAATAGAGAATTAACAAAAAAACACATTATTTAATAAAGAAATAACTAAAAGACACATTATTTATTTAGAATGAACCAAAATACACATTATTTAATAGAGAAATAACTAAATTACACTTTATTTAATAAAGAAATAACAAAAAAACACATTATTTAATAGAAAAATAACTAAAATACACATTATTAAATGGAGAAATAACTAAAATACACATTATTTGATAAAAAAATAACTAAAATACACAATATTTAATAGAAAAATAACAAAAAAAACACATTATTTAATAAAGAAATAACTAAAACACACATTATTTATTGGAGAAATAACTAAAATACGCATTATTTAATAGAGAAATGACTAAAATACACATTATTTAATAAAGAAATAACAAAAAAACACATTATTTAATAAAAAAATAACTAAAATACACATTATTTAATAGAGAAATGACGAAAATACACATTATTTAATAGAGAAATAACAAAAAAACACATTATTTAATAAAGAATTAACAAAAAAACACATTATTTAATAAAGAAATAACTAAAATACACATTATTTATTGGAAAAATAACTAAAATACACATTATTTATTAAAGAAATAACTAAAAAACACATTATTTAATAAAGAAATAACTAAAAGACACATTATTTAATAGAGAAATAACTAAAATACACATTATTTAATAGAGAAATAACAAAAAACACATTTTTTAATAAAGAAATAACAAAAAAACACATTATTTAATAAAGAACTAACTGAAATACACAATATTTATAGGAGAAGTAACTAAAATACACATTATTTTTTGGAGGAATAACTAAAATACACATTATTTATCAGAGAAATAACTAAAACAAACATTATTTAATAGAGAAATAACTAAATTACACATTATTTAATAGAGAAATAACAAAAAAACACATTATTTAATAGAGAAATAACTAAAATACACATTATTTATTGGAGAAATAACTAAAATACACATTTATTAATAGAGAAATAACAAAAAAACACATTATTAAATAGAGAAATAACTAAAATACACATTATTTAATAGAGAAATAACAAAAAAACACATTATTTAATAGAGAAATAACTTAAAGACACATTATTTATTGGAGAATGAACCAAAATACACATTATTTAATAGAGAAATAACTAAAATACACTTTATTTAAGAGAGAAATAACAAAAAAACACATTATTTAATAGAGAAATAACTTAAAGACACATTATTTATTGGAGAATGAACCAAAATACACATTATGTAATAGAAAAATAACTAAAATACACATTATTTATTGGAGAAATAACTAAAATACACATTATTTAATAGAGAAATAACTAGAGTACACATTATTTAATAAAGAAATAACAAAAAAACATATTATTTATAAAAGAAATAAATAAAATACACATTATTTAATAGAGAAATAACAAAAAAACACATTATTTAATAGAGAAATAACTAAAAGACACATTATTTATTGGAGAATGAACCAAAATACAAATGATTTAATAGAGAAATAACTAAAATACACTTTATTTAAGAGAGAAATAACAAAAAAACACATTATTTAATAGAAAAATAACTAAAATACACATTATTTAAAGGAGAAATAACTAAAATACACATTATTTAATAAAGAAATAACTAAAATACACATTATTTAATAGAAAAATAACAAAAAAACACATTATTTAATAGAGAAATAACTAAAATGCACATTATTTATTGGAGAAATAACAAAATACACATTATTTAATAGAGAAATAACTAAAATACACATTATTTATTAAAGAAATAACAAAAAAACACATTATTTAATTTAAAAAAACTAAAATACACATTATTTAATAGAGAAATAACAAAAAAACACATTTTTTAATAAAAAAATAACAAAAAACACATTATTTAATAGAAAAATAACTAAACTACACATTATTTAATAGAGAAATAACAAAAAAACACATTATTTAATAGAGATATAACTAAAATACACATTATTTAATAGAGAAATAACAAAAAACACATTAATAAATAGAGAAATAACTAAAATACACATTATTTAATAGAGAAATAACAAAAAAACACATTATTTAATAAAGAAATAACAAAAAAACACATTATTTAATAAAGAAATAACTAAAATACACATTATTTATTGAAGAAATAACTAAAATACACATTATTTAATGGAGAAATAACTAAAATACACATTATTTAATGAAAAAATAACTAAAATACACATTATTTATTAAAGAAATAACTAAAATACACATTATTTAATAAAGAAATAACTAAAATACACATTATTTGATAGAGAAATAACTAAAATACACATTATTTAATAGAGATATAACAAAAAAACACATTATTTAATAAAGAAATAACTAAAATACACATTGATTAATAGAGAAATAACTAAAACACACATTATTTATTAAAGAAATAACTAAAATACACAATATTTAAAAGAGAATTAACAAAAAAACACATTATTTAATAGAGAAATAACTAAAATACACATTATTTATTGGACAAATAACTAAAATACACATTATTAAATAGAGAAATAACTAAAATACACATTATTTAATAGAGAAATAACAAATAAACACATTATTTAATAGAGAAATAACAAAAAACACGTTTATTAATAGAGAAATAACTAAAATACACATTATTTATTGAAGTTATAACTAAAATACACATTATTTTATAGAGAAATAACAAAAAAAACACATTATTTAATAGAGAAATAACTTAAATACACATTATTTATTGGAGAAATAACTAAAATACACATTATTTTAAAGAGAAATAACAAAAAAACACATTATTTAATAGAGAAATAACTAAAATACACAATAATTATTAGAGAAATAACTAAAATACACATAATTTAATAGAGCAATAACTAAAATACACAATATTTAAAAAAAAAAATAACAAAAAAACACATTATTTTATAGAGAAATAACTAAAATACACATTATTTAATAAAGAAATAACAAAAAAACACATTATTTATTAGAGAAATAACTAAAATGAACATTATTTATTAGAGAAATAACTAAAATACACATTATTTAATAGAGAAATCACAAAAAAACACATTATTTAATAGAGAAATAACTAAAAAACACAATAATTATTGGAAAAATAACTAAAATACACATCATTTAATAAAGAAATAACAAAAAAAAAACACATTATTTAATAGAGAAATAACGAAAACATTTATTATTTAATAGAGAAATAACTAAAATACACATTATTTATTGGAGAAATAACTAAATCACACATTATTTATTAGAGAAATAACTAAAATACAGCTTATTTAATAGAGAAATAACAATTATTAACATTATTTGATAGAGAAATAACTAAAATAAACATTATTTAATAGATAAATAACAAAAAAACACATTATTTAATAGAGAAATAACTAAAAAACATATTATTTATTGGATAAATAACTAAAATACACATTATTTAATATAGAAATAACAAAAAAACACATTATTTAATCAAGAAATAACAAAAAACACTTTATTAAATTGAAAAATAACTAAAATACACATTATTTAATAGAGAAATATCAAAAAAACACATTATTTAATAGAGATATAACTAAAATACACATTATTTAATAGAGAAATAACAAAAAACACATTAATAAATAGAGAAATAACTAAAATACACATTATTTATTAAAGAATAAACTAAAATACACATTATTTAATAGAGAAATAACTAAAATACACATTATTTAATAAAGAAACAACAAAAAAACACATTATTTAATTGAGAAATAACTAAAAAACACATTATTTAATAGAGAAATAACTAAAATACACATTATTTAATAGAGAAATAACAAAAAAACACATTATTTAATAAAGAAATAACTAAAATACACATTATTTAATGGAGAAATAACTAAAATACACATTATTTAATAAAGAAATAACTAAAATACACATTATTTATTAAAAAAATAACTAAATTACACATTATATATTGAAGAAATAACTAAAATACACATTATTTAATAAAGAAATAACTAAAATACACATTATTTAATAGAGAAATAACTAAAATACACATTATTTAATAGAGAAATAACAAAAAACACATTATTTAATAAAGAAATAACAAAAAAACACATTATTTAATAAAGAAATAACTAAAATACACATTATTTATTGGAGAAATAACTAAAATACACATTATTTATTAGAGAAATAACTAAAATACACATTATTTAATAAAAAAATAACTAAAATACACATTATTTATCAAAAAAATAACTAAAATACACATTATTTAATAAAGAAATAACTAAAATACACATTATTTAATAGAGAAATAACTAAAATACACATTATTTAATAGAGATATAACAAAAAAACACATTATGTAATAATGAAATAACTAAAATACACATTGATTAATAGAGAAATAACTAAAACACACATTATTTATTAAAGAAATAACTAAATTACACAATATTTAAAAGAGAATTAACAAAAAAACACATTATTTAATAGAGAAATAACTAAAATACACATTATTTATTGGAGAAATTACTAAAATACACATTATTAAATAGAGAAATAACTAAAATACACATTATTTAATAGAGAAATTACAAATAAACACATTATTTAATAGAGAAATAACAAAAAACACGTTATTTAATAGAGAAATAACTAAAACACACATTATTTTTTTAAGTTATAACTAAAATACACATTATTTTGTAGAGAAATAACAAAAAAAACACATTATTTAATAGAGAAATAACTAAAATACACATTATTTATTGGAGAAATAACTAAAATACACATTATTTTAAAGAGTAATAACAAAAAAACACATTAATTAATAGAGAAATAACTAAAATACACATTAATTATTAGAGAAATAACTAAAATACACATAATTTAATAAAGCAATAACTAAAATACACATTATTTAATAAAGAAATAACAAAAAAACACATTATTTAATAGAGAAATAACTAAAATACACATTATTTAATAAAGAAATAACAAAAAAACACATTATTTATTAGAGAAATAACTAAAATGAACATTATTTATTGGAGAAATAACTAAAATACACATTATTTAATAGAGAAATCACAAAAAAACACATTATTTAATAGAGAATCAACTAAAAAACGCAATAATTATTGGAAAAATAACTAAAATACACATTATTTAATAAAGAAATAACTAAAATACACATTATTTAATAGAAAAATAACAAAAAAACACATTATTTAATAGAGAAATAACTAAAATGCACATTATTTATTGGAGAAATAACAAAATACACATTATTTAATAGAGAAATAACTAAAATACACATTATTTAATAAAGAAATAACAAAAAAACACATTATTAAATTTAAAAAAACTAAAATACACAATATTTAATAAAGAAATAACAAAAAAACACATTTTTCAATAAAAAAATAACAAAAAACACATTATTTAATAAAAAAATAACTAAACTACACATTATTTAATAGAGAAATAACAAAAAAACACATTATTTAATAGAGATATAACTAAAATACACATTATTTAATAGAGAAATAACAAAAAACACATTAATAAATAGAGAAATAACTAAAATACACATTAATTAATAGAGAAATAACAAAAAAACACATTATTTAATAAAGAAATAACAAAAAAACACATTATTTAATAAAGAAATAACTAAAATACACATTATTTATTGAAGAAATAACTAAAATACACATTATTTATTGGAGAAATAACTAAAATACACATTATTTAATAAAAAAATAACTAAAATACACATTATTTATTAAAGAAATAACTAAAATACACATTATTTAATAAAGAAATAACTAAAATACACATTATTTGATAGAGAAATAACTAAAATACACATTATTTAATAGAGATATATCAAAAAAACACATTATTTAATAAAGAAATAACTAAAATACACATTGATTAATAGAGAAATAACTAAAACACACATTATTTATTAAAGAAATAACTAAAATACACAATATTTAAAAGAGAATTAACAAAAAAACACATTATTTAATAGAGAAATAACTAAAATACACATTATTTATTGGACAAATAACTAAAATACACATTATTAAATAAAGAAATAACTAAAATACACATTATTTAATAGAGAAATAACAAATAAACACATTATTTAATAGAGAAATAACAAAAAACACTTTATTTAATAGAGAAATAACTAAAATACACATTATTTATTGAAGTTATAACTAAAATACACATTATTTTATAGAGAAATAACAAAAAAAACACATTATTTAATAGAGAAATAACTTAAATACACATTATTTATTGGAGAAATAACTAAAATACACATTATTTTAAAGAGAAATAACAAAAAAACACACTTTTTAATAGAGAAATAACTAAAATACACATTAATTATTAGAGAAATAACTAAAATACACATAATTTAATAGAGCAATAACTAAAATACACAATATTTAATAAAAAAATAACAAAAAAACAAAAAAACACATTATTTTATAGAGAAATAACTAAAATACACATTATTTAATAAAGAAATAACAAAAAAACACATTATTTATTAGAGAAATAACTAAAATGAACATTATTTATTAGAGAAATAACTAAAATACACATTATTTAATAGAGAAATCACAAAAAAACACATTATTTAATAGAGAAATAACTAAAAAACACAATAATTATTGGAAAAATAACTAAAATACACATCATTTAATAAAGAAATAACAAAAAAAAACACATTATTTAATAGAGAAATAACGAAAACACTTATTATTTAATAGAGAAATAACTAAAATACACATTATTTATTGGGGAAATAACTAAATCACACATTATTTAATAGAGAAATAACTAAAATACACCTTATTTAATAGAGAAATAACAAATAAACACATTATTTGATAGAGAAATAACTAAAATAAACATTATTTAATAGAGAAATAACAAAAAAACACATTATTTAATAGAGAAATAACTAAAAAACATATTATTTATTGGATAAATAACTAAAATACACATTATTTATTATAGAAATAACAAAAAAACACATTATTTAATCAAGAAATAACAAAAAACACATTATTAAATTGAAAAATAACTAAAATACACATTATTTAATAGAGAAATAACAAAAAAACACATTATTTAATAGAGATATAACTAAAATACACATTATTTAATAGAGAAATAACAAAAAACACATTAATAAATAGAGAAATAACTAAAATACACATTATTTATTAAAGAAATAACTAAAATAAACATTATTTAATAGAGAAATAACTAAAATACACATTATTTAATAAAGAAACAACAAAAAACACATTATTTAATAGAGAAAAAACTAAAAAACACATTATTTAATAGAGAAATAACTAAAATACACATTATTTAATAGAGAAATAACAAAAAAACACATTATTTAATAAAGAAATAACTAAAATACACATTATTTAATGGAAAAATAACTAAAATACACATTATTTAATAAAGAAATAACTAAAATACACATTATTTAATAAAAAAATAACTAAATTACACATTATATATTAAAGAAATAACTAAAATACACATTATTTAATAAAGAAATAACTAAAATACACATTATTTAATAGAGAAATAACTAAAATACACATTATTTAATAGAGAAATAACAAAAAAACACATTATTTAATAAAGAAATAACAAAAAAACACATTATTTAATAAAGAAATAACTAAAATACACATTATTTATTGGAGAAATAACTAAAATACACATTATTTATTGGAGAAATAACTAAAATACACATTATTTAATAAAAAAATAACTAAAATACACATTATTTATCAAAGAAATAACTAAAATACACATTATTTAATAAAGAAATAACTAAAATACACATTATTTAATAGAGAAATAACTAAAATACACATTATTTAATAGAGATATAACAAAAAAACACATTATTTAATAAAGAAATAACTAAAATACACATTGACTAATAGAGAAATAACTAAAACACACATTATTTATTAAAGAAATAACTAAATTACACAATATTTAAAAGAGAATTAACAAAAAAACACATTATTTAATAGAGAAATAACTAAAATACACATTATTTATTGGAGAAATAACTAAAACACACATTATTAAATAGAGAAATAACTAAAATACACATTATTTAACAGAAAAATTACAAATAAACACATTATTTAATAGAGAAATAACAAAAAACACGTTATTTAATAGAGAAATAACTAAAATACACATTATTTTTTTAAGTTATAACTAAAATACACATTATTTTGTAGAGAAATAACAAAAAAAACACATTATTTAATAGAGAAAAACAAAAAATACACATTATTTATTGGAAAAATAACTAAAATACACATTATTTTAAAGAGTAATAACAAAAAAACACATTATTTAATAGAGAAATAACTAAAATACACATTAATTATTAGAGAAATAACTAAAATACACATAATTTAATAAAGCAATAACTAAAATACACATTATTTAATAAAGAAATAACAAAAAAACACATTGTTTAATAGAGAAATAACTAAAATACACATTATTTAATAAAGAAATAACAAAAAAACACATTATTTATTAGAGAAATAACTAAAATGAACATTATTTATTGGAGAAATAACTAAAATACACATTAATTAATAGAGAAATCACAAAAAAACACATTATTTAATAGAGAATCAACTAAAAAACACAATAATTATTGGAAAAATAACTAAAATACACATTATTTAATAGAGAAATAACAAAATAAACACATTATTTAATAGAAAAATAACGAAAACACTTATTATTTAATTGAGAAATAACTAAAATACACATTATTTATTGGAGAAATAACTAAATCACACATTATTTAATAGAGAAATAACTAAAATACACATTATTTAATAGAGAAATAACAAATAAACACATTATTTAATAGAGAAATAACTAAAATAAACATTATTAAATAGAGAAATAACAAAAAAACACATTATTTAATAGAAAAATAACTAAAAAACATATTATTTATTGGATAAAAAACTAAAATACACATTATTTAATAAAGAAATAACAAAAATACACATTATTTAATAGAGATATAACAAAAAAACACATTATTTAATAGAGAAATAACTAAAATACACATTATTTATTGGAGAACTAACTAAAATACACATTATTTAATAAAGAAATGACTAAAATACATATTATTCAATAGAAAAATAACAAAAAAACACATTATTTAATAGAGAAATAACTAAACTACACATTATTTATTGGAGAAATAACTAAAATACACATTATTCAATAAAAAAATAACTAAAATACTCAATATTTATTGGAGAAATAACTAAAATACACATTATTTAATAAAGAAATAACTAAAATACACATTATTTAATAAAGAAATAACAAAAAAAACACATTATTTAATAGAGAAAAAACTAAAATACACAATCTTTAAAGGAGAAATAACTAAAATACACATTATTTAATAGAGAAATAACAAAAAAACACATTATTTGATAGAGAAATAACTAAAATACACATTATTTATTGGAGAAATAACTAAAATACACATTATTTAATAGAGAAATAACTAAAATGCACAATATTTAATCGAGAAATAACAAAAAAACACATTATTAAATAGAGAAATAACTAAAATACACTTTATTTAATAGAGAAATAACAAAAAAAAACGCATTATTTAATAGAAAATTAACTAAAATACACATTATTTAATAGAGAAATAACAAAAAACACATTATTTAATGGAAAAATAAATAAAATACTTATTATTTAATAAAGAAATAACAAATTATTTAATAGAGAAATAATTTAAATACACAATATTTAATAGAGATGTAACAAAAAACACATTATTTAATAGAGAATCAACTAAAATACACAATATTTATTGAAGAAATATCTAAAATACACAATATTTAATAAAGAAATAACTAAAATACACATTTTTTAATAGAGAAATAAAAAAACCACATTATTTATGAGAGAAATAACTAAAAAACACATTATTTATTCGAGAAATATCTGAATTACACATTATTTAATAGAGAAATAACTGAAATACACAATATTTAATTGAGAAATAACAAAAAAACACATTATTAAATAGAGAAATAACTAAAATACACTTTATTTAATAGAGAAATAACAAAAAAAAACACATTATTTAATAGTGAATTAACTAAAATACACATTATTTAATAGAGCAATAACAAAAAAACACATTATTTAATAAAGAAATAACTAAAATACACATTATTTAATAGAGAAATAACAAAAAAACACATTATTTAATAAAGAAATAACTAAAATACACATTATTTTTTGGAAAATTAACTAAAATACACAATATTTAATAGAGAAATAACAAAAAAACACATTATTTATTAGAGAATTAACTAAAATAAATATTATTAATTAGAGAAATAACTAAAATACACATTATTTAATAGAGAAATCACAAAAAAACCCATTATTTAATAGAGAATTAACTAAAAAACACATTAATTATTGGGGAAATTACTAAAATACACATTATTTAATAGAGAAATAACAAAAAAACACATTATTTAATAGAGAAATAACGAAAACACACATTATTTAATAGAGAAATAACTAAAAAACCCATTATTTATTGGAGAAATAAATAAATCACACATTATTTAATAAAGAAATAACTAAAATACACATTATTTAATAGAGAAATAACAAATAAACACATTAATTAATAGAAAAATAACTAAAATACACATTATTTAATAGAGAAATAACAAAAAAACACATTATTTAATAGAGAAATAACTAAAAGACACATTATATATTAGAGAAATATCTAAAATACACATTATTTAATAAAGAAATAACTAAAATACAGATTATTTAATAAAGAAATAACAAAAAAAAACACAGTATTTAATTCAGAAATAACTATAATGCACATTATTTATTGGAGAAATAACTAAAATACACATTATTTAATAAAGAAATTTTTAAAATACACATTATTTAATTGTGAATAAACAAAAAAACACATTATTCAATAGAGAAATAACTAAAAGACACATTATTTATTAGAGAAATATCTAAAATACACATTATTTAATAGAGAAATAACTAAAATACACATTATTTAATAGAGAAATAACAAAAAATTACATTATTTAATTCAGAAATAACTAAAATACACATTTATTATTGGAGAAATAACTAAAATACACATTATTTAATAAAAAAATAACTAAAATACACATTATTTAATAGAGAAATAACAAAAAACACTATATTTAAAAAATAAATAACTAAAATATACAATATTTAATAGAGAAATAACAAAAAAAACCAATATTTAATAGAGAAATAACTAAAATAAACATTATTTATTGGAGAAATAACTGAAATACACATTATTTAATAGAGAAATAAGTGAAATACACATAATTTAATAGAGAAATAACAAAAAAACACATTATTTAATAAAGAAATAACTAAAATACACATTATTTAATAAAGAAATAACAAAAAAACACATTATTTAATAGAGAAATAACTAAAAGACACATTATTTATTAGAGAAATATCTAAAATACACATTATTTAATAGAGAAATAACTAAAATACAAATTATTTAATAGAGAAATAACAAAAAATTACATTATTTAATTTAGAAATAACTATAATACACATTATTTATTGGAGAAATAACTAAAATACACATTATTTAATAGAGAAATAACTAAAATACACAATATTTAATAGTGAAATAACAAAAAAACACATTATTTAATAGAGAAATAACTAAAATACACATTATTTACTAGAGAAATAACAAAAAAACACGTTATTTAAAAAAGAAATAACTATAATACACATTATTTATTGAAGAAATAACTAGAATACACATTATATTTTAGAGAATTAACTAAAATACACATTATTTAATAGAGAAATAACTAAAATACACATTATTTATTGGAGAAATATCAAAAAAACACATAATTTAATAAAGAAATAACTAAAATACACATTATTTGATAGAGAAATAAACAAAAAAAAAATTATTTAATAGAGAAATAACTAAAAGACACAATATTTATTTGAGAAATAACTAAAATACACATTATTTAATATAGAAATAACTAAAATACATAATATTTAATAAAGAAATAACAAAAAAACACATTATTTAATACAGAAATAACTAAAAGACACATTATTTATTGGAAAATTAATTAAAATACACATTATTTTATGAAGAAATAATTTAAATACACTTTTTTTAATAGAGATATAACAAAAAAAACACATTATTTAATAGAGAAATAACTAAAATACACATTATTTATTGGAGAAATAACTAAAATACACATTATTTAATAAAGAAATAACTAAAATACAAAATATATAAAGAAGAGACGCAATGTCCTCAAATGAGACAGTTGTAAAAGCAATAATTTCGAATAAAGCCTAGTTAAATAGGTAAATTTATACGAATGCCACAACGACATATGTAGCGCTCGTTACTATTTGTTCAATCGGACAACCCAATAATAACATTAAAAAATTAAATTTATGAAAAAATATTCTAAACTAAAAAACATCCATAGACGCGTTTCGAGGTTTACCTCTCATCAGTATGGCTTTATTTATTTAAACTAATTGATTTTTAACTTACTTCGTCAACATTGTTCACCACCACAATTCAAAGTGAATATTTTAAAGGGTGTATTGACTATTTATACTAACTGACTTAATGACTTTATTTAATGGCTATGGTTAATAGCTCGAAACGCGTCTATGGATGTTTTTTAGTTTAGAATATTTTTTCATAAATTTAATTTTTTAATGTTATTATTGGGTTGTCCGATTGAACAAATAGTAACGAGCGCTACATATGTCGTTGTGGCATTCGTATAAATTTACCTATTTAACTAGGCTTTATTCGAAATTATTGCTTTTACAACTGTCTCATTTGAGGACATTGCGTCTCTTCTTTATATATTTTATATATGTTCTGATATACACGAAATTGTATAATAGTAATTATAATTTATGCAAAAAATTTATTCTATTTTTAATTTTCAAATTTCTGTTTTAATTCTTTCATGTCATTACCATCAGCTTAATATCCCGAAATAATTAGTTTATTTGTTCATTCTCAGAATGCTATTAACCATAGCCATTAAATAAAGTCATTAAGTCAGTTAGTATAAATAGTCAATACACCCTTTAAAATATTCACTTTGAATTGTGGTGGTGAACAATGTTGACGAAGTAAGTTAAAAATCAATTAGTTTAAATAAATAAAGCCATACTGATGAGAGGTAAACCTCGAAACGCGTCTATGGATGTTTTTTAGTTTAGAATATTTTTTCATAAATTTAATTTTTTAATGTTATTATTGGGTTGTTAGATTGAACAAATAGTAACGAGCGCTACATATGTCGTTGTGGCATTCGTATAAATTTACCTATTTAACTAGGCTTTATTCGAAATTATTGCTTTTACAACTGTCTCATTTGAGGACATTGCGTCTCTTCTTTATATATTTTATATATGTTCTGATATACACGAAATTGTATAATAGTAATTATAATTTATGCAAAAAATTTATTCTATTTTTAATTTTCAAATTTCTGTTTTAATTCTTTTATGTCATTACCATCAGCTTAATATCCCGAAATAATTAGTTTATTTGTTCATTCTCAGAATGCTATTAACCATAGCCATTAAATAAAGTCATTAAGTCAGTTAGTATAAATAGTCAATACACCCTTTAAAATATTCACTTTGAATTGTGGTGGTGAACAATGTTGACGAAGTAAGTTAAAAATCAATTAGTTTAAATAAATAAAGCCATACTGATGAGAGGTAAACCTCGAAACGCGTCTATGGATGTTTTTTAGTTTAGAATATTTTTTCATAAATTTAATTTTTTAATGTTATTATTGGGTTGTCCGATTGAACAAATAGTAACGAGCGCTACATATGTCGTTGTGGCATTCGTATAAATTTACCTATTTAACTAGGCTTTATTCGAAATTATTGCTTTTACAACTGTCTCATTTGAGGACATTGCGTCTCTTCTTTATATATTTTATATATGTTCTGATATACACGAAATTGTATAATAGTAATTATAATTTATGCAAAAAATTTATTCTATTTTTAATTTTCAAATTTCTGTTTTAATTCTTTCATGTCATTACCATCAGCTTAATATCCCGAAATAATTAGTTTATTTGTTCATTCTCAGAATGCTATTAACCATAGCCATTAAATAAAGTCATTAAGTCAGTTAGTATAAATAGTCAATACACCCTTTAAAATATTCACTTTGAATTGTGGTGGTGAACAATGTTGACGAAGTAAGTTAAAAATCAATTAGTTTAAATAAATAAAGCCATACTGATGAGAGGTAAACCTCGAAACGCGTCTATGGATGTTTTTTAGTTTAGAATATTTTTTCATAAATTTAATTTTTTAATGTTATTATTGGGTTGTCCGATTGAACAAATAGTAACGAGCGCTACATATGTCGTTGTGGCATTCGTATAAATTTACCTATTTAACTAGGCTTTATTCGAAATTATTGCTTTTACAACTGTCTCATTTGAGGACATTGCGTCTCTTCTTTATATATTTTATATATGTTCTGATATACACGAAATTGTATAATAGTAATTATAATTTATGCAAAAAATTTATTCTATTTTTAATTTTCAAATTTCTGTTTTAATTCTTTCATGTCATTACCATCAGCTTAATATCCCGAAATAATTAGTTTATTTGTTCATTCTCAGAATGCTATTAACCATAGCCATTAAATAAAGTCATTAAGTCAGTTAGTATAAATAGTCAATACACCCTTTAAAATATTCACTTTGAATTGTGGTGGTGAACAATGTTGACGAAGTAAGTTAAAAATCAATTAGTTTAAATAAATAAAGCCATACTGATGAGAGGTAAACCTCGAAACGCGTCTATGGATGTTTTTTAGTTTAGAATATTTTTTCATAAATTTAATTTTTTAATGTTATTATTGGGTTGTCCGATTGAACAAATAGTAACGAGCGCTACATATGTCGTTGTGGCATTCGTATAAATTTACCTATTTAACTAGGCTTTATTCGAAATTATTGCTTTTACAACTGTCTCATTTGAGGACATTGCGTCTCTTCTTTATATATTTTATATATGTTCTGATATACACAAAATTGTATAATAGTAATTATAATTTATGCAAAAAATTTATTCTATTTTTAATTTTCAAATTTCTGTTTTAATTCTTTCATGTCATTACCATCAGCTTAATATCCCGAAATAATTAGTTTATTTGTTCATTCTCAGAATGCTATTAACCATAGCCATTAAATAAAGTCATTAAGTCAGTTAGTATAAATAGTCAATACACCCTTTAAAATATTCACTTTGAATTGTGGTGGTGAACAATGTTGACGAAGTAAGTTAAAAATCAATTAGTTTAAATAAATAAAGCCATACTGATGAGAGGTAAACCTCGAAACGCGTCTATGGATGTTTTTTAGTTTAGAATATTTTTTCATAAATTTAATTTTTTAATGTTATTATTGGGTTGTCCGATTGAACAAATAGTAACGAGCGCTACATATGTCGTTGTGGCATTCGTATAAATTTACCTATTTAACTAGGCTTTATTCGAAATTATTGCTTTTACAACTGTCTCATTTGAGGACATTGCGTCTCTTCTTTATATATTTTATATATGTTCTGATATACACGAAATTGTATAATAGTAATTATAATTTATGCAAAAAATTTATTCTATTTTTAATTTTCAAATTTCTGTTTTAATTCTTTCATGTCATTACCATCAGCTTAATATCCCGAAATAATTAGTTTATTTGTTCATTCTCAGAATGCTATTAACCATAGCCATTAAATAAAGTCATTAAGTCAGTTAGTATAAATAGTCAATACACCCTTTAAAATATTCACTTTGAATTGTGGTGGTGAACAATGTTGACGAAGTAAGTTAAAAATCAATTAGTTTAAATAAATAAAGCCATACTGATGAGAGGTAAACCTCGAAACGCGTCTATGGATGTTTTTTAGTTTAGAATATTTTTTCATAAATTTAATTTTTTAATGTAACTAAAATACACATTTTTTAATAGTGAAATAACAAAAAAACACATTATTTAATAGAGAAATAACTAAAAGACAAATTATTTATTTGAGAAATAACTAAAATACACATTATTTAATAGAGAAATAACAAAAAACACATTATTTAATAGAGAAATAACTAAAATACACAATATTTATTGGAAAAATAACTTTAATACACATTACTTAATAAAGAAATAACTAAAATACACATTATTTAATAAAGAAATAACAAAAAAACACATTATTTAATAGAGAAATAACTAAAAGACACATTATTTATTAGAGAAATATTTAAAATACACATTATTTAATAGAGAAATAACTAAAATACACATTATTTAATAGAGAAATAACAAAAAATTACATTATTTAATTCAGAAATAACTATAATACACATTATTTATTTGAGAAATAACTAAAATACACATTATTTGATAGAGAAATAACTAAAATACACATTATTTAATAGTGAAATAACAAAAAAACACATTATTTAATAGAGAAATAACTAAAATACACATTATTTAATAGAGAAATAACAAAAAAACAAATTATTTTAAAAAGAAATAACTATAATACACATTATTTATTGAAGAAATAACTAGAATACACATTATTTTTTAGAGAATTAACTAAAATACACATTATTTAATAGAGAAATAACTAAAATACACATTATTTATTAGAGAAATATCAAAAAAACACATTATTTAATAAAGAAATAACTAAAATACACATTATTTGATAGAGAAATAAACAAAAAACACATTATTTAATAGAGAAATAACTAAAAGACACATTATTTATTTGAGAAATAACTAAAATACACATTATTTAATAGAGAAATAACTAAAATACACAATATTTAATAAAGAAATAACAAAAAAACACATTATTTAATACAGAAATAACTAAAAGACACATTATTTATTGGAAAATGAATTAAAATACACATTATTTTATAAAGAAATAATTTAAATACACATTATTTAATAGAGATATAACAAAAAAAACACATTATTTAATAGAGAAATAACTAAAATACACAATATTTAATAAAGAAATAACAAAAAAACACATTATTTAATAAAAAAATAACTAAAATACACAATATTTAATAGAGAAATAACGAAAATACACATTATTTAATAGAGAATTAACAAAAAAACACATTATTTAATAAAGAAATAACTAAAAGACACATTATTTATTTAGAATGAACCAAAATACACATTATTTAATAGAGAAATAACTAAATTACACATTATTTAATAGAAAAATAACAAAAAAAACACATTATTCAATAGAGAAATATTTAAAACACACATTATTTATTGGAGAAATAACTAAAATACACATTATTTATTAAAGAAATAACTAAAAAACACATTATTTAATAAAGAAATAACTAAAATACACATTATTTATTGAAGAAAGAACTAAAATACACATTTTTTATTGGAGAAATAACAAAAATACACATGATTTAATAGAGAAATAACAAAAAAACACATTATGTAAAAGAAAGATAACTAAAATACACATTATTTATTGGAGAAATAACTAATATACACATTATTTATTGGAGAAATAACTAAAATACACTCTATTTATTGGAGAAATAACTAAAATACACATTATTTAATAAAGAAATAACTAAAATACACATTTTTTAATAGTGAAATAAAAAAAAACACATTATTTAATAAAGAAATAACTAAAATACACATTATTTATTGAAGAAATAACTAAAATACACATTTTTTATTGGAGAAATAACTAAAATACACATGATTTAATAGAGAAATACCAAAAAAACACATTAAGTAAAAGAAAGATAACTAAAATACACATTATTTATTGGAGAAATAACTAATATACACATTATTTATTGGATAAATAACTAAAATATACATTATTTATTAGAGAAATAACTAGTATACACATTATTTAATTAAGAAATAACAAAAAAACATATTATTTAATAGAGAAATAACTAAAATACACCTTATTTAATAGAGAATTAACAAAAAAACACATTATTTAATAAAGAAATAACTAAAAGACACATTATTTATTTAGAATGAACCAAAATACACATTATTTAATAGAGAAATAACTAAATTACACTTTATTTAATAAAGAAATAACAAAAAAACACATTATTTAATAGAAAATAAACTAAAATACACATTATTAAATGGAAAAATAACTAAAATACACATTATTTGATAAAAAAATAACTAAAATACACAATATTTATTAGAAAAATAACAAAAAAAACACATTATTTAATAAAGAAATAACTAAAACACACATTATTTATTGGAGAAATAACTAAAATACGCATTATTTAATAGAGAAATGACTAAAATACACATTATTTAATAAAGAAATAACAAAAAAACACATTATTTAATAAAAAAATAACTAAAATACACATTATTTAATAGAGAAATAACGAAAATACACATTATTTAATAGAGAAATAACAAAAAAACACATTATTTAATAAAGAATTAACAAAAAAACACATTATTTAATAAAGAAATAACTAAAATACACATTATTTATTGGAAAAATAACTAAAATACACATTATTTATTAAAGAAATAACTAAAAAACACATTATTTAATAAAGAAATAACTAAAAGACACATTATTTAATAGAGAAATAACTAAAATACACATTATTTAATAGAGAAATAACAAAAAACACATTTTTTAATAAAGAAATAACAAAAAAACACATTATTTAATAAAGAACTAACTGAAATACACAATATTTATAGGAGAAATAACTAAAATACACATTATTTTTTGGAGGAATAACTAAAATACACATTATTTATCAGAGAAATAACTAAAACACACATTATTTAATAGAGAAATAACTAAATTACACATTATTTAATAGAGAAATAACAAAAAAACACATTATTTAATAGAGAAATAACTAAAATACACATTATTTATTGGAGAAATAACTAAAATACACATTTATTAATAGAGAAATAACAAAAAAACACATTATTAAATAGAGAAATAACTAAAATACACATTATTTAATAGAGAAATAACAAAAAAACACATTATTTAATAGAGAAATAACTTAAAGACACATTATTTATTGGAGAATGAACCAAAATACACATTATTTAATAGAGAAATAACTAAAATACACTTTATTTAAGAGAGAAATAACAAAAAAACACATTATTTAATAGAAAAATAACTAAAATACACATTATTTAATGGAGAAATAACTAAAATACACATTATTTAATAAAGAAATAACTTAAATACACATTATTTAATAGAAAAATAACAAAAAAACACATTATTTAATAGAGAAATAACTAAAATGCACATTATTTATTAGAGAAATAACAAAATACACATTATTTAATAGAGAAATAACTAAAATACACATTATTTAATGAAGAAATAACAAAAAAACACATTATTAAATTTAAAAAAAACTAAAATACACAATATTTAATAGAGAAATAACAAAAAAACACATTTTTTAATAAAAAAATAACAAAAAACACATTTTTTAATAGAAAAATAACTAAACTACACATTATTTAATAGAGAAATAACAAAAAAACACATTATTTAATAGAGATATAACTAAAATACACATTATTTAATAGAGAAATAACAAAAAACACATTAATAAATAGAGAAATAACTACAATACACATTATTTAATAAAGAAATAACAAAAAAACACATTATTTAATAAAGAAATAACAAAAAAACACATTATTTAATAAAGAAATAACTAAAATACACATTATTTATTGAAGAAATAACTAAAATACACATTATTTATTGGAGAAATAACTAAAATACACATTATTTAATAAAAAAATAACTAAAATACACATTATTTATTAAAGAAATAACTAAAATACACATTATTTAATAAAGAAATAACTAAAATACACATTATTTGATAGAGAAATAACTAAAATACACATTATTTAATAGAGATATATCAAAAAAACACATTATTTAATAAAGAAATAACTAAAATACACATTGATTAATAGAGAAATAACTAAAACACACATTATTTATTAAAGAAATAACTAAAATACACAATATTTAAAAGAGAATTAACAAAAAACACATTATTTAATAGAGAAATAACTAAAATACACATTATTTATTGGACAAATAACTAAAATACACATTATTAAATAGAGAAATAACTAAAATACACATTATTTAATAGAGAAATAACAAATAAACACATTATTTGATAGAGAAATAACAAAAAACACTTTATTTAATAGAGAAATAACTAAAATACACATTATTTATTGAAGTTATAACTTAAATACACATTATTTTATAGAGAAATAACAAAAAAAAACACATTATTTAATAGAGAAATAACTTAAATACACATTATTTATTGGAGAAATAACTAAAATACACATTATTTTAAAGAGAAATAACAAAAAAACACATTTTTTAATAGAGAAATAACTAAAATACACATTATTTAACAGAGAAATTACAAATAAACACATTATTTAATAGAGAAATAACAAAAAACACATTATTTAATAGAGAAATAACTAAAAAACACAATAATTATTGGAAAAATAACTAAAATACACATCATTTAATAAAAAAATAACAAAAAAACACATTATTTAATAGAGAAATAACGAAAACACTTATTATTTAATAGAGAAATAAATAAAATACACATTATTTATTGGAGAAATAACTAAATCACACATTATTTAATAGAGAAATAACTAAAATACATCTTATTTAATAGAGAAATAACAAATAAACACATTATTTGATAGAGAAATAACTAAAATAAACATTATTTAATAGAGAAATAACAAAAAAACACATTATTTAATAGAGAAATAACTAAAAAACATATTATTTATTGGATAAATAACTAAAATACACATTATTTAATATAGAAATAACAAAAAAACACATTATTTAATTAAGAAATAACAAAAAACACATTATTAAATTGAAAAATAACTAAAATACACATTATTTAATAGAGAAATAACAAAAAAACACATTATTTAATAGAGATATAACTAAAATACACATTATTTAATAGAGAAATAACAAAAAACACAATAATAAATAGAAAAATAACTAAAATACACATTATTTATTAAAGAAATAACTAAAATACACATTACTTAATAAAGAAATAACTAAAATACACATTATTTAATAAAGAAACAACAAAAAAACACATTATTTAATAGAGAAATAACTAAAAAACACATTATTTAATAGAGAAATTACTAAAATACACAATATTTAATAGAGAAATAACAAAAAAACACATTATTTAACAAAGAAATAACTAAAATACACATTATTTAATGGAGAAATAACTAAAATACACATTATTTAATAAAGAAATAACTAAAATACACATTATTTAATAAAAAAATAACTAAATTTTACATTATATATTGAAGAAATAACTAAAATACACATTATTTAATAAAGAAATAACTAAAATACACATTATTTAATAGAGAAATAACTAAAATACACATTATTTAATAGAGAAATAACAAAAAACACATTATTTAATAAAGAAATAACAAAAAAACACATTATTTAATAAAGAAATAACTAAAATACACATTATTTATTGGAGAAATAACTAAAATACACATTATTTATTGGAGAAATAACTAAAATACACATTATTTAATAAAAAAAAAACTAAAATACACATTATTTATCAAAGAAATAACTAAAATACACATTATTTAATAAAGAAATAACTAAAATACACATTATTTAATAGAGAAATAACTAAAATACACATTATTTAATAGAGATATAACAAAAAAACACATTATTTAATTAAGAAATAACTAAAATACACATTGATTAATAGAGAAATAACTAAAACACACATTATTTATTAAAGAAATAACTAAATTACACAATATTTAAAAGAGAATTAACAAAAAAACACATTATTTAATAGAGAAATAACTAAAATACACATTATTTATTGGAGAAATAACTAAAATACACATTATTAAATAGAGAAATAACTAAAATACACATTATTTAACAGAGAAATTACAAATAAACACATTATTTAATAGAGAAATAACAAAAAACACGTTATTTAATAGAGAAATAACTAAAATACACATTATTTTTTTAAGTTATAACTAAATTACACATTATTTTGTAGAGAAATAACAAAAAAAACACATTATTTAATAGAGAACCACATTTTTCAATTTTAATTTTTTAATGTTGCAGTAATAGTAGTACTAACTGTAACGTGCAAGTTATTTTTATTTTCTAAGTAACTTGTTTTCGTCTTTGTAAGACGCGTATGCACAAGCCCAACGATTATTTCGTTTTTTAAGATTAATACTTATTATTTAATTGAGAAATAACTAAAATACACATTATTTATTGGAAAAATAACTAAATCACACATTATTTAATAGAGAAATAACTAAAATACACATTATTTAATAGAGAAATAACAAATAAACACATTATTTAATAGAGAAATAACTAAAATAATCATTATTAAATAGAGAAATAACAAAAAAACACATTATTTAATAGAAAAATAACTAAAAAACATATTATTTATTGGATAAATAACTAAAATACACATTATTTAATGAAGAAATAACAAAAATACACATTATTTAATAGAGATATAACAAAAAAACACATTATTTAATAGAGAAATAACTAAAATACACATTATTTATTGGAGAACTAACTAAAATACACATTATTTAATAAAGAAATGACTAAAATACATATTATTTAATAGAACAATAACAAAAAAACACATTATTTAATAGAGAAATAACTAAACTACACATTATTTATTGGAGAAATAACTAAAATACACATTATTCAATAAAAAAATAACTAAAATACTCAATATTTATTGGAGAAATAACTAAAATACACATTATTTAATAAAGAAATAACTAAAATACACATTATTTAATAGAGAAATAACAAAAAAAACACATTATTTAATAGAGAAAAAACTAAAATACACATTCTTTAAAGGAGAAATATCTAAAATACACATTATTTATTGGAGAAATAACTAAAATACACATTATTTAATAGAGAAATAACTAAAATACACAATATTTAATTGAGAAATAACAAAAAAACACATTATTAAATAGAGAAATAACTAAAATACACTTTATTTAATAGAGAAATAACAAAAAAAAACACATTATTTAATAGTGAATTAACTAAAATACACATTATTTAATAGAGCAATAACAAAAAAACACATTATTTAATAAAGAAATAACTAAAATACACATTATTTAATAGAGAAATAACAAAAAAACACATTATTTAATAAAGAAATAACTAAAATACACATTATTTTTTGGAAAATTAACTAAAATACACAATATTTAATAGAGAAATAACAAAAAAACACATTATTTATTAGAGAAATAACTAAAATAAACATTATTAATTAGAAAAATAACTAAAATACACATTATTTAATAGAGAAATCACAAAAAAACCCATTATTTAATAGAGAAATAACTAAAAAACACATTAATTATTGGGGAAATTACTAAAATACACATTATTTAATAGAGAAATAACAAAAAAACACATTATTTAATAGAGAAATAACGAAAACACACATTATTTAATAGAGAAATAACTAAAAAACCCATTATTTATTGGAGAAATACATAAATTACACATTATTTAATAAAGAAATAACTTCAATAAACATTATTTAATAGAGAAATAACAAATAAACACATTAATTAATAAAAAAATAACTAAAATACACATTATTTAATAGAGAAATAACAAAAAAACACATTATTTAATAGAGAAATAACTAAAAGACACATTATATATTAGAGAAATATCTAAAATACACATTATTTAATAGAGAAATAACTAAAATACAGATTATTTAATAAAGAAATAACAAAAAAAAACACAGTATTTAATTCAGAAATAACTATAATACACATTATTTATTGGAGAAATAACTAAAATACACATTATTTAATAAAGAAATAACAAAAAAACACATTATTAAATAGAGAAATAACTAAAATACACTTTATTTAATAGAGAAATAACAAAAAAAAACACATTATTTAATAGAGAATTAACTAAAATACACATTATTTAATTGTGAAATAACAAAAAAACACATTATTCAATAGAGAAATAACTAAAAGACACATTATTTATTAGAGAAATATCTAAAATACACATTATTTAATAGAGAAATAACTAAAATACACATTATTTAATAGAGAAATAACAAAAAATTACATTATTTAATTCAGAATCAACTATAATACACATTTATTATTGGAGAAATAACTGAAATACACATTATTTAATAAAAAAATAACTAAAATACACATTATTTAATAGAGAAATAACAAAAAAACACTATATTTAAAAAATAAATAACTAAAATATAAAATATTTAATAGAGAAATAACAAAAAAAACCAATATTTAATAGAGAAATAACTAAAATAAACATTATTTATTTTAGAAATAACTGAAATACACATTATTTAATAGAGAAATAAGTGAAATACACATAATTTAATAGAGAAATAACAAAAAAACACATTATTTAATAAAGAAATAACTAAAATACACATTATTTAATAAAGAAATAACAAAAAAACACATTATTTAATAGAGAAATAACTAAAAGACACATTATTTATTAGAGAAATATCTAAAATACACATTATTTAATAGAGAAATAACTAAAATACACATTATTTAATAGAGAAATAACAAAAAATTACATTATTTAATTTAGAAATAACTATAATACACATTATTTATTGGAGAAATAACTAAAATACACATTATTTAAAAGAGAAATAACTAAAATACACATTATTTAATAGTGAAATAACAAAAAAACACATTATTTAATAGAGAAATAACAAAAAAACACATTATTTAAAAAAGAAATAACTAAAATACACATTATTTATTGAAGAAATAACTAGAATACACATTATTTTTTAGAGAATTAATTTAGAAATAACTATAATACACATTATTTATTGGAGAAATAACTAAAATACACATTATTTAATAGAGAAATAACTAAAATACACATTATTTAATAGTGAAATAACAAAAAAACACATTATTTAATAGAGAAATAACAAAAAAACACATTATTTAAAAAAGAAATAACTAAAATACACATTATTTATTGAAGAAATAACTAGAATACACATTATTTTTTAGAGAATTAAATATCAAAAAAACACATTATTTAATAACGAAATAACTAAAATACACATTATTTGATAGAGAAATAAACAAAAAACACATTATTTAATAGAGAAATAACTAAAAGACACATTATTTATTTGAGAAATAACTAAAATACACATTATTTAATAGAGAAATAACTAAAATACACAATATTTAATAAAGAAATAACAAAAAAACACATTATTTAATACAGAAATAACTAAAAGACACATTATTTATTGGAAAATGAATTAAAATACACATTATTTTATAAAGAAATAATTTAAATACACTTTATTTAATAGAGATATAACAAAAAAAACACATTATTTAATAGAGAAATAACTAAAATACACATTATTTATTGGAGAAATAACTAAAATACACATTATTTAATAAAGAAATAACTAAAATACACATTTTTTAATAGTGAAATAACAAAAAAACACATTATTTAATAGAGAAATAACTAAAAGACAAATTATTTATTTGAGAAATAAGTAAAATACACATTATTTAATAGAGAAATAACAAAAAAACACATTATTTAATAGAGAAATAACTAAAATACACAAAATTTATTGGAAAAATAACTTTAATACACATTATTTAATAAAGAAATAACTAAAATACACATTATTTAATAAAAAATAACAAAAAAACACATTATTTAATAAAAAAATAACTAAAATACACATTATTTAATAGAGAAATAACAAAAATACACATTATTTAATAGAGAATTAACAAAAAAACACATTATTTAATAAAGAAATAACTAAAAGACACATTATTTATTTAGAATGAACCAAAATACACATTATTTAATAGAGAAATAACTAAATTACACATTATTTAATAGAAAAATAACAAAAAAAACACATTATTCAATAGAGAAATATTTAAAACACACATTATTTATTGGAGAAATAACTAAAATACACATTATTTATTAAAGAAATAACTAAAAAACACAATATTTAATAAAGAAATAACTAAAATACACATTATTTATTGAAGAAATAAATAAAATACACATTATTTATTGAAGAAATAAATAAAATACACATTTTTTATTGGAGAAATAACTAAAATACACATGATTTAATAGAGAAATAACAAAAAAACACATTATGTAAAAGAAAAATAACTAAAATACACATTATATATTGGAGAAATAACTAATATACACATTATTTATTGGAGAAATAACTAAAATACACTCTATTTATTGGAGAAATAACTAAAATACACAATATTTAATGAAGAAATAACTAAAATACACATTTTTTAATAGTGCAATAACAAAAAAAACACATTATTTAATAAAGAAATAACTAAAATACACATAATTTATTGAAGAAATAACTAAAATACACATTTTTTATTGGAGAAATAACTAAAATACACATGATTTAATAGAGAAATACCAAAAAAACACATTATGTAAAAGAAAGATAACTAAAATACACATTATTTATTGGAGAAATAACTAATATACACATTATTTATTGGAGAAATAACTAAAATACACATTATTTATTAGAGAAATAACTAGTATACACATTATTTAATTGAGAAATAACAAAAAAACATATTATTTAATAGAGAAATAACTAAAATACACCTTATTTAATAGAGAATTAACAAAAAAACACATTATTTAATAAAGAAATAACTAAAAGACACATTATTTATTTAGAATGAACCAAAATACACATTATTTAATAGAGAAATAACTAAATTACACTTTATTTAATAAAGAAATAACAAAAAAACACATTATTTAATAGAAAAATAACTAAAATACACATTATTAAATGCAGAAATAACTAAAATACACATTATTTGATAAAGAAATAACTAAAATACACAATATTTAATAAAAAAATAACAAAAAAAACACATTATTTGATAGAGAAATAACTAAAACACACATTATTTATTGGAGAAATAACTAAAATACGCATTATTTAATAGAAGAATGACTAAAATACACATTATTTAATAAAGAAATAACAAAAAAACACATTATTTAATAAAAAAATAACTAAAATACACATTATTTAATAGAGAAATAACGAAAATACACATTTTTTAATAGAGAAATAACAAAAAAACACATTATTTAATAAAGAATTAACAAAAAAACACATTATTTAATAAAGAAATAACTAAAATACACATTATTTATTGGAAAAATAACTAAAATACACATTATTTATTAAAGAAATAACTAAAAAACACATTATTTAATAAAGAAATAACTAAAAGACACATTATTTAATAGAGAAATAACTAAAATACACATTATTTAATAGAGAAATAACAAAAAACACATTTTTTAATAAAAAAATAACAAAAAAACACATTATTTAATAAAGAACTAACTGAAATACACATTATTTATTGGAGAAATAACTAAAATACACATTATTTTTTGAAGGAATAACTAAAATACACATTATTTATCAGAGAAATAACTAAAACACACATTATTTAATAGAGAAATAACTAAATTACACATTATTAAATAGAGAAATAACAAAAAAAACACATTATTTAATAGAGAAATAACTAAAATACACATTATTTATTGGAGAAATAACTAAAATACACATTTATTAATAGAGAAATAACAAAAAAACACATTATTAAATAGAGAAATAACTAAAATACACATTATTTAATAGAGAAATAACAAAAAAACACATTATGTAATAGAAAAATAACTAAAATACACATTATTTATTGGAGAAATAACTAAAATACACATTATTTAATAGAGAAATAACTAGAGTACACATTATTTAATAAAGAAATAACAAAAAAACATATTATTTAATAAAGAAATAAATAAAATACACATTATTTAAAAGAGAAATAACAAAAAAACACATTATTTAATAGAGAAATAACTAAAAGACACATTATTTATTGGAGAATGAACCAAAATACAAATGATTTAATAGAGAAATAACTAAAATACACTTTATTTAAGAGAGAAATAACAAAAAAACACATTATTTAATAGAAAAATAACTAAAATACACATTATTTAAAGGAGAAATAATTAAAATACACATTATTTAATAAAGAAATAACTAAAATACACATTATTTAATAGAAAAATAACAAAAAAACACATTATTTAATAGAGAAATAACTAAAATGCACATTATTTATTGGAGAAATAACAAAATACACATTATTTAATAGAGAAATAACTAAAATACACATTATTTAATAAAGAAATAACAAAAAAACACATTATTTAATTTAAAAAAACTAAAATACACATTATTTAATAGAGAAATAACAAAAAAACACATTTTTTAATAAAAAAATAACAAAAAACACATTATTTAATAGAAAAATAACTAAACTACACATTATTTAATAGAGAAATAACAAAAAAACACATTATTTAATAGAGATATAACTAAAATACACATTATTTAATAGAGAAATAACAAAAAACACAATAATAAATAGAGAAATAACTAAAATACACATTATTTAATAGAGAAATAACAAAAAAACACATTATTTGATAAAGAAATAACAAAAAAACACATTATTTAATAAAGAAATAACTAAAATACACCTTATTTAATAGAGAATTAACAAAAAAACACATTATTTAATAAAGAAATAACTAAAAGACACATTATTTATTTAGAATGAACCAAAATACACATTATTTAATAAAGAAATAACTTAAATACACATTATTTAATAAAGAAATAACAAAAAAACACATTATTTAATAGAGAAATAACTAAAAGACACATTATTTATTAGAGAAATATTTAAAATACACATTATTTAATAGAGAAATAACTAAAATACACATTATTTAATAGAGAAATAACAAAAAATTACATTATTTAATTCAGAAATAACTATAATACACATTATTTATTTGAGAAATAACTAAAATACACATTATTTGATAGAGAAATAACTAAAATACACATTATTTAATAGTGAAATAACAAAAAAACACATTATTTAATAGAGAAATAACTAAAATACACATTATTTAATAGAGAAATAACAAAAAAACAAATTATTTTAAAAAGAAATAACTATAATACACATTATTTATTGAAGAAATAACTAGAATACACATTATTTTTTAGAGAATTAACTAAAATACACATTATTTAATAGAGAAATAACTAAAATACACATTATTTATTAGAGAAATATCAAAAAAACACATTATTTAATAAAGAAATAACTAAAATACACATTATTTGATAGAGAAATAAACAAAAAACACATTATTTAATAGAGAAATAACTAAAAGACACATTATTTATTTGAGAAATAACTAAAATACACATTATTTAATAGAGAAATAACTAAAATACACAATATTTAATAAAGAAATAACAAAAAAACACATTATTTAATACAGAAATAACTAAAAGACACATTATTTATTGGAAAATGAATTAAAATACACATTATTTTATAAAGAAATAATTTAAATACACATTATTTAATAGAGATATAACAAAAAAAACACATTATTTAATAGAGAAATAACTAAAATACACAATATTTAATAAAGAAATAACAAAAAAACACATTATTTAATAAAAAAATAACTAAAATACACAATATTTAATAGAGAAATAACGAAAATACACATTATTTAATAGAGAATTAACAAAAAAACACATTATTTAATAAAGAAATAACTAAAAGACACATTATTTATTTAGAATGAACCAAAATACACATTATTTAATAGAGAAATAACTAAATTACACATTATTTAATAGAAAAATAACAAAAAAAACACATTATTCAATAGAGAAATATTTAAAACACACATTATTTATTGGAGAAATAACTAAAATACACATTATTTATTAAAGAAATAACTAAAAAACACATTATTTAATAAAGAAGAAATAACTAAAATACACATTATTTATTGAAGAAAGAACTAAAATACACATTTTTTATTGGAGAAATAACAAAAATACACATGATTTAATAGAGAAATAACAAAAAAACACATTATGTAAAAGAAAGATAACTAAAATACACATTGTTTATTGGAGAAATAACTAATATACACATTATTTATTGGAGAAATAACTAAAATACACTCTATTTATTGGAGAAATAACTAAAATACACATTATTTAATAAAGAAATAACTAAAATACACATTTTTTAATAGTGAAATAAAAAAAAACACATTATTTAATAAAGAAATAACTAAAATACACATTATTTATTGAAGAAATAACTAAAATACACATTTTTTATTGGAGAAATAACTAAAATACACATGATTTAATAGAGAAATACCAAAAAAACACATTATGTAAAAGAAAGATAACTAAAATACACATTATTTATTGGAGAAATAACTAATATACACATTATTTATTGGATAAATAACTAAAATATACATTATTTATTAGAGAAATAACTAGTATACACATTATTTAATTAAGAAATAACAAAAAAACATATTATTTAATAGAGAAATAACTAAAATACACCTTATTTAATAGAGAATTAACAAAAAAACACATTATTTAATAAAGAAATAACTAAAAGACACATTATTTATTTAGAATGAACCAAAATACACATTATTTAATAGAGAAATAACTAAATTACACTTTATTTAATAAAGAAATAACAAAAAAACACATTATTTAATAGAAAATAAACTAAAATACATATTATTAAATGGAAAAATAACTAAAATACACATTATTTGATAAAAAAATAACTAAAATACACAATATTTATTAGAAAAATAACAAAAAAAACACATTATTTAATAAAGAAATAACTAAAACACACATTATTTATTGGAGAAATAACTAAAATACGCATTATTTAATAGAGAAATGACTAAAAGACACATTATTTAATAAAGAAATAACAAAAAAACACATTATTTAATAAAAAAATAACTAAAATACACATTATTTAATAGAGAAATAACGAAAATACACATTATTTAATAGAGAAATAACAAAAAAACACATTATTTAATAAAGAATTAACAAAAAAACACATTATTTAATAAAGAAATAACTAAAATACACATTATTTATTGGAAAAATAACTAAAATACACATTATTTATTAAAGAAATAACTAAAAAACACATTATTTAATAAAGAAATAACTAAAAGACACATTATTTAATAGAGAAATAACTAAAATACACATTATTTAATAGAGAAATAACAAAAAACACATTTTTTAATAAAGAAATAACAAAAAAACACATTATTTAATAAAGAACTAACTGAAATACACAATATTTATAGGAGAAATAACTAAAATACACATTATTTTTTGGAGGAATAACTAAAATACACATTATTTATCAGAGAAATAACTAAAACACACATTATTTAATAGAGAAATAACTAAATTACACATTATTTAATAGAGAAATAACAAAAAAACACATTATTTAATAGAGAAATAACTAAAATACACATTATTTATTGGAGAAATAACTAAAATACACATTTATTAATAGAGAAATAACAAAAAAACACATTATTAAATAGAGAAATAACTAAAATACACATTATTTAATAGAGAAATAACAAAAAAACACATTATTTAATAGAGAAATAACTTAAAGACACATTATTTATTGGAGAATGAACCAAAATACACATTATTTAATAGAGAAATAACTAAAATACACTTTATTTAAGAGAGAAATAACAAAAAAACACATTATTTAATAGAAAAATAACTAAAATACACATTATTTAATGGAGAAATAACTAAAATACACATTATTTAATAAAGAAATAACTTAAATACACATTATTTAATAGAAAAATAACAAAAAAACACATTATTTAATAGAGAAATAACTAAAATGCACATTATTTATTTGAGAAATAACAAAATACACATTATTTAATAGAGAAATAACTAAAATACACATTATTTAATGAAGAAATAACAAAAAAACACATTATTAAATTTAAAAAAAACTAAAATACACAATATTTAATAGAGAAATAACAAAAAAACACATTTTTTAATAAAAAAATAACAAAAAACACATTTTTTAATAGAAAAATAACTAAACTACACATTATTTAATAGAGAAATAACAAAAAAACACATTATTTAATAGAGATATAACTAAAATACACATTATTTAATAGAGAAATAACAAAAAACACATTAATAAATAGAGAAATAACTACAATACACATTATTTAATAGAGAAATATCAAAAAAACACATTATTTAATAAAGAAATAACAAAAAAACACATTATTTAATAAAGAAATAACTAAAATACACATTATTTATTGAAGAAATAACTAAAATACACATTATTTATTGGAGAAATAACTAAAATACACATTATTTAATAAAAAAATAACTAAAATACACATTATTTATTAAAGAAATAACTAAAATACACATTATTTAATAAAGAAATAACTAAAATACACATTATTTGATAGAGAAATAACTAAAATACACATTATTTAATAGAGATATATCAAAAAAACACATTATTTAATAAAGAAATAACTAAAATACACATTGATTAATAGAGAAATAACTAAAACACACTTTATTTATTAAAGAAATAACTAAAATACACAATATTTAAAAGAGAATTAACAAAAAACACATTATTTAATAGAGAAATAACTAAAATACACATTATTTATTGGACAAATAACTAAAATACACATTATTAAATAGAGAAATAACTAAAATACACATTATTTAATAGAGAAATAACAAATAAACACATTATTTGATAGAGAAATAACAAAAAACACTTTATTTAATAGAGAAATAACTAAAATACACATTATTTATTGAAGTTATAACTTAAATACACATTATTTTATAGAGAAATAACAAAAAAAACACATTATTTAATAGAGAAATAACTTAAATACACATTATTTATTGGAGAAATAACTAAAATACACATTATTTTAAAGAGAAATAACAAAAAAACACATTTTTTAATAGAGAAATAACTAAAATACACATTATTTAACAGAGAAATTACAAATAAACACATTATTTAATAGAGAAATAACAAAAAACACATTATTTAATAGAGAAATAACTAAAAAACACAATAATTATTGGAAAAATAACTAAAATACACATCATTTAATAAAAAAATAACAAAAAAACACATTATTTAATAGAGAAATAACGAAAACACTTATTATTTAATAGAAAAATAACTAAAATACACATTATTTATTGGAGAAATAACTAAATCACACATTATTTAATAGAGAAATAACTAAAATACATCTTATTTAATAGAGAAATAACAAATAAACACATTATTTGATAGAGAAATAACTAAAATAAACATTATTTAATAGAGAAATAACAAAAAAACACATTATTTAATAGAGAAATAACTAAAAAACATATTATTTATTGGATAAATAACTAAAATACACATTATTTAATATAGAAATAACAAAAAAACACATTATTTAATTAAGAAATAACAAAAAACACATTATTAAATTGAAAAATAACTAAAATACACATTATTTAATAGAGAAATAACAAAAAAACACATTATTTAATAGAGATATAACTAAAATACACATTATTTAATAGAGAAATAACAAAAAACACAATAATAAATAGAAAAATAACTAAAATACACATTATTTATTAAAGAAATAACTAAAATACACATTACTTAATAAAGAAATAACTAAAATACACATTATTTAATAAAGAAACAACAAAAAAACACATTATTTAATAGAGAAATAACTAAAAAACACATTATTTAATAGAGAAATTACTAAAATACACATTATTTAATAGAGAAATAACAAAAAAACACATTATTTAACAAAGAAATAACTAAAATACACATTATTTAATGGAGAAATAACTAAAATACACATTATTTAATAAAGAAATAACTAAAATACACATTATTTAATAAAAAAATAACTAAATTTTACATTATATATTGAAGAAATAACTAAAATACACATTATTTAATAAAGAAATAACTAAAATACACATTATTTATTAGAGAAATAACTAAAATACACATTATTTAATAGAGAAATAACAAAAAACACATTATTTAATAAAGAAATAACAAAAAAACACATTATTTAATAAAGAAATAACTAAAATACACATTATTTATTGGAGAAATAACTAAAATACACATTATTTATTGGAGAAATAACTAAAATACACATTATTTAATAAAAAAATAACTAAAATACACATTATTTATCAAAGAAATAACTAAAATACACATTATTTAATAAAGAAATAACTAAAATACACATTATTTAATAGAGAAATAACTAAAATACACATTATTTAATAGAGATATAACAAAAAAACACATTATTTAATTAAGAAATAACTAAAATACACATTGATTAATAGAGAAATAACTAAAACACACATTATTTATTAAAGAAATAACTAAATTACACAATATTTAAAAGAGAATTAACAAAAAAACACATTATTTAATAGAGAAATAACTAAAATACACATTATTTATTGGAGAAATAACTAAAATACACATTATTAAATAGAGAAATAACTAAAATACACATTATTTAACAGAGAAATTACAAATAAACACATTATTTAATAGAGAAATAACAAAAAACACGTTATTTAATAGAGAAATAACTAAAATACACATTATTTTTTTAAGTTATAACTAAATTACACATTATTTTGTAGAGAAATAACAAAAAAAACACATTATTTAATAGAGAACCACATTTTTCAATTTTAATTTTTTAATGTTGCAGTAATAGTAGTACTAACTGTAACGTGCAAGTTATTTTTATTTTCTAAGTAACTTGTTTTTGTCTTTGTAAGACGCGTATGCACAAGCCCAACGATTATTTCGTTTTTTAAGATTAATACTTATTATTTAATTGAGAAATAACTAAAATACACATTATTTATTGGAAAAATAACTAAATCACACATTATTTAATAGAGAAATAACTAAATACACATTATTTAATAGAGAAATAACAAATAAACACATTATTTAATAGAGAAATAACTAAAATAATCATTATTAAATAGAGAAATAACAAAAAAACACATTATTTAATAGAAAAATAACTAAAAAACATATTATTTATTGGATAAATAACTAAAATACACATTATTTAATGAAGAAATAACAAAAATACACATTATTTAATAGAGATATAACAAAAAAACACATTATTTAATAGAGAAATAACTAAAATACACATTATTTATTGGAGAACTAACTAAAATACACATTATTTAATAAAGAAATGACTAAAATACATATTATTTAATAGAACAATAACAAAAAAACACATTATTTAATAGAGAAATAACTAAACTACACATTATTTATTGGAGAAATAACTAAAATACACATTATTCAATAAAAAAATAACTAAAATACTCAATATTTATTGGAGAAATAACTAAAATACACATTATTTAATAAAGAAATAACTAAAATACACATTATTTAATAGAGAAATAACAAAAAAAACACATTATTTAATAGAGAAAAAACTAAAATACACATTCTTTAAAGGAGAAATAACTAAAATACACATTATTTATTGGAGAAATAACTAAAATACACATTATTTAATAGAGAAATAACTAAAATACACAATATTTAATTGAGAAATAACAAAAAAACACATTATTAAATAAAGAAATAACTAAAATACACTTTATTTAATAGAGAAATAACAAAAAAAAACACATTATTTAATAGAGAATTAACTAAAATACACATTATTTAATAGAGAAATAACAAAAAACACATTATTTAATAGAAAAATAACTAAAATACACAATAATTATTGGAGAAATAACTAAAATACACATTATTTAATGGAAAAATAAATAAAATACTTAATATTTAATAAAGAAATAACAAAAAAAAAAAACACATTTTTTAATAGAGAAATAACTAAAATACACATTATTTAATAGAGAAATAATTTAAATACACAATATTTAATAGAGATGTAACAAAAAACACATTATTTAATAGAGAAATAACTAAAATACACAATATTTATTGAAGAAATATCTAAAATACACATTATTTAATAAAGAAATAACTAAAATACACATTTTTTAATAGAGAAATAAAAAAACCACATTATTTATGAGAGAAATAACTAAAAGACACATTATTTATTCGAGAAATATCTGAATTACACATTATTTAATAGAGAAATAACTAAAATACACAATATTTAATTGAGAAATAACAAAAAAACACTTTATTAAATAGAGAAATAACTAAAATACACTTTATTTAATAGAGAAATAACAAAAAAAAACACATTATTTAATAGTGAATTAACTAAAATACACATTATTTAATAGAGCAATAACAAAAAAACACATTATTTAATAAAGAAATAACTAAAATACACATTATTTAATAGAGAAATAACAAAAAAACACATTATTTAATAAAGAAATAACTAAAATACACATTATTTTTTGGAAAATTAACTAAAATACACAATATTTAATAGAGAAATAACAAAAAAACACATTATTTATTAGAGAAATAACTAAAATAAACATTATTAATTAGAAAAATAACTAAAATACACATTATTTAATAGAGAAATCACAAAAAAACCCATTATTTAATAGAGAAATAACTAAAAAACACATTAATTATTGGGGAAATTACTAAAATACACATTATTTAATAGAGAAATAACAAAAAAACACATTATTTAATAGAGAAATAACGAAAACACACATTATTTAAAAGAGAAATAACTAAAAAACCCATTATTTATTGGAGAAATAAATAAATTACACATTATTTAATAAAGAAATAACTAAAATAAACATTATTTAATAGAGAAATAACAAATAAACACATTAATTAATAAAAAAATAACTAAAATACACATTATTTAATAGAGAAATAACAAAAAAACACATTATTTAATAGAGAAATAACTAAAAGACACATTATATATTAGAGAAATATCTAAAATACACATTATTTAATAGAGAAATAACTAAAATACAGATTATTTAATAAAGAAATAACAAAAAAAAACACAGTATTTAATTCAGAAATAACTATAATACACATTATTTATTGGAGAAATAACTAAAATACACATTATTTAATAAAGAAATAACAAAAAAACACATTATTAAATAGAGAAATAACTAAAATACACTTTATTTAATAGAGAAATAACAAAAAAAAAACACATTATTTAATAGAGAATTAACTAAAATACACATTATTTAATTGTGAAATAACAAAAAAACACATTATTCAATAGAGAAATAACTAAAAGACACATTATTTATTAGAGAAATATCTAAAATACACATTATTTAATAGAGAAATAACTAAAATACACATTATTTAATAGAGAAATAACAAAAAATTACATTATTTAATTCAGAATCAACTATAATACACATTTATTATTGGAGAAATAACTGAAATACACATTATTTAATAAAAAAATAACTAAAATACACATTATTTAATAGAGAAATAACAAAAAAACACTATATTTAAAAAATAAATAACTAAAATATACAATATTTAATAGAGAAATAACAAAAAAAACCAATATTTAATAGAGAAATAACTAAAATAAACATTATTTATTGGAGAAATAACTGAAATACACATTATTTAATAGAGAAATAAGTGAAATACACATAATTTAATAGAGAAATAACAAAAAAACACATTATTTAATAAAGAAATAACTAAAATACACATTATTTAATAAAAAAATAACAAAAAAACACATTATTTAATAGAGAAATAACTAAAAGACACATTATTTATTAGAGAAATATCTAAAATACACATTATTTAATAGAGAAATAACTAAAATACACATTATTTAATAGAGAAATAACAAAAAATTACATTATTTAATTTAGAAATAACTATAATACACATTATTTATTGGAGAAATAACTAAAATACACATTATTTAAAAGAGAAATAACTAAAATACACATTATTTAATAGTGAAATAACAAAAAAACACATTATTTAATAGAGAAATAACAAAAAAACACATTATTTAAAAAAGAAATAACTAAAATACACATTATTTATTGAAGAAATAACTAGAATACACATTATTTTTTAGAGAATTAATTTAGAAATAACTATAATACACATTATTTATTGGAGAAATAACTAAAATACACATTATTTAATAGAGAAATAACTAAAATACACATTATTTAATAGTGAAATAACAAAAAAACACATTATTTAATAGAGAAATAACAAAAAAACACATTATTTAAAAAAGAAATAACTAAAATACACATTATTTATTGAAGAAATAACTAGAATACACATTATTTTTTAGAGAATTAAATATCAAAAAAACACATTATTTAATAACGAAATAACTAAAATACACATTATTTGATAGAGAAATAAACAAAAAACACATTATTTAATAGAGAAATAACTAAAAGACACATTATTTATTTGAGAAATAACTAAAATACACATTATTTAATAGAGAAATAACTAAAATACACAATATTTAATAAAGAAATAACAAAAAAACACATTATTTAATACAGAAATAACTAAAAGACACATTATTTATTGGAAAATGAATTAAAATACACATTATTTTATAAAGAAATAATTTAAATACACTTTATTTAATAGAGATATAACAAAAAAAACACATTATTTAATAGAGAAATAACTAAAATACACATTATTTATTGGAGAAATAACTAAAATACACATTATTTAATAAAGAAATAACTAAAATACACATTTTTTAATAGTGAAATAACAAAAAAACACATTATTTAATAGAGAAATAACTAAAAGACAAATTATTTATTTGAGAAATAACTAAAATACACATTATTTAATAGAGAAATAACAAAAAAACACATTATTTAATAGAGAAATAACTAAAATACACAAAATTTATTGGAAAAATAACTTTAATACACATTATTTAATAAAGAAATAACTAAAATACACATTATTTAATAAAAAATAACAAAAAAACACATTATTTAATAAAAAAATAACTAAAATACACATTATTTAATAGAGAAATAACAAAAATACACATTATTTAATAGAGAATTAACAAAAAAACACATTATTTAATAAAGAAATAACTAAAAGACACATTATTTATTTAGAATGAACCAAAATACACATTATTTAATAGAGAAATAACTAAATTACACATTATTTAATAGAAAAAAAAAAAAAAACACATTATTCAATAGAGAAATATTTAAAACACACATTATTTATTGGAGAAATAACTAAAATACACATTATTAATTAAAGAAATAACTAAAAAACACATTATTTAATAAAGAAATAACTAAAATACACATTATTTATTGAAGAAATAAATAAAATACACATTATTTATTGAAGAAATAAATAAAATACACATTTTTTATTGGAGAAATAACTAAAACACACATGATTTAATAGAGAAATAACAAAAAAACACATTATGTAAAAGAAAAATAACTAAAATACACATTATATATTGGAGAAATAACTAATATACACATTATTTATTGGAGAAATAACTAAAATACACTCTATTTATTGGAGAAATAACTAAAATACACAATATTTAATGAAGAAATAACTAAAATACACATTTTTTAATAGTGCAATAACAAAAAAAACACATTATTTAATAAAGAAATAACTAAAATACACATAATTTATTGAAGAAATAACTAAAATACACATTTTTTATTGGAGAAATAACTAAAATACACATGATTTAATAGAGAAATACCAAAAAAACACATTATGTAAAAGAAAGATAACTAAAATACACATTATTTATTGGAGAAATAACTAATATACACATTATTTATTGGAGAAATAACTAAAATACACATTATTTATTAGAGAAATAACTAGTATACACATTATTTAATTGAGAAATAACAAAAAAACATATTATTTAATAGAGAAATAACTAAAATACACCTTATTTAATAGAGAATTAACAAAAAAACACATTATTTAATAAAGAAATAACTAAAAGACACATTATTTATTTAGAATGAACCAAAATACACATTATTTAATAGAGAAATAACTAAATTACACTTTATTTAATAAAGAAATAACAAAAAAACACATTATTTAATAGAAAAATAACTAAAATACACATTATTAAATGGAGAAATAACTAAAATACACATTATTTGATAAAGAAATAACTAAAATACACAATATTTAATAGAAAAATAACAAAAAAAACACATTATTTGATAGAGAAATAACTAAAACACACATTATTTATTGGAGAAATAACTAAAATACGCATTATTTAATAGAAGAATGACTAAAATACACATTATTTAATAAAGAAATAACAAAAAAACACATTATTTAATAAAAAAATAACTAAAATACACATTATTTAATAGAGAAATAACGAAAATACACATTTTTTAATAGAGAAATAACAAAAAAACACATTATTTAATAAAGAATTAACAAAAAAACACATTATTTAATAAAGAAATAACTAAAATACACATTATTTATTGGAAAAATAACTAAAATACACATTATTTATTAAAGAAATAACTAAAAAACACATTATTTAATAAAGAAATAACTAAAAGACACATTATTTAATAGAGAAATAACTAAAATACACATTATTTAATAGAGAAATAACAAAAAACACATTTTTTAATAAAGAAATAACAAAAAAACACATTATTTAATAAAGAACTAACTGAAATACACATTATTTATTGGAGAAATAACTAAAATACACATTATTTTTTGAAGGAATAACTAAAATACACATTATTTATCAGAGAAATAACTAAAACACACATTATTTAATAGAGAAATAACTAAATTACACATTATTAAATAGAGAAATAACAAAAAAAACACATTATTTAATAGAGAAATAACTAAAATACACATTATTTATTGGAGAAATAACTAAAATACACATTTATTAATAGAGAAATAACAAAAAAACACATTATTAAATAGAGAAATAACTAAAATACACATTATTTAATAGAGAAATAACAAAAAAACACATTATGTAATAGAAAAATAACTAAAATACACATTATTTATTGGAGAAATAACTAAAATACACATTATTTAATAGAGAAATAACTAGAGTACACATTATTTAATAAAGAAATAACAAAAAAACATATTATTTAATAAAGAAATAAATAAAATACACATTATTTAATAGAGAAATAACAAAAAAACACATTATTTAATAGAGAAATAACTAAAAGACACATTATTTATTGGAGAATGAACCAAAATACAAATGATTTAATAGAGAAATAACTAAAATACACTTTATTTAAGAGAGAAATAACAAAAAAACACATTATTTAATAGAAAAATAACTAAAATACACATTATTTAAAGGAGAAATAATTAAAATACACATTATTTAATAAAGAAATAACTAAAATACACATTATTTAATAGAAAAATAACAAAAAAACACATTATTTAATAGAGAAATAACTAAAATGCACATTATTTATTGGAGAAATAACAAAATACACATTATTTAATAGAGAAATAACTAAAATACACATTATTTAATAAAGAAATAACAAAAAAACACATTATTTAATTTAAAAAAACTAAAATACACATTATTTAATAGAGAAATAACAAAAAAACACATTTTTTAATAAAAAAATAACAAAAAACACATTATTTAATAGAAAAATAACTAAACTACACATTATTTAATAGAGAAATAACAAAAAAACACATTATTTAATAGAGATATAACTAAAATACACATTATTTAATAGAGAAATAACAAAAAACACATTAATAAATAGAGAAATAACTAAAATACACATTATTTAATAGAGAAATAACAAAAAAACACATTATTTAATAAAGAAATAACAAAAAAACACATTATTTAATAAAGAAATAACTAAAATACACATTATTTATTGAAGAAATAACTAAAATACACATTATTTATTGGAGAAATAACTAAAATACACATTATTTAATGAAAAAATAACTAAAATACACATTATTTATTAAAGAAATAACTAAAATACACATTATTTAATAAAGAAATAACTAAAATACACATTATTTGATAGAGAAATAACTAAAATACACATTATTTAATAGAGATATAACAAAAAAACACATTATTTAATAAAGAAATAACTAAAATACACATTGATTAATAGAGAAATAACTAAAACACACATTATTTATTAAAGAAATAACTAAAATACACAATATTTAAAAGAGAATTAACAAAAAAACACATTATTTAATAGAGAAATAACTAAAATACACATTATTTATTGGACAAATAACTAAAATACACATTATTAAATAGAGAAATAACTAAAATACACATTATTTAATAGAGAAATAACAAATAAACACATTATTTAATAGAGAAATAACAAAAAACACGTTTATTAATAGAGAAATAACTAAAATACACATTATTTATTGAAGTTATAACTAAAATACACATTATTTTATAGAGAAATAACAAAAAAAAAACACATTATTTAATAGAGAAATAACTTAAATACACATTATTTATTGGAGAAATAACTAAAATACACATTATTTTAAAGAGAAATAACAAAAAAACACATTATTTAATAGAGAAATAACTAAAATACACAATAATTATTAGAGAAATAACTAAAATACACATAATTTAATAGAGCAATAACTAAAATACACAATATTAAAAAAAAAAATATCAAAAAAACACATTATTTTATAGAGAAATAACTAAAATACACATTATTTAATAAAGAAATAACAAAAAAACACATTATTTATTAGAGAAATAACTAAAATGAACATTATTTATTAGAGAAATAACTAAAATACACATTATTTAATAGAGAAATCACAAAAAAACACATTATTTAATAGAGAAATAACTAAAAAACACAATAATTATTGGAAAAATAACTAAAATACACATCATTTAATAAAGAAATAACAAAAAAAAACACATTATTTAATAGAGAAATAACGAAAACATTTATTATTTAATAGAGAAATAACTAAAATACACATTATTTATTGGAGAAATAACTAAATCACACATTATTTAATAGAGAAATAACTAAAATACACCTTATTTAATAGAGAAATAACAAATAAACACATTATTTGATAGAGAAATAACTAAAATAAACATTATTTAATAGATAAATAACAAAAAAACACATTATTTAATAGAGAAATAACTAAAAAACATATTATTTATTGGATAAATAACTAAAATACACATTATTTATTATAGAAATAACAAAAAAACACATTATTTAATCAAGAAATAACAAAAAACACTTTATTAAATTGAAAAATAACTAAAATACACATTATTTAATAGAGAAATATCAAAAAAACACATTATTTAATAGAGATATAACTAAAATACACATTATTTAATAGAGAAATAACAAAAAACACATTAATAAATAGAGAAATAACTAAAATACACATTATTTATTAAAGAATAAACTAAAATACACATTATTTAATAGAGAAATAACTAAAATACACATTATTTAATAAAGAAACAACAAAAAAACACATTATTTTAAAGAGAAATAACTAAAAAACACATTATTTAATAGAGAAATAACTAAAACACATTATTTAATAGAGAAATAACAAAAAAACACATTATTTAATAAAGAAATAACTAAAATACACATTATTTAATAGAGAAATAACTAAAATACACATTATTTAATAAAGAAATAACTAAAATACACATTATTTAATAAAAAAATAACTAAATTACACATTATATATTGAAGAAATAACTAAAATACACATTATTTAATAAAGAAATAACTAAAATACACATTATTTAATAGAGAAATAACTAAAATACACATTATTTAATAGAGAAATAACAAAAAACACATTATTTAATAAAGAAATAACAAAAAAACACATTATTTAATAAAGAAATAACTAAAATACACATTATTTATTGGAGAAATAACTAAAATACACATTATTTATTGGAGAAATAACTAAAATACACATTATTTAATGAAAAAATAACTAAAATACACATTATTTATCAAAAAAATAACTAAAATACACATTATTTAATAAAGAAATAACTAAAATACACATTATTTAATAGAGAAATAACTAAAATACACATTATTTAATAGAGATATAACAAAAAAACACATTATTTAATAAAGAAATAACTAAAATACACATTGATTAATAGAGAAATAACTAAAACACACATTATTTATTAAAGAAATAACTAAATTACACAATATTTAAAAGAGAATTAACAAAAAAACACATTATTTAATAGCGAAATAACTAAAATACACATTATTTATTGGAGAAATTACTAAAATACACATTATTAAATAGAGAAATAACTAAAATACACATTATTTAATAGAGAAATTACAAATAAACACATTATTTAATAGAGAAATAACAAAAAACACGTTATTTAATAGAGAAATAACTAAAATACACATTATTTTTTTAAGTTATAACTAAAATACACATTATTTTGTAGAGAAATAACAAAAAAAACACATTATTTAATAGAGAAATAACTAAAATACACATTATTTATTGGAGAAATAACTAAAATACACATTATTTTAAAGAGTAATAACAAAAAAACACATTAATTAATAGAGAAATAACTAAAATACACATTAATTATTAGAGAAATAACTAAAATACACATAATTTAATAAAGCAATAACTAAAATACACATTATTTAATAAAGAAAGAACAAAAAAACACATTATTTAATAGAGAAATAACTAAAATACACATTATTTAATAAAGAAATAACAAAAAAACACATTATTTATTAGAGAAATAACTAAAATGAACATTATTTATTGGAGAAATAACTAAAATACACATTATTTAATAGAGAAATTACAAAAAAACACATTATTTAATAGAGAATCAACTAAAAAACGCAATAATTATTGGAAAAATAACTAAAATACACATTATTTAATAGAGAAATAACAAAATAAACACATTATTTAATAGAAAAATAACGAAAACACTTATTATTTAATTGAGAAATAACTAAAATACACATTATTTATTGGAGAAATAACTAAATCACACATTATTTAATAAAGAAATAACTAAAATACACATTATTTAATAAAGAAATAACAAAAATACACATTATTTAATAGAGATATAACAAAAAAACACATTATTTAATAGAGAAATAACTAAAATACACATTATTTATTGGAGAAATAACTAAAATACACATTATTTTAAAGAGAAATAACAAAAAAACACATTTTTTAAAAGAGAAATAACTAAAATACACAATAATTATTAGAGAAATAACTAAAATACACATAATTTAATAGAGCAATAACTAAAATACACAATATTTAATAAAAAAATAACAAAAAAAACACATTATTTTATAGAGAAATAACTAAAATACACATTATTTAATAAAGAAATAACAAAAAAACACATTATTTATTAGAGAAATAACTAAAATGAACATTATTTATTAGAGAAATAACTAAAATACACATTATTTAATAGAGAAATCACAAAAAAACACATAATTTAATAAAGATATAACTAAAAAACACAATAATTATTGGAAAAATATCTAAAATACACATCATTTAATAAAGAAATAACAAAAAAAACACATTATTTAATAGAGAAATAACGAAAACACTTATTATTTAATAGAGAAATAACTAAAATACACATTATTTATTGGAGAAATAACTAAATCACACATTATTTAATAGAGAAATAACTAAAATACACCTTATTTATTAGAGAAATAACAAATAAACACATTATTTGATAGAGAAATAACTAAAATAAACATTATTTAATAGAGAAATAACAAAAAAACACATTATTTAATAGAGAAATAACTAAAAAACATATTATTTATTGGATAAATAACTAAAATACACATTATTTAATATAGAAATAACAAAAAAACACATTATTTAATCAAGAAATAACAAAAAACACATTATTAAATTGAAAAATAACTAAAATACACATTATTTAATAGAGAAATAACAAAAAAACACATTATTTAATAGAGATATAACTAAAATACACATTATTTAATAGAGAAATAACAAAAAACACATCAATAAATAGAGAAATAACTAAAATACACATTATTTATTAAAGAAATAACTAAAATACACATTATTTAATAGAGAAATAACTAAAATACACATTATTTAATAAAGAAACAACAAAAAAACACATTATTTAATAGAGAAATAACTAAAAAACACATTATTTAATAGAGAAATAACTAAAATACACATTATTTAATAGAGAAATAACAAAAAAACACATTATTTAATAAAGAAATAACTAAAATACACATTATTTAATGAAAAAATAACTAAAATACACATTATTTAATAAAGAAATAACTAAAATACACATTATTTAATAAAAAAATAACTAAATTACACATTATATATTGAAGAAATAACTAAAATACACATTATTTAATAAAGAAATAACTAAAATACACATTATTTAATAGAGAAATAACTAAAATACACATTATTTAATAGAGAAATAACAAAAAAACACATTATTTAATAAAGAAATAACAAAAAAACACATTATTTAATAAAGAAATAACTAAAATACACATTATTTATTGGAGAAATAACTAAAATACACATTATTTATTGGAGAAATAACTAAAATACACATTATTTAATAAAAAAATAACTAAAATACACATTATTTATCAAAGAAATAACTAAAATACACATTATTTAATAAAGAAATAACTAAAATACACATTATTTAATAGAGAAATAACTAAAATACACATTATTTAATAGAGATATAACAAAAAAACACATTATTTAATAAAGAAATAACTAAAATACACATTGATTAATAGAGAAATAACAAATAAACACATTATTTATTAAAAAAATAACTAAATTACACAATATTTAAAAGAGAATTAACAAAAAAACACATTATTTAATAGAGAAATCACTAAAATACACATTATTTATTGGAGAAATAACTAAAATACACATTATTAAATAGAGAAATAACTAAAATACACATTATTTAACAGAGAAATTACAAATAAACACATTATTTAATAGAGAAATAACAAAAAACACGTTATTTAATAGAGAAATAACTAAAATACACATTATTTTTTTAAGTTATAACTAAAATACACATTATTTTGTAGAGAAATAACAAAAAAAACACATTATTTAATAGAGAAAAACTAAAATACACATTATTTATTGGAGAAATAACTAAAATACACATTATTTTAAAGAGTAATAACAAAAAAACACATTATTTAATAGAGAAATAACTAAAATACACATTAATTATTAGAGAAATAACTAAAATACACATAATTTAATAAAGCAATAACTAAAATACACATTATTTAATAAAGAAATAACAAAAAAACACATTGTTTAATAGAGAAATAACTAAAATACACATTATTTAATAAAGAAATAACAAAAAAACACATTATTTATTAGAGAAATAACTAAAATGAACATTAATTATTGGAGAAATAACTAAAATACACATTAATTAATAGAGAAATCACAAAAAAACACATTATTTAATAGAGAATCAACTAAAAAACACAATAATTATTGGAAAAATAACTAAAATACACATTATTTAATAGAGAAATAACAAAATAAACACATTATTTAATAGAAAAATAACGAAAACACTTATTATTTAATTGAGAAATAACTAAAATACACATTATTTATTGGAGAAATAACTAAATCACACATTATTTAATAGAGAAATAACTAAAATACACATTATTTAATAGAGAAATAACAAATAAACACATTATTTAATAGAGAAATAACTAAAATAAACATTATTAAATAGAGAAATAACAAAAAAACACATTATTTAATAGAAAAATAACTAAAAAACATATTATTTATTGGATAAAAAACTAAAATACACATTATTTAATAAAGAAATAACAAAAATACACATTATTTAATAGAGATATAACAAAAAAACACATTATTTAATAGAGAAATAACTAAAATACACATTATTTATTGGAGAACTAACTAAAATACACATTATTTAATAAAGAAATGACTAAAATACATATTATTCAATAGAAAAATAACAAAAAAACACATTATTTAATAGAGTAATAACTAAACTACACATTATTTATTGGAGAAATAACTAAAATACACATTATTCAATAAAAAAATAACTAAAATACTCAATATTTATTGGAGAAATAACTAAAATACACATTATTTAATAAAGAAATAACTAAAATACACATTATTTAATAAAGAAATAACAAAAAAAACACATTATTTAATAGAGAAAAAACTAAAATACACATTCTTTAAAGGAGAAATAACTAAAATACACATTATTTAATAGAGAAATAACAAAAAAACACATTATTTGATAGAGAAATAACTAAAATACACATTATTTATTGGAGAAATAACTAAAATACACATTATTTAATAGAGAAATAACTAAAATGCACAATATTTAATTAAGAAATAACAAAAAAACACATTATTAAATAGAGAAATAACTAAAATACACTTTATTTAATAGAGAAACAACAAAAAAAAAACACATTATTTAATAGAGAATTAACTAAAATACACATTATTTATGAGAGAAATAACTAAAAGACACATTATTTATTCGAGAAATATCTGAATTACACATAATTTAATAGAGAAATAACTAAAATACACAATATTTAATTGAGAAATAACAAAAAAACACATTATTAAATAGAGAAATAACTAAAATACACTTTATTTAATAGAGAAATAACAAAAAAAAACACATTATTTAATAGTAATTTAACTAAAATACACATTATTTAATAGAGCAATAACAAAAAAACACATTATTTAATAAAGAAATAACTAAAATACACATTATTTAATAGAGAAATAACAAAAAAACACATTATTTAATAAAGAAATAACTAAAATACACATTATTTTTTGGAAAATTAACTAAAATACACAATATTTAATAGAGAAATAACAAAAAAACACATTATTTATTAGAGAATTAACTAAAATAAACATTATTAATTAGAGAAATAACTAAAATACACATTATTTAATAGAGAAATCACAAAAAAACCCATTATTTAATAGAGAAATAACTAAAAAACACATTAATTATTGGGGAAATTACTAAAATACACATTATTTAATAGAGAAATAACAAAAAAACACATTATTTAATAGAGAAATAACGAAAACACACATTATTTAATAGAGAAATAACTAAAAAACCCATTATTTATTGGAGAAATAAATAAATCACACATTATTTAATAAAGAAATAACTAAAATACACATTATTTAATAGAGAAATAACAAATAAACACATTAATTAATAGAAAAATAACTAAAATACACATTATTTAATAGAGAAATAACAAAAAAAACACATTATTTAATAGAGAAATAACTAAAAGACACATTATATATTAGAGAAATATCTAAAATACACATTATTTAATAGAGAAATAACTAAAATACAGATTATTTAATAAAGAAATAACAAAAAAAAACACAGTATTTAATTCAGAAATAACTATAATACACATTATTTATTGAAGAAATAACTAGAATACACATTATTTTTTAGAGAATTAACTAAAATACACATTATTTAATAGAGACATAACTAAAATACACATTATTTATTAGAGAAATATCAAAAAAACACATTATTTAATAAAGAAATAACTAAAATACACATTATTTGATAGAGAAATAAACAAAAAACACATTATTTAATAGAGAAATAACTAAAAGACACATTATTTATTTGAGAAATAACTAAAATACACATTATTTAATAGAGAAATAACTAAAATACATAATATTTAATAAAGAAATAACAAAAAAACACATTATTTAATACAGAAATAACTAAAAGACACATTATTTATTGGAAAATTAATTAAAATACACATTATTTTATGAAGAAATAATTTAAATACACTTTATTTAATAGAGATATAACAAAAAAAACACATTATTTAATAGAGAAATAACTAAAATACACATTATTTATTGGAGAAATAACTAAAATACACATTATTTAATAAAGAAATAACTAAAATACACATTTTTTAATAGTGAAATAACAAAAAAACACATTATTTAATAGAGAAATAACTAAAAGACAAATTATTTTTTTGAGAAATAACTAAAATACACATTATTTAATAGAGAAATAACAAAAAAACACATTATTTAATAGAGAAATAACTAAAATACACAATATTTATTGGAAAAATAACTTTAATACACATTACTTAATAAAGAAATAACTAAAATACACATTATTTAATAAAGAAATAACAAAAAAACACATTATTTAATAGAGAAATAACTAAAAGACACATTATTTATTAGAGAAATATTTAAAATACACATTATTTAATAGAGAAATAACTAAAATACACATTATTTAATAGAGAAATAACAAAAAATTACATTATTTAATTCAGAAATAACTATAATACACATTATTTATTTGAGAAATAACTAAAATACACATTATTTAATAGAGAAATAACTAAAATACACATTATTTAATAGTGAAATAACAAAAAAACACATTATTTAATAGAGAAATAACTAAAAGACAAATTATTTTTTTGAGAAATAACTAAAATACACATTATTTAATAGAGAAATAACAAAAAAACACATTATTTAATAGAGAAATAACTAAAATACACAATATTTATTGGAAAAATAACTTTAATACACATTACTTAATAAAGAAATAACTAAAATACACAATATTTAATAAAGAAATAACAAAAAAACACATTATTTAATAAAAAAATAACTAAAATACACAATATTTAATAGAGAAATAACAAAAATACACATTATTTAATAGAAAATTAACAAAAAAACACATTATTTAATAAAGAAATAACTAAAAGACACATTATTTATTTAGAATGAACCAAAATACACATTATTTAATAGAGAAATAACTAAATTACACATTATTTAATAGAAAAATAACAAAAAAAAACACATTATTCAATAGAGAAATATTTAAAACACACATTATTTATTGGAGAAACAACTAAAATACACATTATTTATTAAAGAAATAACTAAAAAACACATTATTTAATAAAGAAATAACTAAAATACACATTATTTATTGAAGAAAGAACTAAAATACACATTTTTTATTGGAGAAATAACTAAAATACACATGATTTAATAGAGAAATAACAAAAAAACACATTATGTAAAAGAAAGATAACTAAAATACACATTATTTATTGGAGAAATAACTAATATACACATTATTTATTGGAGAAATAACTAAAATACACTCTATTTATTGGAGAAATAACTAAAATACACATTATTTAATAAAGAAATAACTAAAATACACATTTTTTAATAGTGAAATAACAAAAAAACACATTATTTAATAAAGAAATAACTAAAATACACATTATTTATTGAAGAAATAACTAAAATACACATTTTTTATTGGAGAAATAACTAAAATACACATGATTTAAAAGAGAAATACCAAAAAAACACATTATGTAAAAGAAAGATAACTAAAATACACATTATTTATTGGAGAAATAACTAATATACACATTATTTATTGGAGAAATAACTAAAATACACATTATTTATTAGAGAAATAACTAGTATACACATTATTTAATTAAGAAATAACAAAAAAACATATTATTTAATAGAGAAATAACTAAAATACACCTTATTTAATAGAGAATTAACAAAAAAACACATTATTTAATAAAGAAATAACTAAAAGACACATTATTTATTTAGAATGAACCAAAATACACATTATTTAATAGAGAAATAACTAAATTACACTTTATTTAATAAAGAAATAACAAAAAAACACATTATTTAATAGAAAAATAACTAAAATACACATTATTAAATGGAAAAATAACTAAAATACACATTATTTGATAAAAAAATAACTAATAATATAATAATAATAAACTAATATTTAATAGAAAAATAACAAAAAAAACACATTATTTAATAGAGAAATAACTAAAACACACATTATTTATTGGAGAAATAACTAAAATACGCATTATTTAATAGAGAAATGACTAAAATACACATTATTTAATAAAGAAATAACAAAAAAACACATTATTTAATAAAAAAATAACTAAAATACACATTATTTAATAGAGAAATAACAAAAATACACATTATTTAATAGAGAAATAATAAAAAAACACATTATTTAATAAAGAATTAACAAAAAAACACATTATTTAATAAAGAAATAACTAAAATACACATTATTTATTGGAAAAATAACTAAAATACACATTATTTATTAAAGAAATAACTAAAAAACACATTATTTAATAAAGAAATAACTAAAAGACACATTATTTAATAGAGAAATAACTAAAATACACATTATTTAATAGAGAAATAACAAAAAACACATTTTTTAATAAAGAAATAACAAAAAAACACATTATTTAATAAAGAACTAACTGAAATACACAATATTTATAGGAGAAATAACTAAAATACACATTATTTTTTGGAGGAATAACTAAAATACACATTATTTATCAGAGAAATAACTAAAACACACATTATTTAATAGAGAAATAACTAAATTACACATTATTTAATAGAGAAATAACAAAAAAACACATTATTTAATAGAGAAATAACTAAAATACACATTATTTATTGAAGAAATAACTAAAATACACATTATTTAATAGAGAAATAACAAAAAAACACATTATTTAATAGAGAAATAACTTAAAGACACATTATTTATTGGAGAATGAACCAAAATACACATTATTTAATAGAGAAATAACTAAAATACACTTTATTTAAGAGAGAAATAACAAAAAAACACATTATTTAATAGACAAATAACTAAAATACACATTATTTAATGGAGAAATAACTAAAATACACATTATTTAATAAAGAAATAACTAAAATACACATTATTAAATAGAAAAATAACAAAAAAACACATTATTTAATAGAGAAATAACTAAAATGCACATTATTTATTTGAGAAATAACAAAATACACATTATTTAATAGAGAAATAACTAAAATACACATTATTTAATGAAGAAATAACAAAAAAACACATTATTAAATTTAAAAAAAACTAAAATACACAATATTTAATAGAGAAATAACAAAAAAACACATTTTTTATTAAAAAAATAACAAAAAACACATTATTTAATAGAAAAATAACTAAACTACACATTGATTAATAGAGAAATAACAAAAAAACACATTATTTAATAGAGATATAACTAAAATACACATTATTTAATAGAGAAATAACAAAAAACACATTAATAAATAGAGAAATAACTACAATACACATTATTTAATAGAGAAATAACAAAAAAACACATTATTTAATAAAGAAATAACAAAAAAACACATTATTTAATAGAGAAATAACTAAAATACACATTATTTATTGGACAAATAACTAAAATACACATTATTAAATAGAGAAATAACTAAAATACACATTATTTATTAAAGAAATAACTAAAATACACATTATTTATTGGAGAAATAACTAAAATACACATTATTTGATAAAAAAATAACTAAAATACACATTATTTATTAAAGAAATAACTAAAATACACATTATTTAATAAAGAAATAACTAAAATACACATTATTTGATAGAGAAATAACTAAAATACACATTATTTAATAGAGATATATCAAAAAAACACATTATTTAATAAAGAAATAACTAAAATACACATTGATTAATAGAGAAATAACTAAAACACACATTATTTATTAAAGAAATAACTAAAATACACAATATTTAAAAGAGAATTAACAAAAAAACACATTATTTAATAGAGAAATAACTAAAATACACATTATTTAATAGAGAAATAACTAAAATACACATTATTTATTGGACAAATAACTAAAATACACATTATTAAATAGAGAAATAACTAAAATACACATTATTTATTAAAGAAATAACTAAAATACACATTATTTATTGGAGAAATAACTAAAATACACATTATTTGATAAAAAAATAACTAAAATACACATTATTTATTAAAGAAATAACTAAAATACACATTATTTAATAAAGAAATAACTAAAATACACATTATTTGATAGAGAAATAACTAAAATACACATTATTTAATAGAGAAATAACAAAAATACACATTATTTAATAGAGAATTAACAAAAAAACACATTATTTAATAAAGAAATAATTAAAAGACACATTATTTATTTAGAATGAACCAAAATACACATTATTTAATAGAGAAATAACTAAATTACACATTATTTAATAGAAAAATAACAAAAAAAACACATTATTCAATAGAGAAATATTTAAAACACACATTATTTATTGGAGAAATAACTAAAATACACATTATTTATTAAAGAAATAACTAAAAAACACATTATTTAATAAAGAAATAACTAAAATACACATTATTTATTGAAGAAATGAATAAAATACACATTATTTATTGAAGAAATAAATAAAATACACATTTTTTATTGGAGAAATAACTAAAATACACATGATTTAATAGAGAAATAACAAAAAAACACATTATGTAAAAGAAAAATAACTAAAATACACATTATATATTGGAGAAATAACTAATATACACATTATTTATTGGAGATATAACTAAAATACACTCTATTTATTGGAGAAATAACTAAAATACACAATATTTAATGAAGAAATAACTAAAATACACATTTTTTAATAGTGCAATAACAAAAAAAAACACATTATTTAATAAAGAAATAACTAAAATACACATAATTTATTGAAGAAATAACTAAAATACACATTTTTTATTGGAGAAATAACTAAAATACACATGATTTAATAGAGAAATACCAAAAAAACACATTATGTAAAAAAAAGATAACTAAAATACACATTATTTATTGGAGAAATAACTAATATACACATTATTTATTGGAGAAATAACTAAAATACACATTATTTATTAGAGAAATAACTAGTATACACATTATTTAATTGAGAAATAACAAAAAAACATATTATTTAATAGAGAAATAACTAAAATACACCTTATTTAATAGAGAATTAACAAAAAAACACATTATTTAATAAAGAAATAACTAAAAGACACATTATTTATTTAGAATGAACCAAAATACACATTATTTAATAGAGAAATAACTAAATTACACTTTATTTAATAAAGAAATAACAAAAAAACACATTATTTAATAGAAAAATAACTAAAATACACATTATTAAATGGAGAAATAACTAAAATACACATTATTTGATAAAGAAATAACTAAAATACACAATATTTAATAGAAAAATAACAAAAAAAACACATTATTTGATAGAGAAATAACTAAAACACACATTATTTATTGGAGAAATAACTAAAATACGCATTATTTAATAGAAGAATGACTAAAATACACATTATTTAATAAAGAAATAACAAAAAAACACATTATTTAATAAAAAAATAACTAAAATACACATTATTTAATAGAGAAATAACGAAAATACACATTTTTTAATAGAGAAATAACAAAAAAACACATTATTTAATAAAGAATTAACAAAAAAACACATTATTTAATAAAGAAATAATTAAAATACACATTATTTATTGGAAAAATAACTAAAATACACATTATTTATTAAAGAAATAACTAAAAAACACATTAATTAATAAAGAAATAACTAAAAGACACATTATTTAATAGAGAAATAACTAAAATACACATTATTTAATAGAGAAATAACAAAAAACACATTTTTTAATAAAGAAATAACAAAAAAACACATTATTTAATAAAGAACTAACTGAAATACACATTATTTATTGGAGAAATAACTAAAATACACATTATTTTTTGAAGGAATAACTAAAATACACATTATTTATCAGAGAAATAACTAAAACACACATTATTTAATAGAGAAATAACTAAATTACACATTATTAAATAGAGAAATAACAAAAAAAACACATTATTTAATAGAGAAATAACTAAAATACACATTATTTATTGGAGAAATAACTAAAATACACATTTATTAATAGAGAAATAACAAAAAAACACATTATTAAATAGAGAAATAACTAAAATACACATTATTTAATAGAGAAATAACAAAAAAACACATTATGTAATAGAAAAATAACTAAAATACACATTATTTATTGGAGAAATAACTAAAATACACATTATTTAATAGAGAAATAACTAGAGTACACATTATTTAATAAAGAAATAACAAAAAAACATATTATTTAATAAAGAAATAAATAAAATACACATTATTTAATAGAGAAATAACAAAAAAACACATTATTTAATAGAGAAATAACTAAAAGACACATTATTTATTGGAGAATGAACCAAAATACAAATGATTTAATAGAGAAATAACTAAAATACACTTTATTTAAGAGAGAAATAACAAAAAAACACATTATTTAATAGAAAAATAACTAAAATACACATAATTTAAAGGAGAAATAATTAAAATACACATTATTTAATAAAGAAATAACTAAAATACACATTATTTAATAGAAAAATAACAAAAAAACACATTATTTAATAGAGAAATAACTAAAATGCACATTATTTATTGGAGAAATAACAAAATACACATTATTTAATAGAGAAATAACTAAAATACACATTATTTAATAAAGAAATAACAAAAAAACACATTATTTAATTTAAAAAAACTAAAATACACATTATTTAATAGAGAAATAACAAAAAAACACATTTTTTAATAAAAAAATAACAAAAAACACATTATTTAATAGAAAAATAACTAAACTACACATTATTTAATAGAGAAATAACAAAAAAACACATTATTTAATAGAGATATAACTAAAATACACATTATTTAATAGAGAAATAACAAAAAACACATTAATAAATAGAGAAATAACTAAAATACACATTATTTAATAGAGAAATAACAAAAAAACACATTATTTAATAAAGAAATAACAAAAAAACACATTATTTAATAAAGAAATAACTAAAAAACACATTATTTATTGAAGAAATAACTAAAATACACATTATTTATTGGAGAAATAACTAAAATACACATTATTTTATGAAAAAATAACTAAAATACACATTATTTATTAAAGAAATAACTAAAATACACATTATTTAATAAAGAAATAACTAAAATACACATTATTTGATAGAGAAATAACTAAAATACACATTATTTAATAAAGATATAACAAAAAAACACATTATTTAATAAAGAAATAACTAAAATACACATTGATTAATAGAGAAATAACTAAAACACACATTATTTATTAAAGAAATAACTAAAATACACAATATTTAAAAGAGAATTAACAAAAAAACACATTATTTAATAGAGAAATAACTAAAATACACATTATTTATTGGACAAATAACTAAAATACACATTATTAAATAGAGAAATAACTAAAATACACATTATTTAATAGAGAAATAACAAATAAACACATTATTTAATAGAAAAATAACAAAAAACACGTTTATTAATAGAGAAATAACTAAAATACACATTATTTATTGAAGTTATAACTAAAATACACATTATTTTATAGAGAAATAACAAAAAAAAAACACATTATTTAATAGAGAAATAACTTAAATACACATTATTTATTGGAGAAATAACTAAAATACACATTATTTTAAAGAGAAATAACAAAAAAACACATTATTTAATAGAGAAATAACTAAAATACACAATAATTATTAGAGAAATAACTAAAATACACATAATTTAATAGAGCAATAACTAAAATACACAATATTAAAAAAAAAAATATCAAAAAAACACATTATTTTATAGAGAAATAACTAAAATACACATTATTTAATAAAGAAATAACAAAAAAACACATTATTTATTAGAGAAATAACTAAAATGAACATTATTTATTAGAGAAATAACTAAAATACACATTATTTAATAGAGAAATCACAAAAAAACACATTATTTAATAGAGAAATAACTAAAAAACACAATAATTATTGGAAAAATAACTAAAATACACATCATTTAATAAAGAAATAACAAAAAAAACACATTATTTAATAGAGAAATAACGAAAACATTTATTATTTAATAGAGAAATAACTAAAATACACATTATTTATTGGAGAAATAACTAAATCACACATTATTTAATAGAGAAATAACTAAAATACACCTTATTTAATAGAGAAATAACAAATAAACACATTATTTGATAGAGAAATAACTAAAATAAACATTATTTAATAGATAAATAACAAAAAAACACATTATTTAATAGAGAAATAACTAAAAAACATATTATTTATTGGATAAATAACTAAAATACACATTATTTATTATAGAAATAACAAAAAAACACATTATTTAATCAAGAAATAACAAAAAACACTTTATTAAATTGAAAAATAACTAAAATACACATTATTTAATAGAGAAATATCAAAAAAACACATTATTTAATAGAGATATAACTAAAATACACATTATTTAATAGAGAAATAACAAAAAACACATTAATAAATAGAGAAATAACTAAAATACACATTATTTATTAAAGAATAAACTAAAATACACATTATTTAATAGAGAAATAACTAAAATACACATTATTTAATAAAGAAACAACAAAAAAACACATTATTTAATAGAGAAATAACTAAAAAACACATTATTTAATAGAGAAATAACTAAAACACATTATTTAATAGAGAAATAACAAAAAAACACATTATTTAATAAAGAAATAACTAAAATACACATTATTTAATGGAGAAATATTTAAAATACACATTATTTAATAAAGAAATAACTAAAATACACATTATTTAATAAAAAAATAACTAAATTACACATTATATATTGAAGAAATAACTAAAATACACATTATTTAATAAAGAAATAACTAAAATACACATTATTTAATAGAGAAATAACTAAAATACACATTATTTAATAGAGAAATAACAAAAAACACATTATTTAATAAAGAAATAACAAAAAAACACATTATATAATAAAGAAATAACTAAAATACACATTATTTATTGGAGAAATAACTAAAATACACATTATTTATTGGAGAAATAACTAAAATACACATTATTTAATAAAAAAATAACTAAAATACACATTATTTATCAAAAAAATAACTAAAATACACATTATTTAATAAAGAAATAACTAAAATACACATTATTTAATAGAGAAATAACTAAAATACACATTATTTAATAGAGATATAACAAAAAAACACATTATTTAATAAAGAAATAACTAAAATACACATTGATTAATAGAGAAATAACTAAAACACACATTATTTATTAAAGAAATAACTAAATTACACAATATTTAAAAGAGAATTAACAAAAAAAACACATTATTTAATAGCGAAATAACTAAAATACACATTATTTATTGGAGAAATTACTAAAATACACATTATTAAATAGAGAAATAACTAAAATACACATTATTTAATAGAGAAATTACAAATAAACACATTATTTAATAGAGAAATAACATAAAACACGTTATTTAATAGAGAAATAACTAAAATACACATTATTTTTTTAAGTTATAACTAAAATACACATTATTTTGTAGAGAAATAACAAAAAAAACACATTATTTAATAGAGAAATAACTAAAATACACATTATTTATTGGAGAAATAACTAAAATACACATTATTTTAAAGAGTAATAACAAAAAAACACATTAATTAATAGAGAAATAACTAAAATACACATTAATTATTAGAGAAATAACTAAAATACACATAATTTAATAAAGCAATAACTAAAATACACATTATTTAATAAAGAAATAACAAAAAAACACATTATTTAATAGAGAAATAACTAAAATACACATTATTTAATAAAGAAATAACAAAAAAACACATTATTTATTAGAGAAATAACTAAAATGAACATTATTTATTGGAGAAATAACTAAAATACACATTATTTAATAGAGAAATCACAAAAAAACACATTATTTAATAGAGAATCAACTAAAAAACGCAATAATTATTGGAAAAATAACTAAAATACACATTATTTAATAGAGAAATAACAAAATAAACACATTATTTAATAGAAAAATAACGAAAACACTTATTATTTAATTGAGAAATAACTAAAATACACATTATTTATTGGAGAAATAACTAAATCACACATTATTTAATAAAGAAATAACTAAAATACACATTATTTAATAAAGAAATAACAAAAATACACATTATTTAATAGAGATATAACAAAAAAACACATTATTTAATAGAGAAATAACTAAAATACACATTATTTATTAGAGAAATAACTAAAATACACATTATTTTAAAGAGAAATAACAAAAAAACACATTTTTTAATAGAGAAATAACTAAAATACACAATAATTATTAGAGAAATAACTAAAATACACATAATTTAATAGAGCAATAACTAAAATACACAATATTTAATAAAAAAATAACAAAAAAAACACATTATTTTATAGAGAAATAACTAAAATACACATTATTTAATAAAGAAATAACAAAAAAACACATTATTTATTAGAGAAATAACTAAAATGAACATTATTTATTAGAGAAATAACTAAAATACACATTATTTAATAGAGAAATCACAAAAAACACATTATTTAATAGAGAAATAACTAAAAAACACAATAATTATTGGAAAAATATCTAAAATACACATCATTTAATAAAGAAATAACAAAAAAAACACATTATTTAATAGAGAAATAACGAAAACACTTATTATTTAATAGAGAAATAACTAAAATACACATTATTTATTGGAGAAATAACTAAATCACACATTATTTAATAGAGAAATAACTAAAATACACCTTATTTATTAGAGAAATAACAAATAAACACATTATTTGATAGAGAAATAACTAAAATAAACATTATTTAATAGAGAAATAACAAAAAAACACATTATTTAATAGAGAAATAACTAAAAAACATATTATTTATTGGATAAATAACTAAAATACACATTATTTAATATAGAAATAACAAAAAAACACATTATTTAATCAAGAAATAACAAAAAACACATTATTAAATTGAAAAATAACTAAAATACACATTATTTAATAGAGAAATAACAAAAAAACACATTATTTAATAGAGATATAACTAAAATACACATTATTTAATAGAGAAATAACAAAAAACACATCAATAAATAGAGAAATAACTAAAATACACATTATTTATTAAAGAAATAACTAAAATACACATTATTTAATAGAGAAATAACTAAAATACACATTATTTAATAAAGAAACAACAAAAAAACACATTATTTAATAGAGAAATAACTAAAAAACACATTATTTAATAGAGAAATAACTAAAATACACATTATTTAATAGAGAAATAACAAAAAAACACATTATTTAATAAAGAAATAACTAAAATACACATTATTTAATGAAAAAATAACTAAAATACACATTATTTAATAAAGAAATAACTAAAATACACATTATTTAATAAAAAAATAACTAAATTACACATTATATATTGAAGAAATAACTAAAATACACATTATTTAATAAAGAAATAACTAAAATACACATTATTTAATAGAGAAATAACTAAAATAAACATTATTTAATAGAGAAATAACAAAAAAACACATTATTTAATAAAGAAATAACAAAAAAACACATTATTTAATAAAGAAATAACTAAAATACACATTATTTATTGGAGAAATAACTAAAATACACATTATTTATTGGAGAAATAACTAAAATACACATTATTTAATAAAAAAATAACTAAAATACACATTATTTATCAAAGAAATAACTAAAATACACATTATTTAATAAAGAAATAACTAAAATACACATTATTTAATAAAGAAATAACTAAAATACACATTATTTAATAGAGATATAACAAAAAAACACATTATTTAATAAAGAAATAACTAAAATACACATTGATTAATAGAGAAATAACAAATAAACACATTATTTATTAAAAAAATAACTAAATTACACAATATTTAAAAGAGAATTAACAAAAAAACACATTATTTAATAGAGAAATCACTAAAATACACATTATTTATTGGAGAAATAACTAAAATACACATTATTAAATAGAGAAATAACTAAAATACACATTATTTAACAGAGAAATTACAAATAAACAAATTATTTAATAGAGAAATAACAAAAAACACGTTATTTAATAGAGAAATAACTAAAATACACATTATTTTTTAAGTTATAACTAAAATACACATTATTTTGTAGAGAAATAACAAAAAAAACACATTATTTAATAGAGAAAAACTAAAATACACATTATTTATTGGAGAAATAACTAAAATACACATTATTTTAAAGAGTAATAACAAAAAAACACATTATTTAATAGAGAAATAACTAAAATACACATTAATTATTAGAGAAATAACTAAAATACACATAATTTAATAAAGCAATAACTAAAATACACATTATTTAATAAAAAAATAACAAAAAAACACATTGTTTAATAGAGAAATAACTAAAATACACATTATTTAATAAAGAAATAACAAAAAAACACATTATTTATTAGAGAAATAACTAAAATGAACATTAATTATTGGAGAAATAACTAAAATACACATTAATTAATAGAGAAATCACAAAAAAACACATTATTTAATAGAGAATCAACTAAAAAACACAATAATTATTGGAAAAATAACTAAAATACACATTATTTAATAGAGAAATAACAAAATAAACACATTATTTAATAGAAAAATAACGAAAACACTTATTATTTAATTGAGAAATAACTAAAATACACATTATTTATTGGAGAAATAACTAAATCACACATTATTTAATAGAGAAATAACTAAAATACACATTATTTAATAGAGAAATAACAAATAAACACATTATTTAATAGAGAAATAACTAAAATAAACATTATTAAATAGAGAAATAACAAAAAAACACATTATTTAATAGAAAAATAACTAAAAAACATATTATTTATTGGATAAAAAACTAAAATACACATTATTTAATAAAGAAATAACAAAAATACACATTATTTAATAGAGATATAACAAAAAAACACATTATTTAATAGAGAAATAACTAAAATACACATTATTTATTGGAGAACTAACTAAAATACACATTATTTAATAAAGAAATGACTAAAATACATATTATTCAATAGAAAAATAACAAAAAAACACATTATTTAATAGAGTAATAACTAAACTACACATTATTTATTGGAGAAATAACTAAAATACACATTATTCAATAAAAAAATAACTAAAATACTCAATATTTATTGGAGAAATAACTAAAATACACATTATTTAATAAAGAAATAACTAAAATACACATTATTTAATAAAGAAATAACAAAAAAAACACATTATTTAATAGAGAAAAAACTAAAATACACATTCTTTAAAGGAGAAATAACTAAAATACACATTATTTAATAGAGAAATAACAAAAAAACACATTATTTGATAGAGAAATAACTAAAATACACATTATTTATTGGAGAAATAACTAAAATACACATTATTTAATAGAGAAATAACTAAAATGCACAATATTTAATTAAGAAATAACAAAAAAACACATTATTAAATAGAGAAATAACTAAAATACACTTTATTTAATAGAGAAACAACAAAAAAAAAACACATTATTTAATAGAGAATTAACTAAAATACACATTATTTATGAAAGAAATAACTAAAAGACACATTATTTATTCGAGAAATATCTGAATTACACATAATTTAATAGAGAAATAACTAAAATACACAATATTTAATTGAGAAATAACAAAAAAACACATTATTAAATAGAGAAATAACTAAAATACACTTTATTTAATAGAGAAATAACAAAAAAAAACACATTATTTAATAGTAATTTAACTAAAATACACATTATTTAATAGAGCAATAACAAAAAAACACATTATTTAATAAAGAAATAACTAAAATACACATTATTTAATAGAGAAATAACAAAAAAACACATTATTTAATAAAGAAATAACTAAAATACACATTATTTTTTGGAAAATTAACTAAAATACACAATATTTAGTAGAGAAATAACAAAAAAACACATTATTTATTAGAGAATTAACTAAAATAAACATTATTAATTAGAGAAATAACTAAAATACACATTATTTAATAGAGAAATCACAAAAAAACCCATTATTTAATAGAGAAATAACTAAAAAACACATTAATTATTGGGGAAATTACTAAAATACACATTATTTAATAGAGAAATAACAAAAAAACACATTATTTAATAGAGAAATAACGAAAACACACATTATTTAATAGAGAAATAACTAAAAAACCCATTATTTATTGGAGAAATAAATAAATCACACATTATTTAATAAAGAAATAACTAAAATACACATTATTTAATAGAGAAATAACAAATAAACACATTAATTAATAGAAAAATAACTAAAATACACATTATTTAATAGAGAAATAACAAAAAAAACACATTATTTAATAGAGAAATAACTAAAAGACACATTATATATTAGAGAAATATCTAAAATACACATTATTTAATAGAGAAATAACTAAAATACAGATTATTTAATAAAGAAATAACAAAAAAAAAACACAGTATTTAATTCAGAAATAACTATAATACACATTATTTATTGAAGAAATAACTAGAATACACATTATTTTTTAGAGAATTAACTAAAATACACATTATTTAATAGAGACATAACTAAAATACACATTATTTATTAGAGAAATATCAAAAAAACACATTATTTAATAAAGAAATAACTAAAATACACATTATTTGATAGAGAAATAAACAAAAAACACATTATTTAATAGAGAAATAACTAAAAGACACATTATTTATTTGAGAAATAACTAAAATACACATTATTTAATAGAGAAATAACTAAAATACATAATATTTAATAAAGAAATAACAAAAAAACACATTATTTAATACAAAAATAACTAAAAGACACATTATTTATTAGAAAATTAATTAAAATACACATTATTTTATGAAGAAATAATTTAAATACACTTTATTTAATAGAGATATAACAAAAAAAACACATTATTTAATAGAGAAATAACTAAAATACACATTATTTATTGGAGAAAAAACTAAAATACACATTATTTAATAAAGAAATAACTAAAATACACATTTTTTAATAGTGAAATAACAAAAAAACACATTATTTAATAGAGAAATAACTAAAAGACAAATTATTTTTTTGAGAAATAACTAAAATACACATTATTTAATAGAGAAATAACAAAAAAACACATTATTTAATAGAGAAATAACTAAAATACACAATATTTATTGGAAAAATAACTTTAATACACATTACTTAATAAAGAAATAACTAAAATACACATTATTTAATAAAGAAATAACAAAAAAACACATTATTTAATAGAGAAATAACTAAAAGACACATTATTTATTAGAGAAATATTTAAAATACACATTATTTAATAGAGAAATAACTAAAATACACATTATTTAATAGAGAAATAACAAAAAATTACATTATTTAATTCAGAAATAACTATAATACACATTATTTATTTGAGAAATAACTAAAATACACATTATTTAATAGAGAAATAACTAAAATACACATTATTTAATAGTGAAATAACAAAAAAACACATTATTTAATAGAGAAATAACTAAAAGACAAATTATTTTTTTGAGAAATAACTAAAATACACATTATTTAATAGAGAAATAACAAAAAAACACATTATTTAATAGAGAAATAACTAAAATACACAATATTTATTGGAAAAATAACTTTAATACACATTACTTAATAAAGAAATAACTAAAATACACAATATTTAATAAAGAAATAACAAAAAAACACATTATTTAATAAAAAAATAACTAAAATACACAATATTTAATAGAGAAATAACGAAAATACACATTATTTAATAGAAAATTAACAAAAAAACACATTATTTAATAAAGAAATAACTAAAAGACACATTATTTATTTAGAATGAACCAAAATACACATTATTTAATAGAGAAATAACTAAATTACACATTATTTAATAGAAAAATAACAAAAAAAAAAAACATTATTCAATAGAGAAATATTTAAAACACACATTATTTATTGGAGAAATAACTAAAATACACATTATTTATTAAAGAAATAACTAAAAAACACATTATTTAATAAAGAAATAACTAAAATACACATTATTTATTGAAGAAAGAACTAAAATACACATTTTTTATTGGAGAAATAACTAAAATACACATGATTTAATAGAGAAATAACAAAAAAACACATTATGTAAAAGAAAGATAACTAAAATACACATTATTTATTGGAGAAATAACTAATATACACATTATTTATTGGAGAAATAACTAAAATACACTCTATTTATTGGAGAAATAACTAAAATACACATTATTTAATAAAGAAATAACTAAAATACACATTTTTTAATAGTGAAATAACAAAAAAACACATTATTTAATAAAGAAATAACTAAAATACACATTATTTATTGAAGAAATAACTAAAATACACATTTTTTATTGGAGAAATAACTAAAATACACATGATTTAAAAGAGAAATACCAAAAAAACACATTATGTAAAAGAAAGATAACTAAAATACACATTATTTATTGGAGAAATAACTAATATACACATTATTTATTGGAGAAATAACTAAAATACACATTATTTATTAGAGAAATAACTAGTATACACATTATTTAATTAAGAAATAACAAAAAAACATATTATTTAATAGAGAAATAACTAAAATACACCTTATTTAATAGAGAATTAACAAAAAAACACATTATTTAATAAAGAAATAACTAAAAGACACATTATTTATTTAGAATGAACCAAAATACACATTATTTAATATAGAAATAACTAAATTACACTTTATTTAATAAAGAAATAACAAAAAAACACATTATTTAATAGAAAAATAACTAAAATACACATTATTAAATGGAAAAATAACTAAAATACACATTATTTGATAAAAAAATAACTAATAATATAATAATAATAAACTAATATTTAATAGAAAAATAACAAAAAAAACACATTATTTAATAGAGAAATAACTAAAACACACATTATTTATTGGAGAAATAACTAAAATACGCATTATTTAATAGAGAAATGACTAAAATACACATTATTTAATAAAGAAATAACAAAAAACACATTATTTAATAAAAAAATAACTAAAATACACATTATTTAATAGAGAAATAACGAAAATACACATTATTTAATAGAGAAATAACAAAAAAACACATTATTTAATAAAGAATTAACAAAAAAACACATTATTTAATAAAGAAATAACTAAAATACACATTATTTATTAGAAAAATTACTAAAATACACATTATTTACTAAAGAAATAACTAAAAAACACATTATTTAATAAAGAAATAACTAAAAGACACATTATTTAATAGAGAAATAACTAAAATACACATTATTTAATAGAGAAATAACAAAAAACACATTTTTTAATAAAGAAATAACAAAAAAACACATTATTTAATAAAGAACTAACTGAAATACACAATATTTATAGGAGAAATAACTAAAATACACATTATTTTTTGGAGGAATAACTAAAATACACATTATTTATCAGAGAAATAACTAAAACACACATTATTTAATAGAGAAATAACTAAATTACACATTATTTAATAGAGAAATAACAAAAAAACACATTATTTAATAGAGAAATAACTAAAATACACATTATTTATTGGAGAAATAACTAAAATACACATTATTTAATAGAGAAATAACAAAAAAACACATTATTTAATAGAGAAATAACTTAAAGACACATTATTTATTGGAGAATGAACCAAAATACACATTATTTAATAGAGAAATAACTAAAATACACTTTATTTAAGAGAGAAATAACAAAAAACACATTATTTAATAGACAAATAACTAAAATACACATTATTTAATGGAGAAATAACTAAAATACACATTATTTAATAAAGAAATAACTAAAATACACATTATTAAATAGAAAAATAACAAAAAAACACATTATTTAATAGAGAAATAACTAAAATGCACATTATTTATTTGAGAAATAACAAAATACACATTATTTAATAGAGAAATAACTAAAATACACATTATTTAATGAAGAAATAACAAAAAAACACATTATTAAATTTAAAAAAAACTAAAATACACAATATTTAATAGAGAAATAACAAAAAAACACATTTTTTATTAAAAAAATAACAAAAAACACATTATTTAATAGAAAAATAACTAAACTACACATTGATTAATAGAGAAATAACAAAAAAACACATTATTTAATAGAGATATAACTAAAATACACATTATTTAATAGAGAAATAACAAAAAACACATTAATAAATAGAGAAATAACTACAATACACATTATTTAATAGAGAAATAACAAAAAAACACATTATTTAATAAAGAAATAACAAAAAAACACATTATTTAATAGAGAAATAACTAAAATACACATTATTTATTGGACAAATAACTAAAATACACATTATTAAATAGAGAAATAACTAAAATACACATTATTTATTAAAGAAGAAACTAAAATACACATTATTTATTGGAGAAATAACTAAAATACACATTACTTGATAAAAAAATAACTAAAATACACATTATTTATTAAAGAAATAACTAAAATACACATTATTTAATAAAGAAATAACTAAAATACACATTATTTGATAGAGAAATAACTAAAATACACATTATTTAATAGAGATATATCAAAAAAACACATTATTTAATAAAGAAATAACTAAAATACACATTGATTAATAAAGAAATAACTAAAACACACATTATTTATTAAAGAAATAACTAAAATACACAATATTTAAAAGAGAATTAACAAAAAAACACATTATTTAATAGAGAAATAACTAAAATACACATTATTTATTGGACAAATAACTAAAATACACATTATTAAATAGAGAAATAACTAAAATACACATTATTTAATAGAGAAATAACAAATAAACACATTATTTAATAGAGAAATAACAAAAAACACTTTATTTAATAGAGAAATAATTAAAATACACATTATTTATTGAAGTTATAACTAAAATACACATTATTTTATAAAGAAATAACAAAAAAAAACATTATTTAATAGAGAAATAACTTAAATACACATTATTTATTGGAGAAATAACTAAAATACACATTATTTTAAAGAGAAATAACAAAAAAACACATTTTTTAATAGAGAAATAACTAAAATACACATTAATTATTAGAGAAATAACTAAAATACACATAATTTAATAGAGCAATAACTAAAATACACATTATTTAATAAAAAAATAACAAAAAAACACATTATTTTATAGAGAAATAACTAAAATACACATTATTTAATAAAGAAATAACAAAAAAACACATTATTTATTAGAGAAATAACTAAAATGAACATTATTTATTAGAGAAATAACTAAAATACACATTATTTAATAGAGAAATCACAAAAAAACACATTATTTAATAGAGAAATAACTAAAAAACACAATAATTATTGGAAAAATAACTAAAATACACATCATTTAATAAAGAAATAACAAAAAAAACACATTATTTAATACAGAAATAACGAAAACACTTATTATTTAATAGAGAAATAACTAAAATACACACTATTTATTGGAGAAATAACTAAATCACACATTATTTAATAGAGAAATAACTAAAATACACCTTATTTAATAGAGAAATAACAAATAAACACATTATTTGATAGAGAAATAACTAAAATAAACATTATTTAATAGAGAAATAACAAAAAAACACATTATTTAATAGAGAAATAACTAAAAAACATATTATTTATTGGATAAATAACTAAAATACACATTATTAAATATAGAAATAACAAAAAAACACATTATTTAATCAAGAAATAACAAAAAACACATTATTAAATTGAAAAATAACTAAAATACACATTATTTAATAGAGAAATAACAAAAAAACACATTATTTAATAGAGATATAACTAAAATACACATTATTTAATAGAGAAATAACAAAAAACACATTAATAAATAGAAAAATAACTAAAATACACATTATTTATTAAAGAAATAACTAAAATACACATTATTTAATAAAGAAATAACTAAAATACACATTATTTAATAAAGAAACAACAAAAAAACACATTATTTAATAGAGAAATAACTAAAAAACACATTATTTAATAGAGAAATAACTAAAATACACATTATTTAATAGAGAAATAACAAAAAACACATTATTTAATAAAGAAATAACTAAAATACACATTATTTAATGGAGAAATAACTAAAATACACATTATTTAATAAAGAAATAACTAAAATACACATTATTTAATAAAAAAATAACTAAATTACACATTATATATTGAAGAAATAACTAAAATACACATTATTTAATAAAGAAATAACTAAAATACACATTATTTATAAGAGAAATAACTAAAATACACATTATTTAATAGAGAAATAACAAAAAACACATTATTTAATAAAGAAATAACAAAAAAACACATTATTTAATAAATAAATAACTAAAATACACATTATTTATTGGAGAAATAACTAAAATACACATTATTTATTGGAGAAATAACTAAAATACACATTATTTAATAAAAAAATAACTAAAATACACATTATTTATCAAAGAAATAACTAAAATACACATTATTTAATAAAGAAATAACTAAAATACACATTATTTAATAGAGAAATAACTAAAATACACATTATTTAATAAAGAAATAACAAAAAAACACATTATTTAATAGAAAAATAACTAAAATACACATTATTAAATGGAAAAATAACTAAAATACACATTATTTGATAAAAAAATAACTAAAATACACAATATTTAATAGAAAAATAACAAAAAAAACACATTATTTAATAGAGAAATAACTAAAACACACATTATTTATTGGAGAAATAACTAAAATACGCATTATTTAATAGAGAAATGACTTAAATACACATTATTTAATAAAGAAATAACAAAAAAACACATTATTTAATAAAAAAATAACTAAAATACACATTATTTAATAAAGAAATAACTAAAATACACATTATTTAATAGAAAAATAACAAAAAAACACATTATTTAATAGAGAAATAACTAAAATGCACATTATTTATTTGAGAAATAACAAAATACACATTATTTAATAGAGAAATAACTAAAATACACATTATTTAATGAAGAAATAACAAAAAAACACAGTATTAAATTTAAAAAAAACTAAAATACACAATATTTAATAGAGAAATAACAAAAAAACACATTTTTTAATAAAAAAATAACAAAAAACACATTATTTAATAGAAAAATAACTAAACTACACATTATTTAATAGAGAAATAACAAAAAAACACATTATTTAATAGAGATATAACTTAAATACACATTATTTAATAGAGAAATAACAAAAACACATTAATAAATAGAGAAATAACTACAATACACATTATTTAATAGAGAAATAACAAAAAAACACATTATTTAATAAAGAAATAACAAAAAAACACATTATTTAATGAAGAAATAACTAAAATACACATTATTTATTGAAGAAATAACTAAAATACACATTATTTATTGGAGAAATAACTAAAATACACATTATTTAATAAAAAAATAACTAAAATACACATTATTTATTAAAGAAATAACTAAAATACACATTATTTAATAAAGAAATAACTAAAATACACATTATTTGATAGAGAAATAACTAAAATACACATTATTTAATAGAGATATATCAAAAAAACACATTATTTAATAAAGAAATAACTAAAATACACATTGATTAATAGAGAAATAACTAAAACACACATTATTTATTAAAGAAATAACTAAAATACACAATATTTAAAAGAGAATTAACAAAAAAACACATTATTTAATAGAGAAATAACTAAAATACACATTATTTATTGGACAAATAACTAAAATACACATTATTAAATAGAGAAATAACTAAAATACACATTATTTAATAGAGAAATAACAAATAAACACATTATTTAATAGAGAAATAACAAAAAACACTTTATTTAATAGAGAAATAACTAAAATACACATTATTTATTGAAGTTATAACTAAAATACACATTATTTTATAGAGAAATAACAAAAAAAAAACATTATTTAATAGAGAAATAACTTAAATACACATTATTTATTGGAGAAATAACTAAAATACACATTATTTTAAAGAGAAATAACAAAAAAACACATTTTTTAATAGAGAAATAACTAAAATACACATTAATTATTAGAGAAATAACTAAAATACACATAATTTAATAGAGCAATAACTAAAATACACATTATTTAATAAAAAAATAACAAAAAAACACATTATTTTATAGAGAAATAACTAAAATACACATTATTTAATAAAGAAATAACAAAAAAACACATTATTTATTAGAGAAATAACTAAAATGAACATTATTTATTAGAGAAATAACTAAAATACACATTATTTAATAGAGAAATCACAAAAAAACACATTATTTAATAGAGAAATAACTAAAAAACACAATAATTATTGGAAAAATAACTAAAATACACATCATTTAATAAAGAAATAACAAAAAAAACACATTATTTAATAGAGAAATAACTAAAAAACATATTATTTATTGGATAAATAACTAAAATACACATTATTAAATATAGAAATAACAAAAAACACATTATTTAATCAAGAAATAACAAAAAACACATTAATAAATTGAAAAATAACTAAAATACACATTATTTAATAGAGAAATAACAAAAAACACATTATTTAATAGAGATATAACTAAAATACACATTATTTAATAGAGAAATAACAAAAAACACATTAATAAATAGAAAAATAACTAAAATACACATTATTTATTAAAGAAATAACTAAAATACACATTATTTAATAAAGAAATAACTAAAATACACATTATTTAATAAAGAAACAACAAAAAAACACATTATTTAATAGAGAAATAACTAAATAACACATTATTTAATAGAGAAATAACTAAAATACACATTATTTAATAGAGAAATAACAAAAAAACACATTATTTAATAAAGAAATAACTAAAATACACATTATTTAATGGAGAAATAACTAAAATACACATTATTTAATAAAGAAATAACTAAAATACACATTAATTAATAAAAAAATAACTAAATTACACATTATATATTGAAGAAATAACTAAAATACACATTATTTAATAAAGAAATAACTAAAATACACATTATTTAATAGAGAAATAACTAAAATACACATTATTTAATAGAGAAATAACAAAAAACACATTATTTAATAAAGAAATAACAAAAAAACACATTATTTAATAAAGAAATAACTAAAATACACATTATTTATTGGAGAAATAACTAAAATACACATTATTTATTGGAGAAATAACTAAAATACACATTATTTAATAAAAAAATAACTAAAATACACATTATTTATCAAAGAAATAACTAAAATACACATTATTTAATAAAGAAATAACTAAAATACACATTATTTAATAGAGAAATAACTAAAATACACATTATTTAATAGAGATATAACAAAAAAACACATTATTTAATAAAGAAATAACTAAAATACACATTGATTAATAGAGAAATAACTAAAACACACATTATTTATTAAAGAAATAACTAAATTACACAATATTTAAAAGAGAATTAACAAAAAAACACATTATTTAATAGAGAAATAACTAAAATACACATTATTTATTGGAGAAATAACTAAAATACACATTATTAAATAGAGAAATAACTAAAATACACATTATTTAACAGAGAAATTACAAATAAACACATTATTTAATAGAGAAATAACAAAAAACACGTTATTTAATAGAGAAATAACTAAAATACACATTATTTTTTTAAGTTATAACTAAAATACACATTATTTTGTAGAGAAATAACAAAAAAAACACATTATTTAATAGAGAAATAACTAAAATACACATTATTTATTGGAGAAATAACTAAAATACACATTATTTTAAAGAGTAATAACAAAAAAACACATTATTTAATAGAGAAATAACTAAAATACACATTAATTATTAGAGAAATAACTAAAATACACATAATTTAATTAAGCAATAACTAAAATACACATTATTTAATAAAGAAATAACAAAAAAACACATTGTTTAATAGAGAAATAACTAAAATACACATTATTTAATAAAGAAATAACAAAAAAACACATTATTTATTAGAGAAATAACTAAAATGAACATTATTTATTGGAGAAATAACTAAAATACACATTATTTAATAGAGAAATCACAAAAAAACACATTATTTAATAGAGAATCAACTAAAAAACACAATAATTATTGGAAAAATAACTAAAATACACATTATTTAATAGAGAAATAACAAAATAAACACATTATTTAATAGAAAAATAACGAAAACACTTATTATTTAATTGAGAAATAACTAAAATACACATTATTTATTGGAGAAATAACTAAATCACACATTATTTAATAGAGAAATAACTAAAATACACATTATTTAATAGAGAAATAACAAATAAACACATTATTTAATAGAGAAATAACTAAAATAAACATTATTAAATAGAGAAATAACAAAAAAACACATTATTTAATAGAAAAATAACTAAAAAACATATTATTTATTGGATAAATAACTAAAATACACATTATTTAATGAAGAAATAACAAAAATACACATTATTTAATAGAGATATAACAAAAAAACACATTATTTAATAGAGAAATAACTAAAATACACATTATTTATTGGAGAACTAACTAAAATACACATTATTTAATAAAGAAATGACTAAAATACATATTATTTAATAGAAAAATAACAAAAAAACACATTATTTAATAGAGAAATAACTAAACTACACATTATTTATTGGAGAAATAACTAAAATACACATTATTCAATAAAAAAATAACTAAAATACTCAATATTTATTGGAAAAATAACTAAAATACACATTATTTAATAAAGAAATAACTAAAATACACATTATTTAATAGAGAAATAACAAAAAAAACACATTATTTAATAGAAAAAAAACTAAAATACACATTCTTTAAAGGAGAAATAACTAAAATACACATTATTTAATAGAGATTTAACAAAAAAACACATTATTTGATAGAGAAATAACTAAAATACACATTATTTATTGGAGAAATAACTAAAATACACATTATTTAATAGAGAAATAACTAAAATACACAATATTTAATTAAGAAATAACAAAAAAACACATTATTAAATAGAGAAATAACTAAAATACACTTTATTTAATAGAGAAATAACAAAAAAAAACACATTATTTAATAGAGAATTAACTAAAATACACATTATTTAATAGAGAAATAACAAAAAACACATTATTTAATTGAAAAATAACTAAAATACACAATAATTATTGGAGAAATAACTAAAATACACATTATTTAATGGAAAAATAAATAAAATACTTATTATTTAATAAAGAAATAACAAAAAAAAAAAAACACATTTTTTAATAGAGAAATAACTAAAATACACATTATTTAATAGAGAAATAATTTAAATACACAATATTTAATAGAGATGTAACAAAAAACACATTATTTAATAGAGAAATAACTAAAATACACAATATTTATTGAAGAAATATCTAAAATACACATTATTTAATAAAAAAATAACTAAAATACACATTTTTTAATAGAGAAATAAAAAAACCACATTATTTATGAGAGAAATAACTAAAAGACACATTATTTATTCGAGAAATATCTGAATTACACATTATTTGATAGAGAAATAACTAAAATACACAATATTTAATTGAGAAATAACAAAAAAACACATTATTAAATAGAGAAATAACTAAAATACACTTTATTTAATAGAAAAATAACAAAAAAAAAGACATTATTTAATAGTGAATTAACTAAAATACACATTATTTAATAGAGCAATAACAAAAAAACACATTATTTAATAAAGAAATAACTAAAATACACATTATTTAATAGAGAAATAACAAAAAAACACATTATTTAATAAAGAAATAACTAAAATACACATTATTTTTTAGAAAATTAATTAAAATACACAATATTTAATAGAGAAATAACAAAAAAACACATTATTTATTAGAGAAATAACTAAAATAAACATTATTAATTAGAAAAATAACTAAAATACACATTATTTAATAGAGAAATCACAAAAAAACCCATTATTTAATAGAGAAATAACTAAAAAACACATTAATTATTGGGGAAATTACTAAAATACACATTATTTAATAGAGAAATAACAAAAAAACACATTATTTAATAGAGAAATAACGAAAACACACATTATTTAATAGAGAAATAACTAAAAAACCCATTATTTATTGGAGAAATAAATAAATTACACATTATTTAATAATGAAATAACTAAAATAGACATTATTTAATAGAGAAATAACAAATAAACACATTAATTAATAGAAAAATAACTAAAATACACATTATTTAATAGAGAAATAACAAAAAAACACATTATTTAATAGAGAAATAACTAAAAGACACATTATATATTAGAGAAATATCTAAAATACACATTATTTAATAGAGAAATAACTAAAATACAGATTATTTAATAAAGAAATAACAAAAAAAAACACAGTATTTAATTCAGAAATAACTATAATACACATTATTTATTGGAGAAATAACTAAAATACACATTATTTAATAAAGAAATAACAAAAAAACACATTATTAAATAGAGAAATAACTAAAATACACTTTATTTAATAGAGAAATAACAAAAAAAAACACATTATTTAATAGAGAATTAACTAAAATACACATTATTTAATTGTGAAATAACAAAATAAACACATTATTCAATAGAGAAATAACTAAAAGACACATTATTTATTAGAGAAATATCTAAAATACACATTATTTAATAGAGAAATAACTAAAATACACATTATTTAATAGAGAAATAACAAAAAATTACATTATTTAATTCAGAAATAACTATAATACACATTTATTATTGGAGAAATAACTAAAATACACATTATTTAATAAAAAAATAACTAAAATACACATTATTTAATAGAGAAATAACAAAAAAACACTATATTTAAAAAATAAATAACTAAAATATACAATATTTAATAGAGAAATAACAAAAAAAACCAATATTTAATAGAGAAATAACTAAAATAAACATTATTTATTGGAGAAATAACTGAAATACACATTATTTAATAGAGAAATAAGTGAAATACACATAAATTAATAGAGAAATAACAAAAAAACACATTATTTAATAAAGAAATAACTAAAATACACATTATTTAATAAAGAAATAACAAAAAAACACATTATTTAATAGAGAAATAACTAAAAGACACATTATTTATTAGAGAAATATCTAAAATACACATTATTTAATAGAGAAATAACTAAAATACACATTATTTAATAGAGAAATAACAAAAAATTACATTATTTAATTTAGAAATAACTATAATACACATTATTTATTGGAGAAATAACTAAAATACACATTATTTAATAGAGAAATAACTAAAATACACATTATTTAATAGTGAAATAACAAAAAAACACATTATTTTATAGAGAAATAACTAAAATACACATTATTTACTAAAGAAATAACAAAAAAACACATTATTTAAAAAAGAAATAACTAAAATACACATTATTTATTGAAGAAATAACTAGAATACACATTATTTTTTAGAGAATTAACTAAAATACACATTATTTAATAGAGAAATAACTAAAATACACATTATTTATTAGAGAAATATCAAAAAAACACATTATTTAATAACGAAATAACTAAAATACACATTATTTGATAGAGAAATAAACAAAAAACACATTATTTAATAGAGAAATAACTAAAAGACACATTATTTATTTGAGAAATAACTAAAATACACATTATTTAATAGAGAAATAACTAAAATACACAATATTTAATAAAGAAATAACAAAAAAACACATTATTTAATACAGAAATAACTAAAAGACACATTATTTATTGGAAAATGAATTAAAATACACATTATTTTATTAAGAAATAATTTAAATACACTTTATTTGATAGAGATATAACAAAAAAAACACATTATTTAATAGAGAAATAACTAAAATACACATTATTTATTGGAGAAATAACTAAAAAACACATTATTTAATAAAGAAATAACTAAAATACACATTTTTTAATAGTGAAATAACAAAAAAACACATTATTTAATAGAGAAATAACTAAAAAACAAATTATTTATTTGAGAAATAACTAAAATACACATTATTTAATAGAGAAATAACAAAAAAACACATTATTTAATAGAGAAATAACTAAAATACACAAAATTTATTGGAAAAATAACTTTAATACACATTATTTAATAAAGAAATAACTAAAATACACATTATTTAATAAAAAATAACAAAAAAACACATTATTTAATAAAAAAATAACTAAAATACACATTATTTAATAGAGAAATAACAAAAATACACATTATTTAATAGAGAATTAACAAAAAAACACATTATTTAATAAAGAAATAACTAAAAGACACATTATTTATTTAGAATGAACCAAAATACACATTATTTAATAGAGAAATAACTAAATTACACATTATTTAATAGAAAAATAACAAAAAAAACACATTATTCAATAGAGAAATATTTAAAACACACATTATTTATTGGAGAAATAACTAAAATACACATTATTTTTTAAAAAAATAACTAAAAAACACATTATTTAATAAAGAAATAACTAAAATACACATTATTTATTGAAGAAATAACTAAAATACACATTTTTTATTGGAGAAATAACTAAAATACACATGATTTAATAGAGAAATAACAAAAAAACACATTATGTAAAAGAAAGATAACTAAAATACACATTATTTATTGGAGAAATAACTAATATACACATTATTTATTAGAGAAATAACTAAAATACACTCTATTTATTGGAGAAATAACTAAAATACACAATATTTAATGAAGAAATAACTAAATTACACATTATTTAATAGAGAAATAACAAAAAAACACATTATTTAATAGAGAAATAACTAAAATACACATTATTTATTGGAGAAATAACTAAAATACACATTTATTAATAGAGAAATAACAAAAAAACACATTATTAAATAGAGAAATAACTAAAATACACATTATTTAATAGAGAAATAACAAAAAAACACATTATTTAATAGAGAAATAACTTAAAGACACATTATTTATTGGAGAATGAACCAAAATACACATTATTTAATAGAGAAATAACTAAAATACACTTTATTTAAGAGAGAAATAACAAAAAAACACATTATTTAATAGAAAAATAACTAAAATACACATTATTTAATGGAGAAATAACTAAAATACACATTATTTAATAAAGAAATAACTAAAATACACATTATTTAATAGAAAAATAACAAAAAAACACATTATTTAATAGAGAAATAACTAAAATGCACATTATTTATTTGAGAAATAACAAAATACACATTATTTAATAGAGAAATAACTAAAATACACATTATTTAATGAAGAAATAACAAAAAAACACAGTATTAAATTAAAAAAAAACTAAAATACACAATATTTAATAGAGAAATAACAAAAAAACACATTTTTTAATAAAAAAATAACAAAAAACACATTATTTAATAGAAAAATAACTAAACTACACATTATTTAATAGAGAAATAACAAAAAAACACATTATTTAATAGAGATATAACTAAAATACACATTATTTAATAGAGAAATAACAAAAACACATTAATAAATAGAGAAATAACTACAATACACATTATTTAATAGAGAAATAACAAAAAAACACATTATTTAATAAAGAAATAACAAAAAAACACATTATTTAATAAAGAAATAACTAAAATACACATTATTTATTGAAGAAATAACTAAAATACACATTATTTATTGGAGAAATAACTAAAATACACATTATTTAATAAAAAAATAACTAAAATACACATTATTTATTAAAGAAATAACTAAAATACACATTATTTAATAAAGAAATAACTAAAATACACATTATTTGATAGAGAAATAACTAAAATACACATTATTTAATAGAGATATATCAAAAAAACACATTATTTAATAAAGAAATAACTAAAATACACATTGATTAATAGAGAAATAACTAAAATACACATTATTTATTAGAGAAATATCAAAAAAACACATTATTTAATAACGAAATAACTAAAATACACATTATTTGATAGAGAAATAAACAAAAAACACATTATTTAATAGAGAAATAACTAAAAGACACATTATTTATTTGAGAAATAACTAAAATACACATTATTTAATAGAGAAATAACTAAAATACACAATATTTAATAAAGAAATAACAAAAAAACACATTATTTAATACAGAAATAACTAAAAGACACATTATTTATTGGAAAATGAATTAAAATACACATTATTTTATTAAGAAATAATTTAAATACACTTTATTTGATAGAGATATAACAAAAAAAACACATTATTTAATAGAGAAATAACTAAAATACACATTATTTATTGGAGAAATAACTAAAAAACACATTATTTAATAAAGAAATAACTAAAATACACATTTTTTAATAGTGAAATAACAAAAAAACACATTATTTAATAGAGAAATAACTAAAAAACAAATTATTTATTTGAGAAATAACTAAAATACACATTATTTAATAGAGAAATAACAAAAAAACACATTATTTAATAGAGAAATAACTAAAATACACAAAATTTATTGGAAAAATAACTTTAATACACATTATTTAATAAAGAAATAACTAAAATACACATTATTTAATAAAAAATAACAAAAAAACACATTATTTAATAAAAAAATAACTAAAATACACATTATTTAATAGAGAAATAACAAAAATACACATTATTTAATAGAGAATTAACAAAAAAACACATTATTTAATAAAGAAATAACTAAAAGACACATTATTTATTTAGAATGAACCAAAATACACATTATTTAATAGAGAAATAACTAAATTACACATTATTTAATAGAAAAATAACAAAAAAAACACATTATTCAATAGAGAAATATTTAAAACACACATTATTTATTGGAGAAATAACTAAAATACACATTATTTTTTAAAAAAATAACTAAAAAACACATTATTTAATAAAGAAATAACTAAAATACACATTATTTATTGAAGAAATAACTAAAATACACATTTTTTATTGGAGAAATAACTAAAATACACATGATTTAATAGAGAAATAACAAAAAAACACATTATGTAAAAGAAAGATAACTAAAATACACATTATTTATTGGAGAAATAACTAATATACACATTATTTATTAGAGAAATAACTAAAATACACTCTATTTATTGGAGAAATAACTAAAATACACAATATTTAATGAAGAAATAACTAAATTACACATTATTTAATAGAGAAATAACAAAAAAACACATTATTTAATAGAGAAATAACTAAAATACACATTATTTATTGGAGAAATAACTAAAATACACATTTATTAATAGAGAAATAACAAAAAAACACATTATTAAATAGAGAAATAACTAAAATACACATTATTTAATAGAGAAATAACAAAAAAACACATTATTTAATAGAGAAATAACTTAAAGACACATTATTTATTGGAGAATGAACCAAAATACACATTATTTAATAGAGAAATAACTAAAATACACTTTATTTAAGAGAGAAATAACAAAAAAACACATTATTTAATAGAAAAATAACTAAAATACACATTATTTAATGGAGAAATAACTAAAATACACATTATTTAATAAAGAAATAACTAAAATACACATTATTTAATAGAAAAATAACAAAAAAACACATTATTTAATAGAGAAATAACTAAAATGCACATTATTTATTTGAGAAATAACAAAATACACATTATTTAATAGAGAAATAACTAAAATACACATTATTTAATGAAGAAATAACAAAAAAACACAGTATTAAATTAAAAAAAAACTAAAATACACAATATTTAATAGAGAAATAACAAAAAAACACATTTTTTAATAAAAAAATAACAAAAAACACATTATTTAATAGAAAAATAACTAAACTACACATTATTTAATAGAGAAATAACAAAAAAACACATTATTTAATAGAGATATAACTAAAATACACATTATTTAATAGAGAAATAACAAAAACACATTAATAAATAGAGAAATAACTACAATACACATTATTTAATAGAGAAATAACAAAAAAACACATTATTTAATAAAGAAATAACAAAAAAACACATTATTTAATAAAGAAATAACTAAAATACACATTATTTATTGAAGAAATAACTAAAATACACATTATTTATTGGAGAAATAACTAAAATACACATTATTTAATAAAAAAATAACTAAAATACACATTATTTATTAAAGAAATAACTAAAATACACATTATTTAATAAAGAAATAACTAAAATACACATTATTTGATAGAGAAATAACTAAAATACACATTATTTAATAGAGATATATCAAAAAAACACATTATTTAATAAAGAAATAACTAAAATACACATTGATTAATAGAGAAATAACTAAAACACACATTATTTATTTAAGAAATAACTAAAATACACAATATTTAAAAGAAAATTAACAAAAAAACACATTATTTAATAGAGAAATAACTAAAATACACATTATTTATTGGACAAATAACTAAAATACACATTATTAAATAGAGAAATAACTAAAATACACATTATTTAATAGAGAAATAACAAATAAACACATTATTTAATAGAGAAATAACAAAAAACACTTTATTTAATAGAGAAATAACTAAAATACACATTATTTATTGAAGTTATAACTAAAATACACATTATTTTATAGAGAAATAACAAAAAAAAAACATTATTTAATAGAGAAATAACTTAAATACACATTATTTATTGGAGAAATAACTAAAATACACATTATTTTAAAGAGAAATAACAAAAAAACACATTTTTTAATAGAGAAATAACTAAAATACACATTAATTATTAGAGAAATAACTAAAATACACATAATTTAATAGAGCAATAACTAAAATACACATTATTTAATAAAAAAATAACAAAAAAACACATTATTTTATAGAGAAATAACTAAAATACACATTATTTAATAAAGAAATAACAAAAAAACACATTATTTGTTAGAGAAATAACTAAAATGAACATTATTTATTAGAGAAATAACTAAAATACACATTATTTAATAGAGAAATCACAAAAAAACACATTATTTAATAGAGAAATAACTAAAAAACACAATAATTATTGGAAAAATAACTAAAATACACATCATTTAATAAAGAAATAACAAAAAAAACACATTATTTAATAGAGAAATAACTAAAAAACATATTATTTATTGGATAAATAACTAAAATACACATTATTAAATATAGAAATAACAAAAAAACACATTATTTAATCAAGAAATAACAAAAAACACATTAATAAATTGAAAAATAACTAAAATACACATTATTTAATAGAGAAATAACAAAAAACACATTATTTAATAGAGATATAACTAAAATACACATTATTTAATAGAGAAATAACAAAAAACACATTAATAAATAGAAAAATAACTAAAATACACATTATTTATTAAAGAAATAACTAAAATACACATTATTTAATAAAGAAATAACTAAAATACACATTATTTAATAAAGAAACAACTAAAAACACATTATTTAATAGAGAAATAACTAAAAAACACATTATTTAATAGAGAAATAACTAAAATACACATTATTTAATAGAGAAATAACAAAAAAACACATTATTTAATAAAGAAATAACTAAAATACACATTATTTAATGGAGAAATAACTAAAATACACATTATTTAATAAAGAAATAACTAAAATACACATTAATTAATAAAAAAATAACTAAATTACACATTATATATTGAAGAAATAACTAAAATACACATTATTTAATAAAGAAATAACTAAAATACACATTATTTAATAGAGAAATAACTAAAATACACATTATTTAATAGAGAAATAACAAAAAACACATTATTTAATAAAGAAATAACAAAAAAACACATTATTTAATAAAGAAATAACTAAAATACACATTATTTATTGGAGAAATAACTAAAATACACATTATTTATTGGAGAAATAACTAAAATACACATTATTTAATAAAAAAATAACTAAAATACACATTATTTATCAAAGAAATAACTAAAATACACATTATTTAATAAAGAAATAACTAAAATACACATTATTTAATAGAGAAATAACTAAAATACACATTATTTAATAGAGATATAACAAAAAAACACATTATTTAATAAAGAAATAACTAAAATACACATTGATTAATAGAGAAATAACTAAAACACACATTATTTATTAAAGAAATAACTAAATTACACAATATTTAAAAGAGAATTAACAAAAAAACACATTATTTAATAGAGAAATAACTAAAATACACATTATTTATTGGAGAAATAACTAAAATACACATTATTAAATAGAGAAATAACTAAAATACACATTATTTAACAGAGAAATTACAAATAAACACATTATTTAATAGAGAAATAACAAAAAACACGTTATTTAATAGAGAAATAACTAAAATACACATTATTTTTTTAAGTTATAACTAAAATACACATTATTTTGTAGAGAAATAACAAAAAAAAACACATTATTTAATAGAGAAATAACTAAAATACACATTATTTATTGGAGAAATAACTAAAATACACATTATTTTAAAGAGTAATAACAAAAAAACACATTATTTAATAGAGAAATAACTAAAATACACATTAATTATTAGAGAAATAACTAAAATACACATAATTTAATTAAGCAATAACTAAAATACACATTATTTAATAAAGAAATAACAAAAAAACACATTGTTTAATAGAGAAATAACTAAAATACACATTATTTAATAAAGAAATAACAAAAAAACACATTATTTATTAGAGAAATAACTAAAATGAACATTATTTATTGGAGAAATAACTAAAATACACATTATTTAATAGAGAAATCACAAAAAAACACATTATTTAATAGAGAATCAACTAAAAAACACAATAATTATTGGAAAAATAACTAAAATACACATTATTTAATAGAGAAATAACAAAATAAACACATTATTTAATAGAAAAATAACGAAAACACTTATTATTTAATTGAGAAATAACTAAAATACACATTATTTATTGGAGAAATAACTAAATCACACATTATTTAATAAAGAAATAACTAAAATACACATTATTTAATAGAGAAATAACAAATAAACACATTATTTAATAGAGAAATAACTAAAATAAACATTATTAAATAGAGAAATAACAAAAAAACACATTATTTAATAGAAAAATAACTAAAAAACATATTATTTATTGGATAAATAACTAAAATACACATTATTTAATGAAGAAATAACAAAAATACACATTATTTAATAGAGATATAACAAAAAAACACATTATTTAATAGAGAAATAACTAAAATACACATTATTTATTGGAGAACTAACTAAAATACACATTATTTAATAAAGAAATGACTAAAATACATATTATTTAATAGAAAAATAACAAAAAAACACATTATTTAATAGAGAAATAACTAAACTACACATTATTTATTGGAGAAATAACTAAAATACACATTATTCAATAAAAAAATAACTAAAATACTCAATATTTATTGGAAAAATAACTAAAATACACATTATTTAATAAAGAAATAACTAAAATACACATTATTTAATAAAGAAATAACAAAAAAAACACATTATTTAATAGAAAAAAAACTAAAATACACATTCTTTAAAGGAGAAATAACTAAAATACACATTATTTAATAGAGATTTAACAAAAAAACACATTATTTGATAGAGAAATAACTAAAATACACATTATTTATTGGAGAAATAACTAAAATACACATTATTTAATAGAGAAATAACTAAAATACACAATATTTAATTGAGAAATAACAAAAAAACACATTATTAAATAGAGAAATAACTAAAATACACTTTATTTAATAGAGAAATAACAAAAAAAAACACATTATTTAATAGAGAATTAACTAAAATACACATTATTTAATAGAGAAATAACAAAAAACACATTATTTAATTGAAAAATAACTAAAATACACAATAATTATTGGAGAAATAACTAAAATACACATTATTTAATGGAAAAATAAATAAAATACTTATTATTTAATAAAGAAATAACAAAAAAAAAAAAACACATTTTTTAATAGAGAAATAACTAAAATACACATTATTTAATAGAGAAATAATTTAAATACACAATATTTAATAGAGATGTAACAAAAAACACATTATTTAATAGAGAAATAACTAAAATACACAATATTTATTGAAGAAATATCTAAAATACACATTATTTAATAAAGAAATAACTAAAATACACATTTTTTAATAGAAAAATAAAAAAACCACATTATTTATGAGAGAAATAACTAAAAGACACATTATTTATTCGAGAAATATCTGAATTACACATTATTTGATAGAGAAATAACTAAAATACACAATATTTAATTGAGAAATAACAAAAAAACACATTATTAAATAGAGAAATAACTAAAATACACTTTATTTAATAGAAAAATAACAAAAAAAAACACATTATTTAATAGTGAATTAACTAAAATACACATTATTTAATAGAGCAATAACAAAAAAACACATTATTTAATAAAGAAATAACTAAAATACACATTATTTAATAGAGAAATAACAAAAAAACACATTATTTAATAAAGAAATAACTAAAATACACATTATTTTTTAGAAAATTAATTAAAATACACAATATTTAATAGAGAAATAACAAAAAAACACATTATTTATTAGAGAAATAACTAAAATAAACATTATTAATTAGAAAAATAACTAAAATACACATTATTTAATAGAGAAATCACAAAAAAACCCATTATTTAATAGAGAAATAACTAAAAAACACATTAATTATTGGGGAAATTACTAAAATACACATTATTTAATAGAGAAATAACAAAAAAACACATTATTTAATAGAGAAATAACGAAAACACACATTATTTAATAGAGAAATAACTAAAAAACCCATTATTTATTGGAGAAATAAATAAATTACACATTATTTAATAATGAAATAACTAAAATAGACATTATTTAATAGAGAAATAACAAATAAACACATTAATTAATAGAAAAATAACTAAAATACACATTATTTAATAGAGAAATAACAAAAAAACACATTATTTAATAGGGAAATAACTAAAAGACACATTATATATTAGAGAAATATCTAAAATACACATTATTTAATAGAGAAATAACTAAAATACAGATTATTTAATAAAGAAATAACAAAAAAAAACACAGTATTTAATTCAGAAATAACTATAATACACATTATTTATTGGAGAAATAACTAAAATACACATTATTTAATAAAGAAATAACAAAAAAACACATTATTAAATAGAGAAATAACTAAAATACACTTTATTTAATAGAGAAATAACAAAAAAAAACACATTATTTAATAGAGAATTAACTAAAATACACATTATTTAATTGTGAAATAACAAAATAAACACATTATTCAATAGAGAAATAACTAAAAGACACATTATTTATTAGAGAAATATCTAAAATACACATTATTTAATAGAGAAATAACTAAAATACACATTATTTAATAGAGAAATAACAAAAAATTACATTATTTAATTCAGAAATAACTATAATACACATTTATTATTGGAGAAATAACTAAAATACACATTATTTTTTAAAGAAATAACTAAAAAACACATTATTTAATAAAGAAATAACTAAAATACACATTATTTATTGAAGAAATAACTAAAATACACATTTTTTATTGGAGAAATAACTAAAATACACATGATTTAATAGAGAAATAACAAAAAAACACATTATGTAAAAGAAAGATAACTAAAATACACATTATTTATTGGAGAAATAACTAATATACACATTATTTATTGGAGAAATAACTAAAATACACTCTATTTATTGGAGAAATAACTAAAATACACAATATTTAATGAAGAAATAACTAAAATACACATTTTTTAATAGTGCAATAACAAAAAAACACATTATTTAATAAAGAAATAACTAAAATAGACATTATTTATTAAAGAAATAACTAAAATACACATTTTTTATTGGAGAAATAACTAAAATACACATGATTTAATAGAGAAATACCAAAAAAACACATTATGTAAAAGAAAGATAACTAAAATACACATTATTTATTGGAGAAATAACTAATATACACATTATTTATTGGAGAAATAACTAAAATACACATTATTTATTAGAGAAATAACTAGTATACACATTATTTAATTGAGAAATAACAAAAAAACATATTATTTAATAGAGAAATAACTAAAATACACCTTATTTAATAGAGAATTAACAAAAAAACACATTATTTAATAAAGAAATAACTAAAAGACACATTATTTATTTAGAATGAACCAAAATACACATTATTTAATAGAGAAATAACTAAATTACACTTTATTTAATAAAGAAATAACAAAAAAACACATTATTTAATAGAAAAATAACTAAAATACACAATATTAAATGGAGAAATAACTAAAATACACATTATTTGATAAAGAAATAACTAAAATACACAATATTTAATAGAAAAATAACAAAAAAAACACATTATTTGATAGAGAAATAACTAAAACACACATTATTTATTGGAAAAATAACTAAAATACGCATTATTTAATAGAAAAATTACTAAAATACACATTATTTAATAAAAAAATAACAAAAAAAACACATTATTTAATAAAAAAATAACTAAAATACACATTATTTAATAGAGAAATAACAAAAATACACATTTTTTAATAGAGAAATAACAAAAAAACACATTATTTAATAAAGAATTAACAAAAAAACACATTATTTAATAAAGAAATAACTAAAATACACATTATTTATTGGAAAAATAACTAAAATACACATTATTTATTAAAGAAATAACTAAAAAACACATTATTTAATAAAGAAATAACTAAAAGACACATTATTTAATAGAGAAATAACTAAAATACACATTATTTAATAGAGAAATAACAAAAAACACATTTTTTAATAAAGAAATAACAAAAAACACATTATTTAATAAAGAACTAACTGAAATACACATTATTTATTGGAGAAATAACTAAAATACACATTATTTTTTGAAGGAATAACTAAAATACACATTATTTATCAGAGAAATAACTAAAACACACATTATTTAATAGAGAAATAACTAAATTACACATTATTTAATAGAGAAATAACAAAAAAAAACACATTATTTAATAGAGAAATAACTAAAATACACATTATTTATTGGAGAAATAACTAAAATACACATTTATTAATAGAGAAATAACAAAAAAACACATTATTAAATAGAGAAATAACTAAAATACACATTATTTAATAGAGAAATAACAAAAAAACACATTATGTAATAGAAAAATAACTAAAATACACATTATTTATTGGAGAAATAACTAAAATACACATTATTTAATAGAGAAATAACTAGAGTACACATTATTTAATAAAGAAATAACAAAAAAACATATTATTTAATAAAGAAATAAATAAAATACACATTATTTAATAGAGAAATAACAAAAAAACACATTATTTAATAGAGAAATAACTAAAAGACACATTATTTATTGGAGAATGAACCAAAATACAAATGATTTAATAGAGAAATAACTAAAATACACTTTATTTAAGAGAAAAATAACAAAAAAACACATTATTTAATAGAAAAATAACTAAAATACACATTATTTAAAGGAGAAATAACTAAAATACACATTATTTAATAAAGAAATAACTAAAATACACATTATTTAATAGAAAAATAACAAAAAAACACATTATTTAATAGAGAAATAACTAAAATGCACATTATTTATTGGAGAAATAACAAAATATACATTATTTAATAGAGAAATAACTAAAATACACATTATTTAATAAAGAAATAACAAAAAAACACATTATTTAATTTAAAAAAACTAAAATACACATTATTTAATAGAGAAATAACAAAAAAACACATTTTTTAATAAAAAAATAACAAAAAACACATTATTTAATAGAAAAATAACTAAACTACACATTATTTAATAGAGAAATAACAAAAAAACACATTATTTAATAGAGATATAACTAAAATACACATTATTTAATAGAGAAATAACAAAAAACACATTAATAAATAGAGAAATAACTAAAATACACATTATTTAATAGAGAAATAACAAAAAAACACATTATTTAATAAAGAAATAACAAAAAAACACATTATTTAATAAAGAAATAACTAAAATACACATTATTTATTGAAGAAATAACTAAAATACACATTATTTATTGGAGAAATAACTAAAATACACATTATTTAATGAAAAAATAATTAAAATACACATTATTTATTAAAGAAATAACTAAAATACACATTATTTAATAAAGAAATAACTAAAATACACATTATTTGATAGAGAAATAACTAAAATACACATTATTTAATAGAGATATAACAAAAAAACACATTATTTAATAAAGAAATAACTAAAATACACATTGATTAATAGAGAAATAACTAAAACACACATTATTTATTAAAGAAATAACTAAAATACACAATATTTAAAAGAGAATTAACAAAAAAACACATTATTTAATAGAAAAATAACTAAAATACACATTATTTATTGGACAAATAACTAAAATACACATTATTAAATAGAGAAATAACTAAAATACACATTATTTAATAGAGAAATAACAAATAAACACATTATTTAATAGAGAAATAACAAAAAACACGTTATTTAATAGAGAAATAACTAAAATACACATTATTTATTGAAGTTATAACTAAAATACACATTATTTTATAGAGAAATAACAAAAAAAACACATTATTTAATAGAGAAATAACTTAAATACACATTATTTATTGGAGAAATAACTAAAATACACATTATTTTAAAGAGAAATAACAAAAAAACACATTATTTAATAGAGAAATAACTAAAATACACAATAATTATTAGAGAAATAACTAAAATACACATAATTTAATAGAGCAATAACTAAAATACACAATATTTAAAAAAAAAATAACAAAAAAACACATTATTTTATAGAGAAATAACTAAAATACACATTATTTAATAAAGAAATAACAAAAAAACACATTATTTATTAGAGAAATAACTAAAATGAACATTATTTATTAGAGAAATAACTAAAATACACAATATTTAATAGAGAAATCACAAAAAAACACATTATTTAATAGAGAAATAACTAAAAAACACAATAATTATTGGAAAAATAACTAAAATACACATCATTTAATAAAGAAATAACAAAAAAAACGCATTATTTAATAGAGAAATAACGAAAACACTTATTATTTAATAGAGAAATAACTAAAATACACATTATTTATTGGAGAAATAACTAAATCACACATTATTTAATAGAGAAATAACTAAAATACACCTTATTTAATAGAGAAATAACAAATAAACACATTATTTGATAGAGAAATAACTAAAATAAACATTATTTAATAGATAAATAACAAAAAAACACATTATTTAATAGAGAAATAACTAAAAAACATATTATTTATTGGATAAATAACTGAAATACACATTATTTAATATAGAAATAACAAAAAACACTTTATTAAATTGAAAAATAACTAAAATACACATTATTTAATAGAGAAATATCAAAAAAACACATTATTTAATAGAGATATAACTAAAATACACATTATTTAATAGAGAAATAACAAAAAACACATTAATAAATAGAGAAATAACTAAAATACACATTATTTATTAAAGAATAAACTAAAATACACATTATTTAATAAAGAAATAACTAAAATACACATTATTTAATAAAGAAACAACAAAAAAACACATTATTTAATAAAGAAATAACTAAAAAACACATTATTTAATAGAGAAATAACTAAAATACACATTATTTAATAGAGAAATAACAAAAAAACACATTATTTAATAAAGAAATAACTAAAATACACATTATTTAATGGAGAAATAACTAAAATACACATTATTTAATAAAGAAATAACTAAAATACACATTATTTAATAAAAAAATAACTAAATTACACATTATATATTGAAGAAATAACTAAAATACACATTATTTAATAAAGAAATAACTAAAATACACATTATTTAATAGAGAAATAACTAAAATACACATTATTTAATAGAGAAATAACAAAAAACACATTATTTAATAAAGAAATAACAAAAAAACACATTATTTAATAAAGAAATAACTAAAATACACATTATTTATTGGAGAAAAAACTAAAAAACACATTATTTATTGGAGAAATAACTAAAATACACATTATTTAATAAAAAAATAACTAAAATACACATTATTTATCAAAAAAATAACTAAAATACACATTATTTAATAAAGAAATAACTAAAATACACATTATTTAATAGAGAAATAACTAAAATACACATTATTTAATAGAGATATAACAAAAAAACACATTATTTAATAAAGAAATAACTAAAATACACATTGATTAATAGAGAAATAACTAAAACACACATTATTTATTAAAGAAATAACTAAATTACACAATATTTAAAAGAGAATTAACAAAAAAACACATTATTTAATAGAGAAATAACTAAAATACACATTATTTAATGGAGAAATTACTAAAATACACATTATTAAATAGAGAAATAACTAAAATACACATTATTTAATAGAGAAATTACAAATAAACACATTATTTAATAGAGAAATAACAAAAAACACGTTATTTAATAGAGAAATAACTAAAATACACATTATTTTTTTAAGTTATAACTAAAATACACATTATTTTGTAGAGAAATAACAAAAAAAACACATTATTTAATAGAGAAATAACTAAAATACACATTATTTATTGGAGAAATAACTAAAATACACATTATTTTAAAGAGTAATAACAAAAAAACACATTAATTAATAGAGAAATAACTAAAATACACATTAATTATTAGAGAAATAACTAAAATACACATAATGTAATAAAGCAATAACTAAAATACACATTATTAAATAAAGAAATAACAAAAAAACACATTATTTAATAGAGAAATAACTAAAATACACATTATTTAATAAAGAAATAACAAAAAAACACATTATTTATTAGAGAAATAACTAAAATGAACATTATTTATTAGAGAAATAACTAAAATACACATTATTTAATAGAGAAATCACAAAAAAACACATTATTTAATAGAGAATCAACTAAAAAACGCAATAATTATTGGAAAAATAACTAAAATACACATTATTTAATAGAGAAATAACAAAATAAACACATTATTTAATAGAAAAATAACGAAAACACTTATTATTTAATTGAGAAATAACTAAAATACACATTATTTATTGGAGAAATAACTAAATCACATATTATTTAATAAAGAAATAACTAAAATACACATTATTTAATAAAGAAATAACAAAAATACACATTATTTAATAGAGATATAACAAAAAAACACATTATTTAATAGAGAAATAACTAAAATACACATTATTTATTGGAGAAATAACTAAAATACACATTATTTAATAAAGAAATGACTAAAATACATATTATTTAATAGAAAAATAACAAAAAAATACATTATTTAATAGAGAAATAACTAAACTACACATTATTTATTGGAGAAATAACTAAAATACACATTATTCAATAAAAAAAAAACTAAAATACTCAATATTTATTGGAGAAATAACTAAAATACACATTATTTAATAAAAAAATAACTAAAATACACATTATTTATTAGAGAAATAACAAAAAAAACACATTATTTAATAGCGAAAAAACTAAAATACACATTCTTTAAAAAAGAAATAACTAAAATACACATTATTTAATAGAGAAATAACAAAAAAACACATTATTTGATAGAGAAATAACTAAAATACACATTATTTATTGGAGAAATAACTAAAATACACATTATTTAATAGAGAAATAACTAAAATACACAATATTTAATTGAGAAATAACAAAAAAACACATTATTAAATAGAGAAATAACTAAAATACACTTTATTTAGTAGAGAAATAACAAAAAAAAAACACATTATTTAATAGAGAATTAACTAAAATACACATTATTTAATAGAGAAATAACAAAAAACACATTATTTAATAGAAAAATAACTAAAATACACAATAATTATTGGAGAAATAACTAAAATACACATTATTTAATGGAAAAATAACTAAAATACTTATTATTTAATAAAGAAATAACAAAAAAAAAACACATTTTTTAATAGAGAAATAACTAAAATACACATTATTTAATAGAGAAATAATTTAAATACACAATATTTAATAGAGATGTAACAAAAAACACATTATTTAATAGAGAAATAACTAAAATACACAATATTTATTGAAGAAATATCTAAAATACACATTATTTAATAAAGAAATAACTAAAATACACATTTTTTAATAGAGAAATAAAAAAACCACATTATTTATGAGAGAAATAACTAAAAGACACATTATTTATTCGAGAAATATCTGAATTACACATTATTTAATAGAGAAATAACTAAAATACACAATATTTAATTGAGAAATAACAAAAAAACACATTATTAAATAGAGAAATAACTAAAATGCACTTTATTTAATAGAGAAATAACAAAAAAAAACACATTATTTAATAGAGAATTAACTAAAATACACATTATTTAATAGAGCAATAACAAAAAAACACATTATTTAATAAAGAAATAACTAAAATACACATTATTTAATAGAAAAATAACAAAAAAACACATTATTTAATAAAGAAATAACTAAAATACACATTATTTTTTGGAAAATTAACGAAAATACACAATATTTAATAGAGAAATAACAAAAAAACACATTATTTATTAGAGAAATAACTAAAATAAACATTATTAATTAGAGAAATAACTAAAATACACATTATTTAATAGAGAAATAACAAAAAAACACATTATTTAATAGAGAAATTACTAAAAAACACAATAATCATTGGGGAAATTACTAAAATACACATTATTTAATATAGAAATAACAAAAAAACACATTATTTAATAGAGAAATAACGAAAACACACATTATTCAATAGAGAAATAACTAAAAAACCCATTATTTATTGGAGAAATAAATAAATCACACATTATTTAATAAAGAAATAACTAAAATACACATTATTTAATAGAGAAATAACAAACAAACACATTAATTAGTAGAAAAATAACTAAAATACACATTATTTAATAGAGAAATAACAAAAAAACACATTATTTAATAGAGAAATAACTAAAAGACACATTATATATTAGAGATATATCTAAAATACACATTATTTAATAAAGAAATAACTAAAATACACATTATTTAATAAAGAAATAACAAAAAAAACACAGTATTTAATTCAGAAATAACTATAATACACATTATTTATTGGAGAAATAACTAAAATACACATTATTTAATAAAGAAATTTTTAAAATACACATTATTTAATTGTGAAATAACAAAAAAACACATTATTCAATAGAGAAATAACTAAAAGACACATTATTTATTAGCGAAATATCTAAAATACACATTATTTAATAGAGAAATAACTAAAATACACATTATTTAATAGAGAAATAACAAAAAATTACATTATTTAATACAGAAATAACTATAATACACATTATTTATTGGAGAAATAACTAAAATACACATTATTTAATAAAAAAATAACTAAAATACACATTATTTAATAGAGAAATAACAAAAAAACACTATATTTAAAAAATAAATAATTAAAATATACAATATTTAATAGAGAAATAACAAAAAAAACCAATATTTAATAGAGAAATAACTAAAATAAACATTATTTATTGGAGAAATAACTGAAATACACATTATTTAATAGAGAAATAAGTGAAATACACATAATTTAATAGAGAAATAACAAAAAAACACATTATTTAATAAAGAAATAACTAAAATACACATTATTTAATAAAGAAATAACAAAAAAACACATTATTTAATAGAGAAATAACTAAAAGACACATTATTTATTAGAGAATTATCTAAAATACACATTATTTAATAGAGAAATAACTAAAATACACATTATTTAATAGAGAAATAACAAAAAATTACATTATTTAATTTAGAAATAACTATAATACACATTATTTATTGGAGAAATAACTAAAATACACATTATTTAATAGAGAAATAACTAAAATACACATTATTTAATAGTGAAATAACAAAAAAACACATTATTTAATAGAGAAATAACTAAAATACACATTATTTAATAGAGAAATAACAAAAAAACACATTATTTAAAAAAGAAATAACTATAATACACATTATTTATTGAAGAAATAATTAGAATACACATTATTTTTTAGAGAATTAACTAAAATACACATTATTTAATAGAGAAATAACTAAAATACACATTATTTATTAGAGAAATATCAAAAAACACATTATTTAATAAAGAAATAACTAAAATACACATTATTTGATAGAGAAATAAACAAAAAACACATTATTTAATAAAGAAATAACTAAAAGACACATTATTTATTTGAGAAATAACTAAAATACACATTATTTAATAGAGAAATAACTAAAATACACAATATTTAATAAAGAAATAACAAAAAAACACATTATTTAATACAGAAATAACTAAAAGACACATTATTTATTGGAAAATGAATTGAAATACACATTATTTTATAAAGAAATAATTTAAATACACATTATTTAATAGAGATATAACAAAAAAACACATTATTTAATAGAGAAATAACTAAAATACACATTATTTATTGGAGAAATAACTAAAATACACATTATTTAATAAAGAAATAACAAAAATACACATTTTTTAATAGTGAAATAACAAAAAAACACATTATTTAATAGAGAAATAACTAAAAGACAAATTATTTATTTGAGAAATAACTAAAATACACATTATTTAATAGAGAAATAACAAAAAAACACATTATTTAATAGAGAAATAACTAAAATACACAATATTTATTGGAAAAATAACTTTAATACACATTATTTAATAAAGAAATAACTAAAATACACATTATTTAATAAAGAAATAACAAAAAAACACATTATTTATCAAAAAAATAACTAAAATACACATTATTTAATGAAGAAATAACTAAAATACACATTATTTAATAGAGAAATAACTAAAATACACATTATTTAATAGAGATATAACAAAAAAACACATTATTTAATAAAGAAATAACTAAATTACACATTGATTAATAGAGAAATAACTAAAACACACATTATTTATTAAAGAAATAACTAAATTACACAATATTTAAAAGAGAATTAACAAAAAAACACATTATTTAATAGAGAAATAACTAAAATACACATTATTTATTGGAGAAATTACTAAAATACACATTATTAAATAGAGAAATAACTAAAATACACATTATTTAATAGAGAAATTACAAATAAACACATTATTTAATAGAGAAATAACAAAAAACACGTTATTTAATAGAGAAATAACTAAAATACACATTATTTTTTTAAGTTATAACTAAAATACACATTATTTTGTAGAGAAATAACAAAAAAAACACATTATTTAATAGAGAAATAACTAAAATACACATTATTTATTGGAGAAATAACTAAAATACACATTATTTTAAAGAGTAATAACAAAAAAACACATTAATTAATAGAGAAATAACTAAAATACACATTAATTATTAGAGAAATAACTAAAATACACATAATTTAATAAAGCAATAACTAAAATACACATTATTTAATAGAGAAATTACAAATAAACACATTATTTAATAGAGAAATAACAAAAAACACGTTATTTAATAGAGAAATAACTAAAATACACATTATTTTTTTAAGTTATAACTAAAATACACATTATTTTGTAGAGAAATAACAAAAAAAACACATTATTTAATAGAGAAATAACTAAAATACACATTATTTATTGGAGAAATAACTAAAATACACATTATTTAATAAAGAAATAACAAAAATACACATTTTTTAATAGTGAAATAACAAAAAAACACATTATTTAATAGAGAAATAACTAAAAGACAAATTATTTATTTGAGAAATAACTAAAATACACATTATTTAATAGAGAAATAACAAAAAAACACATTATTTAATAGAGAAATAACTAAAATACACAATATTTATTGGAAAAATAACTTTAATACACATTATTTAATAAAGAAATAACTAAAATACACAATATTTAATAAAGAAATAACAAAAAAACACATTATTTATCAAAAAAATAACTAAAATACACATTATTTAATAAAGAAATAACTAAAATACACATTATTTAATAGAGAAATAACTAAAATACACATTATTTAATAGAGATATAACAAAAAAACACATTATTTAATAAAGAAATAACTAAAATACACATTGATTAATAGAGAAATAACTAAAACACACATTATTTATTAAAGAAATAACTAAATTACACAATATTTAAAAGAGAATTAACAAAAAAACACATTATTTAATAGAGAAATAACTAAAATACACATTATTTATTGGAGAAATTACTAAAATACACATTATTAAATAGAGAAATAACTAAAATACACATTATTTAATAGAGAAATTACAAATAAACACATTATTTAATAGAGAAATAACAAAAAAACACGTTATTTAATAGAGAAATAACTAAAATACACATTATTTTTTTAAGTTATAACTAAAATACACATTATTTTGTAGAGAAATAACAAAAAAAACACATTATTTAATAGAGAAATAACTAAAATACACATTATTTATTGGAGAAATAACTAAAATACACATTATTTTAAAGAGTAATAACAAAAAAACACATTAATTAATAGAGAAATAACTAAAATACACATTAATTATTAGAGAAATAACTAAAATACACATAATTTAATAAAGCAATAACTAAAATACACATTATTTAATAAAGAAATAACAAAAAAACACATTATTTAATAGAGAAATAACTAAAATACACATTATTTAATAAAGAAATAACAAAAAAACACATTATTTATTAGAGAAATAACTAAAATGAACATTATTTATTGGAGAAATAACTAAAATACACATTATTTAATAGAGAAATCACAAAAAAACACATTATTTAATAGAGAATCAACTAAAAAACGCAATAATTATTGGAAAAATAACTAAAATACACATTATTTAATAGAGAAATAACAAAATAAACACATTATTTAATAGAAAAATAACGAAAACACTTATTATTTAATTGAGAAATAACTAAAATACACATTATTTATTGGAGAAATAACTAAATCACACATTATTTAATAAAGAAATAACTAAAATACACATTATTTAATAAAGAAATAACAAAAAAAAAAAACACATTTTTTAATAGAGAAATAACTAAAATACACATTATTTAATAGAGAAATAATTTAAATACACAATATTTAATAGAGATGTAACAAAAAACACATTATTTAATAGAGAAATAACTAAAATACACAATATTTATTGAAGAAATATCTAAAATACACATTATTTAATAAAGAAATAACTAAAATACACATTTTTTAATAGAGAAATAAAAAAAACCACATTATTTATGAGAGAAATAACTAAAAGACACATTATTTATTCGAGAAATATCTGAATTACACATTATTTAATAGAGAAATAACTAAAATACACAATATTTAATTGAGAAATAACAAAAAAACACATTATTAAATAGAGAAATAACTAAAATGCACTTTATTTAATAGAGAAATAACAAAAAAAAACACATTATTTAATAGAGAATTAACTAAAATACACATTATTTAATAGAGCAATAACAAAAAAACACATTATTTAATAAAGAAATAACTAAAATACACATTATTTAATAGAAAAATAACAAAAAAACACATTATTTAATAAAGAAATAACTAAAATACACATTATTTTTTGGAAAATTAACTAAAATACACAATATTTAATAGAGAAATAACAAAAAAACACATTATTTATTAGAGAAATAACTAAAATAAACATTATTAATTAGAGAAATAACTAAAATACACATTATTTAATAGAGAAAACACAAAAAACCCATTATTTAATAGAGAAATAACTAAAAAACACAATAATCATTGGGGAAATTACTAAAATACACATTATTTAATAGAGAAATAACAAAAAAACACATTATTTAATAGAGAAATAACGAAAACACACATTATTCAATAGAGAAATAACTAAAAAACCCATTATTTATTGGAGAAATAAATAAATCACACATTATTTAATAAAGAAATAACTAAAAAACACATTATTTAATAGAGAAATAACAAACAAACACATTAATTAGTAGAAAAATAACTAAAATACACATTATTTAATAGAGAAATAACAAAAAAACACATTATTTAATAGAGAAATAACTAAAAGACACATTATATATTAGAGATATATCTAAAATACACATTATTTAATAAAGAAATAACTAAAATACACATTATTTAATAAAGAAATAACAAAAAAAACACAGTATTTAATTCAGAAATAACTATAATACACATTATTTATTGGAGAAATAACTAAAATACACATTATTTAATAAAGAAATTTTTAAAATACACATTATTTAATTGTGAAATAACAAAAAAACACATTATTCAATAGAGAAATAACTAAAAGACACATTATTTATTAGCGAAATATCTAAAATACACATTATTTAATAGAGAAATAACTAAAATACACATTATTTAATAGAGAAATAACAAAAAATTACATTATTTAATACAGAAATAACTATAATACACATTATTTATTGGAGAAATAACTAAAATACACATTATTTAATAAAAAAATAACTAAAATACACATTATTTAATAGAGAAATAACAAAAAAACACTATATTTAAAAAATAAATAACTAAAATATACAATATTTAATAGAGAAATAACAAAAAAAACCAATATTTAATAGAGAAATAACTAAAATAAACATTATTTATTGGAGAAATAACTGAAATACACATTATTTAATAGAGAAATAAGTGAATTACACATAATTTAATAGAGAAATAACAAAAAAACACATTATTTAATAAAGAATCAACTAAAATACACATTATTTAATAAAGAAATAACAAAAAAACACATTATTTAATAGAGAAATAACAAAAAATTACATTATTTAATTTAGAAATAACTATAATACACATTATTTTTTGGAGAAATAACTAAAATACACATTATTTAATAGAGAAATAACTAAAATACACATTATTTAATAGAGAAATAACTAAAATACACAATATTTATTGGAAAAATAACTTTAATACACATTATTTAATAAAGAAATAACTAAAATACACATTATTTAATAAAGAAATAACAAAAAAACACATTATTTAATAAAAAAATAACTAAAATACACATTATTTAATAGAGAAATAACAAAAATACACATTATTTAATAGAGAATTAACAAAAAAACACATTATTTAATAAAGAAATAACTAAAAGACACATTATTTATTTAGAATGAACCAAAATACACATTATTTAATAGAGAAATAACTAAATTACACATTATTTAATAAAAAAATAACAAAAAAAACACATTATTCAATAGAGAAATATTTAAAACACACATTATTTATTGGAGAAATAACTAAAATACACATTATTTGTTTAAGAAATAACTAAAAAACACATTATTTAATAAAGAAATAACTAAAATACACATTATTTATTGAAGAAATAACTAAAATACACATTTTTTATTGGAGAAATAACTAAAATACACATGATTTAATAGAGAAATAACAAAAAAACACATTATGTAAAAGAAAGATAACTAAAATACACATTATTTATTGGAGAAATAACTAATATACACATTATTTATTGGAGAAATAACTAAAATACACTCTATTTATTGGAGAAATAACTAAAATACACATTATTTAATCAAGAAATAACTAAAATACACATTTTTTAATAGTGAAATAACAAAAAAACACATTATTTAATAAAGAAATAACTAAAATACACATTATTTATTGAAGAAATAACTAAAATACACATTTTTTATTGGAGAAATAACTAAAATACACATGATTTAATAGAGAAATACCAAAAAAACACATTATGTAAAAGAAAGATAACTAAAATACACATTATTTATTGGAGAAATAACTAATATACACATTATTTATTGGAGAAATAACTAAAATACACATTATTTATTAGAGAAATAACTAGTATACACATTATTTAATTGAGAAATAACAAAAAAACATATTATTTAATAGAGAAATAACTAAAATACACCTTATTTAATAGAGAATTAACAAAAAAACACATTATTTAATAAAGAAATAACTAAAAGACACATTATTTATTTAGAATGAACCAAAATACACATTATTTAATAGAGAAATAACGAAATTACACTTTATTTAATAGAGAAATAACAAAAAAACACATTATTTAATAGAAAAATAACTAAAATACACATTATTAAATGGAGAAATAACTAAAATACACATTATTTGATAAAGAAATAACTAAAATACACATTATTTAATAAAAAAATAACAAAAAAAACACATTATTTAATAGAGAAATAACTAAAACACACATTATTTATTAGAGAAATAACTAAAATACGCATTATTTAATAGAGAAATGACTAAAATACACATTATTTAATAAAGAAATAACAAAAAAACACATTATTTAATAAAAAAATAACTATAATACACATTATTTAATAGAGAAATAACGAAAATACACATTATTTAATAGAGAAATAACAAAAAACACATTATTTAATAAAGAATTAACAAAAAAACACATTATTTAATAAAGAAATAACTAAAATACACATTATTTATTGGAAAAATAACTAAAATACACATTATTTATTAAAGAAATAACTAAAAAACACATTATTAATTAAAGAAATAACTTAAAGACACATTATTTAATAGAGAAATAACTAAAATACACATTATTTATTAGAGAAATAACAAAAAACACATTTTTAATAAAGAAATAACAAAAAAACACATTATTTAATAAAGAACTAACTGAAATACACATTATTTATTGGAGAAATAACTAAAATACACATTATTTTTTGGAGGAATAACTAAAATACACATTATTTATCAGAGAAATAACTAAAACACACATTATTTAATAGAGAAATAACTAAATTACACATTATTTAATAGAGAAATAACAAAAAAACACATTATTTAATAGAGAAATAACTAAAATACACATTATTTATTGGAGAAATAACTAAAATACACATTTATTAATAGAGAAATAACAAAAAAACACATTATTAAATAGAGAAATAACTAAAATACACATTATTTAATAGCGAAATAACAAAAAAACACATTATGTAATAGAAAAATAACTAAAAGACAAATTATTTATTGGAGAATGAACCAAAATACACATTATTTAATAGAGAAATAACTAAAATACACTTTATTTAAGAGAGAAATAACAAAAAAACACATTATTTAATAGAAAAATAACTAAAATACACATTATTTAATGGAGAAATAACTAAAATACACATTATTTAATAAAGAAATAACTAAAATACACATTATTTATTGAAGAAATAACTAAAATACACTTTATTTATTGGAGAAATAACTAAAATACACATTATTTAATAAAAAAATAACTAAAATACACATTATTTAATAGAGAAATAACTAGAGTACACATTATTTAATAAAGAAATAACAAAAAAACATATTATTTAAAAAAGAAATAAATAAAATACACATTATTTAATAGAGAAATAACAAAAAAACACATTATTTAATAGAGAAATAACTAAAAGACACATTATTTATTGGAGAATAAACTAAAATACACATTATTTAATAGAGAAATAACTAAAATACACTTTATTTTAAAGAGAAATAACAAAAAACACATTATTTAATAGAGAAATAACTAAAATGCACATTATTTATTGGAGAAATAACAAAATACACATTATTTAATAGAGAAATAACTAAAATACACATTATTTAATAAAAAAATAACAAAAAATTACATTATTTAATTAAAAAAAACTAAAATACACATTATTTAATAGAGAAATAACAAAAAAACACATTTTTTAATAAAAAAATAACAAAAAACACATTATTTAATAGAAAAATAACTAAACTACACATTATTTAATAAAGAAATAACAAAAAAACACATTATTTAATAGAGATATAACTTAAATACACATTATTTAATAGAGAAATAACAAAAAACACATTAATAAATAGAGAAATAACTAAAATACACATTATTTAATAGAGAAATAACAAAAAACACAGTATTTAATAAAGAAATAACAAAAAAACACATTATTTAATAAAGAAATAACTAAAATACACATTAATTATTGAAGAAATAACTAAAATACACTTTAATTATTGGAGAAATAACTAAAATACACATTATTTAATAAAAAAATAACTAAAATACACATTATTTAATAGAGAAATAACTAAAATACACATTATTTATTGGAGAAATAACTAAAATACACATTTATTAATAGAGAAATAACAAAAAAACACATTATTAAATAGAGAAATAACTAAAATACACATTATTTAATAGAGAAATAACAAAAAAACACATTATGTAATAGAAAAATAACTAAAATACATTAAAAAATTAAATTTATGAAAAATTATTCTAAACTAAAAAACATCCATAGACGCGTTTCGAGGTTTACCTCTCATCAGTATGGCTTTATTTATTTAAACTAATTGATTTTTAACTTACTTCGTTAACATTGTTCACCACCACAATTCAAAGTGAATATTTTAAAAAGTGTATTGACTATTTATACTAACTGACTTAATGACTTTATTTAATGGCTATGGTTAATAGCATTCTGAGAATGAACAAATAAACTAATTATTTCGGGATATTAAGCTGATGGTAATGACATGAAAGAATTAAAACAGAAATTTGAAAATTAAAAATAGAATAAATTTTTTGCATAAATTATAATTACTATTATACAATTTCGTGTATATCAGAACATATATAAAATATATAAAGAAGAGACGCAATGTCCTCAAATGAGACAGTTGTAAAAGCAATAATTTCGAATAAAGCCTAGTTAAATAGGTAAATTTATACGAATGCCACAACGACATATGTAGCGCTCGTTATTATTTGTTCAATCGGACAACCCAATAATAACATTAAAAAATTAAATTTATGACAAATTATTCTAAACTAAAAAACATCCATAGACGCGTTTCGAGGTTTACCTCTCATCAGTATGGCTTTATTTATTTAAACTAATTGATTTTTAACTTACTTCGTTAACATTGTTCACCACCACAATTCAAAGTGAATATTTTAAAAAGTGTATCGACTATTTATACTAACTGACTTAATGACTTTATTTAATGGCTACGGTTAATAGCATTCTGAGAATGAACAAATAAACTAATTATTTCGGGATATTAAGCTGATGGTAATGACATGAAAGAATTAAAACAGAAATTTGAAAATTAAAAATAGAATAACTAAAATACACATTATTTATTGGAGAAATAACTAAAATACACATTATTTAATAGAGAAATAACTAGAGTACACATTATTTAATAAAGAAATAACAAAAAAACATATTATTTAATAAAGAAATAAATAAAATACACATTATTTAATAGAGAAATAACAAAAAAACACATTATTTAATAGAGAAATAACTAAAAGACACATTATTTATTGGAGAATGAACCAAAATACACATTATTTGATAGAGAAATAACTAAAATACACTTTATTTAAGAGAGAAATAACAAAAAAACACATTATTTAATAGAAAAATAACTAAAATACACATTATTTAATGGAGAAATAACTAAAATACACATTATTTAATAAAGAAATAACTAAAATACACATTATTTAATAGAAAAATAACAAAAAAACACATTATTTAATAGAGAAATAACTAAAATGCACATTATTTATTGGAGAAATAACAAAATACACATTATTTAATAGAGAAATAACTAAAATACACATTATTTAATTAAAAAATAACAAAAAAACACATTATTTAATTAAAGAAAACTAAAATACACATTATTTAATAGAGAAATAACAAAAAAACACATTTTTTAATAAAAAAATAACAAAAAACACATTATTTAATAGAAAAATAACTAAACTACACATTATTTAATAGAGAAATAACAAAAAAGCACATTATTTAATAGAGATATAACTAAAATACACATTATTTAATAGAGAAATAACAAAAAACACATTAATAAATAGAGAAATAACTAAAATACACATTATTTAATAGAGAAATAACAAAAAACACATTATTTAATAAAGAAATAACAAAAAAACACATTATTTAATAAAGAAATAACTAAAATACACATTATTTATTGAATAAATAACTAAATACACATTATTTATTGGAGAAATAACTAAAATACACATTATTTAATAAAAAAATAACTAAAATACACATTATTTATTGAAGAAATAACTAAAATACACATTATTTAATAAAGAAATAACTAAAATACGCATTATTTGATAGAGAAATAACTAAAATACACATTATTTAATAGAGATATAACAAAAAAACACATTATTTAATAAAGAAATAACTAAAATACACATTGATTAATAGAGAAATATCTAAAACACACATTATTTATTAAAGAAATAACTAAAATACACAATATTTAAAAGAGAATTAACAAAAAAACACATTATTTAATAGAGAAATAACTAAAATACACATTATTTATTGGACAATTAACTAAAATACACATTATTAAATAGAGAAATAACTAAAATACACATTATTTAATAGAGAAATAACAAATAAACACATTATTTAATAGAGAAATAACAAAAAACACGTTATTTAATAGAGAAATAACTAAAATACACATTATTTATTGAAGTTATAACTAAAATACACATTATTTTATAGAGAAATAACAAAAAAAAAAACATTATTTAATAAAGAAATAACTTAAATACACATTATTTATTGGAGAAATAACTAAAATACACATTATTTTAAAGAGAAATAACAAAAAAACACATTATTTAATTGAGAAATAACTAAAATACACATTAATTATTAGAGAAATAACTAAAATACACATAATTTAATAGAGCAATAACTAAAATACACATTATTTAATAAAAAAATAACAAAAAAACACATTATTTGATAGAGAAATAACTAAAATACACATTATTTAATAAAGAAATAACAAAAAAACACATTATTTATTAGAGAAATAACTAAAATGAACATTATTTATTGGAGAAATAACTAAAATACACATTATTTAATAAAGAAATCACAAAAAAACACATTATTTAATAGAGAAATAACTAAAAAACACAATAATTATTGGAAAAATAACTAAAATACACATCATTTAATAAAGAAATAACAAAAAAAACACATTATTTAATAGAGAAATAACGAAAACACTTATTATTTAATAGAGAAATAACAAAAATACACATTATTTATTGGAGAAATAACTAAATCACACATTATTTAATAGAGAAATAACTAAAATACACCTTATTTAATAGAGAAATAACAAATAAACACATTATTTAATAGAGAAATAACTAAAATAAACATTATTTAATAGAGAAATAACAAAAAAACACATTATTTAATAGAGATATAACTAAAATACACATTATTTAATAGAGAAATAACAAAAAACACATTAATAAATAGAGAAATAACTAAAATACACATTATTTATTAAAGAAATAACTAAAATACACATTATTTAATAGAGAAATAACTAAAATACACATTATTTAATAAAGAAACAACGAAAAAACACATTATTTAATAGAGAAATAACTAAAAAACACATTATTTAATAGAGAAATAACTAAAATACACATTATTTAATAGAGAAATAACAAAAAAAACACATTATTTAATAAAGAAATAACTAAAATACACATTATTTAATAGAGAAATAACTAAAATACACATTATTTAATAAAGAAAAAACTGAAATACACATTATTTAATAAAAAAAAACCTAAATTACACATTATATATTGAAGAAATAACTAAAATACACATTATTTAATAAAGAAATAACTAAAATACACATTATTTAATAGAGAAATAACTAAAATACACATTATTTAATAGAGAAATAACAAAAAAACACATTATTTATTAAAGAAATAACAAAAAAACACATTATTTAATAAAGAAATAACTAAAATACACATTATTTATTGGATAAATAACTAAAATACACATTATTTATTGGAGAAATAACTAAAATACACATTATTTAATAAAAAAATTACTAAAATACACATTATTTATCAAAGAAAAAACTAAAATACACATTATTTAATAAAGAAATAACTAAAATACATATTATTTAATAGAGAAATAACTAAAATACACATTATTTAATAGAGATATAACAAAAAAACACATTATTTAATAAAGAAATAACTAAAATACACATTGATTAATAGAGAAATAACTAAAACACACATTATTTATTAAAGAAATAACTAAAATACACAATATTTAAAAGAGAATTAACAAAAAAACACATTATTTATTAGAGAAATAACTAAAATACACATTATTTATTGGAGAAATAACTAAAATACACATTAGTAAATAGAGAAATAACTAAAATACACATTATTTAATAGAGAAATTACAAATAAACACATTATTTAATAGAGAAATAACAAAAAACACGTTATTTAATAAAGAAATAACTAAAATACACATTATTTTTTTAAGTTATAACTAAAATACACATTATTTTGTAGAGAAATAACAAAAAAAACACATTATTTAATAGAGAAATAACTAAAAAACACATTATTTAATAGAGAAATAACTAAAATACACATTAATTATTAGAGAAATAACTAAAATACACATAATTTAATAAAGCAATAACTAAAATACACATTATTTAATAAAGAAATAACAAAAAAACACATTATTTAATAGAGAAATAACTAAAATACACATTATTTAATAAAGAAATAACAAAAAAACACATTATTTATTAGAGAAATAACTAAAATGAACATTATTTATTGGAGAAATAACTAAAATACACATTATTTAATAGAGAAATCACAAAAGAACACATTATTTAATAGAGAATCAACTAAAAAACACAATAATTATTGGAAAAAAACCTAAAATACACATTATTTAATAGAGAAATAACAAAATAAACACATTATTTATTAGAAAAATAACGAAAACACTTATTATTTAATAGAGAAATAACTAAAATACACATTATTTATTGGAGAATAAACTAAACCACACATTATTTAATAGAGAAATAACTAAAATACACATTATTTAATAAAGAAATAACAAATAAACACATTATTTAATAGAGAAATAACTAAAATAAACATTATTAAATAGAGAAATAACAAAAAAACACATTATTTAATAGAGAAATAACTAAAAAACATATTATTTATTGGATAAATAACTAAAATACACATTATTTAATAGAGAAATAACAAAAATACACATTATTTAATAGAGATATAACAAAAAAACACATTATTTAATAGAGAAATAACTAAAATACACATTATTTATTGGAGAAATAACTAAAATACACATTATTTAATAAAGAAATGACTAAAATACATATTATTTAATAGAGAAATAACAAAAAAACACATTATTTAATAAAGAAATAACTAAACTACACATTATTTATTGGAGAAATAACTAAAATACACATTATTCAATAAAAAAATAACTAAAATACTCAATATTTATTGGAAAAATAACTAAAACACACATTATTTAATAAAGAAATAACTAAAATACACATTATTTAATAGAGAAATAACAAAAAAAACACATTATTTTATAGAGAAAAAACTAAAATACACATTCTTTAAAGGAGAAATAACTAAAACACACATTATTTAATAGAGAAATAACAAAAAAACACATTATTTGATAGAGAAATAACTAAAATACACATTATTTATTGGAGAAATAACTAAAATACACATTATTTAATAGAGAAATAACTAAAATACACAGTATTTAATTGAGAAATAACAAAAAAACACATTATTAAATAGAGAAATAACTAAAATACACTTTATTTAATAGAGAAATAACAAAAAAAACACATTATTTAATAGAGAATTAACTAAAATACACATTATTTAATAGAGAAATAACAAAAAACACATTATTTAATAGAAAAATAACTAAAATACACAATAATTATTGGAGAAATAACTAAAATACACATTATTTAATGAAAAAATAACTAAAATACTTATTATTTAATAAAAAAATAACAAAAAAAAAACACATTTTTTAATAGAGAAATAACTAAAAGACACATTATATATTAGAGAAATATCTAAAATACACATTATTTAATAGAAAAATAACTAAAATACACATTATTTAATAAAGAAATAACAAAAAAACACAGTATTTAATTCAGAAATAACTATAATACACATTATTTATTGGAGAAATAACTAAAATACACATTATTTAATAAAGAAATTTTTAAAATACACATTATTTAATAGTGAAATAACAAAAAAAACACATTATTTAATAGAGAAATAACTAAAACACACATTATTTAATAGAGAAATAACAAAAAAACACATTATTTAATAGAGAAATAACTATAATACACATTATTTATTAAAGAAATAACTAAAATACAAATTATTTTTTGGAGAATTAACTAAAATACACATTATTTAATAGAGAAATAACTAAAATACACATTATTTATTAGAGAAATAACAAAAAACCACATTATTTAATAGAGAAATAACTAAAATACACTTTATTTATTGAAGAAATAACTAAATTACACATTATTTAATAGAGAAATAACAAAAAAACACATTATTTCTTAGAGAAATAACTAAAATAAACATTATTTTTTGGAGAAATAAGTAAAATACACATTATTTAATAGAGAAATAAGTAAAATACACATCATATATTAGAGAAATAACTAAAAAACACATTATTTAATAAAGAAATAATTAAAATACACATTATTTAATAGAGAAATAACAGAAAAACACATTATTTAATAGAGAAATAACTAAAATACACATTGTTTATTGGAGAAATAACTAAAATACACATTATTTAATAGAGAAATAAGTAAAATACACATTATTTAATAGAAAATTAACAAAAAAACACTTTATTTAATAAATAAATAACTAAAATACACATTATTTAATAGAGAAATAACAAAAATACACATTGTTTAATAGAGAAATAACAGAAAAACACATTATTTAATAGAGAAATAACTAAAATACACATTGTTTATTGGAGAATTAACTAAAATACACATTATTTAATAGAGAAATAAGTAAAATACACATCATATATTAGAGAAATAACTAAAAAACACATTATTTAATAAAAAAATAACTATAATACACATTATTTATTGAAGAAATAATTAAAATAACATTATTTTTTGGAGAATTAACTAAAATACACATTATTTAATAGAGAAATAACTAAAATACACATTATTTATTAAAGAAATAACAAAAAAACACATTATTTAATAGAGAAATAACTAAAATACACATTATTTATTGAAGAAATAACTAAATTTCACACTATTTAATAAAGAAATAACAAAAAAAACACATTATTTCTTAGAGAAATAACTAAAATAAACATTATTTATTGGAGAAATGAGTAAAATACACATTATTTGATTGAGAAATAAGTAAAATACACATTATTTATTAGAGAAATAACAAAAAAACACATTATTTACTGAAGAAATAACTAAAGTACACATTATTTAATAGAGAAATATCAAAAAAACGCATTATTTAATAGAGAAATATTTAAAATACACATTATTTAATAGAGAAATAACAAAAAAACACATTATTTAATAGAGAAATAACTAAAATACACATTATTTATTGGAGAAATAACTAAAATACACATTATTTAATAGAGAAATAAGTAAAATACACATTATTAAATAAAGAAATAACAAAAAAACACATTATTTAATAAAGAAATAACTAAAATACACATTATTTAATAAAAAAATTACAAAAAAACACATTATTTAATAGAGAAATAACTAAAAGACACATTAATTATTAGAGAAATAACTAAAATACACATTATTTAATAGAGAAATAACTAAAATACACAATATTTAATAGAGAAATAAAAAAAAAACACATTATTTAATAGAGAAAAAAGTAAAATACACATTATTTATTGAAGAAATAACTAAAATACACATTATTTAATAAAGAAATAACTAAAATACACATTATTTATTAGAGAAATAACTAAAATACACATTATTTATTAGAGAATTAACTAAAATACACATTATTTAATTTAGAAATAAATAAAATACACATTATTAAATAGAGAAGTAAGAAAAAAACACATTATTTAATAGAGAAATAAAAAAAAATCACATTATTTAATAGAGAAATATCTAAAATACACATTATTTATTGGAGAATTAACTAAAAGACACATTATTTATTGGAGAAATAAATAAAAAACACATTATTTAATAGAGAAATAACTAAAATACTTATTATTTAATAGTGAAATAACAAAAAAACACATTATTTAATAGAGAATGAACTAAAATACACATTATTTATTGGAAAAATATCTAAAATACACATTATTTAATAGAGAAATAACTAAAATACACAATATTTATTGGAAAAATAACTAAAATACACATTATTCAATAGAGATATAACTAAAATACACAATATTTAATAGAGAAATAAAAAAAAAACACATTATTTAATAGAGAAAAAACTAAAATACACATTATTTATTGATGAAATACCTAAAATACACATTATTTAATAAAGAAATAACTAAAATACTTATTATTTAATAGTGAAATAACAAAAAAACACATTATTTAATAGAGAATTAACTAAAATACACATTATTTATTGGAGAAATATCTAAAATACACATTATTTAATAGAGAAATAACTAAAATACACAATATTTATTGGAAAAATAACTAAAAAACACATTATTCAATAGAGAAATAACTAAAATACACAATATTTAATAGAGAAATAAAAAAAAAACACATTATTTAATTGAGAAAAAACTAAAATACACATTATTTATTGAAGAAATAACTAAAATACACATTATTTAATAAAGAAATAACTAAAATACACATTATTTATTAGAGAAATAACTAAAATACACATTATTTATTAGAGAATTAACTAAAATACACATTATTTAATAGAGAAATAAATAAAATACACATTAGTAAATAGAGAAGTAAGAAAAAAACACATTATTTAATAGAGAATTAACTAAAATACACATTATTTATTGGAGAAATATCTAAAATACACATTATTTAATAGAGAAAAAACTAAAATACACATTATTTATTGAAGAAATAACTAAAATACACATTATTTAATGAAGAAATAACTACACAATATTTAATAGAGAAATAAAAAAAAAACACATTATTTAATAGAGAAAAAACTAAAATACACATTATTTATTGAAGAAATAACTGAAATACACATTATTTAATGAAGAAATAACTAAAATACACATTATTTATTAGAGAAATAACTAAAATACACATTATTTATTAGAGAATTAACTAAAATACCCATTATTTAATTGAGAAATAAATAAAATACACATTATCAAATAGAGAAGTAAGAAAAAAACACATTATTTAATAGAGAAATAAAAAAAAATCACATTATTTAATAGAGAAATATGTAAAATACACATTATTTATTGGAGAATTAACTAAAAGACACATTATTTATTGGAGAAATAAATAAAAAACACATTATTTAATAGAGAAATAACTAAAATACACATTATTTATTGGAGAAATAACTAAAATACATTATTTAATAGAGAAATAACTAGAACACTTATTATTTAATGGAAAAATAATTAAAATACACATTATTTCGTAGAGAAATAACAAAAAAACACATTATTCAATAGAAAAATAACTGAAATACACATTATTTGTTGGAGAAATAACTAAAACACACAATATTTAATAGAGAAATAACAAAAAAACACATTATTTAATAGAGAAATAAATAAAATACTCGATATTTATTGAAGAAATAACTAAAATACACATTATTTAAAAAAAAAATAACTAAAATACACATTATTTAATAGAGAAATAACAAAAAACACATTAATTAATAGAGAAATAACAAAAACACACATTATTTTATGGAGAAATAACTAAAAAACCCATTTCTTATTGGAGAAATCACTAAATCACACGTTATTTAATAGAGAAATAACTGAAATACACATTATTTAATAGAGAAATAACAAATAAACACATTAATTAATAGAGAAATAACTAAAATACACATTATTTAATAGAGAAATAACAAAAAAACACATTATTTAATAGAGAAATAACTAAAATACATATTATATATTGGATAAATAACTAAAATACACATTATTTGATAAAGATATAACAAAAATACACATTATTTAATAGAGAAATAACAAAAAACTCATTTTTTAATAAAGAGATAACTAAAATACACATTAATTATTGGAGAAATAACTAAAATACACATTATTTAATAAAGAAATGACTAAAATACATATTATTTAATAGAAAAATAACAAATAAACACATTATTTAATAGAGAAATAACTAAAATACACATTATTTATTGGAGAAATAACTAAAATACACATTATTTAATAGAGAAATGACTAAAATACACAATATTTATTGGAGAAATAACTAAAATACACATTATTTAATAAAGAAATAACTAAATTACACATTATTTAATAAAAAAATAAAAAAAAAAAACTAAAATACACATTTTTTAATAGAGAAATAACAAGAAACCACATTACTTAATTGAGAAATAACTAAAATACACATTATTTATTGGAGAAATAACTAAAATACAAATTATTTATTGAAGAATCAACTAAAAGACACATTATTTAATAGAGAAAAAACAAAAAAACACATTATTTAATAGAGAACTAACTAAAATACACATTATTTATTAGAGAAATAACTAAAATACACATTATTTATTGGAGAAATAACTAAAATACACAATGTTTAATAGATAAATAACTAAAATACACAATATTCAATTGAGAAATAACAAAAAAACACATTATTAAATAGAGAAATAACTAAAATACACATTATTTAATAGAGAAATAACAAAAAAACACATTATTTAATAGAGAAATAACTAAAATACACATTATTTAAAAAAAAATAACAAAAAAAACACATTATTTAATTCAGAAATAACTATAAAACACATTATTTATTGGAGAAATAACTAAAATACATATTATTTAATAGAGAAATAACTAAAATACACATTATTTAATAGTGAAATAACAAAAAAACACATTATTTAATAGAGAAATAACTAAAATACACATTATTTAATAAAGAAATAACAAAAAAACACATTATTTAATAGAGAAATAACTATAATACACATTATTTATTGAAGAAATAACTAAAATACACTTTATTTTTTGGAGAATTAACTAAAATACACATTATTTAATGGAGAAATAACTAAAATACACATTATTTATTACAGAAATAACAAAAAAACACATTATTTAATAGAGAAATAACTAAAATACACATTATTTATTAAAGAAATAACTAAATTACACATTATTTAATAGAAAAATAACAAAAAAATACATTATTTCTTAAAGAAATAACTAAAATAAACATTATTTTTTTGAGAAATAAGTAAAATACACATTATTTAATAGAGAAATAAGTAAAATACACATTATATATTAGAGAAATAACAAAAAAACACATTATTTAATTAAGAAATAACTTAAATACACATTATTTAATAGAAAAATAACAAAAAAACACATTATTTATTAGAGAAATATTTAAAATACACATTATTTAATAGAGAAATAACAAAAAAACACATTATTTAATAGAGAAATAACTAAAATACACATTATTTATTGGAGAAATAACTAAAATACACATTATTTAATAGAGAACTAAGTGAAATACACATTATTTAATAGAGAAATAACAAAAAAACACATTATTTAATAAATAAATAACTAAAATACACATTATTTAATAGAGAAATAACAAAAAAACACATTATTTAATAGAGAAATAACTAAAAGACACATTAATTATTAGAGAAATAACTAAAATACACATTATTTAATAGAGAAATAAATATAATACACATTATTTATTGGAGAAATAACTAAAATACACATTTTTTAATAGAGAAATAACAAAAAACCACATTATTTAAGTGAGAAATAACTAAAATACACAATATTTATTGGAGAAATAACTAAAATACACATTTTTTAATAGAGAAATAACAAAAAACCACAGTATTTAATTGAGAAATAACTAAAATACACATTATTTATTGGAGAAATAACTAAAATACAAATTATTTAATAAAGAATCAACTAATAGACACATTATTAAATAGAGAAATAACAAATAAACACATTAATTAATTGAGAAATAACTAAAATACACATTATTTAATAGAGAAATTACAAAAAAACACATTATTTAATAGAGAAATAACTAAAATACATATTATATATTGGATAAATAACTAAAATACACATTATTTAATAAAGAAATAACAAAAAAACACTTTATTTAATAGAGAAATAACTAAAATACATATTATTTATTGGATAAATAACTAAAATACACATTATTTAATAGAGAAATAACTAAAATACATATTATTTATTGGATAAATAACTAAAATACACATTATTTAATAGAGAAATAACAAAAAACACATTATTTAATAGAAAAATAACTAAAATACACAATATTTATTGGAGAATTAACTAAAATACACATTATTTAATAGAAAAATAACTAAAATACTTATTATTTAATAAAGAAATAACAAAAAAAAAACACATTTTTTAATAGAAAAATAACTAAAATACACATTATTTAATAAAGAAATAACAAAAAACACATTATTTAATAGAAAAATAACTAAAATACACATTATTTATTCTAGAAATAACTAAAATGCACATTATTTAATAGAGAAATAAGTAAAATACTTATTATTTAAAAAAGAAATAACAAAAAAACACATTATTTAATAGAGAAATAACTAAAGACACATTATTTATTGGAAAATAAATTAAAATACACATTATTTAATAAAGAAATAATTTAAATACACATTATTTGATAGAGATGTAACAAAAAACAAATTATTTATTAGAGAAATAACTAAAATACACAATATTTATTGAAGAAATATCTAAAATACACATTATTTAATAAAGAAATAACTAAAATACACATTTTTTAATAGAAAAATAACAAAAAAACACATTATTTATGAGAGAAATAACTAAAAGACACATTATTTATTCGAAAAATATCTGAATTACACATTATTTAATAGAGAAATAACTAAAATACACATAATTCAATAGAGAAATAACAAAAAAACACATTATTTAATATAGAAATAACTAAAATACACATTATTTATTGGAGAAATAACTTAAATACACATTATTTAATAGAGAAATAACTAAAATACTCATTATTTAATAGTGAAATAACAAAAAAACACATTATTTAATAGAGAAATAACTAAAATACACATTATATAATAGAGAAATAACAAAAAAACACATTATTTAATAGAGAAATAACTAAAAAACACATTATTTATTGGAGAAATAACTAAAATACAAATTATTTTTAGAAAAATTAACTAAAATACACATTATTTAATAGAGAAATAACTAAATCACACATTATTTAATAGAGAATTAACAAAAAACACATTATTTAATAGAGAAATAACTAAAATACACATTATTTATTGAAGAAAAACCTTATATACACATTATTTAATAGAGAAATAACAAAAAAACACATTATTTATTAGAAAATAACTAAACAAAACATGATTTATTGGAGAAATAACTAAAATACACATTATTTAATAGAGAAATCGGTAAAATACACATTATTTAATAGAGAAATAACAAAAAAACACATTTTTTAATAAAGAAATAACTAAAATACACATTATTTAATAGAGAAATAACAAAAAAACACATTTTTTAATAGAGAAATAACTAAAATACACATTATTTAATAGAGAAATAACAAAAAAACACATTATTTAATAGAGAAATAAGTAAAATACACATTATTTAATAGAGCAATAACAAAAAAACACATTATTTAATAAAGAAATAACTAAAATACACATTATTTAATAGAGAAATAACAAAAAAACACATTATTTAATAGAGAAATAACTAAAATACACATTATTTTTTGGAAAATTAACTAAAATACACAATATTTAATAGAGAAATAACGAAAATAAACATTATTAATTAGAGAAATAATTAAAATACACATTGTTTAATAGAGAAATCACAAAAAACCCATTATTTAATAGAGAAATAACTAAAAAACACATTAATTATTGGGAAAATTACTAAAATACACATTATTTAATAGAGAAATAACAAAAAAACACATTATTAAATAGAGAAATAACGAAAACACACATTATTTAATAGAGAAATAACTAAAAAACCCATTATTTATTAGAGAAATAAATAAATCACACATTATTTAATAGAGAAATAACTAAAATACACATTATTTAATAGAGAAATAACAGATAAACACATTAATTAATAGAGAAATAACTAAAATACACATTATTTAATAGAGAAATAACAAAAAAAAACACATTATTTGATAGAGAAATAACTAAAATACTTATTATATATTGGTCAAATAACTAAAATACACATTATTTAATAAAGAAATAACAAAAATACACATTATTTAATAAAGAAATAACAAAAAACTCATTATTTCATAGAGAAATAACTAAAATACACATTAATTATTGGAGAAATAACTAAAATATACATTATTTAATAAAGAAATGACTAAAATACATATTATTTAATAGATAAATAACAAAAAAACACATTATTTAATAGAGAAATAACTAAAATACACATTATTTATTGGAGAAATAACTAAAATACACATTATTTAATAGAGAAATAAATAAAATACACATTATTTATTGGAGAAATAACTAAAATACACATTATTTAATAGAGAAATAACTAAAATACACATTATTTAATAAAAAAATAACAAAAAAACACATTATTTAATAGAAAAAAAACTAAAATACACATTTTTTATTGGAGAAATAACTAAAATACACATTTTTTAATAGAGAAATAACAAAAAAACACATTATTTAATTGAGAAATAACTAAAATACACATTATTTATTGGAGAAATAACTAAAATACAAATTATTTATTAAAGAATCAACTAAAAGACACATTATTTAATAGAGAAATAACAAAAAAACACATTTTTTAATAGAGAAATAACTAAAATACACATTATTTATTAGAGAAATAACTAAAATACACATTATTTATTGGAGAAATAACTAAAATACACAATGTTTAATAAATAAATAACTAAAATACACAAAATTCAATTGAGAAATAACAAAAAAACACATTATTAAATAGAGAAATAACTAAAATACACATTATTTAATAGAGAAATAACAAAAAAACACATTATTTATTAGAGAAATAACTATAATACACATTATTTATTGGAGAAATAACTAAAATACACATTATTTAATAGAGAAATAACTAAAATACACATTATTTAATAGTGAAATAACAAAAAAACACATTATTTAAAAGAGAAATAACTAAAACACACATTATTTAATGGAGAAATAACAAAAAAACACATTATTTAATAGAGAAATAACTATAATACACATTATTTATTAAAGAAATAACTAAAAGACACATTATTTTTTGGAGAATTAACTAAAATACACATTATTTAATAGAGAAATAACTAAAATACACATTATATATTAGAGAAATAACAAAAAAACACATTATTTAATAAAGAAATAACTAAAATACACATTATTTAATAGAGAAATAACAAAAAAACACATTAATTAATAGAGAAATATTTAAAATACACTTTATATAATAGAGAAATAACAAAAAAACACATTATTTAATAGAGAAATAACTAAAATACACATTATTTATTAGAGAAATAACTAAAATACACTTTATTTAATAGAGAAATAAGTGAAATACACATTATTTAAAAGAAAAATAACAAAAAACACAATATTTAATAAATAAATAACTAAAATACACATTATTTAATAAAGAAATAACAAAACAACACATTATTTATTAGAGAAATAACTAAAAGACACATTATTTATTAGAGAAATAACTAAAATATACATTATTTAATAAAGAAATAACTATAATACACATTATTTATTGAAGAAATAACTAAAATAACATTATTTTTTGGAGAATTAACTAAAATTCACATTATTTAATAGAGAAATATCTAAAATACACATTATTTATTAGAGAAATAACAAAAAAACACATTATTTAATAGAGAAATAACTTAAATACACATTATTTATTGAAGAAATAACTAAATTACGCATTATTTAATAGAGAAATAACAAAAAAACACATTATTTCTTAGAGAAATAACTAAAATAAACATTATTTATTGGAGAAATAAGTAAAATACACATTATTTAATAGAGAAATAAGTAAAATACACATTATTTATTAGAGAAATAACAAAAAAACACATTATTTAATAAAGAAATAACTAAAGTACACATTATTTAATAGAGAAATAACAAAAAAACACAATATTTAATAGAGAAATATTTAAAATACACATTATTTAATAGAGAAATAACAAAAAAACACATTATTTAATAGAGAAATAACAAAAAAACACATTATTTAATAAAGAAATAACTAAAATACACATTATTTAATAGAGAAATAACAAAAAAACACATTATTTAATAGAGAAATAACTAAAAGACACATTATTTATTAGAGAAATAACTAAAATACACATTATTTAATAGAGAAATAACTAAAATACACATTATTTAATAAAGAAATAACAAAAAAACACATTATTTAATAGAGAAAAAACTAAAATACACATTATTTATTGGGGAAATAACTAAAATACACATTATTTAATAGAGAAATAATTAAAATACACATTATTTAATAGTGAAATAACAAAAAAACACATTATTTAATAGAGAATTAACTAAAATACACATTATTTATTAGAGAAATAATTAAATACACATTATTTAATAGAGAAATAACTAAAATACACAATATTTATTGAAAAAATAACTAAAATACACATTATTCAATAGAGAAATAAGTAAAATACACAATATTTAATAAAAAAAAAAAAAAAAAACACATTATTTAATAGAGAAAAAACTAAAATACACATTATTTATTGAAGAAATAACTAAAATACACATTATTTAATAAAGAAATAACTAAAATACACATTATTTATTAGAGAAATGACTAAAATACACATTATTTATTATAGAATTAACTAAAATACACATTATTTAATAGAGAAATAAATAAAATACACATTATTAAATAGAGAAGTAACAAAAAAACCCATTATTTAATAAAAAAATAACAAAAAATCACATTATTTAATAGAGAAATATTTAAAATACACATTATTTATTGGAGAATTAACTAAAAGACACATTGTTTATTGGAGAAATAAATAAAATACATTATTTAAAAGAGAAATAACTAAAACACTTATTATTTAATAGAAAAATAATTGAATTACACATTATTTAATAGAGAAATAACAAAAAAACACATTATTCAATAGAGAAATAACTAAAATACACATTATTTGTTGGAGAAATAACTAAAATACACATTATTTAATAGAGAAATAACAAAAAAACACATTATTTAATAGAAAAATAACTAAAATACACGATATTTATTGGAGAAATAACTAAAATACACATTATTTAATAAAAAAATAACTAAAATACACATTATTTAATAGAGAAATAACAAAAAAACACTATATTTAATAAAGAAATAACTAAAATATACAATATTTAATAGAGAAATAACAAAAAAACACATTATTTAATAGAAAAATAACAAAAACACACATTATTTAATAGAGAAATAACTAAAAAAACCCATTATTTATTGGAGAAATAACTAAATCACACATTATTTGATAAAGAAATAACTAAAATACACTTTATTTAATAGAGAAATAACAAATAAACACATTAATTAATAGAGAAATAACTAAAATACACATTATTTAATAGAGATATAACAAAAAAACACATTATTTAATAGAGAAATAACTAAAATACATATTATATATTGGATAAATAACTAAAATACACATTATTTAATAGAGAAATAACAAAAATACACATTATTTATTAGAGAAATAACAAAAAACTCATTTTTTAATAGAGAAATAACTAAAATACACATTAGTTATTGGAGAAATAACTAAAATACACATTATTTAATAAAGAAATGACTAAAATACATATTATTTAATAAAGAAATAACAAAAAAAACACATTATTTAATAGAGAAATAACTAAAATACATATTATTTATTGGAAAAATAACTAAAATACACATTATTTAATAAAGAAATAACTAAAATACACAATATTTATTGGAAAAATAACTAAAATACACATTATTTAATAGAGAAATAACTAAAATACACATTATTAAATAAAAAAATAACAACAAAAACACATTATTTAATAGAAAAAAATCTAAAATACACATTATTTATTGGAGAAATAACTAAAATACACATTTTTTAATAAAGAAATAACAAAAAACCACATTATATAATTGAGAAATAACTAAAATACACATTATTTATTGGAGAAATAATTAAAATACAAATTATTTATTAAAGAATCAACTAAAAGACACATTATTCAATAGAGAAATAACAAAAAAACACATTATTTAATAGAGAAATAACTAAAATACACATTATTTATTGAAGAAATAACTAAAATACACATTATTTATTGAAGAAATAACTAAAATACACAATGTTTAATAGATAAATAACTAAAATACACAATATTCAATTAAGAAATAACAAAAAAACACATTAAATAAAAAAATAACTAAAATACACATTATTTAATAGAGAAATAACAAAAAAACACATTATTTAATAGAGAAATAACTAAAAGACACATTATTTATTAGAGAAATATCTAAAATACACATTATTTAATAGAGAAATAACTAAAATACACATTATTTAATAGAGAAATAACAAAAAAACACATTATTTAATTCAGAAATAACTATAATATACATTATTTATTGGAGAAATAACTAAAATACACATTATTTAATAGAGAAATAACTAAAATACACATTATTTAATAGTGAAATATCAAAAAAACACATTATTTAATAGAGAAATAACTAAAATACACATTATTTAATAGAGAAATAACAAAAAAAAACACATTATTTAATAGAGAAATAACTATAATACACATTATTTATTGAAGAAATAACTAAAATACACATTATTTTTTCTAGAATTAACTAAAATACACATTATTTAATAGAGAAATAACTAAAATACACATTATTTATTACAGAAATAACAAAAAAACACATTATTTAATAGAGAAATAACTAAAATACACATTATTTATTTAAGAAATAACTAAATTACACATTATTTAATAAAGAAATAACAAATAAATACATTATTTCTTAGAGAAATAACTAAAATAAACATTATTTTTTGGAGAAATAAGTAAAATACACATTATTTAAAAGAGAAATAAGTAAAATACACATTATATATTAAAGAAATAACAAAAAAACACATTATTTAATAAAGAAATAACTTAAATACACATTATTTAATAGAGAAATAACAAAAAAACACATTATTTAATAGAGAAATATTTAAAAAACACATTATTTAATAGAGAAATAACAAAAAAACACATTATTTAATAGAGAAATAACTTAAATACACAATATTTATTGGAGAAATAACTAAAATACACACTATTTAAAAGAGAAATAAGTGAAATACACATTATTTGATAGAGAAATAACAAAAAAACACATTATTTAATAAATAAATAACTAAAATACACACTATTTAATAAAGAAAAAAACACATTATTTAATAAAGAAATAACTAAAAGACACATTATTTATTAGAGAAATAACTAAAATACACATTATTTAATAGAGAAATAACTATAATACACATTATTTATTGAAGAAATAACTAAAATACACATTATTTTTAGGAGAATTAACTAAAATACACATTATTTAATAGAGAAATAACTAAAATACACATTATTTAATAGAGAAATAACAAAAAAACACATTATTTAATAGAGAAATAACTAAAATACACAATATTTATTGAAGAAATAACTAAATTACACATTATTTAATAGAGAAATAACAAAAAAAACACATTATTTCTTAGAAAAATAACTAAAATAAACATTATTTATTGGAGAAATAAGTAAAATACACATTATTTAATAGAGAAATAAATAAAATACACATTATTTATTAGAGAAATAACAAAAAAACACATTATTTAATAAAGAAATAAATAAAATACACATTATTTAATAGAGAAATAACAAAAAAACACATTATTTAATAAAGAAATATTTAAAATACACATTATTTAATAGAGAAATAACAAAAAAACACAATATTTAATAGAGAAATAACTAAAATACACATTATTTATTAGAGAAATAACTAAAATACACATTAATTAATAGAGAAATAATTGAAATACACATTATTTAATAGAGAAATAACAAAAAAACACATTATTTAATAAAGAAATAACTAAAATACACATTAATTAATAAAAAAATAACAAAAAAACACATTATTTAATAGAGAAATAACTAAAAGACACTTTATTTATTAGAGAAATAACTAAAATACACATTATTTAAAAGAGAATAAACTAAAATACACATTAGTTAATAAAGAAATAACAAATAAACACATTATTTAATAGAGAAAAAACTAAAATACACATTATTTATTGGGGAAATAACTAAAATACACATTATTTAATAGAGAAATAACTAAATTACACATTATTTAATAGTAAAATAACAAAAAAACACATTATTTAATAGAGAATTAACTAAAATACACATTATTTATTGGAGAAATAACTAAAATACACATTATTTATTAGAAAAATAACTAAAATACACAATAGTTATTGGAAAAATAACTAAAATACACATTATTCAATAGAGAAATAACTAAAATACACAATATTTAATAAAGAAATAAAAAAAAACACATTATTTAATAGAGAAAAAACTAAAATACACATTATTTATTGAAGAAATAACTAAAATACACATTATTTAATAAAGAAATAACTAAAATACACATTATTTATTAGAGAAATAACTAAAATACACATTATTTATTAGAGAATTAACTAAAATACACATTATTTAATTTAGAAATAAATAAAATACACATTATTAAATAGAGAAGTAAGAAAAAAACACATTATTTAATAGAGAAATAAAAAAAAATCACATTATTTAATAGAGAAATATCTAAAATACACATTATTTATTGGAGAATTAACTAAAAGACACATTATTTATTGGAGAAATAAATAAAAAACACATTATTTAATAGAGAAATAACTAAAATACTTATTATTTAATAGTGAAATAACAAAAAAACACATTATTTAATAGAGAATGAACTAAAATACACATTATTTATTGGAGAAATATCTAAAATACACATTATTTAATAGAGAAATAACTAAAATACACAATATTTATTGGAAAAATAACTAAAATACACATTATTCAATAGAGATATAACTAAAATACACAATATTTAATAGAGAAATAAAAAAAAAACACATTATTTAATAGAGAAAAAACTAAAATACACATTATTTATTGATGAAATACCTAAAATACACATTATTTAATAAAGAAATAACTAAAATACTTATTATTTAATAGTGAAATAACAAAAAAACACATTATTTAATAGAGAATTAACTAAAATACACATTATTTATTGGAGAAATATCTAAAATACACATTATTTAATAGAGAAATAACTAAAATACACAATATTTATTGGAAAAATAACTAAAAAACACATTATTCAATAGAGAAATAACTAAAATACACAATATTTAATAGAGAAATAAAAAAAAAACACATTATTTAATTGAGAAAAAACTAAAATACACATTATTTATTGAAGAAATAACTAAAATACACATTATTTAATAAAGAAATAACTAAAATACACATTATTTATTAGAGAAATAACTAAAATACACATTATTTATTAGAGAATTAACTAAAATACACATTATTTAATAGAGAAATAAATAAAATACACATTAGTAAATAGAGAAGTAAGAAAAAAACACATTATTTAATAGAGAATTAACTAAAATACACATTATTTATTGGAGAAATATCTAAAATACACATTATTTAATAGAGAAAAAACTAAAATACACATTATTTATTGAAGAAATAACTAAAATACACATTATTTAATGAAGAAATAACTACACAATATTTAATAGAGAAATAAAAAAAAAACACATTATTTAATAGAGAAAAAACTAAAATACACATTATTTATTGAAGAAATAACTGAAATACACATTATTTAATGAAGAAATAACTAAAATACACATTATTTATTAGAGAAATAACTAAAATACACATTATTTATTAGAGAATTAACTAAAATACCCATTATTTAATTGAGAAATAAATAAAATACACATTATCAAATAGAGAAGTAAGAAAAAAACACATTATTTAATAGAGAAATAAAAAAAAATCACATTATTTAATAGAGAAATATGTAAAATACACATTATTTATTGGAGAATTAACTAAAAGACACATTATTTATTGGAGAAATAAATAAAAAACACATTATTTAATAGAGAAATAACTAAAATACACATTATTTATTGGAGAAATAACTAAAATACATTATTTAATAGAGAAATAACTAGAACACTTATTATTTAATGGAAAAATAATTAAAATACACATTATTTCGTAGAGAAATAACAAAAAAACACATTATTCAATAGAAAAATAACTGAAATACACATTATTTGTTGGAGAAATAACTAAAACACACAATATTTAATAGAGAAATAACAAAAAAACACATTATTTAATAGAGAAATAAATAAAATACTCGATATTTATTGAAGAAATAACTAAAATACACATTATTTAAAAAAAAAATAACTAAAATACACATTATTTAATAGAGAAATAACAAAAAACACATTAATTAATAGAGAAATAACAAAAACACACATTATATTATGGAGAAATAACTAAAAAACCCATTTCTTATTGGAGAAATCACTAAATCACACATTATTTAATAGAGAAATAACTGAAATACACATTATTTAATAGAGAAATAACAAATAAACACATTAATTAATAGAGAAATAACTAAAATACACATTATTTAATAGAGAAATAACAAAAAAACACATTATTTAATAGAGAAATAACTAAAATACATATTATATATTGGATAAATAACTAAAATACACATTATTTGATAAAGATATAACAAAAATACACATTATTTAATAGAGAAATAACAAAAAACTCATTTTTTAATAGAGAGATAACTAAAATACACATTAATTATTGGAGAAATAACTAAAATACACATTATTTAATAAAGAAATGACTAAAATACATATTATTTAATAGAAAAATAACAAATAAACACATTATTTAATAGAGAAATAACTAAAATACACATTATTTATTGGAGAAATAACTAAAATACACATTATTTAATAGAGAAATGACTAAAATACACAATATTTATTGGAGAAATAACTAAAATACACATTATTTAATAAAGAAATAACTAAATTACACATTATTTAATAAAAAAATAAAAAAAAAAACTAAAATACACATTTTTTAATAGAGAAATAACAAGAAACCACATTACTTAATTGAGAAATAACTAAAATACACATTATTTATTGGAGAAATAACTAAAATACAAATTATTTATTGAAGAATCAACTAAAAGACACATTATTTAATAGAGAAAAAACAAAAAAACACATTATTTAATAGAGAACTAACTAAAATACACATTATTTATTAGAGAAATAACTAAAATACACATTATTTATTGGAGAAATAACTAAAATACACAATGTTTAATAGATAAATAACTAAAATACACAATATTCAATTGAGAAATAACAAAAAAACACATTATTAAATAGAGAAATAACTAAAATACACATTATTTAATAGAGAAATAACAAAAAAACACATTATTTAATAGAGAAATAACTAAAATACACATTATTTAAAAAAAAATAACAAAAAAAACACATTATTTAATTCAGAAATAACTATAAAACACATTATTTATTGGAGAAATAACTAAAATACATATTATTTAATAGAGAAATAACTAAAATACACATTATTTAATAGTGAAATAACAAAAAAACACATTATTTAATAGAGAAATAACTAAAATACACATTATTTAATAAAGAAATAACAAAAAAACACATTATTTAATAGAGAAATAACTATAATACACATTATTTATTGAAGAAATAACTAAAATACACTTTATTTTTTGGAGAATTAACTAAAATACACATTATTTAATGGAGAAATAACTAAAATACACATTATTTATTACAGAAATAACAAAAAAACACATTATTTAATAGAGAAATAACTAAAATACACATTATTTATTAAAGAAATAACTAAATTACACATTATTTAATAGAAAAATAACAAAAAAATACATTATTTCTTAAAGAAATAACTAAAATAAACATTATTTTTTTGAGAAATAAGTAAAATACACATTATTTAATAGAGAAATAAGTAAAATACACATTATATATTAGAGAAATAACAAAAAAACACATTATTTAATTAAGAAATAACTTAAATACACATTATTTAATAGAAAAATAACAAAAAAACACATTATTTATTAGAGAAATATTTAAAATACACATTATTTAATAGAGAAATAACAAAAAAACACATTATTTAATAGAGAAATAACTAAAATACACATTATTTATTGGAGAAATAACTAAAATACACATTATTTAATAGAGAACTAAGTGAAATACACATTATTTAATAGAGAAATAACAAAAAAACACATTATTTAATAAATAAATAACTAAAATACACATTATTTAATAGAGAAATAACAAAAAAACACATTATTTAATAGAGAAATAACTAAAAGACACATTAATTATTAGAGAAATAACTAAAATACACATTATTTAATAGAGAAATAAATATAATACACATTATTTATTGGAGAAATAACTAAAATACACATTTTTTAATAGAGAAATAACAAAAAACCACATTATTTAAGTGAGAAATAACTAAAATACACAATATTTATTGGAGAAATAACTAAAATACACATTTTTTAATAGAGAAATAACAAAAAACCACAGTATTTAATTGAGAAATAACTAAAATACACATTATTTATTGGAGAAATAACTAAAATACAAATTATTTAATAAAGAATCAACTAATAGACACATTATTAAATAGAGAAATAACAAATAAACACATTAATTAATTGAGAAATAACTAAAATACACATTATTTAATAGAGAAATTACAAAAAAACACATTATTTAATAGAGAAATAACTAAAATACATATTATATATTGGATAAATAACTAAAATACACATTATTTAATAAAGAAATAACAAAAAAACACTTTATTTAATAGAGAAATAACTAAAATACATATTATTTATTGGATAAATAACTAAAATACACATTATTTAATAGAGAAATAACTAAAATACATATTATTTATTGGATAAATAACTAAAATACACATTATTTAATAGAGAAATAACAAAAAACACATTATTTAATAGAAAAATAACTAAAATACACAATATTTATTGGAGAATTAACTAAAATACACATTATTTAATAGAAAAATAACTAAAATACTTATTATTTAATAAAGAAATAACAAAAAAAAAACACATTTTTTAATAGAAAAATAACTAAAATACACATTATTTAATAAAGAAATAACAAAAAACACATTATTTAATAGAAAAATAACTAAAATACACATTATTTATTCTAGAAATAACTAAAATGCACATTATTTAATAGAGAAATAAGTAAAATACTTATTATTTAAAAAAGAAATAACAAAAAAACACATTATTTAATAGAGAAATAACTAAAGACACATTATTTATTGGAAAATAAATTAAAATACACATTATTTAATAAAGAAATAATTTAAATACACATTATTTGATAGAGATGTAACAAAAAACAAATTATTTATTAGAGAAATAACTAAAATACACAATATTTATTGAAGAAATATCTAAAATACACATTATTTAATAAAGAAATAACTAAAATACACATTTTTTAATAGAAAAATAACAAAAAAACACATTATTTATGAGAGAAATAACTAAAAGACACATTATTTATTCGAAAAATATCTGAATTACACATTATTTAATAGAGAAATAACTAAAATACACATAATTCAATAGAGAAATAACAAAAAAACACATTATTTAATATAGAAATAACTAAAATACACATTATTTATTGGAGAAATAACTTAAATACACATTATTTAATAGAGAAATAACTAAAATACTCATTATTTAATAGTGAAATAACAAAAAAACACATTATTTAATAGAGAAATAACTAAAATACACATTATATAATAGAGAAATAACAAAAAAACACATTATTTAATAGAGAAATAACTAAAAAACACATTATTTATTGGAGAAATAACTAAAATACAAATTATTTTTAGAAAAATTAACTAAAATACACATTATTTAATAGAGAAATAACTAAATCACACATTATTTAATAGAGAATTAACAAAAAACACATTATTTAATAGAGAAATAACTAAAATACACATTATTTATTGAAGAAAAACCTTATATACACATTATTTAATAGAGAAATAACAAAAAAACACATTATTTATTAGAAAATAACTAAACAAAACATGATTTATTGGAGAAATAACTAAAATACACATTATTTAATAGAGAAATCGGTAAAATACACATTATTTAATAGAGAAATAACAAAAAAACACATTTTTTAATAAAGAAATAACTAAAATACACATTATTTAATAGAGAAATAACAAAAAAACACATTTTTTAATAGAGAAATAACTAAAATACACATTATTTAATAGAGAAATAACAAAAAAACACATTATTTAATAGAGAAATAAGTAAAATACACATTATTTAATAGAGCAATAACAAAAAAACACATTATTTAATAAAGAAATAACTAAAATACACATTATTTAATAGAGAAATAACAAAAAAACACATTATTTAATAGAGAAATAACTAAAATACACATTATTTTTTGGAAAATTAACTAAAATACACAATATTTAATAGAGAAATAACGAAAATAAACATTATTAATTAGAGAAATAATTAAAATACACATTGTTTAATAGAGAAATCACAAAAAACCCATTATTTAATAGAGAAATAACTAAAAAACACATTAATTATTGGGAAAATTACTAAAATACACATTATTTAATAGAGAAATAACAAAAAAACACATTATTAAATAGAGAAATAACGAAAACACACATTATTTAATAGAGAAATAACTAAAAAACCCATTATTTATTAGAGAAATAAATAAATCACACATTATTTAATAGAGAAATAACTAAAATACACATTATTTAATAGAGAAATAACAGATAAACACATTAATTAATAGAGAAATAACTAAAATACACATTATTTAATAGAGAAATAACAAAAAAAAAACACATTATTTGATAGAGAAATAACTAAAATACTTATTATATATTGGTCAAATAACTAAAATACACATTATTTAATAAAGAAATAACAAAAATACACATTATTTAATAAAGAAATAACAAAAAACTCATTATTTCATAGAGAAATAACTAAAATACACATTAATTATTGGAGAAATAACTAAAATATACATTATTTAATAAAGAAATGACTAAAATACATATTATTTAATAGATAAATAACAAAAAAACACATTATTTAATAGAGAAATAACTAAAATACACATTATTTATTGGAGAAATAACTAAAATACACATTATTTAATAGAGAAATAAATAAAATACACATTATTTATTGGAGAAATAACTAAAATACACATTATTTAATAGAGAAATAACTAAAATACACATTATTTAATAGTGAAATAACAAAAAAACACATTATTTAAAAGAGAAATAACTAAAATACACATTATTTATTGGAGAAATAACTAAAATACACATTATTTAATAGAGAAATAAATAAAATACACATTATTTATTGGAGAAATAACTAAAATACACATTATTTAATAGAGAAATAACTAAAATACACATTATTTAATAAAAAAATAACAAAAAAACACATTATTTAATAGAAAAAAAACTAAAATACACATTTTTTATTGGAGAAATAACTAAAATACACATTTTTTAATAGAGAAATAACAAAAAAACACATTATTTAATTGAGAAATAACTAAAATACACATTATTTATTGGAGAAATAACTAAAATACAAATTATTTATTAAAGAATCAACTAAAAGACACATTATTTAATAGAGAAATAACAAAAAAACACATTTTTTAATAGAGAAATAACTAAAATACACATTATTTATTAGAGAAATAACTAAAATACACATTATTTATTGGAGAAATAACTAAAATACACAATGTTTAATAAATAAATAACTAAAATACACAAAATTCAATTGAGAAATAACAAAAAAACACATTATTAAATAGAGAAATAACTAAAATACACATTATTTAATAGAGAAATAACAAAAAAACACATTATTTATTAGAGAAATAACTATAATACACATTATTTATTGGAGAAATAACTAAAATACACATTATTTAATAGAGAAATAACTAAAATACACATTATTTAATAGTGAAATAACAAAAAAACACATTATTTAAAAGAGAAATAACTAAAACACACATTATTTAATGGAGAAATAACAAAAAAACACATTATTTAATAGAGAAATAACTATAATACACATTATTTATTAAAGAAATAACTAAAAGACACATTATTTTTTGGAGAATTAACTAAAATACACATTATTTAATAGAGAAATAACTAAAATACACATTATATATTAGAGAAATAACAAAAAAACACATTATTTAATAAAGAAATAACTAAAATACACATTATTTAATAGAGAAATAACAAAAAAACACATTAATTAATAGAGAAATATTTAAAATACACTTTATATAATAGAGAAATAACAAAAAAACACATTATTTAATAGAGAAATAACTAAAATACACATTATTTATTAGAGAAATAACTAAAATACACTTTATTTAATAGAGAAATAAGTGAAATACACATTATTTAAAAGAAAAATAACAAAAAACACAATATTTAATAAATAAATAACTAAAATACACATTATTTAATAAAGAAATAACAAAACAACACATTATTTATTAGAGAAATAACTAAAAGACACATTATTTATTAGAGAAATAACTAAAATATACATTATTTAATAAAGAAATAACTATAATACACATTATTTATTGAAGAAATAACTAAAATAACATTATTTTTTGGAGAATTAACTAAAATTCACATTATTTAATAGAGAAATATCTAAAATACACATTATTTATTAGAGAAATAACAAAAAAACACATTATTTAATAGAGAAATAACTTAAATACACATTATTTATTGAAGAAATAACTAAATTACGCATTATTTAATAGAGAAATAACAAAAAAACACATTATTTCTTAGAGAAATAACTAAAATAAACATTATTTATTGGAGAAATAAGTAAAATACACATTATTTAATAGAGAAATAAGTAAAATACACATTATTTATTAGAGAAATAACAAAAAAACACATTATTTAATAAAGAAATAACTAAAGTACACATTATTTAATAGAGAAATAACAAAAAAACACAATATTTAATAGAGAAATATTTAAAATACACATTATTTAATAGAGAAATAACAAAAAAACACATTATTTAATAGAGAAATAACAAAAAAACACATTATTTAATAAAGAAATAACTAAAATACACATTATTTAATAGAGAAATAACAAAAAAACACATTATTTAATAGAGAAATAACTAAAAGACACATTATTTATTAGAGAAATAACTAAAATACACATTATTTAATAGAGAAATAACTAAAATACACATTATTTAATAAAGAAATAACAAAAAAACACATTATTTAATAGAGAAAAAACTAAAATACACATTATTTATTGGGGAAATAACTAAAATACACATTATTTAATAGAGAAATAATTAAAATACACATTATTTAATAGTGAAATAACAAAAAAACACATTATTTAATAGAGAATTAACTAAAATACACATTATTTATTAGAGAAATAATTAAATACACATTATTTAATAGAGAAATAACTAAAATACACAATATTTATTGAAAAAATAACTAAAATACACATTATTCAATAGAGAAATAAGTAAAATACACAATATTTAATAAAAAAAAAAAAAAAAAACACATTATTTAATAGAGAAAAAACTAAAATACACATTATTTATTGAAGAAATAACTAAAATACACATTATTTAATAAAGAAATAACTAAAATACACATTATTTATTAGAGAAATGACTAAAATACACATTATTTATTATAGAATTAACTAAAATACACATTATTTAATAGAGAAATAAATAAAATACACATTATTAAATAGAGAAGTAACAAAAAAACCCATTATTTAATAAAAAAATAACAAAAAATCACATTATTTAATAGAGAAATATTTAAAATACACATTATTTATTGGAGAATTAACTAAAAGACACATTGTTTATTGGAGAAATAAATAAAATACATTATTTAAAAGAGAAATAACTAAAACACTTATTATTTAATAGAAAAATAATTGAATTACACATTATTTAATAGAGAAATAACAAAAAAACACATTATTCAATAGAGAAATAACTAAAATACACATTATTTGTTGGAGAAATAACTAAAATACACATTATTTAATAGAGAAATAACAAAAAAACACATTATTTAATAGAAAAATAACTAAAATACACGATATTTATTGGAGAAATAACTAAAATACACATTATTTAATAAAAAAATAACTAAAATACACATTATTTAATAGAGAAATAACAAAAAAACACTATATTTAATAAAGAAATAACTAAAATATACAATATTTAATAGAGAAATAACAAAAAAACACATTATTTAATAGAAAAATAACAAAAACACACATTATTTAATAGAGAAATAACTAAAAAAACCCATTATTTATTGGAGAAATAACTAAATCACACATTATTTGATAAAGAAATAACTAAAATACACTTTATTTAATAGAGAAATAACAAATAAACACATTAATTAATAGAGAAATAACTAAAATACACATTATTTAATAGAGATATAACAAAAAAACACATTATTTAATAGAGAAATAACTAAAATACATATTATATATTGGATAAATAACTAAAATACACATTATTTAATAGAGAAATAACAAAAATACACATTATTTATTAGAGAAATAACAAAAAACTCATTTTTTAATAGAGAAATAACTAAAATACACATTAGTTATTGGAGAAATAACTAAAATACACATTATTTAATAAAGAAATGACTAAAATACATATTATTTAATAAAGAAATAACAAAAAAAACACATTATTTAATAGAGAAATAACTAAAATACATATTATTTATTGGAAAAATAACTAAAATACACATTATTTAATAAAGAAATAACTAAAATACACAATATTTATTGGAAAAATAACTAAAATACACATTATTTAATAGAGAAATAACTAAAATACACATTATTAAATAAAAAAATAACAACAAAAACACATTATTTAATAGAAAAAAATCTAAAATACACATTATTTATTGGAGAAATAACTAAAATACACATTTTTTAATAAAGAAATAACAAAAAACCACATTATATAATTGAGAAATAACTAAAATACACATTATTTATTGGAGAAATAATTAAAATACAAATTATTTATTAAAGAATCAACTAAAAGACACATTATTCAATAGAGAAATAACAAAAAAACACATTATTTAATAGAGAAATAACTAAAATACACATTATTTATTGAAGAAATAACTAAAATACACATTATTTATTGAAGAAATAACTAAAATACACAATGTTTAATAGATAAATAACTAAAATACACAATATTCAATTAAGAAATAACAAAAAAACACATTAAATAAAAAAATAACTAAAATACACATTATTTAATAGAGAAATAACAAAAAAACACATTATTTAATAGAGAAATAACTAAAAGACACATTATTTATTAGAGAAATATCTAAAATACACATTATTTAATAGAGAAATAACTAAAATACACATTATTTAATAGAGAAATAACAAAAAAACACATTATTTAATTCAGAAATAACTATAATATACATTATTTATTGGAGAAATAACTAAAATACACATTATTTAATAGAGAAATAACTAAAATACACATTATTTAATAGTGAAATATCAAAAAAACACATTATTTAATAGAGAAATAACTAAAATACACATTATTTAATAGAGAAATAACAAAAAAAAACACATTATTTAATAGAGAAATAACTATAATACACATTATTTATTGAAGAAATAACTAAAATACACATTATTTTTTCTAGAATTAACTAAAATACACATTATTTAATAGAGAAATAACTAAAATACACATTATTTATTACAGAAATAACAAAAAAACACATTATTTAATAGAGAAATAACTAAAATACACATTATTTATTTAAGAAATAACTAAATTACACATTATTTAATAAAGAAATAACAAATAAATACATTATTTCTTAGAGAAATAACTAAAATAAACATTATTTTTTGGAGAAATAAGTAAAATACACATTATTTAAAAGAGAAATAAGTAAAATACACATTATATATTAAAGAAATAACAAAAAAACACATTATTTAATAAAGAAATAACTTAAATACACATTATTTAATAGAGAAATAACAAAAAAACACATTATTTAATAGAGAAATATTTAAAAAACACATTATTTAATAGAGAAATAACAAAAAAACACATTATTTAATAGAGAAATAACTTAAATACACAATATTTATTGGAGAAATAACTAAAATACACACTATTTAAAAGAGAAATAAGTGAAATACACATTATTTGATAGAGAAATAACAAAAAAACACATTATTTAATAAATAAATAACTAAAATACACACTATTTAATAAAGAAAAAAACACATTATTTAATAGAGAAATAACTAAAAGACACATTATTTATTAGAGAAATAACTAAAATACACATTATTTAATAGAGAAATAACTATAATACACATTATTTATTGAAGAAATAACTAAAATACACATTATTTTTAGGAGAATTAACTAAAATACACATTATTTAATAGAGAAATAACTAAAATACACATTATTTAATAGAGAAATAACAAAAAAACACATTATTTAATAGAGAAATAACTAAAATACACAATATTTATTGAAGAAATAACTAAATTACACATTATTTAATAGAGAAATAACAAAAAAAACACATTATTTCTTAGAAAAATAACTAAAATAAACATTATTTATTGGAGAAATAAGTAAAATACACATTATTTAATAGAGAAATAAATAAAATACACATTATTTATTAGAGAAATAACAAAAAAACACATTATTTAATAAAGAAATAAATAAAATACACATTATTTAATAGAGAAATAACAAAAAAACACATTATTTAATAAAGAAATATTTAAAATACACATTATTTAATAGAGAAATAACAAAAAAACACAATATTTAATAGAGAAATAACTAAAATACACATTATTTATTGGAGAAATAACTAAAATACACATTAATTAATAGAGAAATAATTGAAATACACATTATTTAATAGAGAAATAACAAAAAAACACATTATTTAATAAAGAAATAACTAAAATACACATTAATTAATAAAAAAATAACAAAAAAACACATTATTTAATAGAGAAATAACTAAAAGACACTTTATTTATTAGAGAAATAACTAAAATACACATTATTTAAAAGAGAATAAACTAAAATACACATTAGTTAATAAAGAAATAACAAATAAACACATTATTTAATAGAGAAAAAACTAAAATACACATTATTTATTGGGGAAATAACTAAAATACACATTATTTAATAGAGAAATAACTAAATTACACATTATTTAATAGTAAAATAACAAAAAAACACATTATTTAATAGAGAATTAACTAAAATACACATTATTTATTGGAGAAATAACTAAAATACACATTATTTATTAGAAAAATAACTAAAATACACAATAGTTATTGGAAAAATAACTAAAATACACATTATTCAATAGAGAAATAACTAAAATACACAATATTTAATAAAGAAATAAAAAAAAACACATTATTTAATAGAGAAAAAACTAAAATACACATTATTTATTGAAGAAATAACTAAAATACACATTATTTAATAAAGAAATAACTAAAATACACATTATTTATTAGAGAAATAACTAAAATACACATTATTTATTAGAGAATTAACTAAAATAAACATTATTTAATAAAGAAATAAATAAAATACACATTATTAAATAGAGAAGTAAGAAAAAAACACATTATTTAATAGAGAAATAACAAAAAATCACATTATTTAATAGAGAAATATCTAAAATACACATTATTTATTAGAGAATTAACTAAAAGACACATTATTTATTGAAGAAATAAATAAAAAACACATTATTTAATAGAGAAATAACTAAAATATACATTATTTATTGGAGAAATAAATAAAATACAATATTTAATAAAGAAATAACTAGAACACTTATTATTTAATAGAAAAATAGATAAAATACACATTATTTAATAGAGAAATAACAAAAAAACACATTATTCAATAGAGAAATAACTAAAATACACATTATTTAATAGAGAAATAACAAAAAAACACATTAATTAATAGAGAAATATTTAAAATACACTTTATATAATAGAGAAATAACAAAAAAACACATTATTTAAAAGAGAAATAAGTAAAATACACATTATATATTAGAGAAATAACAAAAAAACACATTATTTAATAAAGAAATAACTAAAATACACATTATTTAATAGAGAAATAACAAAAAAACACATTAATTAATAGAGAAATATTTAAAATACACTTTATATAATAGAGAAATAACAAAAAAAACACATTATTTAATAGAGACAAAACTAAAATACACATTATTTATTGGAGAAATAACTAAAATACACTTTATTTAATAGAGAAATAAGTGAAATACACATTATTTAAAAGAAAAATAACAAAAACACAATATTTAATAAATAAATAACTAAAATACACATTATTTAATAAAGAAATAACAAAACAACACATTATTTATTAGAAAAATAACTAAAAGACACATTATTTATTAGAGAAATAACTAAAATATACATTATTTAATAAAGAAATAACTATAATACACATTATTTATTGAAAAAATAACTAAAATAACATTATTTTTTGGAGAATTAACTAAAATTCACATTATTTAATAGAGAAATATCTAAAATACACATTATTTATTAGAGAAATAACAAAAAAACACATTATTTAATAGAGAAATAACTTAAATACACATTATTTATTGAAGAAATAACTAAATTACACATTATTTAATAGAGAAATAACAAAAAAACACATTATTTCTTAGAGAAATAACTAAAATAAACATTATTTATTGGAGAAATAAGTAAAATACACATTATTTAATAGAGAAATAAGTAAAATACACATTATTTATTAAAGAAATAACAAAAAAACACATTATTTAATAAAGAAATAACTAAAGTACACATTATTTAATAGAGAAATAACAAAAAAACACATTATTTAATAGAGAAATATTAAAAATACACATTATTTAATAGAGAAATAACCAAAAAAACACATTATTTAATAGAGAAATAACTAAAATACACATTATTTATTGGAGAAATAACTAAAATACACATTATTTATTAGAGAAGCAATTGAAATACACATTATTTAATAGAGAAATAACAAAAAAACACATTATTTAATAAAGAAATAACAAAAATACACATTATTTAATAGAGAAATAACAAAAAAACACATTATTTAATAGAGAAATAACTAAAAGACACATTATTTATTAGAGAAATAACTAAAATACACATTATTTAATAGAGAAATAACTAAAATACACATTATTTAATAAAGAACTAACAAAAAAACACATTATTTAATAGAGAAAAAACTAAAATACACATTATTTATTGAGGAAATAACTAAAATACACATTATTTAATAGAGAATAAATTAAAATACACATTATTTAATAGTGAAATAACAAAAAAACACATTATTTAATAGAGAATTAACTAAAATACACATTATTTATTAGAGAAATAATTAAATACACATTATTTAATAGAGAAATAACTAAAATACACAATATTTATTGGAAAAATAACTAAAATACACATTATTCAATAGAGAAATAAGTAAAATACACAATATTTAATAAAGAAATAAAAAAAAAACACATTATTTAATAGAGAAAAAACTAAAATACACAATATTTATTAAAGAAATAACTAAAATACACATTATTTAATAAAGAAATAACTAAAATACACATTATTTATTAGAGAAATAACTAAAATACACATTATTTATTAGAGAGTTAACTATAATAAACATTATTTAATAGAGAAATAAATAAAATACACATTATTAAATAGAGAAGTAAGAAAAAAACACATTATTTAATAGAGAAATAACAAAAAATCACATTATTTAATAGAGAAATATCTAAAATACACAATTATTATTGGAAAAATAACTAAAATACTCATTATTCAATAGAGAAACAACTAAAATACACATGATTTAATAAAGAAATAAAAAAAAACACATTTTTTAATAGAGAAAAAACTAAAATACACATTATTTATTAAAGAAATAACTAAAATACACATTATTTAATAAAGAAATAACTAAAATACACATTATTTATTAGAGAAATAACTAAAATACACATTATTTATTAGAGAATTAACTAAAATAAACATTATTTAATAGAGAAATAAATAAAATACACATTATTAAATAGAGAAGTAAGAAAAAAACACATTATTTAATAAAGAAATAACAAAAAATCACATTATTTAATAGAGAAATATCTAAAATACACATTATTTATTGAAGAATTAACTAAATGACACATTATTTATTGAAGAAATAAATAAAAAACACATTATTTAATAGAGAAATAACTAAAATATACATTATATATTGGAGAAATAACTAAAATACATTATTTAATAGAGAAATAACTAGAACACTTATTATTTAATAGAAAAATAATTAAAATACACATTATTTAATAGAGAAATAACAAAAAAACACATTATTCAATAGAGAAATAACTAAAATACACATTATTTGTTGGAGAAATAACTAAAATACACATTACTTAATAGAGAAATAACAAAAAAACACATTATTTAATAGAGAAATAACTAAAATACACGATATTTATTGGAGAAATAACTAAAATACACATTATTTAATAAAAAAATAACTAATATACACATTATTTAATAAAGAAACAACAAAAACCATTATATTTAATGAAAAAATAACTAAAATATACAATATTTAATAGAGAAATAACAAAAAAACACAATATTTAATAGAGAAATAACTAAAATACACATTATTTATTGGAGAAATAACTAAAATACACATTATTTAATAGAGAAATAAGTGAAATACACATTATTTAATAAAGAAATAACAGAAAAACACATTATTTAATAAAGAAATAACTAAAATACACATTATTTAATAGAGAAATAACAAAAAAACACATTATTTAATAGAGAAATAACTAAAAGACACATTATTTATTAGAGAAATATCTAAAATACACATTATTTAATAGAGAAATAACTGAAATACACATTATTTAATAGAGAAATAACAAAAAAACACATTATTTATTTCAGAAATAACTATAATACACATTATTTATTGGAGAAATAACTAAAATACACATTATTTAATAGAGAAATAACTAAAATACACATTATTTAATAAAGAAATAACTAAAATACACTTTATTTGTTAAAAGAATAACTAAAATACACTTTATTTAATAGAGAAATAACAAAAAACACATTATTTAATAGAGAAATAACTAAAATTCACGATATTTATTGGAGAAATAACTAAAATACACATTATTTAATAAAAAAATAACTAAAATACACATTATTTAATAGAGAAATAACAAAAAAACACTATATTTAATAAAAAAATAACTAAAATATACAATATTTAATAGAGAAATGACAAAAAAACACAATATTTAATAGAAAAATAACTAAAATACACTTTATTTATTGTAGAAATAACTAAAATACACAATATTTAATAAAGAATTAAAAAAAAAAAACATTATTTAATAGAAAGATAACAAAAAAACACATTATTTAATAGAGAAATAACAAAAAAACACATTATTTAAAAGAGAAATAACTAAAATACACATTATTTATTAGAGAAATAACTAAAAAACACATTATTTATTGGAGAAATAACTAAAATACACATTATATAATAGAGAAATAACTAAAATACACATTATTTGACAGAGAAATAACAAAAAAACACATTATTTAATAGAGAAATAACTAAAAGACACATTATTCATTGGAAAATGAACCAAAATACACATTATTTAATAGAGAAATAACTAAAATACACTTTATTTAAGAGAGAAATAACAAAAAAAACACATTATTTAATAGAAAAATACCTAAAATACACATTATTTAATGGAGAAATAACTAAAATACACATTATTTAATAAAGGAATAACTAAAATACACATTATTTAATAGAAAAATAACAAAAAAACACATTATTTAATAGAGAAATAACTAAAATGCACATTATTTATTGGAGAAATAACTAAAATACACAATATTTAATAAAGAAATAACTAAAATACACTCTATTTAATAAAGAAATAACAAAAAAACACATTATTTAATAAAAAAATAGTTTAAATACACATTATTTAATAGAGAAATAACTAAAATACACATTATTTTATAGAAAAATAACAAAAAACACATTATTTAATAAAGAAATAACAAAAAACACATTATTTAATAGAAAAATAACTAAAAAACACATTATTTAATAGAGAAATAACAAGAAAAACACATTATTTAATAGAGATATAACTAAAATACACATTATTTAATAGAGAAATAACAAAAAACACATTAATAAATAGAGAAATAACTAAAATACACATTAATTATTGAAGAAATAACTAAAATACACATTATTTAATAGAGAAATAACTAAAATACACATTATTTAATAAAGAAACAACAAAAAACACATTATTTAATAGAGAAATAACTAAAATACACATTATTTAATAGAGAAATAACTAAAATACACATTATTTAATAGAGAAATAACAAAAAAACACATTATTTAATGAAGAAATAACTAAAATACACATTATTTAATGGAGAAATAACTAAAATACACATTATTTAATAAAGAAATGACTAAAATACACATTATTTAATAAAAAAATAACTAAAATACACATTATTTATTGAAGAAAAAACTAAAATACACATTATTTAATAAAGAAATAACTAAAATACACATTATTTAATAGAGAAATAACTAAAATACACATTATTTAATAGAGAAATAACAAAATAACACGTAATTTAATAAAGATATAACAAAAAAACACATTATTTAATAAAGAATTAACTAAAATACACATTATTTATTGGAGAAATAACTAAAACACACATTATTTATTGGAGAAATAACTAAAATACACATTATTTAATAAAAAAATAACTAAAATACACATTATTTATTGAAGAAATAACTAAATAACACATTATTTAATGAAGAATTAACTAAAACACACATTATTTAATAAAGAAATAACAAAAAAACACATTATTTATTAAAGAAATAACTAAAATACACATTGATTGATAGAGAAATAACCAAAACACACATTATTTATTAAAGAAATAACTAAAATACACAATATTTAATAGAGAATTAACAAAAAAACACATTATTTAATAGAGAAATAACTAAAATACACATTATTTATTAGAGAATTAACTAAAATACACATTATTAAATAGAGAAATAACTAAAATACACAGTATTTAATAGAGAAATAACAAATAAACACATTATTTAATAGAGAAATAACAAAAAACACGTTATTTAATAGAGAAATTACTAAAATACACATTATTTATTGAAGTTATAACTAAAATACACATTATTTCATAGAGAAATGACAAAAAAAACACATTATTTAATAGAGAAATAACTAAAATACACATTATTTATTAGAGAAATAACTAAAATACACATTATTTATTGGAGAAATAACTAAAATACACATTATTCAATGGAAAAATAACTAAAATAATCAATATTTATTAGAGAAATAACTAAAATACACATTATTTATTAAAGAAATAACTAAAATACACATTATTTAATAGAGAAATAACAAAAAAAACACATTATTTGATAGAGAAAAAACTAAAATACACATTCTTTAATGGAGAAATAACTAAAATACACATTATTTAATAGAGAAATAACAAAAAAACACATTATTTGATAGAGAAATAACTAAAATACACATTATTTATTGGAGAAATAACTAAAATACAAATTATTTATTAAAGAATCAACTAAAAAACACAATATTTAATAAAGAAATAACAAAAAAACACATTATATAATAGAGAAATAACTAAAATACACATTATTAATTGAAGAAATACTTAAAATACACATTATTTATTGGAGAAATAACTAAAATACACATTATTTAATAGAGAAATAAGTAAAATACACATTATTTAATGGAGCAATAACAAAAAAACACATTATTTAATAAAGAAATAACTAAAATACACATTATTTAATAGAGAAATAACAAAAAAACACATTATTTAATAGAGAAATAACTAAAATACACATTATTTTTTGGAAAATTAACTAAAATACACAATATTTATTAGAGAAATAACAAAAAAACACATTATTTATTAGAGATATAACTAAAATAAACATTATTAATTAGAGAAATAACTAAAATACACAATATTTAAAAAAGAAATCACAAAAAAACCCATTCTTTAATAGAGAAATAACTAAAAAACACATTAATTATTGGGGAAATTACTAAAATACACATTATTTAATAAAGAAATAACAAAAAAACACATTATTTAATAGAGAAATAACGAAAACACACATTATTTAATAGAGAAATCACTAAAAAAATCCATTATTTATTAGAGAAATAACTAAATCACAAATTATTTAATAGAGAAATAACTAAAATACACATTATTTAATAGAGAAATAACAAATAAACACATTAATTAATAGAGAAATAACTAAAATACACATTATTTAATAGAGAAATAACAAAAAAACACATTAATTAATAGAGAATAAACTAAAATACTTTTTATATATTGGATAAATAACTAAAATACACATTAAATAAAAAACAAATAACAAAAATACACATTATTTAATAGAGAATAACAAAAAATTCATTATTTAATAGAGAACAAACTAAAATACACATTATTTATTGGAGAAATAACTAAAATACACATTATTTAATAGAGAAATAACTGAAATACACAATATTAATTGGAGAAATAACTAAATTACACATTATTCAATAGAGAAATAACTAAAATACACATTATTCAATAAAAAAATAACAAAAAAAACACATTATTTAATTAAAAAAAAACTAAAATACACATTATTTATTGAAGAAATAACTAAAATACACATTTTTTAATGGAGAAATAATAAAAAAACACATTATTTAATTGAGAAATAACTAAAATACACATTATTTATTGGAGAAATAACTAAATTACAAATTATTTAAAAAAGAATCAACTAAAAGACACATTATTTAATAGAGAAATAACAAAAAAACACTTTTTTTAATAGAGAAATAACTAAAATACACATTATTTATTGGAGAAATAACTAAAATACACATTATTTATTAGAGAAATAACTAAAATACACAATGTTTAATAGATAAATAACTAAAATACACAATATTCAATTGAGAAATAACAAAAAAACACATTATTAAATAGAGAAATAACTAAAATACACATTATTTATTAGAGAAATATCTAAAATACACATTATTTAATAGAGAAATAACTAAAATACACATTATTTAATAGAGAAATAACAAAAAAACACATTATTTAATTCAGAAATAACTAAATGACACATTATTTATTGGAGAATGAACCAAAATACACATTATTTAATAGAGAAATAACTAAAATACACTTTATTTAAAAGAGAAATAACAAAAAAACACATTATTTAATAGAAAAATACCTAAAATACACATTATTTAATGGAGAAATAACTAAAATACACATTATTTAATAAAGGAATAACTAAAATACACATTATTTAATAGAAAAATAACAAAAAAACCCATTATTTAATAAAGAAATAACTAAAATGCACATTATTTATTGGAGAAATAACTAAAACACACATTATTTAATAAAGAAATAACTAAAATACACATTATTTAATAAAAAAATAACAAAAAAAACACATTATTTAATAAAAAATAACTAAAATACACATTATTTAATAGAGAAATAACTAAAATACACATTATTTAATAGAAAAATAACAAAAAACACATTATTTAATAAAGAAATAACAAAAAACACATTATTTAATCGAAAAATAACTAAAATACACATTATTTAACAGAGAAATAACAAAAAAAACACATTATTTAATAGAGATATAACTAAAATACACATTATTTAATAGAGAAATAACAAAAAACACATTAATAAATAGAGAAATAACTAAAATACACATCATTTATTGAAGAAATAACTAAAATACACATTATTTAATAAAGAAATAACTAAAATACACATTATTTAATAAAGAAACAACAAAAAAACACATTATTTAATAGAGAAATAACTAAAATACACATTATTTAATAGAGAAATAACTAAAATACACATTATTTAATAGAGAAATAACAAAAAAACACATTATTTAATGAAGAAATAACTAAAATACACATTATTTAATGGAGATATAACTAAAATACACATTATTTAATAAAGAAATGACTAAAATACACATTATATAATAAAAAATAACTAAAATACACATTATTTATTGAAGAAATAACTAAAATACACATTATTTAATAAAGAAATAACTAAAATACACATTATTTAATAGAGAAATAACTAAAATACACATTATTTACTAGAGAAATAACAAAAAAACACATAATTCAATAAAGATATAACAAAAAAACACAATATTTAATAAAGAATTAACTAAAATACACATTATTTATTGGAGAAATAACTAAAACACACATTATTTATTGGAGAAATAACTAAAATACACATTATTTAATAAAAAATAACTAAAATACACATTATTTATTGAAGAAATAACTAAAATACACATTATTTAATGAAGAAATAACTAAAATACACATTATTTAATAGAGAAATAACAAAAAAACACATTATTTAATAAAGAAATAACTAAAATACACATTGATTGATAGAGAAATAACCAAAACACACATTATTTATTAAAGAAATAAATAAAATACACAATATTTAATAGAGAATTAACAAAAAAACACATTATTTAATAGAGAAATAACTAAAATACACATTATTTATTAGAGAAATAACTAAAATACACATTATTAAATAGAGAAATAACTAAAATACACATTATTTAATAGAGAAAAAACAAATAAACACAATATTTAATAGAGAAATAACAAAAAACACGTTATTTAATAGAGAAATAACTAAAATACACATTATTTATTGAAGTTATAACTAAAATACACATTATTTCATAGAAAAATAACAAAAAAAACACATTATTTAATAGAGAAATAACTAAAATACACATTATTTATTAGAGAAATAACTAAAATACACATTATTTTAAAGAGAAATAACAAAAAAACACATTATTTAATAAAGAAATAACTAAAAAACACATTAATTATTAGAGAAATAACTAAAACACACATAATTAAATAGAGCAATAACTAAAGTACACATTATTTAATAAAGAAATAACAAAAAAACACATTATTTAATAGAGAAATAACTAAAAAACACATTATTTAATAAAGAAATAACTAAAATACACACTATTTAATAGAGAAATAACAAAAAAACACATTATTTAATAGAGAAATAACTAAAATACACATGATTTTTTGGAAAATTAACTAAAATACACAATATTTAATAGAGAAATAACAAAAAAACACATTATTTAATAGAGATATAACTAAAATACACATTATTTAATAGAGAAATAACAAAAAACACATTAATAAATAGAGAAATAACTAAAATACACATTATTTATTGAAGAAATAACTAAAATACACATTATTTAATAAAGAAATAACTAAAATACACATTATTTAATAGAGAAATCACAAAAAAACACATTATCTAATAGAGAAATAACTAAAAAACACAATAATTATTGGAAAAATAACTAAAATACACTTTATTTAATAGAGAAATAACAAAAAAAAACACTTTATTTAATAGAGAAATAACGAAAACACTTATTACTTAATAGAGAAATAACTAAAATACACATTATTTATTGGAGAAATAACTAAATCACACATTATTTAATAGAGAAATAACTAAAATACACATTATTTAATAAAGAAATAACAAATAAACACATTATTTAATAGAAAAATAACTAAAATAAACATTATTTATTAAAGAAATATCAAAAAAACACATTATTTAATAAAGAATTAACTAAAATACATATTATTTATTGGATAAATAACTAAAATACACATTATTTAATAGAGAAATAACAAAAATACACATTATTTAATAGAGATATAACAAAAAAACACATTATTCTAAAGAGAAATAACTAAACTACACATTATTTATTGGAGAAATAACTAAAATACACATTATTTAATAAAGAATAGACTAAAATACATATTATTTAATAGAGAAATAACAAAAAAACACATTATTTAATAAAGAATTAACTAAAATACACATTATTTATTGAAGTTATAACTAAAATACACATTATTTCATAAAGAAATAACAAAAAAAACACATTATTTAATAGAGAAATAACTAAAATACACATTATTTATTAGAGAAATAACTAAAATACACATTATTTTAAAGAGAAATAACAAAAAAACACATTATTTAATAAAGAAATAACTAAAATACACATTAATTATTAGAGAAATAACTAAAACACACATAATTAAATAGAGCAATAACTAAAATACACATTATTTAATAAAGAATTAACAAAAAAACACATTATTTAATAGAGAAATAACTAAAAAACACATTATTTAATAAAAAAATAACAAAAAAACACATTATTTATTAGAGAATAAACTAAAAGAAACATTATTTATTGGAGAAATAACTAAAATACACATTATTTAATAGAGAAATCACAAAAAAACACATTATTTAATAGAGAAATAACTAAAAAACACAATAATTATTGGAAAAATAACTAAAATACACTTTATTTAATAGAGAAATAACAAAAAAAACACTTATTACTTAATAGAGAAATAACTAAAATACACATTATTTATTGGAGAAATAACTAAATCACACATTATTTAATAGAGAAATAACTAAAATACACATTATTTAATAAAGAAATAACAAATAAACACATTATTTAATAGAAAATAAACTAAAATAAACATTATTTAATAAAGAAATATCAAAAAAACACATTATTTAATAGAGAATTAACTAAAATACATATTTATTATTGGATAAATAACTAAAATACACATTATTTAATAGAGAAATAACAAAAATACACATTATTTAATAGAGATATAACAAAAAAACACATTATTTTAAAGAGAAATAACTAAAATACACATTATTTATTGGAGAAATAACTAAAATACACATTATTTAATAAAGAAATGACTAAAATACATATTATTTAATAGAGAAATAACAAAAAAACATATTATTTAATAAAGAATTAACTAAAATACACATTATTTATTGGAGAAATAACTAAAATACACATTATTCAATAGAAAAATAACTAAAATACTCAATATTTATTAGAAAAATAACTAAAATACACATTATTTATTAAAGAAATAACTAAAATACACATTATTTAATAGAGAAATAACAAAAAAAAACACATTATTTAATAGAGAAAAAACTAAAATACACATTCTTTAATGGAGAAATAACTAAAATACACATTATTTAATAGAGAAATAACAAAAAAAACACAATATTTGATAGAGAAATAACTAAAATACACATTATTTATTGAAGAAATAACTAAAATACAAATTATTTATTAAAGAATCAACTAAAAGACACATTATTTAATAAAGAAATAACAAAAAAACACATTATATAATAGAGAAATAACTAAAATACACATTATTTATTGGAGAAATAACTAAAATACACATTATTTAATAGAGAAATAAGTAAAATACACATTATTTAATAGAGAAATAACAAAAAAACACATTATTTAATAAAAAAATAACTAAAATACACAATAATTAATAGAGAAATAACAAAAAAACACTTTATTTAATAGAGAAATAATTAAAATACACATTATTTAATAGAGAAATAACAAAAAAACACATTATTTAATAGAGAAATAAGTAAATTACACATTATTTAATAAAGCAATAACAAAAAAACACATTATTTAATAAAGAAATAACTAAAATACACATTATTTAATAGAGAAATAACAAAAAAACACATTATTTAATAGAGAAATAACTAAAATACACATTATTTATTAGAGAAATAACTAAAATACACATTATTTTAAAGAGAAATAACAAAAAAACACATTATTTAATAAAGAAATAACTAAAATACACATTAATTATTAGAGAAATAACTAAAACACACATAATTAAATAGAGCAATAACTAAAATACACATTATTTAATAAAGAAATAACAAAAAAACACATTATTTAATAGAGAAATAACTAAAAAACACATTATTTAATAAAGAAATAACAAAAAAACACATTATTTATTAGAGAATAAACTAAAATAAACATTATTTATTTGAGAAATAACTAAAATACACATTATTTAATAGAGAAATCACAAAAAAACACATTATTTAATAGAGAAATAACTAAAAAACACAATAATTATTGGAAAAATAACTAAAATACACTTTATTTAATAGAGAAATAACAAAAAAAAACACATTATTTAATAGAGAAATAACGAAAACACTTATTACTTAATAAAGAAATAACTAAAATACACATTATTTATTGGAGAAATAACTAAATCACACATTATTTAATAGAGAAATAACTAAAATACACATTATTTAATAAAGAAATAACAAATAAACACATTATTTAATAGAAAAATAACTAAAATAAACATTATTTAATAAAGAAATATCAAAAAAACACATTATTTAATAAAGAATTAACTAAAATACATATTATTTATTGGATAAATAACTAAAATACACATTATTTAATAGAGAAATAACAAAAATACACATTATTTAATAGAGATATAACAAAAAAACACATTATTCTAAAGAGAAATAACTAAACTACACATTATTTATTGGAGAAATAACTAAAATACACATTATTTAATAAAGAATAGACTAAAATACATATTATTTAATAGAGAAATAACAAAAAAACACATTATTTAATAAAGAATTAACTAAAATACACATTATTTATTGAAGTTATAACTAAAATACACATTATTTCATAGAGAAATAACAAAAAAAACACATTATTTAATAGAGAAATAACTAAAATACACATTATTTATTAGAGAAATAACTAAAATACACATTATTTTAAAGAGAAATAACAAAAAAACACATTATTTAATAAAGAAATAACTAAAATACACATTAATTATTAGAGAAATAACTAAAACACACATAATTAAATAGAGCAATAACTAAAATACACATTATTTAATAAAGAAATAACAAAAAAACACATTATTTAATAGAGAAATAACTAAAAAACACATTATTTAATAAAGAAATAACAAAAAAACACATTATTTATTAGAGAATAAACTAAAAGAAACATTATTTATTGGAGAAATAACTAAAATACACATTATTTAATAAAGAAATAACTAAAATACACATTATTTAATAGAGAAATAACAAATAAACACAATATTTAATAGAGAAATAACAAAAAACACGTTATTTAATAGAGAAATAACTAAAATACACATTATTTATTGAAGTTATAACTAAAATACACATTATTTCATAGAGAAATACCAAAAAAAAACACATTATTTAATAGAGAAATAACTAAAATACACATTATTTATTAGAGAAATAACTAAAATACACATTATTTTAAAGAGAAATAACAAAAAAACACATTATTTAATAAAGAAATAACTAAAATACACATTAATTATTAGAGAAATAACTAAAACACACATAATTAAATAGAGCAATAACTAAAATACACATTATTTAATAAAGAAATAACAAAAAAACACATTATTTAATAGAGAAATAACTAAAAAACACATTATTTAATAAAGAAATAACAAAAAAACACATTATTTATTAGAGAATAAACTAAAAGAAACATTATTTATTGGAGAAATAACTAAAATACACATTATTTAATAGAGAAATCACAAAAAAACACATTATTTAATAGAGAAATAACTAAAAAACACAATAATTATTGGAAAAATAACTAAAATACACTTTATTTAATAGAGAAATAACAAAAAAAACACTTATTACTTAATAGAGAAATAACTAAAATACACATTATTTATTGGAGAAATAACTAAATCACACATTATTTAATAGAGAAATAACTAAAATACACATTATTTAATAAAGAAATAACAAATAAACACATTATTTAATAGAAAATAAACTAAAATAAACATTATTTAATAAAGAAATATCAAAAAAACACATTATTTAATAGAGAATTAACTAAAATACATATTTATTATTGGATAAATAACTAAAATACACATTATTTAATAGAGAAATAACAAAAATACACATTATTTAATAGAGATATAACAAAAAAACACATTATTTTAAAGAGAAATAACTAAAATACACATTATTTATTGGAGAAATAACTAAAGTACACATTATTTAATAAAGAAATGACTAAAATACATATTATTTAATAGAGAAATAACAAAAAAACATATTATTTAATAAAGAATTAACTAAAATACACATTATTTATTGGAGAAATAACTAAAATACACATTATTCAATAGAAAAATAACTAAAATACTCAATATTTATTAGAGAAATAACTAAAATACACATTATTTATTAAAGAAATAACTAAAATACACATTATTTAATAGAGAAATAACAAAAAAAACACATTATTTAATAGAGAAAAAACTAAAATACACATTCTTTAATGGAGAAATAACTAAAATACACATTATTTAATAGAGAAATAACAAAAAAAACACAATATTTGATAGAGAAATAACTAAAATACACATTATTTATTGAAGAAATAACTAAAATACAAATTATTTATTAAAGAATCAACTAAAAGACACATTATTTAATAAAGAAATAACAAAAAAACACATTATATAATAGAGAAATAACTAAAATACACATTATTTATTGGAGAAATAACTAAAATACACATTATTTAATAGAGAAATAAGTAAAATACACATTATTTAATAGAGAAATAACAAAAAAACACATTATTTAATAAAAAAATAACTAAAATACACAATAATTAATAGAGAAATAACAAAAAAACACTTTATTTAATAGAGAAATAATTAAAATACACATTATTTAATAGAGAAATAACAAAAAAACACATTATTTAATAGAGAATTAAGTAAATTACACATTATTTAATAAAGCAATAACAAAAAAACACATTATTTAATAAAGAAATAACTAAAATACACATTATTTAATAGAGAAATAACAATAAAACACATTATTTAATAGAGAAATAACTAAAATACACATTATTTTTTGGAAAATTAACTAAAATACACAATATTTAATAGAGAAATAACAAAAAAACACATTATTTAATAAAGAAATAACTAAAATACACATTAATTATTAGAGAAATAACAAAAACACACATAATTAAATAGAGCAATAACTAAAATACACATTATTTAATAAAGAAATAACAAAAAAACACATTATTTAATAGAGAAAGAACTAAAAAACACATTATTTAATAAAGAAATAACAAAAAAACACATTATTTATTAGAGAATAAACTAAAAGAAACATTATTTATTGGAGAAATAACTAAAATACACATTATTTAATAGAGAAATAACTAAAATACACATTATTTAATAGAGAAATAACAAATAAACACAATATTTAATAGAGAAATAACAAAAAACACGTTATTTAATAGAGAAATAACTAAAATACACATTATTTATTGAAGTTATAACTAAAATACACATTATTTTATAGAGAAATAACAAAAAAAAACACATTATTTAATAGAGAAATAACTAAAATACACATTATTTATTAGAGAAATAACTAAAATACACATTATTTTAAAGAGAAATAACAAAAAAACACATTATTTAATAAAGAAATAACTAAAATACACATTAATTATTAGAGAAATAACTAAAACACACATATTTAAATAGAGCAATAACTAAAATACACATTATTTAATAAAGAAATAACAAAAAAACACATTATTTAATAGAGAAATAACTAAAAAACACATTATTTAATAAAGAAATAACAAAAAAACACATTATTTATTAGAGAATAAACTAAAAGAAACATTATTTATTGAAAAAATAACTAAAATACACATTATTTAATAGAGAAATCACAAAAAAACACATTATTTAATAGAGAAATAACTAAAAAACACAATAATTATTGGAAAAATAACTAAAATACACTTTATTTAATAGAGAAATAACAAAAAAAACACTTATTACTTAATAGAGAAATAACTAAAATACACATTATTTATTGGAGAAATATCTAAATCACACATTATTTAATAGAGAAATAACTAAAATACACATTATTTAATAAAGAATAAACAAATAAACACATTATTTAATAGAAAATAAACTAAAATAAACATTATTTAATAAAGAAATATCAAAAAAACACATTATTTAATAGAGAATTAACTAAAATACATATTTATTATTGGATAAATAACTAAAATACACATTATTTAATAGAGAAATAACAAAAATACACATTATTTAATAGAGATATAACAAAAAAACACATTATTTTAAAGAGAAATAACTAAAATACACATTATTTATTGGAGAAATAACTAAAATACACATTATTTAATAAAGAAATGACTAAAATACATATTATTTAATAGAGAAATAACAAAAAAACATATTATTTAATAAAGAATTAACTAAAATACACATTATTTATTGGAGAAATAACTAAAATACACATTATTCAATAGAAAAATAACTAAAATACTCAATATTTATTAGAGAAATAACTAAAATACACATTATTTATTAAAGAAATAACTAAAATACACATTATTTAATAGAGAAATAACAAAAAAAACACATTATTTAATAGAGAAAAAACTAAAATACACATTCTTTAATGGAGAAATAACTAAAATACACATTATTTAATAAAGAAATAACAAAAAAAACACAATATTTGATAGAGAAATAACTAAAATACACATTATTTATTGAAGAAATAACTAAAATACAAATTATTTATTAAAGAATCAACTAAAAGACACATTATTTAATAAAGAAATAACAAAAAAACACATTATATAATAGAGAAATAACTAAAATACACATTATTTATTGGAGAAATAACTAAAATACACATTATTTAATAGAGAAATAAGTAAAATACACATTATTTAATAGAGAAATAACAAAAAAACACATTATTTAATAAAAAAATAACTAAAATACACAATAATTAATAGAGAAATAACAAAAAAACACTTTATTTAATAGAGAAATAATTAAAATACACATTATTTAATAGAGAAATAACAAAAAAACACATTATTTAATAGAGAAATAAGTAAATTACACATTATTTAATAAAGCAATAACAAAAAAACACATTATTTAATAAAGAAATAACTAAAATACACATTATTTAATAGAGAAATAACAAAAAAACACATTATTTAATAGAGAAATAACTAAAATACACATTATTTTTTGGAAAATTAACTAAAATACACAATAGTTAATAGAGAAATAACAAAAAAACACATTATTTAATAGAGATATAACTAAAATACACATTATTTAATAGAGAAATAACAAAAAACACATTAATAAATAGAGAAATAACTAAAATACACATTATTTATTGAAGAAATAACTAAAATACACATTATTTAATAAAGAAATAACTAAAATACACATTATTTAATAGAGAAATCACAAAAAAACACATTATTTAATAGAGAAATAACTAAAAAACACAATAATTATTGGAAAAATAACTAAAATACACTTTATTTAATAGAGAAATAACAAAAAAAAACACATTATTTAATAGAGAAATAACGAAAACACTTATTACTTAATAGAGAAATAACTAAAATACACATTATTTATTGGAGAAATAACTAAATCACACATTATTTAATAGAGAAATAACTAAAATACACATTATTTAATAAAGAAATAACAAATAAACACATTATTTAATAGAAAAATAACTAAAATAAACATTATTTATTAAAGAAATATCAAAAAAACACATTATTTAATAAAGAATTAACTAAAATACATATTATTTATTGGATAAATAACTAAAATACACATTATTTAATAGAGAAATAACAAAAATACACATTATTTAATAGAGATATAACAAAAAAACACATTATTCTAAAGAGAAATAACTAAACTACACATTATTTATTGGAAAAATAACTAAAATACACATTATTTAATAAAGAATAGACTAAAATACATATTATTTAATAGAGAAATAACAAAAAAACACATTATTTAATAAAGAATTAACTAAAATACACATTATTTATTGAAGTTATAACTAAAATACACATTATTTCATAGAGAAATAACAAAAAAAACACATTATTTAATAGAGAAATAACTAAAATACACATTATTTATTAGAGAAATAACTAAAATACACATTATTTTAAAGAGAAATAACAAAAAAACACATTATTTAATAAAGAAATAACTAAAATACACATTAATTATTAGAGAAATAACTAAAACACACATAATTAAATAGAGCAATAACTAAAATACACATTATTTAATAAAGAATTAACAAAAAAACACATTATTTAATAGAGAAATAACTAAAAAACACATTATTTAATAAAGAAATAACAAAAAAACACATTATTTATTAGAGAATAAACTAAAAGAAACATTATTTATTGGAGAAATAACTAAAATACACATTATTTAATAGAGAAATCACAAAAAAACACATTATTTAATAGAGAAATAACTAAAAAACACAATAATTATTGGAAAAATAACTAAAATACACTTTATTTAATAGAGAAATAACAAAAAAAACACTTATTACTTAATAGAGAAATAACTAAAATACACATTATTTATTGGAGAAATAACTAAATCACACATTATTTAATAGAGAAATAACTAAAATACACATTATTTAATAAAGAAATAACAAATAAACACATTATTTAATAGAAAATAAACTAAAATAAACATTATTTAATAAAGAAATATAAAAAAAACACATTATTTAATAGAGAATTAACTAAAATACATATTTATTATTGGATAAATAACTAAAATACACATTATTTAATAGAGAAATAACAAAAATACACATTATTTAATAGAGATATAACAAAAAAACACATTATTTTAAAGAGAAATAACTAAAATACACATTATTTATTGGAGAAATAACTAAAATACACATTATTTAATAAAGAAATGACTAAAATACATATTATTTAATAGAGAAATAACAAAAAAACATATTATTTAATAAAGAATTAACTAAAATACACATTATTTATTGGAGAAATAACTAAAATACACTTTATTCAATAAAAAAATAACTAAAATACTCAATATTTATTAGAGAAATAACTAAAATACACATTATTTATTAAAGAAATAACTAAAATACACATTATTTAATAGAGAAATAACAAAAAAAAACACATTATTTAATAGAGAAAAAACTAAAATACACATTCTTTAATGGAGAAATAACTAAAATACACATTATTTAATAGAGAAATAACAAAAAAAACACAATATTTGATAGAGAAATAACTAAAATACACATTATTTATTGAAGAAATAACTAAAATACAAATTATTTATTAAAGAATCAACTAAAAGACACATTATTTAATAAAGAAATAACAAAAAAACACATTATATAATAGAGAAATAACTAAAATACACATTATTTATTGGAGAAATAACTAAAATACACATTATTTAATAGAGAAATAAGTAAAATACACATTATTTAATAAAGAAATAACAAAAAAACACATTATTTAATAAAAAAATAACTAAAATACACAATAATTAATAGAGAAATAACAAAAAAACACTTTATTTAATAGAGAAATAATTAAAATACACATTATTTAATAGAGAAATAACAAAAAAACACATTATTTAATAGAGAAATAAGTAAATTACACATTATTTAATAAAGCAATAACAAAAAAACACATTATTTAATAAAGAAATAACTAAAATACACATTATTTAATAGAGAAATAACAAAAAAACACATTATTTAATAGAGAAATAACTAAAATACACATTATTTATTAGAGAAATAACTAAAATACACATTATTTTAAAGAGAAATAACAAAAAAAACACATTATTTAATAAAGAAATAACTAAAATACACATTAATTATTAGAGAAATAACTAAAACACACATAATTAAATAGAGCAATAACTAAAATACACATTATTTAATAAAGAAATAACAAAAAAACACATTATTTAATAGAGAAATAACTAAAAAACACATTATTTAATAAAGAAATAACAAAAAAACACATTATTTATTAGAGAATAAACTAAAATAAACATTATTTATTTGAGAAATAACTAAAATACACATTATTTAATAGAGAAATCACAAAAAAACACATTATTTAATAGAGAAATAACTAAAAAACACAATAATTATTGGAAAAATAACTAAAATACACTTTATTTAATAGAGAAATAACAAAAAAAAACACATTATTTAATAGAGAAATAACGAAAACACTTATTACTTAATAGAGAAATAACTAAAATACACATTATTTATTGGAGAAATAACTAAAATACACATTATTTAATAAAGAAATGACTAAAATACATATTATTTAATAGAGAAATAACAAAAAAACATATTATTTAATAAAGAATAAACTAAAATACACATTATTTATTGGAGAAATAACTAAAATACACATTATTCAATAGAAAAATAACTAAAATACTCAATATTTATTAGAGAAATAACTAAAATACACATTATTTATTAAAGAAATAACTAAAATACACATTATTTAAATTGAGAAATAACAAAAAAAAACACATTATTTAATAGAGAAAAAACTAAAATACACATTCTTTAATGGAGAAATAACTAAAATACACATTATTTAATAGAGAAATAACAAAAAAAACACAATATTTGATAGAGAAATAACTAAAATACACATTATTTATTAAAGAAATAACTAAAATACAAATTATTTATTAAAGAATCAACTAAAAGACACATTATTTAATAAAGAAATAACAAAAAAACACATTATATAATAGAGAAATAACTAAAATACACATTATTTATTGGAGAAATAACTAAAATACACATTATTTAATAGAGAAATAAGTAAAATACACATTATTTAATAGAGAAATAACAAAAAAACACATTATTTAATAAAAAAATAACTAAAATACACAATAATTAATAAAGAAATAACAAAAAAACACTTTATTTAATAGAGAAATAATTAAAATACACATTATTTAATAGAGAAATAACAAAAAAACACATTATATAATAGAGAAATAAGTAAATTACACATTATTTAATAAAGCAATAACAAAAAAACACATTATTTAATAAAGAAATAACTAAAATACACATTATTTAATAGAGAAATAACAAAAAAAACACATTATTTAATAGAGAAATAACTAAAATACACATTATTTATTAGAGAAATAACTAAAATACACATTATTTTAAAGAGAAATAACAAAAAAACACATTATTTAATAAAGAAATAACTAAAATACACATTAATTATTAGAGAAATAACTAAAACACACATAATTAAATAGAGCAATAACTAAAATACACATTATTTAATAAAGAATTAACAAAAAAACACATTATTTAATAGAGAAATAACTAAAAAACACATTATTTAATAAAGAAATAACAAAAAAACACATTATTTATTAGAGAATAAACTAAAAGAAACATTATCTATTGGAGAAATAACTAAAATACACATTATTTAATAGAGAAATCACAAAAAAACACATTATTTAATAGAGAAATAACTAAAAAACACAATAATTATTGGAAAAATAACTAAAATACACTTTATTTAATAGAGAAATAACAAAAAAAACACTTATTACTTAATAGAGAAATAACTAAAATACACATTATTTATTGGAGAAATAACTAAATCACACATTATTTAATAGAGAAATAACTAAAATACACATTATTTAATAAAGAAATAACAAATAAACACATTATTTAATAGAAAATAAACTAAAATAAATATTATTTAATAAAGAAATATCAAAAAAACACATTATTTAATAGAGAATTAAATAAAATACATATTTATTATTGGATAAATAACTAAAATACACATTATTTAATAGAGAAATAACAAAAATACACATTATTTAATAGAGATATAACAAAAAAACACATTATTTTAAAGAGAAATAACTAAAATACACATTATTTATTGAAGAAATAACTAAAATACACATTATTTAATAAAGAAATGACTAAAATACATATTATTTAATAGAGAAATAACAAAAAAACATATTATTTAATAAAGAATTAACTAAAATACACATTATTTATTGGAGAAATAACTAAAATACACATTATTCAATAGAAAAATAACTAAAATACTCAATATTTATTAGAGAAATAACTAAAATACACATTATTTATTAAAGAAATAACTAAAATACACATTATTTAATAGAGAAATAACAAAAAAAAAACACATTATTTAATAGAGAAAAAACTAAAATACACATTCTTTAATGGAGAAATAACTAAAATACACATTATTTAATAGAGAAATAACAAAAAAAACACAATATTTGATAGAGAAATAACTAAAATACACATTATTTATTGAAGAAATAACTAAAATACAAATTATTTATTAAAGAATCAACTAAAAGACACATTATTTAATAAAGAAATAACAAAAAAACACATTATATAATAGAGAAATAACTAAAATACACATTATTTATTGGAGAAATAATTAAAATACACATTATTTAATAGAGAAATAAGTAAAATACACATTATTTAATAGAGAAATAACAAAAAAACACATTATTTAATAAAAAAATAACTAAAATACACAATAATTAATAGAGAAATAACAAAAAAACACTTTATTTAATAGAGAAATAATTAAAATACACATTATTTAATAGAGAAATAACAAAAAAACACATTATTTAATAGAGAAATAAGTAAATTACACATTATTTAATAAAGCAATAACAAAAAAACACATTATTTAATAAAGAAATAACTAAAATACACATTATTTAATAGAGAAATAACAAAAAAACACATTATTTAATAGAGAAATAACTAAAATACACATTATTTATTAGAGAAATAACTAAAATACACATTATTTTAAAGAGAAATAACAAAAAAACACATTATTTAATAAAGAAATAACTAAAATACACATTAATTATTAGAGAAATAACTAAAACACACATAATTAAATAGAGCAATAACTAAAATACACATTATTTAATAAAGAAATAACAAAAAAACACATTATTTAATAGAGAAATAACTAAAAAACACATTATTTAATAAAGAAATAACAAAAAAACACATTATTTATTAGAGAATAAACTAAAATAAACATTATTTATTTGAGAAATAACTAAAATACACATTATTTAATAGAGAAATCACAAAAAAACACATTATTTAATAGAGAAATAACTAAAAAACACAATAATTATTGGAAAAATAACTAAAATACACTTTATTTAATAGAGAAATAACAAAAAAAAACACATTATTTAATAAAGAAATAACGAAAACACTTATTACTTAATAGAGAAATAACTAAAATACACATTATTTATTGGAGAAATAACTAAATCACACATTATTTAATAGAGAAATAACTAAAATACACATTATTTAATAAAGAAATAACAAATAAACACATTATTTAATAGAAAATAAACTAAAATAAACATTATTTAATAAAGAAATATCAAAAAAACACATTATTTAATAGAGAATTAACTAAAATACATATTTATTATTGGATAAATAACTAAAATACACATTATTTAATAGAGAAATAACAAAAATACACATTATTTAATAGAGATATAACAAAAAAACACATTATTTTAAAGAGAAATAACTAAAATACACATTATTTATTGGAGAAATAACTAAAATACACATTATTTAATAAAGAAATGACTAAAATACATATTATTTAATAGAGAAATAACAAAAAAACATATTATTTAATAAAGAATTAACTAAAATACACATTATTTATTGGAGAAATAACTAAAATACACATTATTCAATAGAAAAATAACTAAAATACTCAATATTTATTAGAGAAATAACTAAAATACACATTATTTATTAAAGAAATAACTAAAATACACATTATTTAATAGAGAAATAACAAAAAAAACACATTATTTAATAGAGAAAAAACTAAAATACACATTCTTTAATGGAGAAATAACTAAAATACACATTATTTAATAGAGAAATAACAAAAAAAACACAATATTTGATAGAGAAATAACTAAAATACACATTATTTATTGAAGAAATAACTAAAATACAAATTATTTATTAAAGAATCAACTAAAAGACACATTATTTAATAAAGAAATAACAAAAAAACACATTATATAATAGAGAAATAACTAAAATACACATTATTTATTGGAGAAATAACTAAAATACACATTATTTAATAGAGAAATAAGTAAAATACACATTATTTAATAGAGAAATAACAAAAAAACACATTATTTAATAAAAAAATAACTAAAATACACAATAATTAATAGAGAAATAACAAAAAAACACTTTATTTAATAGAGAAATAATTAAAATACACATTATTTAATAGAGAAATAACAAAAAAACACATTATTTAATAGAGAAATAAGTAAATTACACATTATTTAATAAAGCAATAACAAAAAAACACATTATTTAATAAAGAAATAACTAAAATACACATTATTTAATAGAGAAATAACAAAAAAACACATTATTTAATAGAGAAATAACTAAAATACACATTATTTTTTGGAAAATTAACTAAAATACACAATATTTAATAGAGAAATAACAAAAAAACACATTATTTAATAGAGATATAACTAAAATACACATTATTTAATAGAGAAATAACAAAAAACACATTAATAAATAGAGAAATAACTAAAATACACATTATTTATTGAAGAAATAACTAAAATACACATTATTTAATAAAGAAATAACTAAAATACACATTATTTAATAAAGAAACAACAAATAAACACATTATTTAATAGAGAAATAACTAAAATACACATTATTTAATAGAGAAATAACTAAAATACACATTATTTAATAGAGAAATAACAAAAAAACACATTATTTAATAGAGAAATAAGTAAATTACACATTATTTAATAAAGCAATAACAAAAAAACACATTATTTAATAAAGATATAACTAAAATACACATTATTTAATAAAGAAACAACAAATAAACACATTATTTAATAGAGAAATAACTAAAATACACATTATTTAATAGAGAAATAACTAAAATACACATTATTTATTGTAGTTATAACTAAAATACACATTATTTCATAGAGAAATAACAAAAAAAACACATTATTTAATAAAGAAATAACTAAAATACACATTATTTATTAGAGAAATAACTAAAATACACATTATTTTAAAGAGAAATAACAAAAAAACACATTATTTAATAAAGAAATAACTAAAATACACATTAATTATTAGAGAAATAACTAAAACACACATAATTAAATAGAGCAATAACTAAAATACACATTATTTAATAAAGAAATAACAAAAAAACACATTATTTAATAGAGAAATAACTAAAAAACACATTATTTAATAAAGAAATAACAAAAAAACACATTATTTATTAGAGAATAAACTAAAATAAACATTATTTATTTGAGAAATAACTAAAATACACATTATTTAATAGAGAAATCACAAAAAAACACATTATTTAATAGAGAAATAACTAAAAAACACAATAATTATTGGAAAAATAACTAAAATACACTTTATTTAATAGAGAAATAACAAAAAAAAAACACATTATTTAATAGAGAAATAACGAAAACACTTATTACTTAATAGAGAAATAACTAAAATACACATTATTTATTGGAGAAATAACTAAATCACACATTATTTAATAGAGAAATAACTAAAATACACATTATTTAATAAAGAAATAACAAATAAACACATTATTTAATAGAAAAATAACTAAAATAAACATTATTTAATAAAGAAATATCAAAAAAACACATTATTTAATAAAGAATTAACTAAAATACATATTATTTATTGGATAAATAACTAAAATACACATTATTTAATAGAGAAATGACAAAAATACACATTATTTAATAGAGATATAACAAAAAAACACATTATTCTAAAGAGAAATAACTAAACTACACATTATTTATTGGAGAAATAACTAAAATACACATTATTTAATAAAGAATAGACTAAAATACATATTATTTAATAGAGAAATAACAAAAAAACACATTATTTAATAAAGAATTAACTAAAATACACATTATTTATTGAAGTTATAACTAAAATACACATTATTTCATAGAGAAATAACGAAAAAAACACATTATTTAATAGAGAAATAACTAAAATACACATTATTTATTAGAGAAATAACTAAAATACACATTATTTTAAAGAGAAATAACAAAAAAACACATTATTTAATAAAGAAATAACTAAAATACACATTAATTATTAGAGAAATAACTAAAACACACATAATTAAATAGAGCAATAACTAAAATACACATTATTTAATAAAGAAATAACAAAAAAACACATTATTTAATAGAGAAATAACTAAAAAACACATTATTTAATAAAGAAATAACAAAAAAACACATTATTTATTAGAGAATAAACTAAAAGAAACATTATTTATTGGAGAAATAACTAAAATACACATTATTTAATAGAGAAATCACAAAAAAACACATTATTTAATAGAGAAATAACTAAAAAACACAATAATTATTGGAAAAATAACTAAAATACACTTTATTTAATAGAGAAATAACAAAAAAAACACTTATTACTTAATAGAGAAATAACTAAAATACACATTATTTATTAGAGAAATAACTAAATCACACATTACTTAATAGAGAAATAACTAAAATACACATTATTTAATAAAGAAATAACAAATAAACACATTATTTAATAGAAAATAAACTAAAATAAACATTATTTAATAAAGAAATATCAAAAAAACACATTATTTAATAGAGAATTAACTAAAATACATATTTATTATTGGATAAATAACTAAAATACACATTATTTAATAGAGAAATAACAAAAATACACATTATTTAATAGAGATATAACAAAAAAACACATTATTTTAAAGGGAAATAACTAAAATACACATTATTTATTGGAGAAATAACTAAAATACACATTATTTAATAAAGAAATGACTAAAATACATATTATTTAATAGAGAAATAACAAAAAAACATATTATTTAATAAAGAATTAACTAAAATACACATTATTTATTGTAGAAATAACTAAAATACACATTATTCAATAGAAAAATAATTACTATAATACTCAATATTTGTTAGAGAAATAACTAAAATACACATTATTTATTAAAGAAATAACTAAAATACACATTATTTAATAGAGAAATAACAAAAAAAACACATTATTTAATAGAGAAAAAACTAAAATACACATTCTTTAATGGAGAAATAACTAAAATACACATTATTTAATAGAGAAATAACAAAAAAAAACACAATATTTGATAGAGAAATAACTAAAATACACATTATTAATTGAAGAAATAACTAAAATACAAATTATTTATTAAAGAATCAACTAAAAGACACATTATTTAATAAAGAAATAACAAAAAAACACATTATATAATAGAGAAATAACTAAAATACACATTATTTATTGGAGAAATAACTAAAATACACATTATTTAATAGAGAAATAAGTAAAATACACATTATTTAATAGAGAAATAACAAAAAAACACATTATTTAATAAAAAAATAACTAAAATACACAATAATTAATAGAGAAATAACAAAAAAACACTTTATTTAATAGAGAAATAATTAAAATACACATTATTTAATAGAGAAATAACAAAAAAACACATTATTTAATAGAGAAATAAGTAAATTACACATTATTTAATAAAGCAATAACAAAAAAACACATTATTTAATAAAGAAATAACTAAAATACACATTATTTAATAGAGAAATAACAAAAAAACACATTATTTAATAGAGAAATAACTAAAAAACACATTATTTTTTGGAAAATTAACTAAAATACACAATATTTAATAGAGAAATAACAAAAAAACACATTATTTAATAGAGATATAACTAAAATACACATTATTTAATAGAGAAATAACAAAAAACACATTAATAAATAGAGAAATAACTAAAATACACATTATTTATTGAAGAAATAACTAAAATACACATTATTTAATAAAGAAATAACTAAAATACACATTATTTAATAAAGAAACAACAAATAAACACATTATTTAATAGAGAAATAACTAAAATACACATTATTTAATAGAGAAATAACTAAAATACACATTATTTAATAGAGAAATAACAAAAAAACACATTATTTAATAGAGAAATAAGTAAATTACACATTATTTAATAGAGCAATAACAAAAAAACACATTATTTAATAAAGATATAACTAAAATACACATTATTTAATAAAGAAACATCAAATAAACACATTATTTAATAGAGAAATAACTAAAATACACATTATTTAATAGAGAAATAACTAAAATACACATTATTTATTGAAGTTATAACTAAAATACACATTATTTCATAGAGAAATAACAAAAAAAACACATTATTTAATAAAGAAATAACTAAAATACACATTATTTATTAGAGAAATAACTAAAATACACATTATTTTAAAGAAAAATAACAAAAAAACACATTATTTAATAAAGAAATAACTAAAATACACATTAATTATTAGAGAAATAACTAAAACACACATAATTAAATAGAGCAATAACTAAAATACACATTATTTAATAAAGAAATAACAAAAAAACACATTATTTAATAGAGAAATAACTAAAAAACACATTATTTAATAAAGAAATAACAAAAAAACACATTATTTATTAGAGAATAAACTAAAATAAACATTATTTATTTGAGAAATAACTAAAATACACATTATTTAATAGAGAAATCACAAAAAAACACATTATTTAATAGAGAAATAACTAAAAAACACAATAATTATTGGAAAAATAACTAAAATACACTTTATTTAATAGAGAAATAACAAAAAAAAACACATTATTTAATAGAGAAATAACGAAAACACTTATTACTTAATAGAGAAATAACTAAAATACACATTATTTATTGGAGAAATAACTAAATCACACATTATTTAATAGAGAAATAACTAAAGAACACAATATTTAATAAAGAAATAACAAATAAACACATTATTTAATAGAAAAATAACTAAAATAAACATTATTTAATAAAGAAATATCAAAAAAACACATTATTTAATAAAGAATTAACTAAAATACATATTATTTATTGGATAAATAACTAAAATACACATTATTTAATAGAGAAATAACAAAAATACACATTATTTAATAGAGATATAACAAAAAAACACATTATTCTAAAGAGAAATAACTAAACTACACATTATTTATTGGAGAAATAACTAAAATACACATTATTTAATAAAGAATAGACTAAAATACATATTATTTAATAGAGAAATAACAAAAAAACACATTATTTATTAGAGAAATAACTAAAACAAACATTATTAATTAGAGAAATAACTAAAATACACAATATTTAATAAAGAAATCACAAAAAAAATCCATTATTAAATAGAGAAATAACTAAAAAACACATTAATTATTGGGGAAATTACTAAAATACACATTATTTAATAGAGAAATAACTAAAATACACATTATTTAATAGAGAAATAACAAAAAAAAACACATTATTTAATAGAGAAACAACGAAAACACTTATTACTTAATAGAGAAATAACTAAAATACACATTATTTATTGGAGAAATAACTAAATCACACATTATTTAATAGAGAAATAACTAAAATACACATTATTTAATAAAGAAATAACAAATAAACACATTATTTAATAGAAAAATAACTAAAATAAACATTATTTAATAAAGAAATATCAAAAAAACACATTATTTAATAAAGAATTAACTAAAATACATATTATTTATTGGATAAATAACTAAAATACACATTATTTAATAGAGAAATAACAAAAATACACATTATTTAATAGAGATATAACAAAAAAACACATTATTTTAAAGAGAAATAACTAAACTACACATTATTTATTGGAGAAATAACTAAAATACACATTATTTAATAAAGAAATGACTAAAATACATATTATTTAATAGAGAAATAACAAAAAAACACATTATTTAATAAAGAAATAACTAAAATACACATTATTTAATAGAGAAATAACAAAAAAACACATTATTTAATAGAGAAATAACTAAAAAACACATTATTTTTTGGAAAATTAACTAAAATACACAATATTTAATAGAGAAATAACAAAAAAACACATTATTTAATAGAGATATAACTAAAATACACATTATTTAATAGAGAAATAACAAAAAACACATTAATAAATAGAGAAATAACTAAAATACACATTATTTATTGAAGAAATAACTAAAATACACATTATTTAATAAAGAAATAACTAAAATACACATTATTTAATAAAGAAACAACAAATAAACACATTATTTAATAGAGAAATAACTAAAATACACATTATTTAATAGAGAAATAACTAAAATACACATTATTTAATAGAGAAATAACAAAAAAACACATTATTTAATAGAGAAATAAGTAAATTACACATTATTTAATAGAGCAATAACAAAAAAACACATTATTTAATAAAGATATAACTAAAATACACATTATTTAATAAAGAAACATCAAATAAACACATTATTTAATAGAGAAATAACTAAAATACACATTATTTAATAGAGAAATAACTAAAATACACATTATTTATTGAAGTTATAACTAAAATACACATTATTTCATAGAGAAATAACAAAAAAAACACATTATTTAATAAAGAAATAACTAAAATACACATTATTTATTAGAGAAATAACTAAAATACACATTATTTTAAAGAAAAATAACAAAAAAACACATTATTTAATAAAGAAATAACTAAAATACACATTAATTATTAGAGAAATAACTAAAACACACATAATTAAATAGAGCAATAACTAAAATACACATTATTTAATAAAGAAATAACAAAAAAACACATTATTTAATAGAGAAATAACTAAAAAACACATTATTTAATAAAGAAATAACAAAAAAACACATTATTTATTAGAGAATAAACTAAAATAAACATTATTTATTTGAGAAATAACTAAAATACACATTATTTAATAGAGAAATCACAAAAAAACACATTATTTAATAGAGAAATAACTAAAAAACACAATAATTATTGGAAAAATAACTAAAATACACTTTATTTAATAGAGAAATAACAAAAAAAAACACATTATTTAATAGAGAAATAACGAAAACACTTATTACTTAATAGAGAAATAACTAAAATACACATTATTTATTGGAGAAATAACTAAATCACACATTATTTAATAGAGAAATAACTAAAGAACACAATATTTAATAAAGAAATAACAAATAAACACATTATTTAATAGAAAAATAACTAAAATAAACATTATTTAATAAAGAAATATCAAAAAAACACATTATTTAATAAAGAATTAACTAAAATACATATTATTTATTGGATAAATAACTAAAATACACATTATTTAATAGAGAAATAACAAAAATACACATTATTTAATAGAGATATAACAAAAAAACACATTATTCTAAAGAGAAATAACTAAACTACACATTATTTATTGGAGAAATAACTAAAATACACATTATTTAATAAAGAATAGACTAAAATACATATTATTTAATAGAGAAATAACAAAAAAACACATTATTTATTAGAGAAATAACTAAAACAAACATTATTAATTAGAGAAATAACTAAAATACACAATATTTAATAAAGAAATCACAAAAAAAATCCATTATTAAATAGAGAAATAACTAAAAAACACATTAATTATTGGGGAAATTACTAAAATACACATTATTTAATAGAGAAATAACTAAAATACACATTATTTAATAGAGAAATAACAAAAAAAAACACATTATTTAATAGAGAAACAACGAAAACACTTATTACTTAATAGAGAAATAACTAAAATACACATTATTTATTGGAGAAATAACTAAATCACACATTATTTAATAGAGAAATAACTAAAATACACATTATTTAATAAAGAAATAACAAATAAACACATTATTTAATAGAAAAATAACTAAAATAAACATTATTTAATAAAGAAATATCAAAAAAACACATTATTTAATAAAGAATTAACTAAAATACATATTATTTATTGGATAAATAACTAAAATACACATTATTTAATAGAGAAATAACAAAAATACACATTATTTAATAGAGATATAACAAAAAAACACATTATTTTAAAGAGAAATAACTAAACTACACATTATTTATTGGAGAAATAACTAAAATACACATTATTTAATAAAGAAATGACTAAAATACATATTATTTAATAGAGAAATAACAAAAAAACACATTATTTAATAAAGAATTAACTAAAATACACATTATTTATTGGAGAAATAACTAAAATACACATTATTCAATAGAAAAATAACTAAAATACTCAATATTTATTAGAGAAATAACTAAAATACACATTATTTATTAAAGAAATAACTAAAATACACATTATTTAATAGAGAAATAACAAAAAAAACACATTATTTAATAGAGAAAAAACTAAAATACACATTCTTTAATAGAGAAATAACTAAAATACACATTATTTAATAGAGAAATAACAAAAAAACACATTATTTGATAGAGAAATAACTAAAATACACATTATTTATTGAAGAAATATCTAAAATACAAATTATTTATTAAAGAATCAACTAAAAGACACATTATTTAATAAAGAAATAACAAAAAAACACATTATATAATAGAGAAATAACTAAAATACACATTATTTATTGAAGAAATAACTAAAATACACATTATTTATTGGAGAAATAACTAAAATACACATTATTTAATAGAGAAATAAGTAAAATACACATTATTTAATAGAGAAATAACAAAAAAACAAATTATTTAATAAAAAAATAACTAAAATACACAATAATTAATAGAGAAATAACAAAAAAACACATTATTTAATAGAGAAATAATTAAAATACACATTATTTAATAGAGAAATAACAAAAAAACTCATTATTTAGTAGAGAAATAAGTAAATTACACATTATTTAATAGAGCAATAACAAAAAAACACATTATTTAATAAAGAAATAACTAAAATACACATTATTTAAAAGAAAAAATAACAAAAAAACACATTATTTAATAGAGAAATAACTAAAATACACATTATTTAATAGAGAAATAACAAAAAAACACATTATTTGATAGAGAAATAACTAAAATACACATTATTTATTGAAGAAATATCTAAAATACAAATTATTTATTAAAGAATCAACTAAAAGACACATTATTTAATAAAGAAATAACAAAAAAACACATTATATAATAGAGAAATAACTAAAATACACATTATTTATTGAAGAAATAACTAAAATACACATTATTTATTGGAGAAATAACTAAAATACACATTATTTAATAGAGAAATAAGTAAAATACACATTATTTAATAGAGAAATAACAAAAAAACACATTATTTAATAAAAAAATAACTAAAATACACAATAATTAATAGAGAAATAACAAAAAACACATTATTTAATAGAGAAATAATTAAAATACACATTATTTAATAGAGAAATAACAAAAAAACTCATTATTTAATAGAGAAATAAGTAAATTACACATTATTTAATAGAGCAATAACAAAAAAACACATTATTTAATAAAGAAATAACTAAAATACACATTATTTAAAAGAGAAATAACAAAAAAACACATTATTTATTAGAGAAATAACTAAAATAAACATTATTAATTAGAGAAATAACTAAAATACACAATATTTAATAAAGAAATCACAAAAAAAACCCATTATTAAATAGAGAAATAACTAAAAAACATCAAAATGGTTGCGACGGTTACTATGTGGTACTTCATATTTAATAAGTAAATAAAACAACTACTATGTTTTTACCACTAATTTATTATTGTAAAATTATATATAAGGCATATACAATTTTACAAAATACATTTCACGACTTAAGTTTCAACGTTTTACGGTCATTCTCACTTGATAATGACCGTAAAACGTTGAAACTTAAGTCGTGAAATGTATTTTGTAAAATTGTATATGCCTTATATATAATTTTACAATAATAAATTAGTGGTAAAAACATAGTAGTTGTTTTATTTACTTATTAACTAAAAAACACATTAATTATTGGGGAAATTACTAAAATACACATTATTTAATAGAGAAATAACAAAAAAACACATTATTTAATAGAGAAATAACGAAAACACACATTATTTAATAGAGAAATCACTAAAAAACCCATTATTTATTAGAGAAATAACTAAATCACAAATTATTTAATAGAGAAATAACTAAAATACACATTAATTAATAGAGAAATAACAAATAAACACATTAATTAATAGAGAAATAACTAAAATACACATTATTTAATAAAGAAATAACAAAAAAACACATTATTTAATAGAGAATAAACTAAAATACATTTTATATATTGGATAAATAACTAAAATACACAATAATTAAAAGACAAATAACAAAAATACACATTATTTAATAGAGAAATAACAAAAAACTCATTATTTAGTAGAGAAATAACTAAAATACACATTAATTGTTGGAGAAATAACTAAAATACACATTATTTAATAAAGAAATGACTAAAATACATATTATTTATGAGAGAAATAACAAAAAAACACATTATTTAATAGAGAAATAACTAAAATACACATTATTTATTGGAGAAATAACTAAAATACACATTATTTAATAGAGAAATAACTGAAATACACAATATTTAATGGAGAAATAACTAAATTACACATTATTCAATAGAGAAATAACTAAAATACACATTATTTAATAAAAAAATAACAAAAAAAAACACATTATTTAATAAAAAAAAAACTAAAATACACATTATTTATTGAAAAAATAACTAAAATACACATTTTTTAATAGAGAAATAATAAAAAAACACATTATTTAATTGAGAAATAACTAAAATACACATTATTTATTGGAGAAATAACTAAATTACAAATTATTTATTAAAGAATCAACTAAAAGACACATTATTTAATAGAGAAATAACAAAAAAACACTTTATTTAATAGAGAAATAACTAAAATACACATTATTTATTGGAGAAATAACTAAAATACACATTATTTATTAGAGAAATAACTAAAATACACAATGTTTAATAGATAAATAACTAAAATACACAATATTCAATTGAGAAATATCAAAAAAACACATTATTAAATAGAGAAATAACTAAAATACACATTATTTAATAGAGAAATAACAAAAAAACACATTATTTAATAGAGAAATAACTAAAAGACACATTATTTATTAGAGAAATATCTAAAATACACATTATTATTTAATAGAGAAATAACTAAAATACACATTATTTAATAGAGAAATAACAAAAAAAACACATTATTTAATTCAGAAATAACTATAATACACATTATTTATTGGAGAAATAACTAAAATACACTTTATTTAATAAAGAAATAACTAAAATACACATTATTTAATAGTGAAATAACAAAAAAACACATTATTTAATAAAGAAATAACTAAAATACACATTATTTAATAGAGAAATAACAAAAAAAAAATTTTTTAATAGAGAAATAACTATAATACACATTATTTATTGAAGAAATAACTAAAATACACATTATTTTTTGGAGAATTAACTAAAATACACATTATTTAATAGAGAAATAACTTAAATACACATTATTTATTAGAGAAATAACAAAAAAACACATTATTTAATAGAGAAATAACTAAAATACACATTATTTATTGAAGAAATAACTAAATTACACATTATTTAATAGAGAAATAACAAAAAAACACATTATTTCTTAGAGAAATAACTAAAATAAACATTATTTATTGGAGAAATAAGTAAAATACACATTATTTAATAAAGAAATAAGTAAAATACACATTATATATTTGAGAAATAACAAAAAAACACATTATTTAATAAAGAAATAACTAAAATACACATTATTTAATAGAGAAATAACTAAAATACACATTATTTAATAGAGAAATAACAAAAAAACACATTATTTAATGAAGAAATAACTAAAATAGACATTATTTATTGGAGAAATAACTAAAATACACATTATTTAATAGAGAAATAACTAAAATACACATTATTTAATAAAGAAACAACAAAAAAAACACATTATTTAATAGAGAATCAACTAAAATACACATTTTATAATAGAGAAATAACTAAAATACACATTATTTAATAGAGAAATAACAAAAAAACACATTATTTAATAAAGAAGTAACAAATAAACACATTATTTAATAGAGAAATAACTAAAATAAACATTATTCAATAAAGAAATATCAAAAAAACACATTATTTAATAGAGAATTAACTAAAATACATATTATTTATTGGATAAATAACTAAAATACACATTATTTAATAGAGAAATAACAAAAATACACATTATTTTTTGGAGAAATAACAAAATCACACATTATTTAATAGAAAAATAACTAAATTACACATTATTTAATAAAGAAATAACAAATAAACACATTATTTAATAAAGAAATAACTAAAATAAACATTATTTAATAAAAAAATATAAAAAAAAACACATTATTTAATAGAGAATTAACTAGAATACATATTATTTATTGGATAAATAACTGAATAACACATTATTTAATAGAGAAATAACAAAAATACACATTATTTAATAGAGATATAACAAAAAAACACATTATTTTAAAGAGAAATAACTAAAATACACATTATTTATTGGAGAAATAACTAAAATACACATTATTTAATAAAGAAATGACTAAAATACATATTATTTAATAGAGAAATAACAAAAAAACACATTATTTAATAGAGAAATAACTAAATTACACATTATTTATTGGAGAAATAACTAAAATACACATTATTCAATAGAAAAATAACTAAAATACTTAATATTTATTGGAGAAATAACTAAAATACATATTATTTAATAAAGAAATAACTAAAATACACATTATTTAATAAAGAAATAACAAAAAAAACACATTATTTAATAGAGAAAAAACTAAAATACACATTCTTTAATGGAGAAATAACTATAATACACATTATTTAATAGAGAAATAACAAAAAAACACATTATTTGATAGAAAAATAACTAAAATACACATTATTTATTGGAGAAATAACTAAAATACAAATTATTTATTAAAGAATCAACTGAAATCCACATTATTTAATAGAGAAATAAGTAAATTACACATTATTTAATAAAGCAATAACAAAAAAACACATTATTTAATAAAGAAATAACTAAAATACACATTATTTAATAGAGAAATAACAAAAAAACACATTATTTAATAGAGAAATAACTAAAATACACATTATTTTTTGGAAAATTAACTAAAATACACAATATTTAATAGAGAAATAACAAAAAAACACATTATTTAATAGAGATATAACTAAAATACACATTATTTAATAGAGAAATAACAAAAAACACATTAATAAATAGAGAAATAACTAAAATACACATTATTTATTGAAGAAATAACTAAAATACACATTATTTAATAAAGAAATAACTAAAAGACACATTATTTAATAAAGAAACAACAAATAAACACATTATTTAATAGAGAAATAACTAAAATACACATTATTTAATAGAGAAATAACTAAAATACACATTATTTAATAGAGAAATAACAAAAAAACACATTATTTAATAGAGAAATAAGTAAATTACACATTATTTAATAAAGCAATAACAAAAAAACACATTATTTAATAAAGATATAACTAAAATACACATTATTTAATAAAGAAACAACAAATAAACACATTATTTAATAGAGAAATAACTAAAATACACATTATTTAATAGAGAAATAACTAAAATACACATTATTTATTGAAGTTATAACTAAAATACACATTATTTCATAGAGAAATAACAAAAAAAAACACATTATTTAATAAAGAAATAACTAAAATACACATTATTTATTAGAGAAATAACTAAAATACACATTATTTTAAAGAGAAATAACAAAAAAACACATTATTTAATAAAGAAATAACTAAAATACACATTAATTATTAGAGAAATAACTAAAACACACATAATTAATTAGAGCAATAACTAAAATACACATTATTTAATAACGAAATAACAAAAAAACACATTATTTAATAGAGAAATAACTAAAAAACACATTATTTAATAAAGAAATAACAAAAAAACACATTATTTATTAGAGAATAAACTAAAATAAACATTATTTATTAGAGAAATAACTAAAATACACATTATTTAATAGAGAAATCACAAAAAAACACATTATTTAATAGAGAAATAACTAAAAAACACAATAATTATTGGAAAAATAACTAAAATACACTTTATTTAATAGAGAAATAACAAAAAAAAACACATTATTTAATAGAGAAATAACGAAAACACTTATTACTTAATAGAGAAATAACTAAAATACACATTATTTATTGGAGAAATAACTAAATCACACATTATTTAATAGAGAAATAACTAAAATACACATTATTTAATAAAGAAATAACAAATAAACACATTATTTAATAGAAAAATAACTAAAATAAACATTATTTAATAAAGAAATATCAAAAAAACACATTATTTAATAAAGAATTAACTAAAATACATATTATTTATTGGATAAATAACTAAAATACACATTATTTAATAGAGAAATAACAAAAATACACATTATTTAATAGAGATATAACAAAAAAACACATTATGCTAAAGAGAAATAACTAAACTACACATTATTTATTGGAGAAATAACTAAAATACACATTATTTAATAAAGAATAAACTAAAATACATATTATTTAATAAAGAAATAACAAAAAAACACATTATTTAATAAAGAATTAACTAAAATACACATTATTTATTGGAGAAATAACTAAAATACACATTATTCAATAGAAAAATAACTAAAATACTCAATATTTATTAGAGAAATAACTAAAATACACATTATTTATTAAAGAAATAACTAAAATACACATTATTTAATAGAGAAATAACAAAAAAAACACATTATTTAATAGAGAAAAAACTAAAATACACATTCTTTAATAGAGAAATAACTAAAATACACATTATTTAATAGAGAAATAACAAAAAAACACATTATTTGATAGAGAAATAACTAAAATACACATTATTTATTGAAGAAATATCTAAAATACAAATTATTTATTAAAGAATCAACTAAAAGACACATTATTTAATAAAGAAATAACAAAAAAACACATTATATAAAAGAGAAATAACTAAAATACACATTATTTATTGAAAAAATAACTAAAATACACATTATTTATTGGAGAAATAACTAAAATACACATTATTTAATAGAGAAATAAGTAAAATACACATTATTTAATAGAGAAATAACAAAAAAACACATTATTTAATAAAAAAATAACTAAAATACACAATAATTAATAGAGAAATAACAAAAAAACACATTATATAATAGAGAAATAATTAAAATACACATTATTTAATAGAGAAATAACAAAAAAACACATTATTTAATAGAGAAATAAGTAAATTACACATTATTTAATAGAGCAATAACAAAAAAACACATTATTTAATAAAGAAATAACTAAAATACACATTATTTTCTGGAAAATTTACTAAAATACACAATATTTAATAGAGAAATAACAAAAAAACACATTATTTATTAGAGAAATAACTAAAACAAACATTATTAATTAGAGAAATAACTAAAATACACAATATTTAATAAAGAAATCACAAAAAAACCCATTATTAAATAGAGAAATAACTAAAAAACACATTAATTATTGGGGAAATTACTAAAATACACATTATTTAATAGAGAAATCACAAAAAAACACATTATTTAAAAGAGAAATAACTAAAAAACACAATAATTATTGGAAAAATAACTAAAATACACTTTATTTAATAGAGAAATAACAAAAAAAAACACATTATTTAATAGAGAAACAACGAAAACCTTATTACTTAATAGAGAAATAACTAAAATACACATTATTTATTGGAGAAATAACTAAATCACACATTATTTAATAGAGAAATAACTAAAATACACATTATTTATTAAAGAAATAACAAATAAACACATTATTTAATAGAAAAATAACTAAAATAAACATTATTTAATAAAGAAATATCAAAAAAACACATTATTTAATAAAGAATTGACTAAAATACATATTATTTATTGGATAAATAACTAAAATACACATTATTTAATAGAGAAATAACAAAAATACACATTATTTAATAGAGATATAACAAAAAAACACATTATTTTAAAGAGAAATAACTAAACTACACATTATTTATTGGAGAAATAACTAAAATACACATTATTTAATAAAGAAATGACTAAAATACATATTATTTAATAGAGAAATAACAAAAAAACACATTATTTAATAAAGAATTAACTAAAATACACATTATTTATTGGAGAAATAACTAAAATACACATTATTCAATAGAAAAATAACTAAAATACTCAATATTTATTAGAGAAATAACTAAAATACACATTATTTATTAAAGAAATAACTAAAATACACATTATTTAATAGAGAAATAACAAAAAAAAACACATTATTTAACAGAGAAAAAACTAAAATACACATTCTTTAATAGAGAAATAACTAAAATACACATTATTTAATAGAGAAATAACAAAAAAACACATTATTTGATAGAGAAATAACTAAAATACACATTATTTATTAAAGAAATATCTAAAATACAAATTATTTATTAAAGAATCAACTAAAAGACACATTATTTGATAAAGAAATAACAAAAAAACACATTATATAATAGAGAAATAACTAAAATACACATTATTTATTGAAGAAATAACTAAAATACACATTATTTATTGGAGAAATAACTAAAATACACATTATTTAATAGAGAAATAAGTAAAATACACATTATTTAATAGAGAAATAACAAAAAAACACATTATTTAATAAAAAAATAACTAAAATACACAATAATTAATAGAGAAATAACAAAATAACACATTATTTAATAGAGAAATGATTAAAATACACATTATTTAATAGAGAAATAACAAAAAAACTCATTATTTAATAGAGAAATAAGTAAATTACACATTATTTAATAGAGCAATAACAAAAAAACACATTATTTAATAAAGAAATAACTAAAATACACATTATTTAAAAAAGAAATAACAAAAAAACACATTATTTAATAGAGAAATAACTAAAATACACATTATTTTTTGGAAAATTTACTAAAATACACAATATTTAATAGAGAAATAACAAAAAAACACATTATTTATTAGAGAAATAACTAAAATAAACATTATTAATTAGAGAAATAACTAAAATACACAATATTTAATAAAGAAATCACAAAAAAAAACCATTATTAAATAGAGAAATAACTAAAAAACATCAAAATGGTTGCGACGGTTACTATGTGGTACTTCATATTTAATAAGTAAATAAAACAACTACTATGTTTTTACCACTAATTTATTATTGTAAAATTATATATAAGGCATATACAATTTTACAAAATACATTTCACGACTTAAGTTTCAACGTTTTACGGTCATTCTCACTTGATAATGACCGTAAAACGTTGAAACTTAAGTCGTGAAATGTATTTTGTAAAATTGTATATGCCTTATATATAATTTTACAATAATAAATTAGTGGTAAAAACATAGTAGTTGTTTTATTTACTTATTAACTAAAAAACACATTAATTATTGGGGAAATTACTAAAATACACATTATTTAATAGAGAAATAACAAAAAAACACATTATTTAATAGAGAAATAACGAAAACACACATTATTTAATAGAGAAATCACTAAAAAACCCATTATTTATTAGAGAAATAACTAAATCACAAATTATTTAATAGAGAAATAACTAAAATACACATTAATTAATAGAGAAATAACAAATAAACACATTAATTAATAGAGAAATAACTAAAATACACATTATTTAATTAAGAAATAACAAAAAAACACATTATTTAATAGAGAATAAACTAAAATACATTTTATATATTGGATAAATAACTAAAATACACATTAATTAAAAGACAAATAACAAAAATACACATTATTTAATAGAGAAATAACAAAAAACTCATTATTTAGTAGAGAAATAACTAAAATACACATTAATTGTTGGAGAAATAACTAAAATACACATTATTTAATAAAGAAATGACTAAAATACATATTATTTATGAGAGAAATAACAAAAAAACACATTATTTAATAGAGAAATAACTAAAATACACATTATTTATTGGAGAAATAACTAAAATACACATTATTTAATAGAGAAATAACTGAAATACACAATATTTAATGGAGAAATAACTAAATTACACATTATTCAATAGAGAAATAACTAAAATACACATTATTTAATAAAAAAATAACAAAAAAAAAACACATTATTTAATTAAAAAAAAACTAAAATACACATTATTTATTGAAAAAATAACTAAAATACAATTTTTTTAATAGAGAAATAATAAAAAAACTCATTATTTAATTGAGAAATAACTAAAATACACATTATTTATTGGAGAAATAACTAAATTACAAATTATTTAATAAAGAATCAACTAAAAGACACATTATTTAATAGAGAAATAACAAAAAAACACTTTATTTAATAGAGAAATAACTAAAATACACATTATTTATTGGAGAAATAACTAAAATACACATTATTTAATAGAGAAATAACTGAAATACACAATATTTAATGGAGAAATAACTAAATTACACATTATTCAATAGAGAAATAACTAAAATACACATTATTTAATAAAAAAATAACAAAAATACATATTATTTATGAGAGAAATAACAAAAAAACACATTATTTAATAGAGAAATAACTAAAATACACATTATTTATTGGAGAAATAACTAAAATACACATTATTTAATAGAGAAATAACTGAAATACACAATATTTAATGGAGAAATAACTAAATTACACATTATTCAATAGAGAAATAACTAAAATACACATTATTTAATAAAAAAATAACAAAAAAAAACACATTATTTAATTAAAAAAAAACTAAAATACACATTATTTATTGAAAAAATAACTAAAATACAATTTTTTTAATAGAGAAATAATAAAAAAACTCATTATTTAATTGAGAAATAACTAAAATACACATTATTTATTGGAGAAATAACTAAATTACAAATTATTTAATAAAGAATCAACTAAAAGACACATTATTTAATAGAGAAATAACAAAAAAACACTTTATTTAATAGAGAAATAACTAAAATACACATTATTTATTGGAGAAATAACTAAAATACACATTATTTATTAGAGAAATAACTAAAATACACAATGTTTAATAGATAAATAACTAAAATACACAATATTCAATTGAGAAATATCAAAAAAACACATTATTAAATAGAGAAATAACTAAAATACACATTATTTAATAGAGAAATAACAAAAAAACACATTATTCAATAGAGAAATAACTAAAAGACACATTATTTATTAGAGAAATATCTAAAATACACATTATTATTTAATAGAGTAATAACTAAAATACACATTATTTAATAGAGAAATAACAAAAAAAACACATTATTTAATTCAGAAATAACTATAATACACATTATTTATTGGAGAAATAACTAAAATACACTTTATTTAATAAAGAAATAACTAAAATACGCATTATTTAATAGTGAAATAACAAAAAAACACATTATTTAATAAAGAAATAACTAAAATACACATTATTTAATAGAGAAATAACAAAAAAAAAATTTATTAATAGAGAAATAACTATAATACACATTATTTATTGAAGAAATAACTAAAATACACATTATTTTTTGGAGAATTAACTAAAATACACATTATTTAATAGAGAAATAACTTAAATACACATTATTTATTAGAGAAATAACAAAAAAACACATTATTTAATAGAGAAATAACTAAAATACACATTATTTATTGAAGAAATAACTAAATTACACATTATTTAATAAAGAAATAACAAAAAAACACATTATTTCTTAGAGAAATAACTAAAATAAACATTATTTATTGGAGAAATAAGTAAAATACACATTATTTAATAAAGAAATAAGTAAAATACACATTATATATTTGAGAAATAACAAAAAAACACATTATTTAATAAAGAAATAACTAAAATACACATTATTTATTAGAGAAATAACTAAAATACACATTATTTAATAGAGAAATAACAAAAAAACACATTATTTAATAAAGAAGTAACAAATAAACACATTATTTAATAGAGAAATAACTAAAATAAACATTATTCAATAAAGAAATATCAAAAAAACACATTATTTAATAGAGAATTAACTAAAATACATATTATTTATTGGATAAATAACTAAAATACACATTATTTAATAGAGAAATAACAAAAATACACATTATTTATTGGAGAAATAACAAAATCACACATTATTTAATAGAAAAATAACTAAAATACACATTATTTAATAAAGAAATAACAAATAAACACATTATTTAATAAAGAAATAACTAAAATAAACATTATTTAATAAAGAAATATCAAAAAAAAAACACATTATTTAATAGAGAATTAACTAGAATACATATTATTTATTGGATAAATAACTGAATAACACATTATTTAATAGAGAAATAACAAAAATACACATTATTTAATAGAGATATAACAAAAAAACACATTATTTTAAAGAGAAATAACTAAAATACACATTATTTATTGGAGAAATAACTAAAATACACATTATTTAATAAAGAAATGACTAAAATACATATTATTTAATAGAGAAATAACAAAAAAACACATTATTTAATAGAGAAATAACTAAATTACACATTATTTATTGGAGAAATAACTAAAATACACATTATTCAATAGAAAAATAACTAAAATACTTAATATTTATTGGAGAAATAACTAAAATACATATTATTTAATAAAGAAATAACTAAAATACACATTATTTAATAAAGAAATAACAAAAAAAAATACATTATTTAATAGAGAAAAAACTAAAATACACATTCTTTAATGGAGAAATAACTATAATACACATTATTTAATAGAGAAATAACAAAAAAACACATTATTTGATAAAGAAATAACTAAAATACACATTATTTATTGGAGAAATAACTAAAATACAAATTATTTATTGAAGAATCAACTGAAATCCACATTATTTAATAGAGAAATAACAAAAAAACACATTATATAATAGAGAAATAACTAAAATACACATTATTTATTAAAGAAATAACTAAAATACACATTATTTAATAAAGAAACAACAAAAAAACTTATTATTTAATAGAGAATCAACTAAAATACACATTTTATAATAGAGAAATAACTAAAATACACATTATTTAATAGAGAAATAACAAAAAAACACATTATTTAATAAAGAAGTAACAAATAAACACATTATTTAATAGAGAAATAACTAAAATAAACATTATTCAATAAAGAAATATCAAAAAAACACATTATTTAATAGAGAATTAACTAAAATACATATTATTTATTGGATAAATAACTAAAATACACATTATTTAATAGAGAAATAACAAAAATACACATTATTTATTGGAGAAATAACAAAATCACACATTATTTAATAGAAAAATAACTAAAATACACATTATTTAATAAAGAAATAACAAATAAACACATTATTTAATAAAGAAATAACTAAAATAAACATTACTTAATAAAAAAATATAAAAAAAAAACACATTATTTAATAGAGAATTAACTAGAATACATATTATTTATTGGATAAATAACTGAATAACACATTATTTAATAGAGAAATAACAAAAATACACATTATTTAATAGAGATATAACAAAAAAACACATTATTTTAAAGAGAAATAACTAAAATACACATTATTTATTGGAGAAATAACTAAAATACACATTATTTAATAAAGAAATGACTAAAATACATATTATTTAATAGAGAAATAACAAAAAAACACATTATTTAATAGAGAAATAACTAAATTACACATTATTTATTGGAGAAATAACTAAAATACACATTATTCAATAGAAAAATAACTAAAATACTCAATATTTATTGGAGAAATAACTAAAATACATATTATTTAATAAAGAAATAACTAAAATACACATTATTTAATAAAGAAATAACAAAAAAAACACATTATTTAATAGAGAAAAAACTAAAATACACATTCTTTAATGGAGAAATAACTATAATACACATTATTTAATAGAGAAATAACAAAAAAACACATTATTTGATAGAGAAATAACTAAAATACACATTATTTATTGGAGAAATAACTAAAATACAAATTATTTATTAAAGAATCAACTGAAATCCACATTATTTAATAGAGAAATAAGTAAATTACACATTATTTAATAAAGCAATAACAAAAAAACACATTATTTAATAAAGAAATAACTAAAATACACATTATTTAATAGAGAAATAACAAAAAAACACATTATTTAATAGAGAAATAACTAAAATACACATTATTTTTTGGAAAATTAACTAAAATACACAATATTTAATAGAGAAATAACAAAAAAACACATTATTTAATAGAGATATAACTAAAATACACATTATTTAATAGAGAAATAACAAAAAACACATTAATAAATAGAGAAATAACTAAAATACACATTATTTATTGAAGAAATAACTAAAATACACATTATTTAATAAAGAAATAACTAAAATACACATTATTTAATAAAGAAACAACAAATAAACACATTATTTAATAGAGAAATAACTAAAATACACATTATTTAATAGAGAAATAACTAAAATACACATTATTTAATTGAGAAATAACAAAAAAACACATTATTTAATAGAGAAATAAGTAAATTACACATTATTTATTAGAGCAATAACAAAAAAACACATTATTTAATAAAGATATAACTAAAATACACATTATTTAATAAAGAAACAACAAATAAACACATTATTTAATAGAGAAATAACTAAAATACACATTATTTAATAGAGAAATAACTAAAATACACATTATTTATTGAAGTTATAACTAAAATACACATTATTTCATAGAGAAATAACAAAAAAAACACATTATTTAATAAAGAAATAACTAAAATACACATTATTTATTAGAGAAATAACTAAAATACACATTATTTTAAAGAGAAATAACAAAAAAACACATTATTTAATAAAGAAATAACTAAAATACACATAAATTATTAGAGAAATAACTAAAACACACATATATAATTAGAGCAATAACTAAAATACACATTATTTAATAACGAAATAACAAAAAAACACATTATTTAATAGAGAAATAACTAAAAAACACATTATTTAATAAAGAAATAACAAAAAAACACATTATTTATTAGAGAAAAAACTAAAATAAACATTATTTATTAGAGAAATAACTAAAATACACATTATTTAATAGAGAAATCACAAAAAAACACATTATTTAATAGAGAAATAACTAAAAAACACAATAATTATTGGAAAAATAACTAAAATACACTTTATTTAATAGAGAAATAACAAAAAAAAACACATTATTTAATAGAGAAATAACGAAAACACTTATTACTTAATAGAGAAATAACTAAAATACACATTATTTATTGGAGAAATAACTAAATCACACATTATTTAATAGAGAAATAACTAAAATACACATTATTTAATAAAGAAATAACAAATAAACACATTATTTAATAGAAAAATAACTAAAATAAACATTATTTAATAAAGAAATATCAAAAAAACACATTATTTAATAAAGAATTAACTAAAATACATATTATTTATTGGATAAATAACTAAAATACACATTATTTAATAGAGAAATAACAAAAATACACATTATTTAATAGAGATATAACAAAAAAACACATTATGCTAAAGAGAAATAACTAAACTACACATTATTTATTGGAGAAATAACTAAAATACACATTATTTAATAAAGAATAGACTAAAATACATATTATTTAATAAAGAAATAACAAAAAAACACATTATTTAATAAAGAATTAACTAAAATACACATTATTTATTGGAGAAATAACTAAAATACACATTATTCAATAGAAAAATAACTAAAATACTCAATATTTATTAGAGAAATAACTAAAATACACATTATTTATTAAAGAAATAACTAAAATACACATTATTTAATAGAGAAATAACAAAAAAAACACATTATTTAATAGAGAAAAAACTAAAATACACATTCTTTAATAGAGAAATAACTAAAATACACATTATTTAATAGAGAAATAACAAAAAAACACATTATTTGATAGAGAAATAACTAAAATACACATTATTTATTGAAGAAATATCTAAAATACAAATTATTTATTAAAGAATCAACTAAAAGACACATTATTTAATAAAGAAATAACAAAAAAACACATTATATAAAAGAGAAATAACTAAAATACACATTATTTATTGAAAAAATAACTAAAATACACATTATTTATTGGAGAAATAACTAAAATACACATTATTTAATAGAGAAATAAGTAAAATACACATTATTTAATAGAGAAATAACAAAAAAACACATTATTTAATAAAAAAATAACTAAAATACACAATAATTAATAGAGAAATAACAAAAAAACACATTATTTAATAGAGAAATAATTAAAATACACATTATTTAATAGAGAAATAACAAAAAAACACATTATTTAATAGAGAAATAAGTAAATTACACATTATTTAATAGAGCAATAACAAAAAAACACATTATTTAATAAAGAAATAACTAAAATACACATTATTTTCTGGAAAATTTACTAAAATACACAATATTTAATAGAGAAATAACAAAAAAACACATTATTTATTAGAGAAATAACTAAAACAAACATTATTAATTAGAGAAATAACTAAAATACACAATATTTAATAAAGAAATCACAAAAAAAAACCATTATTAAATAGAGAAATAACTAAAAAACACATTAATTATTGGGGAAATTACTAAAATACACATTATTTAATAGAGAAATCACAAAAAAACACATTATTTAATAGAGAAATAACTAAAAAACACAATAATTATTGGAAAAATAACTAAAATACACTTTATTTAATAGAGAAATAACAAAAAAAAACACATTATTTAATAGAGAAACAACGAAAACCTTATTACTTAATAGAGAAATAACTAAAATACACATTATTTATTGGAGAAATAACTAAATCACACATTATTTAATAGAGAAATAACTAAAATACACATTATTTAATAAAGAAATAACAAATAAACACATTATTTAATAGAAAAATAACTAAAATAAACATTATTTAATAAAGAAATATCAAAAAAACACATTATTTAATAAAGAATTAACTAAAATACATATTATTTATTGGATAAATAACTAAAATACACATTATTTAATAGAGAAATAACAAAAATACACATTATTTAATAGAGATATAACAAAAAAACACATTATTTTAAAGAGAAATAACTAAACTACACATTATTTATTGGAGAAATAACTAAAATACACATTATTTAATAAAGAAATGACTAAAATACATATTATTTAATAGAGAAATAACAAAAAAACACATTATTTAATAAAGAATTAACTAAAATACACATTATTTATTGGAGAAATAACTAAAATACACATTATTCAATAGAAAAATAACTAAAATACTCAATTTTTATTAGAGAAATAACTAAAATACACATTATTTATTAAAGAAATAACTAAAATACACATTATTTAATAGAGAAATAACAAAAAAAACACATTATTTAACAGAGAAAAAACTAAAATACACATTCTTTAATAGAGAAATAACTAAAATACACATTATTTAATAGAGAAATAACAAAAAAACACATTATTTGATAGAGAAATAACTAAAATACACATTATTTATTAAAGAAATATCTAAAATACAAATTATTTATTAAAGAATCGACTAAAAGACACATTATTTAATAAAGAAATAACAAAAAAACACATTATATAATAGAGAAATAACTAAAATACACATTATTTATTGAAGAAATAACTAAAATACACATTATTTATTGGAGAAATAACTAAAATACACATTATTTAATAGAGAAATAAGTAAAATACACATTATTTAATAGAGAAATAACAAAAAAACACATTATTTAATAAAAAAATAACTAAAATACACAATAATTAATAGAGAAATAACAAAATAACACATTATTTAATAGAGAAATAATTAAAATACACATTATTTAATAGAGAAATAACAAAAAAACTCATTATTTAATAGAGAAATAAGTAAATTACACATTATTTAATAGAGCAATAACAAAAAAACACATTATTTAATAAAGAAATAACTAAAATACACATTATTTAAAAGAGAAATAACAAAAAAACACATTATTTAATAGAGAAATAACTAAAATACACATTATTTTTTAGAAAATTTACTAAAATACACAATATTTAATAGAGAAATAACAAAAAAACACATTATTTATTTGAGAAATAACTAAAATAAACATTATTAATTAGAGAAATAACTAATATACACAATATTTAATAAAGAAATCACAAAAAAAAACCATTATTAAATAGAGAAATAACTAAAAAACATCAAAATGGTTGCGACGGTTACTATGTGGTACTTCATATTTAATAAGTAAATAAAACAACTACTATGTTTTTACCACTAATTTATTATTGTAAAATTATATATAAGGCATATACAATTTTACAAAATACATTTCACGACTTAAGTTTCAACGTTTTACGGTCATTCTCACTTGATAATGACCGTAAAACGTTGAAACTTAAGTCGTGAAATGTATTTTGTAAAATTGTATATGCCTTATATATAATTTTACAATAATAAATTAGTGGTAAAAACATAGTAGTTGTTTTATTTACTTATTAACTAAAAAACACAATAATTATTGGGGAAATTATTAAAATACACATTATTTAATAGAGAAATAACAAAAAAACACATTATTTAATAGAGAAATAACGAAAACACACATTATTTAATAGAGAAATCACTAAAAAACCCATTATTTATTAGAGAAATAACTAAATCACAAATTATTTAATAGAGAAATAACTAAAATACACATTAATTAATAGAGAAATAACAAATAAACACATTAATTAATAGAGAAATAACTAAAATACACATTATTTAATTAAGAAATAACAAAAAAACACATTATTTAATAGAGAATAAACTAAAATACATTTTATATATTGGATAAATAACTAAAATACACATTAATTAAAAGACAAATAACAAAAATACACATTATTTAATAGAGAAATAACAAAAAACTCAATATTTAGTAGAGAAATAACTAAAATACACATTAATTGTTGGAGAAATAACTAAAATACACATTATTTAATAAAGAAATGACTAAAATACATATTATTTATGAGAGAAATAACAAAAAAACACATTATTTAATAGAGAAATAACTAAAATACACATTATTTATTGGAGAAATAACTAAAATACACATTATTTAATAGAGAAATAACTGAAATACACAATATTTAATGGAGAAATAACTAAATTACACATTATTCAATAGAGAAATAACTAAAATACACATTATTTAATAAAAAAATAACAAAAAAAAACACATTATTTAATTAAAAAAAAACTAAAATACACATTATTTATTGAAAAAATAACTAAAAAACAATTTTTTTAATAGAGAAATAATAAAAAAACTCATTATTTAATTGAGAAATAACTAAAATACACATTATTTATTGGAGAAATAACTAAATTACAAATTATTTAATAAAGAATCAACTAAAAGACACATTATTTAATAGAGAAATAACAAAAAAACACTTTATTTAATAGAGAAATAACTAAAATACACATTATTTATTGGAGAAATAACTAAAATACACATTATTTATTAGAGAAATAACTAAAATACACAATGTTTAATAGATAAATAACTAAAATACACAATATTCAATTGAGAAATATCAAAAAAACACATTATTAAATAGAGAAATAACTAAAATACACATTATTTAATAGAGAAATAACAAAAAAACACATTATTTAATAGAGAAATAACTAAAAGACACATTATTTATTAGAGAAATATCTAAAATACACATTATTATTTAATAGAGTAATAACTAAAATACACATTATTTAATAGAGAAATAACAAAAAAAACACATTATTTAATTCAGAAATAACTATAATACACATTATTTATTGGAGAAATAACTAAAATACACTTTATTTAATAAAGAAATAACTAAAATACACATTATTTAATAGTAAAATAACAAAAAAACACATTATTTAATAAAGAAATAACTAAAATACACATTATTTAATAGAGAAATAACAAAAAAAAAAATTATTAATAGAGAATTAACTATAATACACATTATTTATTAAAGAAATAACTAAAATACACATTATTTTTTGGAGAATTAACTAAAATACACATTATTTAATAGAGAAATAACTTAAATACACATTATTTATTAGAGAAATAACAAAAAAACACATTATTTAATAGAGAAATAACTAAAATACACATTATTTATTGAAGAAATAACTAAATTACACATTATTTAATAAAGAAATAACAAAAAAACACATTATTTCTTAGAGAAATAACTAAAATAAACATTATTTATTGGAGAAATAAGTAAAATACACATTATTTAATAAAGAAATAAGTAAAATACACATTATATATTTGAGAAATAACAAAAAAAACACATTATTTAATAAAGAAATAACTAAAATACACATTATTTAATAGAGAAATAACTAAAATGCACATTATTTAATAGAGAAATAACAAAAAAACACATTATTTAATGAAGAAATAACTAAAATAGACATTATTTATTGGAGAAATAACTAAAATACACATTATTTAATAGAGAAATAACTAAAATACACATTATTTAATAAAGAAACAACAAAAAAACACATTATTTAATAGAGAATCAACTAAAATACTCATTTTATAATAGAGAAATAACTAAAATACACATTATTTAATAGAGAAATAACAAAAAAACACATTATTTAATAAAGAAGTAACAAATAAACACATTATTTAATAGAGAAATAACTAAAATAAACATTATTCAATAAAGAAATATCAAAAAAACACATTATTTAATAGAGAATTAACTAAAATACATATTATTTATTGGATAAATAACTAAAATACACATTATTTAATAGAGAAATAACAAAAATACACATTATTTATTGGAGAAATAACAAAATCACACATTATTTAATAGAAAAATAACTAAAATACACATTATTTAATAAAGAAATAACAAATAAACACATTATTTAATAAAGAAATAACTAAAATAAACATTATTTAATAAAGAAATATCAAAAAAAAACACATTATTTAATAGAGAATTAACTAGAATACATATTATTTATTGGATAAATAACTGAATAACACATTATTTAATAGAGACATAACAAAAATACACATTATTTAATAGAGATATAACAAAAAACACATTATTTTAAAGAGAAATAACTAAAATACACATTATTTATTGGAGAAATAACTAAAATACACATTATTTAATAAAGAAATGACTAAAATACATATTATTTAATAGAGAAATAACAAAAAAACACATTATTTAATAGAGAAATAACTAAATTACACATTATTTATTGGAGAAATAACTAAAATACACATTATTCAATAGAAAAATAACTAAAATACTCAATATTTATTGGAGAAATAACTAAAATACATATTATTTAATAAAGAAATAACTAAAATACACATTATTTAATAAAGAAATAACAAAAAAAAACACATTATTTAATAGAGAAAAAACTAAAATACACATTCTTTATCGGAGAAATAACTATAATACACATTATTTAATAGAGAAATAACAAAAAAACACATTATTTGATAAAGAAATAACTAAAATACACATTATTTATTGGAGAAATAACTAAAATACAAATTATTTATTGAAGAATCAACTGAAATCCACATTATTTAATAGAGAAATAACAAAAAAACACATTATATAATAGAGAAATAACTAAAATACACATTATTTATTAAAGAAATAACTAAAATACACATTATTTATTAGAGAAATAACTAAAATACACATTAATTAATAGAGAAATAAGTAAAATACACATTATTTAATAGAGAAATAACAAAAAACACATTATTTAATAAAAAAATAACTAAAATACACAATATTTAATAGAGAAATAACAAAAAAACACATTATTTAATAGAGAAATAAATAAAATACACATTATTTAATAGTGAAATAACAAAAAAACACATTATTTAATAGAGAAATAAATAAAATACACATTATTTAATAGAGCAATAACAAAAAAACACATTATTTAATAAAGAAATAACTAAAATACACATTATTTAATAGAGAAATAACAAAAAAACACATTATATAATAGAGAAATAAGTAAAATACACATTATTTAATAGAGAAATAACTAAAATACACATTATTTTTTGGAAAATTAACTAAAAAACACATCATTTAATAGAGAAATAACAAAAAAACACATTATTTATTAGAGAAATAACTAAAATAAACATTATTAATTAGAGAAATAACTAAAATACACATTATTTAATAAAGAAATCACAAAAAACCCATTATTTATTTAATAGAGAAATAACTAAAAAACACATTTTTTATTAAGGAAATTACTAAAATACACATTAATTACTAGAGAAATAACAAACAAACACATTATTTAATAGAGAAATAACGAAAACACACATTATTTAATAGAGAAATAACTAAAAAACCCATTATTTATTGGAGAAATAACTAAATCACAAATTATTTAATAAAGAAATAACTAAAATACACATTATTTAATAGAGAAATAACAAATAAACACATTAATTAATAGAGAAATAACTAAAATACACATTATTTAATAGAGAAATAACAAAAAAACACATTATTTAATAGAGAATAAACTAAAATACATTTTATATATTGGATAAATAACTAAAATACACATTAATTAAAAGACAAATAACAAAAATACACATTATTTAATAGAGAAATAACAAAAAACTCATTATTTAATAGAGAAATAACTAAAATACACATTAATTGTTGGAGAAATAACTAAAATACACATTATTTAATAAAAAAATGACTAAAATACATATTATTTAATAGAGAAATAACAAAAAAACACATTATTTAAAAGAGAAATAACTAAAATACACATTATTTATTGGAGAAATAACTAAAATACACATTATTTAATAGAGAAATAACTGAAATACACAATATTTATTGGAGAAATAACTAAAATACACATTCATTAATAGAGAAATAACTGCAATACACATTATTTAATTGAAAAATAACAAAAAAAACACATTATTTAATAGAAAAAAAACTAAAATACACATTATTTATTGAAGAAATAACTAAAATACACATTTTTTAATAGAGAAATAATAAAAAAACACATTATTTAATTGAGAAATAACTAAAATACACATTATTTATTGGAGAAATAACTAAATTACAAATTATTTATTAAAGAATCAACTAAAAGACACATTATTGAATTAAGAAATAACAAAAAAACACTTTATTTAATAGAGAATTAACTAAAATACACATTATTTATTGGAGAAATAACTAAAATACACATTATTTATTGGAGAAATAACTAAAATACACAATGTTTAATAAATAAATAACTAAAATACACAATATTCAATTAAGAAATAACAAAAAAACACAATATTAAATAGAGAAATAACTAAAATACACATTATTTAATAGAGAAATAACAAAAAAACACATTATTTTATAAAGAAATAACTAAAAGACACATTATTTATTAGAGAAATATCTAAAATACACATTATTTAATAGAGAAATAACTAAAATACACATTATTTATTGAAGAAATAACTTAATTACACATTATTTAATAGAGAAATAACAAAAAAACACATTATTTCTTAGAGAAATAACTAAAATAAACATTATTTATTGAAGCAATAAGTAAAATACACATTATTTAATAAAGAAATAAATAAAATACACATTATTTAATAGAGAAATAACTTAAATACACATTATTTAATAGAGAAATAACAAAAAAACACATTATTTAATGAAGAAATAACTAAAATACAAATTATTTATTGGAGAAATAACTAAAATACTCATTTATTAATTGAGAAATAACTAAAATACACTTTATTTAATAAAGAAACAACAAAAAAACACATTATTTATTAGATAATAAACTAAAATAAACATTATTTATTGGAGAAATAACTAAAATACACATTATTTAATAGAGAAATCACAAAAAAACACATTATTTAATAGAGAAATAACTAAAAAACACAATAATTATTGGAAAAATAATTAAAATACACTTTATTTAATAGAGAAATAACAAAAAAAAACATTATTTTATAGAGAAATAACGAAAACACTTATTACTTAATAAAGAAATAACTAAAATACACATTATTTATTGGAGAAATAACGAAATCACACATTATTTAATAGAGAAATAACTAAAATACACATTATTTAATAAAGAAATAACAAATAAACACATTATTTAAAAGAAAAATAACTAAAATAAACATTATTTAATAAAGAAATATCAAAAAAACACATTATTTAATAGAGAATTAACTAAAATACATATTATTTTTTGGATAAATAAGTAAAATACACATTATTTAATAGAGAAATAACAAAAATACACATTATTTAATAGAGATATAACAAAAAACACATTATTTTAAAGAGAAATAACTAAAATATACATTATTTATTGGAGAAATAACTAAAATACACATTATTTAATAAAGAAATGACTAAAATACATATTATTTAATAGAGAAATAACAAAAAAACACATTATTTAATAAAGAATTAACTAAAATACACATTATTTATTGAAGAAGTAACTAAAATACACATTATTCAATAGAAAAATAACTAAAATACTCAATATTTATTAAAGAAATAACTAAAATACACATTATTTATTAAAGAAATAACTAAAATACACATTATTTAATAGAGAAATAACAAAAAAAACACATTATTTAATAGAGAAAAAACTAAAATACACATTCTTTAATGGAGAAATAACTAAAATACACATTATTTAATAGAGAAATAACAAAAAAAACACATTATTTGATAGAGAAATAACTAAAATACACATTATTTATTGAAGAAATAACTAAAATACAAATTATTTATTAAAGAATCAACTAAAAGACACATTATTTAATAAAGAAATAACAAAAAAACACATTATATAATAGAGAAATAACTAAAATACACATTATTTATTGAAGAAATAACTAAAATACACATTATTTATTGGAGTAATAACTAAAATACACATTATTTAATAGAGAAATAAGTAAAATACACATTATTTAATAGAGAAATAACAAAAAAACACATTATTTAATAAAAAAATAACTAAAATACACAATACTTAATAGAGAAATAACAAAAAAACACATTATTTAATAGAGAAATAATTAAAATACACATTATTTAATAGAGAAATAACAAAAAAACACATTATTTAATAGAGAAATAAGTAAATTACACATTATTTAATAGAGCAATAACAAAAAAACACATTATTTAATAAAGAAATAACTAAAATACACATTATTTAATAGAGAAATAACAAAAAAACACATTATTTAATAGAGAAATAACTAAAATACACATTATTTTTTGGAAAATTAACTAAAATACACAATATTTAATAGAGAAATGTCAAAAAAACACATTATTTATTAGAGAATTAACTAAAATAAACATTATTAATTAGAAAAATAACTAAAATACACAATATTTAATAAAGAAATCACAAAAAAACCCATTATTTAATAGAGAAATAACTAAAAAACACATTAATTATTGGGGAAATTACTAAAACACACATTATTTAATAGAGAAATCACTAAAAAACCCATTATTTATTAGAGAAATAACTAAATCACAAATTTTTTAATAGAGAAATAACTAAAATACACATTAATTAATAGAGAAATAACAAATAAACACATTAATTAATAGAGAAATAACTAAAATACACATTATTTAATAGAGAAATAACAAAAAAACACATTATTTAATAGAGAATAAACTAAAATACATTTTATATATTGGATAAATAACTAAAATACACATTAATTAAAAGACAAATAACAAAAATACACATTATTTAATAGAGAAATAACAAAAAACTCATTATTTAATAGAGAAATAACTAAAATACACAGTAATTGTTGGAGAAATAACTAAAATACACATTATTTAATAAAGAAATGACTAAAATACATATTATTTATGACAGAAATAACAAAAAAACACATTATTTAATAGAGAAATAACTAAAATACACATTATTTATTGGAGAAATAACTAAAATACACATTATTTAATAGAGAAATAACTGAAATACACAATATTTAATGGAGAAATAACTAAATTACACATTATTTAATAGAGAAATAACTAAAATACACATTATTTAATAAAAAAATAACAAAAAAAAACACATTATTTAATAAAAAAAATCTAAAATACACATTATTTATTGAAAAAATAACTAAAATACACATTTTTTAATAGAGAAATAATTAAAAAACACATTATTTAATTGAGAAATAACTAAAATACACATTATTTATTGGAGAAATAACTAAATTACAAATTATTTATTAAAGAATCAACTAAAAGACACATTATTTAATAGAGAAAAAACAAAAAAACACTTTATTTATTAGAGAAATAACTAAAATACACATTATTTATTGGAGAAATAACTAAAATACACATTATTTATTAGAGTAATAACTAAAATACACAATGTTTAATAGATAAATAACTAAAATACACAATATTCAATTGAGAAATATCAAAAAACACATTATTAAATAAAGAAATAACTAAAATACACATTATTTTAAAGAGAAATAACAAAAAAACACATTATTTAATAAAGAAATAACTAAAATACACATTAATTATTAGAGAAATAACTAAAACACACATAATTAAATAGAGCAATAACTAAAATACACATTATTTAATAAAGAAATAACAAAAAAACACATTATTTAATAGAGAAATAACTAAAAAACACATTATTTAATAAAGAAATAACAAAAAAACACATTATTTATTAGAGAATAAACTAAAAGAAACATTATTTATTGGAGAAATAACTAAAATACACATTATTTAATAGAGAAATCACAAAAAAAACACATTATTTAATAGAGAAATAACTAAAAAACACAATAATTATTGGAAAAATAACTAAAATACACTTTATTTAATAGAGAAATAACAAAAAAAACACTTATTACTTAATAGAGAAATAACTAAAATACACATTATTTATTGGAGAAATAACTAAATCACACATTATTTAATAGAGAAATAACTAAAATACACATTATTTAATAAAGAAATAACAAATAAACACATTATTTAATAGAAAATAAACTAAAATAAACATTATTTAATAAAGAAATATCAAAAAAACACATTATTTAATAGAGAATTAACTAAAATACATATTTATTATTGGATAAATAACTAAAATACACATTATTTAATAGAGAAATAACAAAAATACACATTATTTAATAGAGATATAACAAAAAAACACATTATTTTAAAGAGAAATAACTAAAATACACATTATTTATTGGAGAAATAACTAAAATACACATTATTTAATAAAGAAATGACTAAAATACATATTATTTAATAAAGAAATAACAAAAAAACACATTATTTAATAAAGAATTAACTAAAATACACATTATTTATTGGAGAAATAACTAAAATACACATTATTCAATAGAAAAATAACTAAAATACTCAATATTTATTAGAGAAATAACTAAAATATACATTATTTATTAAAGAAATAACTAAAATACACATTATTTAATAGAGAAATAACAAAAAAAACACATTATTTAATAGAGAAAAAACTAAAATACACATTCTTTAATGGAGAAATAACTAAAATACACATTATTTAATAGAGAAATAACAAAAAAAACACATTATTTGATAGAGAAATAACTAAAATACACATTATTTATTGAAGAAATAACTAAAATACAAATTATTTATTAAAGAATCAACTAAAAGACACATTATTTAATAAAGAAATAACAAAAAAACACATTATATAATAGAGAAATAACTAAAATACACATTATTTATTGGAGAAATAACTAAAATACACATTATTTAATAGAGAAATAAGTAAAATACACATTATTTAATAGAGAAATAACAAAAAAACACATTATTTAATAAAAAAATAACTAAAATACACAATAATTAATAGAGAAATAACAAAAAAACACTTTATTTAATAGAGAAATAATTAAAATACACATTATTTATTAGAGAAATAACAAAAAACACATTAATAAATAGAGAAATAACTTAAAAACACATTATTTAATAGAGAAATAAGTAAATTACACATTATTTAATAAAGCAATAACAAAAAAACACATTATTTAATAAAGAAATAACTAAAATACACATTATTTAATAGAGAAATAACAAAAAAACACATTATTTAATAGAGAAATAACTAAAATACACATTATTTTTTGGAAAATTAACTAAAATACACAATATTTAATAGAGAAATAACAAAAAAACACATTATTTAATAGAGATATAACTAAAATACACATTATTTAATAGAGAAATAACAAAAAACACATTAATAAATAGAGAAATAACTTAAATACACATTATTTATTGAAGAAATAACTAAAATACACATTATTTAATAAAGAAATAACTAAAATACACATTATTTAATAAAAAAACAACAAATAAACACATTATTTAATAGAGAAATAACTAAAATACACATTATTTAATAGAGAAATAACTAAAATACACATTATTTAATAGAGAAATAACAAAAAAACACATTATTTAATAGAGAAATAAGTAAATTACACATTATATAATAGAGCAATAACAAAAAAACACATTATTTAATAAAGATATAACTAAAATACACATTATTTAATAAAGAAACAACAAATAAACACATTATTTAATAGAGAAATAACTAAAATACACATTATTTAATAGAGAAATAACTAAAATACACATTATTTATTGAAGTTATAACTAAAATACACATTATTTCATAGAGAAATAACAAAAAAAACACATTATTTAATAAAGAAATAACTAAAATACACATTATTTATTAGAGAAATAACTAAAATACACATTATTTTAAAGAGAAATAACAAAAAAACACATTATTTAATAAAGAAATAACTAAAATACACATTAATTATTAGAGAAATAACTAAAACACACATAATTAAATAGAGCAATAACTAAAATACACATTATTTAATAAAGAAATAACAAAAAAACACATTATTTAATAGAGAAATAACTAAAAAACACATTATTTAATAAAGAAATAACAAAAAAACACATTATTTATTAGAGAATAAACTAAAATAAACATTATTTATTAGAGAAATAACTAAAATACACATTATTTAATAGAGAAATCACAAAAAAACACATTATTTAATAGAGAAATAACTAAAAAACACAATAATTATTGGAAAAATAACTAAAATACACTTTATTTAATAGAGAAATAACAAAAAAAAACACATTATTTAATAGAGAAATAACGAAAACACTTATTACTTAATAGAGAAATAACTAAAATACACATTATTTATTGGAGAAATAACTAAATCACACATTATTTAATAGAGAAATAACTAAAATACACATTATTTAATAAAGAAATAACAAATAAACACATTATTTAATAGAAAAATAACTAAAATAAACATTATTTAATAAAGAAATATCAAAAAACACATTATTTAATAAAGAATTAACTAAAATACATATTATTTATTAGATAAATAATTAAAATACACATTATTTAATAGAGAAATAACAAAAATACACATTATTTAATAGAGATATAACAAAAAAACACATTATTCTAAAGAGAAATAACTAAACTACACATTATTTATTGGAGAAATAACTAAAATACACATTATTTAATAAAGAATAGACTAAAATACATATTATTTAATAGAGAAATAACAAAAAAACACATTATTTAATAAAGAATTAACTAAAATACACATTATTTATTGGAGAAATAACTAAAATACACATTATTCAATAGAAAAATAACTAAAATACTCAATATTTATTAGAGAAATAACTAAAATACACATTATTTATTAAAGAAATAACTAAAATACACATTATTTAATAGAGAAATAACAAAAAAAACACATTATTTAATAGAGAAAAAACTAAAATACACATTCTATAATAAAGAAATAACTAAAATACACATTATTTAATAGAGAAATAACAAAAAAACACATTATTTGATAGAGAAATAACTAAAATACACATTATTTATTAAAGAAATATCTAAAATACAAATTATTTATTAAAGAATCAACTAAAAGACACATTATTTAATAAAGAAATAACAAAAAAACACATTATATAATAGAGAAATAACTAAAATACACATTATTTATTGAAAAAATAACTAAAATACACATTATTTATTGGAGAAATAATTAAAATACACATTATTTAATAGAGAAATAAGTAAAATACACATTATTTAATAGAGAAATAACAAAAAAACACATTATTTAATAAAAAAATAACTAAAATACACAATAATTAATAGAGAAATAACAAAAAAACACATTATTTAATAGAGAAATAATTAAAATACACATTATTTAATAGAGAAATAACAAAAAAACACATTATTTAATAGAGAAATAAGTAAATTACACATTATTTAATAGAGCAATAACAAAAAAACACATTATTTAATAAAGAAATAACTAAAATACACATTATTTAAAAGAGAAATAACAAAAAAACACATTATTTAATAGAGAAATAACTAAAATACACATTATTTTCTGGAAAATTTACTAAATTACACAATATTTAATAGAGAAATAACAAAAAAACACATTATTTATTAGAGAAATAACTAAAACAAACATTATTAATTAGAGAAATAACTAAAATACACAATATTTAATAAAGAAATCACAAAAAAAACCCATTATTAAATAGAGAAATAACTAAAAAACACATTAATTATTGGGGAAATTACTAAAATCCACATTATTTAATAGAGAAATCACAAAAAAACACATTTTTTTAATAGAGAAATAACTAAAAAACACAATAATTATTGGAAAAATAACTAAAATACACTTTATTTAATAGAGAAATAACAAAAAAAAACACATTATTTAATAGAGAAACAACGAAAACACTTATTACTTAATAGAGAAATAACTAAAATACACATTATTTATTGGAGAAATAACTAAATCACACATTATTTAATAGAGAAATAACTAAAATACACATTATTTAATAAAGAAATAACAAATAAACACATTATTTAATAGAAAAATAACTAAAATAAACATTATTTAATAAAGCAATATCAAAAAAACACATTATTTAATAAAGAATTAACTAAAATACATATTATTTATTGGATAAATAACTAAAATACACATTATTTAATAGAGAAATAACAAAAATACACATTATTTAATAGAGATATAACAAAAAAACACATTATTTTAAAGAGAAATAACTAAACTACACATTATTTATTGGAGAAATAACTAAAATACACATTATTTAATAAAGAAATGACTAAAATACATATTATTTAATAGAGAAATAACAAAAAAACACATTATTTAATAAAGAATTAACTAAAATACACATTATTTATTGGAGAAATAACTAAAATACACATTATTCAATAGAAAAATAACTAAAATACTCAATATTTATTAGAGAAATAACTAAAATACACATTATTTATTAAAGAAATAACTAAAATACACATTATTTAATAGAGAAATAACAAAAAAAAACACATTATTTAATAGAGAAAAAACTAAAATACACATTCTTTAATAGAGAAATAACTAAAATACACATTATTTAATAGAGAAATAACAAAAAAACACATTATTTGATACAGAAATAACTAAAATACACATTATTTATTGAAGAAATATCTAAAATACAAATTATTTATTAAAGAATCAACTAAAAGACACATTATTTAATAAAGAAATAACAAAAAAACACATTATATAATAGAGAAATAACTAAAATACACATTATTTATTGAAAAAATAACTAAAATACACATTATTTATTGAAGAAATAACTAAAATACACATTATTTAATAGAGAAATAAGTAAATTACACATTATTTAATAGAGAAATAACAAAAAAACACATTATTTAATAAAAAAATAACGAAAATACACAATAATTAATAGAGAAATAACAAAAAAACACATTATTTAATAGAGAAATAATTAAAATACACATTATTTAATAGAGAAATAACAAAAAAACACATTATTTAATAGAGAAATAAGTAAATTACACATTATTTAATAGAGCAATAACAAAAAAACACATTATTTAATAAAGAAATAACTAAAATACACATTATTTAAAAGAGAAATAACAAAAAAACACATTATTTAATAGAGAAATAACTAAAATACACATTATTTTCTGGAAAATTTACTAAAATACACAATATTTAATAGAGAAATAACAAAAAAACACATTATTTATTAGAGAAATAACTAAAACAAACATTATTAATTAGAGAAATAACTAAAATACACAATATTTAATAAAGAAATCACAAAAAAAACCCATTATTAAATAGAGAAATAACTAAAAAACACATAAATTATTGGGGAAATTACTAAAATACACATTATTTAATAGAGAAATCACAAAAAAACACATTATTTAATAGAGAAATAACTAAAAAACACAATAATTATTGGAAAAATAACTAAAATACACTTTATTTTATAGAGAAATAACAAAAAAAAAACACATTATTTAATAGAGAAACAACGAAAACACTTATTACTTAATAGAGAAATAACTAAAATACACATTATTTATTGGAGAAATAACTAAATCACACATTATTTAATAGAGAAATAACTAAAATACACATTATTTAATAAAGAAATAACAAATAAACACATTATTTAATAGAAAAATAACTAAAATAAACATTATTTAATAAAGAAATATCAAAAAAACACATTATTTAATAAAGAATTAACTAAAAAACTAAAATACACATTATTTAATAGAGAAATAACAAAAATACACATTATTTAATAGAGATATAACAAAAAAACACATTATTTTAAAGAGAAATAACTAAACTACACATTATTTATTGGAGAAATAACTAAAATACACATTATTTAATAAAGAAATGACTAAAATACATATTATTTAATAGAGAAATAACAAAAAAACACATTATTTAATAAAGAATTAACTAAAATACACATTATTTATTGGAGAAATAACTAAAATACACATTATTCAATAAAAAAATAACTAAAATACTCAATATTTATTAAAGAAATAACTAAAATACACATTAATTATTAAAGAAATAACTAAAATACACATTATTTAATAGAGAAATAACAAAAAAAACACATTATTTAATAGAGAAAAAACTAAAATACACATTCTTTAATAGAGAAATAACTAAAATACACATTATTTAATAGAGAAATAACAAAAAAACACATTATTTGATAGAGAAATAACTAAAATACACATTATTTATTGAAGAAATATCTAAAATACAAATTATTTATTAAAGAATCAACTAAAAGACACATTATTTAATAAAGAAATAACAAAAAAACACATTATATAATAGAGAAATAACTAAAATACACATTATTTATTAAAGAAATAACTAAAATACACATTATTTATTGGAGAAATAACTAAAATACACATTATTTAATAGAGAAATAAGTAAAATACACATTATTTAATAGAGAAATAACAAAAAAACACATTATTTAATAAAAAAATAACTAAAATACACAATAATTAATAGAGAAATAACAAAAAAACACATTATTTAATAGAGAAATAATTAAAATACACATTATTTAATAGAGAAATAACAAAAAAACTCATTATTTAATAGAGAAATAAGTAAATTACACATTATTTAATAGAGCAATAACAAAAAAACACATTATTTAATAAAGAAATAACTAAAATACACATTATTTAAAAGAGAAATAACAAAAAAACACATTATTTAATAGAGAAATAACTAAAATACACATTATTTTCTGGAAAATTTACTAAAATACACAATATTTAATAGAGAAATAACAAAAAAACACATTATTTATTAGAGAAATAACTAAAATAAACATTATTAATTAGAGAAATAACTAAAATACACAATATTTAATAAAGAAATCACAAAAAAACACATTATTTAATAGAGAATTAACTAAAATACATATTTATTATTGGATAAATAACTAAAATACACATTATTTAATAGAGAAATAACAAAAATACACATTATTTAATAGAGATATAACAAAAAAACACATTATTTAATAGAGAAATAACTAAAAAACACATTATTTAATAAAGAAATAACAAAAAAACACATTATTTATTAGAGAATAAACTAAAAGAAACATTATTTATTGGAGAAATAACTAAAATACACATTATTTAATAGAGAAATCACAAAAAAAACACATTATTTAATAGAGAAATAACTAAAAAACACAATAATTATTGGAAAAATAACTAAAATACACTTTATTTAATAGAGAAATAACAAAAAAAACACTTATTACTTAATAGAGAAATAACTAAAATACACATTATTTATTGGAGAAATAACTAAATCACACATTATTTAATAGAGAAATAACTAAAATACACATTATTTAATAAAGAAATAACAAATAAACACATTATTTAATAGAAAATAAACTAAAATAAACATTATTTAATAAAGAAATATCAAAAAAACACATTATTTAATAGAGAATTAACTAAAATACATATTTATTATTGGATAAATAACTAAAATACACATTATTTAATAGAGAAATAACAAAAATACACATTATTTAATAGAGATATAACAAAAAAACACATTATTTTAAAGAGAAATAACTAAAATACACATTATTTATTGGAGAAATAACTAAAATACACATTATTTAATAAAGAAATGACTAAAATACATATTATTTAATAAAGAAATAACAAAAAAACACATTATTTAATAAAGAATTAACTAAAATACACATTATTTATTGGAGAAATAACTAAAATACACATTATTCAATAGAAAAATAACTAAAATACTCAATATTTATTAGAGAAATAACTAAAATATACATTATTTATTAAAGAAATAACTAAAATACACATTATTTAATAGAGAAATAACAAAAAAAACACATTATTTAATAGAGAAAAAACTAAAATACACATTCTTTAATGGAGAAATAACTAAAATACACATTATTTAATAGAGAAATAACAAAAAAAACACATTATTTGATAGAGAAATAACTAAAATACACATTATTTATTGAAGAAATAACTAAAATACAAATTATTTATTAAAGAATCAACTAAAAGACACATTATTTAATAAAGAAATAACAAAAAAACACATTATATAATAGAGAAATAACTAAAATACACATTATTTATTGGAGAAATAACTAAAATACACATTATTTAATAGAGAAATAAGTAAAATACACATTATTTAATAGAGAAATAACAAAAAAACACATTATTTAATAGAGAAATAAGTAAATTACACATTATTTAATAAAGCAATAACAAAAAAACACATTATTTAATAAAGAAATAACTAAAATACACATTATTTAATAGAGAAATAACAAAAAAACACATTATTTAATAGAGAAATAACTAAAATACACATTATTTTTTGGAAAATTAACTAAAATACACAATATTTAATAGAGAAATAACAAAAAAACACATTATTTAATAGAGATATAACTAAAATACACATTATTTAATAGAGAAATAACAAAAAACACATTAATAAATAGAGAAATAACTTAAATACACATTATTCAATAGAGAAATAAGTAAATTACACATTATTTAATAAAGCAATAACAAAAAAACACATTATTTAATAAAGAAATAACTAAAATACACATTATTTAATAGAGAAATAACAAAAAAACACATTATTTAATAGAGAAATAACTAAAATACACATTATTTTTTGGAAAATTAACTAAAATACACAATATTTAATAGAGAAATAACAAAAAAACACATTATTTAATAGAGATATAACTAAAATACACATTATTTAATAGAGAAATAACAAAAAACACATTAATAAATAGAGAAATAACTTAAATACACATTATTTATTGAAGAAATAACTAAAATACACATTATTTAATAAAGAAATAACTAAAATACACATTATTTAATAAAAAAACAACAAATAAACACATTATTTAATAGAGAAATAACTAAAATACACATTATTTAATAGAGAAATAACTAAAATACACATTATTTAATAGAGAAATAACAAAAAAACACATTATTTAATAGAGAAATAAGTAAATTACACATTATTTAATAGAGCAATAACAAAAAAACACATTATTTAATAAAGATATAACTAAAATACACATTATTTAATAAAGAAACAACAAATAAACACATTATTTAATAGAGAAATAACTAAAATACACATTATTTAATAGAGAAATAACTAAAATACACATTATTTATTGAAGTTATAACTAAAATACACATTATTTCATAGAGAAATAACAAAAAAAACACATTATTTAATAAAGAAATAACTAAAATACACATTATTTATTAGAGAAATAACTAAAATACACATTATTTTAAAGAGAAATAACAAAAAAACACATTATTTAATAAAGAAATAACTAAAATACACATTAATTATTAGAGAAATAACTAAAACACACATAATTAAATAGAGCAATAACTAAAATACACATTATTTAATAAAGAAATAACAAAAAAACACATTATTTAATAGAGAAATAACTAAAAAACACATTATTTAATAAAGAAATAACAAAAAAACACATTATTTATTAGAGAATAAACTAAAATAAACATTATTTATTAGAGAAATAACTAAAATACACATTATTTAATAGAGAAATCACAAAAAAACACATTATTTAATAGAGAAATAACTAAAAAACACAATAATTATTGGAAAAATAACTAAAATACACTTTATTTAATAGAGAAATAACAAAAAAAAACACATTATTTAATAGAGAAATAACTAAAATACACATTATTTATTGGAGAAATAACTAAATCACACATTATTTAATAGAGAAATAACTAAAATACACATTATTTAATAAAGAAATAACAAATAAACACATTATTTAATAGAAAAATAACTAAAATAAACATTATTTAATAAAGAAATATCAAAAAACACATTATTTAATAAAGAATTAACTAAAATACATATTATTTATTAGATAAATAATTAAAATACACATTATTTAATAGAGAAATAACAAAAATACACATTATTTAATAGAGATATAACAAAAAAACACATTATTCTAAAGAGAAATAACTAAACTACACATTATTTATTAGAGAAATAACTAAAATACACATTATTTAATAAAGAATAGACTAAAATACATATTATTTAATAGAGAAATAACAAAAAACACATTATTTAATAAAGAATTAACTAAAATACACATTATTTATTGGAGAAATAACTAAAATACACATTATTCAATAGAAAAATAACTAAAATACTCAATATTTATTAGAGAAATAACTAAAATACACATTATTTATTAAAGAAATAACTAAAATACACATTATTTAATAGAGAAATAACAAAAAAAACACATTATTTAATAGAGAAAAAACTAAAATACACATTCTATAATAAAGAAATAACTAAAATACACATTATTTAATAGAGAAATAACAAAAAAACACATTATTTGATAGAGAAATAACTAAAATACACATTATTTATTGAAGAAATATCTAAAATACAAATTATTTATTAAAGAATCAACTAAAAGACACATTATTTAATAAAGAAATAACAAAAAAACACATTATATAATAGAGAAATAACTAAAATACACATTATTTATTGAAAAAATAACTAAAATACACATTATTTATTGGAGAAATAATTAAAATACACATTATTTAATAGAGAAATAAGTAAAATACACATTATTTAATAGAGAAATAACAAAAAAACACATTATTTAATAAAAAAATAACTAAAATACACAATAATTAATAGAGAAATAACAAAAAAACACATTATTTAATAGAGAAATAATTAAAATACACATTATTTAATAGAGAAATAACAAAAAAACACATTATTTAATAGAGAAATAAGTAAATTACACATTATTTAATAGAGCAATAACAAAAAAACACATTATTTAATAAAGAAATAACTAAAATACACATTATTTAAAAGAGAAATAACAAAAAAACACATTATTTAATAGAGAAATAACTAAAATACACATTATTTTCTGGAAAATTTACTAAATTACACAATATTTAATAGAGAAATAACAAAAAAACACATTATTTATTAGAGAAATAACTAAAACAAACATTATTAATTAGAGAAATAACTAAAATACACAATATTTAATAAAGAAATCACAAAAAAAACCCATTATTAAATAGAGAAATAACTAAAAAACACATTAACTATTGGGGAAATTACTAAAATCCACATTATTTAATAGAGAAATCACAAAAAAACACATTTTTTTAATAGAGAAATAACTAAAAAACACAATAATTATTGGAAAAATAACTAAAATACACTTTATTTAATAGAGAAATAACAAAAAAAAACACATTATTTAATAGAGAAACAACGAAAACACTTATTACTTAATAGAGAAATAACTAAAATACACATTATTTATTGGAGAAATAACTAAATCACACATTATTTAATAGAGAAATAACTAAAATACACATTATTTAATAAAGAAATAACAAATAAACACATTATTTAATAGAAAAATAACTAAAATAAACATTATTTAATAAAGCAATATCAAAAAAACACATTATTTAATAAAGAATTAACTAAAATACATATTATTTATTGGATAAATAACTAAAATACACATTATTTAATAGAGAAATAACAAAAATACACATTATTTAATAGAGATATAACAAAAAAACACATTATTTTAAAGAGAAATAACTAAACTACACATTATTTATTGGAGAAATAACTAAAATACACATTATTTAATAAAGAAATGACTAAAATACATATTATTTAATAGAGAAATAACAAAAAAACACATTATTTAATAAAGAATTAACTAAAATACACATTATTTATTGGAGAAATAACTAAAATACACATTATTCAATAGAAAAATAACTAAAATACTCAATATTTATTAGAGAAATAACTAAAATACACATTATTTATTAAAGAAATAACTAAAATACACATTATTTAATAGAGAAATAACAAAAAAAAACACATTATTTAATAGAGAAAAAACTAAAATACACATTCTTTAATAGAGAAATAACTAAAATACACATTATTTAATAGAGAAATAACAAAAAAACACATTATTTGATACAGAAATAACTAAAATACACATTATTTATTGAAGAAATATCTAAAATACAAATTATTTATTAAAGAATCAACTAAAAGACACATTATTTAATAAAGAAATAACAAAAAAACACATTATATAATAGAGAAATAACTAAAATACACATTATTTATTGAAAAAATAACTAAAATACACATTATTTATTGAAGAAATAACTAAAATACACATTATTTAATAGAGAAATAAGTAAATTACACATTATTTAATAGAGAAATAACAAAAAAACACATTATTTAATAAAAAAATAACGAAAATACACAATAATTAATAGAGAAATAACAAAAAAACACATTATTTAATAGAGAAATAATTAAAATACACATTATTTAATAGAGAAATAACAAAAAAACACATTATTTAATAGAGAAATAAGTAAATTACACATTATTTAATAGAGCAATAACAAAAAAACACATTATTTAATAAAGAAATAACTAAAATACACATTATTTAAAAGAGAAATAACAAAAAAACACATTATTTAATAGAGAAATAACTAAAATACACATTATTTTCTGGAAAATTTACTAAAATACACAATATTTAATAGAGAAATAACAAAAAAACACATTATTTATTAGAGAAATAACTAAAACAAACATTATTAATTAGAGAAATAACTAAAATACACAATATTTAATAAAGAAATCACAAAAAAAACCCATTATTAAATAGAGAACTAACTAAAAAACACATAAATTATTGGGGAAATTACTAAAATACACATTATTTAATAGAGAAATCACAAAAAAACACATTATTTAATAGAGAAATAACTAAAAAACACAATAATTATTGGAAAAATAACTAAAATACACTTTATTTAATAGAGAAATAACAAAAAAAAAACACATTATTTAATAGAGAAACAACGAAAACACTTATTACTTAATAGAGAAATAACTAAAATACACATTATTTATTGGAGAAATAACTAAATCACACATTATTTAATAGAGAAATAACTAAAATACACATTATTTAATAAAGAAATAACAAATAAACACATTATTTAATAGAAAAATAACTAAAATAAACATTATTTAATAAAGAAATATCAAAAAAACACATTATTTAATAAAGAATTAACTAAAAAACTAAAATACACATTATTTAATAGAGAAATAACAAAAATACACATTATTTAATAGAGATATAACAAAAAAACACATTATTTTAAAGAGAAATAACTAAACTACACATTATTTATTGGAGAAATAACTAAAATACACATTATTTAATAAAGAAATGACTAAAATACATATTATTTAATAGAGAAATAACAAAAAAACACATTATTTAATAAAGAATTAACTAAAATACACATTATTTATTGGAGAAATAACTAAAATACACATTATTCAATAAAAAAATAACTAAAATACTCAATATTTATTAAAGAAATAACTAAAATACACATTAATTATTAAAGAAATAACTAAAATACACATTATTTAATAGAGAAATAACAAAAAAAACACATTATTTAATAGAGAAAAAACTAAAATACACATTCTTTAATAGAGAAATAACTAAAATACACATTATTTAATAGAGAAATAACAAAAAAACACATTATTTGATAGAGAAATAACTAAAATACACATTATTTATTGAAGAAATATCTAAAATACAAATTATTTATTAAAGAATCAACTAAAAGACACATTATTTAATAAAGAAATAACAAAAAAACACATTATATAATAGAGAAATAACTAAAATACACATTATTTATTAAAGAAATAACTAAAATACACATTATTTATTGGAGAAATAACTAAAATACACATTATTTAATAGAGAAATAAGTAAAATACACATTATTTAATAGAGAAATAACAAAAAAACACATTATTTAATAAAAAAATAACTAAAATACACAATAATTAATAGAGAAATAACAAAAAAACACATTATTTAATAGAGAAATAATTAAAATACACATTATTTAATAGAGAAATAACAAAAAAACTCATTATTTAATAGAGAAATAAGTAAATTACACATTATTTAATAGAGCAATAACAAAAAAACACATTATTTAATAAAGAAATAACTAAAATACACATTATTTAAAAGAGAAATAACAAAAAAACACATTATTTAATAGAGAAATAACTAAAATACACATTATTTTCTGGAAAATTTACTAAAATACACAATATTTAATAGAGAAATAACAAAAAAACACATTATTTATTAGAGAAATAACTAAAATAAACATTATTAATTAGAGAAATAACTAAAATACACAATATTTAATAAAGAAATCACAAAAAAAACCCATTATTAAATAGAGAAATAACTAAAAAACATCAAAATGGTTGCGACGGTTACTATGTGGTACTTCATATTTAATAAGTAAATAAAACAACTACTATGTTTTTACCACTAATTTATTATTGTAAAATTATATATAAGGCATATACAATTTTACAAAATACATTTCACGACTTAAGTTTTAACGTTTTACGGTCATTCTCACTTGATAATGACCGTAAAACGTTGAAACTTAAGTCGTGAAATGTATTTTGTAAAATTGTATATGCCTTATATATAATTTTACAATAATAAATTAGTGGTAAAAACATAGTAGTTGTTTTATTTACTTATTAACTAAAAAACACATTAATTATTGGGGAAATTACTAAAATACACATTATTTAATAGAGAAATAACAAAAAAACACATTATTTAATAGAGAAGTAACAAAAACACACATTATTTAATAGAGAAATCACTAAAAAACCCATTATTTATTAGAGAAATAACTAAATCACAAATTATTTAATAGAGAAATAACTAAAATACACATTAATTAATAGAGAAATAACAAATAAACACATTAATTAATAAAGAAATAACTAAAATACACATTATTTAATAAAGAAATAACAAAAAAACACATTATTTAATAGAGAATAAACTAAAATACATTTTATATATTGGATAAATAACTAAAATACACATTAATTAAAAGACAAATAACAAAAATACACATTATTTAATAGAGAAATAACAAAAAACTCATTATTTAGTGGAGAAATAACTAAAATACACATTATTTATTAAAGAAATGACTAAAATACATATTATTTATGAGAGAAATAACAAAAAAACACATTATTTAATAGAGAAATAACTAAAATACACATTATTTATTGGAGAAATAACTAAAATACACATTATTTAATAAAGAAATAACTGAAATACACAATATTTAATGGAGAAATAACTAAATTACACATTATTCAATAGAGAAATAACTAAAATACACATTATTTAATAAAAAAATAACAAAAAAAAACACATTATTTAATAAAAAAAAAACTAAAATACACATTATTCATTGAAAAAATAACTAAAATACACATTTTTTAATAGAGAAATAATAAAAAAACACATTATTTAATTGAGAAATAACTAAAATACACATTATTTATTGGAGAAATAACTAAATTACAAATTATTTATTAAAGAATCAACTAAAAGACACATTAATTAATAGAGAAATAACAAAAAAACACTTTATTTAATAGAGAAATAACTAAAATACACATTATATATTGGAGAAATAACTAAAATACACATTATTTATTAGAGAAATAACTAAAATACACAATGTTTAATAGATAAATAACTAAAATACACAATATTCAATTGAGAAATATCAAAAAAACACATTATTAAATAGAGAAATAACTAAAATACACATTATTTAATAGAGAAATAACAAAAAAACACATTATTTAATAGAGAAATAACTAAAAGACACATTATTTATTAGAGAAATATCTAAAATACACATTATTTTTTAATAGAGAAATAACTAAAATACACATTATTTAATAGAGAAATAACAAAAAAAACACATTATTTAATTCAGAAATAACTATAATACACATTATTTATTGGAGAAATAACTAAAATACACTTTATTTAATAAAGAAATAACTAAAATACACATTATTTAATAGTGAAATAACAAAAAAACACATTATTTAATAAAGAAATAACTAAAATACACATTATTTAATAGAGAAATAACAAAAAAAAAAATTTTTAATAGAGAAATAACTATAATACACATTATTTATTGAAGAAATAACTAAAATACACATTATTTTTTGGAGAATTAACTAAAATACACATTATTTAATAGAGAAATAACTTAAATACACATTATTTATTAGAGAAATAACAAAAAAACACATTATTTAATAGAGAAATAACTAAAATACACATTATTTATTGAAGAAATAACTAAATTACACATTATTTAATAGAGAAATAACAAAAAACACATTATTTCTTAGAGAAATAACTAAAATAAACATTATTTATTGGAGAAATAAGTAAAATACACATTATTTAATAAAGAAATAAGTAAAATACACATTATATATTTGAGAAATAACAAAAAAACACATTATTTAATAAAGAAATAACTAAAATACACATTATTTAATAGAGAAATAACTAAAATACACATTATTTAATAGAGAAATAACAAAAAAACACATTATTTAATGAAGAAATAACTAAAATAGACATTATTTATTGGAGAAATAACTAAAATACACATTATTTAATAGAGAAATAACTAAAATACACATTATTTAATAAAGAAACAACAAAAAAACACATTATTTAATAGAGAATCAACTAAAATACACATTTTATAATAGAGAAATAACTAAAATACACATTATTTAATAGAGAAATAACAAAAAAACACATTATTTAATAAAGAAGTAACAAATAAACACATTATTTAATAGAGAAATAACTAAAATAAACGTTATTCAATAAAGAAATATCAAAAAAACACATTATTTAATAGAGAATTAACTAAAATACATATTATTTATTGGATAAATAACTAAAATACACATTATTTAATAGAGAAATAACAAAAATACACATTATTTATTGGAGAAATAACAAAATCACACATTATTTAATAGAAAAATAACTAAAATACACATTATTTATTAAAGAAATAACAAATAAACACATTATTTAATAAAGAAATAACTAAAATAAACATTATTTAATAAAGAAATTTAAAAAAAAAACACATTATTTAATAGAGAATTAACTAGAATACATATTATTTATTGGATAAATAACTGAATAACACATTATTTAATAGAGAAATAACAAAAATACACATTATTTAATAGAGATATAACAAAAAAACACATTATTTTAAAGAGAAATAACTAAAATACACATTATTTATTGGAGAAATAACTAAAATACACATTATTTAATAAAGAAATGACTAAAATACATATTATTTAATAGAGAAATAACAAAAAAACACATTATTTAATAGAGAAATAACTAAATTACACATTATTTATTGGAGAAATAACTAAAATACACATTATTCAATAGAAAAATAACTAAAATACTCAATATTTATTGGAGAAATAACTAAAATACATATTATTTAATAAAGAAATAACTAAAATACACATTATTTAATAAAGAAATAACAAAAAAAACACATTATTTAATAGAGAAAAAACTAAAATACACATTCTATAATGGAGAAATAACTATAATACACATTATTTAATAGAGAAATAACAAAAAAACACATTATTTGATAGAGAAATAACTAAAATACACATTATTTATTGGAGAATTAACTAAAATACAAATTATTTATTAAAGAATCAACTGAAATCCACATTATTTAATAGAGAAATAACAAAAAAACACATTATATAATAGAGAAATAACTAAAATACACATTATTTATTAAAGAAATAACTAAAATACACATTATTTATTAGAGAAATAACTAAAATACACATTAATTAATAGAGAAATAAGTAAAATACACATTATTTAATAGAGAAATAACAAAAAACACATTATTTAATAAAAAAATAACTAAAATACACAATATTTAATAGAGAAATAACAAAAAAACACATTATTTAATAGAGAAATAATTAAAATACACATTATTTAATAGTGAAATAACATAAAAACACATTATTTAATAGAGAAATAAATAAAATACACATTATTTAATAGAGCAATAACAAAAAAACACATTATTTAATAAAGAAATAACTAAAATACACATTATTTAATAGAGAAATAACAAAAAAACACGTTATTTAATAAAGAAATAACTAAAATACACATTATTTTTTGGAAAATTAACTAAAAAACACATCATTTAATAGAGAAATAACAAAAAAACACATTATTTATTAGAGAAATAACTAAAATAAACATTATTAATTAGAGAAATAACTAAAATACACATTATTTAATAAAGAAATCACAAAAAAACCCATTATTTATTTAATAGAGAAATAACTAAAAAACACATTTTTTATTAAGGAAATTACTAAAATACACATTATTTAATAGAGAAATAACAAACAAACACATTATTTAATAGAGAAATAACGAAAACACACATTATTTAATAGAGAAATAACTAAAAAACCCATTATTTATTGGAGAAATAACTAAATCACAAATTATTTAATAAAGAAATAACTAAAATACACATTATTTAATAGAGAAATAACAAATAAACACATTAATTAATAGAGAAATAACTAAAATACACATTATTTAATAAAGAAATAACAAAAAAACACATTATTTAATAGAGAATAAACTAAAATACATTTTTTATATTGGATAAACAACTAAAATACACATTAATTAAAAGACAAATAACAAAAATACACATTATTTAATAGAGAAATAACAAAAAACTCATTATTTAATAGAGAAATAACTAAAATACACATTAATTGTTGGAGAAATAACTAAAATACACATTATTTAATAAAAAAATGACTAAAATACATATTATTTAATAGAGAAATAACAAAAAAACACATTATTTAAAAGAGAAATAACTAAAATACACATTATTTATTGGAGAAATAACTAAAATACACATTATTTAATAGAGAAATAACTGAAATACACAATATTTATTGGAGAAATAACTAAAATACACATTCGTTAATAGAGAAATAACTAAAATACACATTATTTAATTAAAAAATAACAAAAAAAACACATTATTTAATAGAAAAAAAACTAAAATACACATTATTTATTGAAGAAATAACTAAAATACACATTTTTTAATAGAGAAATAATAAAAAAACACATTATTTAATTGAGAAATAACTAAAATACACATTATTTATTGGAGAAATAACTAAATTACAAATTATTTATTAAAGAATCAACTAAAAGACACATTATTGAATAAAGAAATAACAAAAAAACATATATAAAATATATAAAGAATTGTGGTGGTGAACAATGTTGACGAAGTAAGTTAAAAATCAATTAGTTTAAATAAATAAAGCCATACTGATGAGAGGTAAACCTCGAAACGCGTCTATGGATGTTTTTTAGTTTAGAATATTTTTTCATAAATTTAATTTTTTAATGTAAAAAAAAAACAAAAAAACACTTTATTTAATAGAGAATTAACTAAAATACACATTATTTATTGGAGAAATAACTAAAATACACATTATTTATTGGAGAAATAACTAAAATACACAATGTTTAATAAATAAATAACTAAAATACACAATATTCAATTAAGAAATAACAAAAAAACACAATATTAAATAGAGAAATAACTAAAATACACATTATTTAATAGAGAAATAACAAAAAAACACATTATTTTATAAAGAAATAACCAAAAGACACATTATTTATTAGAGAAATATCTAAAATACACATTATTTAATAGAGAAATAACTAAAATACACATTATTTATTGAAGAAATAACTAAATTACACATTATTTAATAGAGAAATAACAAAAAAACACATTATTTCTTAGAGAAATAACTAAAATAAACATTATTTATTGAAGAAATAAGTAAAATACACATTATTTAATAAAGAAATAAGTAAAATACACATTATTTAATAGAGAAATAACTTAAATACACATTATTTAATAGAGAAATAACAAAAAAACACATTATTTAATGAAGAAATAACTAAAATACAAATTATTTATTGGAGAAATAACTAAAATACTCATTTATTAATTGAGAAATAACTAAAATACACTTTATTTAATAAAGAAACAACAAAAAAACACATTATTTATTTGAGAATAAACTAAAATAAACAATATTTATTGGAGAAATAACTAAAATACACATTATTTAATAGAGAAATCACAAAAAACACATTATTTAATAGAGAAATAACTAAAAAACACAATAATTATTGGAAAAATAACTAAAATACACATTATTTATTGAAGAAATAACTAACATACACATTATTTAATAAAGAAATAACTGAAATACACATTATTTAATAGAGAAATAACTAAAATACACATTATTTAATAGAGAAATAACAAAAAAACACATAATTTAATAAAGATATAACAAAAAAACACATTATTTAATAGAGAAATAACTAAAATACACATTATTTATTGAAGTTATAACTAAAATACACATTATTTCATAGAGAAATAACAAAAAAAACACATTATTTAAAAGAGAAATAACTAAAATACACATTATTTATTAAAGAAATAACTAAAATACACATTATTTTAAAGAGAAATAACAAAAAAACACATTATTCAATAAAGAAATAACTAAAATACACATTAATTATTAGAGAAATAACTAAAACACACATAATTAAATAGAGCAATAACTAAAATACACATTATTTAATAAAGAAATAACAAAAAAACACATTATTTAATAGAGAAATAACTAAAAAACACATTATTTAATAAAGAAATAACAAAAAAACACATTATTTATTAGAGAATAAACTAAAATAAACATTATTTATTGGAGAAATAACTAAAATACACATTATTTAATAGAGAAATCACAAAAAAACACATTATTTAATAGAGAAATAACTAAAAAACACAATAATTATTGGAAAAATAATTAAAATACACTTTATTTAATAGAGAAATAACAAAAAAAACACATTATTTTATAGAGAAATAACGAAAACACTTATTACTTAATAGAGAAATAACTAAAATACACATTATTTATTGGAGAAATAACGAAATCACACATTATTTAATAGAGAAATAACTAAAATACACATTATTTAATAAAGAAATAACAAATAAACACATTATATAAAAGAAAAATAACTAAAATAAACATTATTTAATAAAGAAATATCAAAAAAACACATTATTTAATAGAGAATTAACTAAAATACATATTATTTATTGGATAAATAACTAAAATACACATTATTTAATAGAGAAATAACAAAAATACACATTATTTAATAGAGATATAACAAAAAAACACATTATTTTAAAGAGAAATAACTAAAATATACATTATTTATTGGAGAAATAACTAAAATACACATTATTTAATAAAGAAATGACTAAAATACATATTATTTAATAGAGAAATAACAAAAAAACACATTATTTAATAAAGAATTAACTAAAATACACATTATTTATTAAAGAAATAACTAAAATACACATTATTCAATAGAAAAATAACTAAAATACTCAATATTTATTAAAGAAATAACTAAAATACACATTATTTATTAAAGAAATAACTAAAATACACATTATTTAATAGAGAAATAACAAAAAAAACACATTATTTAATAGAGAAAAAACTAAAATACACATTCTTTAATGGAGAAATAACTATAATACACATTATTTAATAGAGAAATAACAAAAAAACACATTATTTGATAGATAAATAACTAAAATACACATTATTTATTGGAGAATTAACTAAAATACAAATTATTTATTAAAGAATCAACTGAAATCCACATTATTTAATAGAGAAATAACAAAAAAACACATTATATAATAGAGAAATAACTAAAATACACATTATTTATTAAAGAAATAACTAAAATACACATTATTTATTAGAGAAATAACTAAAATACACATTAATTAATAGAGAAATAAGTAAAATACACATTATTTAATAGAGAAATAACAAAAAACACATTATTTAATAAAAAAATAACTAAAATACACAATATTTAATAGAGAAATAACAAAAAAACACATTATTTAATAGAGAAATAATTGAAATACACATTATTTAATAGTGAAATAACAAAAAAACACATTATTTAATAGAGAAATAAATAAAATACACATTATTTAATAGAGCAATAACAAAAAAACACATTATTTAATAAAGAAATAACTAAAATACACATTATTTAATAGAGAAATAACAAAAAAACACGTTATTTAATAGAGAAATAACTAAAATACACATTATTTTTTGGAAAATTAACTAAAAAACACATCATTTAATAGAGAAATAACAAAAAAACACATTATTTATTAGAGAAATAACTAAAATAAACATTATCAATTAGAGAAATAACTAAATTACACATTATTTAATAAAGAAATCACAAAAAAACCCATTATTTATTTAATAGAGAAATAACTAAAAAACACATTTTTTATTAAGGAAATTACTAAAATACACATTATTTAATAGAGAAATAACAAACAAACACATTATTTAATAGAGAAATAACGAAAACACACATTATTTAATAGAGAAATAACTAAAAAACACATTATTTAATAGAGAATAAACTAAAATACATTTTTTATATTGGATAAATAACTAAAATACACATTAATTAAAAGACAAATAACAAAAATACACATTATTTAATAGAGAAATAACAAAAAACTCATTATTTAATAGAGAAATAACTAAAATACACATTAATTGTTGGAGAAATAACTAAAATACACATTATTTATTAAAAAAATGACTAAAATACATATTATTTAATAGAGAAATAACAAAAAAACACATTATTTAAAAGAGAAATAACTAAAATACACATTATTTATTGGAGAAATAACTAAAATACACATTATTTAATAGAGAAATAACTGAAATACACAATATTTATTGGAGAAATAACTAAAATACACATTCATTAATAGAGAAATATCTAAAATACACATTATTTAATTAAAAAATAACAAAAAAAACACATTATTTAATAGAAAAAAAACTAAAATACACATTATTTATTGAAGAAATAACTAAAATACACATTTTTTAATAGAGAAATAATAAAAAAACACATTATTTAATTGAGAAATAACTAAAATACACATTATTTATTGGAGAAATAACTAAATTACAAATTATTTATTAAAGAATCAACTAAAAGACACATTATTGAATAAAGAAATAACAAAAAAACACTTTATTTAATAGAGAATTAACTAAAATACACATTATTTATTGGAGAAATAACTAAAATACACATTATTTATTGGAGAAATAACTAAAATACACATTGTTTAATAAATAAATAACTAAAATACACAATATTCAATTAAGAAATAACAAAAAAACACAATATTAAATAGAGAAATAACTAAAATACACATTATTTAATAGAGAAATAACAAAAAAACACATTATTTTATAAAGAAATAACTAAAAGACACATTATTTATTAGAGAAATATCTAAAATACACATTATTTAATAGAGAAATAACTAAAATACACATTATTTATTGAAGAAATAACTAAATTACACATTATTTAATAGAGAAATAACAAAAAAACACATTATTTCTTAGAGAAATAACTAAAATAAACATTATTTATTGAAGAAATAAGTAAAATACACATTATTTAATAAAGAAATAAGTAAAATACACATTATTTAATAGAGAAATAACTTAAATACACATTATTTAATAGAGAAATAACAAAAAAACACATTATTTAATGAAGAAATAACTAAAATACAAATTATTTATTGGAGAAATAACTAAAATACTCATTTATTAATTGAGAAATAACTAAAATACACTTTATTTAATAAAGAAACAACAAAAAAACACATTATTTATTTGAGAATAAACTAAAATAAACAATATTTATTAGAGAAATAACTAAAATACACATTATTTAATAGAGAAATCACAAAAAACACATTATTTAATAGAGAAATAACTAAAAAACACAATAATTATTGGAAAAATAACTAAAATACACATTATTTATTAAAGAAATAACTAACATACACATTATTTAATAAAGAAATAACTGAAATACACATTATTTAATAGAGAAATAACTAAAATACACACTATTTAATAGAGAAATAACAAAAAAACACATAATTTAATAAAGATATAACAAAAAAACACATTATTTAATAGAGAAATAACTAAAAAACACAATAATTATTGGAAAAATAATTAAAATACACTTTATTTAATAGAGAAATAACAAAAAAAACACATTATTTTATAGAGAAATAACGAAAACACTTATTACTTAATAGAGAAATAACTAAAATACACATTATTTGTTGGAGAAATAACGAAATCACACATTATTTAATAGAGAAATAACTAAAATACACATTATTTAATAAAGAAATAACAAATAAACACATTATTTAAAAGAAAAATAACTAAAATAAACATTATTTAATAAAGAAATATCAAAAAAACACATTATTTAATAGAGAATTAACTGAAATACATATTATTTATTGGATAAATAACTAAAATACACATTATTTAATAGAGAAATAACAAAAATACACATTATTTAATAGAGATATAACAAAAAAACACATTATTTTAAAGAGAAATAACTAAAATATACATTATTTATTGGAGAAATAACTAAAATACACATTATTTAATAAAGAAATGACTAAATTACATATTATTTAATAGAGAAATAACAAAAAAACACATTATTTAATAAAGAATTAACTAAAAAACACATTATTTATTGAAGAAATAACTAAAATACACATTATTCAATAGAAAAATAACTAAAATACTCAATATTTATTAAAGAAATAACTAAAATACACATTATTTATTAAAAAAATAACTAAAATACACATTATTTAATAGAGAAATAACAAAAAAAACACATTATTTAATAGAGAAAAAACTAAAATACACATTCTTTAATGGAGAAATAACTAAAATACACATTATTTAATAGAGAAATAACAAAAAAAACACATTATTTGATAGAGAAATAACTAAAATACACATTATTTAATAGAGAAATAACAAAAAAACACATTATTTTATAAAGAAATAACTAAAATACACATTATTTATTAAAGAAATAACTAAAATACACATTATTTAATAGAGAAATAACAAAAAAACACACTATTTAATAGAGAAATAACAAAAACACACATTATTTAATAGAGAAATCACTAAAAAACCCATTATTTATTAGAGAAATAACTAAATCACAAATTTTTTAATAGAGAAATAACTAAAATACACATTAATTAATAGAGAAATAACAAATAAACACATTAATTAATAGAGAAATAACTAAAATACACATTATTTAATAGAGAAATAACAAAAAAACACATTATTTAATAGAGAATAAACTAAAATACATTTTATATATTGGATAAATAACTAAAATACACATTAATTAAAAGACAAATAACAAAAATACACATTATTTAATAGAGAAATAACAAAAAACTCATTATTTAATAGAGAAATAACTAAAATACACAGTAATTGTTGGAGAAATAACTAAAATACACATTATTTAATAAAGAAATGACTAAAATACATATTATTTATGACAGAAATAACAAAAAAACACATTAATTAATAGAGAAATAACTAAAATACACATTATTTATTGGAGAAATAACTAAAATACACATTATTTAATAGAGAAATAACTGAAATACACAATATTTAATGGAGAAATAACTAAATTACACATTATTTAATAGAGAAATAACTAAAATACACATTATTTAATAAAAAAATAACAAAAAAAAACACATTATTTAATAAAAAAAAACTAAAAAACACATTATTTATTGAAAAAATAACTAAAATACACATTTTTTAATAGAGAAATAATTAAAAAACACATTATTTAATTGAGAAATAACTAAAATACACATTATTTATTGGAGAAATAACTAAATTACAAATTATTTATTAAAGAATCAACTAAAAGACACATTATTTAATAGAGAAAAAACAAAAAAACACTTTATTTATTAGAGAAATAACTAAAATACACATTATTTATTGGAGAAATAACTAAAATACACATTATTTATTAGAGTAATAACTAAAATACACAATGTTTAATAGATAAATAACTAAAATACACAATATTCAATTGAGAAATATCAAAAAAACACATTATTAAATAAAGAAATAACTAAAATACACATTATTTAATAGAGAAATAACAAAAAAACACATTATTTAATAGAGAAATAACTAAAAGACACATTATTTATTAGAGAAATATCTAAAATACACATTATTTAATAGAGAAATAACTAAAATACACATTATTTAATAGAGAAATAACAAAAAAAACACATTATTTAATTCAGAAATAACTATAATACACATTATTTATTGGAGAAATAACTAAAATACACTTTATTTAATAGAGAAATAACTAAAATACACATTATTTAATAGTGAAATAACAAAAAAACACATTATTTAATAAAGAAATAACTAAAATACACATTATTTAATAGAGAAATAACAAAAAAAAAACATTTTTTAATAGAGAAATAACTATAATACACATTATTTATTGAAGAAATAACTAAAATACACATTATTTTTTGGAGAATTAACTAAAATACACATTATTTAATAGAGAAATAACTTAAATACACATTATTTATTAAAGAAATAACAAAAAAACACATTATTTAATAGAGAAATAACAAAAAAACACATTATTTCTTAGAGAAATAACTAAAATAAACATTATTTATTGGAGAAATAAGTAAAATACACATTATTTAATAAAGAAATAAGTAAAATACACATTATATATTTGAGAAATAACAAAAAAACACATTATTTAATAAAGAAATAACTAAAATACACATTATATAATAGAGATATAACTAAAATACACATTATTTAATAGAGAAATAACAAAAAAACACATTATTTAATGAAGAAATAACTAAAATACACATTATTTATTGGAGAAATAACTAAAATACACATTATTTAATAGAGAAATAACTAAAATACACATTATTTAATAAAGAAACAACAAAAAAACACATTATTTAATAGAGAATCAACTAAAATACACATTTTATAATAGAGAAATAACTAAAATACACATTATTTAATAGAGAAATAACAAAAAAACACATTATTTAATAAAGAAGTAACAAATAAACACATTATTTAATAGAGAAATAACTAAAATAAACATTATTCAATAAAGAAATATCAAAAAAACACATTATTTAATAGAGAATTAACTAAAATACATATTATTTATTGGATAAATAACTAAAATACACATTATTTAATAGAGAAATAACAAAAATACACATTATTTATTGGAGAAATAACTAAATCACACATTATTTAATAGAAAATTAACTAAAATACACATTATTTAATAAAGAAATAACAAATAAACACATTATTTAATAGAGAAATAACTAAAATAAACATTATTTAATAAAGAAATATCAAAAAAACACATTATTTAATAGAGAATTAACTAAAATACATATTATTTATTGGATAAATAACTGAAATACACATTATTTAATAGAGAAATAACAAAAATACACATTATTTAATAGAGATATAACAAAAAAACACATTATTTTAAAGAGAAATAACTAAAATACACATTATTTATTGGAGAAATAACTAAAATACACATTATTTAATAAAGAAATGACTAAAATACATATTATTTAATAGAGAAATAACAAAAAAAACACATTATTTAATAGAGAAATAACTAAATTACACATTATTTATTGGAGAAATAACTAAAATACACATTATTCAATAGAAAAATAACTAAAATACTCAAAATTTATTGGAGAAATAACTAAAATACATATTATTTAAAAAAGAAATAACTAAAATACACATTATTTAATAGAAAAATAACAAATAAAACACATTATTTAATAGAAAAAAAACTAAAATACACATTCTTTAATGGAGAAATAACTAAAATACACATTATTTACAAGAGAAATAACAAAAAAACACATTATTTGATAGAAAAATACACATTATTTATTGGAGAAATAACTCAAATACAAATTATTTATTAAAGAATCAACTGAAAGACACATTATTTAATAGAGAAATAACAAAAAAACACATTATATAATAGAGATTTAACTAAAATACACATTATTTATTAAAGAAATAACTAAAATACACATTATTTATTAGAGAAATAACTAAAATACACATTAATTAATAGAGAAATAAGTAAAATACACATTATTTAATAGAGAAATAACAAAAAAAACACATTATTTAATAAAAAAATAACTAAAATACACAATATTTAATAGAGAAATAACAAAAAAACACATTATTTAATAACATTAAAAAATTAAATTTATGAAAAAATATTCTAAACTAAAAAACATCTATAGACGCGTTTCGAGGTTTACCTCTCATCATATATTTTATACATTATTTAATAGAGAAATAATTAAAATACACATTATTTAATAGTGAAATAACAAAAAAACACATTTTTTATTAGAGAAATAAATAAAATACACATTATTTAATAGAGCATTAACAAAAAAACACATTATTTAATAAAGAAATAACTAAAATACACATTATTTAATAGAGAAATAACAAAAAAACACATTATTTAATAGAGAAATAACTAAAATACACATTATTTTTTGGAAAATCAACTAAAATACACATCATTTAATAGAGAAATAACAAAAAAACACATTATTTATTAGAGAAATAACTAAAATAAACATTATTAATTAAAGAAATAACTAAAATACACATTATTTAATAAAGAAATCACAAAAAAAACCATTATTTAATAGAGAAATAACTAAAAAACCCATTTTTTATTAAGGAAATTACTAAAATACACATTATTTGATAGAGAAATAACAAACAAACACATTATTTAATAGAGAAATAACGAAAACACACATTATTTAATAAAGAAATAACTAAAAAACCCATTATTTATTGGAGAAATAACTAAATCACAAATTATTTGATAGAGAAATATTTAAAATACACATTATTTAATAGAAAAATAACAAATAAACACATTAATTAATAGAGAAATAACTAAAATACACATTATTTAATAGAGAATAAACAAAAAAACACGTTATTTAATAGAGAAATAACTAAAATACACATTATTTTTTGGAAAATTAACTAAAAAACACATCATTTAATAGAGAAATAACAAAAAAACACATTATTTATTAGAGAAATAACTAAAATAAACATTATTAATTAGAGAAATAACTAAAATACACATTATTTAATAAAGAAATCACAAAAAAACCCATTATTTATTTAATAGAGAAATAACTAAAAAACACATTTTTTATTAAGGAAATTACTAAAATACACATTATTTAATAGAGAAATAACAAACAAACACATTATTTAATAGAGAAATAACGAAAACACACATTATTTAATAGAGAAATAACTAAAAAACACATTATTTAATAGAGAATAAACTAAAATACATTTTCTATATTGGATAAATAACTAAAATACACATTAATTAAAAGACAAATAACAAAAATACACATTATTTAATAGAGAAATAACAAAAAAATCATTATTTAATAGAGAAATAACTAAAATACACATTAATTGTTGGAGAAATAACTAAAATACACATTATTTAATAAAAAAATGACTAAAATACATATTATTTAATAGAGAAATAACAAAAAAACACATTATTTAAAAGAGAAATAACTAAAATACACATTATTTATTGGAGAAATAACTAAAATACACATTATTTAATAGAGAAATAACTGAAATACCCAATATTTATTGGAGAAATAACTAAAATATACATTTATTAATAGAGAAATATCTAAAATACACATTATTTAATTAAAAAATAACAAAAAAAACACATTATTTAATAGAAAAAAAACTAAAATACACATTATTTATTGAAGAAATAACTAAAATACACATTTTTTAATAGAGAAATAATAAAAAAACACATTATTTAATTGAGAAATAACTAAAATACACATTATTTATTGGAGAAATAACTAAATTACAAATTATTTATTAAAGAATCAACTAAAAGACACATTATTGAATAAAGAAATAACAAAAAAACACTTTATTTAATAGAGAATTAACTAAAATACACATTATTTATTGGAGAAATAACTAAAATACACATTATTTATTGGAGAAATAACTAAAATACACATTGTTTAATAAATAAATAACTAAAATACACAATATTCAATTAAGAAATAACAAAAAAACACAATATTAAATAGAGAAATAACTAAAATACACATTATTTAATAGAGAAATAACAAAAAAACACATTATTTTATAAAGAAATAACTAAAAGACACATTATTTATTAGAGAAATATCTAAAATACACATTATTTAATAGAGAAATAACTAAAATACACATTATTTATTGAAGAAATAACTAAATTACACATTATTTAATAGAGAAATAACAAAAAAACACATTATTTCTTAGAGAAATAACTAAAATAAACATTATTTATTGAAGAAATAAGTAAAATACACATTATTTAATAAAGAAATAAGTAAAATACACATTATTTAATAGAGAAATAACTTAAATACACATTATTTAATAGAGAAATAACAAAAAAACACATTATTTAATGAAGAAATAACTAAAATACAAATTATTTATTGGAGAAATAACTAAAATACTCATTTATTAATTGAGAAATAACTAAAATACACTTTATTTAATAAAGAAACAACAAAAAAACACATTATTTATTTGAGAATAAACTAAAATAAACAATATTTATTGGAGAAATAACTAAATTACACATTATTTAATAGAGAAATCACAAAAAACACATTATTTAATAGAGAAATAACTAAAAAACACAATAATTATTGGAAAAATAACTAAAATACACATTATTTATTGAAGAAATAACTAACATACACATTATTTAATAAAGAAATAACTGAAATACACATTATTTAATAGAGAAATAACTAAAATACACATTATTTAATAGAGAAATAACAAAAAAACACATAATTTAATAAAGATATAACAAAAAAACACATTATTTAATAGAGAAATAACTAAAAAACACAATAATTATTGAAAAAATAATTAAAATACACTTTATTTAATAGAGAAATAACAAAAAAAACACATTATTTTATAGAGAAATAACGAAAACACTTATTACTTAATAGAGAAATAACTAAAATACACATTATTTATTGGAGAAATAACGAAATCACACATTATTTAATAGAGAAATAACTAAAATACACATTATTTAATAAAGAAATAACAAATAAACACATTATTTAAAAGAAAAATAACTAAAATAAACATTATTTAATAAAGAAATATCAAAAAAACACATTATTTAATAGAGAATTAACTGAAATACATATTATTTATTGGATAAATAACTAAAATACACATTATTTAATAGAGAAATAACAAAAATACACATTATTTAATAGAGATATAACAAAAAAACACATTATTTTAAAGAGAAATAACTAAAATATACATTATTTATTGGAGAAATAACTAAAATACACATTATTTAATAAAGAAATGACTAAAATACATATTATTTAATAGAGAAATAACAAAAAAACACATTATTTAATAAAGAATTAACTAAAAAACACATTATTTATTGAAGAAATAACTAAAATACACATTATTCAATAGAAAAATAACTAAAATACTCAATATTTATTAAAGAAATAACTAAAATACACATTATTTATTAAAGAAATAACTAAAATACACATTATTTAATAGAGAAATAACAAAAAAAACACATTATTTAATAGAGAAAAAACTAAAATACACATTCTTTAATGGAGAAATAACTAAAATACACATTATTTAATAGAGAAATAACAAAAAAAACACATTATTTGATAGAGAAATAACTAAAATACACATTATTTAATAGAGAAATAACAAAAAAACACATTATTTTATAAAGAAATAACTAAAATACACATTATTTATTAAAGAAATAACTAAAATACACATTATTTAATAGAGAAATAACAAAAAAACACACTATTTAATAGAGAAATAACAAAAACACACATTATTTAATAGAGAAATCACTAAAAAACCCATTATTTATTAGAAAAATAACTAAATCACAAATTTTTTAATAGAGAAATAACTAAAATACACATTAATTAATAGAGAAATAACAAATAAACACATTAATTAATAGAGAAATAACTAAAATACACATTATTTAATAGAGAAATAACAAAAAAACACATTATTTAATAGAGAATAAACTAAAATACATTTTATATATTGGATAAATAACTAAAATACACATTAATTAAAAGATAAATAACAAAAATACACATTATTTAATAGAGAAATAACAAAAAACTCATTATTTAATAGAGAAATAACTAAAATACACAGTAATTGTTGGAGAAATAACTAAAATACACGATATTTAATAAAGAAATGACTAAAATACATATTATTTATGACAGAAATAACAAAAAAACACATTAATTAATAGAGAAATAACTAAAATACACATTATTTATTGGAGAAATAACTAAAATACACATTATTTAATAGAGAAATAACTGAAATACACAATATTTAATGGAGAAATAACTAAATTACACATTATTTAATAGAGAAATAACTAAAATACACATTATTTAATAAAAAAATAACAAAAAAAAACACATTATTTAATAAAAAAAAACTAAAATACACATTATTTATTGAAAAAATAACTAAAATACACATTTTTTAATAGAGAAATAATTAAAAAACACATTATTTAATTGAGAAATAACTAAAATACACATTATTTATTGGAGAAATAACTAAATTACAAATTATTTATTAAAGAATCAACTAAAAGACACATTATTTAATAGAGAAAAAACAAAAAAACACTTTATTTATTAGAGAAATAACTAAAATACACATTATTTATTGGAGAAATAACTAAAATACACATTATTTATTAGAGTAATAACTAAAATACACAATGTTTAATAGATAAATAACTAAAATACACAATATTCAATTGAGAAATATCAAAAAAACACATTATTAAATAAAGAAATAACTAAAATACACATTATTTAATAGAGAAATAACAAAAAAACACATTATTTAATAGAGAAATAACTAAAAGACACATTATTTATTAGAGAAATATCTAAAATACACATTATTTAATAGAGAAATAACTAAAATACACATTATTTAATAGAGAAATAACAAAAAAAACACATTATTTAATTCAGAAATAACTATAATACACATTATTTATTGGAGAAATAACTAAAATACACTTTATTTAATAGAGAAATAACTAAAATACACATTATTTAATAGTGAAATAACAAAAAAACACATTATTTAATAAAGAAATAACTAAAATACACATTATTTAATAGAGAAATAACAAAAAAAAAACATTTTTTAATAGAGAAATAACTATAAAACACATTATTTATTGAAGAAATAACTAAAATACACATTATTTTTTGGAGAATTAACTAAAATACACATTATTTAATAGAGAAATAACTTAAATACACATTATTTATTAAAGAAATAACAAAAAAACACATTATTTAATAGAGAAATAACAAAAAAACACATTATTTCTTAGAGAAATAACTAAAATAAACATTATTTATTGGAGAAATAAGTAAAATACACATTATTTAATAAAGAAATAAGTAAAATACACATTATATATTTGAGAAATAACAAAAAAACACATTATTTAATAAAGAAATAACTAAAATACACATTATATAATAGAGAAATAACTAAAATACACATTATTTAATAGAGAAATAACAAAAAAACACATTATTTAATGAAGAAATAACTAAAATACACATTATTTATTGGAGAAATAACTAAAATACACATTATTTAATAGAGAAATAACTAAAATACACATTATTTAATAAAGAAACAACAAAAAAACACATTATTTAATAGAGAATCAACTAAAATACACATTTTATAATAGAGAAATAACTAAAATACACATTATTTAATAGAGAAATAACAAAAAAACACATTATTTAATAAAGAAGTAACAAATAAACACATTATTTAATAGAGAAATAACTAAAATAAACATTATTCAATAAAGAAATATCAAAAAAACACATTATTTAATAGAGAATTAACTAAAATACATATTATTTATTGGATAAATAACTAAAATACACATTATTTAATAGAGAAATAACAAAAATACACATTATTTATTGGAGAAATAACTAAATCACACATTATTTAATAAAAAAATAACTAAAAAACACATTATTTAATAAAGAAATAACAAATAAACACATTATTTAATAGAGAAATAACTAAAATAAACATTATTTAATAAAGAAATATCAAAAAAAACACATTATTTAATAGAGAATTAACTAAAATACATATTATTTATTGGATAAATAACTGAAATACACATTATTTAATAGAGAAATAACAAAAATACACATTATTTAATAGAGATATAACAAAAAACACATTATTTTAAAGAGAAATAACTAAAATACACATTATTTATTGGAGAAATAACTAAAATACACATTATTTAATAAAGAAATGACTAAAATACATATTATTTAATAGAGAAATAACAAAAAAAACACATTATTTAATAGAGAAATAACTAAATTACACATTATTTATTGGAGAAATAACTAAAATACACATTATTCAATAGAAAAATAACTAAAATACTCAAAATTTATTGGAGAAATAACTAAAATACATATTATTTAAAAAAGAAATAACTAAAATACACATTATTTAATAGAAAAATAACAAATAAAACACATTATTTAATAGAAAAAAAACTAAAATACACATTCTTTAATGGAGAAATAACTAAAATACACATTATTTACAAGAGAAATAACAAAAAAACACATTATTTGATAGAGAAATACACATTATTTATTGGAGAAATAACTCAAATACAAATTATTTATTAAAGAATCAACTGAAAGACACATTATTTAATAGAGAAATAACAAAAAAAACACATTATATAATAGAGAAATAACTAAAATACACATTATTTATTAAAGAAATAACTAAAATACACATTATTTATTAGAGAAATAACTAAAATACACATTAATTAATAGAGAAATAAGTAAAATACACATTATTTAATAGAGAAATAACAAAAAAACACATTATTTAATAAAAAAATAACTAAAATACACAATATTTAATAGAGAAATAACAAAAAAACACATTATTTAATAACATTAAAAAATTAAATTTATGAAAAAATATTCTAAACTAAAAAACATCCATAGACGCGTTTCGAGGTTTACCTCTCATCATATATTTTATACATTATTTAATAGAGAAATAATTAAAATACACATTATTTAATAGTGAAATAACAAAAAAACACATTTTTTATTAGAGAAATAAATAAAATACACATTATTTAATAGAGCATTAACAAAAAAACACATTATTTAATAAAGAAATAACTAAAATACACATTATTTAATAGAGAAATAACAAAAAAACACATTATTTAATAGAGAAATAACTAAAATACACATTATTTTTTGGAAAATCAACTAAAATACACATCATTTAATAGAGAAATAACAAAAAAACACATTATTTATTAGAGAAATAACTAAAATAAACATTATTAATTAAAGAAATAACTAAAATACACATTATTTAATAAAGAAATCACAAAAAAAACCATTATTTAATAGAGAAATAACTAAAAAACCCATTTTTTATTAAGGAAATTACTAAAATACACATTATTTAATAGAGAAATAACAAACAAACACATTATTTAATAGAGAAATAACGAAAACACACATTATTTAATAGAGAAATAACTAAAAAACCCATTATTTATTGGAGAAATAACTAAATCACAAATTATTTAATAGAGAAATATTTAAAATACACATTATTTAATAGAGAAATAATAAATAAACACATTAATTAATAGAGAAATAACTAAAATACACATTATTTAATAGAGAAATAACAAAAAAACACATTATTTAATAGAGAATAAACTAAAATACATTTTATATATTGGATAAATAACTAAAATACACATTAATTATTTTAAAGACAAATAACAAAAATACACATTATTTAATAGAGAAATAACAAAAAACTCATTATTTAATAGAGAAATAACTAAAATACACATTAATTGTTGGAGAAATAACTAAAATACACATTATTTAATAAAAAAATGACTAAAATACATATTATTTAATAGAGAAATAACAAAAAAACACATTATTTAATAGAGAAATAACTAAAATACACATTATTTATTGGAGAAATAACTAAAATACACATTATTTAATAGAGAAATAACTGAAATACACAATATTTATTGGAGAAATAACTAAAATACACATTCATTAATAGAGAAATAACAAAAAACACATTAATAAATAGAGAAATAACTAAAATACACATTATTTATTGAAGAAATAACTAAAATACACATTATTTAATAAAGAAATAACTAAAATACACATTATTTAATAGAGAAATCACAAAAAAACACATTATTTAATAGAGAAATAACTAAAAAACACAATAATTATTGGAAAAATAACTAAAATACACTTTATTTAATAGAGAAATAACAAAAAAAAACACATTATTTAATAGAGAAATAACGAAAACACTTATTACTTAATAGAGAAATAACTAAAATACACATTATTTATTGGAGAAATAACTAAATCACACATTATTTAATAGAGAAATAACTAAAATACACATTATTTAATAAAGAAATAACAAATAAACACATTATTTAATAGAAAAATAACTAAAATAAACATTATTTATTAAAGAAATATCAAAAAAACACATTATTTAATAAAGAATTAACTAAAATACATATTATTTATTGGATAAATAACTAAAATACACATTATTTAATAGAGAAATAACAAAAATACACATTATTTAATAGAGATATAACAAAAAAACACATTATTCTAAAGAGAAATAACTAAACTACACATTATTTATTGGAGAAATAACTAAAATACACATTATTTAATAAAGAATAGACTAAAATACATATTATTTAATAGAGAAATAACAAAAAAACACATTATTTAATAAAGAATTAACTAAAATACACATTATTTATTGAAGTTATAACTAAAATACACATTATTTCATAGAGAAATAACAAAAAAAACACATTATTTAATAGAGAAATAACTAAAATACACATTATTTATTAGAGAAATAACTAAAATACACATTATTTTAAAGAGAAATAACAAAAAAACACATTATTTAATAAAGAAATAACTAAAATACACATTAATTATTAGAGAAATAACTAAAACTTACATAATTAAATAGAGCAATAACTAAAATACACATTATTTAATAAAGAATTAACAAAAAAACACATTATTTAATAGAGAAATAACTAAAAAACACATTATTTAATAAAGAAATAACAAAAAAACACATTATTTATTAGAGAATAAACTAAAAGAAAACACTTATTACTTAATAGAGAAATAACTAAAATACACATTATTTATTGGAGAAATAACTAAATCACACATTATTTAATAGAGAAATAACTAAAATACACATTATTTAATAAAGAAATAACAAATAAACACATTATTTAATAGAAAATAAACTAAAATAAACATTATTTAATAAAGAAATATCAAAAAAACACATTATTTAATAGAGAATTAACTAAAATACATATTTATTATTGGATAAATAACTAAAATACACATTATTTAATAGAGAAATAACAAAAATACACATTATTTAATAGAGATATAACAAAAAAACACATTATTTTAAAGAGAAATAACTAAAATACACATTATTTATTGGAGAAATAACTAAAATACACATTATTTAATAAAGAAATGACTAAAATACATATTATTTAATAGAGAAATAACAAAAAAACATATTATTTAATAAAGAATTAACTAAAATACACATTATTTATTGGAGAAATAACTAAAATACACATTATTCAATAGAAAAATGACTAAAATACTCAATATTTATTAGAGAAATAACTAAAATACACATTATTTATTAAAGAAATAACTAAAATACACATTATTTAATAGAGAAATAACAAAAAAAAACACATTATTTAATAGAGAAAAAACTAAAATACACATTCTTTAATGGAGAAATAACTAAAATACACATTATTTAATAGAGAAATAACAAAAAAAACACAATATTTGATAGAGAAATAACTAAAATACACATTATTTATTGAAGAAATAACTAAAATACAAATTATTTATTAAAGAATCAACTAAAAGACACATTATTTAATAAAGAAATAACAAAAAAACACATTATATAATAGAGAAATAACTAAAATACACATTATTTATTGGAGAAATAACTAAAATACAGATTATTTAATAGAGAAATAAGTAAAATACACATTATTTAATAGAGAAATAACAAAAAAACACATTATTTAATAAAAAAATAACTAAAATACACAATAATTAATAGAGAAATAACAAAAAAACACTTTATTTAATAGAGAAATAATTAAAATACACATTATTTAATAGAGAAATAACAAAAAAACACATTATTTAATAAAGAAATAAGTATATTACACATTATTTAATAAAGCAATAACAAAAAAACACATTATTTAATAAAGAAATAACTAAAATACACATTATTTAATAGAGAAATAACAAAAAAACACATTATTTAATAGAGAAATAACTAAAATACACATTATTTATTAGAGAAATAACTAAAATACACATTATTTTAAAGAGAAATAACAAAAAAACACATTATTTAATAAAGAAATAACTAAAATACACATTAATTATTAGAGAAATAACTAAAACACACATAATTAAATAGAGCAATAACTAAAATACACATTATTTAATAAAGAAATAACAAAAAAACACATTATTTAATAGAGAAATAACTAAAAAACACATTATTTAATAAAGAAATAACAAAAAAACACATTATTTATTAGAGAATAAACTAAAATAAACATTATTTATTTGAGAAATAACTAAAATACACATTATTTAATAGAGAAATCACAAAAAAACACATTATTTAATAGAGAAATAACTAAAAAACACAATAATTATTGGAAAAATAACTAAAATACACTTTATTTAATAGAGAAATAACAAAAAAAAACACATTATTTAATAGAGAAATAACGAAAACACTTATTACTTAATAGAGAAATAACTAAAATACACATTATTTATTGGAGAAATAACTAAATCACACATTATTTAATAGAGAAATAACTAAAATACACATTATTTAATAAAGAAATAACAAATAAACACATTATTTAATAGAAAAATAACTAAAATAAACATTATTTAATAAAGAAATATCAAAAAAACACATTATTTAATAAAGAATTAACTAAAATACATATTATTTATTGGATAAATAACTAAAATACACATTATTTAATAGAGAAATAACAAAAATAAACATTATTTAATAGAGATATAACAAAAAAACACATTATTCTAAAGAGAAATAACTAAACTACACATTATTTATTAGAGAAATAACTAAAATACACATTATTTAATAAAGAAATAACAAATAAACACATTATTTAATAGAAAAATAACTAAAATAAACATTATTTATTAAAGAAATATCAAAAAAACACATTATTTAATAAAGAATTAACTAAAATACATATTATTTATTGGATAAATAACTAAATCACACATTATTTAATAGAGAAATAACTAACATACACATTATTTAATAAAGAAATAACTGAAATACACATTATTTAATAGAGAAATAACTAAAATACACATTATTTAATAGAGAAATAACAAAAAAACACATAATTTAATAAAGATATAACAAAAAAACACATTATTTAATAGAGAAATAACTAAAAAACACAATAATTATTGGAAAAATAATTAAAATACACTTTATTTAATAGAGAAATAACAAAAAAAACACATTATTTTATAGAGAAATAACGAAAACACATATTACTTAATAGAGAAATAACTAAAATACACATTATTTATTGGAGAAATAACGAAATCACACATTATTTAATAGAGAAATAACTAAAATACACATTATTTAATAAAGAAATAACAAATAAACACATTATTTAAAAGAAAAATAACTAAAATAAACATTATTTAATAAAGAAATATCAAAAAAACACATTATTTAATAGAGAATTAACTGAAATACATATTATTTATTGGATAAATAACTAAAATACACATTATTTAATAGAGAAATAACAAAAATACACATTATTTAATAGAGATATAACAAAAAAACACATTATTTTAAAGAGAAATAACTAAAATATACATTATTTATTGGAGAAATAACTAAAATACACATTATTTAATAAAGAAATGACTAAAATACATATTATTTAATAGAGAAATAACAAAAAAACACATTATTTAATAAAGAATTAACTAAAAAACACATTATTTATTGAAGAAATAACTAAAATACACATTATTCAATAGAAAAATAACTAAAATACTCAATATTTATTAAAGAAATAACTAAAATACACATTATTTATTAAAGAAATAACTAAAATACACATTATTTAATAGAGAAATAACAAAAAAAACACATTATTTAATAGAGAAAAAACTAAAATACACATTCTTTAATGGAGAAATAACTAAAATACACATTATTTAATAGAGAAATAACAAAAAAAACACATTATTTGATAGAGAAATAACTAAAATACACATTATTTAATAGAGAAATAACAAAAAAACACATTATTTTATAAAGAAATAACTAAAATACACATTATTTATTAAAGAAATAACTAAAATACACATTATTTAATAGAGAAATAACAAAAAAACACACTATTTAATAGAGAAATAACAAAAACACACATTATTTAATAGAGAAATCACTAAAAAACCCATTATTTATTAGAGAAATAACTAAATCACAAATTTTTTAATAGAGAAATAACTAAAATACACATTAATTAATAGAGAAATAACAAATAAACACATTAATTAATAGAGAAATAACTAAAATACACATTATTTAATAGAGAAATAACAAAAAAACACATTATTTAATAGAGAATAAACTAAAATACATTTTATATATTGGATAAATAACTAAAATACACATTAATTAAAAGACAAATAACAAAAATACACATTATTTAATAGAGAAATAACAAAAAACTCATTATTTAATAGAGAAATAACTAAAATACACAGTAATTGTTGGAGAAATAACTAAAATACACGATATTTAATAAAGAAATGACTAAAATACATATTATTTATGACAGAAATAACAAAAAAACACATTAATTAATAGAGAAATAACTAAAATACACATTATTTATTGGAGAAATAACTAAAATACACATTATTTAATAGAGAAATAACTGAAATACACAATATTTAATGGAGAAATAACTAAATTACACATTATTTAATAGAGAAATAACTAAAATACACATTATTTAATAAAAAAATAACAAAAAAAAACACATTATTTAATAAAAAAAAACTAAAATACACATTATTTATTGAAAAAATAACTAAAATACACATTTTTTAATAGAGAAATAATTAAAAAACACATTATTTAATTGAGAAATAACTAAAATACACATTATTTATTGGAGAAATAACTAAATTACAAATTATTTATTAAAGAATCAACTAAAAGACACATTATTTAATAGAGAAAAAACAAAAAAACACTTTATTTATTAGAGAAATAACTAAAATACACATTATTTATTGGAGAAATAACTAAAATACACATTATTTATTAGAGTAATAACTAAAATACACAATGTTTAATAGATAAATAACTAAAATACACAATATTCAATTGAGAAATATCAAAAAAACACATTATTAAATAAAGAAATAACTAAAATACACATTATTTAATAGAGAAATAACAAAAAAACACATTATTTAATAGAGAAATAACTAAAAGACACATTATTTATTAGAGAAATATCTAAAATACACATTATTTAATAGAGAAATAACTAAAATACACATTATTTAATAGAGAAATAACAAAAAAAACACATTATTTAATTCAGAAATAACTATAATACACATTATTTATTGGAGAAATAACTAAAATACACTTTATTTAATAGAGAAATAACTAAAATACACATTATTTAATAGTGAAATAACAAAAAAACACATTATTTAATAAAGAAATAACTAAAATACACATTATTTAATAGAGAAATAACAAAAAAAAAACATTTTTTAATAGAGAAATAACTATAATACACATTATTTATTGAAGAAATAACTAAAATACACATTATTTTTTGGAGAATTAACTAAAATACACATTATTTAATAGAGAAATAACTTAAATACACATTATTTATTAAAGAAATAACAAAAAAACACATTATTTAATAGAGAAATAACAAAAAAACACATTATTTCTTAGAGAAATAACTAAAATAAACATTATTTATTGGAGAAATAAGTAAAATACACATTATTTAATAAAGAAATAAGTAAAATACACATTATATATTTGAGAAATAACAAAAAAACACATTATTTAATAAAGAAATAACTAAAATACACATTATATAATAGAGAAATAACTAAAATACACATTATTTAATAGAGAAATAACAAAAAAACACATTATTTAATGAAGAAATAACTAAAATACACATTATTTATTGGAGAAATAACTAAAATACACATTATTTAATAGAGAAATAACTAAAATACACATTATTTAATAAAGAAACAACAAAAAAACACATTATTTAATAGAGAATCAACTAAAATACACATTTTATAATAGAGAAATAACTAAAATACACATTATTTAATAGAGAAATAACAAAAAAACACATTATTTAATAAAGAAGTAACAAATAAACACATTATTTAATAGAGAAATAACTAAAATAAACATTATTCAATAAAGAAATATCAAAAAAACACATTATTTAATAGAGAATTAACTAAAATACATATTATTTATTGGATAAATAACTAAAATACACATTATTTAATAGAGAAATAACAAAAATACACATTATTTATTGGAGAAATAACTAAATCACACATTATTTAATAGAAAAATAACTAAAAAACACATTATTTAATAAAGAAATAACAAATAAACACATTATTTAATAGAGAAATAACTAAAATAAACATTATTTAATAAAGAAATATCAAAAAAAACACATTATTTAATAGAGAATTAACTAAAATACATATTATTTATTGGATAAATAACTGAAATACACATTATTTAATAGAGAAATAACAAAAATACACATTATTTAATAGAGATATAACAAAAAAACACATTATTTTAAAGAGAAATAACTAAAATACACATTATTTATTGGAGAAATAACTAAAATACACATTATTTAATAAAGAAATGACTAAAATACATATTATTTAATAGAGAAATAACAAAAAAAACACATTATTTAATAGAGAAATAACTAAATTACACATTATTTATTGGAGAAATAACTAAAATACACATTATTCAATAGAAAAATAACTAAAATACTCAAAATTTATTGGAGAAATAACTAAAATACATATTATTTAAAAAAGAAATAACTAAAATACACATTATTTAATAGAAAAATAACAAATAAAACACATTATTTAATAGAAAAAAAACTAAAATACACATTCTTTAATGGAGAAATAACTAAAATACACATTATTTACAAGAGAAATAACAAAAAAACACATTTCTTGATAGAGAAATACACATTATTTATTGGAGAAATAACTCAAATACAAATTATTTATTAAAGAATCAACTGAAAGACACATTATTTAATAGAGAAATAACAAAAAAAACACATTATATAATAGAGAAATAACTAAAATACACATTATTTATTAAAGAAATAACTAAAATACACATTATTTATTAGAGAAATAACTAAAATACACATTAATTAATAGAGAAATAAGTAAAATACACATTATTTAATAGAGAATTAACAAAAAAACACATTATTTAATAAAAAAATAACTAAAATACACAATATTTAATAGAGAAATAACAAAAAAACACATTATTTAATAACATTAAAAAATTAAATTTATGAAAAAATATTCTAAACTAAAAAACATCCATAGACGCGTTTCGAGGTTTACCTCTCATCATATATTTTATACATTATTTAATAGAGAAATAATTAAAATACACATTATTTAATAGTGAAATAACAAAAAAACACATTTTTTATTAGAGAAATAAATAAAATACACATTATTTAATAGAGCATTAACAAAAAAACACATTATTTAATAAAGAAATAACTAAAATACACATTATTTAATAGAGAAATAACAAAAAAACACATTATTTAATAGAGAAATAACTAAAATACACATTATTTTTTGGAAAATCAACTAAAATACACATCATTTAATAGAGAAATAACAAAAAAACACATTATTTATTAGAGAAATAACTAAAATAAACATTATTAATTAAAGAAATAACTAAAATACACATTATTTAATAAAGAAATCACAAAAAAAACCATTATTTAATAGAGAAATAACTAAAAAACCCATTTTTTATTAAGGAAATTACTAAAATACACATTATTTAATAGAGAAATAACAAACAAACACATTATTTAATAGAGAAATAACGAAAACACACATTATTTAATAGAGAAATAACTAAAAAACCCATTATTTATTGGAGAAATAACTAAATCACAAATTATTTAATAGAGAAATATTTAAAATACACATTATTTAATAGAGAAATAATAAATAAACACATTAATTAATAGAGAAATAACTAAAATACACATTATTTAATAGAGAAATAACAAAAAAACACATTATTTAATAGAGAATAAACTAAAATACATTTTATATATTGGATAAATAACTAAAATACACATTAATTATTTTAAAGACAAATAACAAAAATACACATTATTTAATAGAGAAATAACAAAAAAACTCATTATTTAATAGAGAAATAACTAAAATACACATTAATTGTTGGAGAAATAACTAAAATACACATTATTTAATAAAAAAATGACTAAAATACATATTATTTAATAGAGAAATAACAAAAAAACACATTATTTAATAGAGAAATAACTAAAATACACATTATTTATTGGAGAAATAACTAAAATACACATTATTTAATAGAGAAATAACTGAAATACACAATATTTATTGGAGAAATAACTAAAATACACATTCATTAATAGAGAAATAACAAAAAACACATTAATAAATAGAGAAATAACTAAAATACACATTATTTATTGAAGAAATAACTAAAATACACATTATTTAATAAAGAAATAACTAAAATACACATTATTTAATAGAGAAATCACAAAAAAACACATTATTTAATAGAGAAATAACTAAAAAACACAATAATTATTGGAAAAATAACTAAAATACACTTTATTTAATAGAGAAATAACAAAAAAAACACATTATTTAATAGAGAAATAACGAAAACACTTATTACTTAATAGAGAAATAACTAAAATACACATTATTTATTGGAGAAATAACTAAATCACACATTATTTAATAGAGAAATAACTAAAATACACATTATTTAATAAAGAAATAACAAATAAACACATTATTTAATAGAAAAATAACTAAAATAAACATTATTTATTAAAGAAATATCAAAAAAACACATTATTTAATAAAGAATTAACTAAAATACATATTATTTATTGGATAAATAACTAAAATACACATTATTTAATAGAGAAATAACAAAAATACACATTATTTAATAGAGATATAACAAAAAAACACATTATTCTAAAGAGAAATAACTAAACTACACATTATTTATTGGAGAAATAACTAAAATACACATTATTTAATAAAGAATAGACTAAAATACATATTATTTAATAGAGAAATAACAAAAAAACACATTATTTAATAAAGAATTAACTAAAATACACATTATTTATTGAAGTTATAACTAAAATACACATTATTTCATAGAGAAATAACAAAAAAAACACATTATTTAATAGAGAAATAACTAAAATACACATTATTTATTAGAGAAATAACTAAAATACACATTATTTTAAAGAGAAATAACAAAAAAACACATTATTTAATAAAGAAATAACTAAAATACACATTAATTATTAGAGAAATAACTAAAACTTACATAATTAAATAGAGCAATAACTAAAATACACATTATTTAATAAAGAATTAACAAAAAAACACATTATTTAATAGAGAAATAACTAAAAAACACATTATTTAATAAAGAAATAACAAAAAAACACATTATTTATTAGAGAATAAACTAAAAGAAAACACTTATTACTTAATAGAGAAATAACTAAAATACACATTATTTATTGGAGAAATAACTAAATCACACATTATTTAATAGAGAAATAACTAAAATACACATTATTTAATAAAGAAATAACAAATAAACACATTATTTAATAGAAAATAAACTAAAATAAACATTATTTAATAAAGAAATATCAAAAAAACACATTATTTAATAGAGAATTAACTAAAATACATATTTATTATTGGATAAATAACTAAAATACACATTATTTAATAGAGAAATAACAAAAATACACATTATTTAATAGAGATATAACAAAAAAACACATTATTTTAAAGAGAAATAACTAAAATACACATTATTTATTGGAGAAATAACTAAAATACACATTATTTAATAAAGAAATGACTAAAATACATATTATTTAATAGAGAAATAACAAAAAAACATATTATTTAATAAAGAATTAACTAAAATACACATTATTTATTGGAGAAATAACTAAAATACACATTATTCAATAGAAAAATGACTAAAATACTCAATATTTATTAGAGAAATAACTAAAATACACATTATTTATTAAAGAAATAACTAAAATACACATTATTTAATAGAGAAATAACAAAAAAAAACACATTATTTAATAGAGAAAAAACTAAAATACACATTCTTTAATGGAGAAATAACTAAAATACACATTATTTAATAGAGAAATAACAAAAAAAACACAATATTTGATAGAGAAATAACTAAAATACACATTATTTATTGAAGAAATAACTAAAATACAAATTATTTATTAAAGAATCAACTAAAAGACACATTATTTAATAAAGAAATAACAAAAAAACACATTATATAATAGAGAAATAACTAAAATACACATTATTTATTGGAGAAATAACTAAAATACACATTATTTAATAGAGAAATAAGTAAAATACACATTATTTAATAGAGAAATAACAAAAAAACACATTATTTAATAAAAAAATAACTAAAATACACAATAATTAATAGAGAAATAACAAAAAAACACTTTATTTAATAGAGAAATAATTAAAATACACATTATTTAATAGAGAAATAACAAAAAAACACATTATTTAATAAAGAAATAAGTATATTACACATTATTTAATAAAGCAATAACAAAAAAACACATTATTTAATAAAGAAATAACTAAAATACACATTATTTAATAGAGAAATAACAAAAAAACACATTATTTAATAGAGAAATAACTAAAATACACATTATTTATTAGAGAAATAACTAAAATACACATTATTTTAAAGAGAAATAACAAAAAAACACATTATTTAATAAAGAAATAACTAAAATACACATTAATTATTAGAGAAATAACTAAAACACACATAATTAAATAGAGCAATAACTAAAATACACATTATTTAATAAAGAAATAACAAAAAAACACATTATTTAATAGAGAAATAACTAAAAAACACATTATTTAATAAAGAAATAACAAAAAACACATTATTTATTAGAGAATAAACTAAAATAAACATTATTTATTTGAGAAATAACTAAAATACACATTATTTAATAGAGAAATCACAAAAAAACACATTATTTAATAGAGAAATAACTAAAAAACACAATAATTATTGGAAAAATAACTAAAATACACTTTATTTAATAGAGAAATAACAAAAAAAAACACATTATTTAATAGAGAAATAACGAAAACACTTATTACTTAATAGAGAAATAACTAAAATACACATTATTTATTGGAGAAATAACTAAATCACACATTATTTAATAGAGAAATAACTAAAATACACATTATTTAATAAAGAAATAACAAATAAACACATTATTTAATAGAAAAATAACTAAAATAAACATTATTTAATAAAGAAATATCAAAAAAACACATTATTTAATAAAGAATTAACTAAAATACATATTATTTATTGGATAAATAACTAAAATACACATTATTTAATAGAGAAATAACAAAAATAAACATTATTTAATAGAGATATAACAAAAAAACACATTATTCTAAAGAGAAATAACTAAACTACACATTATTTATTAGAGAAATAACTAAAATACACATTATTTAATAAAGAATAGACTAAAATACATATTATTTAATAGAGAAATAACAAAAAAACACATTATTTAATAAAGAATTAACTAAAATACACATTATTTATTGAAGTTATAACTAAAATACACATTATTTCATAGAGAAATAACAAAAAAAACACATTATTTAATAGAGAAATAACTAAAATACACATTATTTATTAGAGAAATAACTAAAATACACATTATTTTAAAGAGAAATAACAAAAAAACACATTATTTAATAAAGAAATAACTAAAATACACATTAATTATTAGAGAAAAACTAAAACACACATAATTAAATAGAGCAATAACTAAAATACACATTATTTAATAAAGAAATAACAAAAAAACACATTATTTAATAGAGAAATAACTAAAAAACACATTATTTAATAAAGAAATAACAAAAAAACACATTATTTATTAGAGAATAAACTAAAAGAAACATTATTTATTGGAGAAATAACTAAAATACACATTATTTAATAGAGAAATAACTAAAATACACATTATTTAATAAAGAAATAACAAATAAACACAATATTTAATAGAGAAATAACAAAAAACACGTTATTTAATAGAGAAATAACTAAAATACACATTATTTATTGAAGTTATAATTAAAATACACATTATTTCATAGAGAAATACCAAAAAAAAACACATTATTTAATAGAGAAATAACTAAAATACACATTATTTATTGGAGAAATAACTAAAATACACATTATTTAATAGAGAAATCACAAAAAAACACATTATTTAATAGAGAAATAACTAAAAAACACAATAATTATTGGAAAAATAACTAAAATACACTTTATTTAATAGAGAAATAACAAAAAAAACACTTATTACTTAATAGAGAAATAACTAAAATACACATTATTTATTGGAGAAATAACTAAATCACACATTATTTAATAGAGAAATAACGAAAACACTTATTACTTAATAGAGAAATAACTAAAATACACATTATTTATTGGAGAAATAACTAAATCACACATTATTTAATAGAGAAATAACTAAAATACACATTATTTAATAAAGAAATAACAAATAAACACATTATTTAATAGAAAAATAACTAAAATAAACATTATTTAATAAAGAAATATCAAAAAAACACATTATTTAATAAAGAATTAACTAAAATACATATTATTTATTGGATAAATAACTAAAATACACATTATTTAATAGAGAAATAACAAAAATAAACATTATTTAATAGAGATATAACAAAAAAACACATTATTCTAAAGAGAAATAACTAAACTACACATTATTTATTGGAGAAATAACTAAAATACACATTATTTAATAAAGAATAGACTAAAATACATATTATTTAATAGAGAAATAACAAAAAAACACATTATTTAATAAAGAATTAACTAAAATACACATTATTTATTGAAGTTATAACTAAAATACACATTATTTCATAGAGAAATAACAAAAAAAACACATTATTTAATAGAGAAATAACTAAAATACACATTATTTATTAGAGAAATAACTAAAATACACATTATTTTAAAGAGAAATAACAAAAAAACACATTATTTAATAAAGAAATAACTAAAATACACATTAATTATTAGAGAAAAACTAAAACACACATAATTAAATAGAGCAATAACTAAAATACACATTATTTAATAAAGAAATAACAAAAAAACACATTATTTAATAGAGAAATAACTTAAAAACACATTATTTAATAAAGAAATAACAAAAAAACACATTATTTATTAGAGAATAAACTAAAAGAAACATTATTTATTGGAGAAATAACTAAAATACACATTATTTAATAGAGAAATAACTAAAATACACATTATTTAATAGAGAAATAACCAATAAACACAATATTTAATAGAGAAATAACAAAAAACACGTTATTTAATAGAGAAATAACTAAAATACACATTATTTATTGAAGTTATAATTAAAATACACATTATTTCATAGAGAAATACCAAAAAAAAACACATTATTTAATAGAGAAATAACTAAAATACACATTATTTATTAGAGAAATAACTAAAATACACATTATTTTAAAGAGAAATAACAAAAAAACACATTATTTAATAAAGAAATAACTAAAATACACATTAATTATTAGAGAAATAACTAAAACACACATAATTAAATAGAGCAATAACTAAAATACACATTATTTAATAAAGAAATTCAAAAAAAACACATTATTTAATAGAGAAATAACTAAAAAACACATTATTTAATAAAGAAATAACAAAAAAACACATTATTTATTAGAGAATAAACTAAAAGAAACATTATTTATTGGAGAAATAACTAAAATACACATTATTTAATAGAGAAATCACAAAAAAACACATTATTTAATAGAGAAATAACTAAAAAACACAATAATTATTGGAAAAATAACTAAAATACACTTTATTTAATAGAGAAATAACAAAAAAAACACTTATTACTTAATAGAGAAATAACTAAAATACACATTATTTATTGGAGAAATAACTAAATCACACATTATTTAATAGAGAAATAACTAAAATACACATTATTTAATAAAGAAATAACAAATAAACACATTATTTATTAGAAATTAAACTAAAATAAACATTATTTAATAAAGAAATATCAAAAAAACACATTATTTAATAGAGAATTAACTAAAATACATATTTATTATTGGATAAATAACTAAAATACACATTATTTAATAGAGAAATAACAAAAATACACATTATTTAATAGAGATATAACAAAAAAAACACATTATTTTAAAGAGAAATAACTAAAATACACATTATTTATTGGAGAAATAACTAAAATACACATTATTTAATAAAGAAATGACTAAAATACATATTATTTAATAGAGAAATAACAAAAAAACATATTATTTAATAAAGAATTAACTAAAATACACATTATTTATTGGAGAAATAACTAAAATACACATTATTCAATAGAAAAATAACTAAAATACTCAATATTTATTAGAGAAATAACTAAAATACACATTATTTATTAAAGAAATAACTAAAATACACATTATTTAATAGAGAAATAACAAAAAAAACACATTATTTAATAGAGAAAAAACTAAAATACACATTCTTTAATGGAGAAATAACTAAAATACACATTATTTAATAGAGAAATAACAAAAAAAACACAATATTTGATAGAGAAATAACTAAAATACACATTATTTATTGAAGAAATAACTAAAATACAAATTATTTATTAAAGAATCAACTAAAAGACACATTATTTAATAAAGAAATAACAAAAAAACACATTATATAATAGAGAAATAACTAAAATACACATTATTTATTGGAGAAATAACTAAAATACACATTATTTAATAAAGAAATAAGTAAAATACACATTATTTAATAGAGAAATAACAAAAAAACACATTATTTAATAAAAAAATAACTAAAATACACAATAATTATTAGAGAAATAACAAAAAAACACTTTATTTAATAGAGAAATAATTAAAATACACATTATTTAATAGAGAAATAACAAAAAAACACATTATTTAATAGAGAAATAAGTAAATTACACATTATTTAATAAAGCAATAACAAAAAAACACATTATTTAATAAAGAAATAACTAAAATACACATTATTTAATAGAGAAATAACAAAAAAATAAATTATTTAATAGAGAAATAACTAAAATACACATTATTTTTTGGAAAATTAACTAAAATACACAATATTTAATAGAGAAATAACAAAAAAACACATTATTTAATAAAGAAATAACTAAAATACACATTAATTATTAGAGAAATAACAAAAACACACATAATTAAATAGAGCAATAACTAAAATACACATTATTTAATAAAGAAATAACAAAAAAACACATTATTTAATAGAGAAATAACTAAAAAACACATTATTTAATAAAGAAATAACAAAAAAACACATTATTTATTAGAGAATAAACTAAAAGAAACATTATTTATTAGAGAAATAACTAAAATACACATTATTTAATAGAGAAATAACTAAAATACACATTATTTAATAGAGAAATAACAAATAAACACAATATTTAATAGAGAAATAACAAAAAACACGTTATTTAATAGAGAAATAACTAAAATACACCTTATTTATTGAAGTTATAACTAAAATACACATTATTTCATAGAGAAATAACAAAAAAAAACACATTATTTAATAGAGAAATAACTAAAATACACATTATTTATTAGAGAAATAACTAAAATACACATTATTTTAAAGAGAAATAACAAAAAAACACATTATTTAATAAAGAAATAACTAAAATACACATTAATTATTAGAGAAATAACTAAAACACACATAATTAAAAAGAGCAATAACTAAAATACACATTATTTAATAAAGAAATAACAAAAAAACACATTATTTAATAGAGAAATAACTAAAAAACACATTATTTAATAAAGAAATAACAAAAAAACACATTATTTATTAGAGAATAAACTAAAAGAAACATTATTTATTGAAAAAATAACTAAAATACACATTATTTAATAGAGAAATCACAAAAAAACACATTATTTAATAGAGAAATAACTAAAAAACACAATAATTATTGGAAAAATAACTAAAATACACTTTATTTAATAGAGAAATAACAAAAAAAACACTTATTACTTAATAGAGAAATAACTAAAATACACATTATTTATTGGAGAAATAACTAAATCACACATTATTTAATAGAGAAATAACTAAAATACACATTATTTAATAAAGAAATAACAAATAAACACATTATTTAATAGAAAATAAACTAAAATAAACATTATTTAATAAAGAAATATCAAAAAAACACATTATTTAATAGAGAAATAACTAAAAAACACAATAATTATTGGAAAAATAACTAAAATACACTTTATTTAATAGAGAAATAACAAAAAAAACACTTATTACTTAATAGAGAAATAACTAAAATACACATTATTTATTGGAGAAATAACTAAATCACACATTATTTATTGGAGAAATAACTAAAATACACATTATTTAATAGAGAAATAAGTAAAATACACATTATTTAATAGAGAAATAACAAAAAAACACATTATTTAATAAAAAAATAACTAAAATACACAATAATTAATAGAGAAATAACAAAAAAACACTTTATTTAATAGAGAAATAATTAAAATACACATTATTTAATAGAGAAATAACAAAAAAACACATTATTTAATAGAGAAATAAGTAAATTACACATTATTTAATAAAGCAATAACAAAAAAACACATTATTTAATAAAGAAATAACTAAAATACACATTATTTAATAGAGAAATAACAAAAAAACACATTATTTAATAGAGAAATAACTAAAATACACATTATTTTTTGGAAAATTAACTAAAATACACAATATTTAATAGAGAAATAACAAAAAAACACATTATTTAATAGAGATATAACTAAAATACACATTATTTAATAGAGAAATAACAAAAAACACATTAATAAATAGAGAAATAACTAAAATACACATTATTTATTGAAGAAATAACTAAAATACACATTATTTAATAAAGAAATAACTAAAATACACATTATTTAATAAAGAAACAACAAATAAACACATTATTTAATAGAGAAATAACTAAAATACACATTATTTAATAGAGAAATAACTAAAATACACATTATTTAATAGAGAAATAACAAAAAAACACATTATTTAATAGAGAAATAAGTAAATTACACATTATTTAATAAAGCAATAACAAAAAAACACATTATTTAATAAAGATATAACTAAAATACACATTATTTAATAAAGAAACAACAAATAAACACATTATTTAATAGAGAAATAACTAAAATACACATTATTTAATAGAGAAATAACTAAAATACACATTATTTATTGAAGTTATAACTAAAATACACATTATTTCATAGAGAAATAACAAAAAAAACACATTATTTAATAAAGAAATAACTAAAATACACATTATTTATTAGAGAAATAACTAAAATACACATTATTTTAAAGAGAAATAACAAAAAAACAGATTATTTAATAAAGAAATAACTAAAATACACATTAATTATTAGAGAAATAACTAAAACACACATAATTAAATAGAGCAATAACTAAAATACACATTATTTAATAAAGAAATAACAAAAAAACACATTATTTAATAGAGAAATAACTAAAAAACACATTATTTAATAAAGAAATAACAAAAAAACACATTATTTATTAGAGAATAAACTAAAATAAACATTATTTATTTGAGAAATAACTAAAATACACATTATTTAATAGAGAAATCACAAAAAAACACATTATTTAATAGAGAAATAACTAAAAAACACAATAATTATTGGAAAAATAACTAAACTACACTTTATTTAATAGAGAAATAACAAAAAAAAAACACATTATTTAATAGAGAAATAACGAAAACACTTATTACTTAATAGAGAAATAACTAAAATACACATTATTTATTGGAGAAATAACTAAATCACACATTATTTAATAGAGAAATAACTAAAATACACATTATTTAATAAAGAAATAACAAATAAACACATTATTTAATAGAAAAATAACTAAAATAAACATTATTTAATAAAGAAATATCAAAAAAACACATTATTTAATAAAGAATTAACTAAAATACATATTATTTATTGGATAAATAACTAAAATACACATTATTTAATAAAGAAATGACAAAAATACACATTATTTAATAGAGATATAACAAAAAAACACATTATTCTAAAGAGAAATAACTAAACTACACATTATTTATTGGAGAAATAACTAAAATACACATTATTTAATAAAGAATAGACTAAAATACATATTATTTAATAGAGAAATAACAAAAAAACACATTATTTAATAAAGAATTAACTAAAATACACATTATTTATTAAAGTTATAACTAAAATACACATTATTTCATAGAGAAATAACAAAAAAAACACATTATTTAATAGAGAAATAACTAAAATACACATTATTTATTAGAGAAATAACTAAAATACACATTATTTTAAAGAGAAATAACAAAAAAACACATTATTTAATAAAGAAATAACTAAAATACACATTAATTATTAGAGAAATAACTAAAACACACATAATTAAATAGAGCAATAACTAAAATACACATTATTTAATAAAGAAATAACAAAAAAACACATTATTTAATAGAGAAATAACTAAAAAACACATTATTTAATAAAGAAATAACAAAAAAACACATTATTTATTAGAGAATAAACTAAAAGAAACATTATTTATTGGAGAAATAACTAAAATACACATTATTTAATAGAGAAATCACAAAAAAACACATTATTTAATAGAGAAATAACTAAAAAACACAATAATTATTGGAAAAATAACTAAAATACACTTTATTTAATAGAGAAATAACAAAAAAAACACTTATTACTTAATAGAGAAATAACTAAAATACACATTATTTATTGGAGAAATAACTAAATCACACATTACTTAATAGAGAAATAACTAAAATACACATTATTTAATAAAGAAATAACAAATAAACACATTATTTAATAGAAAATAAACTAAAATAAACATTATTTAATAAAGAAATATCAAAAAAACACATTATTTAATAGAGAATTAACTAAAATACATATTTATTATTGGATAAATAACTAAAATACACATTATTTAATAGAGAAATAACAAAAATACACATTATTTAATAGAGATATAACAAAAAAACACATTATTTTAAAGAGAAATAACTAAAATACACATTATTTATTGGAGAAATAACTAAAATACACATTATTTAATAAAGAAATGACTAAAATACATATTATTTAATAGAGAAATAACAAAAAAACATATTATTTAATAAAGAATTAACTAAAATACTCATTATTTATTGTAGAAATAACTAAAATACACATTATTCAATAGAAAAATAATTACTATAATACTCAATATTTATTAGAGAAATAACTAAAATACACATTATTTATTAAAGAAATAACTAAAATACACATTATTTAATAGAGAAATAACAAAAAAAACACATTATTTAATAGAGAAAAAACTAAAATACACATTCTTTAATGGAGAAATAACTAAAATACACATTATTTAATAGAGAAATAACAAAAAAAACACAATATTTGATAGAGAAATAACTAAAATACACATTATTTATTGAAGAAATAACTAAAATACAAATTATTTATTAAAGAATCAACTAAAAGACACATTATTTAATAAAGAAATAACAAAAAAACACATTATATAATAGAGAAATAACTAAAATACACATTATTTATTGGAGAAATAACTAAAATACACATTATTTAATAGAGAAATAAGTAAAATACACATTATTTAATAGAGAAATAACAAAAAAACACATTATTTAATAAAAAAATAACTAAAATACACAATAATTAATAGAGAAATAACAAAAAAACACTTTATTTAATAGAGAAATAATTAAAATACACATTATTTAATAGAGAAATAAGTAAATTACACATTATTTAATAAAGCAATAACAAAAAAACACATTATTTAATAAAGAAATAACTAAAATACACATTATTTAATAGAGAAATAACAAAAAAACACATTATTTAATAGAGAAATAACTAAAATACACATTATTTTTTGGAAAATTAACTAAAATGCACAATATTTAATAGAGAAATAACAAAAAAACACATTATTTAATAGAGATATAACTAAAATACACATTATTTAATAGAGAAATAACAAAAAACACATTAATAAATAGAGAAATAACTAAAATACACATTATTTATTGAAGAAATAACTAAAATACACATTATTTAATAAAGAAATAACTAAAATACACATTATTTAATAAAGAAACAACAAATAAACACATTATTTAATAGAGAAATAACTAAAATACACATTATTTAATAGAGAAATAACTAAAATACACATTATTTAATAGAGAAATAACAAAAAAACACATTATTTAATAGAGAAATAAGTAAATTACACATTATTTAATAGAGCAATAACAAAAAAACACATTATTTAATAAAGATATAACTAAAATACACATTATTTAATAAAGAAACATCAAATAAACACATTATTTAATAGAGAAATAACTAAAATACACATTATTTAATAGAGAAATAACTAAAATACACATTATTTATTGAAGTTATAACTAAAATACACATTATTTCATAGAGAAATAACAAAAAAAACACATTATTTAATAAAGAAATAACTAAAATACACATTATTTATTAGAGAAATAACTAAAATACACATTATTTTAAAGAGAAATAACAAAAAAACACATTATTTAATAAAGAAATAACTAAAATACACATTAATTATTAGAGAAATAACTAAAACACACATAATTAAATAGAGCAATAACTAAAATACACATTATTTAATAAAGAAATAACAAAAAAACACATTATTTAATAGAGAAATAACTAAAAAACACATTATTTAATAAAGAAATAACAAAAAAACACATTATTTATTAGAGAATAAACTAAAATAAACATTATTTATTTGAGAAATAACTAAAATACACATTATTTAATAGAGAAATCACAAAAAAACACATTATTTAATAGAGAAATAACTAAAAAACACAATAATTATTGGAAAAATAACTAAAATACACTTTATTTAATAGAGAAATAACAAAAAAAAACACATTATTTAATAGAGAAATAACGAAAACACTTATTACTTAATAGAGAAATAACTAAAATACACATTATTTATTGGAGAAATAACTAAATCACACATTATTTAATAGAGAAATAACTAAAATACACATTATTTAATAAAGAAATAACAAATAAACACATTATTTAATAGAAAAATAACTAAAATAAACATTATTTAATAAAAAAATATCAAAAAAACACATTATTTAATAAAGAATTAACTAAAATACATATTATTTATTGGATAAATAACTAAAATACACATTATTTAATAGAGAAATAACAAAAATACACATTATTTAATAGAGATATAACAAAAAAACACATTATTCTAAAGAGAAATAACTAAACTACACATTATTTATTGGAGAAATAACTAAAATACACATTATTTAATAAAGAATAGACTAAAATACATATTATTTAATAGAGAAATAACAAAAAAACACATTATTTATTAGAGAAATAACTAAAACAAACATTATTAATTAGAGAAATAACTAAAATACACAATATTTAATAAAGAAATCACAAAAAAAATCCATTATTAAATAGAGAAATAACTAAAAAACACATTAATTATTGGGGAAATTACTAAAATACACATTATTTAATAGAGAAATAACTAAAATACACATTATTTAATAGAGAAATAACAAAAAAAAACACATTATTTAATAGAGAAACAACGAAAACACTTATTACTTAATAGAGAAATAACTAAAATACACATTATTTATTGGAGAAATAACTAAATCACACAATATTTAATAGAGAAATAACTAAAATACACATTATTTAATAAAGAAATAACAAATAAACACATTATTTAATAGAAAAATAACTAAAATAAACATTATTTAATAAAGAAATATCAAAAAAACACATTATTTAATCAAGAATTAACTAAAATACATATTATTTAATGGATAAATAACTAAAATACACATTATTTAATAGAGAAATAACAAAAATACACATTATTTAATAGAGATATAACAAAAAAACACATTATTTTAAAGAGAAATAACTAAACTACACATTATTTATTGGAGAAATAACTAAAATACACATTATTTAATAAAGAAATGACTAAAATACATATTATTTAATAGAGAAATAACAAAAAAACACATTATTTAATAAAGAATTAACTAAAATACACATTATTTATTGGAGAAATAACTAAAATACACATTATTCAATAGAAAAATAACTAAAATACTCAATATTTATTAGAGAAATAACTAAAATACACATTATTTATTAAAGAAATAACTAAAATACACATTATTTAATAGAGAAATAACAAAAAAAACACATTATTTAATAGAGAAAAAACTAAAATACACATTCTTTAATAGAGAAATAACTAAAATACACATTATTTAATAGAGAAATAACAAAAAAACACATTATTTGATAGAGAAATAACTAAAATACACATTATTTATTGAAGAAATATCTAAAATACAAATTATTTATTAAAGAATCAACTAAAAGACACATTATTTAATAAAGAAATAACAAAATAACACATTATATAATAGAGAAATAACTAAAATACACATTATTTATTGAAGAAATAACTAAAATACACATTATTTATTGGAGAAATAACTAAAATACACATTATTTAATAGAGAAATAAGTAAAATACACATTATTTAATAGAGAAATAACAAAAAAACACATTATTTAATAAAAAAATAACTAAAATACACAATAATTAATAGAGAAATAACAAAAAAACACATTATTTAATAGAGAAATAATTAAAATACACATTATTTAATAGAGAAATAACAAAAAAACTCATTATTTAATAGAGAAATAAGTAAATTACACATTATTTAATAGAGCAATAACAAAAAAACACATTATTTAATAAAGAAATAACTAAAATACACATTATTTAAAAGATAAATAACAAAAAAACACATTATTTAATAGAGAAATAACTAAAATACACATTATTTAATAGAGAAATAACAAAAAAACACATTATTTGATAGAGAAATAACTAAAATACACATTATTTATTGAAGAAATATCTAAAATACAAATTATTTATTAAAGAATCAACTAAAAGACACATTATTTAATAAAGAAATAACAAAAAACACATTATATAATAGAGAAATAACTAAAATACACATTATTTATTGAAGAAATAACTAAAATACACATTATTTATTGGAGAAATAACTAAAATACACATTATTTAATAGAGAAATAAGTAAAATACACATTATTTAATAGAGAAATAACAAAAAAACACATTATTTAATAAAAAAATAACTAAAATACACAATAATTAATAGAGAAATAACAAAAAAACACATTATTTAATAGAGAAATAATTAAAATACACATTATTTAATAGAGAAATAACAAAAAAACTCATTATTTAATAGAGAAATAAGTAAATTACACATTATTTAATAGAGCAATAACAAAAAAACACATTATTTAATAAAGAAATAACTAAAATACACATTATTTAAAAGAGAAATAACAAAAAAACACATTATTTATTAGAGAAATAACTAAAATAAACATTATTAATTAGAGAAATAACTAAAATACACAATATTTAATAAAGAAATCACAAAAAAAACCCATTATTAAATAGAGAAATAACTAAAAAACATCAAAATGGTTGCGACGGTTACTATGTGGTACTTCATATTTAATAAGTAAATAAAACAACTACTATGTTTTTACCACTAATTTATTATTGTAAAATTATATATAAGGCATATACAATTTTACAAAATACATTTCACGACTTAAGTTTCAACGTTTTACGGTCATTCTCACTTGATAATGACCGTAAAACGTTGAAACTTAAGTCGTGAAATGTATTTTGTAAAATTGTATATGCCTTATATATAATTTTACAATAATAAATTAGTGGTAAAAACATAGTAGTTGTTTTATTTACTTATTAACTAAAAAACACATTAATTATTGGGGAAATTACTAAAATACACATTATTTAATAGAGAAATAACAAAAAAACACATTATTTAATAGAGAAATAACGAAAACACACATTATTTAATAGAGAAATCACTAAAAAACCCATTATTTATTAGAGAAATAACTAAATCACAAATTATTTAATAGAGAAATAACTAAAATACACATTAATTAATAGAGAAATAACAAATAAACACATTAATTAATAGAGAAATAACTAAAATACACATTATTTAATAAAGAAATAACAAAAAAACACATTATTTAATAGAGAATAAACTAAAATACATTTTATATATTGGATAAATAACTAAAATACACATTAATTAAAAGACAAATAACAAAAATACACATTATTTAATAGAGAAATAACAAAAAACTCATTATTTAGTAGAGAAATAACTAAAATACACATTAATTGTTGGAGAAATAACTAAAATACACATTATTTAATAAAGAAATGACTAAAATACATATTATTTATGAGAGAAATAACAAAAAAACACATTATTTAATAGAGAAATAACTAAAATACACATTATTTATTGGAGAAATAACTAAAATACACATTATTTAATAGAGAAATAACTGAAATACACAATATTTAATGGAGAAATAACTAAATTACACATTATTCAATAGAGAAATAACTAAAATACACATTATTTAATAAAAAAATAACAAAAAAAAACACATTATTTAATTAAAAAAAAACTAAAATACACATTATTTATTGAAAAAATAACTAAAATACAATTTTTTTAATAGAGAAATAATAAAAAAATTCATTATTTAATTGAGAAATAACTAAAATACACATTATTTATTGGAGAAATAACTAAATTACAAATTATTTAATAAAGAATCAACTAAAAGACACATTATTTAATAGAGAAATAACAAAAAAACACTTTATTTAATAGAGAAATAACTAAAATACACATTATTTATTGGAGAAATAACTAAAATACACATTATTTATTAGAGAAATAACTAAAATACACAATGTTTAATAGATAAATAACTAAAATACACAATATTCAATTAAGAAATATCAAAAAAACACATTATTAAATAGAGAAATAACTAAAATACACATTATTTAATAGAGAAATAACAAAAAAACACATTATTTAATAGAGAAATAACTAAAAGACACATTATTTATTAGAGAAATATCTAAAATACACATTATTATTTAATAGAGTAATAACTAAAATACACATTATTTAATAGAGAAATAAAAAAAAAAACACATTATTTAATTCAGAAATAACTATAATACACATTATTTATTGGAGAAATAACTAAAATACACTTTATTTAATAAAGAAATAACTAAAATACACATTATTTAATAGTGAAATAACAAAAATACACATTATTTAATAAAGAAATAACTAAAATACACATTATTTAATAGAGAAATAACAAAAAAAAAATTTATTAATAGAGAAATAACTATAATACACATTAGTTATTGAAGAAATAACTAAAATACACATTATTTTTTGGAGAATTAACTAAAATACACATTATTTAATAGAGAAATAACCTAAATACACATTATTTATTAGAGAAATAACAAAAAAACACATTATTTAATAGAGAAATAACTAAAATACACATTATTTATTGAAGAAATAACTAAATTACACATTATTTAATAAAGAAATAACAAAAAAACACATTATTTCTTAGAGAAATAACTAAAATAAACATTATTTATTGGAGAAATAAGTAAAATACACATTATTTAATAAAGAAATAAGTAAAATACACATTATATATTTGAGAAATAACAAAAAAACACATTATTTAATAAAGAAATAACTAAAATACACATTATTTAATAGAGAAATAACTAAAATACACATTATTTAATAGAGAAATAACAAAAAAACACATTATTTAATGAAGAAATAACTAAAATAGACATTATTTATTGGAGAAATAACTAAAATACACATTATTTAATAGAGAAATAACTAAAATACACATTATTTAATAAAGAAACAACAAAAAAACACATTATTTAATAGAGAATCAACTAAAATACACATTTTATAATAGAGAAATAACTAAAATACACATTATTTAATAGAGAAATAACAAAAAAACACATTATTTAATAAAGAAGTAACAAATAAACACATTATTTAATAGAGAAATAACTAAAATAAACATTATTCAATAAAGAAATATCAAATAAACACATTATTTAATAGAGAATTAACTAAAATACATATTATTTATTGGATAAATAACTAAAATACACATTATTTAATAGAGAAATAACAAAAATACACATTATTTATTGGAGAAATAACAAAATCACACATTATTTAATAGAAAAATAACTAAAATACACATTATTTAATAAAGAAATAACAAATAAACACATTATTTAATAAAGAAATAACTAAAATAAACATTATTTAATAAAGAAATATAAAAAAAAAACACATTATTTAATAGAGAATTAACTAGAATACATATTATTTATTGGATAAATAACTGAATAACACATTATTTAATAGAGAAATAACAAAAATACACATTATTTAATAGAGATATAACAAAAAAACACATTATTTTAAAGAGAAATAACTAAAATACACATTATTTATTGGAGAAATAACTAAAATACACATTATTTAATAAAGAAATGACTAAAATACATATTATTTAATAGAGAAATAACAAAAAAACACATTATTTAATAGAGAAATAACTAAATTACACATTATTTATTGGAGAAATAACTAAAATACACATTATTCAATAGAAAAATAACTAAAATACTCAATATTTATTGGAGAAATAACTAAAATACATATTATTTAATAAAGAAATAACTAAAATACACATTATTTAATAAAGAAATAACAAAAAAAAACACATTATTTAATAGAGAAAAAACTAAAATACACATTCTTTAATGGAGAAATAACTATAATACACATTATTTAATAGAGAAATAACAAAAAAACACATTATTTGATAAAGAAATAACTAAAATACACATTATTTATTGGAGAAATAACTAAAATACAAATTATTTATTGAAGAATCAACTGAAATCGACATTATTTAATAGAGAAATAACAAAAAAACACATTATATAATAGAGAAATAACTAAAATACACATTATTTATTAAAGAAATAACTAAAATACACATTATTTATTAGAGAAATAACTAAAATACACATTAATTAATAGAGAAATAAGTAAAATACACATTATTTAATAGAGAAATAACAAAAAACACATTATTTAATAAAAAAATAACTAAAATACACAATATTTAATAGAGAAATAACAAAAAAACACATTATTTAATAGAGAAATAAATAAAATACACATTATTTAATAGTGAAATAACAAAAAAACACATTATTTAATAGAGAAATAAATAAAATACACATTATTTAATAGAGCAATAACAAAAAAACACATTATTTAATAAAGAAATAACTAAAATACACATTATTTAATAGAGAAATAACAAAAAAACACGTTATTTAATAGAGAAATAACTAAAATACACATTATTTTTTGGAAAATTAACTAAAAAACACATCATTTAATAGAGAAATAACAAAAAAACACATTATTTATTAGAGAAATAACTAAAATAAACATTATTAATTAGAGAAATAACTAAAATACACATTATTTAATAAAGAAATCACAAAAAACCCATTATTTATTTAATAGAGAAATAACTAAAAAACACATTTTTTATTAAGGAAATTACTAAAATACACATTATTTAATAGAGAAATAACAAACAAACACATTATTTAATAGAGAAATAACGAAAACACACATTATTTAATAGAGAAATAACTAAAAAACCCATTATTTATTGGAGAAATAACTAAATCACAAATTATTTAATAAAGAAATAACTAAAATACACATTATTTAATAGAGAAATAACAAATAAACACATTAATTAATAGAGAAATAACTAAAATACACATTATTTAATAGAGAAATAACAAAAAAACACATTATTTAATAGAGAATAAACTAAAATACATTTTATATATTGGATAAATAACTAAAATACACATTAATTAAAAGACAAATAACAAAAATACACATTATTTAATAGA